>OX438775.1:0-1404243 GCA_949316455.1 Acleris holmiana
TTAAAAAAAGTTTATTCTCCTTTATTATGTCACTTTAAAAATATATAGGTACCTATTTGTTAGTAAATCCGCCGTAATAATACATATTATTATTATTATGTAAGAACGCATATTACCAGGGTCCCCTTGGGCTCCCTGCGGGCACGGAACCCTGAAAAGGAACCTTAGAGAACTCGCTCACTACGAAATCGATGCCGCGCGTCGAGGCCGTGCGTCGCGCCATTGCGGCGTGGTTTTTGTTAAATCGGCGTTAGAGCGCTGCGTTGCGTTCCCTCTCTGTAACCTAATCTCATCAGGGCCTCTTTTCGACTGGGTTAAAACGATATTGCGTTTGACGCGTTTAAGTATTATTTTTAACTCAGCTGCAGTTACTGTCAAGTAAATCAGAGTTATCAAAACGTTGAAAATACGGAAACACCATAAAGACAATATCGTTTTTACCGTGTACAATGTCAGCCTCGTCGAGTCGAGTTCTCGACTCCGCTCAGCATGTCGCGCAGTACTCACAGGTAGAGCAGCGCCACGGCCGCGAGCGCCAGTAGCCGGAGCAGCGCGCGCGGCGCGGCGGCGGCGAGCGCGGCGGCCAGCGCGGCGGCCGTGGGCGCGCGCGGCGCCGCGGCGTTCCCGTGCTGCATGGCTGCCGGCTGCTCACCTGCAACACACAATTACATTCAATCCAAATGGAAAATCCCTCTTACGGGAAAACACAAGGTAGGAAGGACAGCCGTGTCCAAACTTTGAGGAATTCGTATGTCCAGCAGTGGAAGTCTTTCGGTTGATATAATGGCGACGAAGATGACCAAACCATATAGACAGGGACTTATCACACATTAATTTGAAATGTATAATGTAGCAACAAGTATTTGTTTATTTCAGAAAAAAGTGGTTCACAATTCGTCGGGATTTTTTTTATGTATGTTCCCCGATTACTAACACCGCTGGTCCGATTTGTTTGTTTTTTCTTGTTTGATTGAGTACACTTTCTAGTTGGTCCTATTTCCAGCATCAAGATCTGATGATGGGATATTGGAGAAATCAAGGGAACTCCTCAAATATTATAGGAATACATTAAAGCGATTTTAGTATTGAAAATACTAAAATGAAGACAAGTCTAGCATTTACATTCAAAAAAGTATCATTTGTTGAAGTGGAACTGATGATGAAGACCACTAATGGCCCGAGGAACTTCTAAACGGTACCTCTTTCAAGGGTGGCGATAAGATATTTCGATTAAGATAGTTGAGAGACTATGATAAAGCACATTCAAATTTTAATGGTTTAAACATCTGACAATGATTTTCCCGCGGCGTCTCTTGTTTCTTATTAATTGAGATGTGGGACGACATAATAATATTATTGTGATCACCAAAAGTTACGAAATAACTAAAAACTGTCTTAAAAACTGAAGCCGGCGTCCCAATATTTTTTAACCAAAAGCCAAATTCTGTTGGACTGACCTGTCATTTAAGAAGAAGTTATTTCTTGCTTTATCAAGGCTGTTTTTAGTTTTTAAAACATTTACTCATATACTTGCACATTTACACTTTTTTAAACACAGTACAATGCATTATTATATACTCTATATTTATAGATACCTAACTATTTGTCTCTTATCACGCGTCCGCGTTAAGCTACCAAGGGAGAACAGGGTTCAGCTAAAAACCATCACTGTGGTATGCAGCAGGCAGCACATGCTGAGCTGAGGTTTCTTTGACTTCACACTACAGGGTAACATTTCTGCTCTAATCTTATTTTGTTTATATTCTACACTATTTCTGTTGAGTTGCATTACGTTTTTGTCAAATAAATGTTATGAATATGAATTTTATAAATTAAAAGCTAAACTTTTGGTAAAAAAAATCAGACATTGGCTGTCCTCAATTTTAATTTCTGCAACCTTTACTAGTTAGAGTTTCCACGGCAGGGCTGGAATTTTCTTTCAATAGTTTGATCGTCTATATTATCTAAAGTTACGGACCATCCGTTTTTTTTACTCTTTATAAAGATGTTAAGGGCCAAAAGCGGATTCAACATTCTACAAAGAACCAAAAATTCCTAATTTAAATTAGTTATATTCATACACAGGACATGTCCATGTGTTAAGGTCAAACATCTGCAGTACTTGCAGCCTCCGTGAGAAACCGATATCTGTCTGCGTCTGATTCTTATGATTACAATAATAATGATGATGAAAAAAAGGTTGATGGTGAAGGCGACGATAATGTTGATGATGACAGTGATCTAGTGATGCTGCGGGACGTACCACTGAGCACGTGCAGCACGACGGACGCGGAGTCGAGGTTGGACGGCGCGCACGAGTAGTTGCCCGAGTCCTCGCGCCGCGTGTTGTACATCACCAGGTCGCCCACCTGGAAACAAACAAAACAATAAATGTATTACTATGCAAGCTGATGAAAGGGGTTTTTTGCTATTTGGAATCTACTTACGCTAAAAAAGTCAGCTGACAAGGAACGTCGCCATAATAGACTATCTATAAACGGACATCGCGACTACAACTAAACTCTGTTCTCTGGTTCAATAAATTGTATGATGGATTTATTAATCACTGTTTTTTGAAGACTCTCAAATAGGAATAACAAATGTAATAGTTGCATTGCAGTGGAAGTGGGCCAGTAAGAGGACGGCATTAATATTTTTTAAGCAGTGTGTGCTCTGTGGGGCTAGTCAAGTTGCATTCGACAATCGTTAGCGATTATATTTCGATTGAATAATGTATGGAATTGACGTAAGCCACCGAGATAGTACCATGTGACTATCTCGGAGCTTACGTCAATTCCATACATTTTTCAATCGAAACATAACGCTAACGATTGTCGAATGCCACTTGACCAGCCCCACTGGGGCGTTGGCAATCTCGAGATTTAAACTGCGCTGAGTGCTTCTATTATGCTAGTAATTTCTCCACGTCCACTTTGTCTTTACTCTGTTAATATTATGATAGAACTATTATTTTGACAGCAAACGCGGCCAAGTAGTAAACAACAAGATTGAAACAGGGGTAAAAACGCGCTGGACCTTATACTAGCACTAAGGACTGGTATGTCTGTTACCAAGAAAGCACTTGTGTGTTGTGTTACCGTGGTGTCGGGGGCGCGGCGCTCCATGCGGATGTCCCGGGCGGCGCGGTCGTAGTCGAGCACGCGCGCGCCGTTGTGGTACCAGAAGATGTACGCGGGCTCCTCCAGCGCCTGCGTGATCACGCACGTCACGCGCACCGTGCTGCCCGCGCGCACGAACACCTCCGCCTCGCCCGCGATCTCGATCTTCGGCACTGCAGTCATGACATCCCAATATGAGGAGTTGTACAAGATAATAAATACAATTAACTAAGAATACAATTTTAAACAGTTCTTTTGTCTTTTCTTTGAATGCCTTTTTCACTTTTAAACGACGCGTTTGACAAATTTAGTTTAAATGAACCTAATACCGTTGTGTGATGTCCACTGAGATCACCTGACAAGATCTTATATACGATTTAATTATTTAATGTATCTCTGTAATCTCTGTGATATCAGTAAATGTATCCAACCTGGGTTTAGCATGTTATTAAATAACATACTAAACCCAGGTTGTATTTTCAGCACGATGATTAAGATTCGTAAAATTGATTTATAATTTATCTCATATCAAAATGGTCCACCGCAAGTCTTCCTTAAAGTACCAACACATTTTGACGCGAGGAATCTGAGATATAGCAATTTCGAAAGCGTTATTTAAATGTAGGAACAATTAAATCAATAATCACATGAAAGTCGCTAAAAAAGGCATAACTAGTATAGAAGAGTGGATTGCTGAGAAGGAAGGAGCACTAGTAGCGACAGCAGTACTGACCGACGACATTGAGCTGCACGAAGTGACTCATCTTGGGCTCGGTGCCCACCTGGCACTCGTACACGCCCGCGTCGCGCGCCTGCACATACTTCACCTGCACACACACCAACATCATCATGATTAGAGATAAAAGATGTTGCCGATTAGTTTATAGTCATGCATGAGCATGACCATTTCTAAGGGGTAATTGAAATTAAAATGATTATAATTCAGTATATTGGCCACATCGGTGTCTGTTAAATATCGGCAATTATGAGAAGACCGACGATTGTAAGCAAAACAAAGAAATCGTGCTATCAGCTCGTAAAAAACTTTATCTTACAAAAAAATAATAGGGGATCTTAAAAGTTATTTTGAAAGGTTTACCGTAAATATATTCTTAAAGTGTAAATATTTAACTAAGTATTTATGTAATGTGCACTTTACTTAAAAATAAACAAATTAAAATGACTTTTGTACTTTTCTATATCAAAACCAGGTAAAATTGGAGTACATTCTCTGCGTTTTATATAAAATACAAATGAATGAAGGTATTATTAAGGTAGGTCTAGTTTTATTACAAGTAGCTCGAGTAGGAATGTTTTAAATCCAAATATGTACAGAGGCCTTAGGCTTGTTGCATAGATAATTGAGTACTGATCAGAGTTCCGGACCATGTTCTTATTTTCATTAGCAGGACAAGTCAGTGTTAACGTTGTCCTGTTTACCATCCATACAGTCATATTCGGACGTAGGTAAAACACTAAAGCTTTTCGCAAGAAGTTGGAGGTATCTAGTAAGTACCTGGAGCGTCCAGGTGTCGGTGGCCTCGACGAGGAACGCCTGGAAGCGCTCGTCGGCGATGAAGGTGAAGCGGTCCACTGTGAGGATGTGCGCGTCGCGCCGCCGGATCCACGACACCGACTTGTTGCTCAGCTGCCGGACCTGCAACCGCAGCACAACCCACTCAACAAAGCCAGTTGACTTCACCACATACTGTTCACTAGCTGCTGAAGTGGCAATAAACCGCCCTCATCAGAGTAGTAATGATAATGAGGATATTCCATGTTTTTATACTCTATTGTATCAGCTGATCCACTTTAAATTTAGTTTAATACTTACCACTCCAAACTGCAAGTAAATAATTATAAGAAGTAACACGACCTTTGTAATTTTATGTAAGATATATAAGATTGCACTCCTAAGTCTTTAGCATATTTATACTTTAGACAAACTTTAAATCAGGAAATTGGGATCAAAACATGTTATCTTATACATCGTGCCTATTATATTAAAAAAAAAAAAACATTTCATCACAATCACGTTATGAATAACTGAATCGTGTGATCTTTTAACATAAATATCAGATTGTGAATGTTTCGTTTTTACCTTGCAGGGCAGGTAGGCGTGTGTGCCGAGCTGCGCCGAGATGTTGTTGGGCGCGGCGGGGTCGAAGTAGGGCCCCGTGTACAGGCCGACGTAGCGCCGCGCGCGGCCCGCGCCCGCGCCCGCCTCGCCGCACGACAGCACTGCCGACAACAACACTCGTCACTAACTACATACTGTACCACCACTGCATGCTGACAGCTATCTATATAACTATAATCAGATAGACGTCGCTCATAGGAAACCTAAAGATCACCATACTGATTAATCCGATACCATCTGCAGTCACCAAGATTTTACAACCTTTACTAAATAGGTAGTCTGGTCTAAGACTTTGTGTGGAGCCTGCCCTAATATTTTTAAATACTTGGGACGTTGACCTCAATGTGAACGTTATTTTTATTCACAAAATGTTTTAGGTTTTATTATTGGGTTGCATGTCTTGAGCTAACGTTTCTACTGATAGGAGTTATAAGCGTGATTAAGAACACAAGTGTGGCGGTTAAACACTCACTTGCCCCAACTCAGCTCTAATCTCTTCTATAAACACGCAAGAATGTAATAAAAAGATACACAACGGAAGCGCGTGGCTCATGAGAATTATGATATTCAGGGCGCCACTTTACTGGTCCCTCGTGAGCGTTACATTAAAATACATCATCGTAGTTCGCCTTTCTAGCGCGACATTGAATACCCAGCAAACATAATTAGAACAATATTTGTGCACGAAATATCACAAAACGGTAATGAATCGCAAAGTTCAGCTGAGAGCGACATTTACGCCAAAAGTTCAGCTCTCAGATAATGGTGCCGTGATCGATCACTCGCCTTTTAGTAAATACTGTCAGCGGCGGCGTGAGCAGTTTTAACGAGGCCCGCGTCGACTGCCCGCCGTGAAAGAGCATGCGAAACAATAGCAGAATCAATTCTGAGCACGTAGCGATGCAGCTACAATAAAACTAGCGCGGGGCTCGATCAATCAGTCGGCGTCAGTCGATCATCCGCGGCAATCACGGCGCAATCAGACGCGTGCGCTGACTCACGCCCGTGCGGCGTGTTGCACGGGCTTATTCGCGCTGGTCTCGCGGAACGGTGATAATAGCACTAATGTGAGACGAGCGGGAACATTGTGTCCCTGAGGTCTCAGATAGTTTAGTCAGTAGTGTTGCTCTGTTCAGCGTTGATTGATGTCAGCTAGAACGGCCCGTGTTGGTTTGTGTACACACATGTTTATTTTCATCACACTTGTTCGAAAAGGGTGTTATAACACGCATGCGTATAGAGTAGCTGTTACAGAAGATTTACCTCTCGGGGGAGGTATGGACTTTTATAACTCCCGAGGGAGTTATGAGTTTAGTTTGAAAATATAGAACCCACTCGAACCTACGTCATTTCAGACTTAGGAGGTTTAAAATCAGCCAAGGTTCCTACGTTCAAAACGTGGCTACAAATACATTTTACTGCATATAAAACTGATACGGTACATTTAACTGTATTATTTATTTATATTTCACTATTTTTTTTCTGACGGCACGGTGGCCTAGTTGGGAGTGACCCTGCCTCCGAAGCCAGTGGACCTGGGTTCTAATCCCAGTAAGGGCAGATATACAATACAATACAATACAAATACTCTTTATTGAACACCAAAAATAAAAAATAAAAACAGAACATGGACAGATATTTGTGTGATGAGCGCGATTATTTGTTCCTGAGTCTTGGATGTTTTCTATGTATTTAAGTATGTATTTCTCTATATAAGTATGTTTATTTTTTTCTAGTACCCATAGTACAAGCCTAGAGCTTAGTCCGGGACTAGGTCAATTTGTGTGAGATTGTCCGCTGATTTTTATTTATTATTTCAGAGATATTTGCATATTTTTTACTTATTTTCATCTTGTAATCGGTACTATCCGGCAGCATGACCTGTTAAGCTTGAAAACTAATTTCAGTTCTTAGCATTATTTATCTGTGTAATACTAAACTTAAAAAAAACTAATAATTCGTTTTAGCAATTCGAACGCCATACATTTGTTTGATTGTTGTTTTCCAGAATAATAAAATTTCATTTTATTCCCTCGCAAACGTCATGAAAAACTTTGTGTGTATCACGGGTAGTATGGGGATTACAAACTCAACCTTCCAATACTCTCGTTAGTAATCCCCTTCTTATGTCCCTTGTTGCACAATGTACTATTAAGCACTTTGTTGAGGATCGTTGTTGTTGAACGGTTGCATTACGTCTACCATCTAATTTAGTTTTGATACAATTATGTATGTAGGTTCAATGTGCAATTAGTTTACTTTTCTAATCCAAATGTGGCAAGTATTTATCGTTAAGTTTCAGAAATCAAACTCCGTCGTGATGTAACGCGTCATTTAACTAACTTCAATGTATGTCTTACTGTGCATACGTAGCATAGAGTTATAGGCCAGACTACTTATTTTTAAATTGGTCGCCATTACTGTCAAGTAAATTAGAGCTATCAAAACGTTGACAATCCGGAAACACGTCAAAAGCAATGTTATTTTACTGCGTAGAAGCTCAGCCTGGTAACTTGTCTATGAGCCTTCAATAAATTAATACAGAGGTAAGTAGTGTACGTACATTTGTAATGAGATTACTAATGTACTTAGCAACATACTCGTGCGCTGCTGCGGCCCTAATTTAGCAGAATCAGCCTCTAAATAATTCAGGCAGCAAAATAATTGAGTTCTCGTCCGTTGAACTCCTCAGCCCACAGCTCCTAAGGTGACGCTGGACTAATTCCATAACACTTAACGAACTCTTGCGTTATTTAGTAAACGTTCACTAGAGATTTACTAATGAGTATAAATAAGTTACTGAAGTATCTATAAATAACGTTGTTTTTTTTTAGGTTCTTTTTATTGTGAGCTCTAAGTTTATATTAACATATCTTTTTAAAGAAATAAGAGCAGGGAGACTTTCGCCGCTATAGAAACAAATACGGTAACCACATCGCTTAGATGTCTTCTTTAGGCCCTGGAGTAGGCTTAGTCTCAACAGTAAGTTCCATTTGGTGCGCGGCTCGCCCTAGTTGCCGCGCGTACTCGCCGCAGACAATGAGGGGAACAAAGCGCCGCGCACAATGGCCGAGACTCCGCGGCGCGCACAGAGCCCGGGAACTAACTAGCCGGCGCGGCGAGGCGCGCTGGTGCCAACTGCGCCCAGGCTGGCTGAACCCGACATAAGCACGTCCACAACGCACGGTTGCGGTTTGAATATTCGTAATACATTCCTGTAACTAATGTATCTGGGTAAAAAACAGGAAGGGTTACTCGCACAGTATCCTGTTATGTTTATGGCATAGAGAAGGCAAACGAATACACAGGCTATCTCAACATTACAATCTTAAGACTGCTCCTCAGACGGCAAATGCGTTGTCAATCCTGAGAACTGAAACGGAATAATCGCTTTATTTCAGACTAAAGTCCATAAAAGTGTTAGTAATGCCTCTATGCTAGTAATTTTACCAGTTGTCTTATCCCCAAACCGGACAAAACAACAATGGGAACACTGTTCTTGGCGGCAGGTTAACCTTTTGAACGACTTACGTCAAATACAAATGCGTCAGACGCCAAACATGTATTAAAAGTAATGCAAAATTTAACCTAATCCATATGAAATAACGTCTCTTTTGAACTGCACCTGTGACAACTATAATCGTCGGTGGCGTTGTAGGCACGACAGCTCATGACCACTTTAGGTGTCGTAGGCATTCAAAAGGGTTAAAGTTGGTAGCGATCTGGACGGACCCTGCGCAAGGTCTTACCACCACTAACCAAATTCTAGGTTTGTTCATTTTTGACTACATAATTATGTTAAATATTAATGAAAAAACATTGTGTGTATCTACCAACGAAGTAGCCGTACACTTTGTAGTTTTATACGAGAAAAGCTTCGTATTGGTACTCTTTTGGTACAGGAATAATAATTTATTGGTGTGCTCGCTGTAGTTTCCGTTACGAGATGCTCGGCTCGGCGAGCCAGCGCCGGCCGCGGCAGGAAACGCAAGGGAAACGATTGTAACAGTTTGAGATGCGTCGGCGCTAAATGCTCGCCGGAGGGTAAACGTTTCCGCTGCGGTGCGATGCGGCGCGCGCCCTCGCCGCGCCGGCGGGCCTTAAGCCAGGAATACACTAGGGGGCAAATGTCCTGCAACTCGTGTCGCCAGCGACGATGGGTGAAGTGACGCGACGTTGCCGGACTCGCTCGACGTGTCTGGCAACATCGCACGACACGTGTCGCCGGTGAGGACAGGTTAAGTTGCGCGACGTTGCCAGACTTCGCTCGACATGTCTGGAAATATCGCGAGCAATGCATGTATATAATATGTATGTAAGTCGCGCAATATCACCAGATATGTCTGGCGAAGTTTTGCGAAGTCGCGCGACTTCGCCTGACGTTGGAACGGACATAAGCCGCGTGATGTCACCAGATATGTCAGGCAAAATCGGCCGGCTTCGCTTACATGTCGTGAGACAGTTGCCCCCTAGTGTATCCCTGGCTGCAAGCGCGCCACACAAGGTCCACAGGCGGCGTGTTGGCTGTACACACACAAACACTGCGGCTAGTGTGGGACGGGTGACCTGTAGTGTTATTCTCTTACGCTTAGCGCGATCGTTCAGTGGAATTTACGAACAGAACCGTTTTACTTTGATCTCTATGCCTGGGAGAGCTGTTTGAAAACGGAGATCGCAATATAGTGGAAGCTTACTTAGTAAATGCGCTTTGATGTCTGTTGTCGCGTGAGGGCAGTTGAGTTTCGTGTTAAATGTTCCTCAATAGTGGCGACCCGCAACCACGCTACTGTCCCATGGTGACATTGTGTACCAAAGACCCGGTAGGATGATACGGTGGAACATTTGACGCGTAAGTAGTGTAGCTTGTAGAAACGTGGGAAATTTTGTAGGATTTCAGAATGGCCAATTTATCCATTGCTTTAATGACGTGGTTTCCAGAAAGCAGCAAAATTTAATGTCGCGTAATATTTGAAGATATCGTCTTAGTTGGTATGTATGTTTTGACGAAGTATCTATGAGTAGGCATCCTTCAGCTAGTAAATGTAGGATTATAGACCATTATGTATTGTATGGTTTTGAATAAATCATAGGTTGGGCACGATTCTGGAGGACCCTACTTACACTATGGTACTGTATTAATGGACTTGCATAGCTGTCATCCTTACAAATCTTTCTCCTCGTCTCAGCTGATTGAGCACTCTCGAGACTAGACATGTACAACGCTAATTGGAGCGAGAAGGGCTGTGAATGAGTCCCGGCTCAAAGGGACGCCTGCGGGGGCGCGGAGGGCAGGGGGGACAATTAAACATACAGTCTAGCGTACGGCGCAGGGGGGGGGGGGACTTCTTAATACGTCTGCTGTGACTGTATCACTTTGGAAACCAGGTTATACTATTTCTGTATTGGTGGTCACTCTCACTAATTGTGTTAGTCACGCAAACTACCAAATTGAGAAATGCACGCCCTGAAGGTACAACTTAAACTTGCCGATTAATAATTCGTCCGTCGAGTAGAAAAGTGAATTGAGTTAAGAATAACATGACTTTACTCCGTTGGCGCTGACGCAACGTGAGGTTGACTTCCTGAAGGTTGAGAATTTACCTGAAACAAAAGAAAAATACGTGAGTAGGGCAAGTAATGCGCAGAAATTGAAACAAATGTGCCAGTTCTTTCTCGGGAGCGGCATTATTAACATTGGGGGCACGTTTTGCATTTGGTCGCGGGCTGTCTTATGCAACCGCACGTCTGCCGCGCGGCACACGCGCGGCGCGGGGGCGGCGCGGCGCGGGGGCGGCGCGGCGCGGGGGCGGCGCGGCGGCGGCAGAGCGTTGACACAGCAATTTGCATTGCAATGGGACAAATGTTGGAGGAAGTAGGCGTTTACTCAACTGCCTGAGTAATACGTATTTAAACACCTTAACACTACATACCCATAGGTTATCTGGAAGAGATCTCCTGAATGAATAAGGTCGCCTTTTTAAATTATTGTTTTGTATTTTGTATTTTGATTTTGCATTTTGAGGTTGATATAGTGTTCAAATGCATACCAAACTGTAGGTATACTTATTAAAATGATGTTTAATTTTACGCGTTACGCTGCAAGCTGAGCATTGCTCATGATGCGAGTATCTTTTACGAGTACACCATTATAGCAATACCAATGATCAATTAAATATTATAATGAAAATTAAAATTTGGTTAAACCTCACTTTCATACAAATTGAAACTACTAGACAAGTATTTTTATATTTTTAATTATAAATTCACTAAATATCAACTGCGCAGGTAAATATTACTAAAATATTTAAAAATAAAAATAAATTTAGTAAACTAATTACATTTTAAATAACACTAATGAATGATTTATGAGTACATTGCTATGTCGAAGTTGGTGCACTGACTAAGAATAAATTACTGACTAGCAATACGTTAAATCCATAAGGTAATATTACGGAGAAAGGGTGTAAACGTTAGTATCTCGTTCATATTTCAGTTGAAAGTAAGCCACCGGCATGAAACCTCCCGACCGACTTCCAACAAGCCGTGATCTCGCGATCACAACGAATCTCGTCAGACTTCAACTTTAATCAATTTGCGCGTTATCCCGAGCTCAAGTTTATATAACAGTCTTGAGAGTCGGATCAGTATGCAGGCTGCACCGACTCGATTGAATCCGAGGACTGCGAGCGAGCTACAATATTGATGTTGGCAATGCGCGACGAGTTGCGGAGTGCACGTGGCGTAACGACGGACAACCGGCCGGCGGAATTTAACATACTTCATAGTAAATGTATGTAGGTTTCAGCCATTATGTTCGCTGGCACTCGTATAATCGTTACATTACAATTGAAATTGCAATAAATTCGTGTAACATTTAAATGACACTTTTTCATGTCGACAGTGCATTGCGCGTTTATTGCAACCTTTCAACTTCAATTAATTTCTTTTTTTACGGAACAATGACCGTCAGGTAAATTGACAAACGAGTGAAAACGACTAGGCACAAAATAATTAATATACTTATGGCGTTGAACTACGTAGAATATTTACTATTAGTGAGGTCCTTGCTAAACGTGTCTATTAAATATTCATCATTCAAATTATGCAGCTGTCTCAGGCCATCATTAATAGGTCATCGGATATGAAGCTGACAACGACGTGGTGGTGTAGGTATAGACGGTCAGAGCTGCAGCTTGGTCGTGTTTAACATTTTGAATGAATTCGAGACTAAACTAGAGTAAAATACGCGTGAAGATTTTTAACGATTTTCCCACATATTTTTTAGGAAGTACTTCCATTTTTAGTGCTAATTTTTTAGGTTTCTAGGGACCGTATTAATAATCTGATCTCAACTGTAACGCTCGTCTCAAGATGCGTCAAAAATGACAGTGTTTCCTGGCTTGATGTTTACTTTGACGTATCTTGTGACGGGCGTCTCAAACAAGATGAGTTTATTAATACAGCCCTCGGTTTTAGTGCAAGTTGCCTTTCAGGCAGTCAGAGTGACGGTAGTATCCATAAGTATGGATGAAAATTATTCTAAGAAAAGTTAAAGTTAAAACATTATGATTGCAACAAATTATTGCGTATTGAATATTGAGTTAATTTCTGACAGTTAAACAAAGATATAGTAACACGTACAACTTTAATTGTTGAGCCGCCATAGAAACCCGTCATAAAGCCAGCGTCGAGCCGGCCAAGAACTGTGTCGCGTTCAAATTAATCGTGTTTTTTTTGCGATTTGCTCAACAATTAAAGCCGTTACCGTACCTACAGTCACGTGTTAAATCAAACGAAAATAATAACGCACGCTCGTAGCGTTCCGCTGAAGGCGTGTAATCCTTAATCAACTCGAATTAACTCCATCGGCGACTAATTAAGGTAAATAAATAACAAATGATGCTCGCAAATAACGGGTTTCATTACCCGTGCATATGAGTAGGGGGGGGGGGGGGGGGGCTCAATCATCGCAGGATCTTAGCGGGGGGGCTTCACTGGAGCGCGATTAGTATGGATTAATTTAAATGGCGGAGAGACATGGAGTCAGTCATATACATTTTGATACGTTTTAAACTTCGACGTAAAGTATGTAAGTAAGGCGTAAATGAAGTAAAACGATTTGAACGCAATATTTTTTAACAGAAAACTAGTTTAATTGGGGAGGTTCATAGCAAAGTTAAATGAAAATACGTTGGACTGTTGAAGTATTATAAGCACTGGAAGTAAAGTCGCATTACAGTTTTATCTATTTCTTTTGTATAGTTGGCTATAATGAGTAATTTCGTGATTCTACTGCTGCTTTTGGAAACGTAACTTTTTACTTTAGTAAAACCATAGTTATAAAGGGTCGGTGAGACATTTTGATATGATCTCGGTCGTATATCACATGTAACCACTGTTTCCTTGAGCACTGTTTCCTTCTACTAATCTAAATGAAGTTATAAATGTACATTTGTGTGCTAATGGACGTGTCCCTACAGTACAGCACTTGACTCTTACAAAAATTAGCTCTTTAAATTGTTGACATAAAGTCACAATATTTTTGAAAGACCGATCCATTCATGACAAATTACAGCTTCCTAGTACTAAGCGTCTCTGCGCTAGGCTGCGGACGGACGGACGGATGGATGGACGGATGGACGGACGGACATGGCATAGCTATGATGGTTCCTAGTTTGACTACGGAACTCTAAAAAGCAAGCCATTAGGCCTTCCTTTTAAAAGTAACTGTGACTCATCTTTTTTTCTGTCAAAATATTGAGGCACCTTTAACTCACAATTTTCTCTACGGTTATTTTTAAATTGAAATTCAAAGCAACCCATTTGAATCACAAATGCAGTCTCAGCCCCGCCCCGGATCATTTCATTAGTGATTGTGGTTCTTTGTTCACCGGCGGGTGCAGTTAGCCACGAGCCGGAAATTAAAACAGCGCAAACTGACGTTAACGCTCTCAGGATGCGAAGTTAGACCGGAGCCGCACACTCGGGACCAACACGACTTAGAATACACCGCTGGTACAAGTGTCTTCGATGAGATGTTAAAAAGAAAAGGAAGCGAGTAGGGAGTCCCATTTGTGGTTCACATTAATGACAATACAAGAATAGAAGGTGTTTGGTCACTTGGTAAGGATGATGATAAATGTTCTAAAGAAAAACAAATAGGAACAGGGCAATCATATTTAGATCAGAGATAGTAAAGTAGCAATAGATTACGATGGACTGGACTGAGTTAACACGTGGTTGGGCATTTATTAGATTCTTAACGGGACCTCATTGATTTGATTAGTTAGAACACACTATAACATATGTGACATTGAAGTATATTAATTTATATTAAAATAAACAACAAGTAACAAGACATAAAAAGTGGGCATTAAGTGCCTAGTTCAAGTAGAAAACAATATTATATATTACATATTATAATATATGTTCTCCGGGTCAATGATCCTCCGCGTAAATGTCACCGAGAGGAAAGGTCCCCGGAGTGAACACAGAGGTAGAAAGGTATTACATTATTCTGATTGGAGTGTTTACGTCTACGACATTATCGTGGTATAATATCTCGTATAATATCCAGTGGCTTGTTACTGTTAATGAATGGTTCATGGTCGAATCTCGTTATTATCAATAGGCGTAGGCTATATCGATATGAGGTTGCATGATTCTTATCATGAAATTAGTATCAGGTACATATTCATATATCTGTAGGTATGGCTTACTAAGAAAAACGTAAAAGGATCAAATTTCAATCTTTCAATCAATTGTAATTATTAACAATATCATCGAACGGCAAGAAATTCCGCCATACTAAATTTTTCAGGACAATTGATTTGAGAAGGAGTAATCATTAAATGAAAGAACCTATAATTTTAACTTTACTTATTTATTCCTTGTCACCTGTTTATTATTTTCTTGAAAAATAAAGTGAGTATCAGTTGAGTGACAAAATGTCTTAGTAAGAATCCAACTAATGTTGTATGCGAAAATAATAATAATTTAGTATGGCACCGCCTGTGGTCTTGTTTAACATTTTGAACTAAACGCGACCGGTTCATATAAACATTAAAGTTTAGACACTGAAGCGGTGAAACTCGTAGATAGACATCATAACAACTACCCTCTTGTGTAATATTGTTTGATGGAATTTACAATCGTAAATTGCTAAAGCGATAAGAGTGTAAAATGCATACATTTTCCGGCTGGCTGTACCTGCAATCCAATCAGATCGCATTAGCGATGTCGATGCAAATTATACTTTCAAATTCAATGATACATGCAGGGGGCTTTGAATCTAAAGCATTATAGACCGTTGTGGGTCGTGTTAGAGTTGGGTTTGATTTACGGGCGGGTGTCGTGCGCGCGGCCCGTATGGCCTTTCCGGGCGCTCTGTATAAATATAAGTCATTTGTTCAGCGGCCGGTGATTATATTCAATGAGTGACGTCACGAGCCTGGTATCAGGTGGAGTGTTTGCCGACCAAGCGACAGACCCCAGGCCCTGAACACGGAGCTTTAAACACTGAAGCGTAAAGGTATATTTTTATTAAAATCCAAGAAAATTGGACAAAAATGCTTTAATTACTGAGTACTGAGCACCAACCGCTAACTTTAGGGATTATCACGGATTTGATGTGGAAAGTTATTAGTGTGCTGAGCGGGAGCATTTGTCCCTGAGTCTTGAATGTTGGAAAAGGAATACTGAACGCTGACATTGAGCACTGAGTACTTACGACTGGCCCCGGACACTGACCACTGACTATTCCCCACTAGCCACTGATAGCTGAGCGCTGAACCCGCGAGCGTGCGTTATATCGCAAGTTTACGTGCATCAGTACTACCTCTTTAATTAATGCATTGTTAACTCCATTATTTCTGTATGAAAATATTATAACACTCGTTAAACCTATTAAATTGAAATAATACTACCGCAAAGCTCCATGTAGACCAAAGTCAATTAACAAAAGTAATTTGGTAAATTTGTAATACCGCCAAATCGTTAAAAGACTGTTATGAACGAGGCGAATGACCTAAAAATGGAAAACTTTTGGAAGGAACAATTATGAACTGTAGGTTCGTGAGAGACAATGCACTCGTGGTGGCGTGTCAGCCAAGCGCGTAATGAATTTGTTTGTCTGCGGAACAATTAGTGATTTTCCTGTGGATTCGTTTTATACTTTGTGGCTGTAAGGCGACGCATGTTCGAGCGCGCTTGGAGCCGTATTGGTGCACGTCGTTCAGCGAACATTATATTTTAATAAGTGCTCGAACGCGCTATCATTATGCTAATTATTCATTACGGTGATGAATAATGCAAACACACACACCGCAGCAGGCTTGGCACACTTCCCGCAGTAGTTGAACCAATAACAGTAAGCGGGTTGAATCTTCCGCCTGGCCATCTATTCCACTGGGTAAACCATTATCGCCTTTGAGATGTTTGTTTGTTTTTAAACGGGCTGCCATTATTGTCAAGTTAATAAGAGCGGCGCCATTGCAACATTGAAAAAACGATAACATGACAAAACCAATCATGTTTGATCAAGTAGAATTAGAGGAAGTCTGGACTTAGTGAGTTAAAATATATTTTTTGCAACTTTTGGCCAGGTAAACAGTTTCCGCAGCCCAGGTATCATCGCTATTGACGATAACTGACGAAATGTATGTAGTCGAGTTGGGTCAGCTTACGCCACAAAACCATTCTTATATATTCTCATATTTTGTTACTTTTAGAAAATCTCTAGTGCATCGCGCGTAAGCGTTACACGTGTTGGCACCCAAATTTTTTGTTCTAAGTTGATTTCCCTCAGTATTTTGTTTTACAAATAAAATATTTTCTTTCTTGTCAACTTCTTTTCATATTTTTATGACGGGTAAGTAGGGGAGAGGTTAGAATTTGGGCCTTCGGCACTCTCAGTAACCGATCGGTACCTGTGTACCGATCGGTTACTGAGAGTAATAAACTACTACTTTACACTAGTATTCTGAGATAGAGTCGTACCACCCCGAGTGAGCCAGCCCCTGCATGCCGCAACCAGTGAGACACGAGTAGTAGTTTTACTGTTCATTATACGTCACAAGACACCAGAGCGACTTATCTCTAAGCTTCACGCTACACCCACTAACTACAGCCCTAACTCCTTCAACTACTGTCGTCGTTGTGTTCCCGCATCGGCCACTGTGCCCCCCCCCCCCACCCACAAGGCTGTTGAGCGTATCGCACATGGAAATGAAATTAGTCTGTTTGTGAATAACTTAAGACTCTGAACTCGTTCATACAGTATTCAAACAGCCGTAACTCGGCACAATGGCGCTGATAAATATTTCACGACGTAATTTAATCTCCGGCGAATAATGTTATCTGTAAGGAGTGTCGCTATCAGAGGCGGAATTGTCTTTAAATGATAATTGATTGCACAACATGAAACTACTTTTGAATAGAATAGCGTAGAAAATAATTTATTTGACACCGAAAATAATAATAAAAGTACACGGGATGCACGAGTTGTGGCGCCAAAAAGGTTCCAAAATAATCCTGGTCAAGGGACCGCAGCGCTGGTTTTCGTTTGGCACCTTTTGTTGAACCATTATAACACTTGTTCTATGTATATTAAAATTAAACTAAATAATTGGGTTATCCCATAATTTTGTTATGTATAGTGATTCAAAAACCATTTCGAGAAAAAGGGTTGTAGAACCATTCCCTGTTATCAGATTATTTTACAAAATTAGTATTAAATAGTTATTTCTAATTTATCATTTGACATTATTTGACCTGTAATTTAGTGACGTCACGATCTTCATTGGTAAGTTGTGTCTAATCTGTGATCAACCATAGTACTGCATATAATATGAGTCCGGAATGCAGTAATAAATAAATAATGTATATTGAATTTTGTCTTATTTATTTCTGTTTTATTTTAACGCTTATTAAAATTAAGACAATTTTTAACTGTATATAAACATGACAAGGTCAGATCTTTAAAAAAATGGTATGATTAAAATACAAGTCCGTTTTGGAGCCTCCGCCCGTAGGCTAGTCTGTGGGTGAAATTGTCAAACTCAACAAACTAAATAAAATTTCGGTTTGTTTGGTGTGCGACGTATAACTACTCGTTTTCTGATTTTCTGCATTTTAACAACATTGCTTCAAATTCTACGGAATCTGACGATCCTGCTACACATATTGACCATCGCCAGATCTTGGATATCGATATTCTTGCTTATAATGACGACCAACGCTGTACATTTATTAAACTTTGTAAGGGCTGATTCCACTAATCTACCCAAAGTGGATATAGTCAGGATATTGACATACTTGGGAGACAGCTCCAATCACAACGTAGCTGAAATACGTGGAGCTAAAGCTCTAATGTAAGTATGATTTAGGTATAAGAATATAATGTTCACAGTACCATTTTTTTTTAATACTTTAGTTTACCTATATTGACATGACTTGACATTGTCATTTTACGTGATCTGACAGAAATGCGTACTCTCAAACGAATTCAAAAGTTTTAAAGCATTTCTCAAACAAACCAGCTTGTAGTGACGTAATAAAAACATTTTCTTTAAAAATTAAAATAAATTAATATATTGATTTAAATGCAAAAACCGTGAAATTAGTGTCTTCAATTAGTCTATTTTATCGAAAAAAAAATTAAAAACTAGTGGTATTTTTTTTTGGGATAACCCAATTAAGTACATCTCACACTGGTAGGGTTAGATTTTTGAAATTGCCCGTGCGACCTATTTTACAGAAGGGGTTTATACGCAAATACGAAAATAGTATTTTATCAAAGCTTGAGATGACCATGGTGAGATGATACTGACTCCACTCGAATCAGTCGGCGACTTCAACTGACATTTACCTAATCTTGTTGTTAAAATTAAACGGGGTCCTAAGAATTGTGTTCAATGGATTTTTCAAACGCAACGGCAAAACACTATGTGTACAAAATAATTGAAGCTTCAAAATTTAGCTATATACTAGTTTGCAGCAAGTATTACAAGGTGGATCAGTGATACCGCCGCGTGTGAGACAGTGACGTCACGCGAGGCTCATGTTCTCGGATAGTTTCCTCGCTAGTCCCGCGTACGGAGAGTTGGAGCGCTTCCTCGGCTTTGCGAGTTCGCGCGAGAGTTATGTAACACGACGTAGAAATACGGGGCATCCTCTCAAGTGGAAGGGAACTCTCGCAAGGATTCCATATGGCAGTGACATAGTTTGGAAAATGTTATTGGTGGTTTCGTCGCTAACGGTCGTTGAATATAATATGTTACATCCAAATATATGCTATAAATTCAAAGTTGGTGATATAGAACAAGGTTTTTTAAATTGGGGTCCCATACCATTACTAGGACTTTGTTCTCCGTTCGTCCGTCTTCACTTTAAATAGTTATAACCTACTAGATAGCCGGTACACAATATGTGTAGTGCAATAACGGCGATTTTTCTAGCAAATTCGAAAAAAAAGATATAAATGCATCTCTAATTCCTTGTCTAATTAGGCTTGATTAAAAGTACAACATACCCTAAAAATAAACTAATAGTAACGGGCTAAGCGTGAATCGGGAATTTGAAACCTGCAGTACACGAGTCCAAATTGCAATGAACCGGTTTTTAAAATTAAATACCACCAAATAAAATTGGCTATCGTCATTCAACCAAAATTCGTAACAATCATGCAATGTGGAAGCAAACACGTTCGAGGCGATTAAGCCAACTCAAACATCGTATAGGTGATATTACCATAATAACAGCAATAACTGAGAGGAGGGGGGGAGAGGAAGGGGGAGACTGTTGGTTTAACTACGTGGTTATTAACTACTCGCACGTATACATTAAACTATCGACTTAACTAGCGTTCAAAGTGCTACGCTGATATAATAACGTCAACTACCCAAAGGCTTGAGAATAAATGCCCTCTCTCGATACAAACGCTCTCACGTGTTAAGTCCCTTGTTCAGGATGACCAATTTAGTGGTTATCCATTTCAATATATAATAAGAATTGACAGCCATCTTCATAGAATGCAAATGTCGATGGGTCTTAACTGAACGCATATTCAAATGTAGATTGAAGGCATTTTGCTGCGAGGAAAACTCAATCACGCAGTTCTTTGACAGTTGAGTAAATGTGTTAAATAATGACAAAAGCTCAATAACAATAAAATAAATATACATATAATATATTATTCACAATTGTAATTAAATGAAACGGTTAATAATGATATAATATAATATTATTCACAATTGTTTTTTAACGAATCAATTTAATATAATAATGACATGCAATTTATAATTAGAACTAGTTTGTAAGCTAATTATTGAGTCTAATTATTATACCTTTTATATTCCTACATTATTGTAAACTTACCTGACAATGTAAGATTATTACAGGTGAAGAAATCTTATGTATGTATGTATGTATGTAAACACTTTATTGTACAAAAGAAAAACCAAAACAATACAAAAAATAAAAATAAAAAGATGTACAAAGGCGAACTTATCCCTTTAAGGGATCTCTTCCAGCTAACCCTTGAGAGATTGAGAGAAGTGAAAGGTTGTGCATCGAGTAAACAGGTGTACAAATTTATTTAGAGCAGATTAGATTAGTTTTTTTTTTTTTTTTTTTTTAGGTTTATTTTATTTTGATTTATTTATCTTGTCTTATTGGAACAGGCTGAAGTTTGGTACATGTACTGTCCAAGTCATTAATATACCTAGGTATACACAATCCCCAGGAGTCAAAATTATCCACCACCCTATACTGTCTATTATATATTAAGTGCGATGACCGTATAGAAAGTAGTACTTTTAACTTAACACTCATCAATTCAATAAGCTGATCTGACGATGGAGTCAGCAGGTGACAAAGGCATTGCTGCTATATAACATACACCTAGCGAGTATGAATTTTAGTTTGCACTCAGATGATGACAGCAAAACCAAGGACGGTCAGTCAGTCAGTCGAAAATCTATTCCCACACGCTTTCTGACTTCTTGACCACTTGTTGTTGGATCAGAAACCATAATATCGAGACGGACAGATTTAAAGGTACAGGTACTCCGGCAAGACCTCTTTTTGAGAATCAAAGTGCAAATTACGCTGGTTCTTCCCTTTTCTCTCTATTAAGTCTAGAATTTAGTGAATCGTGGTGAGCACCCAAGTTACAAAGAAAGAAATAAATAAAGAAAATACGTTTATTTACTTACATCTAACACAAGAACAGAAAACAGATAACGAAACAAAAATTCAAAACAGAAAACTGAACCAGTGCCAGATGAAGCAAAATGGTTCTGCTCAGCATGTTACTGGTTTTTAGGCCAGGGCTGGGCCTGGTCTTCCGCATTTGTTGACACCACGGCAGGTCACACAGCCAGCAATACAAAAAAAAACTAAATTTAAAAACAAAAGCTCAAATAATACTAATTGCATTCAATTCAAAAACATGGCAACACGAAACCCAAACATGAAAAGCGCATGCAAAGCACATTTACTGACTGCTCAGGGTTCAAGTAGGAAGATAATAACGCTTTTCCGGTAACCGTATGGCTAAGGATTAGTGATGAACTGTCTCTGTAATGGGAATCGAATATTGCTCTCGAATGCTCCCTGCCACTGCAACAGCTGTGGCGTATCGGTCTGTACTGGAGCGGCAAGTGGATTATATGACAAAATGACGCATATTATTACTAAGTTTAATACTCTATAAAGAAAACCCACGAAGGAAGAATTTGTGCTAATATTTTAAATTTAAAAGTAACTCTGTCTATGTCGGATAAACTGCTGAACGGAATTAGATGAAATTAAGAATGGACGTGGTTTGAGTCCCGAGGAAGGACATACGGTACTTTTATTCCAAAAAATTGGTCACTTTCTGAGAGAATAAACGACTTCCACGCGGACGGAGTCGCGGGAAACAACAAGTCCTCTATAATATTACAGTTATGATTTTAATGATTGAGCTTTGAACAAATTGAGGCAGTAAACGAGATTTGGCAATGATGTTTCAATCGGCCGGCAAGTGTCGCGCGGCTCGCGGGCATCGCCGCCCGCTAACCAATCGTGATGAAGGGTCGCTGCACGCGCGGGGGCCGAAGCCCTCTCGAGGTGCATCATACAAACCGAAATTACATATAATTAATAAAACTAACAAGCTTACACATAAGCTCTTCGACAAGCTCAAAATGTTATTTATTTAAAATTCTTATGTAAGGTTTTTTTTATAATACTTTATAATCCCGACACAAACAGAGAAGTGTTATAAATTGAAACTGTTTATCTGTGTGCCTGTGTCTGTCTGCGGCGTCGTATCTCCTGACTGCTAAGCACACAGGCTCCCTGATGGTAAGGGGGATCTGAGACCCATAGAAGTTTTATTCTCATGACTACAATATTAACACTCCAAATACGTTGCCAACCCTGAGGAAAAGGTGGGTACATTTTTTCCTATTTTTGCGCCTGTTCCGTTCCAGTTACTTAGAGTGTGCGACTAATCACTAGAAGTTAAGATGATTCTTGTTACACGACTGCCCAAAAAAAGAAGTGTAATATTTTAAATATTCATGTATGTATATTTATGAGTTCCTTTATTCCACGATAACTTTTATTGCTTGAACCAAATTTAGGTGTATGGGGTAGCATTAGAATCGTAAAACTACCGCAAAAACATAGGTTTCGTCTTAAAAAAACTAACTTGTGGTGCCAATGGTATCAAAATAACCAACTCAAAAATTTAAAAAGTAATCGAATCTAAATGTTTTTGCAACATCGTCTAGAAATTGGAGAGTAGGCTTCAATCATATGTAACCCTAGAATCCTATGTTGAGACGTTTACGAGTAACACTCATGTTGCTTAGTTCCGCTATTCGATAATAGATGGCGGTAGCAGTCATTGTACATATTTGTATGTATGTTTTATTTTCAACTGTCGTTTTATAATCATTATCAGTTATCGCTAAGAGAAATGAAATAAAAGACAAATCATTAAAAATAAAAAATAAAAAACACGCCTGCCACGCCTTAAGGTGAATTTAAAAAAGCAATACAAGCATTGCAGTCAATGTGATTATATCATTATCACATTGAATGCAATGCTTGTTATTGCTCTTGTAAATTCACTTTAAGGCGTGGTAGGCGTGTTTTTTAACTATTTTATCTAATTTTGTCGAAACACTAAGACTTCTCATGGAATGTATAATTTCATCGAACGCTATTTTCTCCTAAAACCATATTTTTTTCAGGTTATCTTAAACATGTTACCTACTCTTACATATGTTACCTACTCTTACATATGTTACCTACTCTTACATATGTTACTAATATTTAAAATACCATATAAACATTATGGTTTCAGCAGAAAAAAGCGTTTGATGAAATAGAATTCGATGTAATGATATATTCAATAAAGTGAAATTCGACAAAATGATGAGTTACCTCATTAATCACGACCTTCAGTTATGAAGAAACCCTCCGCAGAGCATTGCACGGAGCCCTGAGACAGGGACCATGAATAACATATAATAATAATAACTACAACGCCATAACAAGCTTCAAGTATATATAAAACGCATCTAAATATAAATCTCGACGGCAATGAATGAATAGTTAAGAGGGTGTTTATGAGTGACGTGACGTCGCCCAGCCAAGGGAGCAGTGGGGGGGAAAAGTCTAGTCCTGGAGTCTAAGCGGCGGCTGCGGGGGGGAGGGGGTGCGCCTGCAGTCTCGTGATGTCATCAGTGACGCATTCACTTTTAATCAATATTAAAGAGAGTCGGATTGGCAGGTAATATAGGGACATTGATAGTAAAAATGCAGCGTGGATATTTGACCGGCGATGGCGCTGAGGGCGAGTGGCGCGGGATGGAACCGCAATGATTCAATTACAATATTGATGCACTCACAGAGATAAAGTCTTGTTTACCGTATGAGTGCAGAGCACAAACGTTTAGAAATACGAGTAAATACCGCAAAAAACTTATAATTAATTAATCAAGCAATACAGTATGTTTTGTACATTAAAAGTAATATAAATACAATACTTTGTATGGTATCCCTTAATTTTTTTATAATGTCATTTGCCATAATGGTCACTGGCTATAAACTTCATTTTCCCTAATATCACATTACATAATTTAATTTGCTATAAAGATTTTTTTTTTGAATTAGTATACCTTTTAGATAGTTTTTACGTGCCATCGAATAGAGCCCAAAAGGTTAGGTTAGGTCTGTTTTATTACAATTCTGAATAGTTCACTGTTTCAGAAAAATGCCTTTATGGCAAATTAATATTATGGCACATAATCGTTATGGCAGATAAAATAATGTCATATGAAATTCGGGCAAGTGAATTTTTTGGTATCCCTTCGTTTTCCATAAATTCATATGTACATACTAATTTCATTTTCCATAATAGACACTGGGCATAACCTTCATTTGCCATAACATCACATACCATAATTTTTAAACGCCATAATACTCAAGTGTTATAATGTTCAACCTCCATAATATTGGATACCATAATAACACTTTCCATAATATTTACTTTCTATAATATTCATAATCCCTATTATTTTATGCCATAACTATTATTTGCCATAACTACGGAAAAAGCAGATCCAGTGTGTACAGTGGATATAATGTAGGGGACAAATTAATTTATGGGAAATGAAGGGATCCCTCTAGGTACCTAAAGGTCTCCTTTAGGTACGACGACGAGCGAAGCGAGGAGGAGTGTTAGGTGGAACCGTGACCTTGCAGCACGCGAGCCAAGCGAGCGAAGCGAGCGTGCCGCGACAGCGGCCGGCGAAGCGTCAGAACCGATACTTTTAATAATATTATACTTACGACATAAAATAAACAAACGAGGCAACATTACTCATTCTGACCGTGTTATAGCGAATAATTATTATGGCGATTGAATTTTATGCCATATAATTTTAGCACATTTAAAAGTAGGGAAAATGAGATGTATGGCAAACGTATCGTTATGGCATCTAAAAGTTATGGGAAATGAAAATATTGCAAATGAACATTATGGCATATAATTTATTATGGAATAAAAAATTATGGCAAATGAAATTCGGGCATGTTAAATTATTGCATATGACTTTCGGGCAAACGACAGAGAACCGAATTTTTTTCATACATAATTCGGTCAAACGATAGAGACTCATTTTGTTTATTTGAATCCTTTTATGCACTTAAAACTACTTCACTTATTTTTATTCGCTACCCTGCATACTTATCTGCGTGCAATGGAATATTTTAATCAAGATAGGATTTAATTTGTTGCCGACACTAACATTTTCTAGCGATGAGGGCGTGTGCAAACACCCACAGACTCGTCGGTGCCCCACGGGCAATGAATGATGAAAAATAGTTTCCCTCTCGGAGTTACAATAATGCGTAAACAAAAGACGACGCGTGTAGGGATGCTAGATTGTTTATTTGTATGTAAATTATTCTGGACGTTAGGATAGCTCTTATTTACTTTACAATAATGGCGGCCGAGATAAAAACAATACCCATAGCCCATGAAAATAAACTTTGTTTTACCCAGTAGAATTGGTAGACCCAGGCCAACTAATTTAATACCTAGTAATGAGAAATAATTCAAGAAAATTAAAAACTATAAAAAGGTAAGAAACGGAAGAATAAAAAACGGGCCCTGCACAAGGTTCTACCATCACTAAATCTATCTATTTTCTATTTAAATTTCATAAATAAAAATATCACTCAAATAAACCTAGTCCCAAACTAAGCTTGCACTATGGGTACTAGACAACGATAAACTGACATTAAATTATAGAGAAATATAATTAAACTTCAATACATAGAAATTATCTATGACTCAGGAACAAATACTCGTGCTCATCACACAAATATCATACGTAATCCCTTACCAGGATTTGAACACGGGACCGTTAGCTTCGAAGACAGGGTCACTATCAACTAGGCCAGCGTGTTGTCTTTAATATTTAATTTTATATCCATATTAGTAATTTATTGTTTTGTAGTGTACTAGAATCTAGGGCAAGCCTAGAGTTTAGTTTAGGACTAGGTTAATTTGTGTACAACCTCCAGAGGCCCGTTTCACGAAGCTAAAAGTTACAAATTACAAGCGGAAGTCTCTTTCTAATCCCTTATTATAGAAAGAGAGTTCCGCTTGAAATTTGTAACTTGTAGCTTCGTGAAACGGGCCACAGGTATTTAGTTCTATAATGGTTGAGTTATCCTACAGTTGGCAGGTTAATTTTGTTCAAAATAGAAGTTACGGCGACCTGTCTGAACACGTCCTGACCGAGCCGTCAGGCGGCGGCGGTGGTGGTGGTGGCGGCGGCCACAGACGCGCCGGTATAACTTGCTTAGTTTCTGACATGTGATAACAAACCTGACTTAATTGACATTGAATCCTGAACATTTCTCTAACTTTCTCTCTAAAGAGGGTGTTTACTAAAATACTTATGTAATTTAATACCTGATTTATTTTATATATGTACATTGAACGATCAATTAACTGAGATATAAGTCATCATGAATATCACGTTATAATAATGAATAGGGTTTTTAGTTTACATCGCACAGCGGGAATAAAGATGTAAATAAAACTATTTATCGCATTAAGTTCTCGTATAGAAATCACATCAATGTCGTTTCCATAAAAAATGCAAAGGGATTATACATCTTGTGACTGGGAATTTTCATTATAAAGTGTACCCTAGTTAAGGAAAGTTAAAAAACGTTAACTCTTGTCAGTTTTGTCAGTAAATTAGCCATAATAATTGTATGGCTAATTTCGTCACAAAACTGACAAAAGTTAACGTTTCTTAATTTTCCTTAACTAGGGTACACTTTATATTAAAAATGCCCGACTATTTGTCTGAGTTTGTCTTATTAAAAAATGATTCAGCTCCAGTGAATCTAATTGCAAACAGGACTGCATAAACACTCTTTTAATTTCCTTGTTTATTGCCGTGCAGTCAATATAATGCCATTTCAAAAGGCATCTAACGAGGCGCAGGGGGTCAAGGGGCAGTGGATTATCCGACGGCTGCGCCCGCGGCGCGGATTGATACCGTGATGATAAAACATCCTTTGTCAGGAATCCGCATATGGGTGTAATTCCCTAAATAACTCACTTTTTGGTTTGACCCCGTTGTGTTTACCGGCAAACTTAATGTTGCCCTGCACGCTGGAAGACACGTAAGGCAGTGTTAGGTACGGTGACGTTGCACGGTTAAGGTATGTATGTAAAAATGAAGTAGTGTGGTGGGACGACGTGGATTAAAAATACTATATAAAAATAAACACTGCGACATTTCACGTATAAGAAAATAGTGTACCTAACCAACGGAACAAACCGCACCTCCGTGAGTAAGCCAGAGCAGTGTTTATTTCGATCTACTGACTCATGCTTCTTTAAATTGTACCTATTACTGAGGCCGAGCTGCTTCTTCTAAGAAATTCTCAACCTAATTCAAAATACGCGCACTACAATGTTAATAATGCTCTGACGAGACCGCTTAGGCTATCTGGTTAATAATTCGTCAGCGAATGAAAAGTGAGTTGGTCTAAGGAAAGTCTAGCTAGAGAGGGGTTTGAGCGAGGGCTCCAAGCAGCGCGGGGGGAGGGTGGGGGGCGGGAATGTGAAGGACAGAGGGTCATGTTGTGCTGACAAAAGAATGCTGCGTGTAGTTTGCAGGTCATTGTTTCTTGATGTGGAGTTCCTTCGCGGGGATTCGTTTTGTGTCAGTTGTATTTTAAAGTCTTAAAGACATGGAAGTTTGCGTATTTAATAATCTATTTTGAATGTAGTTAAGTTGTTATTGTGATTGGTGGCCTAGTAGCGTACAGAGTCGGCTCGTGACCGGTTCCGAGACTTTCATTCACTCTCTCGGTTATCATGTACTAACGAGCTTTTTATTGCTATCCTATGGGGATAGAAAAACATCGTGAGCAAATTTACACTTTCAAACAGATGAATGAATTGTAAAGGCAATTGCACAAAAGATCCTAAATTGTCTGTCTAAGTGTATCGGAATCTGAAAGGGCCATCTATTGTTATGCATACGATTACTCGATTCATCGCCATGTATTGAATATTATGAACTTAAAACAGTATATCAGTGGCGCGTTTAAAATATACCCTTTTTAGGGTTCCGTAGCCAAATGGCAAAAAACGGAACCCTTATAGATTCGTCATGTCTGTCCGTCTGTCCGTCCGTATGTCACAGCCACTTTATTCCGTAACTATAAGAGCTATACTGTGGAAACTTGGTAAGTAGATGTATTCGGTGAACCGCATTAAGATTTTCATACAAAAATAGAAAAAAAACAATAAATTTTTGGGGTTCCCCATACTTAGAACTGAAACTCAAAAATTTTTTTTTCATCAAACTCATACGTGTGGGGTATCTATGGATAGGTATTCAAAAATGATATTGAGGTTTCTACTATAATTTTTTTCTAAACTGAATAGTTTGCGCGAGAGACGCTTCCAAAGTGGAAAAATGTGTGTCCCCCCCCCCGTAACTTCTAAAATAAGGGAATGATAAATGTAAAAATAATATATGATGTACATTACCATGCAAACTTCCACCGAAAATTGGTTTGAACGAGATCTAGTAAGTAGTTTTTTTTTAATACGTCATAAAAACATTGATCAAAGCTACAACGAACTTTTATATTATGTTACTTGCTGCTACGGAACCCTTCATGGGCGAGTCCGACTCGCACTTGGCCGCTTTTCTTCCTTTATATTGACTTTCCTTATTTTTAACCGACTTCAAAAAAAGGTCCTGGATGACTGATGGATCTATATTATTAGTAATTTTATTTTTTGGCAGTTCTTTAAAAATGATTTTAATCTACATATTTTAACGAGCAATTTGAAAGTTTTTAATTCACTGGGTAATTATAAGATCCATTTTTTAAATTTGACATGTAGTTATTTTAAATAACGGTAATTGACGGTAGCAATCCATAAATCTACAGTTTTTTTTAATTATTTTTTTCCCATTTAAGTTTTGGTAATTTAAATAAAAAAATAGTAATTTCCACCTCAGTGGTAATGCTAATTTCTGTATCCCTTTGAAACGCATACAATTATTGGTCCTAACGTATTGTCTGGACCAAAACATTTTCATCCTATTAGTGTCATATCACAGACTTTAATGAACATATTTTGTGCAGAATAGTTAAGATAGGTAATGTTAGTTTTTATATAAAAAATAAAAAAAGGAACAGTTTTATACCAGTAGAATTGTGGCCCAGGGCCTCTATTCAGGTGCGTTAAAACGATATCGTGTTTGACACGTTTGAGAATAATTAATGTCACAGTCGCCATTATTGTAAATGACATAAGAGTTATCAAACGTTGACCATACGGAAACACGTCAAATACGATATCGTTATAACGCACTTGAATAGAGGCCCTGATTAGTATTTGTTTTATTTATATATGATGTTGCTTTTAATACAAATAAATAAAACCGTCCGCCAACCCACACTATACGCCTCTGATATAACGAATATTCGTGCGTAGACAAATTTGCTCTCTTTCTGCTTTCAATGGCGTTAATTGTCGACTCGTTTTGGAAGCCCTTTTAAATGGCAAAATAGTTTTGTTTACGTTGATAATGGATTAACGTAACCCGCGCCAGCGCCGTCGCTGCAGCACTCTAGAGTCGTGAACCAATTACCGCGCTTACCGAATTAACATACGAAAGCAAAGTGTTTGTCTGTTCGTTCCTGCCCGTTTAGTGCTTGTTTAATGGATATGCAATTTGCTTTGTAAAACCGAGACAGCACGGATCGAGCAGATTCTGGTCGAAAACAGCTCGCGAGCTGCGGATAATTCCATTTTGTGGAAATACTCTGTCGGTATTTCATTGATCTTATGATTATTTGACATTTTATTCACCGAAATTTATTAAAATGATTCCGGCTACAACCAAAAATACAATATTTCTAGAATGTTGCAATGCCAAAATAGATTCTTCTCATCATTTCTAAAGCTTGAAATTACTTACTCTTACTTTTTAAATTACCGTATTCTTAATAAAACTATAATTCGTTTTAATACAGCATTTAAAAGAATTTTCAATTCTACCATTTCCTAAAATGTCTAAATCTTAAAATATTATGTTCATACAAAACGTCACACTTGCGTTGTCAAAACACCTAAAACTCGGTATTTATGTAAAATATGTAAAAATATTTTATGTTGTATTTGACACTTTTAACGTCATCCTAATTTTTGTCTTGTTAATATATTTATTCTAAAATATACAATCGTGAATTTATTAGTAAAATCCTCGAGTGTAATACTCGTATCCATGGACTTATTTATTTAATAAGTTTAAAGTGATTGTCAAAAACTCGACATTGGCACAATACTCCTTGTTAAAACAAGGTGTGAAAGCCATTCATTCAGGAAAACACTAAATACCTAAATGGCAACACTGCGCGAAGGTTGGATTTTGATTAGTAAGGGAAAAACGTGGAAATACATTAAGATAATAATATGATTGTACTTATGGTTAACATTTAATGTGAACAGAAGAAATGCAATAGTTCTAAAATGGGTGCATAACCTAAAAAATGCTATGTGATTTCGCTGGCACTGTGAGACGAAATTTCATGATGTTGATTTTGATGGCAAGAACAAGGTTTCCCTTAGTTCTCCCGCCGGCGCTGGCGTAATCCTGTAAGCGCGTTACGCACAAAAAGCGTAAATACGCGTGCTCGCGGCGCGCGCCCGGCGGTGATTGAATTTGCGCCTTCTTCAATATTTATACGAAATGTTTTGTGACAAACAATTACTTTCTTACTGGTTTGGAGAAAAATACTGTTTCTTTTTATTGAAAACAGCCGTTCAAACTCCGTGTGACGTATTCATCCCCGAAAGTTAACGTTAAAATATTGTTAAACATGTATCAGGACAACGGACTTCGCAAAAACATCATCCGAAAACAACAAAGTATGCAAAACAACCCCCCGCTCCCCCCTTCTTAAAGAGCGGCTTTAAGGAGGAAGCGGGTGGGTGCCTTGCGGTGTTTGGAACAAGTCCCGAAGAGCTACAGTAACTGGGCTGACGCGGAATAATTTAGAGAACACAAATAACATTTGATGAGACTAGTCATCAAAAGGTTTTCATAATGAACGAGAGGAAACAATTATTCATAACTTAAGTAACTCAAACATTTATCGACAAAATAACTCTCGATTTAACATAAATTTAAATTTCAGCCTATGTTAGCGTCATACGACAGATTCAATAGGTTCGTTGCAAATGCTACGACGCGGCGTAGCGCGGCTACAAGTTACGAGCGGCTACGGCCGGTTAGCTGCTACGATATTTAGGGCGAGGAGCTACGAGCTGGGCCAAAACCGTTATGGCTCTAATGGGACCACTAAATGGGCCCATAAAGCCGGGACTGTGTCGGGTCATTCGTAAGGTTCTGTGTTAAAAGTTAAGCTGGAAATCTGACTTCTTATTTTCGTGTCAAATATTGAAATTTAAAAGAGTAAAGGTTTTCACGAAAATAAACTGCACAGCTGAAAGTACTGATCCCCAAGATGACCAGACGAGCCCAAACTCGACGAACGTATATTTTGAGATGAAGTACCAGTCCCAGCCGGTGAAACACTATCCTGGTAATGACTCGTGACGGATGACAATGCGGTATAGTATGCATGGAGTCACAAACTATACCATAAATACGTCAAACGTAATATGGATAGTTTTACCATATTGCCTTTGGTATGATATCGTAATGTTAATGTTATTTACTTATTAAATTGACAGTAATGGCGAACATGTCAAAGGCCATTTGGTTTTACCAGTAGAATAGAGGCGGTGAAGTGGTGGTGGGGCCCTGTGCAGGGTCCGTCCTGATCGCTACCACCATTTTATCCATTAACCACCCGCCAAGTGTTCGCATTGTTGTATTCCGGTGTGGGGATAAGACAACCGGTGAAATTACTAGCATATAGGCATTCCATCTTAGTCCTCAGGGTTGGCAACGCATTTGAGGTCTTAGGGTTATAGTTTGAGAATTCAAATGTCTATGGCTCGCAGATTCCACTTACCATCAGGTGGCCTGAGCGCTCGTGTGCCTTCTCCTTATCATTAAAAAAAAATCAAAAATTAAGATAACGCTGACTTCCAAGATTTGTTATCAAACTATAACAGCAAACATACATACATACATAACATCACGCCTTCATTCCCAGAGTGGGGTAGGCAGAGCTACAAAAATACCAACAACTCTAAAAAGACTTGTTGATAATTCTGTAACCACATTTTGCACAATCAGGCCAAGAAGTTTACTAGTGTATTAGTGACAGGTTGCAAGCCCATCGCCTAACAGCAAACAAACTCGTAGAAAATGATTGGACTCTCATCTTTGCAATATTTCCTTTCGACAGTAATTTCCTAATAATATTGGACTCCTGCCTTCACTTCGCTCCGGTTAAACAAATACAAATAGCCTAATGGCCATCCGGACTAGTGAACCTTTCGAATGGTGAAATATTTTTTCGAACAAGTTCCGTAGTTCCGGAATCCTTGCCGGATAGAAACGGTGCCCCCTTGTTTAACAGAAACTCATTTCATACAATGTATCACTTCGCAGAATTTTTCATTTCATAGAAAACAAATTTCTGCTGAAAGCTTAATGTTTTCAGATTATCTTAAGCATGAGTCACGTAGGTTAGGTTAGGTTACACCTGTGTCCACCAAAAAATAATCTGAAAACAGTGAGGTTACAGCAGAAATTAGCTTTCTAGGAAATGAAAATTCTGCGAAGTGATACATTCTATGAAATGAGTTTCTGTAAACCAGTGTACAACCGATAGAAACAAACTCACAAAATTCGCACCTCTCTTTATAATATTCGTAAAGACAATGTAGATATCATTACCCTAACTTTGTTAATAATACCTCTTCAGTTGTTTGATCAAAAATAATACATAATCTCCCTCCTAATGGTCATTTAATTCGCTACAAACCCGTTATGTTTGCTCGAAAGTAAGTCAGTGGAGTTGTGTCGTGCCACACTGCAGTTGGCAAACACCGGGCTGTATGGAACACCCAACTTTAAACTCAAACTATAAAGTTGAAAATCAAGTGGCGTCCTCGCTTTGTCGCGAAACTTGACCGTCGATCAACTCGCATTACGTGTGAAGTGTTCCGAGACTCATTAGAACTGTCAGGACTTAGCGAGCGAGTCTGTGTCTTATTAAGGAAGGAGTAAAGTAGAGGTTTGAACGGGCGATAAAGTGGGTAGGCGGATAATGACCGGGGATTGTTTGAACTGAGGTGTCGCTGACTTTTGTGTGCTCACGGCATATTAGTGGCCAGTGTAGTTAGAGCTCTTGTAAAGAACAACTGACTCGTGTGATTGGGGCAGGTTATAATGGATTTTGCTGTTTGTTGATGATAAGACGATATCTGATTAGTATATATTAAATGCCCTCGAGGCGGCGGCGGGTTGCAGCAATAAGAGGTGCATTCGTAACGAGATCAAACATGCAGCAGATGCATGCGTCCCGCGGGAAATCCCGGGGTTAACGCAATTTTGCTACTTTATGCATTTTTATTAGAGCTAACCTCGCGAGTTGTATTTGTAAGTTTATTTTTAACAGAGTTTAATCTAGATCGCGAACTAAAGCTCCCGGCGCTATTTATATTTTGTAGATAAATACTCTTACAGACGGAGAAGCATCCATCGTAGACGGTGATACACTTGGCTGTTGCTTGTCAAATATTGCGTCTCTTTCATTCGGCACGTCGAAAATAAGAGAACTGTAAGACCAATATTTGGTAAGTACTGCCAAGTGAAGTGTCGGCGCTGATTCAGTTACAATAATTTGCGTTGAGTAGTCTCTAGAACCAAACATCCTACACAAATCGGCAGGGGGCTCATTCCTTCTAGGTAAAACTTTATTGCTTTTGACTTGTTAACAACTATTATAAAATTAGTCACGACTCATTATAATTCGTTTATTTATCCTATTTAATACAATTTACCAATATAGTATATTTTTGCGTACTTATTGGTATTTTTATCTCTTTCATCTTCTCTTTCTTGCAACCTGTCACTAATACACTGGTAAACATCTTAGCCTGACTATGCAAAATGAGGTTACAGAATTATCAACAAGTTTAGAGTTGTTGGTATTCTGTTGCTCTGCCTACCCCACTCTGGGAAATATTTTATCTCTTTAATTGTTGTACTGGTACGATTAGCAATCTGTTGTTGTAATTTATTTCTAAATCGCTAAAAGTTCAACTGGAAGAGCTGCCTTAAGGAATTAGTTTGCCTTTGTGCATTCATTTTGTGTTTCCGTTTGTGTAATAAAGAGTTTACATACTCGTATATACATAACATGTCTAAAGCAATATGGTTTTACCGAATAGAACAGAGGTCCAGATCACTTTCACCGCCAAGTTATTCATAGACCATTTACCCGAAAGATATACGCGTGGCAACACAGTTTAACAGGGCCTCTATTCTACTGTGTTATAACGATATCGCGTTTGACGTGTTTTAGAATCGTTTATGTCATAGCCGCCAATATTGTAAATGACATAAGAGTTATCAAAACGTTGACAATACGGAAACACGTCAAAGGCGATATCGTTGATGCCGTGTAGAATCCCATCCCAGGGGCCCTAGTCAAGACGCAAACGCTCCTAACGTTTTTCTATTCTATCGCTCAAAATGTATGGGATGACATTCTCGTGCGTTTCGATAAATCACGTGGTCGACTGTCATCCGGTTTGTTAGATCAATTACTCAAAATCGTTATTACCTAGTAGCAAAATTGCCGTTCGCGTTTTTTCCCGAATTTTATTTTCCCAAAAGCTTTATTTTCTTGTTGAATATTTTTATACAAGTACTTTTTCCTAATGTTTTTTTTTATCATAAGCTTTTTTAGCCGTAGCTTATTTTCTAGTAGCATTATTTTCATTTCTTAAATTTGAGTAGCCGATTTTTTTAACACCTCCAAGCGGTTGATCCAGAACTGTTTGTGCGTCGACAATAAAGTCTACACCACCTCTTACTAAAATTTAGCCTACATGTGTACTTTTAATAAATTCGAATGCTGTATTTGAAGACGACGAACATGACGGTAATTTATCATCTTCCATTTTCAATGTAATTAATATTTTCTAAGCTGTTATACAAGACCGTGATTGATAAGTACATAATGTCATATGTCTATGACACTGTCAAGTACCAGTTAAGTATTTATTTGTCTGAAGTACACAGGTCTAAAGTGTACTTATTGAAAAGATTAAAGTCTCTTTGTTTGCGAACTCGCCACGGGGAATTAATAGGTATGCTTTGATAGGTATGTTACGAAACGGGCCTCTATTCTACTACGGTATTAAGGCCCAGTACGTTCGGAATAAAAGAGTCAGGAATTATTTTCTACAAGTAAAACAAACATCCAGGAAACGATGCGATCAGAAAACAATGCTTCATAAAATATAACGATTGTCAAATGAGCTATCGAGAAAACATGCGTCATGAATAATTTGCGAGAGAAAATAAAGCTATTGGGAAAAAATGCGAACGGCAATTTCGCTACTAGGTAATAACGATTTTGAGAAATTGATCTAACAAACCTGTCATCCATACATTTAGAGCGATAAAAAAGACAAACGTTAGGAGCGTTTGCATCTTGGCTAGGGCCCCTGTACATACTCGGTGCGAGCGAGCAACTAGATCAAGCAGCTATTATATCCCTCGAGATAAACATTGACTCCTCAAATCTGTTTATCGAAGGGTATAAAAGTGTCGCGGCGGCGCGGAGTAGTTCTCATCCCGCGATTACTTTACAACCTCTTACCGCCGACACATTTCAGCAAAAAATAAAAGCGTCTGCAGACGACAGGCTGTCGCGGCGCGTTCGCGAAGCCGTCTGATTCACCCTTAATCTGTTTACCGAGAGAAAGGCGAAGAGCCTATTAGAATGTATCTCGCCAGAGTTATGAACTGAAACGCCGTAAAAACCGCGATAACTGATTGCTTGTATGATTTATAGTGATCGGAAATCCGTGGCAGAGAGCGAGAGGCACGCACCGCTGATGGATGATGGTATAAGTGCGAGTGGGACAGCTGGCTGTGTATGAATAACTACCAAGTTGTCTGTGCGGTCAATGGCGACGCTATTGCTCAGCAAATACAGGAAACGAGTATAAATTCGGCTGCAAAATGTGAATTGGGACGGTTGTGACGAATGCGCCCATTAGCGGGCGGTTGTCATACATACTAATACAAGGCTTTGTTTATACGAGAATCAAATAAATTCGCGTCAATATTGATGGGACGTCGTAACGGAGTCTGTCTATTCACTTAAGCTAAGATCTCTTGATGTAATTATTAAAACATTATTATTTCGTGATACTATTGAAATTGTAATATTCACTTGATATTTGAATTCTAAATGATTTGTTCAGAACAATAATGAAACTTGTTTGTTTTTTAAGTGGTTAACGTAGAGAGGTATGAATAAAAGTAAGTCGAAAATGGTTGAAAAAATCGTATGGCATTCAGTAAATTGATAAAAGAGATTACAAAGCAAACAGATCTTTAAAATTGAGTGGTTTAGCGGTTGATCGAATTGGCTTTCGACTTTCAGAGTTGTAATACCTACTTGTAGTTTGTTGAACCAATTTACCAAAGTGCTTGTGCCTGATGAGAGGTTTCGTTCTGCAATCGAGATATTGTTTAAAACATATCATTTTGAAAAGTAAGTTAAAGTGAACGAGTAATCCTTTTTAGGGTTTTGAAGTCAAAGAAAGATAAAAGATAAAAATTGTTTTTTCAGTAAGTAGGCCGCACGGGCACTTTTACACGTCAAAACTCTACTAGCGCTTCATACTAGGAACCTTAATAGTTCCGCCATGTTCCATCTCTCCATCTTTCTATCCATCCGTATGAAACACTCGGTTATCTTAGACACTATCAAAGTTACAAAACTGAAATGTGTACACATTATACACATAATTATACCGTGCACTAAGATCAAATTATGAAAAAAAGTATATAAAACATTTTTTTGTGTAGATTACATCAATGCTTGCACAGCAACAGTTTTTTTTTTAATTTACAACCTTTGTAATTATATTTAAGATAGTTATTAAAAACCATCATTACTATATCATTATCAATTTTTAGATCTGGAAGACCGTTTAGAATATCATTTTGAACTCTGAAAATGTAATTTCCACTAGAGTGACGTGTCCCCACCCACTACAGCCAAAACTATGTCTATAAAAAACTGTAAAATATCTCGAATGGAAGAACATATAACGAGTTTAAAAGAAAAACTATCATTAATAAGTATACAACACAACAACAAAACATCTTTTTAAATTTCTGTGTTCCACGCCAACCGTCAGCTACGATCCACTGGCAATCTCACTCTCTCTATCCCTCTTCACCGAACTGGCTTTATGTCCAGAAGGTAGAGAATGCCTTACGGCATTAAGTTCGTCGCTTGTATACTAAGTGTATTCTTTTGTGCAATAAAGATTAAATAAATAAATGCATTGATAGGTTCTTGAGAAACAGATAACTAAAATGTTTATAGCTACTAAAAATCATCCGGGACTTAAATTGAAAATGCGTTTATACTCATTATACACGTGTTGTTTTTCCAGATGTTTTTTGTGTTTTTGGTACTCGTAATAGCGTCAGAACCCTTCACTGAGCGTATCCGACATGCTCCTGCCCAGTTTTTTGTTTATGTAACCTTTATTGAGAAAACAACGGTGGCTTAAATAGGGTGTCCACTCGTGATTCTAAGGTTTCGAATTTGAATCCCTCGACGAAACTTAACTACACTACCCGATGCTCTTACGGTAAAGGAAAACATCGCGACACCGTGCATATTCGAACAGCTGGCTGTGTAAGAGGGTAATTTCCCAAAAGATCCTAATCGGTTGAAGCGTATCCAGAAAGGCCTATCTGTAGAAGATAAGATAATCCGAGTATTACTTCATATGACATTGGCACGTTGACTCACTTCATACAGGTAGCCTAGCAACAAAAGACGAATCACAAAAATGCGCTACTCTGAGCGAAACTGGTAATTTGACCTATTTTCGTCAACATTTCCTACCCGTCACCATATCAGACCCTTTTTTGGCAAGTTATACATAAATCAAACGAAATTCTTAACGGTTAATCTGTTTATTCCTTGACAAATCTAAAAGTCATAGTCTCATAGTGCAACTAGTGAAGCAAACGATAACGAAGTGTGTCGACAGAGATACGGCGCTCGCGAACGACGGCAGCGGAAATAAAATGCTTGAGACGATACCGTATCGGACCGTGGAGATAAGCTCGAGCTGGTAAAGAAACGATGGAATTACGGGAGAGGGGGGTGTCCGATGGACTTACTCGTACAATTTTATTCACTAGTACAATTGATTTTAATTCTTGACCCACCATAAGAAAGGCAAATAAATTATTTCAAAATTAAACATTGGCTCCCTATGACAAGGTTCCATAGTGGTTCAACAATTTAAGTATGTAAAATATGTCAAAATTATATACCACATAGCGTCAAATACATTGAGAAATAATACAAATTAAATTAATTATATATTAGTACCTATTCGATTACTTAGCACCCCGCCTCAGTCGGCTAGGAGGACTGTTAATTATTGTTTGTCATGTTAACTGTGAACACTATTTGTCGATGATCAATTGTACTTGATAAAGGTTTTAAGGGTTATGTTTGTGATTGTTTGTGTTCTAATAAATAAATAAAGATAGCAGCGTGGTACGGATATTTCATGAGGAGGGCTGAAGGAAACATAAATAGAAGAGTGATGAGTACAAATGTGGGTAGAGGAAGACCGAAAAAGGTTTGGATGGGTTGTGTGAAGCATGAGATGTGTATGAAAGGTGTGAGTACAGAGTAAACAGCAGACGGAGGAGAGTGGAAGAAGAAATATGTTGTGTCGACCCCATTTAGTGTGGGAGAAGGACGTTTTTTTTTAAAATTAATTTCACAAATGTCAATCTAGCTACACAAGGCGAAGAATCATAAATATTCAATAAGCAATGCTTGTATGGTACACTTAAAGCATCCTTAAAGTATTCGCAATAATTTATAAAAGTTTGACATGCTGAAACTAAGAAAAATAGTAAATTGTTTTGCTGTCAGCAAAGTCTAAACTTTGGAACTGAGTTTCATTTGCCGCGAGCAAGGATCAATCGCGTTGGCATGCAACGCCGTCTTCTAATTTGGGATTATGCAAATTCGAAACATTAACCGTTTACTAATGAAAACAAAACAGTCAGTTCCCGAAAACGGAAACTTAGCTGTCAACCTCCTCGAATCAACTCCTGATCGGGACGATTGCAACATTGCCTAAACATCGGGGACTATTTTCCTGCGGTTTTAAACAACCAATAACTGCGGGTTATTTATAACTGCGGTAAGCCCCTATTTCTTGACAATGACAGGTGACAGGTGACTTTTTAGTAGTTCTTTTTTTTCATGGTGCAACTTCTATGAAATCCAGTGATATATCAGCATGTTAACTTTGCAATGTACAGAATCTTAGTGCATTGTTATAATAAACTTCAAACTAAACATCAAAATGACAAGCATGATAGTGACAATGGCATTTACAATGACAAGGTTCTAAGTATGCTTAACATTTCTATAACGGGTTCCCTTCATCTGGCATAACTTTTTTTGGCATAATCATCACTTGGCATAATCATCATTTGGCATACAGTCTTTTTTTTCAGAAACCAATCAATTTAAAATAGCATTGCATAGAGCCCATTTGGTTAGGTTAGGTTTATTTTATAACAATCCTGAAAAGTATACGGCTTCTGAAAAAAAAGACTGTATGCCAAATGATGATTATGCCAAGTGATGATAATGCCAAAAAAAGTTATGCCAGATGAATGTAAACCTTGTATAACGTGACTGTATACCGAATTGTCACCTGTCGCATGTTGTCATTAGTATCATAGAATGAGTAACTCTGATAAGTTACAGAAGTACGGGATTAGGTTGCGTACAAGTACATAATCAAAACAAATCATAGCAGCAAGTATACTAACGAACAAAATCTGCATTTCCAACTCACGGAAAATGCACGGAAACGATTAAGTAAACTCTTTATGTAACGAGTTTTTTTTTTTTTTCTCTTTTTCTCTCTTAATGTCCTGGGTTCGAATCCCGGTAAGGGCAGATATTTGTGTGATGAGCACGAGTATTTGTTCCTGAGTCTTGGATGTTTTCTATGTATTTAAGTATATATTTCTCTATATAAGTAAGTTTATCATTGTCTAGTACCCATAGTACAAGCCTAGAGCTTAGTTTGGGACTAGGTCAATTTGTGTGATATTGTCCTGTGATTATTATTATTATTATTATTATTATAACGAATCTAACATACAATCTTATTTGATGCACTGGTGCATAAAAGTGCTGTCGCCATCTAGAACTGAGACAATTAAGCCCTACAGCCAGACAGACGATGTGACCGCAGTTTAATAAAGTTGTTATTTTAATACGTTTGCCTTAACTTATCGAACAGAAAATATATTTAAAACTATTTTAAACAAAGTATTTAATAACATAAACATTACAAAACAAACGTGTAAATTTGACAGTATCACCTGAGACTCAAGCCAAAAATATCTTGCAGAAATTAAAAAAAAAAGCGTTAAAAAGAAATAAAGTTAGTGGTGGGAAATTAGATTTTGTCTTATTTTTGATTAGTATTTAGTTGTTATTTTGAGCCGTGCTACATAAGTGCAAGCTTACCAACTTATCAGTGTAGTGGGTTCTTTTATATAGAGGCAATTCAATTAGTCCCAAGTGAGCCTGGCCTGTCTACACCCAGAGATCGCATGTTTCAAGTACATCCCCAGCCTTTGGATGGCCTGCCCTCAAATACAAGGCCATCTTCCTTTCAAATACACATTTTTATCTACATTGTCAGTAATTCGAACAAATACTCTAAATATGCAAAACCTTAACACACAAACACAAACATTGTCTAAATTTGAATTTCTTGTTCAACATTTATTAAAGTTTGTTTACATTACCACTGTTTTATTTCTTCGCAATCAAAATATAAAGCAAAGTGTATAAACTCAATCTTAAAATCCATTTTCTCCTGGAGTAGTCTTCGAATGAATGAGATTAGTATATGTAGCAGGTAGGCACCTGCTTATTGTCTAATTTTATGTACAGAAACAACAATTTAGTATAGTTTGCTTCTACTCCTTTTTGAAACATTAATATCTGTATATTCGAAATAAACGCCAACGTAGCTTCCCTTCCTTTCCAATCGCCTAACTCCTGTGTTCTAACAGGGGCAAACATTATACAAATTAGAGCAGCAATATTCCGCGACACATTCGCGGGTAATGCCGTCTGACGGATCCATGCGCGCCGATTACTCGGCGTTATTATGCGTTATTCTCTCTCAAGCAAAGGCCATATTAATCTTAATATTAATTTAAACAAGCCTAAGTCCCAATTTCACCATACGATGTTAAATTAAATCAATTTCAATCGACTGTTACTTCATACATGTTGACAACTGTTAACGCTCTAATCGTCTGTTAAGTTGTTAACATCGCATGGTGAAATTGGTATTTCGTCACTTAAGGATGATTTGTATTTGTGACTCAGTTTAGTACGGATATCGTCAACTTTTTCATGACTCAATGACTGGTAAAACAAAATGCTGGACATAGGCCGATCGGCCCTGTGATAGCACCCAAAGCTAACTTGCATCGTTGATCCATCTGTCATTCAATTCAACAAAGCTCTACTTAACCTATGGTCGTTGGTACTTGGGTTGTTAGCACGGATTAAGAAATGATTGCTGGAGTTACCATAATATGCCTAAGCAATTCACTTTAGGATGAGTGTAATGGCCAGAGCTATAGCAGTCGGCTCTGTCTCTTTTTCTAACCGTAAACTGGATTGTTTAGCCACGGCAGCCCTCAGGTCCCAGGACCATCGACTGGGAGAGACAAGGCGTCGAGTTTTGGATGAACACCAGCTAGATTGATCAAATTTTGTGTTCTTAGAGAATAAACCACCGTGTGTGCTTTAATATATAATGCGCGCGGGCAAGTTGGCGTACAACTTCATTAGCGCGTTCTCACCTGAGCGTGCCGAATAGACAAACAACAAACAAACAGACAGGACTTACCGAGTAAATAATCCAATGAAATTAATTAACTCGGTCTTTCAATAGATGAACGCCTTTGTAGATTTGATTTGCGGTTTCTATAGTATATAGTTAAGGAATTTGCCACAGTTAAGTCACTCATTACCGGCCTCGTTGTGCCTCGCGTCCTACTTACGAAATCCAATTCGCAGTAACGTTATCTTCATCTTTATCTCCAAATTTAGTGTGAAATGATGTTTGAAAGTGATGGGCTATCCTAGGATTCGGGTTAAGTGCTATAAGTCACCATCCTGTAATGGTTTTTGTTACGACAGGTTATATAGGAGGTGGTGGGAAAATAATTTTCTCCGGGATCATTATATTTTTATCGCACGGAAAAAGCCAACGAGGCAAGTAATTGACATGATTGTGACCCACAGGAGAATAAATAATTGGTAGCTTTATAAAATTTGTTTTCTTTGTACTTTGTTAGTACACACATACACACACATAGCATCACGCCTTCATTCCCAGAATGGGGTAGGCAGAGCTACAAAAATACCAACAACTCTAAAAAGACTTGTTGATAATTCTGTAACCACATTTTGCACAATCAGGCCAAGAAGTTTACTAGTGTATTAGTGACAGGTTGCAAGCCCATCGCCTAACAGTACTACAATCCCTGATTCCCTTAGTCGCTTCTTACGAGATCCACGGGAAGACATGGAGTGGCACTATTCTAACCCGGCATCCACACCATTCGGCATTTGTTATTATATCTTAGAATACAGAAAAGTGGCCCAAATGTGTTAGGTTTGTACTTTTGTGGAAAATTAAGGGATAGACAAAAATCATGTAGAAAGCAATCGGTTTCAATTTCACGTAGATAATGTCAAATAAGGCCCAGGCTAAGATCCGTCTCAACCTTGAGTAAAATCACGGGTCGCATGTAACTAGTTCATACAGAGAGCCGGGCGGACCCCGCGCTGTCAGCTGAGTACGGTCGCGGCGCTCCACCCTGCGCAGGTGACGACACAAGGTCCAAATATGTTTAGGGAGTTTGTAACCATTTCGTTAAAGATAATATAGGATGTGATTGGGCTTTGATATTCGTTTTATATACTAAAAAAATGTTCAATTTAAGAATCAGATTGGGTATAGTGCGATAAAACTCAGCCATAAAACGAGATCGAGTGGACTTTGTGACTACGTCGTTCAATTTTTTTATTTTTTATTATGGCAATGGGACGGCACACGAGCACTCAAGTCACCTGATGGTAAGTGGAATCTGAGACCCAACACTGCAATCTTTAAACCTCAAATACGTTGCTATCCCTAAGAACTAAGATGGAATGCCTCTATGCTAGTAATTACACTGGTTGTCTTATCCCCACACCGGAACACAACAATGCGTACATTGATGCTTGGCGGTAGGTTGATGGATAACATGGTGGTAGCAATCCGGACGGACCCTGCACAAGGTCCTACCACCACTAAACACAATAACACGTCACATCAAAACCTAGCTCGGCATTGAGCATTGAGTCTGGAAGCCCAGTTCCAAGAGTCAACAACAGCGAATAATGCAGCGTTGCCACGTCGCTCAACAGCGCCACAATGGACGCGGCCATGCGCGCGGCCGCGGACGTGCGCGGGACACCTGACGGGGACACAATAAATATGTAATTGGATCAAGACAAAGCGATATGAGCTCGATATTCAGCAGCCGTTATTCGTTTTGATCTGAAATATCAAAGAGTTAATTAGCGATGACTTTTAACAGCACAAAAATAATGTTCTTTGAACGATTTGATTACATTTTTGATATTGAAAAAAATCGTTGGCAACCGTGCAGAAACGTCACGACTTTTAAAGACTGTTAATAAATAAGTACTTGAATACGGGTATTTACGTGTATACGATAAGGTAAAATACTGTCATTCGTTTTTTCTTCTGTTTCGTCTAGTTTATTACTAGAGAATGCCATTGGGTATTTTGTACGCTATTTTCCTGTCTATAGTGCAAAAACATTAAAATATATACAATTGACCGAAGAATGGCCGGTGAAGTTCTTGTATGCATTTTATATAATTGCTCAATTATCGCTTCTACAGATCTATTGCGGCCACACCCAGAACAAAGTTTAACATGAAATGAACGGAGAAAATCGCCAGTCAGCCAAATGGTGACGATAAAGGAAGAATTACATTTTAAAATAAACCAAGCAGCTTGTGTCATTTGTGCTATGAGTTCTTGTTGAATTTTCTGCGGCGTTTTTTCTCAGCACTCAGTGGTCTCCTTGTGGAAAGCGCTGATGGATATTTGGCGTGTAAAAGTGCCCGTGCGGCCTACTTAGGTACTTCAGTATTGCAGAGACTCTTAGTACTAGAAAGCTGTAATTTGGCATGAATATGCATATTAGTCACGCCAACAAAGTGTTATAATAAAATGTAAAAAAAAATCTGTTTAGGGTACCTCCCATACACGTAACGTGCGATGTTTATTTTTTCTCGTTTACCCTATAGTGTGAAGTGTCGATGGATAGGTCTTTTAAAAATATTATAGGTTTGTAGAAACAGTTTTTTGATTAAGTAACCCGTTTATGAAAATTTCAAGCGCTATTTTTTGTTAGACTCTTGTGGTCCCCTCCCCTTGCTTGCTGAGTGGCCTAAGTAAGGTACGAGATTAAAAAGTTTGATTATGACACTATAGTGAACAATACTTTTTGTACGAGTTCATTAAAATTAATAATTTAAATCATCAATACGAGTACCTTTATAAGAAAACTAAATACCGTAAGTACTAAATTGTCTAGTTCTACTATCCGACTTCTTTTACACAAGATTACAATAGTTATTTCTTGAGGAGTTAAAGATGTTTCGTCACTGTCACTACTCATTTTCTTAGTTTATATTTTAACTTTTTAAGCTTAAGGTCTGACTTTTATTTCCACAGAAAAAAACGTAAACTTCTTAGCTTTGAAAAGAAAAGTTATCACACCACCGGCGTCCATAATGTTGCAGTACTGTGCCAAGCTCTAAATACTAGCCAATCACAAAGCGTAGTTTTTTTTTATGCCCTGGATACAGCAGCAAGTTTAAGTAGATTTTTGACAGATGACGCGATGCTGCTACGTTCCAAAACGCCATTCATTAGCAATTTTGTACCGCATCAAGTCTCCTTAAACAAGGGCACATATTATTTAAATACGAAGTTCTATTTTCTTTTTTTTTTTCGGTTGTCTAGAGCGTATCGAAATAGTTATTCCGGTTGTTTCGGAAGTAACATAGACTATTCAACGATGAAAAGAGTGACGTTACAGTATTCTCTATGAAATCTTAATACACAGATTTTAATCGACGAGTACAAAAATACTTTTCCCGAAGGTGCAATAATTTTGACGCTCAGGTTCATGCGTGAACCTAAGGAGAGGCTCGTGTTTAATGTCGTTGCACATGTCTCCGGCCCTCGGCGTGCAGCGCCCCCGGACGGCGGTTCCGCGCGGGCGCCTGGGATCAAAGAGACTAGGCCACACCTGCATTTGCACGGACTTAATATATTCTGTTAGTTATTGTTTTGCTGTTAACTGAGTAAAAAACAATGAAAATGGAGCTCCGCAACTTTTAAATTAATTTGAATCGGTAAGAAATCGTTTCAATTTTACATATAATTCGGCGTAGGTGTAAAAGTTAAAATAGTAGATGATAAAGACTAATGATTTAGACATTTCCAAATAAAAAATAAGTCAGAATCAAAAATCTCTTTATTTCAAAGCATAACATGATAGGGTACCCGGTACTGTAATTAAATAACGATTTTAATCATCGAACGAGAAGCTGGAGCTTTCGAGCGACTGTCCAAAGAACAAGGCCTCTATTCTACTTCATTATCGTATTGTCAATGTTGCGATAGCTCTTATTTACTTGTCTGTAATGGCGGCCGAGTTAAAAACAATACGATAAAGCGTCAAAAGCCGTATTGTTTTACCAAGTTAAATAGAACCCCGGATGTAGTGAATACGACATCGTATTTGGTCCAAGAAGTGCGTATTTATCTCTCTTTCTCAGTTAGCTTCAAGATCTATAAGTTAACTAATTTAGTCGGTTACTTAGTTTTTGTAAATTGGTTGTTCTTTTGATTCCAATTAAATATTTTTCGTTCTCTTTTTCTTTATTTCAAAATGCGATATCGCAGGACTGTTCACTTCATCTGTCTGTCGGTACACAATACTCAACACTCCAAACTTACTCCGTAAAGTAAGTCTGTTTGTTTGTTTGTTATGCTTTCACAGCTATACCTACCGCTGAACTGATCTGGATGAAATTTAGAAATGGAGTTCCCGAAAATTGAGACGGTTATTGAGTTGATGGAGATGATTGATAAAAGACTTCTAAGCAGACGGTGCCGCTGGAAAAAGCTAATAAATTTAAGAGAGTACAACGAAACTTTCAGCTGCATCATTTACCAAATGAAATAGAAAATGTAATCAACCAAGAGTCGGGCAGTTTATATTGTTATCAGACAGAACATTATTCCAAAACTGCAGCTTTAAAGTTCAGTGCCAACAATTTTACATCGCGTCCATTTCAGGCACTAATCTGGTACTCTAGCGCTGGAAGCATTACGGGCATTTCGACGTTTCACATGGAGCAAGCGCTCCAGCAAATCGCCATTAAACTCGTCTGGATACAAACAGAAAGCGTAAATGGACACACATCCCGGACCAGCTACCCTCCCCGTATCTTTATGACCCCCCCCCCCTCCTCACGTAACTGCAGTAAGCAGGGATGAAAGTAAGATGCAGTTGCCGCATCCCGCTCGAGTGCGCGGAGTAGGAAACTTATTAGGTAAAACTGTATTGTTGGAGGAGTGTTCGCGATGTAAAATGTGGTCCTGTACTTACGGGAACATTTTCCGTGAGTTTTAATTTAGATTTAAAGTAGTATTTTTATTTAGCTTGAGCATCAGAAGCATTTCAGACGTACCTAAAGCCCGCAAATAAGCACATTTTAAGTTATTTAAATGAACGTTGATAGCATTTACGTTGGAATAAAAGTATTTTACATTCTTGCTAGGCTTACAAATGCCACATGTCTTTCACTCTATATTTTGCCAACGACTTAGTTTCGTAATAAGTAAGTTTTTGTTTGTGTAATTAATTTTTTCAAGTGCATTATGTTAGTGAGTAATTACCGTAATTAATTCAAACAAACAATAAAGACAGAACAAGCGAAATAAAACTTATTTGGAAGTCTTACAGTTCAATTTGAGGCAGTAGTTTACCCTGTTCCACGAAATGGTTCGTGAATGGCTATACATTTTAAGAATTGTTATGATATTAGACTGATATCTTGATTGCCTTTCAGGTGACTCGACGTAATTTAGGCACTTTGAAGTTAGATCACTAACTGTTTATTACAGCTTTGTTTTTCACTGGCTTTCATATTCGATATCTTAATCATGCCTCCGTTCTCGCTGCGTCACCGCGCCGCGCCGCGCCGCGTCCCTCGCGTCGCGACGTGTACACCGTAATCACTGAGCAAACACAATTACGTCGGCTCTTCGCGAACGACGGGACGGCTCATTGTGCGCTAAACGATCCCCGCACGCGGCAGGCTTAGCGAGCTTCGACAAAATTATGGGATTTAATATACCCATACAGTAACCTTATCAGTCGACTCAAAAAACAACGTTTCTTGTATTTCATTTCATTTCTAAGACAGTAAAATGGATGATTAAACAAACTATCAGGTATAATACGAGTATGTTCCAGTTGCTTTTGCGTCTGTTTCCAATGTTCAAACTGCGTATAGAATAGGCACAACCTGCATATTCACGTGGATAAAGATCCAAGTTCCAATCTTAGCGAGATGTCACTGACGATACACACAAATATTAATCACATCTTGCTATTATTTAGAGTTTTGTATTAGAATGACCAAGGTCACTGGCTCTGAACGTGTTTGTTTTTTAATTATTTATTATTATAAATAAATAATAAACAAATATCACGGGACAGTCTCACACAAATTGACCTAGTCCCAAACTAAGCTCTAGGCTTGTACTATGGGTACTAGAGAGCGATAAACATACTTACATAGAGAAATACATACTTAAATACGTAGAAAACATCCAAGATCCAGGAACATATATTTGCGCTTATCATACACATATCTGTTCTTACCGGGATTTGAACCCAGGACCGCTGGTTTCGGAGGCAGGGTCACTTCCAACTGGGCAAAGGTGTCGTCGAATTACTTCATTTACTCGTGTTAGTGTTTTGTAAACTTTATTAATTGATGCGATCGCGGCGTCATTGCGCCGTGTCTTCACCAAAATTTATGGTCACAACGGAATACCAGCGCTGGCTCTGCCAGTACCACGCTGAGTTGTGACCATTTCATGACAAATTATGCGTATGTAGGAAATTCCTTTCCATGTTAAATTTAAGTACTTGCGTTTGTCATAAATAAACCATGTCTTTCTTTCCTTAAATGGCAATACCCAGTCAAAGCGACAAAATATTACATTGAAGTCGATATAAATTAAGCTGAAAAAATAGACAAAGAAGAAAATATATGTTAATGCTCATAAACTTATACTTCGGCATTAATTTTTGACGTAAGATCTTTTATATCACCGAGATCAAAGTCAGATCAGACTAAAGGTCGAATTTGAAAAATAAAAGAGCTGGGCCCATCCCCCTCGTGCCGACCTCTATTGTTTCCGCTCGTTTTCATATTGCTTTGTTTTGTCTTGGTTCGGTTCTATTTCTTGGAGAAGCAAAGCAAAACAGAACAGTGGAAGCAAGGAGAGCATACAAGAGTTTATAAATAAATAAATAAATATCACGGGTCAGTGTCACACAAATTGACCTAGTCCCAAACTAAGCTCTAGGCTTGTACTATGGGTACTAGACAACGATAAACATACTTAAATAGAGAAATAAATACTTAAATACATAGAAAACATCCAAGACTCAGAAACAAATACGCGTGCTCATCACACAAATATCTGCCCTTACCGGGATTTGAACCCGGGACTTGGCTTCAGAGGCAGGGTCACTCCCAACTAGGCCAACTGCAACGTGGCGTCAAGTAAGAAGCAATGTCCCTGTTCGTCGATAACAGAGAAAATTACCTTAAATATATAAAAACCCATGACACGGCTACTCATGATATATTTTTATTTTTATTTACTGTCTCATATAATGCTAGGTTAAGTTCAATTTATTAAAAAAAAACTGACTGTTGAGTTTCTCGCGGCGGCGCTTCTTCTCAGCAGTGGTCTCTTTTTGCGAAGCGCTGGTAGAATTTTGACGTGTAAAAGGGCACATGCGGCCTACTTACTGAATAATAAAATCATTTTTTTATGTACCCAATGGTGACCATTCCCTTTAATAGCTGATATTTTTTCCTCAACGACCCAACCGAAACTCATGAAACCTGGCTCAAAACCATCCCAATTATACATCCCGATGAACAAATTGCTTCCCAATCAGTCTATCCGTTAGCATCCACTCTGTTGACAGACAGACAGATACACACATTAAACTTGTGACATCCCGCTTTTATGTCCAGGGTTAAAAATTCAACCATTTTAAAACAGGAATTATTTCTCAAATGAAAAAACCTTTCATCCTTTATCAACATGACCCACATACTCTAACGTACATGAAAACACGATAAAAGCACTCGTAAAATACTCACTATATAGGTCACCTCCGCATTATTACTTCCTATCACAATTTTTCCCGTGTCTCCGGTAAGATTTCGAGCATTGTCATTAAACCACTAACAGGGAAGCAACTAGATTTGGCAGATCAAAGGGAGTCATTACTACCGAAGAGGAGAGAAGGGGGAGGCGGGGGGAGGCGGACTCATTACGTCATGATCGAAAACAACCGCGGGAAATTGAAAACGGAGTCGACCTGGAATGGGAGACTTGAGCCAATCGTTGGCCGTCGTCGGGTTGTCTTGTATTTGTAGTCTTGATTGAATTGACGGCGCGGCCGGTGGTGGCCCTGCCTTCAGAGAATCAGTTCTGGATGCAGTAAAATTAATGTTATGACCAGGAATATTATCTCCTGTGTTCAGTTCTGGATATTAAGTATGCTTTTATTAACCGACTTCAAAGAAGGAGGAGTTCTATCTAAACACGTATACATGCATGTATTGTTAGGGTTCCGTAGTCAAACTAGGAACCCTTACAGATTCTCCATGTCCGTCCGTTCGTCCGTCCTTAGCCTAGCGCAGAGACTCTTAGTACTAGAAAGCTGTAATTTGGCATGAATATACATATTAGTCACGCCAACAAAGTGGTAAAATAAAATGAAAAAAAATTTGTAGGGTACCTCCCCTACACGTAACGTGGCGACGTATTATTTTCTCGTCTACCCCATAGTGTGGGGTTTCGTTGGATAGGTCTTTCAAAAATATTGTGGATTTGTGAAAACAAATTTTGATCAAGGGAACCGTTTATGAAAAATTAAGCTTTAAAGCTCTAACTTTTGTTAGAGACAAGTGCCCCCCCCTTCCCCTTTACAGCCAAAACTACAAATACTAAATGAAAGCACTTATGACGAATTTATAAGGAAAACTATTACGATTAAGTCATTGGTTCTTGAGATATAGTCGATTAAACTGTTTATACCTACTAAAATGATCTAAGATAGCACCAAATGCTATTTATAATATTTATTAACTGGTGCATATTTTATATTCAAAATTAAACTGATATTTGAACATAAAAGGGTAGGTCAGTAAATGCTACTATAGCATGACTTCAAATAAGAAATAACATAATTTAGTTCGTCTTTTGCCTTAAAAAGTTGACGGTAAGTGTCGTCTGAGCACGAGTCTGGAAAGTTCTGCATTAACGTCGTGCAGCCGAGACATCTCTCACAATCAGCATAACGTTAGTGTTCATGTCAGGATTGTGAAATATTACTGCACGTATTTATTTTGAGTAAATATGTATGCATGGAAAGATCAACAATGCTTACTTTAATGGAAAATGTTCATAAAATATTTATGGAGTTACAAAATATAAAAGAGGAAAAAACTACTCCATGATAAAAGCTTACAGTGAATTCATCTATGTATAACAAAACCTATTTTCTTGATAACCTACTTACGTAAACGTGCGGCCACAACTAAGGAAAACTCTTATGATTATTACACAACAAACGTTTCTGTAGCAATCAACAATTCAATAATAAGTCATTACGCTCGTGAATACGAACTCTCATCTGAAAGCAAACACAAACGCCATCATAATGATTAAATCGATACGTCAGTAACCGACTACTGCGTGGGGTGCATTGACTGAGATCGTATGCGTCCCGCGAATCTTCCACGGTTTCCGCGAGATCTAATTTCACTTCCACGGGAATTGCCGCGGGGAGGGCAATTAACTGACGTGATTAATATCACGTTAAGTTCAGCGCTTGATAAAGGAAACTGCAGCGCTCAGGTGCATCGCTGACGTCTCCGCGCAGAGGGGTTGAGTGTTTTCGCTTTTACGGCAAGCAGGCAAGACGAGACGGAAAGTCGTAATCTTGAATAGAAAACTTTGAGGTTTTACCAAATTGTCTATGTCTGGGCTAAATTATTATAAGTTCTCGTGTACTTTTTTCCAAACTACTTCTACAAAAAAAATGCCAGTAGTACTTTTTAATACAAAGAATAACTTAATCTACATTTATCATAAAGCCTTCAGTCTAGCCAGCGTTCACGTTACGTGATCACCTATTGCTTTTTAACATGTTACTGTAGAGTACTCAGCCGCCAGTACGATCAAGTAAATGAGAGCTACCGTCATTACTTGACAGTAATGGCGGCCGATTACAAAACAGTAAGGAAACATGGCAAAACAATTAAATCTTAGCCCCAGTTTCAATAAACTCTTCCTTGTCAATAACTTGGATAAGCTGCCACAAAATGATTAGAGCTTCACAAAGACGGCACGTCACCGGCGCGGCGGGCGCGGGCCGTCGAATTACCGCTCGTTATATTAATTTCGCCGCGCCGCGCCGCGCCGCGCCGCGTCCTCGTCGTACGAGACACGTACGGCTACGTGACGGGGCCGTATGGAATTATACCTTCCTTTCAATAACCTTTTTTGAGTCCTAGATTCAACAGTAAATTATATCACGAGCTATTATTGGTTTTCTTTTTCTCCTTCATGTTACAGTTAAGCAAGTTCTGAAGAACCGCCGGCCGAGCGAGGTGAGAATTGGATTGAAGTGAATTAAATTTTGTATGGCAAAATTGAAATTTTACTTTATCGCATTTTCAATTAAAATACTCTGGTTTGACGACGATACGCGAGTTGAGAATAAAAATATGTTGTTATAACATTGAACTACATGAAGAGTGTTTATTATCACTGCAACGGGAATAAAATTAAAGCCCACCTTGAGGCCCACCTTGAGGCCCACCTTGAGACCCACTAATATTTAAAATGTCATGCTTGTGAACGCGTTGCCCACCCTGAGGACTAACATGATAAAACTTTGCAGTAAATATCTGAGGTTAAAATGACGGCATAGATCTGGAGACGTACCCCACCTACCGCTTCATAAAGTTTTAGAACTAAGCTAATTTCTCGTTGATTTAAAGTAATGTTGAAGAAGTAACTTAAATTAAAACCCATTAACATAAATTAAATCTTCTTAGTCTTTTAAACGTATTTCTTTTTTTTTACTTTGTTTAATTTTCATAATATACTCAATAGTAATTTTATCTATTTTAAATAATCTCCGACTCAAGCTCTTTTCCAGGAGTCTCCGCCTCGTTGCGAGCACAACACTATCGCATTGCGCTTTGTTCCCTAATTGCGCTCGGCTCGGGTTCCGATCTCGGCCGTCGCCAAAACACAGCAATAACCTCCTTATATCGGATTTCAGCCCTTAACCGCAATAACAGAGGTTTGCGGCGTATTACGCTTGTGATTTGAGAAGCACTTTGTTTGTATTGTCGAAGTCATAATACGATCACTTTTATATCCTGCCATTTCTGCCGCTCAATCTTCGAAAGTTTCGTACGATATTTTGATTCTAACGCTGAAGCAATCACCGTAAACTTCCAAATAAAAAAAAAACGTTAAATTACCTGTATAATTTAAGATGTTTTATTTTTGTATGATGTTTAATAATATGTTCGTATTGTATGATATTGTTCTTCGTATGCGAAGAATTAGTTTCCCGCTATTTTAACCCCTTAGGGGATGAATTTCCATGAATCCCTTCTTAGTTCACCCCTAGGATGTCTAAGGAATATTTCCCCCAAATCTTAAGTCCCTAGGTGCAGCGGCTTCGGCGGTGCGTTGATCGATCAGTCTGCTAGTCAGTTACTTCTTGTTACACGGATGTATAGAATATTTCAAATGATTATTTTTACTTTAATCGGGAAAGTGAATAAACTTAACCCTTTCTTAAAACAGGTTAAATAAAACCTTGTTAAAAAGACATTTCTCAAATACCATAACCATGTCAGTTACCGTACCTTCATAAATATGGCTAAACACGTACAGCTGCTACGTCACTCTTCCTTATAGGGGTTGCGTCGCGTTAATAAGAGACGGATGCATATGCTACAGGCGCGTGTTTTGTAATCCAATCCAGCCCTATAAAATTTGAGTACCAAGACCTCCCCAGTGGGTACATTTTCGAAGGAAAGTAAGGCGGCCGGTATGGAAGTGCTAAGCGTAGCATTTGACCTAGTTAATCCACGCACGATCTGATCTGGCATTCCACTGATTTTACCTGAAACAAAACAAATTCAACTTTATTTCCTTTAAAAATGATGTGGATTGCTTTGAGCATATCAATTTAATTCCATTGATTAATGGAGCAAAGTAGACATTTCCAATAAAAAATGTGTTATTTATAACTTTTAAGATAATTATATTTTTGGTGTTTGGTTTTGTAGTAGGTAGCTTATAATTAGTAATCAAGTCCAACAAAGTAAGCTAACAATGTTCGCCTAAAGAACGTTAACAATGGAAATTAACTAAAACTTCTGCTTCGTTAACGTTAAATTGTTAATTATTCCTGAATTATGGACAGTGGGTTGTAAATCCCAAAGTTGGGGCAAAGAATTGTTTACAAACTCACAAGCCAACAGCAAAGTTCAGATCGTGAGGCTTTAATATACTGCTTTCTGGGGGATAATCCGAGAAGAGCAAACGACACAAATACCGGCTTTAGGATAAATTTATGTTATCTCTCTTTGAGAACGATGCTTTAAAAAATACAGATTAGTAGGTCTAATATTGCGTCACTATCTTACTACTAGCCTTCGTCTCTAATAGATCCTTAGAAACAACATTGGATAATAATAGAGAAAAGATATCAAAGAAAACACAAATTGATTGCAACATTATAATTGACATGCACGTAAAGTTTTATTATCCATAATTTAATTTTATGCTGAAACCGTATTTTATTTTTAATAACATCGTAAAGTGCAGGTATGATTAAGTTAGTCTTGGTTAGTACAGGGGCTTTCCTGTGAAATTAAGTATTGGAAGGCAGGTTCAAACGAGTACTGGCCAAGACTTAGGGCCTGTTCCATAGTCCCTTTCTTCTATATAACCAAAAGAAAAGCGAAAAATTTAAATGGGAGATAGGCTGTATTCTTCTGACGTGAAGTATAATAGCCCCACAACTTCATAATCTCTGTTACCTAATCACTCCCTGAACAATTTTTGTGTGGCGGGTTAAACTTTACAATATAAAGCACAAAAGTGATCACTTATTTGTTAGTGCGCCGTTGATTGTACCAACCAACCCACGTGTCACATGCGTATGTTTATTCAACGAAAAAGACGTGAAATAAAACTCGAGCGGAATATTTTTCCTAAACAATAAATATTTTTTGTTTGCGTCCCCCAAAGCACAGAAAGAGCTTTTGTCTAATCAACGTTAGCGCAACTAGCGTAACTGAGTTAGCGCGGCGCCGGCGCAGTCAGTCAGTGCTGTTATTTAGTTGAGAGAGACGGCGTTGGGTTTGCCGTGGATCCATGGCAATTGGTTTGGTTAGGTTTGTACCATTTATTTATCTACTGCAGTTCGCTTGTGACTCTGCCCGCGAAGTAGATTGTTTTTATAGACTAGACCGGTCTAGACCTAACCTTATTTAAAAAATGAAGTTTCAGAAGCAAATCATATTACTTTTTGGGGAAACGATTATTTCTCACTTACTCGACCAGACCTGAATCAAAAAAATGCCAGTCGCCAAACGCACCCCTTCCCCTTTCCCTTGTTCCCCTCCAATGTGTCTCTGCCATGGTTTGTTTAATTTACAGAAAAACTGTTTCAGATTAACTGTTGTTGTGAATTATCGAAGAAGTTAATTTACATCAAATTACCTCACCATCAATACTAAATATACATCGAGACGACAAGTAGTTTTTGCAATACAGCCTTTGACCTTGCGATAAGGACATCCATGGCTTTACACCATATGAAGCCGAGACGTAGGCATTCACGGTAGGGCTGGTTTACAAATTTAAAGTCGCTCAGCGAGCTATGGAAGTCTGAAGGACTAAATTAGCAATGAGGTGACAGAGAATTAAATAATCTGCTCCGAAGCCAGCGGTTCTTGGTTCAAATCCCGGTAAGGGCAGATATTTTGTGTGATGAGCGCGAATATTTGTTCTCGAGTCTTGGATGTTTTCTAAGTATTTAAGTATGTGTATTTTTCTATATAAGTATGTTTATCGTTGTTGTGTTTGTTATTGTAGTACAAGCCTAGAGCTTAGTTTGGGACTAGGTCAATTTGTGTGAGGTTGTCCTCAGTTTTTTTTTATTAAGCAGTTGCCGTTATTTTTGTTTGAGATGGTATTGTAAAACGAGCGGGTCACGCGGTGAGCCACGCGTAAACACGTGCGGTACCGTTTTTCATGGAGCAGGAAGAAATTGAGAAATTAGGTTAAAGGGTTTCAGTGGTTAAAAAACCGTAAGAAACAAAAAACATAAAAAAATGCTGTCTAGCATCAAAGTATTACAATTTATGCAAATTTGGAATGAGTTCTTTAGTAACTATAATTTTAAACTTATATTGCAATAAAACAAATCCGCTTCCATATTTCCATTGCGGTAATAGATAATCAAAAGAAATCTGTTTTTATTGAGTGAAATAGAGTCCCTTATTATTTTCCAATATTTCTTTTTGTAATACGGCAATTTTGGCTAAAGTTAATAAGAGATACCACATCGTTAATAATAAATGACGGAAAGCAAAGTGGAATAGCGGCTCTGTATACGGGTCTCTACTTATAGACTGTTTCTGCAATACCGTACGTCAAAAATACAGCTAACTGTTTCGCTAGAGAATACGCGACTGACTGTACTGCGCGCCGCACGGACAGTTAATCGCATTTACGACGGTAATCAAATTCCCAAATAAAAGTCCACCGGCGTAAATATTTGAGTTGTTTTTCCGAATGCATTATTATTAGATTGGATGCATCAATGTTTTAGGCAGAGTTTACGGTCGCTGCGCATCATAAAAATAAGGTTAACATTTTACTTGGAAAAAAATAAACAGTTTATGTAAAATAAGATTTTAATACTAGGTCGTATAACTGTTTTAAACATAATTAACCTAATACAATGGCAATTACTTTTTTGACTCCTGTACTGCACACTCCTCTTTTATTTTTGGGGGATAAAAACGGGGTTAAAAACCGTATTCCAGACCATACACCAAGATTAAGAAAACCATTACAAGTCTTCCTATACGCATAAATGAGGCAACGAAAAGATAAACGAGTATGTCACCTAATAGAAAATAGGCCTGAGGTCTAAGCATTTTACTCTGTAAGTGAATTTATAGACGCAAATTTTTAAACTTAAAATTTTGAGATTGATGTATTATTACCATTTTGACATTTAACTTTGACTTGTTTTATTATTATTATTGTTGTGATTATAATCTTTGATTTTTGACATTGGATTTTACTGATTCTTTTTCTCGCTTGCATATTTATACAGAGTATCTTTTTGTTTTGTGTTTTTTGACGATCATAATATGAATTCTTTAAAATTGACATTTGCATGAGCAATATATCTAAGATTTAAACTTTGTCATCCCTGAGGCTACGTTGAAATGCTTCTATGATAGTCAATTAACCGGTTGCTTTACCATCCCACCGGAACACAACATTCCGCTCACGGTGCTTTGGCGTGCTGTTTATTCAATGTAGATACCAGCATCTCTTCACTCAGCATCCCACTATACAAACTATTTCAAACATTAATTTTTGAAACATTCAGACAAGTTTTTCTCATAACTACAAGTTGTTTTATGAAATAACGTTTTCATGGGTAGGAAAATGTACTCTAGTTGAAAGCACAGGCGCACTAAACTTAAGACACGTCTGCGTTCGACCGAGTTCGGGGAAGTTGGCTGCAATATCTGCGGAGTTCTGTGTGTATATTGAACCGACGTCTCCGACGATGCATACACTTTACAAACACGGACATGCAGTTTCATTACTTAGTAAGTTTTAATATACTTTGATTTAATTCAAGTTTTTTTTAAATAGCATTCTAAAGAGTCCAACAGCAAAGTTGGCGTGATTGTAGTTCTTATCAGGGCCTCTATTCAACTGCGTTATAACGATATCGTATTTGACGTGTTTCCGTATTGTCAACGTTTTGATAACTCTTATGTCACGTACAATAATGGCGACTGTGACATAAACGATTCTTAAACGAGTCAAACACGATATCGTTTCAACGCACCTGAATATAGGCCCAGGTCATCGTTTCACAGTTATTGAAATGTAAAACGTATACCATTTTATAAATACCGTTTAGTAACCGAATATCCACCATAATTTAATCTCTACTTGCTTTTTATTTCAGAAAAACAAGTAAAACCTATTCAATTAAAATGTTCCAATGAAAAATAGTGCAACTCTATTATTATTTTAAACTATAATTGTTAAGTGAGCTACTTATGTAAGCTCGAAACATTAATGCAAAATTTACGATCATGACTCAGAATATAACCCAAAAAACACATTTTGATCTTTATTTCTGTCAAATGTAAAGAGTAATCTATACTAATATTATAAAGAGGAAAGATTTGTACCTATTTTTGTATGTTTGTATGTTTGTAATGAATAGGCTCAAAAAGTACAGGGCCGATTTAAAAAATTCTTTCACCAATAGAATGCTACATTCTTCCAATCCTTGGTAAAATTTGAACAATGTAACCGAAGGTGTAGAAAAATGAGCGGGCGAAGCCGCTGGCGGGTCGCTAGTAGTTTATAAAACAACGGTTTCGTAATAGATTCGTCTTTGACAATGCTGAATTACACGGTCGTAAAGAGAAAGGATACAGGTTAACACGTCCGCTGCTAGTCCGAATCGTCGGGGGGTTAACTCCGTTTAATTAAGTAGAAAAAGTTTACGCGCCATAAATCCATGGCCTTTCGCCATAATTTTTACAACTCTTGGTTAAATTCTGTCGAATTTATAGTAAATATGAATGATGGAAGAAAATGATCCGAACTTAATGTTTCAACACCTCTGACATTAAACCTTAAAGCGATTCCGTTTAAGTCGACAGCCCAGCAGCCAGCAATTAAAAGGACGAGAAATTCCCGTTTCGACTTCTTGAGACATTTACTGGAATGGGTAAAAGGAAAGCTCAAGATGAAATCCGTACCAAAATATAAGTATGGAATTAATCTCGAGCTTGCATCATATCTAATGACACCTTTTTGAGCACATACATACATAACGTCACGCCTTCATTCCTAGATTGAGGTAGGCAGAGCTACAGAATACCAACTACTCTAAACTTGTTGACAATTCCGTAAACACATTTTGCACAATCATGCTAAGATGTTTACCAGTGTATTAGTGACAAGTTGCTCGCTCATAGCCTAACAGCCTTCAACTATAAGCCTTTATTCCTTTAGTCGCCTCTTACCACATCCAAAACCACAAAATACTAAAAATAACTGTTGACTTTATGGTGCACTTTTCTATAAAGTCTAAATGAACCCGTTAAATAAACCTAACAAGCAGCGATGCTTGATTCCACCTTCCTCTTCGTACGTGCACTTGCAGTTTACAGTCCATTTATCTCCAGTCTTTACTTTTGGGACAGCGCGTCCGCCTTGATTTATAAAGGCAGGCGCTCACGAGCGGCGGCGCGTCGTCTGTCGCGCGGCGCCGCGCCCGCGACGCGGGATGCCGCGGGTGACTGATGAGGTCTCATTTAAGATCGTTTTTGTCCGAATCAACAAGTGTGGTTTAATGTACTAGAATCCAACTAATTTAATTGATTATTGACGGTCAATTAAATTACCATGTCTTTTTCCATCCAAATACATTATGATTTTAATCTGGCTATGAGAAGACGTTTGTAAGTAACGAAGCTATTATTAATACAATTAACACTAATAAGTAGACCCCGGATCTTTGTGGCAATGACGTCAGAATAGGGTAATTTTGGGGAGTAAATGAAACGGTGCTAATTAATACGGCTACCTACTCTATTGGTGTTCTATGGAATTCAAATTTTGCCAACAGGCGTCCACGATATAAATTACCTAAAAGTCAATTGTCAATTGATTAATATATCCACGATGTTCTTTCGTTAACTGACTCTCTAATAAATAAGTATCAGAGTACCATCTCACACAAATTGGCCTAGTCCCAAACTAAGCTCTAGGCTTCTGCTATGGGTACTAGACAACGATAAATATACTTATAGGGAGAAATACATACTTAAATACATAAAAAACATCCAAGACTCAGGAACAAATATTCGCGCTCATCACCCAAATATCTACCCTTACCGGGATTTGAACCCAGGACCGCTGGCTTCGGAGGCAGGGTCACTCCCAACTAGGCCACCATGTCGTCAATGCCTATTTAATAAAAATATTCAGTTAAAAAAGGTAATAATTGACAAATTATATTAATGAACACTGTTCCATTTACTCCCCAAACTACGCTATTGTGACGTCAATGCCACAAAAATCCGGGTCTACTAATAAGAGTTGTTTTTATTAAACGTTATACGATTCCGTCTGCGTAGAGTCAATTATCAGAATTTCCGCGGGTACTGTCCAATTTTCCGGGATAAAAAGTGACCTATATCCTACTACTCCAGGACTTAACCCATATGTATGCCACGTTTTGATCTCGATTCGTTCAGTGGTTGAAGCATGATTGAGGAACAAAAATCCAAAATTTCACATTTAAAATAGTTAATAGGATAGTTGACTTGTCGCCATGACCAAGCATAATGAAGCAAAACTTTAGTATCGATATTGTAAAGTCTTTTTCAAATATAAAACACATTTACACTACATAGCATTTAGAATGAAAACAAAGGTACATCCTATATAATACTTTTATTCTTTGTAAAAACAGATAAATCCCCAAACCTATATTACAGCCCCGACGCGAACAACAAACAAATTACATTGCCATTCCGGGTTTTATTACTACAGTCAATAATTACCCTCCCAATACAGAGCTAATTACTTTCATTAGCTCGATCAATCACGCGCGCCCTTTACTTTATCCCGGTAGTCTCGTCACCATCGCCCCTATGTCGTCACGTCGTTCCCGTCTCGTTGTCCCCCGGTACGACACCCCAATAAATGCACCAGACGCATTAGCAGACCTCCCCCCCCCGCCCCGCGGGGGACGAATCTGTTATTAACACCGGAGGGGCAGATTACCAGTAGATTCCCAGTATACCGGCGATTGGGTTTTATTAATACAATAATAGTGCTATTAATATGCGATCGTTTGTGGATATTAATAATTCTATGAAAAGTATAATAGCAAAATATAAATGAGTTGGATGAAGGAATTATCGTCTGATCCCCTTGCAATGTACAAAACTAAAAGAATACAAACGAAACGAATAAGGAACCTTCTCTTTTTAATACTTTAAAGTCAGTTAATAAAAAAGAAATAGACAAAATCACTGATAGCAGTGATAGCGTAGCGATGGGATCCCTATGAAATGTTAAAGCTCATTTCATCGAAAGCTACTTTTTGCGGAAACCTTATTGTTTTTGAGTTATCTGAAGCATAGGATACGTAGGTTAGGTGAAGTTAGACCTGTGCCCACCAAAAGATTTTTACTTCTGCATGTGGAAATGCCTGTCGATGAAATGAAAATTCGGCGAAATAAACCATTTGATGAAATACCTAAGTGTCCTGTGGCGAGCCCTACTTTCAAAGCTCACCTACGTCTTCTTCATCCAACGGATTATCGTGAAAGCTAGCGCAGAACCATTCTTATTAAACTAGTTTTGTTAACAAATAGCTGCGTCAAAATTGGTCCATCCATTTTGGGGCTACCGTCTCACAGACAGACACACAAAAGCACACGTTTAACCTATAACACCCAACTTTATGCATCGGGGGTTAAAAAAATTTATTTTTAAGACTACTATTTTCTTCAAAATAAACAATAAAGTAAAATAAACTACAATTTAAGAAGTCCAATCTTCTGTTCAATATACTCGTATATCCAAAAGCAATATCAAGACGGCCCTATCAATAATAAATCATAAACAATAGATAACTTAAAAGCGAACCAACTTTTCGAAGTTACACAAGTGTAATTGAATCACTAGCATTTAAGTTTTAGTTGACAGCAAAATAGATAACTTTCCACCGTCTTATTGCCAATTAATTACTTTAAACGTTCATTTTACAACATTTACCGCTGCGTTGTTCAACACGGTCAAAGTTACTTAGTTAGAATACTGTAGTACAATAAATTCGCTCAAGCTTCTCATTTGTACTCGTGTGTGTGCATGTACAAACGGTCATCGAAACGTGTGTGTTACTTTTGATCTAAACTACATATTGGCGTGATTAATCTACAACCACACGAACGCATCCCTCAAGCAATATACCTGAACGGCTCCGCAAATTAACCGCCGTACTCGGAGATGTTTTAGCGTCAACTAACTCGGGCCTTTTTCAAACTTGTGTATGAAAAATCATCACTCAGGATCTCCCACATCATTAACTGACTGATTGCGGACGTGAGAGTTAAAGTAAATTAGTATTACAGCCACCGCTAAGTTTTTTCGCCAATTTTCACATTTTAACATGTGAAAATTGGCGAAAATATCTTAGCGGTGGCTGTAATACTACAACACAAAGCACTTTAATATCCACCAAACAAAAATCATTACAGAAAAATAGCACAATTTAATGTGTAGTATGTAATGTGGTGTTACAACGTAAAACTTCTTGAACATTTTTTAGTGACGGCTGTAATGTTTATATTTTGAATTTACTTTTTTATTTTTTTATAGACAAATTCACTTAGCGGGCGACATAAAATCTGGCATTTTTTTATTTAGTTATAGTATTCTGTATTATAATTATCAGTTAATGATACCCACGACGTAGAGATTTTTGAAAGAAAAGTTTAAATAAAATGTGGTGTTCCATTGTCATAGAATTTGACGAAAAAATATTAACGAAGGCTATAATGTGGTGTCACAACATTACAGCTGAACTTATGTTTTACCTCAAGTAAACTATATCTTTTGAACGCTTTTAATATTGCTATGTTTTGTCTCGTTATTCATTTACTTTTCTGGGCTAGATATATTTGGGGCTAATCGTTGCGATGTAGAAGACAATCTGAAACAATAATATTTAAGCAATGGCATTGGAATTTAGGATCGGCGTCGTTTGTTATAAATTCTCATAACGTGTTCCACAAGTTAGGGCCACCTCGTGCGTGAGGCCTCGTCTAGACTCGGTGAAGCGTTGCTCGCGCGGCGCTTAAACCAAACGCAGTTCGCAGGGTTCTTGACTGTGTTCCAGTTAATTAAGGCATGTCATTGTTTGTGATTGGAATTGAATAATGGGAAAATTGCATTTGTATTTAAAGAAAGTGACGAGGTTGTCCCTGTAAACGACGCGACGACCGCTCCGTTTAGCTGATATTGTTTAATCTCTAAAACGTCCCAACCGATTTTCATTAAGCCTGATTATAACTACAGTTATTCCAATTAAACTAATTTTCTTTTAAAAAATCGTTTGGCAGTTACAACGTCACAGACACACAGATGCACACAATTTTAAGATTGGGGTTAATTAAGCAAAAATGGTTTAATTTATGCATGGAAACATTAGTGATAATTTTGAAACTATTACAGTTTTATTTTCATACTCATTATCGTATTCATAAAACTACATTTTACTAATATTAAAATAACATAAACAAAAGAACAAAGGCCAACTTATCCCTTTAAGGGATCTCTCATGTTTTATAAAGTAAACCATAATAAATCATAATATTGACCTCGTTTGACTCACTTTGTGACGTTTTTTGTATTCACTCCCCGAGGCTTCCATCGTATGAGGTGTCCAATCAAGAGCTTGTGTATCGTATTGTAGTTTCATATAAAACACTTTATCCTAGAAAATCTCATTACATTACGTTATTTCTTAATAAAAATACTATCTACGAGTATCTATCTATCTATGTGCTTCTTGACTAATTTATTGTGTAATTTAACCTAACCTTTCCTTTGAGCAGGTTTTCCAAAGTTTTTTCAGCCCGAGAACAAGTTAATAAGGTAATGTTATTAACTGTCTCAAATAACAAGCCACGCGAACATAAATTAAATTTGTCTGCGTAGACGTGCTACGAAGCGCTACAACGCTACGTAAAAAATGATATTAAATTTATATAGGCTGATCAAATCCCACCAAAACATAAATGTAAAAAAAAAACTCGTGTGCCACCAAAGTAGCCACATTTAAGAAGGTACCAAGTTTGGCACCAGATTGATCCAGATCAAATTATTGAAAATAAATGAATTTTGAGTCCTAACTTTCAACGGAACAAAGAACTTCTCATGAATTATTTCTCAATCGCTCAAAGGTTATCTAACTAAAAGAGACCCCTTGAAGGGATAAGTTTGCCTTTGGACGTACCTGATGTATTTTATAATTTGTATCTCTTTTATTTGTAGAATTAAGTGTTTACATACATAGATCTTTGTTCTCTTGAAAAGGATGAATGGATGACCGGATTTCGTTCTTTCGGTTTCTTAGCGTGTTACTTTAATATCAAAAACCAGGCAAGAGCATGTCGGACCATTCTCGATGTAGGGTTCCAAAACTGATATTAAACACAAAAAAATATGTCTGAAAACTACAAGTATGAACCAATTTTCTATATAAGTTAAAATGGTTAAATTGTCTGTACCTTCTTCTTCATTTATGATTTACCTACTAATGTACAAACAATACAACCGCCTGTATCTCAGGATCCAAACAAGTCTACTTAGTCATGATAGTTTTCCTTTAAAAATTCGTTGTTTATGTATTATTAATTAAGGTATTTATAAGTAGGTAGGTATCTAGGAGGACGTAACTCTAACGAAAATTAAACTTGTCGAGCTTAATATTTCCTAAACGGCCTTACAAATTAAAAAAATACATAAGGTTTTTAATAGCTATCCAATGATACCAAATTTGATGTCATAAAGTAAAAACATAGTAATTTACGTTTGCTGTACTTGTATGAGAGATACCCAAAAACAAGTTCTTTTTTAAATTTTATTTTACAACTTTGTTAGCATAAATTTAATGTGTCACTAGGAATGCCAAATTACAGCTTTGTACTACCAAGAGTCTCAAAGTAAAGTCGCGGTCAGACGACAGACGAACACAGCATAACCAATAGGATTAATTGTTGACTACGGAACCTAAAAAACAAATTAGCGGTTTAATAAATATGCAACTTTATTTTTTACATAAACACAGAGGAAAGACACATCAAAATAATGGAGTCGGGGTTGTAAAACTTTTTTTATGGCAAGGAGATGACACACAAGCACTCAGGCCACCTGATGGTAAAATGAATCTGAGACCCATAAACATTTGAATTCTAAAGATTATTATCTCAAGACTGCAATCCTAAGAAGCCAAATGCGTTGCCAACCTTATGATTAAAATTGAATGCCTCTATGCTAGTAATTTTACCGGTTGTCTTATCCCCACATCGGAACATAACAATGCAAACACTGCTGCTTGGCGATAATGGATAAGATGGTGGTAGTGATTCGGACGGACCCTGAACAGGGTCTTACCACCACTTAAAGCTCGCTTATTGTAACCCTCGTTGAGTATGGTGGTGGTGAACTATTCAATCATTTCTAACTAAATTGATCCACAAACCTCACGGTGCTTGCGTTTTTATGAAATTGAATGTTCCGATTGTCATTTATTTATACATTACATACATTTATACAAAAGCCACGTCTAAATGATTTAGTAATGCTTGCTACGGCTTCACCACGCTCTGATGCGTAACTGGGGCCAGCCTGAACATCGAGCATGCCGCTTGGATTGGACTTAAGTCAGATTCATTTACGATTCTTTATGGCTTGATTAATTAGCTGTGTGGTTGCCGGGTTAGAATAGTGCCACTCCAAGTCTTCCCGTGGATGTCGTAAGAGGCGACTAAGGGAATAAGGGCTTGTAGTACTGTTAGGCGATGGGCTGACCTGTCACTGATTATGCACTGGTAAAAATCTTAGCCTGTTTATGCAACATGTGGAAACAGATTTTTTTTTTTAGATTTGTTCGTGTTTCCGTGGCTTGGCCTATCCCACTCTGAGAGTGAAGGCGTGATGTTATGTATATGTATGTATGTGTGTACAAATTTAACATGTTATGTTTCAGTTTTAATACGGATTTGAACGTTAACAAACATTTATAAAAATATTAAATTAAATTAAAAAGATTTATATTTAATTCACTTGTTTGAGTTCAACAGTGTTAGTTATCTTACAATAAAAAAATTAAAGCGTATGCCATGTATTTTTTTTTTAATAAAACCAAAGCGTATCACTTGTAAACTATTTTAAAAGTAAATAGTACTACCTTCCTAAATATTTTTAGGTGATCCGGTGTTTCATTTTACTCGTACTTATATCTGAAACACAGTAAATAAAACAAATTACAGTCCGCTATTTTTTATGAGGGTTCCGTACCCGAACAGTCGAAATGGAAAAAGTAGCGGATTATATCTTGTTTTATTTACTGTGTGTCTGATTAAAGTACTCACGTGTTTGTCCATCCGTCGTTTGTCAAGAAAAAGTAGCATTTACTTGCAAAATTTAAGGTAAATAGAAATTGATAAAGAGTATGTATCTTACCCAAAAATGGTTTTTATATTGTTTTACTTAAGCTTTGATATTGCATGGAAAGCTAATGGACACGACCGAGCCAGTCCGACAAGCGGCTCTAATAACAGCCCCGGCGCTAATAAGCCATGTTCACTCGGACCGGGGTGGAACGTATTCATTATGCCCTCTGATTTTTACAGGTAGGCTGCAACTAAATTAACGTGTTGGTTGTTGATAAAAAATTAAGTACCTACTCGTAGTTAGTTGGATAGTTGTTAAGTAAAAACATGACAGTTTTGTAAGAACATTGCAACAAAATAAAGACTTACTACGAGTAGACGGCGTGAGTGATGTTTTCCGAAAGTAGTCATCTTTTTTTATTGGAGCCCAGAGGACAATGATTAGCAAAACTCTTTAATAAAAATTAAATGTCCTGAAAACGTTTTAACATAACATTATTATTCATCAGTCAGAAAAAGTGCATTAGGGCCCTCTGTAATAATAAATTTGTCATACAATAGATTTGTTAGTACGTTATGTAAATGGTTACTCGAAAAAAGATTTTACTCTGTCAGGGATTTTTTATCTGTAAGAAATAATTAATAGAATGGAATGTCATGTAATATATATTAATAATTAAGGGTATATAATTTAAGTTCACAATCACATTTGCATGCTGGTGTCGCCGGCGAGAGCGCTGACCAAATGTATATTATTTATCAACCACTGTAACCGCATCTCAAGTGAATAAATTTTGATTTGATTTGATTATTCTTTTGCGGAGTTACAAAACAATATTATTTTTAAAATAGTGACTAACATTATTTTATTTATTTATTTAATATAAAGTATCAAAAAACGTCTATGTGTTTTGGTATCGTTTATGTCACAGTCGCCATTATTGTAAATGACATAAAGAGTTATCAAAACGTTGACAATACGGAAACACGTCAAAGACGATATCGTTATTACCGTGTAGAATCCCAGCCCTGTTGTTGTGAATGTTACTCTGTGTTGCCCAGAAAACGATTTGAAACTAATTTGCGATAACGTCCGTCAGAACAACTGTAACGACTGTCGGCCACAATGTGTAAACGCCAAAGAGCTGCGGTGTCAATTCACTTAGCACTGTTTGAGCCGCCGCCCAACAGCCGTTGTAGACACAAGGATACTTCTGAAATTGCCTGCTGCACCTTTATTTGGATACTTCTATCACAATTACTACTTAGCAGATTTTTTCCGTGACAAGAATAGCTTAGCTAAGTAACCTGAATCTGAAGTATGCTTTACCTGTCAGAAATGTAAGAACAACCCAAGTGTAAACATAATCAAGACAATTTAATTCAAATTATATTTTAATGACTCGATGATCAATTGCGATTACTATCCACTTTGGCGGAATGACCGGCAGGTGGGTGTCTATCATTTCATCGAATGTATCATTTCATCGAATTTCATTTCATCGAACGCTATTTCCTGCTGAAACTATAATGTTTTCAGGGTATCTTAAGCATCTAAACTAACTTAACCTACGTAATTAACGTTTAATACATACATACATACATACATAAACACGCCCTCATTCCCAGAGTGGGGTAGGCAGAGCTACAGAAATACCAACAACTCTAAAAAGACATGTTAATAATTCTGTAACCACATTTTGCACAAGTAGGCTAAGATGTTTACTAGTGTATTAGTGACAGGTTGCAAGCCCATCGCCTAACAATACTAGAAGCCTTTAACGTTTAATATACCCTGAAAACATTATGGTTTCAGCAGAAAATAGCGTTCGATGAAATGAAATTCGATGAAATGATACATTCGATGAAGTGAAATTCGATGAAGTGATGAGTTGCCCCGGGCGACTGAGCGACCGTCCGCCTGTTCCGGCCGCGCGTCCCCACCCATCATCAACATCATCCACCTTGGTTAACAATCTTCTATTACAAAGCGCAAAACAGTCTTAATGAATAGAGCACAAGGTGTTTTGTAAGAAAAATAGCTCCTTCGTTATTGTGTAAGCAAAAACGGCCAGCCTATTGTCTAACTCTAAGTAACGCACGCTCTTAACGCAAACACAAATGCGCGTATTATCCATCAGTTCTTTTGTTCGACACACGGGCCCCGGCGGGGTGAGGTTAATTAACGAGGGGGGACCACGGCGGGATGTAGGCCGAGCGGCACGCACGCGGGACTCCTACGGTTATCGCTGGGTTTACGAATATTTATAGGGGCGATTAATACTACAAAGCTAGCTTTGGCGACGCGCAAATATTTATTTTGTTGCTCCTCTGGGAATTAATCAAGTTTCTTAGACAAACTTAAATGGTAGTTTCGCTTGTACATCTCATCTTATCTTACAGATGGGCCCTTTCGGATACACTTCGACCCCTTTAGGATCTTTTGTGCAATTAACCTCTTACACACTCAGCTGTTCGAATGTACAGGTTTCCTCACGATGTTTTTCCTTCACCGTAAGAGCATCGGGTAATGTACTTAAGTTAGAAAAACTCTTTAGTTGTCAGAAACAGGTCAAGTGCGATATCTTTTTATCGTTTAGAATCTCAGCCCGTTTCGCAAGTATATAATAAGTTGTCCGCTTCAAAATTTTCGGCTGAAATTTGGACCACAATATACACACAACAAATTGACTTTATCCCGAACTAAGCTCTAAGCTTGTACTATGGGTACTAGACAACGATACACATACTTAAACAGAGAAATACATACTTAAATACATAGAAAACATCCAAGACTCAGGAAAAAATATTCGCGCTCATCACACAAATAAACCTGATGACGATGCATCATAATGGTGACTAAGAGCTGATCTGATGATGGAGTCGGAAGTTGGTAAAACTGGCACAAATAGACCTCTGCCGTCGTTAGAGCTATGCGGTGACTTCTATCTCCTAAGCTGGTTAATGTAGAAACTCACTTTTGCTGTAAGGAAAACATAACACTAGTCATTTTCACTAACAGCGCAGTTGTCACGAACGTGCAAAGAAAAACTGTTTCGTACCAAGGCACGGTCAAACAAGTTTTACTACCCCCGTAATTCCAACGTTGCATTTTTTGGACGCAAAAAGTTCCCTTAGTTCCGCGCTGTAATTAAATAGTTTTGGCTCGGACCCACACATGTAACACACATACCTACATAGATAGCTGAGTCAAAAGGGACCTTATAGCAGATGGCGTTTACGCTGTTTTAAACATCGTTGCTTAATGTAAACGCCATCACGATTAGAGCTTAAACGCCAGTCGATGTAAGGTCTTTAGTAGATTAAATAGCGACCTATAACATATACACTCGTAATTATGTGTTATGGGAACAAATCCCGCTATTATTTTTTAGAGGCGCCAAGTTTAATTGAATCTGGCCGGGATAACGAGCGCGACCCCGATCACAGCGAAGTGTTTGTCTTGTTGAGGAATTGTTTTGGTTTTGGTAACAGAGTATTATAGCTATTTAAATATGTTGTAATAAATACTACAAAAAACGGTCAAGTGTGAGTTGAACTCACGCACCAGAGTGCCGTGCCGTTCCGTTGTATTCTGATTAGAGTTTTTTCGTAAATGCAATAAAACTCTATTTAAATATTCTACAGGCACAACATTTTTTACTTCATTAATCAAGAAAATTACTCGTAAAATTGCTATCATCATACGGCTTTATAAGGAAAACTTTATATAGGGTCCGTTCGGTTCGATGCCACCATCTCATCCTTTAACCTCCCACTAAGAAGCAGTGTTCACTTTATTGTGTTCCGGTGTGAGGATAGACAACCAGTGAAACAGCTAGCATTCCACATTTGTTGTTTTAGGATTATTGTTTTGAAACTCTAGTCACTTCTTCAGAATTCAAATACGAGTATCTACGGGTCTCATTTCCCACTTCCCATCAGTTGGCACGTGTGCTCGTCTGCGTTCGCCACAATAAAGACGCTGGAAATACTTGTCTCTTGGCTTTTACCACTATTACCATTTCGAGCCCATAATTACACGCGACTTTGTCCATAATTATACTCGTAGTCCTGTATGACCTTTATGCGTCACTTATCTTTTTTATACTCTGTCTAATGGTATTTTGCTGTTTCACCGAAATATTATTTCAGCCTGTATTTTCAGCCATTCACCGCTGTATCTCAGCCGTAATGCTAACGTATTTTTATCACGCATATTTTTTTAATAAAAATATTGGTAAGTACAAAAATATATTTGTTTAAGCTTGTAAAATGGAGAAATACTCCGTATTTTTTTGTTTTTCCCGAGGCAGTTCTCAGCGTTAATGTCCACTGTGACGCTAGAGCTTAGTTTGGGACTAGGCCAATTTGTGTGACATTGTCCTATGATATTTATTTTTTATTTTACTGATTACAATTACCTATAATCAGAGCCCTTTACAGCGCGCCATTTCGCTAGGTTTTTCAAGTTAGATTTAACTTAATTGATATAGAAAATGGGTAACTAATTTAAACCGATTTTTCATACATATATACATACATACTATCACGCCTTCATTCCCAGAGTGAGGTAGGCAGAGCTACAGAATTACCAACGACTGCAAAAAGAGTTGATGATAATTCTGTAACCACATTTTAGACGACACGCTAGCCTAGTTGGGAGTGACCCTGCCTTCGAAGCTAGGGGTCCTGGGTTCAAATCCCGTTAAGGGCAGATATTTGTGTGATGAGCATGAGTATTTGTTCCTGAGTCTTGGATGTTTTCTATGTATTTAAGTATATATTTCTCTATATAAGTATGTTTATCGTTGTCTAGTACTCATAGTACAAGCCTAGAGCTTAGTTTGGAACTAGGTCAATTTGTGTGACATTTTCCTGTGATTATTTATTTATTATTTATTTTGCATAAACAGGCTAAGATGTTTACCAGTGTATTAGTGACAGGTTGCAAGCTCATCGCCTAACAGTACTACAAGCCCTCATTCCCTTAGTCGCCTCTTACGACATCCACGAGAAGACATGGAGTGGCACTTTTCTAACCCAGCAACCACACGGTAAATTTTTTGGGATTTTTCATGACATATATAAAATATTATATATTTTTAAAAAGGGTTTAATGTCGACATATTCATTAACCGGAACACAAACAGTCTCAAAAATAGTCCTTAAAAGGAATCGTATTATATTACTAGCTACCCACGAGTTTTTCCACGTAGATTTCCACTATCGTTATTCAAATTTTCCAGGATAAAAATTGCCTATTTGTTAATTCAGGTAATAAGACTATTAATTCCAAATTTCATCTAAATCCATACATCCGTTGCAGCACTTGTAGCGTGAAAGAGTACCAAACTAATATACACACACGCAAACTTTCTCATTTATAATATTAGTAAGATAATACCCCTCAAGAACTAATTTCAAGTACATATAATTGATCATCGACAAATAGTGTTCACGGTTCACATGGCAAATACAATATTGACAGTCCTCCTAGCTTACCGAGGCAGGGTGCTAAGTAGTCGATCACTAAATTAATCAATCGTAAAAAACAAAATGTAAACGCCCCGTTATTGTGCCTTATAAGATATAGGTGTTATTATTCCTTATAAAGCTGCCTAAAGTCTAAAGGTCTGTCTTTATGTTTTCAATACCGCCTCATAACAAAAACTTTTACTACTTTTCCTCTAGTCGCTCAATAGTACCATCTACATACATTTTATCTACCTCCTCCATTGCGCGCAACGGGAATCTGGTTTCTCATGAGACAACAAGGTCCACATGTGTGGGCCCACTAATCAGGGTGGGCTGGACAAAGGCCCACGTAGCCGTTCTGTCCGGGTGCGCCTTTGCCCGGGTCTATTTTGCTGCTCATAGTTAAAAGGCATTAAGCGTATATAAAACTTATAGTCTAATACCGCCTATTTCTTTCAACGGCAGCATTCTTTTGTGCAAAAGGCATATTTAACGTGGACTCGGGGTTTGTAAATATTTTGCGGTGGTTAAAGGAATGACAATTTTTTTGGTGTGTTTTGTAGTAGATGGAATTAGTCAAATATCGTCGGGATAAATTGTCGTCATGCTGTTTGTCATGAATTTAATTGTTTTCATTATAGCATTTTAAATACTTTTTACTTCATCTAGACGAGTTTTACACACTTCAACAAAATTTTGTTGATTGTTATGTATTTAATTAAAAACACTCTGTGTTCTTTACTTTAAAAATATATAAAATATACACCAAAGACAATAATCATGTATAATTAAATTATAATTAAGTAGTAGGTAGTAATAGTCAGATTCGATATGAAAATTATAACAATCAAATTTGACATAGCTTAAAAAATTGATTTATTGCTCATTTATTATTAACTCTTTCTCAAAATCGACGGAGATGACAAGCCAAACAAAACATAAGCTATCAAAACCCGACTGCGTAATTTGATTATGTCGTCTTTATAAATTACTAGCGACCCGCCAGCGGCTTTGCCCGCTTCTATTTTTTTTTTCATATCACTTAGGGTATGAAAAATAGATGTTGGCCGATTCTCAGACCTACCCGATATACACACAAAATTTTATTAAAATCGGTCCAGCCGTTTCAGAAGAGTTTAATAACGTACACCGTGACACGAGAATTTTATATATTAGACTAGGTGTTGCCCGCGATTACGTTTCCATAGAAAAATAAAATAAAACCTATATAAGTGATAATAAAGTATTCTATTGGTGTAAGAATGTTCAAAAGAAAGAATGATCAGTACAATCGTTTTCGAGTTTACTGATAACAAACAACATTACAAAAACACAATTCTTTTCTCTGTATTAGTGTTAGTAGTAATACCCATGTCTTGTATTTTTTAAACAGCAATCTTGGCAGTTTTTTTAATTACATATATTAAGGCTAAGGTAAACATATCTCCATCACTTGCACACTTAAATATTCCCCGTAAACTGAAACGTTAAACGTTAAGCCTGCACGCGGAGGCCCGGGCCTGTGACGTCACGCAGCACTGGTCCGGCCACACACATTGCCACGGACTCGCTAAGGAGCCCAACTTGAAAGGCGATTAGATACCTTGGCGCTGAGCGTATAAGGGCTAAACGAATACATAATTTATACCTCCATTACCCCTGACATTAATAACCTTTGCCTACGGTTAGATGCAAAACATATCGCCGCGATTTGTCAACGGGTATAATACCCTTAAAAGAAAAAGGTAGTATAAGAGTATGCAATCCTTATGCGTGAACCGCGTTTTCGGCATGAACGGCGGTATAAAGCATATTCCCTACTTTGTTGGGCGAAGAAAAATGGAAAGAAGGAGCACGCACGATGGTACGTGCTTTTTTAGGGTTCCGTAGTCAAACTAGGAACACTTATAGTTTCGCCATGACCGTCCGTCCGTCCGCAGCCTAGCGCAAAGACTCTTAGTACTAGAAAGCTGTGATTTAGCATGAATATGCATATTAGTCACGCCAACAAAGTGGTATAATAAAAAGTAAAAAAACATTTTTTTAAGGTACCTCCCCTACACGTAACGTGGAGATGATTTTTTTTTCTCGGTTATAGCGTGGGGTGTCGTTGGGTAGGTCTTACAAAATATTATGAGTTTCTGGAAACAGTTTTTGTAATAAACTTTAAAGCGCTAATTTTGGTTAGACTCGTGTCCCCCCCCCTACAGCCAAAACTACAAGTACTAAAAATCAGAAAAAATGTGAAATGAAACAAGATAAAATGAATTTTAAAGGAAATCTATCGCGCTCGTGCGTGCCTGCGTGCGTACAGGCGTGTGCGTGCGTGCGTGCATGCGTGCGTTCGTGCGTACGTGCGTGTGTGTGTGTGTGTGTGAATTGTGTAACGATCCATCAAACCTACCTAACAACCATCCTGAGATAACAAGCTTTCTTTTAAAAAACACACATACACAGATAAACAAACAAACACACACACACACACACACACACACACACACATACACATACAACACACAAAAAACTTACAACACCCCTCTTTTTTGTCGGGGCTTAAAAAACACGGTTAAAAATGAATCAAAACATCAACACCCAACTCTGGGAATGAAGGTGTGATGTTATGTTTGAACGAGTATGTAGGTTTTTTTGCGTTTTCTTTTATTTTTATCAGAAATAAAGTAACTAGTAATTAACACATTAGGAGGCTAGGGGAAGAGCTGTTGCTGATTTTTATGAAATAAAATGATTACTAAAACTCCAAATAACTGGTATAGCAATAAAGATAGCGTACGGGTGGACGTTCCTACGTTAGAATTCCTGGCTACATTCTAGTCGATTTATATATCTACTCTACTTCGTCGTAGCGTTCCTAATTCTACCCGACGGTTGTGTCACCTCAGCTCCGCCGCAGCGTGCGGTGTACCGCCATGTTTGAAATCATACCTTTATCCGAGGCGTCCCGAGAGGCAGTGAGAGGCAACGAGAGGCAACGAGAGGCGGCGAAAGACAAATGCAATTTCGTAGAAGGGGATTGCTCCGAGCGTTTCCACAAAGATTTGTACAGTACATTCAGCGGATAAAATACTATCCACATACTTTTTCAGTGGTTGAAGTGCTTTGGCGCATTGTTGAGGTTTTTGCGGTTTTCTGTATTTTTTATAAGTTTTAATCTGTGGAGAAAGGTATGCTGGAAAATAAGACTATTCTCCATGGGACTGCGATCTGCGAGCTGCGCTAAGTACAGTCAAGGTTATAAATATGTATACACTTTAGCACCTTGTCTATTTAACGTCATGCTTAAACTGCCATATGAAATTGTCACAGCGATTAAAGTGACAAGGTACTAAAGTGTACATATTTATGACCTTGACTGTACATTATTGAACTCTAAGTATTATTAAAAGAAATGTATTTTCTCAAACATCATGTCAACCTAATGACAAAGCCTACCCTGCCTACGAAGCTAGCGGTCTCGGGCTCGAATCCCAGTAAGGAACAAATTTTAGTGATGAGCGCAAGTATTTTACACTCAGTCTCGAATATTCGCTTTTTATGTACCTACGTATGTATTTCTACATAAGTACAGGGACTCTATTCTACTGCGTTATAACCATATCACGTTTGACGTGTTTTAGAATTGTTTATGTCACAGTCGCCATTATTGTAAATGACATAAGAGTTATCAAAACGTTGACAATACAAAAACGGGTACGTATCCTAATATATAAGGTACAATATACATAATGGATCATAATAAATAATGGTCATAATGTATATGATGTTTTTTTTTTATGAAACCGTCAATTTCTCAGGGTTATTATAAAACAAACCAAACCTAACCTAACGGGTTCTACACAGAGACCACTTAAAAAATCCTAAAATGTTTACGGTTACAGAAATAAAACCATTATATATTATGACCATTATGTATTTTGAACTTTATATATTGTGATACGATCCCTACCGAAACACGTCAAAGACGATATAGTTATTGCCGTGTAGAATCCCAGTCCTGGTATGTCTATCGTTGTTCCCATAGTACAAGCCCAGAGTTTAGTTTGGGTCTAAATAAATTTGTGTAAAAAAAATTCACTGTATTTTTATTTAACGTTAAAATTGCCTTGATAATGTCTTGATAAGGCTCTAGATTTATTAGTCGAGGGTCAAATGCGTGGCGGGCATCTTGGTTATTGCAGTGGCGTGCGCGGCGATGGCTACTCGGCGGGCAGTAACTCTTTAATATGCTAAAGACTAGACCAGACACCTTTCCGAGGAATTTGTCTGCTTCATATTATCTTTCGATTAGTTAACGCTGTTTGGTATCTAAATGATCGTTTTAATTATAAAAAATCCTATGAGTTGTCAATTATATTTCTACGTCACCGTGTCACACGAATAAAATAAGTGCAGAAATTTGTGAGTGTGTCAGTAAATACGTTGGTTACTCCTTCGCGCTGACATCACTTTACAAATTTGGATGTAGAATAGAGACAGCTAATTTTCTGGGCAAAATTACACAGCCCTCATGCGATTGCTTTTCGTCTACGGGGAAATGAGGACGCTTAAAATATCAATAACATAAGTGCCAGCATGTTTGTGGCACCTTGCACAAGAAAATCATAAAAGTGATCATATCTTTACGTAACACCAAGACCAAGTTTTGATGGAATTTCTACTCATATTCTAAAGTTTTGGCAGATAAAATTGCATCAATTTCAGAGAACTTTAAATAAACAAATCTTTTACCGATGGTAAATTTCCCACATGATTTAAACAAGCCGCTGTAAAGCTTCTTTAAAAAAAAAGAAAGACGTACAAAGTTAAGGCAAATTACATATTTTATCAAAAAAAAAAAAAAAGTTGTTCTAGAACATTTTTATTTAAATTAGCATAACATCATTCATAATGTGCAAAATATGTTATTAATGACGACACGTTGGCCTAGTTGGGAGTAACCCTGCCTACGAAGCCAGCGGTCCCGGGTTCAAATCCCGGTAAGGGCAGATATTTGTGTGATGAGCACGAGTATTTGTTCCTGAGTCTTGGATGTTTTCTATGTATTTAAGTATTTATTTCTCTATCTAAGTATGTTTATCGTTGTCTAGTACCCATAGTACAAGCCTAGAGCTTAGTTTGGGACTAGGTCACATTGTGACATTGTCCTGTGATATTTATTTATTTATTTATTATTTATTAATCAATAATAGACAAAATATGAAAATTTACCAAATTACACTCCTCTTTTTGATATAAGCAAGGCCTTCGATTTTGTTGGGCATAGAAAGTTAATCATTAAGTGTAAGAGATACGGTATAACGGGCACTGCTCTGCCGTGGTTTGAGAGGTACTTCACTGGCCGAACAGAATATGTGGAAACTAATCAACTGGATGAACACATGGGAGTTTAGAGCTTAAAGGATACCTTTCATCCCATGGGACAAATTATACTGATGTGCCTCAAGGAAGTGTGTCGGACCCTTTCCAGTTTGTAATTAACATAAATGATTTACCACATGAAACCCTCGTCATGTGTCTCTGGATGAAATTTTATTATTTGCAGATGACATCTCACTTATTATAACTACTATTAGACAACTGTTGGTCATTGATTGGAATGTAATATTGATTTGTAAATACATTACAAACAATTGTCACGGGATGGCTGTACGGATTTCCAATCATTTGCCTGATTGCCCGGGGCAAATCAAACCGATTGGAAGGTTTAAATACGAGTTACATGCACGGTAAAGAGAAAAGTGTTATTACTCCATTCAAGAGTTTTATTCATTATTTAACATAAACACAAAAATACCTGAAAGTTAGATGTGTTAACCGCTTTATAATTAATTTTGCTTATAATTATAATATTAAAATTTAAAAGAATTGTATAATTTTTGACAAATTATAAATGACAAACTAAGTGGTTGTGCCCTAGTATTAGTAAAAAATAAGACCAATATAATCCACACTTTTCGCAACTAAATATTATTTCATTTCATTAGCTTATACCCTTACTTAACGCAAGGGCTACCTAGTGTTCTGTAAATCAAATTTCTCCTGACGTATCTCACTAGGACAGATATTAGAACCCATTAAGTTGTGAAAGATTGTTGTTGTTGTTGCTGTCCTATGGTACCTCAGTGGTACAAAGGGCCTTCGTGAGACGTCATCACCCGCCCCTGTCACGTCGCTCCAACTCAGTGAAAGATTAATGTAAGAAAAAAAACTTTATTTTAAAAATGTGTGACGTTTTTAATGATCAAGTCCAATAAAGAATTTCAGAAGTCTAATCGAACCTGACTAACTTAACTAAGTGATATTTAAGCAAAAGTTAGAAACATTTCCGCTATCAGCACAATTTTCCTGTTTAAACAATTAGGTAAATTAATCCAGAAGAATGTTTACACAGCTTTCTTTTGTCAAATGCAATGCTGCTGCCTGCTAAATAGCGGCAACATCTGTGGCATCTGCGACTACTGTGCGAGTGCATTTTTAATGGGATAGAATCGTGACAGCTTTCGCTAACTAGAGAATGACTTTAAAATCCAAGCGTTCGAAATGACACATAATTTTTAGGTTGTTTTTGTCCTAAGATAAAAAAAAAACAATAATTTAGTTTAATTCTCTTCAAGTATTTCAGTGATTTTTTTACAGAAAAAAGCAACTACACCTTCAAAAATAGGTCCTTGTTTCATTTAAAGTTAAATGCGCGTGAAATGCTTTCGTCCGTTCCATTAGACGGTCTGACGTGTACACACGTGTGTGTGAGCCGTGAAACATTACCTAGGCGTTTAACTGTCGTAACGGAGTTCATTCACCTCCTAACCTTCACCTTCAGATCACGTGGCCTTAAACCTATTAAGCTGTAACCATATATTATTGGGTTTAAGTACGTGTGCTTAAAGCTTATTTGAGAAGCTCGCGTGCTTTGTTGGTGTGACCGATGTAATCCATCGTATGGTAACTAGTCGGTCGTTAATGATTCGACGTAACATGAATTATAATGCTAGTTACGACTATAGAGCTGAAGCGATAAGACTTTCCAGGAAACAAGGGCTTATATTTAATATAGCTTTATTACTATACAAGTATGTATGTATATGAACCCTTTATTGTGCTAAAACAATTACATTACCTTAGTATGGAAATTACAGAAATAAAAGTACTACAAAATCGAACTTATCCCTTTAAGAGATCTATTCCAGTTAACAATAAACAGAAATCTTTTCCAGTTAACAAGTAATTATGTAGTTTTTTTTAATAATAAATACATTTGTGATGATAATAATACGGAAAAAATAGAAATTTATAAATCTTCATACAATGTAAAATGAAAGCTCCAAGACATTAATTTAAGTTTAACAAAAGTTGATGAGGTTATCAATAGGTAATCGATAACTGCCAAAAACCGGAAACTTCGAAAGCAGCCGACCACCTGACGCCCTGGCTCGGCAATGATCCAGTGGAAATAACTTTGAAGCTGTTTTTTATTAAATTGAAAACAACGTTGCAAAACCATTGCAAGCAGTAACGCGCAAGCAATGTCGAGACTCGCCGTGACTTTCAACTCAACTATCCGAATACTTTCCAAGATGATTAAAACACTATCAAGAAACAATTAGAATGGTATTTAGTTTTTTACGAAGGTTTTATCAGGGCTTGTATTATAGTCGTCTTTATCTAGATGGATAAAACATCGGTTACTCACGCACTAACTCGTCAGAAAGTGACAGGTATTTTATCCACATTTATCACATCGAAGAACACGACTATCATAGGGCCGCATAAATCTTAAATTATATTCTTTTTTTACTGTGAGCCTTGTTATTCATTTAACATTAAATAAATAAATGTCTGTGGACAATGTCACACTACGAGCTTCCCTGTCAATAGTACACGGGTACCACACCTCAGCCTGTTTGTGCTAAATGTGGTTAAAGAATTATCAAGAAGAAGAAGAAGGGATGATGTTATGTATGTATGTAATGTCACACAAATTAATGATAAGCATACCTTATATAAAGAAATATAAATATGACGACACACCAGCATAATTGGTAGTGACCCTGCCTTCGAATCTAGGGCCCTGGGTTCAAATCCCGGTAAGGGCAGATATTCGTGTGATGAGCACGAGTATTTTGTTCCTGAGTCTTGGATGTTTTCTATGCAATATTTCTCTTTATAAGTAAGTTTATCGTTGTCATAGTAAAAGCCTAGAGCTTAGTTTGGGACTAGCACAATTTGTGTGAAATTGTCCTATAATAATAATTTTACATACTTACGAGTGAACACATGGAAAAACACCCAAGACTCAGCAAATAATCGCGCTCAAAAACTTCTGCCCTTACAAGAATTTGAACCCGGGACCACTAGCTTCGTAGGCAGGGTCAATACCAACTGGGCTAACGTATCTTCAATGGATCCTACATCGTAGCAAAAATGATCGTCTAGACGTTGTTGATGTTAACTCAGTCACAAAAGCATTTCAGTTGTGGCAGTCAGCAGTCATTTCGTTGTGGTCCTCTATTCTTTTCAATTGTTGGCTAGTTATCGATGTTCAACGTTACGATGGCTCTGGCGAAAATGAAAAATGGTTTCAATTTCTGTACTTTAATAGAATAATAACGATCACAAAATAAAATCATAAAAGCAAATTGCGTGTTCAAAAAACCTTATAAAGTATATTCTCGTGTCTACAAGGCTGGCGGCGTAGCGTGTAGCTTGGCTACGATATTGCTACGATTCATATAAAATATAACTTTGCCTTATTTACAATATTTAAACGCCTCTAAAGGCAAAACAATTAAAGCTTTAGTCAATTAAAAGCCATAACTCAATTAAAATATAAAACCATTCACGCCACTTAAAACCACAGACACGATTAGAAAGCGTGACGTATCGCAAGTAATTCATTAGGCGGTAACAGTGGCGTGCCGCGCGCGCGTTTCCGCGCTTCCGGCTGCGCGGGCGGCGCGGCGGAGACCCCTCCAGGGGGGGAGGCAGGGTTGCCAATTCTTTAAGTACTGACACTTTATACTTAACCCCTAATTTTAGCGTTAACTGCGTTTTTATCTGGTAAAATAGCTTTCTTCTGCTCAGAACTGGCAAAAAAATAAGTCAGAAACTTTAATCAAAAAGTTGGATAAAAGGCCAAAAGCATTTAGTGATTTTGAGTGAGATATCCGTCTTAAGACGCGTTAGTTACGACATTTACACCTTGTTTTATATCTTGACGTGTTTCTGTTAAAACCAGAATCCATGCAAGTTAACTGAATAGTTCGAGGCAGTGAAAAGGACAAAGATAATAAAATATCAATAATAATAAAGAGATTTGATCTTATCATTTGGCGCTAGTTTATTAATACGGCCCTCAATCTGGACGCACCGGTAGGGCTAGGTAAGGAAACAAGTCAACGTCATAGAGTTATTACAACCTGTCCTGCACCGGGATAAATTACGTATGCAGAGAACTTCTCTTACGGATCGCAGACTAGTAATGCTGGATGGTAGCCCTAAGCAAGGGCGAGGCAGGGGCATGGTGGGGGAGGGGTGATGAACGTCGCTGATTACAGCTCATTCGCGCGCCCGCGGCGATAGCGACGCGGCTGGATAATTACGGCCGGGCTTCGCACCTGGCTTTGTTTATTTAAATTATAAATAAATACTGTTTTGATAAATATAGCTATTATGTCAAAAAATGGCATTTTCCATCCATCTTATCAGACCGTGTCTACCTACTAATTATAATGGGAATAGGCCCCTTCCTTATCGCGCCGCTCTCCTCGCTTCTGCGCTATTCGCATCTTTTGTATCGCCATCTTGCGGATGTCGTCCCACCAGGCCGGTGGCGTACCGATTATTCGGCCATATGACAGGCCGATTTTAGTGGTGGTTGAAATCGGCTAGTAATCGAATAAAAAACAGACAAATCACAGAACAGACTATAAACTTAGTCTTTGTTTATGATAGGTGTGACACACAGAAGGGATTAAAAATAAACCATGTGTGGCAGTTGCGTATACGGACGATACAAAATAGAAAAGTTAAAATAACTATAATTATACATTCGATGTGTCACTAAGTCGTTTTATTTTCCAGATGGTTCCAAGTTGAAGTAAGAATAACTAACAACCCTTTGTAAGATTTTCTTTGTTCTAAAATTGGTATTTTTCGAATAGATAAACGTTCTACGTGGCAAAAGTCACACGCAATAGCATTATTATTAATCAGGCTTACTAATTCAGTTCTAAGCTGCATCTAATTGGCATTGCAACTTCACTTGCAGCTGTCAATGACTCGCCAGAACTTCGCAAAACAACCCGGTGCCGTGTACATCGACGCGATAGTTCCGGGTGTTTGAGCTGTTGTTCAACTTGACGCCGCAGTGGATTCCAAATGGAAATATATAGTACCAAATGTTAGGGGTAATCTTTAACTAATTGCCCTACTTTTGAACTAAACTATACCGCCGTCTTAGTTCAAAAGGATCGTTGCCAGTTTATAGGTTTTTAGAAACGGCCCGTTTCAAAAACAATCTACTTATACGCTTTCCTCATATTATGACATAAAGTAAAAAAAAAAATGTTTGGAATTATTACTCGTATTATAACCAAAAAATATATGCGTCTCTGTGGCTTAACATTGTAAAATTAAGGTATAGATCAATATATTATGTAGTTATTAATTACATACATGCATAACATCACGCCTTCATTCCCATAGTGGGGTAGGCAAAGCTACAGAAATAGCAACAACTCTAAAAATACTTATTTATTATTCTGTAACCACATTTTGCACAAAAAGGTTTTGATGTTTAAAATATAATTAATTGTGAAATAATCCAAAAAGCAAATAATCCAAGATTTTTCGTGCTGACAATATTATATTACCCTGACCAGAGATAAATTTTATTCGGCACCGCTACGTTTTCAACAAGGTCACTAACAACTATGTTATGTAATATTTACGATAGTGGTCAAGCACGAGCGCTATCACAGGGCCCAAATGAAGTCGTATTTTTTTGGTGCCACGGCCATCTTGTCTTGAGTAGCAATCCGGGATGTTGGAGCTCGGCCAGTAACTAGGCGATGTGCTTTATTTTGACCTGGTTTGCGGCCCCGCAGTTAAAACTGAGTGGAATACAGTAGGCATGCTTAAGAATAAATTTTACTGGCTTTTAAACGAGAGCACAGAGGCTTTATTTTATAACTCAACGTCATAAGAGCTTTAATTTTCTTGAAAGTAATGGCGGCCGAATTAAAAACAATACGATAAAAAGAAATACCATGACACCGCGTAAAATAGAGCCGTTGTCTCTTATGTTTTAGTTGGTGGTTAAATATTTATGTTAAATAAGTTAATTAACATAAAAATGTTTAGTGATTATGACATCTTCAGTAAACTTGGTATAAATGACAGATAGACGGACATGCCAATATTAAAGGTTCTTTGGCTATGGAAATTACGTCATGTTCTTGATCATAATCTTCCATCGCAAAACAATTAAATTCAATTTAAATCTTAATACTGTAAAGCGGAGGATACCTTACTGCATTATTTACACTTCCACTGAAATTTGGAATGGCATACATATGTCGCATATAGAAAATATTTTATATATCAATCTCTGTCCCAGGTGTCACGTGGGTCGGGAGTTTAACCTCTCCCGTGTAATTAATCGTAATGTTTTAAAAATACGAGCCGGCCCGACCGAGTCCCCAACCTGTTTACATAGGTGCGTCCGGCTCATTAGTCCCCGGGCCGAGTTTTAAATTCATAATTAAATCACGTTTTGGTCCCTAAACATGGAGACTTTCGGCTCGTGGTTGAAGCCTAGAGGTGGACCATTAATGCGGGGAATATTATCTTACTTACGTAAGTCCGCAGAATATCGCGGCATGAGCGTGATGGCCACGGGGGAACCCTATGTTTGGTAGTATGTGTGTTATTTTTTTTTTTTTTAAGGAGAAGGCACACGTACACTCAGGCCACCTAATGGTAAGTGGAATCTGAGACCCATAGACATTTGAATTGTCAAGACTATAATCCTAAGACCTCAAATGCGTTGCCAACCTTGAGGACGAAGATGGAATGCCTCTATGCTAGTAATTTCACCGGTTGTCTTATCCCCACACTGGAACACAATAATGCGAACACTGTTGCTTGGCGGGCGGTTAATGGATAATATGGTGATAGCGATCCGGACGGACCTAACACAGGGTCCTACCACCACTAAGTATATAACTTATTTAATAAACAGTCCGCGAGAGAAGCTACAAGTTAAACCTAGCGTTTCATATTGGGCACCTGCGTTCATTTCAACAAACAAAACCCATTAATTCATCGTCATCATCATCAGATCGGTTTGAGTCCAATTAAAATTAGCGCTTTAAAGCTTAATATTTCATAAACGGATCACTTAATCGAAAAATTGTTTTCATTAACCCGTAATATTTTTAAAAGACCTATTCAATGACACCCACACTATGGGGTAGACGAGAAAAAATACACATACATCCCCACCTTACATGTAGGGGAGGTACCAAAAAATATATTTCTTTCTAGATTTTATTTTACTACTTTGTTGGATTGACTATAAATTACAGCTTTCTAGTACTAAGAGTCTCTGAGCTAGGCTGCGGAAGGACGGACGGACATGGCGAAAATATAAGGGTTCTTAGTTCGACTACGGAACCCTAAAAAGGTTACCTTTCAACTTCACGATACCCATTATTTACTTGACAGTAATGGCGGCCAAGTTTAAAACAATACGATAACCTGTCAAAAGCAATATGGTTTCACCGAGTTAAATAGGACCCTGCTTGAGAGTATACTTGTACAAAACCTGTCAAAATATTCTACTCCACCAATCAGTCGGGTAAACATACGCAAACCGTTGCGTGCGTCCCGACTCTCTCGCTAGAGGTCGGCCGGTGCGTGCCGTCAACTTTTTATTAGACGCTGGCATGAATAAGGGGGGGGGGGGGGTAACAAATGAACAAGAGTTAGGGCGAGATGAAAAGATTGTGTTTATTCGGGTGCAGGACGCGGGACGCCTGCCGATCACATTCAAATGAGAAACTTATATATCGCCGGGCCTCGAGAGGGGCTCGTCGCTCGAAACTTGCCCTTAGGAACGCTACAGTTGGTGACAAAAAAGGGTTTTTCATTTCACCTAAAAGTAGTTGGTTAAGATGTAAGACAGGGTGGGCTAGGTTTTTAATGTAAATGCTGTTGCAGAAAAGTCAAACGTAATTCAAATTTTGTTGTTTGTTTCTCGTGGTCTTTACAAATTGCTATGTTGCTACCTTATGACGTCTTCTGAGATTTATTTCATGCTTCAACACAACCTGCCTTGTTCCGCCTAGGCGAATTAACTTTTTCCTTTGTCCCGTTTCGTCTTCCTTCCCACAGTAACTATGATCTGCTGGTTGCCGATCAGGCAATGATAACGATTTTGTCTAGGTCCTTGTTCCTCGTATCTGTTACGGCTTCGTTTACGTAAAAAAGATTCTGTACGATTCTTATCAATCAATCAATCAATAATTTATTTTACATAAAATATGTTATATACATACAAGTCTCAGGTTAATAATTTAGTATCACATGATTTGCCGCCAAAAGAACTCTACTCTGTATGTCATATGAATGTGGAATTTATGTCATAAACAAATTGTATATACCAAAGCATACTTTGATTAAAAGTAGCGATAAGTCAAAATAAACTTAAATTGTCTAACAAACAATGAACCGCCTCCAACAATATAACACCGACATCAGTTGACAGATCTAATTATCACTTGAAAATATAATATCATGTTTTGTGAATATGATATTCTACAAGATACAGAACAAAATTGCTGAATTACGCCAATACTATTTGAGATTCCCCTTAATCGTTATGGATGTCATTAGAATCTGACTTGGTGACGATGAGACCATTTCAAAAGCATACTCTTTAAAAAAATTTTTTTTTTTCAAAATTTTACCAGAACTGGTGGAATCTAGTCCAGATAAACTTTCTACTTTTTATTGAAGTTAGTATAGTTGCCTGAAGCATACATAGCAGTTACATTTGGTTGGATTTCAAACGCCTTCAACAGCTGGATAAAATTTTTTTTCAATTTCACTGCGTTACTTTCCTGCAAATAAAATTCAGACCCAGATATCACAAATGCCCTTAAAATGGTTTTATTCATGTCACATAAAATATAAAGTCAAAAGGATTCATTAAATTAATCATCACAAAAGGCTGTCATTTGACAGTGCGTAAACGATAATTGCGTGCGATAATTGTATTCCGCGAGTTATTGCAAAAAAAAAAACTTAGCTTTTGTTTCTTAGGTAAGGAAAATTAAGACAAAATATTGCGACATACGAGTAATAGTAGGAACATTTTGACTATGCCGAATAAGCATTGTTAGTACTTATAAGAAATACATCTCGTGAAAAACCTTAACGAGTCTAATTTTAAGTTTTAATTAGTTCTTAAGTGTTAATTCTGTATCTGCCGCGGATCGCGGAAATGAGGGTAGTTTATCATTTAATTAGTGAAGGCTTCTGCCGCAACCTACATACCGTCTGCCGTAGAGATATCTTCAAACGGAAGTGCACTGATTCTATAAAATCAAGATCTTGCGTCGTACAATATTACTTGGTATTTATGTTTCTTCCTCAGGTAGCTCATAAATGGGTATAACTTACCGAGAAACCAAGAGAAATACAAACTTATCCGATAAAACAAGAAGTTTGGTGTTTATTTATTCACAACTTCTGCTAATTATTTTATAATACTTAGTTAAAACTTCAATGTACTGCTTTGAATAGTGATATTTGGACTCGTATGGGTAATATAAGCAAATATACCGTTCTCCACAGAGAATAAGATCGAAAGGCATAGAAGGAGCATCAAAACGAAATCCTCAAATTTATACCGGTCTCGGTAATTTAAAGTATGAATGTTCATTAGGTTAAAAAGGAAAGAGTTATATAGATTACAGTTCTTGCTAAAACTAGCCGTACGCACCAAGGTGTTGTCAACTTGTGTAAAAATGGTCTCCATCAACTGGACACCATCGTCGTAGATTATATAAGCAACCGTGTCATCCATAATAACTTATACCGATATTTAAAAGTGGACAGATTGATTCAATCCCTGCTTCACCCCTGCCCCCTGCCTCCTGCCCCCTTGCCCTGAAAACTCCGGACGTTGCTAATCACCTGCTCTTTGTCCCTCTGTCCGGCGACAGTTTGTGACGTTTGTGACAAATGGCCGTGTTGTGACGTCCAGTGGCGTTCAATTAAAACTGCCATACCAAAGGACCCAATTTGCTCTTTATAGTTACACCTCTAACTTAAAAAGACGGGTTCCCTGTACCGCCTTTATTGAAAAGACAACCAAATTGCTAATGGAAGTACGTCCAAATTAGTTCAAATGGTGAATGCGTATGCGTCCTTCTGGCTTAGTCGGTGACATCACGTAAAAAGGTTGCAAATGAATTCGGGTGGATGGAAATACGTTGTTTTCATTGTTTGAATGATTCGTATTTACATAAATTTAACAATGAGAGCGGTGCTTGTGATTGACGTGTGTTTGTAGGTATATTTAATTTTGCTGACGTTTACAAAGGCCGAGAAATGTAGTTTGTAATAAATCGTTTTTAAGGTTTCGTCGTCAAACTAGAAATCTTATTAGCTCCCTAAACAAGTTAAAGACTATAAATACTTTGTATGTTGTACTATAATACTCGTAAAATTTGTGCCAATTTCTTATTGATTTCTAAAGTCCTTAAGTAGATTACTGGATTGGACTTATTATAATTTCCTTTATCGATCTCTATATTCTTTCTTGATTCGTTGAATGTAGAGGTGAGACGTATTTACTGGCTTATCATGTAATCGTACGTACGCGTTCCCACGCGGCCGCATTTTAGAGTATGAATATTTAGGAGTGCGGCAACTTTCAACGTCCAATCAGGCGCGCAACTCGCTTTAGGCTCCGAGGCAGCCTACGTCTCGATCAAGTATCTGTACTTGATGTGACTTTATATTACTTGTACTCCAAAGACAGATGCATACTGAAATAGCCCGTTTTACTCATTAAATCACGTACTCGTAAGTACTAGTGGCGCTAGTCTTTGGGACTAGCATTTTTGTGGACGCGTACTTGGAAGACTTAGTACAAATTATGCCTAGTGCGTCTCATCTCTAGTTGAATGTCTCTTTTTAGGGTTCCGTAGTCAAACTAGGAACCCTTATAGTTTCACCATGTCCGTCCGTTCTTCCGTCCATCCGAAGCCTAGCGCAGAGACTCTTAGTACTAGAAAGCTGTAATCCTACAGTAAGCATGGTCCGACATGCTCCTTTGCCCGGTTTTTTTTGCATATCTTTCGGTTGTGAGCTACTCGTGTCCATCGATTTACCGCCATCTTCAACCAGACCATCGATCACAAGGCTATAAACTCTACGAGCAACTCAAAGTGTTTCGACATAATGACTTGACACGTCTGATTCGTTTACGAGAATTCTTTACGGCACTGACACGAGAGCGCCAGCTCGCAGGAACAGTACTCGAGCCACTTCGGCGACGGATGTCATTGCCGTATAAAACTTCCTGATCCAGAGCGAAAGCGGTCGTGTTGTTTCATGGCCTTCACACAACAGTGAACGTAGCGCCACACACCCGCCATAAACCGTCCTCACAGCGCTGCCAACAATAGATTGCTTTCCAGATAGCCTGTTCAATTCGAAATCAATAAAACAGTCTTATCGTCCATTCGACAGATCCGTAATTTGTCGGGCTCGGCGATGTTTAGATAATAATTAAACGTCGGTCCGCAGATGGCGGATAAATCACGGCGCTAGCCCGGCTCCGGCGACAACCGAATCCAAGCTGAAATCTATTTTGTATATAGAGAGATGAAAAACTGTTGGGGAAACTAGTTTCATAATGAAAAAATCAAAAGAACTTTGCTGTTATTACATTCTGTACAAATCAATACTGTCCATTAAGTTTCTTGCGGTTCTAAGCATTTAAAAGAGTCTACGGCATACTTACAATATGCAATTATTTACATTAAATATAATTCAATCGGAATGTTCATGAATTATAATGTCGTAACTAGAAAATTGGATTTCTGTATTTCCCGACACAATTAGAGCTTAGATTGGAACTAGGGCACTTTGTGAGAGATTTTTTTGTAATATTTTTGTTTAATAGCTCATGAATCAGAATCAGAATCAGAATCAGAATAATCTTTATTCAAGTAGGTTTACAAATAATAAACTCTTTTGAAACGTCATAGTAGCGACTTAGCCTAAATTGACTGCAGGTTCAAATCGCAACCGATCAGAGAAGAACCTGTAAGAAACTCTGTCGGATGTCTTTTTTTTTCGACGTTCGCAACCTTTTGTCGTAAGGACTAAACATTTTATTACAAGCAATTCAGTCCCAAGCATTGTTATCATTAATATAGTCTGTAATACTATAATATGCTTTAGAAATTAGTTTACGCTTAACGTAACTCTTAAATTTATTTACTGATAGTTCAGTAACATTACTTGGGAGCTTATTATAGAACCTAATACAATTACCCATAAAAGAGTTTTTTTTATTTTATGGAGCCGCGTGAAGGGCACTGCGAGCTTATATTTATTTCTGGTATTAACATTATGTATGTCACAGTTCTTTCTAAATTTAGCGATGTTTTTATGAACATACATAATGTTTTCATAAATGTATTGACTGTGCATGGTCAATATGTTAATTTCTTTAAACTTATCTCTAAGCGAGTCTCTCTGGCCCATCTTGTAGACAGCACGAATAGCCCTCTTCTGCAGAACAAAGATGCTATTTACATCAGCAGCACTACCCCACAGTAAAATACCATATGACATAATACTATGGAAGTAACTAAAATAAACTAATCGAGCGGTATCTAAGTCTATTAATTGCCGAATCTTATTAACTGCAAAAACTGCAGAACTGAGTCTACCCGCCAATCCAGCAAGATGAGGACCCCATTGGAGCTTGGAGTCTAACGTTATACCAAGAAACACTGTATCATTAACTAGGTCTAGTTTGTCATTTTTAATAGTTACAGTAGTTTGACTATTTTTCACATTAGTAGTCATGAACTTTATACATTTCGTCTTTTTCTCATTCAGTAATAAATTATTAACACTAAACCAATCGACTACTTTTGATATAGCATTATTTACATCGACATTAAACTGCTGTTGTCGTTTAACTTTGAACACAAGTGACGTATCATCAGCAAACAATACTATATCATGGTTATCCTTTATAAGGTAAGGTAAGTCATTTATGTAGATGAGGAATAAAAATGGACCCAATATTGAGCCCTGTGGTACGCCCATTGAGACCAATGACCCAGGTGATCGTACTCCATTCACGTCTACCCTTTGTATTCTCCCGTATAAGTACGTTTTTATTAAGTTTAGCGCAGTATCTCTAACTCCATAGTGGTGTAGTTTCCTGATCAATGTGTCATGGTTAACGCAATCGAAGGCCTTGGACAAATCACAAAAAATACCTAAAGCATCCTGTGACCCTTCCCAGGCATTAAAAATGTTTTTAATCAACTCAACACCAGCTTCGGTTGTCGAGCGACCCCGAGTAAAACCAAATTGTTTATTGTGTAATAAATTATTATACCGAAAATGTTCCGCTAACTGTGACAAAATCAATTTCTCAAATATTTTACTGAAAGTGGGTAGTATGGATATTGGTCTAAAATTTGTGGGGTCAAAAGTACTACCCGTTTTGAATAATGGAATTATCTTACTATGTATCATAAGATCAGGAAACTCACCACAATCAACACAGTGATTAAATACGACCATTAAGTCAGATGCTATGACTTCAATTAAGGATTTGAGTACATGGACCGACACTCCCCAAAGGTCACTGGTTTTCTTTATATTGATTGAGTTGAATGCCTTAATTACATCCAAGGCAGTAACGCGCTTGAATTCAAAGTATATACTGCATTCAGGCACGTTATCTTCTAAAAGTACAATGGCAGACGCAGGCGAAGAGTTCAAGCACTTAGTCGTGGACACTGGTATATCGGTAAAAAACTTTTCAAATTCAATTGCGATATCTGGATTGGAATCTATTATTTTACCATCTACTTTTAAACGATAGTCGTTAATGTTCTTTTTTCGGCGACCTGTTTCTTCATTATTTATTTTCCAGGTCGTTTTAATAACATCAGAACTATTCAAGATTTTGTTACTTAAAAAATTTCGCTTAGTTATACGGCAGTCTATCTTGAATTGCTTAGAATACTGTTTGACATGTTCCTTAAACTCCTCACTCGCGTTATACCTCCGTTCCTCATATAGTTGATACAGTATTCTTCTACGCTTATGTAAGTCCGCAGTAGCCCAGTCACTGAAAACCTTTGCACCACCAACCACAACCGATTTGGATGTAAATACTGCGTTAAATTGTTTTATGAATGTGCAATAGGGCCCATCTGCAGTTTTCGGTAACCGTTTTTTCGCCCACCAGTCGCACGGCCAGGGCCTCTGTTCTTCTGGGTTAAAACGATATTGCAATTGACGTGTTTTATTTAGTATTATTTTTACGCCGCTTTTACTGCCAAGAACATAAGACAATACGGAAACAAGTCAAAGGCGATATCGGTTTACCGTATAGAATATCAGCCCTGCTCGTTTGCGATTATGATTTGCGAAAAAACAAGTGCAATTATAATGCATTATATTCAGAATTAAGGCAATGAATCCAGAAATAAGGTAGAGTACGAGAGCAAATACATAAACATCACTTTAACAATGGTAATCGGGTTATACACACTTTTAAAAGTGTGTAACAAAAGTTGTCTCTCCTGTGGTCAATAGTTAAATAGCTTGTGTGCATATAAGTTATGTTTTTATATGATAGGTCTAAAGCAGTCCTGACGGCGTTTTTGCAGGAATGGGCTTAGCCAGAAAATTAGGCCTTAAAAACGTGGGCCTTAACTTTCGGTGTGTCCACAGGAAAGACGGTAACCTAAATCTGTGTATGACCCAACTACCGTCTCAACCTTTATTACATTAAAATGTATAGTATCAAATAAATGTGAAAAGGTGATCGTCTGAAGGATAAGTTACACGAATGACCTTAAACTTCGCTATCGAAATAGACTCATTCATTAGTCATAGAAACAACGCTGCCCACTGCTGTATGTAATGCCCTTTTTACCAAGGATTATTAATTTACAAGTTAGGCTTATTATTGGGGCAATGTGAGGCTTCTTGGGTTTTCACTTAACGCCTTCAACCATTTCATAAAGTTTTAGTCCCTTAAGGGAATAGCTTCGCTTGGTTAAGTATTGATTTAAGCATAGCTATGTCTTGATCGTACCGAGCTTGATGATGATACAATAAATTTATTGTTAAACAAAAATAGGTCGACGTTCATTCACAAGACAGTTGGAAGACGATCGATCATCACTTCCATACAAATGGCACATAATGCTTTTTGATTGTGTGAAGTACAATCAGTGTTATAAATGTACGAGTAAATAGGTACACTTTACTAGTTATTTCTAAGACACTTTCAATGTTAATTTAACTTTAGAACCTTTTGATAGTATTCTCTTCAATATTTAACTTTAGTGTCTACTTTTATATTTTTACATTAACTAGAACTTTTGTAGACTATTTGTACGAAATTTTGCCAGTTTTGCCTATTTTCGTGATTTTACAGTTTAAATACTGCTTTTCTATAAGTTTTAATGCACATCATGATATATCATTTCAGTTATGATCGAATAAATGAGTTACGAATGAATGAGCTACTTTTTTATCTTTGTCGAGAATTTCAATTCGGGATTTAGGATATTTTAAAACATTATATATTGCTATTTAATTTTTAATTTTTGGATGTGTTTTTAAGGTAATGGATTGATTTTGAACTGAAGTTTATTACTGTTCTTTTAATTTTATGAACGAGTGTTGTAAGAAGCCGAAATTTAAAACAATTTTTTGTCGTTTTTCTATAAAAAAAATTTACACAAAAAAAATATATTAAGGTGGTAAAAAGTAATTCATACATTTTTTAGACAACTTTTACAGCAATCAATTGCTATTTTTTCATACCTTTAATACGTCGAAACGATTCGTGAATATGCGATATTCTAAACCTCTTACAGCAAAACTCACGAAACAGTCGCCGGTTTCAGGTCGATTAATCAAAATTAAATAAAAAAACAAAAAAGTATTTCATACATTCGTTGAAAATTATCTTTCGTGTTGCGCATTAAAATTTGTAGAAGTAAAGTATTTCAACAGTAAAATCACGTCTGTAAAATCACGAAAATCAGCGAAATCGGCAAAATTTCGTGTACGGCCTCTTAATAGTTGCATCTTCTAGCCAAGAGTGTAATGAGATTTTATGACTATGTTGCTTTGACGCTTAGCAGTTCAAAGTGGCAGTTTAACACGTCGTTAAAGCAGCTCCAACGTGATACTATAGAGAGTTGATATTTATGACCGACCGAAGCGACATCCGTTTTAAGACTTCCGTTAACTATTACTAAGCCTCCGCTATTGGTTCAACTCTACTTTTAGGGCTCCGTAGTCAAACTAGGAACCCTTATAGTTTCGCTATGCCCGTCGTCCGTCCGTCCGTCTGCCCGTCCGTCCATCCGCCCGCGGTCTAGCTCAGAGACTCTCAGTACTACTCGTAAAAAGCTGTAATTTAGCATGAAGATACACATTTAGTCACGCCAACAAAATAGAAAAAGAAACCTTAAAAAAATAAATAAATAAGTTCACCTCTTCCCCTTCACGTAACGTGGGTATGTATTTTTTTTTCTCGTTAAACCCATAGTGTGGGATGTCATTGAATAGGTCTTTCAAAAATATTGTGGGTTTGTGGACCCAATTTTTCGATCAAGGTATCCGTTTATGAAATATTAAGCTTTAAAGCGCTAATTATTGTTAGAGTCAAGTGTCCCCCCCCCCCCCTACAGACAAAACTACAAATACTAAAAATCTGAAAAAATATTAAATCAAAGCTCATCATAACGAATTTAAAAGGAAAACTATCACGACTAAGAAGACATAATTCTTGAGATACAGGTGATTTAAGTGTCTATACCATCTAAAATCATCTAAGATGGCACCAAATGACTCTAAATAGAAAAATAGTTGTTACTTATTATTTTTTATGTTTGTAGTACTTAACGGCTTCAGAACCCTACACTGAGCATGGTCCGACACGGTTTTTTAATATTTGTATCGGTGAAACATTATTCTATTTCATAACTGCGACAATACTTATGTAAGATTAATATTTGTACTGAGCTCAAACTGCGGAGTCAGCGCTGAACAAAATCGAGTAACTCAATTAAAACAGCTCTTTGTTCAGGCGCCGAGTTCCAGCGGCCGCTTGAAGCGCGTGCAGCGCTGGGGGTTCGAACATTCTTCTCAGATGTTGACCAAGAGTTTGCGTAGAATTTTCTTCCCTATTATTTTGAAAATTGGGTTACAAGCGCCGTAGAAAGTTTACTTTAACTTTACGGTTGAAATAAATTCAGTGCAAGAAATATATTTAAAGCATTTAATGTAAGTACTGCAGATGATTAACGCAGTAAGAAGGTATTCAATCCAATATTGACTTTAACAGATTGTAAAGAGAGCGAGGTAATAAGTAAACAACTTCACTATTTAATGTTCATGACTATCACAATTGCAAATAAAGCCATAACCTGACAGTCATTAAAACCCGAGACAGTTTTGTAGAAAAACACCCTAATATATAATGTTTTTCCCTATTTTAGTAGTTTAGGTCCCTTATCCATAAGGTGGGTATCGCATTGTTAACGTAATGATAGCTCTTAATAACGTAACAGTAAAGGCGGCTTTGCTATAAATTATACGATTGCAATAGGAGGAACACAAAGCTATAAAATGCAAACAATAGGAATGTACAAATGCGCTATAGTTAGGGCGCGCGTCCACCGCGCTGTGTAGGGACTCGCTGCACGAGCACGTTTAAAGCCCGACAACAACAACCCGCGAACCAGATGTAAATGAGCATTTCAGAGCACTCCGCGCTCCCCATTATTTATCCTCCGCCCGGCCGGCGAAGTTCCGAACCGAATTTACACTCGAAATCGTCATTTCAAGAGTCGAATTAAAATATTCATTAAAACTTGTGTTCGCGAGTGTCCCTCGGGCCGCGCTCCCCGAGGCTCGGCGGTTTAAACAAAATAGTGACTGCGCGCGATTGGATACAGTGTACATGAGTTTAGTACTGGTCGTTAGTACTAAGCCGTTTAGTAGTCAGAAGTATCTTTTAGCTAGATGTAGTTAAGTGAGGTGTGACACCTTGTGCAGGGTCCGTCCGGATCGCTGTCAACATGGTTTGCGCATTAGGCTTGGAGAAGCTGTGCACTATTGTTTCTTCATAGGGGTAAAGTGGGGACATAGTTGTGAAATTGCAGACCGAGAGGCATTGCATTTCTCGGGGTGGCAATGCATTTGCAGTCATGATAACAAATTCCCATGAGTCTCAGAGTGCACACAGAACCAGCTGGCTTGCAAATTCGTTTGTCTCGCAAAAAGTCCAAGCTTTAAAAACTGTCACGGCATTTGTTTGTCTTACAGGGCGTCTATTCAACTGCGTTATAATGATATCGCGTTTGAGGTGTTTTAGAATCGTTTATGTCATAGTCGCTATTTTTAATGACATAAGTGTTATCAAAACGTTGACAATACGGAAACACGTCAAATACGATATCGTTATTACCGTGTAGAATTTCAGCCCATTGGGGCTAGACAAGGTGTATTCGACACTCGCTAGCGATTATGTTTCGATTGAAAAATATGTGGAATTGACGTAAGTGTCACGTTACTATCTCGGTGGCTTACGTCAATTCCATACATTCATCAATCGAAACATAATCGCTAACGATTGTCGAATGCAACTTGTCTAGTACCACTGGTTTGTTTTATTGGTAGTATACATTCGTTTGTAAAAGTCGCGGGTTTGGTTCCCATGTGCACGAGTACGTATTCCATTTTTAGTTACTTTACTATTCTAGATTAAGAGTAAACGTAATAAAGTTGTATTTTCTTAACATCTGTTGCTGTTCTATCAATAAGAACTTCTCATCTATATTAACAACAAGTAACCCTACTAGTGTCAAGCAGCTAACCCTCGCAAGCGATGAAAAGGTCACTATTAATACCGATATTTGGCATTATAATGTTACTCGTAGTTTACCAAAGCGCGTGCCAGCGTCTGCCTCCAACAACTAGGCCCGAGTAAACCAGCCGCCGCACTCGACGGCGGCTTAACGAAGTGTCACCGCGGTCGACGCAAAAAGTGTACCTTTTTGTGACTGACGTGCTTCTACTCGAAGTGTTTGACTACTCAAATAAAAATAGACTTTGTAGCCGTTGGCGTTTTCGGTGCTCAGGCAATTGTTGTGTTATTTGTGTTAAAGCTATGGTGAATACAACGTTACTACCAGTAGCAGCTTGTTCATTCGAAGAAGGCTATGGTGGTCTAGTGTGTCACATTAACAATACACTCAGAAGCAATAAAAAATCGGGCAAGAGCATGTCGGATCATGCTCAGTGTAGGGTTCCGAAGCCGTTAAATATAACAAACATAAAAAATCAACAAGTGATAACTAATCTTCTTTTTAAAGACATTTGGTGCCGTCTTAGATGATTTTGAATCGACTTCAAAAAAAAGAGGAGATTATACGTTCCATGGCATGTTTTTTTTTACGTATGTTCACCGATTACTCCGTCAATTGTGGACCGATTTTGAAAATATTCCTTAATCGTAAAATTGTTTCGACAAACCCTTAATACTTTTAAAAGATCTATCCAACGATATCCAACACTATGGGGTAGACGAAAAAAAAATACATCCCGCGTTACGTGTAGGGAGGAACAGTAAAAAAAAATCTTTTCAAAATTTAAGTATACCTTTATTTCTCTATATGAGTAAGTTTATCGTTGTCTAGTACCCATAGTCCAAGCCTAGAGCTTAGTTTGGGACTAGGTCAATTTGTGTGACATTGTCCTGTGATTTATTTATTTATTTTTATTTTATTCTACCACTTTGTTAGCGAGACTCATTTGCATATTTACACCAAATTTCAGCTTCCTAGTACTAAGAGTCTCTGAGCTAGGCTGCGGACGGACGGACGGACGGACATGGCGAAACTATAAGGGTTCCTAGTTTGACTACGGAACCCTAAAAACGGGTCACGTCCTATGGAAATTCTGTACTAAGTGACCCATTGTCATTGCTCTTGACTATAGGTTATTTTAATCATTTATGCAGATAATAAAATTTGCAATTGACATAAATTTGTATACGGCTACGTAATAATTCAAATGGGAATCAGAAGTTATTTACCTCTAACGTACGGTCTATTTTAATACGAAGGGTACTTGTGGATGATTCTGTTAGATTATAAATGTAGGTGTGCATGAGAGGGCTGTATTTGTGATCCTAATGTACCTGTGAAATGTTAAATACATTAAAATTGTATGTGGGTGTGTGCACAGGCATGGAAGGCAGGTAAACGCCCCCGCTGAAGCCAAAGGGTACCAGTGTTGACCCAGCTCGCTGTATACACGCAGTTGCTCACTTTTCACACTTATTTTCTCATTTAAATTCTGCTAATAATTGGGCGTGGGAGTAACTTGGTGGTCTCGCTATAATTTAGTTTATTAAAGTTTAATAACCAATTTAAACAACAGATATTTAACATTGTGTTTTCAAACTCGTTTTGATATATAAACCGTTTTTTATTAATATGGCTTTCAGACTGACCTTTGTTCTAAACTTTATTGACCTAGGATCATTCAACGGCAAGAGGGACACGTGTAAAGTCATTTATATTTATTACTCAACCTCATTAATAGGACTTTATTATTATAATACGAGAGGCGACGCGGTTAGTTGCTAGTGACAATGGCTAGGAAGCTAGTGGGTCCGGGATCTCACAAGGGCAAAATATTCCTGTGATGAGAGCTAATAAGTAGTAGTAATTTCTGAACCCTACATATTTTCTATGGATTTATATATCTCTTTTTAGCTGTTCCCCGAAATTATGTTCGCATAAAGGTTTTATTGCTTTTATTCTGGAACTATCTAGTTTTATGGAATAAAAAGTACTCTGTGTTATACTAAATTTTATTCTTATAAATTTAGTGGATTGGCTGTAAAAGCGTAACGATCAAACAAACAGAGTTACTTTCGCATTTATAATTTATAATATTAGTATGGACGTATGTTTATCGTGGTCTAGTACCCATAGTACAAGTAAAGTGGTTAGTTTGTGGCTGGGTCAATGTTTTTTCTTGAGTTGACTTTATGTAGGCTACGTGGGCACCTCCGCTCTCGTGTGAGATTCTCCGATGATTTATATTGATCCGCTTACCTTTGATGAGGTGTGCGGCGAGCACGAGCGCGGCGGTGATCGCGTGCAGGCGCCACGTGCGCGCGCACATGTTGCGTCGCTCGCGGACGGTCTGGAAAGAGAGAGGGGATTAGTTGCATTGTCTCATAGGAAGTCAGAGCGCACAGTCGACCGAGCGGTCGGCCACAATTAGGTTGTACTAGGTTGACATAAAACAGTAAGAGATTCTGTCAATTTAAAGTGTAGACTTGAGAGAAGCGCGTGGAGCTAACCCTCTGTTTAGTCCACCAGAGTAAATGCTCTTTTACCAAACGACTGTCCTCGCGTGTGATACCCATGGACTTATTGCTCTAATAACTCCATGGGAGTAAACTTAACATTTGGGAAATACACCTTAATAGAAGTGAAAGACATTAAGTCAAATTATTATTAGAAATTGAAATGTTGGGTTTAGTTTAGCGCTGCGACATGTTTATTTGATAGGAAGATTGTTGAAATTGAGATGCTGCTTATTTGGATGTTGGTAAATTATGCTTAATATAAAGATGGGAAGACATATACTGAGTCTTGGTGTTTAAATATATATATATACATATGTAAAGATTAGAATAAGAAGGTAGAAAAAATATCTCAATATAAGAAAAGGCACCCCGAAACCCTTCCTACATCACACCAATCAACAAAGCATAAACAGCCATTCCAACATCAAAATAAAGTGTTAAAACAGAATCGCTACCACACCGCCGCTGTCCCATTAATCAACGAGCTGATGTATCGAAGCATCGATACCATCCATAAATAACGTTAAAAGGCGAAATAACGCCTCGGCCGCGATACCGTCGCGTTATCGCAGCGGTCCGTCATCGGTATCGCCGGCACGCCCCGCCACGTCGCCGTCCCGCTAGTTGTGTCACGGCGCGCTATGGCGTGTCACGCCGCGCGAGGCAGACGGTAGACTAGTTTAATGTCACGGGCTTTGAGGCTTGTGTCCATTAAAAAGGGAGATATTTTTTCAGTGTATGTTTGTAGTATTCATATATAATTACCTATAGGTACATACCTATTGTGTAGTATTATCTGTTTCATGGTGTCCTTCTGTACGTTGAAGCTTGATGTACTTTAAAGTGCAAGGTATCGTTGGATTACTCTTTACTTAAAGAGCGTCCTGTCATGGGTATAATACGTTAACCTCTATCCTTAAAATGTTGGTGCTGCAGAGGTACTGCTAATCTAATACATGGGGTAAACGGGTGTGTTAATGTAATTTTTATGCTGAAAATGTCAGGTTATACAGACATTTTCTACTGAATATCAAGTTCAAACTCAATTTTGATATTGTAAGTGAAGTTTTGGGTTTTAAACTGGTGTTTATAAGATTTGAAAAGGTATTACAGAATTAAAAAAAAACAGCGTGAACTAAATTAATAGTTGATGTAGCGATAAATAAACCAAATTGATAAAAAAATATTTAGATAATGTTAAGTTGAATATCATTCGTTTAACAATTTCCCATTCCAGTTGAAACTTCATGCTAAAGCAAAACAAACATAGTCACACACTTAAGACTTTGTAATACTGAAATGTATTTTTATCATGAGTTTTTTTTTTCTTAAAAGCATTACAACGTAAATTTGTCGAACGACTTCGTGCAGCGTAAATTGCCTTAGTTGGCCTCGGCGATGCTACTCCCTCAGCTAAAGCAAATTTGCTTGATCAAAGTGGCCTCGACCAACATTGTAGACACGAACTACTGAGGGTTGCTACGACGAGGAGGGGTCAAATAAGGCTGGTTCGATGTTGCAAACCCACCTATTGCTAAAGAGAATACCCAGAGCCCTGTCACAGCTCGGCAGCGGTCCAACCGGATAACAACCCTCTTGACTTATCGAGATAATTAAATTCAGGATAAAGTGGGTAGCGTTCCAGAAATCCGTGTAATAAAATGATAAGTGAAATATTTTGCAAATTTAAAATTTTCCGACGGTAGGGTATAAGGGTAGGCCGATTTAGAAAAGCAATTATCGCATTATGGTATTTATACTTTAATACTACGTGAAATTGTTTCACAAAATCTGTATGCGGATACGTTATTTAATTAATTACTTATCCGTCCGTGTGGTTCTCGGGTCAGAATAGTGCCACTCCATGTCTTCCCGTGGATGTCGTTAGAGGCGACTAAGGGAATAAAGGCTTGTAGTACTGTTAGGCGATGGGCTGGCAACCTGTCACTAATACACTGGTACAAATCTTAGCCTGATTGTGCAAAATGTGGTAACAAAATTTTATTATCAACAAGTTCTAGAGTTGATGCTAAAATCTGTAGCTCTGCCTACTTCTCTCTGGGAATTAAGGCGAGATATTATGTGTGAATGTACATAATATGTATATAAATTTAAAGTTTAACTCCAAAAGCCTCACATGACCTAATTATCATGTTGTAGAACAAAATTTCTGATATAGATATATTACAGTCATATTCAGAAATAATGTTACATTGAGTAATTACGCCACTAAATTAGTAAGACGAGTAATAATTATAATTTTCTAGACAACTTACTAAACTTAAAGAAGAAAAGTTTTAATTACAACTTGAAGAGCAAATTTGTTTGGTTGTATCCGCTTCGAACTACCTGGTTACTGAGTCTTGCCAGTAACCTTCGACCTATTTCACAATTACAAACAAATTTTAATGCTTTTTAATGACGATTTTCTCCCAAAGTTTATTTAATGCTGTCGACGAATTCATTAACCTCCTTTACATAGTTAAGCTCGGAGACGAAGTTTTTATGAGCGTCCACCGAGCGCAAGACGAAACATTTGACTTATTATATTTGCCATTTGGATAATTACACCAATTAAGAATTCAGGGCCCGAAAATCTTTATGTAAAAAAAGACCAGCTTAAATCAGAACTCTATTAAAAAAATCGGTGTCGCGATTATTCCATCCTCATTCTAAATACTCGTAACTACACCTTAGCAAAGTTACATCGAAAACTGTTACAGATTTTTTAAACGGACCAGTATGTTGAAGGCTGAGGAAAGAACCGATATTAAAAGTCGTACGCCATAATTTCCTAGGCACTGCATTTTATGCATTGTATAAAACTCGCATTAGGTATGTTAAAATCACGAAGCTCTAGGGCACTAAAGTATATATAGAGGACGAGTAGCGTTTCGTGGCAGCAAATACGTTTAAATGACAATAACTCGCTATTGAACTAATGAATTAATGAAAGCCTAACACTGAAGCCTTGTTCAGTAATATTTCTGTTCGCCACTGTTTACCGGATCGCTAATACACCATGGTACAAACATGATAGAGCCGCGATTTGATTGAAACAACATGCATGATGGATGGCCACGGCGCCATATTGAAGACATATTGGTTCCACAAAATGGCCGCCGAGCGTAATAACACCGCCACTGGCCATATTGTGTAAACGTCAATGTGCAGCTGATGTGTTTTAATAGAAAATGTAGGTCGCAAGCGGTATATAATATGCCGTAACTAATTTTTGCTAAAGTATTTGTTATTTTTTAAAGAATTATTATATTTTCCTTGATAAAAGATATGTTCTCCTGTAAATTTCTTATTTCTAAACCAATCGATCGGCTGAGGCGATGAACTGTAAAGACGGAACCAACAAACAGTTTTAATATTGGCGAGTATAAAGAAGTGAGGACGACGTTGTCTATCCCTTTCAACCTCAGCTTAGTATCAAATGACGGATGATATTGAGTTTTTATTATTATTGTAAATAATAAGCGGTCGTGTTGATTTGATAATTTCGATGATTTGTGTTTCTTTACTTCAAAAAGTTCATTGTCAGTTTAAAACAACTCGCATAGTTGTAGTGGCTGGCTATGCAACACTATTGTAGCGATTCCTTTGCGATGCAGTAGCGAAACTGGGTCTATAGTTTTTGGTCTAAACTCATTAGCTTTAATTTCATCTATGTTAATATATAAAGGTGAAGAGTTTGTTTTTTTGTTTGCTTGAACGCGCTAATCTCAGGAACTACTGAACCAATTTACATGAAACTTGGTATGAAAATAAATAAGGTCCCGGGAAAGGTCATAAGATACTTTTTTTCCCGGAAAATTGAACAATTCCCGAGAGAATAGCAATAAATGAGGTATTTGCCATAATATAGACGACACTATCAAATTGTCATTTAGTCTACATCAGAGACCGGTCCGCTATCCCATTCAAAGGGTTTCGAATGGGTTTCATAAGGGTTTTACTTAGAAAAGCCGTTCAATATGCTTTTTAATGCGCTATTTTAAGAGTTATCTGTGCTTTAGCTGTTAAGGTTTCCCTTATAGACTATAGTAAATGGTTAGTTTAACGAGAAACTTAGTCATATATTTATTTCCAAGAGGTTATTCTTTTTGTGGGGTATTTTATTGAGAGGTTAGTCTTTCAAAGGCTTTAATCGGTGAATGGGTGGGCGGGTCCCTGGTCTACTTACACTAGCGGGAGTAGCGGAAAACTAATTCTACGCGTACAAAGTCGCGGGCATCTTCTAGTATTTAATTTTATAACATCTAATTTTGAAATCTATAAATTTAATGGTTGGTCGTCTTAAACAAGAAAACCTATAAGCGCGATAAAGCCTTACAGACAGAGAATATAATGTTTATATAAGCTCTGAAGTTCTCTTCAGATAAATAAAAATACTATAAAATGGTAAAGTGAGAGTTGGATTTGCGCTGATTTGATTTGAAATCGGAATATAATAATACCTACTGCGCAGCGGTACGGAACCCTCGGTGCGCGTTTCTGAGCCGCAATTGACCGGTGGATGTTTTTAGGGTTCCGTAGTAAAACTAGGAACCCCTATAATTTCGCCATGTCCGTCCATGTGGTATCGTTGGATAGGTATTTCAAAAATATTACAAGTTTATTACAACAATTTATCGATTAAAGAATCCGTTCGTCCGTCCGTCCGTCCGAAGCGCTAGTTTTTGTTAGTCTCAAGTGTCCCCTTCCCAAATACTAAAAATCTGAAAAAGATCTTGAATGAAAGCGCATATAACGAAATTTAAAAGGAATCCCACGACGAAGTAGACATCATTGGTTCTTGAAATACAAGCAATTGAAGTGTTTATACCTACTAAAATCATCTAAGACGGCACCAATTGACTTTAAATAGAAAATGAGTTATTACTTGTTGATTTTCATGTTTGTAGTACACAACGGCTTCGGAACCCTACACTGAGCAAGGTCCGACATGCTCTTGCCCAGTTTTTTTACGTTCTAACTTTATATCACCTAGTACTGGCGACACTGCCTCTCAGCGGCCTTCGCCTCCCGTCGCCTCGGCCTCGTAAACGCGCCTCGTAAAAAGCTCGCTATAATTACTGAACACTTCATGAAATGACGTTTTTACGTCTATAATCTAATTCGGTAATTAATGTTTTTTTACATAGTTTTGGTCAACGACTCGGTTTTATGCCGTGGTTTATAGCCGATATACTGCGGCCTAAGAATAGTTTTAATCAAAGCGCCTTTGATACGGTGTTGAAACAAAGTAAGATATAAAATTAAAGTTACTAATATATAGCATTACAATGTCATATAACTGAAGTCGACTAGGTAATTAAATAATCGTTTATTTGTTTAATAGAACAACTGATAGTGTATTTGTTTGACCACCTCCTTAAACCTGCCGCCAAATAGCAGTGTTTGCATTGTTGTGTTCTGGTGCGGGTGTGTTGCAACGGTGAAATAACTAGCCTATGCTTATTTATTATTCCACCGGTTCCCCTTTTTCCTCAGGGTTTGGCAACGCATTTTCAGTACTGAGTTTGTCACGTAAGGTTCTGATGGTGTGTGTGCCTACCTTCTACATTAAAAAACGTAATTTTTGATTACTAACATCGCCAAACTTTGAAGTAGTTTGTTGGCGAAAAGATTATATTTGACAGGATAAGGCTTACTTTGGCTTTGTGTTTGTTTTAAGCTGTATAAACATGTACAAACTATAAACAATAAGGACTCATGTTTAGTTCCACGCGCCGTCTTGTTGGTTTCACAACCATATGTACACCGCTTCCCTCAAGTGATAAACTGGTCCCAGAAATCTAAAAAGCCAACTCCACTTTCATATTTTTACGACATTCTCCCTGCTCAAACATACAACATTAATACCAAAATCAACCCTCCACATTTCATATGAAGACATATTTTCATTTGAACGTTGTTTTACGATCGGGAACAATGTCCGTGGCCACTCGTAAAGCTTTTGCGATCACGGCAGGATCACGATACGGTCACGTAACGATCACGATTGCGTGACAATTACGATTCGTAATTATGGTTCCGTACGTGGTCCCTGCGGTGACATACGGGTAAGTCAACATTATAAGTATTAAATTACTTTGTGTTTAACTTTGTCGATTTTGTTTAAAACAAATTAAGGCTTTATCGTTATGAAAAAAGTCAAGTGATCCATAATGTGTAATTTATTAACAAATGAAGTCACGAAAGTGAAACTACTGAATCCAATTCAGAATTATTGTTTAACTCAAATCTAAGCTTAAGTTGTAAAATATCCAATTAGTTTTAAGAATCCTATTGTTCTTATCTAAAAATAGGTATTTGTCTTGTCATGCTCGCTTTTATGAAAATAGGGTTCAGTTAGTCATCCTAACTACAGCTGACTTGGCTCGTTTCCCTAAATAAACATGATTTGATTTGATTCGATGAATATCCATCAAAAGGCTATATTAAACACCAGCCAAACCGAATTTAAAATACGGTGACGCACCGTTGACGCAGTGAAGCGTCTACTGAGTCACGTCTTAAGTGCGTCTTCTACAACACCCGGTGTGGCGACGCCCAAAACTATATCATGTAATTACTTATTCCGATTTTGACGTAGCTCTATTTAGGGAGCGACCACACCGATGCGTAAAATACGGTGACATTATGTAAACAAAAGAATGGGTCATAATAGTTACATGGCGTCAATTTCGCACGCACCGTTATGTATGCTCCGGTGTGGTCGCCCCCTTACGCAGTATTCAGCGTATTTTGACAAGCTTTTTATTAACTTACAATACTTGTATATTTGTATATTCGGGTCAAATCTCGCAAATAAGATTTGAACCACTTCCCTAGAACTGATTGAGCTGAAATTTGGTATAGATAACTACGTAAATTTGACGACAATACAATAATATCGCACCAGCTGGTCTCATGATGGAGTCGGAAAAGACAAGATCTTCGCTATATTTAAAGCAGACCCTCCGTGTTTGGACTCATAAGGTTGGTATTGATATTTTGTAAATGACATTGCAAAAATGAAAACCAAAAATGACAGCTTTATCAAAAACTTTTTACCAATTAGCGTGGTTGATGGCTTAGCTTACGTCTGCGACTGTCGGAGTCGCGCACAGTGCCATAGTTAATCATCCAAAAACGGCACATAAATATTTGAAAAGCATTAATGATATCGATATCGTTACGGGCGTGCAATTTAAAGATAAGCGGCCGGGCCCGTTAGATGTAATCTCGGGAGGGCGGGCGGCGGGGCGACCCTCACGTATTAAACGTATTTAAATACGCGGCTATTGATGCTAACTTTGATCACTCGAACCTTGAGCTGGAAATTTCCACGTTTTCTATTAGTAAATATGGAAAACGTAGCAAAGTATAAAAGGTTAAAAAACTGGCAGACCGAGCGCCGCTTGGGTCAAAACAAAGTCTTTCCTAAAATGGTAACTTGACAAATCGATTTCTTATTTTGAAAATCCCTTGTTCCACATTTTCTGTCAAAATCAAATAAGCACACTTATATCCTCTTGAGGATAACATACCATAAACAGGGAGACTTTCGTGAGTGGCAATATGAACCTACCGACATGGAAATAAAGTTCAATTACCTATGCACATAATTGCCATTTTTAATTTTGAGACAAAAGAAAATAAACTTTATCCTCTTCAAAATATAGTTTAAACTAGATTGTCTTGATTATGGACCTCATTTAGGACACCAGGTCTGACGAAGAGGTTAATATCACTCATTTGAATTTTTGCGTTGGTGGTTTTTCATAGATCTAAGAAGAAATAACTGTATGTCTAGTAAGATACCTCGAGTCACAAAAACATAAAATCTCTAGAAACAAGTTCAAAATCTATCAGGTATCTGTTACAATCTTCAACCTAATACTCACCTCGTCAAAAAACATCGCGTCCAATGTAACCTTTCAGCTGCCGACTTTACGAGTGGCCGTAAAGCGCGGTAGATGAGGGGTTGCGTTTATTTGGTGCCTTGGTTTGATTCTGTGATTTTACTAGAGTTTTTTTCAATCAACTGTGTGACTGTTACACTCTAAGACATCATTCTCGCTAATCTCGTTGAATGCGACCTGCCCACTGTGTTCGTACTGCGGAGATCGTGGGCCACATCCCACTAGGGGCAGTTATTGTGGGATGAGCTTAAAAATACTCCTGCCATAATGATTTTATAGCTCTATACTTATAAAAAGCAAAAATAAACAAGTCGCGTTACTAAAATGAATACAATACCTTTGAAATTTACAATTTTATAATTTTATTTTGTTAATTGCAACCTGTCACTAATACAGTATAAACATCTCAGCCTACTTGTGCAAAATGTGGTTACAGAATTATTAACATGTTTTTTAAGAGTTGTTTGCATTTCTGTAGCTCTTGTGAATTCAAATGTCTATGGGTCTATGATTCCACTTACCATCAGGTGGCCTAAGTGCTAGTGTGCCTTCTCTTTAACATAAAAAAGTGTAATGTATGTAAAATTTACGCGCCATTGTGTAGTAAATATGTAGTTAAACTTAGAATTATTAGTATCGATGCTAACGCCATCGACATCAATGTAAGTTTTACAAAACTGAATGTGCTTAAGAAAACTAATCATGACAATAGAATAAGAACAACATACAAATTTTTAACTAAATCGTTATTTTAAATTTAGCCAACGCCTGAACCATTAGCTTTTATCGTATTAAAGTACTTACTTTTCAATTATTTAAATACACAATTAATTAAACTCGATTAGGCAAACCTAATACTTTTTTGTTGAATAACTTTTATAAGGCTTAAACCTTAAGTACTTAAAGTTCAGAAATCTCTAATACGGTGATATTTTAGATAGTTAAGTGCTTGGAACTTGGACTTTTGCAGCGATTCATGCAAAAGTAGATTGTGTACGATGCTAGTGAGAGTAAATTTACAATTTATCCTTTATTTGATCCAATTCTTTATTTCATTTCCTACGAGTAAGTGTAAACATCACAAGGTCTTAAATCGGATTCTTTGAATGTCATTATATGTATACAATGTTATAATCATACATTATTTGATGCTTTAATTGCCATTATTACGACACAACAAAAATTAAATTCGTTGAAACAATCAAAATGTCCTCGAAATGAAAACTTATTCATTTTCGCTGTGTTTGAAATTTTGTGAATTAGTAGACAGTCATTCCCTTTAAAATACTGCAGCTTATTATAGTTCACTAAAAATAACTGTTTTATACCAGTATATCTGATATATTTTACGACATTTGAACGCGTTCTCGGGAAAAAGGTATTTTTCCGTTTATCATAGCAGTACATCACCACCCACGTTTTTGCCAGAATTAGGTTTAGTTGTAATTTATGTTCCAGCGTGTTTGTCGCGGCAGCGGACCAGGCGCAGCGCCACTTGTTCACGACTCGTTCATCGCTCAATAACTCTCTTTCTAACTTATCTGAAACGAAAGAGACGCACTGAGTCAACAAAGAGTTTATAAGCTGTGGTAGCCGCTTAGTTAATTAAATAGAGTTCGTGATCGACGCCCGTAATTCCGTTATTGCTTCGTTAGAGCTTGGCCGCTGTTTTAAAATCGTTGATTTTTAATTTTGATTCGAAATCTTATTAGCGTTTCTTTTTTAAGAATATTAATTCACCGTTTGAATAAAATTTTCAGTTTTTAAAGCGCATACATATTGAATAATTGAAACTAAATACACGCTGTAAATTATTTTACAAAAAATATTGGTTATAAAAGCTTTATAGTGTTTGCAACTGTTTCACGTCTTCTGTGTACAACACGGGGAAGGTGCACGAGCGCACATGCTTTTGTCATGTTTTGGTATTGATATTTCACTCGGCCGCCATTACTGTCAAGTTAATAAGAGCCATCGTAACGTTGACAGTATGAATACATGTCAAAAGAAAACATGGTTTTACCCGTGGTTTTTATGGTTAGAATAGAGGCCCACATGATAAGTGGGACCTGAGACCCATCGACATTTTGTATTCTCAGGTTTACAATTTGCTGCAGTCCTAAGACTCCAAATGCATTGCGGACCCTGAAGATTAAAATGGAAAACTTCTTTGCTAGTAACCGATGGCCATATCCCACACCAGACCACAACAATGCGAACACTGCTGCTTGGCGGAAGGTTACATGATAAGCATTTAAAATCACAGTTTTTTTGCTACCAGGTGACCCTCTGGTTGGCACTCTTTTGCCTCATGCAAAATAAAAAATAGGCCTTCTTTTAGTTTAAATTGATCAACTAAACTTCTTAACAATAAAGGTTATATATCCAAGCAGTAGTTAATTATACATAATTGATGTATAAATGTCATAACTTTACTTAATGTTAATAATAATTAATCACATACTTAACATTTTATCGTTTCACCCAAAAAGCAAACATTAACTGAAAGCAAATATTAATTCCATTATAATTTACGCGGTATAACGGAAGAAAATAAAAAACAACATGAATAAATGAACTTCACAAAGTAAAGCTACCTTTTTAATTTAGTCGACGGTATGCGCCTGGAGCCAATATAAATTACCATCTTTATTGCGCCTTTACAATTAACAACTCTGTTCTATAGCGCTATGAAACACGCAATGTATATAAAAACCATTAACATCATCGTAATAAAACTTTGTGTTCGTACGAAGACAGTGGTTATAGCTACGCGGTAGCGCTACGCCGCTACGAGGTTGCTACGAGTTTCGCTATCTACGGCGATTGTGCCAAGTTGGGCGTGTTTGTGCCAAGTACGTAGTGTATCAAATATAACTTGCATGCAACTTGCGTGTCCAAGTTATTTTAAACTGTACTTCCTCGGAGCCAAGCAGGAACTTAGCTAAAGTTGTACCGACCTAACTTACAATTTTGCTAAGTAATAAGTTGTTATTTTAAAGTGTTATCTAATCGAATGTGCTTGTTCAAATAATATTGAGTAAGTAACAATTTTTTTAAAGTTGTCTTTTACGTGAATTTGCTTTTTTTATTTATCACGGAGTACGATGGTATATTAAAAACTATATAGTTTTACCAAGCGGAATATAGCCCCAGCGTCACAGTGACGTTACACTTAAATCGTAAGAATTGTCAAACAAAGTGTCACAGTGACAAAGTTCTATGGTGGGTAAGGGTTCCATTTTGGCAATTATATAATTAACTAAACCAGTTTTAACTAGAATACGTCTTATAACATTCAATCCAATGATTACATAAATACATAACAATACATCACGCCTTCATTCCCAGAGTGGGGTAGGCAAAGCTACAGAATTACCAACACCTCATAAAAACTGGGCTGGGATTCTACACGATAATAACGATATCGTATTTGACGTGTTTCCATATGGTCAACGTTTTGATAATTCTTATGTCATTTACAATAATGGCGACTGTGACATAAACGATTCTTAAACGTGTCTAACACGATATCGTTTTAACGCACCTGAATAGAGGCCCTGGATGATAATTTTGTAACCACATTTTGCACAATCAAGCCAAGATGTTTATCAGTGTATTAGTGACAGGTTGCAAGCCCATCGCCTAACAGGGCCTCTATTCTACTGCGTTATAACGATATCGCGTTTGACGTGTTTTAGGATCGTTTATATCACAGTCGCTTTTATTGTAAATGACATAAGAGTTATCAAAACGTGGACAATACGGAAACACGTCAAATACGATATCGCTATTTCCGTGTATAATCCCAGCCCAGTACTACAAACAAACCGTTATTCCCTAAGTCGCCTCTTACAACATCCACGGGAAGACATGGAGTAGCACTATTCTAACCCAGCAACCACACGGATGTAGATTACACGACGGATCCAATGATTATTTTACGTAAAAAAAAACCTAGAATTTCTTTGATTAGTAAGTTGGTGCTCCAGGGTTATTTGTCGAACAAACAGCCGCGCGCGACCCTCCTCGCTGCCGCGGCCCGCGCCGGCCGGAGGGTCCCGTACACTATTATATAGAACGCAGATAACTATTAAATTGTGATTGATGGTCTAAAATATGCGAAAAGTAAAGATATGGCAATGTAAGGAACCGACAGGAGCTCTTCTCTACTTGGTTTACCCCAATTACTATTGATTTATAATCACTAGAAAATAAAAAACTTCGTAATTTTAATAATACGAAAACATGTCAAAGGTATGTTGTTTCACCGAATAGAATAGATGCCCTAGGTTGGGATTGTTCACGGTAATAACGATATCATCTTCGACGTGTTTACGTATTGTCAACGTTTTGATAACTTAACTTATGTCATTTATAATAACGGTGACTGTGATATAAACGATTCTAAAACACGTCAAACCCGATATCGTTATAACGCAGTAGAATAGAGGCCCTGATCGTGTAAACTATTATGGTAGAAGAAAAAATTAATTTATGATACAAAAAATATTGTAATGAAATTGAGTGGTTAAGACAGGAAAAAAAATGTTGTATAAAAGTTGTTAAAAATACACTTAAAAATATGTTGCTGGATAGACTGCCTCAGGGCAAGCTTTCTCAAACCAACAGGGAATTATATCACAAAATGAAAATATATTAAATTTGCTACAGAATAACATAAAGCACAACGCGTACTTATCACAGATCTTTATCACTGAAGTAATCATTTACGGAGTATAGTAACATTTCCTAAGAAGAAAATGGAAAAGCCCACTTTTGAAAGATTTAAGTCTGTCCAGGCCGTACAATAAAATGCATGAAATCTTCTTAAACAAGCTTTAATAAACAAGTGATTTTAATAAAATGTCGGCTCTAAGGGACGTGAGCCTCATGTGAGTAGTGGTGGTGAATTGACGCGCAGGTTCGATGCCCCGCGAAGGTATCCTCGTCTCGGTCAACGGATGTCGCGCGTAAAAAGTCACAGTCTTAAATGAATCTGATAAGTGGTTATAATTTAGAATAGTCATAAAATGAGAGTTCATTTTAAATAAAATTCATCCAAGACTCAGGAACAAATACTCGTGTTCATCACACAAATATCTGCCCTTACCGGGATTCAAACCCTGCTAGCTTCGAAGGCAGGGTAGGCAGTGTACTACCAACTAGGCCAGCGTGTCTTCAAGTAATACTTTTAGCTTTTAGTTCTACTAGGAAGTAGAGGTGGAACGGATGGTTCAACAAACAAGGTGTCATTAGATTCATTTTAGCGTCGCAAGTTTCTCTGGTACCTTGATATAAATAAAAAATATCAGGGGATAATTTCACACAAATAAAATGTATCTCGTCCCAAACTAAGCTCTAAGCTTTTACGGTGGATACTGGGCACCGGGGCCTCTACGAGTATGCAGGGGGGCTCGACGAGTTGCCTTCGACAAACGTTAGCGATTATGTTTCGATGCACAAATGTATAGAACTGACGTAAGCCACCGAGATTGTCACGTGGTACTATCTCGGTGGCTTACGTCAATTCCACACATTTTTCTATCAAAACATAAATGCTAACGATTGTCGAATGCAACTCGTCTAGCCCCACAGGTGCGTTAAAACGATATCGTGTTTGACACGTTTAAGAATCGTTTATGTCGCAGTCACCATTATTGTAAATGACATAAGAGTTATCAAAACGTTGACAATACGGAAACAGGTCAAAAACGATATCGTTATTACCTTGTAGAATTCTAACCCAGGATAAACATGCTTATAAAAAAAAATACATGGATATCCAATACTCTGCAACACAACAAAAAAAAACAAAACTAATTGTTTCATATGAGCTGTACTAAGTTTTGTCCCATTTGTCAAAAACATAGTCGTGCGTCTGAGAGATGACGAGCTTATTCTCATAGCAGGGGTCGTGCGGCGTTTTGTCTCAGGCCCTAATCGCGGGATCCCGGATAAGTCCCGCCTCGCCGGGATCGCGGGACTAATTCAATAGCCCGGGACCCGCGGATGTATGCACAAATATTTTGAGCCAAATGGGAAGTTAGTGCGGACGGTGTCGAGGGTTCAGGGGAACTTTGCGTGTTGAAATTGATCTTTATATTTTATGCACATTGTCTTGTTACTAACGGGAAGATGTTTATTATAACAGTCAAGGGTGAAACTAAGTTATTTTTCAGGCTTTGTTTATACCTATTATACATATGCAAGTACATACAACCTTGACGGCTAAAAGATAATAATAACTGAAACATGTCGGATAGTTTTGGCTTGTAAGCATGAGTTTTATCCCATATTTCTTTGTAATAAAAGAACCTACTTACATATTAAGTGTGTTTAACTGCAAATAATATTTTCAAATCACAACTCGAAGTAATTTTGTTATTTGCCTAAACATGAAATGGTTTTTGTATTTGCCAAAGGAACAAGTATAAATATAAGTAGGTTTGTTTTTAACAGACATGGTATAATCATCATAATAAAATTAATTGCTTTACATATTTACTGTCATTTAACAGTTTTTGGTTAAGAGTAACATACTTCATTGATACTAATTATGTGTTAATATTTATTTTATTTTTATGATTACCTAATCAAATCGATGACTGACGATAACTTTGTCCGTATAACGACTGTTTTTTTTATTCTAGTTGTGTTTGTACGAGTAGGTGTTGTTTTCTTTCTTGCATATCAACACACAAGGTCGGAGACTCCTTTTAAAGATAATAAAACTAAGATTACTGTGTCTGGAGACCACGCTCTGGCATTTATTGGCACGAGCGTGGAAGAAAATTAAAAAAAAAAACGTGACTGATACTTATTTTTTCTTAATATTTTTGTTGGAGTCGGGTTTTTGTTTCCTAGGTAATTTAGTTTATTTCACGCTTTTAATTTTTTATAAATTTCCACATTTATGCAAAGAAGCAGGCAAGTTACTAAAATATTCAATAGCCATAACGAATTCCAATTTATTTGACGCAGCTGATGAGTATAGAGCTTCTGGTCTAAACTGCTCAAAGAATTTCCTCGATTACCGCGCTCTCTCTGAGGCATACCTCGCGGTGATTTCCTAAGAGATGTCAACCAATTTGCTCCGGCTGTGAGGGAAAAATTTGTGTACGAGAATCTTTTTATGCGATTCATGTGACTTTTATGGTTTCAAAATTGATTTTTGACGTGCTTTATGAATGGGGAAAATGGGTTTTATTTATGTTACCGTGTTACGTTTTTAATTTTTTGCCTGACTGCCAAAGGACGGGTTTTTTTTTGTGTGTATAGATTTATGTTTGCATGATGTAACTATCTAGTCTAGGGGACACGGTTTCTGTAGAAGAACGCATCGAGATTTTATTGAATTTTTAATTTCATTCAGTTTAGCATCGTCATTGGTAGGTATAAATTAGAAGTTTCGACACTTTCCCTGCTTAACTACGCATTATATATATATTATTTTATTTTATTAAGTAAATGATTTATATAATGCTAGGTTAAGTTCTATCATTGTCATAAGCAATATTTAAAAAAAATACTGACTGTTGAGTTTCTTGTGTCGCTTCTTCTCAGCAGTGGTCTCTTTGAAGCACCAGTAGAGTTTTGACGTGTAAAAGTGCCCGTGCGGCCTACTTACTGAATAAAAACTTTTATCTTTTATAAGGGCAGATAAAATAATTATTATTTGTTTATTTTATGATCTCCTGGTCACTAAAAGGCTAGACAGACATCAAAATGTAAATTGTCGTAATTGTCCGTAAGTTCTGATAATGTAGATTAAAGTACTATTAATCAAAAACTCTGAGGTTTCAACGAGTTTAATTTTAAACAAGATCATGTTAACTTATTTAGAGTATGGAAGCAGTATTATTCTATAAAAGCAAATAGGCAAATAAGTCTATAAAAGCAAAAAGCATTTCACGTCGTATGGTTGCGTCAATAAATTAGTGCCAGTTCGAAGTGTCGACTTGAGCGATATTATCGTTTGAAGTTGTGTCAAAAGTAAATTATAATTTCCTCACGTATATTTCGTCTGCTAAATACCCATTTGCAGGCAGGAGTCCTCGTATTTCTTAAACAAGCCGTCGTCACGCCTCCAGGATGGTATGCCCCACGTCCCCCGCGTCATCGCCCCCCGCGACCCCCGTACGTGCCTCAACAATATATTCAGCGCGCGCAACGCCGCGGCGCAACATATTTCTTACACTTGATATATTACGCAGTTACATGTAACAGTACACCATCGTTGGCAGTATTTCGATGTCATTTTTTTTCCGAAATGCAATAGGTAGTCATCAAATTTCGATACTGTATTTTTTTGTAGTAAAGTATTTATAACTGCATAAAAATAATATTAATATTCAATGAAACAAAACCTCAAACAATGTCGACTTTATATTCGTGTACCACCATGGATATCTTGGACTGTGTTGTACTAGGTAAAACCAACTTTTCACATGTTTTCATGTCAACGTTACGATAGCTCCTATTTACATGACAGTAATGGCGGCCGAGTAAAAACCATACGATAACACTGTCTTCAAAAAAGAAATGGTCTTAACGGGTAGAATCAAACCCCAGTAGCAAGGACAGGCCACACCACATAGACTTGAGTAATGTGGCGGTTATATCGATACCTAATTTAGGTTTCATTTAAAATGAAACAACAACGTGGTTTGATACAACATTTTGTACATGTTTATACGTATTTGATTGCTATTTTTTATAGTTAACTGGAAGAGATCCTATCAGATCTTCTGTTTGTGCAATCTACGTACATACATAAATACATTTTTTCGCCTGCTTATAAGAGGTTATACATATATATTTATACAGGCCATCGTATTAAACATTGCTTAATCTATTTATTGCGACTAGTTGTATATTGATGAAGCAATATGTTTATTAGATAAAGCAATAAAAAATAGATAAAATAAATGGCATTGAGAAGGCAAATTTAATGAGCGCACAGGCCTACTGATGGTAATAGGGATCTGTGACCCATAGACATTCAGGCACATTATCAAGACTGCAATCCTGAGACTGAGTAGACGTTGCCCAACTTTGGTGATTAAAATGGAATTCCTCTTTACTAGTAATTTTACCGGCCCCAAACAACACACGTTTTAAATTGTAAATTCCATGAACTTTCATATTTTCTGTGTACTGCGCAAAGTGTCGGAATTATACTGAGATAATAAACCGATATTACAAACGAGAGTAATATTCAAATAGGCCCAGGATGCGGGTGCGTGGAGGGGGGGGGGGATAAGAGACCAGGATAAACACCTGCCACCGCAGCCGTTAGCGCACGCGCCGCTAATAAAACGTTGTGTTGAAGGATTAACGCGGATGGTTTCGACTGTGATACAAAGAGACAACTTGCACGGTTTAAAAAAAAAATCTTTTACTAATTGCTCAATAGTTAAATATGGTAAGAATAAATTAATAAACTCAAAAAGGCTAAAGGATGCTTAAAGTTTACTCGTCCTTGTCTATCAATGTGACTTTTGAATTTGACTGAAAGTGACACAGAATATTTTTAGCTAACTAGGTATATTGTGTATTAACGAATAAAGGGCAAGGCTTTATCTTACACTAGGTATTGTCCGTGACTCCGTCCGCGTAGAAAGATAAAACAAAACTTATGACACTCACAAAATACGTACCTTTCTATAGGTGGAAGAGTTTTTGAAATCGGTTTAGTAGATCCAGAAATTACCCCTCACAACCTCTCAAACTCACTTTACCTTATTTTAATAGTAGTAAAAATTGTGACACTTCACAGAAATTACAACACATTATATACCCTATAAATGTTTTATTTTTCAAGGTAACTTGATGAAGTCTTTTAAAGAAGTTGGCCTTTGTACTTGTTATTGTATATTGCTTTCTTTATTGTTGTACAAAAAGGAGTACATAAATAAAAAAACATCTTAAACATTTGTTATAAAATTATTTTTGTGTTTTTTTCGGTATGGACTTGTATATTTCAATATGGCCAAAGTTCTTTTGAGAATGAAAGCCCTTTGTTTTAATAATAATATTTTTACCTGCGGCACGCTACGTGCACTGTAACATTTACCGCCGAATGCATAACTACTAGAGTGCAGTTTAATTACAAGGCTTTGCATTGATTGCTGTGCCAATAAATGTTCACCTAATTCTGTTTGACTGGATTTGATTGGATTGATTAATAATTAGATAGCTTGATGGGAATTTTAACGTCAAAATTCAAAATTAATAAAAGGCACTGTTTCCAATTTAATTAATTAACCCAGAATTTGGGAACATCAGGACGTTTTACGCTCTAGAAATCCCTTTTTTTTGTTCTTTTTTTATTTTCTTTGTTTTGTCTTTATGTTTAGTCTAGTATTATAATTATTATTGTATAATAATAAGTGATATGAATAAAGATTTATAATTATTATTATAGTTCCATGAAACACTTAAGCAGCCTTAGTCTACTTTGTCTTTACACTTATCCCTTCTAAGGATGCCTGTTGTTCACCAATATTATTTTTAATTGGGCTGTATCTCTGTAATGTGTTGTTTAGTGTACAATAAAGTGATGTGTATTGTATTATCATCGTATTATTTTTTAACTCGGCCGCCATTACTGTCATGTTAATAAAATCTATCATAACTTTGATAATACGAAAATAATAGTCCTCTGAAATAACATTTATTTGAAATTCTGTTACAGTATCAGCAGGTTTAAAAATCTCATTTTGGGCCCAAAATACTAAAATCAATTAGTATTAACTCGACTAACCCAATAGCCCGTGTCTTGTACTCGATGGTAACGACCGAGGTGAATAGTGCATTGCGGTGCATAATGTCTATTACCGTCGTGTATACACCAACACACGTAGACACACATTAGTATAAACGCACACCAATACGCGAAGGCATCGATTTGCTATCACAGGGGACATGACCCGTGTTAGAAATAGTTCTAATGAAAAAACAAGTATAGCTCGCTTTCATCTTTAAAGCATTGGAAAATGACTTCTTAAGTTACATTGTGAAGAAAATTTATGGAATATAATTAAAAAAATCAATTTTCGTATCATCCTGCAAAAAAAATTCAAGGAGGATGAGTTACTGCAGGCCAGTATTTAAGAAGAAGATATTTTAACATTATATTGTTGGAAACTTCTTGGCCAGGGCTGGAATTCTACAAGGTAATAACGATATCGGTTTAGACCTGTTTCCGTATTGTCAACGTTTTGATAACTCTTATGTCATTTACAATAATGGCGACTGTGACATAAACGATTCTTAAACGTGTCAAACACGATATCGTTTTAAAGCAACTGAATAGAGGCCCTGATTTTGCAAAATGTGGTTACAGATAAGAAAGTCTTTTTAGAGTTGTTGGTATTTCTGTAGCTCTGCCTACCCCACTCTGGGAATGAAGGCGTGACGTTATGTATACGTATGTATGTATATTGTTGTAAAGAAATCCAAATTAGAACATTTGATTTTTCTTCAACAATGTTAAAGTATATAAATTAATTTACGAAAGTATATAAGTAATTTTGACGACACGCTAGCCTAAATGGTAGTGCCTTCGAAGCTAGGGGTCCTGGGTTCAAATCCTGGTAAGAGCAAATATTTGTGTGATGAGCACGAGTATTTGTTCCTGAGTCTTGGATGTTTTCTATGTATTTAAGTATATATTTCTCTATGTAAGTAAATTTATCGTTGTCTCGTACCCATAGTACAAGCCTAGAGCTTAGTTTGGGACCAGTTCAATTTGGGTGACTTTGTCCTGAGATTTATTATTTATTTATTATTTTATTAACTGGCTGCCTGCAGTGTTCCTCTTAATGTAAAATTAACGAGAGTGGATCCTAAGAATAAAGTTTTCCGTGGTTTCCCTTTCCCTACTACCCATTTTGATGTTATGAATAATAAGACTCAGCGAAATCCTTTTTTTAATAGTCCACCAATCAGTTTAATCTGTGTATTTTTAATGTTGCTATTCTCCTCGGCGGTGATTAAACACCCTCGATGAATGTTGCTTTATAATTTTTGTATTGTTTTTACTTGACAAAATCTTAGACAGTTTCCAGAAATATCTGTAAATTCTAAAATGGTGTCAAGTTCCCTAAGACCGTAATAATTTACTCTCCCAGTGGGCTGCGTCGTCCTTACATTAGTGATGAGGGCCTCGGTCAGCTGTTGTGTTGTCGGATTTGAATTATAGATGGCGCGACCGATCACTTTCTATCGTCTGGGCGAGGTGTGAGCAACAATATTGAATTGCTTATGATTAAGGAAGTGGTGTGTTGCAGTTATATGGTTTGAATTGTATTATTTTATCACTGAAATTTTATTGTATCAATATCACACAAATTGATCTAGTCCCAAACTAAGCTCTTAGGTTGTACTATGGTGTACTATGGGTACTAGATAACGATAAACATACTTATATACAGAAATAAAGACTTAAATACATAGAAGACATCTAAGACTCAGGAACAAATATTCGCACTTATCACACAAATATCTGCCCTTACCAGGATTTGAACCCAGGACCACTGGCTTCAGAGGCAGGGTCACTCCCAACTAGGCCAACGTGTAAATAATTAGGGAAGATGGCCGATTGAAAGATGTCCGGCTTTTACTTAAATTAATTCTGTTTACTGATTTACTCTACTCACTTGACATTGGCAAAATCACTGCGAAATACTGCCGCGCACCGCCATAAATAAAAAAAAGAAGATCATTATTTAATGGAACAATTTTAATATCAACATTGAAAGCCAAATGGCTTTAGTCAGGTAAGCTTTGATTATTTTAAAGGACTCTTTAAATAAATAAAAAAACTAAGAACTAGGCAACTAAATATGTAAATTATTGCATGAAAATTAATATGTGTAGCAAATAATGTAATTGTTTCTAACATAAAGCAGTTAAGAATTACTTAACTTTATCAAAATAACTGACTATTTGAGAACTAAATATGACATAATAATTGATTAGAAAAGTAAGCTTCAAGTTGAATATTCTGAACACTACATGCATAACATCACGCTTTCATTCCCAGGATCGGGTTGGCACTATAAAATAAAAGTAGTTGATAATAAAAAGTCCCAAAGCTATCTGTTAAGCAATGTTAGCCAATCAGGAACAGTCCACGGAAACAATGTCCAGTTTACTACCCACGGTGTTGTGTACACGCAAGTATTTGGTCGTGGGGTGTCCGCGACGAGGTCGGACACGTGTGGGAAGGACCACTGGGCTCCAAACATTAACACCACGTTACGTCGTCACCAAAGCGAAAATCGAGTATGGAAATCGTCGGTAGGCGGTGTAATGTTACGTTTGTCATTGAATAATTGTAAGTGGTTGTTAAATTACTCACTTGGTTTATATGTTTTTGTTGTAGAATTGTTTTGTCTGAGTAATTTAATGTTGTTCTAGGTAATGGTGAAGTCACTGATCATATTAACGACCATTTAAATGCCTGAAACATCTAGAAAAAGCTTTTTTATCGTTCTTGTTGTCGCTGACCGTTTTTTAAAAAATTTCATAGTTCAGTTCAGCTCAGTTCACCTTGTAACCCAGCTTTTAAGAAACCTTGATGAATATAATCAAATTAACCACAATATACATTTTTTAAATAAAAACTAAAGGTAAATTCCATAGTAAATAGTGCAATAATTTAGTCTGCGTCCGATACGTTCACTTGTCATTTGGCACTGAAGCGTCTACTCCTGAGCTCGCTGGTATAATTCCTTCCAAATTAAACTGATAGTCATCAGCTTTCTACGGTACCTAATTCTATTTCGTTCGGGTGTATGATAGAACTCCAAATCTTAAGTTATGCTTACATTCAGTCTTTCATTATAGGGACATTGGTGGCAACCTAAATAGTTACGCTATACAGGTACTACTCTATATTTTGTAATTGTTATAATTAGTAAATTTTCACCGACTGCATTAAAATGAGAGTTATTTATAGAATGCAAAAGGCAAACGAGCACACACGCTACTTGATGATAAATGGGCTCTAAGTCGGCAATCTCAAGAATGCTATCCCAAGTCAGCAAATGCTTTGCCAACCGAGAGAAATAAGATGGAATGCTTACCTATATATGCTAGTCATTTCACTTGCTTTTATGTCTCTTTTGCACAAACGGCCAAAAATACCCCAACCAACATTCTCCACAAAGTGTCTAAAAAAATTCAAGCTTTTACAAGCATCCGTGGCATCCAAATCGGCGCCGGAGACGGAAGGGGGCCCTTCCGGTCCGGGCGGGGGCAGGGAGGGAGGGGGGGGGGGGAAGCCGCGACGGAGCCGTGACGTCCGCGGCACGCGAGCGATTAAATACGCAGGGAGGGAAATAGAGCATGATTAAAATAAATTTAGAACGTTCGGGGCGGAATGAAACTAATTATAAAATGATATGTGAGCGTTTTGCTAACGCCGACGTATTAAACCTCTTCCGTGTGCAAAGTCAAAGATAAAATTGGTAGAGATTATTAAGGCTATTTGAAGCGAAGTTTCTCTCTATATTTACCTTAAAATGCTTGAATAGACAAAGGGTAACTTTGAATACTCGGATGATAATAAACTTAAAACGATGTTAATCATTTAAGTATTTGTGATTGGTGAAAAGATCAAGGGGGATATGAGATTAATAAACACATTAATACAAAAATAGTGCGATTTATAATTATGCGGAAGCTATTTTTAAAGTTGTCAGGTATAACTTTATACATAAATATATATTAAATAAAGCGTCATAGTTGCTACACATAAATATTAATAACCATACATATTTTAAATTGTTTAGTTATTTACACATCAACTATTAAAAACTTATTTATATCTTAAAACATTAATCACTTCTTTGATCACAATTAATTAAAACAAGCTAAGAATTATTAAGCATTAACCGAAGTCATAAATACGTTATTCAAAGGTAATACCTATGAAAACGGGATTTCATTTGAAGAAGATATCACGAATACGATTCACTTACCGAGGCTACATTTCAAAGGTTCACGGCGTTCTCAACGAGAGAGAGATCTGTTTAAAAAGATTAAATATTCCAGAGAACTAATTACAAGACGTTCATAAAGAGCAAAAGTCGGAGCATTGATTAAATTAATTGAAGGAATTTCAGATTTAAATACGGAACCCAAGAAAAAGTATTTTCTATATTGAGTGTGGTCGTAAGGTACCAATCTTGAGCACCAGCGGTTGCGATAAGCCATTTTCTATATTGAGTGTGGTCGTAAGGTACCAATCTTGAGCACCAGCGGTTGCGATAAGCCATTTTCTATATTGAGTGTGGTCGTAAGGTACCAATCTTGAGCACCAGCGGTTGCGATAAGCCATTTTCTATATTGAGTGTGGTCGTAAGGTACCAATCTTGAGCACCAGCGGTTGCGATAAGCCATTTTCTATATTGAGTGTGGTCGTAAGGTACCAATCTTGAGCACCAGCGGTTGCGATAAGCCATTTTCTATATTGAGTGTGGTCGTAAGGTACCAATCTTGAGCACCAGCGGTTGCGATAAGCCATTTTCTATATTGAGTGTGGTCGTAAGGTACCAATCTTGAGCACCAGCGGTTGCGATAAGCCATTTTCTATATTGAGTGTGGTCGTAAGGTACCAATCTTGAGCACCAGCGGTTGCGATAAGCCATTTTTTTTTTACTTAAACTTATGTTACCTAATGCTCTTTCTGTAAATTAAAAATATCGTGAAGACCCTGCACAATGAAACATCTGAGTATGTTACAGGGACAACTTGCACAAAGGAATCGACAGGATCAAAGTGTATCCATCAGTGCCCATCTGTATAAAGATAAATTTAGATAGACACTCAAGAAAATAAAACAAAAATAGGTTGATGAGAGCTTTGTTGAAACATTGCCTGAATAATATTTAAATTGTTTGTTTTGTTTGTTTTGCGCGTAGTGGTTTTACAATTAAGCTTGTTAATATGTTTTAATAAACTAGCGACCCGCCCTCGCTACGCTCCGGGTTAAAATATTAAACATTATAAAACTTCGTCTTGAATCATTCTATCTATTAAAGAAACCCGCATCGACATCCGTTACATAGTTTTAAAGATCTAAGTATACATAGGGACAGACAGACAGTGAGAAGTGACTTTGTTTAATACTACACACATTCATAACATCACGCCTTCATTCCTGAGTGTGGTAGGCAAGAGATACCGAAATACCAACAACTCTAAAAAGACTTCATGATAATTCTCTAACCACATTTTGCACAAGAAGGCTAAGATATTAACCAGTGTATTAGTAAAAGGTTGCAAGCCCATAGCCTAACAGTACTACAGGCCTTTATTCTCTTAGTCGCCTCTTACGATATCCACGGGAAGACATGGAGTGGCACCATTCTAACCCGGCAACCACAAGGGCGGTTTTATACCATCTAGAGATAAATACATACATACATACATACTCTCACGCCTTCATTCCCAGAGTGGGGTAGGCAGAGCTACAGAAATACCAACAACTACAAAAAGAGTTGTTGGCAATTCTGTCACCACATTTTGCACAAACAGGCTAAGATGTTTACCAGTATATTAGTGACAGGTTGCAAGCCCATCGCCTAACAGTACTATAAGCCCTCATTCTCTTCTCGCCTCTTACGACATCCCTGAGAAGACATGGATTGGCACTATTCTAACCCGGCAACCACACGGGCAAATACATAGTAGTAATAATATCTATTTGAGACTACCGCTAATTATCCATTAACCGTGTCATTCCGCCTGACATTAGCGGGACCATCAATAGTCTCGTTGTATTGACGTGCTTTAATCCTCCCACGTAAGTGAATGTTCATTAATTGGCATCTCAAGTGCGCGGGAGCTTCCGCTAATTTGCCAATATTGCGGAGTGGCGGGCGATTACATCGCGCGGGTTAACAGGTGAGCCGTCATGTCGCACTTAGTGCTAATTCCCCCGAGGACTCTGCAATGGACACCTGTGATTGGTTTGCTGCGTCAAACGCTGATTGGCTGTGTCGACCTGTGACGTCAACGCGTAAAGCATGAATGTAATCACTGTTTCAACTCAATGTAAAGCTTTTTTATTAAACTAGCATTTACTTGTGACTCCATAAACATTAATGTCGTTTACCTTCCCTTGGAAAATGCCAAACATTTCCATTTATAAATCTCTGTATGTAAATTATTGTATTTTAAAAAGTGGGTTTAGGCATTGAACTATGAAGACTAAACAATCACAAAACAAAACTCTTTTAAAATCTTAATATTAGTAGAATTAGTAAGGATAATCTTTTACTTTGTTTATTTTTTAATTTCAGAAGTGTCACTTAAAATATTGCTTAACTAAACAATTGCCGCAATTCCTGTAAGGCTGGAAGCCTTTCACTTTTTCTTCAACCTTATCATATTGCTAACGTCAAAGCTGATGGAAAAGCATTATAGTTAACAAAATAGGTGAATATTAAATGTAATAGACTGTCGTAAACCGTACTTGTTAATAACTTACCAGTGTTTGTCTTGCTTGAGCTACATGAAGTCGATCATAAACGGCCATCGGCGGTCGACGGGCAACGCAAACACCGTCCTGATGAGTGTTTGTCGGCTCATCACAGACGCCCCCCGGAATATTAAGCGAAATGACGCGAATCAAATACACACTAATTTGGGATGTTTACCGAGTTACCCGACTGGCGAAGGAGGGTTATGTTTTTGACCTGTATGTGCAGTAAAACCAGACTGTTAATAATACTCGGCTGTTTATTGTGGTAACATTTATCCTAATACATATACTGTCATCAAGATATGCATGATACGGATGTCGGAGAGAAGGTAACAGTGCAAAGGGCTATTCATAACTACTCAAGTTTTATCGTATTTATGTAATTTTGGCCCTATTTGGAAAATCAAGGTTCGTTAGATTCGTCTTTAGTATCACAGTATAAATAGCAATGTTCTCTTTAGTGCTTGTAAGCTCGAGATTGGGCTAGTTAATACATTTACTATGAGTTTACCGCCTTTCGATGAAAAATCCGCATTTAAATCGACTTACGATGATAGGCGACACAAACAGACATATAAAGGTTTTAAATCCTTAACCTACATATATCGTTTTGGAACCAAATGGAAGTTTATGAGGTTGAAGGTAAACAGTTAATTTTTTTTTCAAAAGACGCGCGTTTCGTTGACGTCTTTAGCAATATGTGGAAATTGAGCTGGTATGGACGCTCACCAGGGTATAGCAAGCAAGAAATAAAAGTCGTACAAAGAGCCTCGGAGCGTGCCATGTTAGGTTTCTTATTTGTGGACCGCTTATCAAAAAGTGGAAATTCGCTGTCGCACCAAAGTTAAAGATGTTGGTAGATGGGTCACATCAAGCTTGAAGTGGAATGGGACGGTCGGTGGACAAGGGCAATTTCAAAGTGGTGGCCAATACAAGGAAATCGGTTGGTCCGATGATCTGGTGAGGAGAAAAGAGCTGGATGAGGCAAGCGCAACACTAGACCGCTTGGCGTAAGAAAGAGGAGACCTATGTCCTGTAGTGGACAAATATGGGCTGGATAGAATCATTGTATGCATGCAAATACGTAAAGCGAAAGTAGAAATATAATTCAAATATCCAACTGCACTGGATCGCCGGAGTTTTGGTTTAAGGAATGCTCATGTCCCGTACTTCTGTCATATTAACTATGCTTTGGGTTTGACGTAATATTAGTTTCCGCATTTACATTAGTCTTGTTTCCATTCATTATAAGGGTTCTGTTCCCAAAAAGTGCCAAACGAGTCACTACTAACTAAGCCTACGCCCGTCCGTCCCCACCGAGACCTCCGTGCAAGAAACGTTTGTATTTAACGTATTTTTGTTTTTGTTCCGTTCAGCGTACAAGCGTAATTTTTTTATGTGATCAATAAGTTAGAAAGTTGTTTCTATTTATGCATTCTTGACTTGTCCGTTGTTTCTCTTCGTCCCGGAATTAAAGTCTCAGAGTTCTGAACAAGGAAAATTCGGCAACTTAATTAATTAACAAACAAGCCTGTAATTGGGTTGTGATTGCAAGGCGGATATGGACCTCCTCCGGCTTATTTTGAGTGTAGAATTTGTAGACATTTTTAAAGTCATAATCAAGCATAAAAAGTCCCTTATTTTGTAGGTGGTTGTATTGATAATCACTTAAACCATGACCCTCTCTTGACCATGAAACATTAAAAAGAGCTCAAAAAATTATTGATTAACATACCACTTATATGAAACAAGCAAAGCTTCGCTGTTCTTCGTGGCAGCATTGCGTCACCTAGTTTCCTCAACGACGGACAAAATGCCTGCCGAGAATCTGCCGCTGTCTAGAATACGCCGCCAGTAAATTTGTACAAACGCAGGCTAAATAAATAACCATCCGAGGGAAAGTCGTCCGCCAGAACTAGCAATAAAATAAACTAGGGTAGTATTCCTAACGCCGCAACGTACAGAGCCATCGAACCGAGCTTGAAATCTTATTATAGCTTGATTCTCTCACCGAATTGCACGTGAACTGTACATAATGTTCCCTTATTATAACTTTATTGCGTGACTTATCTTTTTATACTTTGTTTAATGGTATTCTGTAGTTTTACCGAAATTTTACGTTGACTTGGCTCCTCAGTGCGTCAGTAGCTCGAGCACAAACATTTCGATAATACATTAGGTAAAGACACCAGTAGTCGACAAAGGACCAATGTTTGACATTGATTCTTACTCAAAGAAGATAAGAGTTATTCATTTGTTTTGCAACAATCAATTTATAACCCTATGATCATAGAATTAAAAGCTACTGTCGATTATTGGTGCATGTCAGCTAAAAGTGTCGAACATTGGTGTTGTTACCTTATGTTTTCAAATCGTTTTTCTATTGAAAAACGTGTTCTAAACCTAGCCGTAGTACGAACGCCTTTTAATTTTAAACTAGAGTATTTCGTATCGTTATAGAGTATAACGATACGAAAGTCAACGTCAATATCAACTTGCCATCTTTAAGTACTAAATACAGATGGAGCTGTAATCAATTTTTATACACTTTCTCAACGTCGATACGTTAATGTTGCTCGATAGAAGGTTCGGTTCCCCGTATCTCTCACCGTGGTGGAGAATACCCGAGGCGGGGTCGTGTGTAAGCGGTGCGGTGAGCACGTAAGCCATAAACAATTCTTTAGCGTTCGGCGGACGAACAATATCGCCGTATTGTTGCGATGTGGGACGCGGCACAAGGTAAATAAGCCCAGAAGGCCTGAACGTAGCCGCAAACAGGCAATCTTACCTTCTCTACGAAACTAGCGGTCCTGGGATTGATTCCGGGTAAGGGCTTGTTTTATAGGGAGCGAATGAGTTTCTTAGTCGGATACGATTTAGTAGGTGTTTATGCATTTATTTATCTGTATAAGTAACTATATCGTTTTCTAGTAAGTACTTATCGGTTTAGCTTGGGACTAGACATTGTTTTGTGAAGTTGTGTCCTCTGACTCGCGCATTCGGAGAAAATAAGTACCCGCGGCCGTTACACTTACTGTTCAGATTTTAAATAGCACGCAAATTGAATTTTTAAAATGACTATTTTTATAGCATAGAGAAGGCACCAAACTGATGGTAACAGGAAACTGTGACCCATGGGTTAGAGCGTAAGAAACATGTTTTTAATCCACAAATACTCGTGCCAAGACTCAATTTGTCTTTGTTCGAAAATATACGTAAAATAGTTTGGCATAATATTAGGTTTATTTAAGAATGGTGGGTGCGAACCTTCTGGACTTATTTATTTTGTGACGCAGGGCTGGGGGGTTGAAGAGGAAAGGAAAAAGAGGGGGGAGGCTTCTTCGGTTTCAGTTCCGCTCGGAGCCCTTTATTATTTAGACGAGCAAATAATGCGGAACAGTCCGAGGCAACGCTGTTATGAATGTTTCAACCCACCGCGCATTAACTGGCCACAACCTTATATTTCAACCAACAACATAGATAGACATTTCAGCTCTAAAACATATTAAATTTGTTGAAAGTTTGTTGAAGTTTGAACTGTACTATTCGAGGAAAGAGTTCAGAATTTGAGTTTGATTTCCAGATAAGCCTTTTTAGTTTGAAAGGGGGATATTATTTAGCCGCGGATGTTCCATTTGTAGGAACAAAAGATTTTTGAGCTCATTCCAACTCCATTCAGCATTATCTTGGTTTTAATTACTTTGTGTGAGTCGGGGCGTGTTCGACAGACCTTATTTAAGCATTCGGAGAATTCACTCAGACTGAAATCTTTAGTCAGTACCAAGATATTGTGCATAAAATGTTTTAAGTCACTAAATTACAAAACATAAAAAGGTGTATTATATTATTATTTTTTTATGTTGAGGAGAAGGCACACGAGCATACAGGCCACCGGATGGTAAGTGGAATCTGAGACCCATAGACATTTGAATTCTCAAGACTAAAATCCTAAGACCTCAAATGCGTTGCCAGCCCTGAGGACTAAGATGGAATGCCTCTATGCTAGTAATTTCACCGGTTGTCTTATCCTCACATCGGAACACATCAATGCGAATACTGTTGCTTGGGTGGTGGTTATTGGATAAGATTGTGGGATCCGGACGGACCCTGCACAGGGCCCTTACTACAACTTAATAACTATCTTATTTATATCTTGTTGTTTAGTTCTCTTGAGGTTCAATTAAAAGCTAAAGTATTCAGCTTAATATGTATGTATGTATGTAAACTCTTTATTGCACAAAAATATAAATATTACAATTATAATACTAAATTAATGTACAAAGGCGGACTTATCCCTAAATGGGATCTCTTCCAGCTAACCCTGAAGCAAATGAGTAAGGACAATGTATGGGGTTGGACACATACAAGTTTGCACAAAAAGTAAAAAGAAATGATAATACTTATAAATAAATAAATAAATTTGTCTATTTATTATTATTATTATTATTTATTTATTATTATTTATTTTTTTATTTATTTTTTTGTGTATTTTTGTCTTAGTTTTGTATACACGCGAGTGAATCTGTGTGCTTGTAAACGTAGATGACAGCCTTAACTGACATTTAATGTAACATAGCACAGTGACGTGGGCGTCAAATATCTGTGTTTGTTACTTTAAGTAGGCGACCCTAAGAAGTTTAACCGAAACAAGATTATAAATGCAAACACTTGCTTGGCGGCAGGTTGAAGCATAAGATGGTAACTGCCCTCATAAGCCAATAGGTAGTATCTGTAATTCAATAGCTAAAGCAGATTCAATTCTACCCCGTTAGTAGTAAGGTTGCATTTGCTACAGGATTTTTGTCTGAGATACTACCTATTGGCGATACAGATAGACCCTGTACAAGGTGCTACCACCACTACTTGCTTTCTTATAATACAGATAAACTTTCCTGATATTTGAATAACAATACGCTAATATTAACAATATTATATGGGGCGATAATAATAGGATAAAAGTTAAAGTAAAATTAAATTGGAACACACATTCCGTGATACTAGAATAACATTAATAAAAGATAAACTCGTTATGGGCAATGTAAGTTTTGAAGAGTTAACAAAAATAATGAACAAATAAATATACTTAGTTGGTTTCACAATCTTGCGCAAGTGTTTCTTAAATATACAAGTTATAAAATACTGTAACACATCTCTTGGTTGGTTCACTAAATGTAATGCTTCAAATAGTTTAGCCCCGCGATGAGGTTAAGATATTCCGACATCGTTGGAATAAATAGCCTCAACATCGATTTTTACGTAATGTCCAATAATATTGGACATTACGTGTTTTGTGCTGACTTAACTTAGTAAGTGGGTAAGCCTTTTACGATTCGAGTCGTGGTCTCAAACGTGGTTTACATCTCTATAGTTTAATATAACTTATCTATTTATGTATTTACCTTATTAAAGATAAAACAGAAACAAACAATGCGTTATTTATAAACTAATATACAAACTAGTTTAGGTACAATTGTTTTCTTAAACACAACACACTAAGAACATAAAATACAATAATATTACGTTAGGTAACAAGCGAGCACGAGAGTTCCTGTTTGAGCTTTGTTAGGTGTTTACAAAATTAAACTAACCATTAATGCTCGATAGTTAAAACAACAACAACCTATGAAGCGTAATGGAACAGTTACATCCTGTTTCGTTCTGCTATTAATTAAGCTGCTTAACTTTGTTAACTGGACATGTTTTATAAGTCACAATGATATATTCAAATTATGGTATCTAAATTATTCGCATTTAGCAACTAATTAAGTAGGTAGGTAATCATTTATTTCGTATTGGAAATTACATTTTTATATGTCGCATAGTTATAATGAATTCACAATACGATCGTCAGGGTAAAAATAAAAATAAAATCAAATAATGTCAGTGTACAAAAGCAGTACAAAACAATATAGCTCGAATACCGTCAAAAATGACAAAATGTCAAGACTACAATAATATTTTTTTTTAATGTCAGATTGCAGAATATAAATTAAAGTAATAAAAATAATAAATCAACAATATATCTGGGTATTTTTCAAAGAAATTGTACCTAATTAAGGACTGAAATTAAGTAACGGCAACTTTTACATGTGAGTAAAGAAAATTAGTCGTCCATCTATATAGTTAATTTTCGTTACTTACACATAAAAGTTACCGTAACTTAATTTCAGCCCTTAATTAGGTACAAGTTCTTTGAAAAATACCCATCTACTCGTCACTGTATTCTTTAACAGAATATAGTGATTTCGTCAATAACTGAATTTTTAATCGGCGACGAAACTTTACAAGACATCCAGTAGCTTTAATCTACACTGTCATAACCGATAAGTTTATATAAAAAAAAATCGGGAGACAATCTCACTCAAATTGACCTAGTCCTAAACTAAAGTCTACGCTTGTATTATGGGTAATAGATAACGATAAACATACTTAAATAGAGAAATACTTACATAAATATCATCACGCCCTTATTTCCAGAGCGGGTAGGCAGAGCTACAGAAGTACCAACAATAAAAAGACTTGTCTGTAATTCTGTAAACACATTTTGCACAATCAGGCCAAGAAGTTTACCAGTGTATTAGCGACAAGTTGCAAGCCCATCGCCTACTAATACTACAAGCCCTTATTCCCTTAGTCGCCTTTTACGACATCTACGAAGACATGGAGTGGCACTATTCTAACCCGGCAACCACGCGGGCTAAACATACGTACATACTTAAATACTAATTATATTAACACTTTATTGTTCAAAACACAGAAATTCAAATACGATATTTATAAAAGCAGAACTACTCCTACTTATATTGTATTTTCAACGTAACATAGCTCCTACTAACTTGACACTAATAACGGCCGAGTTAAAGAACAATACAATAGCAAAATTAATGGTAAAACAATATTCCACTATACGACAGCGTTTCAAACTTAATATATATGCTGCCCTTCTTCTTGTTTACATGGCTGTTAGACCTACCAACTCAAAAGTATAATTTAAGATATCGAAACAAGATGAAGTAAACAAAAGTAGTATAAAGGTCTCATTATACACTGTTCCTTCACCTATTGTTATTGTTTCGTCAGCACAATGATAGCTTTTATTAATTTAACAGGGCCTCTATTCTAGTGGGTTAAAACGATATTGCCTTTGACGTGTTTCCGTATTGTCAACGTTTTGATAACTCTTATTTACTGGACAGTAAAGACGACCAAGGTAAAAACGATACTAATTAGCAAGATTTCATAAAAATTGGTGGGGCCGTTTAACCTTTTCAACGCCATTGTCGGATATTTCCGTCATGGTTGACAGCGCAAAATAGACCTAAGTATCTATGAGGCAAAGTTGACATCCACTCTGGTTATGTATTTGACATAGCGTTAAAAAGGTTAAGAGATGTCAGCTCTGAAAGTAGGTGTCGCCGTTATTTTGGGGGCTTTTAACCCCCTAAAAGCTCAATATCTCAAAAACGGCTGAATCGATTTTTACAAAACATGTCTAAAACCATCATAAGAAAACCTGCTTTCGTTTTAATAAAACCGCATTTAAATCGGTTCATCCATTTAAGAGCTACGATGCCACAGACAGACACACACACTTACACGTCAAACTTATAACACCCCTCTTTTTGCGTGGGGGGTTAAAAATACGTCAAAGGCAATATAATAATATTATCAGGGGACAATCTCTTGACCTAGTCCCAAACTTTTGAGAGGGTACGACCGAGCGCCGACGAACAAACAAGTTATTTTTTGTCCCCGTTAAAATAATCGCGAAACAGTGTTAAAAGTTACTCCCAATAGTTATAACTTATACTAAGTTGTTATCTTCCTGTTATCTTGTGAACTGAGTAATAAATTTCATCCAATTGTGCCAAAAGTGAGCGTAAATATAACATTTTAATAAAACTTCATCGTTCAGTAACCAGCTGTCAACTTATTACCGCAGTTATTTGTCAGTTAACCGACTACCGGCCAATTAGCTGTCATCATTTGTGCACGCGCAAATCTTAATACTGTGCCTACATTGAGACGGTTTTAAGTTCATATTGCAATGGAGAGTGGGAAGTTTACGTGTTCAGGCTGCCGTCGTGTGATTGAAGATCGACGTTTTCTGAGTTGCTTTGTTTGTAATATGACCTACGACTTACTATGTGCTAATGTTTCGGAGCAACGATTCGACAATGTTATGGGGCCGGAACATAAAAGTTCTTGGCAATGCGCAGAATGCTTGAGCGCTCAACCTAAAACGGGTAATACGTATACACCGGTGCGCGGTTGTGAGGGCAATGTTACTATGGTGCGTGGGGCTTGCTCGCGCATTCAAAACATCACCACTGAGGTTTCTGCGGAGCCCTCGTACATCATGGATGACTCAATGAACGAGACGGCTCATAATGCGACGCTGGGTATGAGTGACATGCAAACACTGGCCGCGGAAATCCGACTGTTTCGTGAAGAGATGCGTGCTATGCGGTTTCAAATGCAGGATCTGAGTGTGGCAGTGTCCACCATAGTTTCACGAATGGACAGCTGCGACAAACGAATTGATAGTCTTAGTACTCGAATGGAGACCATGGAAAGCTGGGTCGAAACGAGATCTGACCAGCAATCTCATAGGGCGCTCATGGATACTGTTTCTCAGCTTAAACTTGAAATTAATGATAGAGATCAAGATATGCTCCAAAACGATATCGAAATTTCCTGTGTACCTGAGCAGCAGGGTGAGAGTGTTCTTCATTTAGTCACGACTTTGGGTCAGAAGCTCGGTGTGTCGCTCGCGGAGCACGACATCGTCAGCGCGTCTCGAGTGGGACGGGTCCCGGAGCCCAGGGACAGCACTTCAACTCCTCGTCCGCGCCTCATCGTGGCGCGGCTGGCCAGGCGCGAGGTGCGCGACCGGCTGCTGCAGGGTGCGCGGGTGCGACGCGAGGTCACCACCGAAGGCGCCGGGCTCCCGGGCCCTCACCGACGCTTTTATATTAACGAGCGACTTACTCGTACGAACCGGCTGCTGTTCCAGAAGGCGCGTGAACTCAAGGAGCGATTCAACTGGCGCTTCGTATGGACCCGGGACGGTAGGATATACGCGAGGCAGCGCTCTGGGTTAGACGTGCCTCGTCATCGCTTACGTACTGAAACTGACCTAACTCGTGTTTTTGGCTCAAATGCTATTTGATATTTTTGTGTACTTTAGGTGTATGTCGTTTTTTAAATATTGTAATAATTCCTACAGTGAACTATTTATTTATATACTACTAAGTTATGTTGGTATTTTCTTTTATAAACTGTTACTGAAACTTATATCTATTTTAAGCCGGCCTTTCTTAATTATTACATTTTACCACCTATTTAAAATTATTGTTAATAAAGGTCTATTTATGTTTTGTTTGTTTGCATGTGTCATATTTTTCTCAAACGGTATTTGTTTATTACAAGAGTACGTCGCAGCAGTCATAACAAATAAAAAATATGGGTTTACTCGTATCGCAGTGAGATACTGGTTACTGTTGCAATTTGGTTTAGTTGCGGTGATTATCAAACTGTACCCACTTATTATTTTTAAATTCTTTGACCCTTGTGCATTACCCGTAATAATTTCACACACCCCCCTCGGTACTCAAAGCTTGTTTATGTTTACTATCTGCTTATTTGTTTACTGCTTGTATCTATTAAACGTATGTTTTCAAGGGCTCTGCTAAGACCAATTTTCTAAAGTTAGGGTTATACAACGCGGGGTCCCTGGGAACAGGGCATGATGATTTCCTGGTAGCTATGGACCGTTTTAACCTTGATATTGTCGCGATTAACGAAACTTGGTTGCGTGAGGGACATGAGCAACGCGCGCCCGTCGTGCCAGGCTTTCGGCTGCAGAATAGCGCTCGACCGCTCAGCATGCGCGGGGGCCGCGGGGGAGGAGTCGCATTTTATATCAAGCAAGGAATTCGCGCGCGTCGCGTCACCCACCCTGCAGCTCCGATTGAGCAAATGTGGCTTGGTATGACCGTTAACGGTCGAACTTTTATAATAGGAACTGCTTACAGACCCAACTGGATTAATGTTGACATATTTTTAGATGCATTAACACAATCTATTTCCCATTTTTCTAATTATGATCACGTGATTCTACTCGGCGATTTCAACATCAATATTCTGGACACTAACAATGCTAAAACAATGAAATTAAATAATTTTTTGGCGTGTTTGTGCTTAGACCAGCTAGTAACTGAACCAACTCATTTTTCTACTGGTAATGAAACGCTTATAGATTTAGTGTGTACTAATGCTCCAGTCCGCAACATAACCGTCTCTAATATCACAGGTTCTCTTGGCCACGCATTCATAAATATAACTTTGGCAATTAAACGCATCAAAATTCCTGCTAAATCAATTATCTATAGACCAATAAAGGATATAAATTTAAATGACTTCAACAAAGACTTAGAAATTACCAATTGGGATTTAGTGACAAAAGAACATTCAGTGGAAGGTATGGTGAATGTCTTTAATTCTTTAATTTTAACTCTTTTTAATAAACATGCGCCCTTAAAGATCATCAAGGTCAGACCAGATAGATCCTTGCCCTGGATTACTGACACAATTAAGGTGATGATAAATAAGCGGAACGAGGCTCATACCGACTGCCGTCAGTCAAACTCTGAAACCAAAAAAACATACTATAAAGATCTTAAAAAACTTGTCATTGACAGTATTTTGCAAGAAAAACGTGCGTATTACAATTTTCACCTTAATTCTTGTCACAAAGACTCAGCCACATTATGGAAAAATCTTAAAAGCACTATACTGATAGATTCTCAAAAACTAGACAGACTCCCAGATAACTTAAGCGACGTCAATGCTATCAATGACAGCTTTATTAAGTTACCTGGTAACGATACGGTCCCCCTTTCTGAATTGACATTCTTTGAATTTCATAGATTTAATAATGCCACCTTATTTTTAAAACCAGTTGAGGAACGTGAAATTGTTAAAATAATTTTATCTTTGAGCTCTAATGCTATTGGAGTTGATGGTATAGGGAAAGATATGATTTTGCTCACACTGCCGACTACTTTGCCTACTATCACCAGTATCATCAACAATTCTATTCTGACAGGAAAAGTGCCTAGTTTGTGGAAGTCAGCCTTTGTGACACCGCTGCCTAAAATAGATAATCCGATTGAACTTAAGGATTTGAGACCCATCAGTATTTTACCCTTTCTTTCTAAAATACTGGAAAAAGCAGTTTATTCGCAACTTCGTAGTTTTGTAGAAGCTAATAATATTTTACCTCCTTTCCAGTCAGGGTTTAGGAAGGGCATGGGTACGGTGACAGCAGTGTTGGACGTTGTAGACAACATACTTTCGGAACAAGATTCTGGTAATGCTACGGGTCTGGCATTGTTAGACTTTTCTCGCGCTTTCGATTGCATTAATGTTCCATTGCTACTCTCCAAACTAACATACTACGGTGTCAATCACGATTCTCTAGCATGGTTTGAGAGTTATCTCAGAGGCCGAAGCCAATCCGTTAAAATAGTAAAAGAAAATGGAATTACTGTGGTGTCTGATCCTAAGCCTCTTACCCGTGGAGTCCCTCAGGGATCGATTATTGGTCCTTTACTTTTTATTATTTACAGTGCTGATATATCCCAGTCTATCAGTTATTGCAAGTATCACCTATATGCGGATGATGTGCAATTGTATATGTCGGCTCAACCTAGTCATTTTGATGATGCAATGCAAAAAATGAATGAAGACCTTTCTAGTGTGGCAGACTGGGCTGATAGAAATGGGCTGTTACTCAATCCTCATAAAAGTAAATTCATGGTTCTTGGCTCAAAGCATCAACTATCCAAAATCTCGACTTGCGTCCCAAGAGTAGAAATTAACGGTCAACGTGTTGAACGCGTAGATGAAGCTAAAAACCTCGGCATCGTTCTCGATTGTAGGCTTCGTTTCGAGACTCACGTTGTTCAAGTCGTAAGATCTTGCTTTTACAGACTCAAAATTTTATATCGCATTCGTAATTTACTTAGTGAAAAAGTTCGCATCACACTTTGCGAATCACTAATTCTTTCTAGATTAAATTATGGGGATTTAGTTTACGGGCCCCGGCTACAGTCTAAAACTCGTCGTCTGATACAGCGTGTCCAAAATGCTTGTTGCCGATTTTGCTATACCATTCCTCCGCGAAGTCACATAACTCCTTACCTAAACAGAGCTTCAATGCTGAATATGAGTTCTCGCAGACATTTACACCTCGCTAGTCTTTTATTTGATGTTATTAATTTCAAAAAACCCGAATACCTTTTCGCTAAAATCAAATTCTCCTCTTTCCACGAGAGATATGGAACGAGGTCATCTCGTTATCCTTTGGAGGGCCATCGCCACAGAACCGTGGCTTTCACCGGTAGTTTCCGCTACCTTGCAACCAAGTGCTGGAACAATATTCCTCCGCCTTTTAGACAATTAACATCGAAGTTTTCTTTTATTAAACGAATCAAACACTTTTTGCTTCAAAAACAAATGCTCGGAATGCCTCATGGTTGCTCGGTGACGGATTTTCTTGTTTAGGGTGAGGGTTTGTTTGGTGTGTTCGAATAACGCTTTGTGCTTCTCAAACATGTCACAATTTGCTGGCTACTTACTCGCTAATTCTCACTTCGCTTTCATTTCTTTGCTTAATTTTTAATTATTCTATAATTTTATAATTCGTGTATAGGCACCTGATTTTAATGCTTCTTTTTTTAGGATATGATTACTTAATAACTTTTTTTATGACCTATTCGTTTCTACACAACATAATGGCTTTGTCGTATCCCGGGGTTGTGGCTTAATACCAGTGTTTTGCTCACTAGAGTAATGCTATACGCTGAGCCATGACCTTTTTGTACTGCTGCGACGCACACATGCGATTGTGTTTGTTACTAGTTTGTAAGTTTGATATTGTTCTTTTCCTCTTAATATGACAATTGTATGTGTGTGATTGAAGCATCAAATAAACGTTTTATCTATCTATCTATCTATCTATCTAACTTAGCTCTAGGCTTGTACAAGCCTTGTACTCTGGGTACTAGTCAACGATAAACACATATAGAGAAATAAAAACTTAAATACATAGAAAACATCCAAGGCTCAAGCACAAATATTCGCGCTCATCACACAAATATTATCTGCCCTTACCGGGATTTAGGACCGCTGGCTTCGGATGCAGGGTCACTCCCAACTAGGCTTACGTGTAGGCTAACGTGTAGATTCTCAGCCCAGGGGTTTACCAAGACATGGCTAAGCAATTCAGTTGACGGTGGGAAAAAGAAACAGAGCTATTATTATAACTGCTATAGTTCTATCCTTTACGCTCATCCTAAACTGAATTGCTTAGGTATGTAATGGTAACCCCTCTGTAATGGCGGACGAGTCAAAACATTACGAATGCTATAGTTAAGAGAAAAGTCAATGTAGAATAAGGGCCCTGACCTAACAAGCCCTAATTATCATTATTATTATTTTATTTATTATTTCATAATAACAAGCTTAATTATAATACAACGTCCCGCAAAAAAAACGTTATGTTGTGAGTAGCGGGCTAAATACCTGTATAAAAACGTTTAGTGATTTTTTTGGCATACCTAAAAGAGGCAGTCGAACACACAGGCCTCCTGACCGTAAGTGGGTTCTGAAACCCATAAGCCCTGTTAATAAACTCATCTTGGTTGAGACGTCCGTCTCAACATACGTCAAATTAAGCCATATAAAACTGTAATTTTTGACGCATCTTGAGATGACCTTTATAGTTGAGATTAGTTTATTAATACGGCCCATAGTCATTAGCATCTTAAAACTATAAACTTGAAACTGCTATCTTAAGACTACCTTGAGAACCAAGATGGAATGCATCTATGACAGTAATTTACCGATTGTCTTATCCCGGAACACAACAAATGTGCCTAAAAATTACATGTATTGTATTTAACTTAATATATTATGTTAATAAACGAGGTCGCATCTGTACCGCAGATACTCAAGAGCTAAAAAAATCGGTCACTGTACATACAAAATGCACACACACCGACCCGTTGTCGTCGCCCCTAGCACCTAAGCACATGGGCGTAAAGCGGGCGACAAGACACATGGTCTCGTCACGACGCCGCTTTATTTCGCCCATTATTGTAATGAAGCGTGGAATAGCGCCTGTGCCTACCCTCCAGTGAAATATGGCGCAATTATTTTTTCCGCAAAGCGTCGCGCGAGACGAGAACCATAATTTCACTAAAAGTTAGTGGTGCCGGCAGCCTAGCTGCCGCTGGGGACAGAAATGACGGTTTTAAGTCTCGATGTTGTTTTAGGGGAAAAGCGCTGGATTTTGGACTGACCCATTTTATAATCCTTGTGGTTAAATCTCAGTCGGTTTTTGTTAGAGAAAAAGGTTAAAACCGCGGGTTGAAAGAGGGAGATTACGCATCACAATCCTTTCTTTTGGGTTTTCAGTTTTAATTTGAGTGCTGGTAAATTTTTGGGTAGTGAACACTCGAAAGTTGAAAAATAAACGTGAAAAGGCCTTATTTGTGCCTTGGGTTAGTTATTTAGTAAAATCCGGATTTGAACCGTTAAAAAATTATATTTGTATTTCACTTTAACTCTTTGTTTCTTAGGGTTCCGTATCTCAAAAGGATAAAAACGGAAACTTTACAGGATCACTTCTTTGTTCTACTGTCTCACTGCCCTTCAATTAAAACCCTTTTTCTTCGGAACGCATGGAAGAACCAAGTTGAAATTAATAGCAAATAGGTACTGCAATCCCTTGGAGCAGCAGTGAAAAAACCAAATTTCTAAGTGAACGCTAGCAAAAGATACCTACTGCCATTTATGCTCCGTTTATGCCGCATATTTCGACGCTCGCAAGGGAATAAAAACCTAAAAGGGTACTTCCCGTTGACCTAGAATTATGAAATTAGGCAAGAAGCAATATCATGTGGCAAAAGTAAAAGAAAACTACCAAAAGTTGTAATTTAGTGGTTATCACTACATAGTATAAAACAAAGTCACTTCCCGCTGTCTGTCCCTATGTATGCTTAAATCTTTAAAACTACGCAACGGATTTTGATGCGGTTTTTTTAATAGATAGAGTGATTGAAGAGGAAGGTTTATATGTATATTTCCTTGCACTATAGCCATGAGGATCTTTACGTAGTTGTAATTGTTTCCCAATTAGTTAAAGTATCACTACATAGTATAAAACAAAGTCGCTTCCCGCTGTCTGTCCCTATGTATGCTTTAATCTTTAAAACTACGCAACGGATTTTGATGCGGTTTTTTTAATAGAGTGATTGAAGAGGAAGGTTTATATGTATAATACTTTAATCCGGAGCGGAGCGAGGGCGGGTCGCTAGTTCTCAATAAAAAAAGTAGTTAAAACTTATTTCCATTTGGTAAACGAGACGAAAATACGAATGGAGACGACAGTTTTTCAACTTCAAAGGTAAGTTATGAGACGGTTCACCTGGGGCCCCAGCTAAGGTGCAAACGCTTACTGCTAACGTTTTCTTTTACCGTTCAAAGTGTATCCACGTGGTTTATAGTAACGCACGAGAATCCAATACATTTTGAGCAATGGAAAAGAAAAACGTTAATAGCGTTTGCATCTTGGCTGGGCAGGCCCCTGATGGCAGGCAGTCACCATCGCCCATAAACATCACCAATATCAGTACAACCAAGTTTTTGCCTTTTCGTGAATTCGCTTTGTTAGAGCAAATTTTCGTGACTCGATAGCCGTGATGCTAAACTATTTACATGTCTACAAGTTTGTACGGAACCCTCGGTACGCGAATCGTACTAGCTCTTGGCGGTCTTTTTTCATACATTAAATATTCTCTAATTTGCTCCCAAACAACATTGTTGTTTAGTTTCGCACATTTTATGAATGCATATTGTTTTAGAAATGTTATCGAATTGTCAACGTTAGGATAGCTCCTAATAAAAATAATCTGATTGCCTTAATTTTATTGAATCTTTTAAGTCTTTTTTTACACTTTGTGTGTCTTATGGTTGGTGAATAAATGTATTTCTTCTTCTTCTTTTTAATAACGATTGAGTTAAACGCAATAAGATAACTTGTCAAAAGTAATATGGCGCCCAGCTTGTAGCAATCACAACATCATTAACATTATTGTTTTTACTGACTAGAATAGAGCCCATAGACTAATTAGACTCGCTCACGTCGGTACATAAGTTACCTGAAAAACATAATTGCTATCATCATGTATTCGTACATAGTTAAGAGGCCATAAACGAAATTTTGCCGATTTCGCTGATTTTCGTGATTTTACAGACTTGATTTTACTGTTGAAATACTTTACTTCTACAAATTTTAATGCGCAACACGAAAGATAATTTTGATTTTCAACGAATGTATGAAATATTTTTTTGTTTTTATTATTTAATTTTGATTGTCGACTATTTCGTGAGTTTGGCTGTAAGAGGTTTAGAATATCGCATATTCACGAATCGTTTTGACGTCTTAAAGATATGAAAAAATAGCAATTGATTGCTGTAAAAGTTGTCTAAAAAATGTTTGAATTACTTTTTACCACCTTTATATATATATATATATACTTTTTGTGTAAAAAAAATATGAACTTGGTAATTTTTTATAGAAAATGGATAAAACATATTCATATTCATATTCATATTCTTTATTGGTAATAAATACATTACATGTCAATTTATAATTATTACAATTATTATATTAATAATTAATAAAATACATTAGGTTGTTCCCTTACGACTATACATTTCATTAAGGTTGTAGAACGCCTGCTCGACAAGCCATTTTTAGTAGTTTTAAATTTCGGCTTCTTAAAACACTCGTTCATAAAATTAAAAGAACAGTAATAAACTTCAGTTCAAAATCAATCTATTACATTAAAAACACATCCAAAAATTAAAAATTAAATAGCAATAATAATATATAATGTTTTAAAATAACCTAAATCCCGAATATAAATTCTCGACAAAGATAAAAAAGTAGCTCATTCATTCGTAACTCATTTATTCGATCATAACTGAAATGATATATCATGATGTGCATTAAAACTTATAGAAAAGCAGTATTTAAACTGTAAAATCACGAAAATAAGCAAAACTGGAAAAAAATCGTATACGGCCTCTTAAACCCAACATTATTATGTATAAAAAATATCCATGAAGCGATTTAGGTATACTCAGCTTTATCTCGACAGTAAGTAGGGTAAGACTATTAAATCTTTAATCAGTCTTAGGGATCTAAGCAAAGACCTGTGCAGAAACTATGAGCCTGAATTAAATCATTCGAGAAAACTCGCAAAAGAGGCTTTAGGAACGGTTTAATCTTCTTAAGTCTCAAGATAGATCAGCTGTAAATCTTCATTCCTCACAGCTAAAATTAAAAATGAATATAGCTTCAAGTTAGAATTCTATTGTTGTGAGTGGTTGCGCAAAATAATAAATCGTATTACAGCGTCAATACAATGGATGACCGCTGCTTTCATCTCAAATTGAACGCGACAACGTCGTAGCTACAAGAGATACAATCTTTTCATTATTTAAACCTGAAAATACTGCACATGTGTTCTCTAAAGTGTCTCCTTGACGAGAGTTCCCTCATCTCTGGGTGACTCCAGGAGTAACCGGACACGGTTGGTAGGTAGAACTCAGACGGAGCTCGTGACTCGGCAGAACTTAAGTAATGTTTACCTCTTGAATAAAGCATGACGAAGCCAGAATGCACTCGTGAATGGAAGCCACGACGTTAGAATGAACGTATATTATTTTTGTATCTGAAATTTAATGGCGAGGGTTACGCTTGGTAATACAGGGTATCGTTAATTTTGTTCAAGCTTTTTTAACTAGTTATAGGTTTTAGGTCAACATTTTGCGTATTATTCCACGTTTTATGAGGTTTTGAGTTTTATTACAGAACTACCATCTTGGCTGCAAAAGAAAATGCTTTTAATAGTCAGGGATATTGTAGCTCCCTAATAAGTAAGAATGTATAAAACCGGTTCAGTAATTCCTGGGAATACCCCCAACAAACAAACAAACACACAATTTTACCACTTAATAATATTATAATGGACAAAAATGTGAGTAGTTAGGTAAAAGAAGAGGTGGGCAGGGTGGGTATAGGTATAGATACATTATATTGGTATCGATGCATTATTGTAAAAAATTGGTAGTCCACCATTTTGTAAATTCTATATTGTCAAGATAGTAAAAGTTAAAAAGTTTCCAGGCGAATTCCACAAGGTGTGTTTTCAATTTGACTGCAGTGTAAAAGTATACTTTAATTTTTAATATCTTTGTTCAAAACTTTTATGACGCAACTATTTTTTTTTTAATAATTCCTCCTGATAATTTTATACTCAAGACACATAACATCTTGTAAGTCTAGTAAAAATCTAAAAAAATATTTGACAAAAATAAATCTAGATGTTTATTTTTTCCAATATCCATTTGAATACAATTTCATGGATACATCGAATTACAATTTACAGTAAGAGTAATATAAAATCTATCTAGAGACACAATATTACTACTAAGTCAAGCATTGAAAATTTGTACTTAGTACATACATCTCGAACTCGTCTAATGTAAGTCTACAGCAACATATGAATTACACAGTGAATGACTCCACCCAGTATCACAACTTTATCATCTTTTGTACAACACCAGGCAATAAAGTATATGTAAAAAACTAAAGTAAAAGACCTGTTGTTTGTAGTTGTGTACAAAGTAATATTAAACTTACGTCCAATTTTTCTAATTTCTTTTTATTTGTCGAACGGTCGGAATGTGTTACGAATACATATAACAGGTCCTTTACTTAAGGCAAAAGTAACGTATTTATACTCTGAAATTATTTTATAACCACTCCGTTACTTGGGCTCAACAGTGCAGAACAGAAAAGGTATTCAAAGGACGACGACTTTTCGCAAAAAACGCCCGAACACCTAGAAGAAGCTATAAAACAGATTTATCACTGTCCAGACTGTAAATCAAGTAAATTGGAGTTTAAATAACTCCGTTCCAATCAGTCCGCTTATAGCGCAGACAATGGAACTATTTGAGTGCATCCAGATTAATCAACTAACGGGCAGCAAAGTGATTGAAGACGGAATAATCACGGGCTCAGGTTTAAAGAGGGTTCAAGTAAATAAAATTGCAATAGCATTTGTGAGCTCTGCTGCAGCGCGACGAGAGATATTACGCGGTTCAACCTATAAATACAAGCACGTACTTAAATCTTTTACGATGCTCAAGTATTTTATGATACGGTTAAAAATTAAGACATACCTGTTTATATTGTTAGCTTCTGAATTGTGTTATTAAAATGGATGTAATGAGCCACAAATCACCACTGCCATCCGCGAGTATCGTTGCTTGATACACCACTTTATAATTAATTTATGTGGTTCACGCCACTGTCGTATACTTCGGAACACGCGATAAGAAAACTAAAATAACTTTTATAAAATATTTCAGCGTAAAATAACGAGCGATAACAGCGACAGATCACGGGTACCTGTCCGGATTGGTGTACAAAGTACAAAAAAATAACATAATTATAAGCAAAATCTAATATATAAAATTCTCGTGTCACGGTGTACGTTATTGAACTCCTCCGAAACGGCTGGACCGATTTTAATAAAATTTTGTGTGTATATCGGGTAGGTCTGAGAATCGGCCAACATCTATTTTTCATACCACTAAGTGATATAAAAAAAAATTGCAGCGGGCGAAGCCGCTGGCGGGTCGCTAGTAAAACATAAAAGTGGATTTACGGTTACCTATCACAACTTCGAAAAATGTTTGACCGAATTTTGGTTCGACAAATACTTTTCGTCAATTATGGTTTGGGTTTTTTTACGTTTGGCCGAATGATCATTTCGAATAGTTTTATTTATTCATTACTTGTTTTGGTTTTTTAACGATTTGACAAATTATCTATACCTCATTACTGGTTTCGGCGTATCAACAGTTGTCCAATGTAATGCTTTGTCTATTTGTCTTTTTCCTATTTCTGATTTTACCTTAGTATCCTTTGCCCAATATTACGGCTCGATCTTTGCATTGTCTGGATAAATTATACTTAAGCAAGTTTTTCGGGGCAGAAATAAAAATAACCTCGAAAGCCAAGGCGGGAGCAAAGCTCCCGCCTTGGCCTTCTAACCTAACCTATCTGAGTCGGTTCTGCCCTGACTCGTCTTGCTCGTTGCATTTTGTAGATAGTTGAAACTAATTACAAGCAAGATTTTTTGGCCGAAATGAATATTTGACGTAACGTTGCAAAATCTATATGTAACATTGATGAAGTGAAAAATGGGTTAAGAAACAAAATACAAAACGATCCACAGGCTAGTTGTAGCATTGGTGTAATGAAAAGTGGGCTTTGAAATAAAATACGTAACAATACATAGGGTACGTGACTACAAGGAGAAAAGTTGCTTGGACTATCGAACCATTTACTTAAAGTCAAATGGTGAAATAAAAAAATGACGAATCGTGCCATCGGAGAAACGATAAAAAACGAAATGTTTTCGGTCAAATGAAATTCGGTCAAAAACTTTTCGAGGTTGCGATAGGTTACCTGGATTTACACTAGATTGGCTAGAGCTTACTAACACAATCAATGTTCCCACTGCCACCTTTAACTACTCACGTTTACTAGTCGCCGTAGTAAATAAATAGTCATTTAGTTAGATAACAGAAACTGATACGTTTGAACCCTCAACTCCTCAAATAACCCACAATCGATAGCGGCGCGGCGTGTCCCCGTCACCTCGGCTGTGACAGCGACGCAGGACAATTGCCGCCACTAATATTACATCACCTACACTATTTATAAGCCATAAATTCGGACAAAAGCACAAAGGTTTTATGCACATATAGACTTCATACTTACATCATTTTTTGTTCTTTTCGGACAGAAGTGGATATAGATGGACCGGGGAACACTTGGCCACGAGGCCTGATAAATGAGGTAATGCCGGGCAGAGATGGTAGAGTGAGAGCAGTCAAAATTAAAACCAGGACTGGTCTGCTGGTAAGGTCATCCGCCCGCGTCGCTCGGATACCCATTGTTGATGAGTGCTGCTGAACAGCACTGGGGGGGAGAATGTTTGCGACGCCGGCGAGCGTGGGGGCGCGGGGGTGGGTGTTACCACCGACCGGCAGATCTCGATGCGAGCCACGCCGTGCGCACACGCCTAATTTTACATCATACATTTTTTTTTATTTTATTCTCTTTGCTTTCGCATGTTAGCTGTTAATAAATAAACGTTTACCAGTAAAGTGTAGTATTGTCATTTTGTGGGACCCCCGTAGTGCCTACACATAAGGTTAAATCAATGTTGTAGTCAGTGACATCACTTGAGGATTCCGGTCTTCAGGCTGACATCAGTTACATATTACGTGCGTGTGTGAGATTGGATGTCTATTGCGGTCGGCATCTATTTGTACACGTTTACACAGCATGTATGCAAAGGCAAGGTTGGAGTAATTTAGCTGTAAATTTTAGTGTTTATAAGTCATTATCACTTTTGATCAAGTGTCACAAGCACGGTTTCATTTAAAGTCACTTTTATTTAAATCAAGAATTCTAAACAATAGAACTCGTATAACAAAGTAAAAAATTCTGAACTATATTACTTAGGTTGTCTTTTTTAACGTCGATAACATTGATAGCAAAACGTCAACATTGTCAACATTAATACCATTGCCTTGCACTATTACTCCACTGCTGGATATAATTATGTGCCTCGCCTATAGAGTCTACATAAGCGTAGCAAAACAGTAACTTAAAACAAATGCCAAAGAAATAAGTGCGTTTAATAAAATCCTTAGGAAAAGTTACTAAGTGTTTAAATCCAACGACGTAAAATTCAGATTCAGATTCAGATTAATTTATTGATAAATGTACATTTCATTCACATGTCAAATACAAAAATACATTACATTAAATAACACTACATTACATTAAAATAACACTTAAGAAGAAACTTGATTGCTGTAACTGCACAAAACTGGTTTGAATACACCGAGCATCCAAGTACGAGACGAGAAGATGGAACTATTTTGCTGGCGACAGTTCCCAGTTTATTTTAATGAGACGGTATTCAGCAAACGGAACTTGGTTCGCAAATAAATTCATATTACGCTTACCACCTGTCGCGGATCGAGTGCGTTATTAATTTTTACGGCATCATAAAGATATTAAATAGAAATTTATTCCCTGAATATTTCAGCACGGAAAAATTAACGAGACGTAAAAAATATTACATTCTATTTATTTTTTGAAATGTGTCATCCCTGAGTGACGTGGGCGGAAACTTAAAAGCGCTCAAAATAGATTCTTTGATCTAACATGGCGATGACTTGCGAACGATAGTGAACTTTAAACTATGGCGTGTGAGATTGATCTTACTTTGAGGTCCTGTTTGAGTGATGGGTTAGGGTTGGCGGCTAAAAAAATCTCAAGTTGAATTTCTGCAAGTGGATTCTTTTCCTTATTTGAAAAGATTCCCAGTTCCCGGCGGGTCGATGCTAATGGGATCCGGTCGGATAATGAAGTGAACTCGTTGATTAATTAAGCCCGAAGCCTCGGACTCAGGATTTCGGTTTGTTTGTTATACTCAAAGGAACATCGAATAATTTAATTTGGCTCAAGGTGAGGTAGAATTCACGCCTCGCCTGTCGTGCGTCCATATTCCGAACTTCCTCCGGCAGGACTTCTTGCTTAACTTATTACCTAGAATTATTTAAATAAAATAAAACCGGGCAAGAGCTTGTCGGACCATGCTCAGTGTAGGGTTCCGAAGCCGTTAAGTACTTACTACAAACATAAAATTCAACAAGTCATTTGGTGCCGTCTTAGATATTTTAGTAAGTATAAACACTTTAATCGCCTATATCTCAAGAACCAATGATGGGGGGAGACTTGACTCCAACAAAAAATAACCACTTTAAAGCTTAATATTTCATAAGCGCATACCTTGATCTAAAAATTGTTGTAACAAGCCTACAATATTTTTGAAAGACCTATCCAACGATACCCCACACGATGGGGTAGACGACAAAAAAATACATCCCCGCGTTACGTGTAGGAGAGGTACCCTAAAAAAAAAAAAATATTATACCACTTTGTAGGCGTGACTAATATGTATATTCATGCCAAATTACAGCTTTCTAGTACTAAGAGTCTGCACTAGGCTGCGGACGGACGGACAGATATGGCGAAACAATAAGGGTTCCCTGTTTGACTACGGAACCCTAAAAAATGGAGCCATATCAATTCCATGGAAAAATACTATTTATAGGTAGCAACATGGTATTCTTTTTCGATACATTTCAAAAAGAAGTTATAAAAAAACCGGTCAAGTGCCCACCGAGTCCAACTCGCGCACTATGTCAAGCGTCTACCTGTTGCCGTATATCGAGCCAAAAACGGCAAAAAAGAAAATTACGTATTTTGATACTTAAATCTTTATTTTATTTTAGTATTATTTGTTATAATAGCAACAGAAATATAACTTCTGTGAAAATTTTAACTATCTATCCTTAGCGGTTCATGAGATACAGCCTGGGGACAGACAGACGGACAGCGGAGTCTTAGTAAAAGGGTCCCGTTTTAACCCTTTTGGTACTGAACCCTAAAAAACCTATGTAAAGGTCACTTATCCATAATTCAGTTTACAAATGTTATTACTGACCTAGAAGAAATAAATGCTGAAAGTGAAAAGTTACCAACTCGCATCTAAGATGCTAGTATATGGTGAAACTTAAGAAAATACAGCCTAAGACGAGAAAAGTTTCATGATGACGACGAAGCAAGCCACGCCCGCCCCCTAACTCACCACCTCGGCAACTCGGCGTTTGGTTACTAAACTACCATAATTACTTCCTCCAATAGTTTCTCTCGCGTCTTCGCAACAAAAAATACTCGAAGAAAGATTAATGCGCCAACAAAGTTACTCAATACAGGAAGTGGGAACCCCTTTTGGCATTAACTCTATACGGACCTCGAGGCATTTAGAAAAGGCTTTGAACGTAAAGAAAAAAAATTTTGGCAAAAAGAAGGCTTTAAGAATGCTCAATTGGTAAGCAGCATGTGAAAAGCGCCCGGATTGGTTTCGTAATAAAAAAAACCTTTCAAGTAATCTTTCCTCAACAAATCAACAAAAAACACCTATTTTTCATCATTTTTGCAGCTAAAGTGTATATTTTTTGCCCAGTGTGAGGTTTATCTGGAAAGGCGTGATAATATTTATATATGTAAGTAAATATCAATTTAATCGAAGATTACAGATGCTTTTTCTCTGATTTTCTCCTTCTTCTTCGTCGTTTTCACTCTCAACAGAGTGGTCGTGGTCATCATGTCAGGCGCTGGTGACAAGCTTCACAACTCGCCGCCACTCCTTCCTGACAGCTGCCTTCCTAGTGCATTGGTGTAACGAGGTATCTACAGCAGCTTTAATCTGGTCTGTCCATCTCATAGGAGTTCTGCCTCTAGACCGGGTGCCTTCAACTTTTCGTTGGACCACAAGTCGCTCAATAGATACCTCCCTCCTGCGGCATACGTGCTCCAATGTGAGGATGCGACACTTTACTACAGATGATGTTACTATGATATAAATTTTAGATACTTGCTTGTTTATACAATAGATTTGTTTAATTTTAATGTTTTTGTTGTTTCTTTTAGTACTTAATTTAGAATATTCATGCATTATTTATGGTCCTTAACGATTCCTTAAAACAACGGCCCTAAATCTTTAATTTCTCAATTTTCATAAAACCATGAAAGGTAACTCCGAAAACAATAAATAGCCTTTTTACCATTCACTTTTCCTAAATAACTTTAGCAGAAAAAAGTAGTACTACTCAGGTATTTATGGATGTTTAGGTTGGCTATAAATATAATATATTGCGACCATACTTAGAGTATCACAATCCTGACGCCCCAATAGAACGTTTGAGGCTTTTCTATAAAGTCGTTTAGACTTATTTCCTCAGAGCGTAGTTTTTCCTCGTTTCTGCCCAGTGCCGCGGAAAATTACCTCAAAGAAACCGCTTCCAAAAATTGAAATTCTGTAAGCAACTTCATCGCTGAAAAAACTACCCGCAATATATTCCTCCGTGCGCGAAGCACTTATTTTAAATTCCGTCTCATTGTTTCTTGTCTTGGCGGGCCGCCAGGCGTGACGTCACCGGTGCATTACGGGAGATAATGTCCAGATGCGGGAGATGGCGCTGGCGGTGGCAAGATTGCACCAAACTCGCTTACTTAAATAATGACTTGTTTAAGTTGTAGCGTGCTCCTGGTGTAAGTAAGAACGAATTTGCAGAATTTTGTTCAGACCGCTTCATACGAGTACGTTAATCTATTCAGCGGATGAAGACAATACCATTGAAGCAGCGGTTAATTTATTGTAACGATAAAGCAATTTAAATACATACCATAAGCAATCGAGTAAAGTTAAGAACTAGAGTCAAACTTTGTAAGTAGTTTTTATATAAAAATAATGTTCAAAGCCCCTTTAATACGCCTTAACTTTTTTGCCAAATATATGAAACGGGAAATAATTCAAAAATGTTGTGTGTAATCCTGCTAAAATAGGGTAGGTAAGTTTAGATTTATTTCATAACTTTTTCAAAGAGTCCAAGGCATCAGTAGAATAACCATTAGGTGAAATTAGCATTATGCGAAATCATACATTTATGTGAGCAAATGGAAGCCGTCCAAAACAACTTATTTACGCATACAATCTTATCTTTTTATTATTATTAATTGTGTTATTTTGTGCTATAAAGTCTTTACATATTACATACATACATACAACTTCAAAAATTCTTAGAAACTCATCTTAAACGTTTTCAAGCTTCCATACTGCAAACAACTTTATTTAAGGCAACTTTTGAAATAGGAACAACGTATAACATGTTCTTTTGACATGACATAATCAGATACAAATGAGGCGACCCGCCGCGGGCGACAGCTCCCGATATAGCGCCAGGACCGGGAGACGGCGTGATTAGGGACTTAAATGTGTCCCTTGATGTCAAAGGCGATGACAGGGGGTTATAAATACATATGACTGCAGTACGAGAGGAGGAAGTGAGACACGATGCGGTTAATGATAATGCTATTGCTATGTTAATTGGAGAATATTTAGCATCGGATTTAGATGATTAAATAATAAAATATTTGTTTTCGATACAGAAGTAATAGTTGTTGATACACAGGAGAAAGTTATCTTATTACTTTATAAATGCGAAAGTTTAGATGACGGAAGATGGATGGATAGATGTCTGTTACTCAATCGCGCCACAACGCCTGAGCAATAACATTTTGTATAAAAACTTTTAGCTTCACAATTCTCTTATACACACTTTTATAGAGCGAGGACTGAATAATTACAAAAAAGGTCAAACTAACTTACCTTTTCTTTAAAGTTATCGTAGATCTTCAAAGTATAATTAATAATTATTCAGGGTAAGGCTAATCTTGAAATGTTAACAATTTTCTCTAAACTCTATTGAATAATGAAATCATACAATAATGTCGCTTTCTTTTTAGATAATGTTGATTATTATTTATACATAACATCACACCTCCATTGTTGGGAAAGGCAGAGCTACAAAAATACCAACAAGTCTAAAAATACTTATTTATAATTCTGTTACCTACCACAGTTTGCACAAACAGGCCAGAAAGTTTACTAGCTTATTAGTGACAGGTTGCAAAACCCTCGTCTAACAAGTAAGTATTATTATTTATAATGTGGTATAATTACTATTGCCTGATTTTAAGAGACAATTGACTTAAAAAAAAAATATGGCCCTTAAGGACATCCGTCTCTGGAATGAGCTCCCTGTTAGCATCAGACAAGCCCCAAGCAAGTTAACTGCAAGCGGATGCTTCACAAGTACAATTCTGTAACAAGCGCAGTCGTAAATTTATTTAACGCACATCTCCTTATCTTTTTATTTATAATCTATCCTAATATTATAAATGTGTCTCTGCCTATTTGTCTGTTACCTCTTCAAGCTTAAACTGCTCAACCAACATGGATGAAATTCGGTATGGAGATAGTTTGAGTCCCGGGGAAGGACATAGAATAGTTCCCGAGGGAGCAGCTACGAGTATAAAAGATTTCTATGCGGACGGAGTCGCGGCAATAGGTATTTTATATATGCATCAAAATATTTATGCTGATAAGATGTTTTTTAACATGTATTTTATACTTTGTTATACTAGATAATCTGGTATGTGTCTTGAATTGTTTTTTTTTTTTTAACGCAATTGTTTTATGCACCGACCATGTTTTTTTTCCTGATTCACCTACTGGTCGACTGGTAGAGAATGCCATTGGGCATTTATTTTGCCATTTGTACTATATTGTAGTGTAAATAAGTTTTAATAAATAAATACCTAATAAAAGTACTCTGTGAATGTTATTGCTGTTTTTACTCTCCCATTCTGATTTTTTATTTTTGGTCCACTGCATTTTGCGTAGAATTTCTAAGAACGGATACCCATTATAAACCTTTGCAGAGCCATTGGAATATGCTGTTGTTTAGTTTTAACTCATAATGATCGGTAGTTCATGAAAGTGGAGCGAACGCGATTATGTTAGTTAACAGTTCAGAACTTCCTCTCTCAAGTAACGCTTTCCGGCGTACATTATACTCGTATTTGTAGTATATACGGCTTAAATACGGCTTTATGCGGTTGGGATATCATTATTTAAAACTTTTCCATTACTAATTGACCGTCAGATTTATAAACAACGCAAAGCCTTAAATACTAAACGTCGGAACTTATTGTGTAATTTATCTCCTAACGCTAGATTTTAGATTTTACTGTACACCTTCATTTTACTTCAGGGGTACTTACGCGTTTGCAATTTTAACGTAACGAATTAAATACAATCGTTATACACATAAGCGGTAAATTGCTAGTAAAGCGAAAAACTCGTAACATAGTAGAAATAAAAGTCTAAACAATTTGTAAAGGTTGTAAATACGTTTAAAATCGGATTAATTACCGTTATGAATATAACTCAAAACTACAAAAATATCTCAAAAATTAGACCAAATGATAAGGATTTCGCAGCAGTAAAACAGATTGCTTGATGTGCGACGTTAAGTACAGGGTTAAAAAAAACATCGTGTGTCGCTGAACCTCGGCTACTTTAATAATAAAGCCGTTTAAAAACAGATATCACGTATTAGATTGAATTTACAGAAATGAAACAGATTGAATCAGTTACAGAACTAGACGAACTTATGTTGCGACGCTCAAGTCACGTTTCAATCCCAGCGCCTCCACCATCGGGCCGAGTACACTTGAATTGATAATAACTTATTTTCCGAACATATTTTTTTGTTATGAATAATTTAAGAGGTGACGTGGAATTTTGCGCCTGATCTGTTATTAATGAGAGCATAAAATAACGCTTTTTATTTGAGGAACGTGGTGTGGAAGCCATATTCACTCTCATCTTAATAATAAGTGTTTGGTTACAAAAGCCTACTATTATTTCTAAAAAAGGAAAATCTTTTCGTTGTCATCTAAAGAATGAAATACACTAGCTATAATTTTATTTTTTAGTTTGGTAATATTAAATTAAAAGGTGTGGATCACATAATACTTAGAGTCAGTAATGACGTCATAAGATAAAACAAGAACAAAAACTGATTTAACTTTTTAATGCTAACAAAACGTAGGTAATAAATAATTATCAATTAAATTTAAAATTGAAATGCAAACACCGAATCTTAAATTTCAAATATTACTAAAACCTGTGGGGGAGACAAATTGCATTCAACAATCGTTAACGATAATGTTTCAATTGAAAACACATGTGTTATGTTACATTTGACTATCGAAACATAATCGCTAACGATTGTCGAATGTAACTTGTTTTGTCTACCCCTACAGTATCCTTTACCACCCAAACCCAAAATAAAGATCTAGAAGTCTCGCTGATGATGTAAAATTTATTTCGAAACATGATCGTGCAAACTTGGAACGGTTTAGCATATTTCGCTACGTCATATATTGTCTTTTAGTAATATTCCCCCCGTGTGGTTGCCGGGTTAGAATAGTGCCACTCCATGTCTTCCCGTTGATGTCGTAAGAGGCGACTAAGGGAATAAGGGCTTGTAGTACTGTTAGGCGATGGGCTTGCAACCTGTCACTAATTCACTGGTAAACATCTTAGCCTGACTATGCAAAATGTGGTTACAGAGTTATCAACAAGTTTAGAGTTGTTGGTATTCTGTTGCTCTGCCTACCCCACTCTGGGAATAAAGGCGTGACGTTATGTATGTATGTGTAGTAGTATTCATTTCTTTTAACGGATTTATAATAAGTTACTGATAGGTAAAATTTCTTTATAAAGTTTTTATTAATATAAACTCATAATATAAACCTATTCAGTTAATATGTGACGGAACCGATTAAACAAATAGCAAAGAGGGACTATGCACAACCTAAATAGAAACGTAAAGATGTTTTTTTTTTGAACTTCGATACAAATAGAACTTACAATAATAAAATATATTTCTAAAAAAGACCCGTAACAGGAACAAATGGGAAGAGCGAGCATTCTCTAATACAAAATAAAATTCAAACAAGTACGCGATCCGCTTGTGCTATAAAACTTAATTTGGATCGTGAAGCAACTCAATAAAATTGTTGAGCAAAGTAAAGAACAATTACGGGAGCAAACACCCAATACATCTTCATTGAACTGCTTAATACAGCCGTCTCGCCTGCAATTATCGTCCTTATTGCCTCGGCAGTAAAAACGACAGGTTTGCAACCCACGTCCCTGTTTACATTGCAATTGCACGTCTCGCTTCGCGCTTCCAAGAATTTTCAACGCTGTTTTCTTTAATGCAAAGTTTACTTTAAATTTCCTCACAGATTACTGAAACGAGTATTTACTGAATGTTTAGGCACGTCTAACTTGAGACTATAAACAAACTGACTTACTCCCGAACTGAGCACTAATGTACTAATTGGGCACCTAGACAACGATACACATAATACTAACTGAAACTGGTTCTTACCACCATTTTGGAGTAATCCTGAACATATTCAATGTTTCAAGTTAAATACTTATAACTAAGTAAATAAAAATTAAGAAGCAAAACTCGGAAACTAAATGGATTTTATATTATTCAAAAAAAGACTTAGTTTTGTCATACAACTCTTTTTATCTTTTGTAAAGTAATTCACGTGATAAAATCGAATCGATATCTCGAATATTAATAAACGCTCTTATAATTACCTATAAAAACCAATATATAGAATAAAGTGATACATTTAATATCTATGAACTAAAGTAATTTAACTTTTAAATGGCCTTGGATAGCCTCCAGAAAATCTCCAGTTACATGGTGGTCTTGTCGTCGGGCGGTGGTTGGGCGGTGGAGGGTGTTGGTCGTGTATCTCGAGTCGGACTAATCGCCCCTTCAGCGCCCTTTCCGACAACAAAAGCAAAATGTAAGTAGTTGGCTGTTTGTGCCGCAGCAATGCTTCCATTTTGGATAAGTTGACTATGTACCAATTGTTAGATTTCCTAGATAACTCCAGAAACAAGCGTATGTGTCTCTTTCTGCGTTTAAGTGTCTGGTAGAGGGTAAAAAGATAGGGCTATCAGTTATACTTTGTCCACACATTTCGGCCGCAGATGATAGGGAGAACGGTGCATCGTGACAACCGGGACTACTGCAAACTACGTTGCAGTCTCGCTAGATTGCAGAGGGTGGGGAGAGCGGCAGATCTGGTACCACTCCGCTACTCCCGCAAACCATGTCACAGGGGCAACGAAATATCCGTAATCCTCTTCCACTGCGGCCCCTCCCGATCTGTGGGAAAAGTTTCCTTTACCCTCAGTCACCTATCACATCACAAGCATGGTCGAAGGAGCCTACTCGGAGCAACCTCCTAGGCCAAGTCCGAATACCCCTTAGTTTCACTGTGGGTGACCAGTGCACGGTTACTAAGTCCCACCGATACGACATGGCGGAAATCCGCGGGGGTACATAAACAAATAAATAAATATCAGGGGACAATCTAACACAAATTGACCTAGTCCCAAACTAAGCTCTAAGCTTGTACTATCATATAGGTACTAGACAACGATAAACATACTTATACAGAGAAATACATACTTAAATACATAGAAAACATCCAAGACTCAAGAACAAATATTCGCGCTTATCACACAAATATCTGCCCTTACCGGGATTTGAAACCAGGACCGCTGGCTTCGGAGGCAGGGTCACTCCCAACTAGGCCACCGTAACACAACTATAACCTTGCAACTTGTTTCTATTGTGGTCATTTGTAAAGTATTGAATAAATTAGTATGCAAAGTGTTAATTAAAAAAAAATACATTAGTAACTTAGTTTTAATATATTTTGTGATAAAATATCATTTGCTAAAAATAAACTTGGTATCTATAAAAATATTTTGCCAAATGATAAGTTGCTACAAAAAAAAGGGTTATTTTCGGTTTGCTAAATAACACTACTGCGATAGGTTAGCTAAGAAATGATATTAGACGAAATATACTTGGGCAAACCGGTAGTACCAAACAAATAATAAACAAATACAGCAGCTTACTTAAATTTTAAAATGGATTTTTAATATTATAGTGCTCGTACAGTCAAGGGCATTAATATCGATATAGCCATCCCTTCAAATATAATATGTACACACGTCATGGACCTTATTGCCAGTAGCATAAAGGTGTATAGATATTTTTGACGTCTTGCTAACGTATACAATATATACTACGCCCTTGACTGTACTACTGCTACCAAAACAAATAAATCAATAAAAATAACGAAAGAACTTACAAACTTACTGAAAACTATACTAATCTAACAGACCGCTACCAGTGGGCAATTTTATAATTATAATCAACATAACCATAATATTTAAAAACATTAATATATTCGTAAACGTGTAATTTCATTAACGAAATTGCTTGTTCTAAAAACGGATAATCATAGCCGGAATTAAGTATTAGTACTATTGTTATCTGGTCTAGTGATGGAATAATAAATTGGAGTGAGGCCAGGAATTTAATTAAAGTTTGATTCTACATACCCTCGTTAGACTTCAGCTAGACTTTAATAGGGATCTATTTAACTGAACCTATGTATGAATCGCAATACAGGTACATAATATGAAATATACTAAAGAAAATAACGTGGATATGATTCATGAATAATTCGATTTAGCCCAAACTAGAACAATACGCCGTCGCAAAAAGGGAATTCCCAAATGGCAGCTCCCGACCACCGGGCCAGGCACATTATTCAGCGGGAATAAGTAAAACACGACCAACTTCAGGACGGGCTGGTCCTATATACTTATTTAATCGAATCGTCTTCTCGGACGATAACTGTAAGGTTGCACCATAGACTTAAATGGAAATACGTGCTGTAACGAATTCGAATCAATTTGAAAATGATATGGTTTTACTAAGTTGAATAAAGCCTCAGTTATTCCATTAAATGGAATCTTATTGAAGTCAATTTTCGAAAATCCCAATATTTTGAGATAGCAACAAAGTAAAGATTTTGATGAAAGCGGTTCTAAATAATGAATTTCGATGGCTGTATGGGAAGGCGATGATGTGTGATAGAGAAAATAGAGAACGTTGATGAAGACCTAGCCGGAAGTTAATCGAAGGCGTCATGTCCCCGTTTCGACGTGGAGACGGAAGTGTCGAACGAGAAAACTTGCAAAAAGTTTGCTCAAATAGCGATGGATTCCGTGAACGATAAAAGTTTTCCCGTGAAGCCCTGCGTGTGTTTCTTAAGTTAATTCCGAAAAATAATACCGCTTTTCTGGGTGATGAACTCAAAACATAATCAGAAAGATGAAACATCTCATCTTTCGTCTTTCGAGGCCATTTCTTTAGTAAAATTATAGTTTATTTTCTAGCTCAGGTTCATCTTTCCTAAACGATCTGATCTTGATCTCAATTATAAATACGATGAATGTAATTAGAAAGAAAGAAGGATTTTACATAATGTATTTAGACAAAGAGGATAAATTAAACGTTTGATATTCATTTTAGAAAGATCTATTAAAAACGTTTGCTTATACGAGTACAATAATATAATGTAAATGTATATTTTTATGAAACACTTTATTGAGGTTACGTTACGTGTTCAGTGTTGTAGTTGAATGTTACATAGATGTAATTCACAAAATAAATAATTTTAACTTCACTACTTACTTAGAAACACCGAGGCGACTAAGGGAATAAGGGCTTGTAGTACTATTAGGCGATGGGCTTGCAACCTGTCACTAATACACTAGTAAACTTCTTGGCCTGATTGTGCAAAATGTGGTAACAGAATTATAAGCAAGTCTTTTTAGAGTTGTTTGGTATTTCTGTAGCTCTGCCACTCCCACTTTGGGAATAAAGGCGTAATGTGTTATGTTACTTAGAAACATCGCCAAAGATAATTTCATAATAACAGTTACAGTTGATGCCAGCGGTTAAAACATTTCAGATAAAATTGAATTAGATATATTCTATATTAAACAAATACAATTTTATACGCTCTTGACATTTTTATCTGGAATAAAAAAACATCTCAAGTGCTACAAAAAAAGTCATGGTGGAGATAATATCGTTAACAACTTTCTAAGAAAAACCAAAACTTTCAAAGTTTTAGACTAAAATTGGAAAGTAGATAGCAAATCATAATAATGAAGGGAAAAATAGGTATAAGTTTATGATAACCTCTATCTCATTCAAAGCTCAAGAATAAGCAGTAGTTCTCTGAAAACGTTTATTTGCGTATTTCAAGTAGCTATAATATTTTACTTGATAAAATTAGAAATTGATTATTTTAATAATTTTCTAAGTCACATCGCATTATTATAAAGCAGGATTTACCATTTATGGGAGAGTTTGTTTTATTTTATTCCTGGGCTAGTAGTTGCCATTGAAGTTGTGAAAAGCGCAAAATATGGACTCGTCCATCTATTGCTAACTTTCTAGCCTTGGCAACTATATACCACAAAACAATACTTGAAAAGTCATATTAACCGAAATAATGGGACATGTATCACGTTCGCAACATATGCATTAAGTACAGTGAACATCGGTCATTAGTCATTCTGCTCGCAGCCCAGCGCTGGGCTAGGCTTCACCGCCCATTAACCGATGTGAACATCAGTGCTCATGTAATAAAAAATATACCAGTTTTTTTGCTACAGAACCCTGAACACGCGAGCGGCGTCCCTTTGACGTCGACAAATGAAATTCTGTCGCTAGCGAATCGCACTCAGCGTTTCATCGCATTTATCAGAATTCCACGATTTTAAAAAGAAAGCTTATTTACGGACGGAAACACACTGTTTCCATTTTTCGTTACAGCCGTTTCGGAGTATTTAACTTTCCACAATTTTGTTCGTTTCGTTCAATTTTAAAATTAAACACGTGTTTTAAATAGCTATTTTACGAACCACACAATTATGCCATTTTGAATTCATTTTACAATTCGGGTCATTAGATCGTTACGTGGTAAAGACTTACCAATTAGAACTGCAGACCATTTCAGGTGCGAAACGGGGCAGCTATTGTATTTACCGTGGTAGTTTTGCACATAGGCTTTGATACTTTGAATTCAATTAGGTCTAAAACAGCTGCACATCGGTGTTCTAAACACGCTTCGGATTCAGCAGAACGACCGGGCTGCACTTTTACAAAAGCAGTATTTGATTTTATCACCATGAAAATTGTTGACTACGTTTTGCTGACATATCAGGATTTATAAACAGTATAAAAGTATTATCTGGTTTAAGAAAACATTTAATAATATGTATTATAGCTTAAACCTCATTAATATAAGCTTCTGCGCATGAAAAGAAGGCAAAGTTATTCGTGTCCTTTGTATCGACATCAGCCGTAATATTATCCAACGCTGGTCTCAGAAGGATCTGAGGTGATGTTTGTGTTACCAGAAGCATAAGAACATGTCACTTGTTTGAACCGGGACCACTAGCTTCGTGGGCAGGGTTACTACCAACTAGGCTAATTATACACAAAACAAATAGTTCAAAAACTAAAAACCCATTCACATAAATTTGTACACTTTCGTTTGTTGACCAGTTCTGCTCGATATCGAATCACATGCTCAGTAGCACACGCTTTCCTAAGCTAAAAGGGAGTATCTTCCACTCAATAGCCAACACAGAACCAACCCACTATAGTTAGCAATGAGGTTGCATGTACAATACTACTTACAAAGCAATAACGTCCTTTTGGCTGGCAGCTACTTGTTATTGGATATTGAATGCACCACACTCTGTTCGGAACTATCAAAGCATCCAATTATAATAATATTACACCTGATAGATTTGGTTCTGCAGGTATCAATACTGTTATTGTGTGTATATGTAATACAACTGTGTATATACTAGAAATCTATCATAATAACCTAAACAAGATACGATTGCAACAATGAGTACACAATTAATGGATAAAATAATGTGTGATGGCTATACTCAAAGAGAAGCTCTGATTTTAATGTAATGTCATATAGTGAAAAGCCATCCTGATTTCACTAGCTTTTTATTAGAATACATATACAGACACACAGTCAATTGTATAACTGGGAACCGTCAGAGAAGGAAGACAGCTGATTGAAAAATAACCATTGTAGCTTTTACTTTTAACTTATTTTATTTACTGTTTATACTCCACGCGGGCGGCGAAATCACTACGGATTAAATGAAAAAGAAGAAAAAACTTATAACAACCCTCTTTTTGCGTCGGGGGTTAGAATGAATAGTTATTTCAAAATTAACAGTGCACATTGAAGAACTAGTACTTTTGCAAGTCCTGCCTGAACCAACACTACTATTGAAAGAAATACGACAAGTTCAAAAGTCAGTCTTGGTTTTGTACAAAAACCAATGAAGATAATGATCATTATATTATTATGGATCCAGAAACATGTTAAAAGATGTAAGATCAGCCATATCGTCATTGCAAATAAAAATAAATATCCTTAATTATGATTCAAGTTAATCTTTTTAACAAAATTGGAGCATTGAACAATGATAGTCATACAACATGAAGTATACCGTGGGGCTAAACAAGTTACATTCGACAATCGTTAGCAATTATGTTTCAATTGAAAAATGTACGGAATTAACTTATGCTACCGAGATATTACCACGCGACTATCTCGGTGGCTTGCGTCAATTCCATACATCTGTCTATCGAAACAATCGCTAACATTTTGAGCGATAGAAAAGAAAAACGTTAGGAGCGTTTGCATCTTGGCTATGGCTCCTGGGATAATTGGAGAGCTTTCGTTTCAAATAAGTTAGAAAAAATATGAAAAATTGCCTTCAAAATACACACGACCATTAAAAAAAAGAATCCAATTTAAACGTAATTCGAGAAGCGGTGTTAGTTTGAGATGACATAACCATGTTGAAAAAAAAAAATAATTTGAGTGTGCTTGATAGTAATAAATAATAATATAATGATGATCGACATGGAAAATTTTATATTTTATCAATAAATAATTGAGTTGAAATTAAATTTTAGGAGACATGTCATTACCGAGCTGTGCTGTCAAACAAATAACAAAGAGATATTGTATCTACTGTTCTTATTCTATTGAAATAAGGTGCAAAAATGGATACATGACTTTGTGGTCGACTGTAAGTACTGTCAAGGACTTTAATTGTAATGCCACTATGCAACTCTGTCATAATGACAGCCGCTAATCATTAATTTAAGCTTTCTTTGATGTGGTTTGAAGCCTTCATTATCACAGATTTCATAGTGGCATAGCAATTAATAGTCGTTGACTGTACAAAGGTCAGCAAAATTGTGAAGGTCCTGAAAAACGTATCGTAACTTAAGACCACAAAGGCCCCAATACTATAGACTCCTTACGAAACTTTTAACGTCGTACTTTTGTTTGGGCTTCGAACAAAAGTCACAATAGCTTTGATCATTGATATTCAAGGACACACATGCCAATACAATGAAACTCAAAAGAATTATTTAGTGGTTTCACTTGTTCTACGAACACAATTGTTTGTCCAAAAGAATCTTAACTTAGAAAAAAAACAATCCAGTTTCCCTTATCAGCGGGCACGTCATGTCAGTGACACTTGTTGTCAAACCTGCCACAAGCATCCGTTTCACTCCGGTTCTGATGAAGAGAAGATATCCCCAACGACAAATTTATTCCAAAGAGCCCACACCTAATATTTGAGGCATCTTTGAAAATATTGCCGAGAAATTTCAAGCAATTTTGATGACAATAGACGTTGTGAAAGTGTCATATTATACGTTATCATAAATGTGATTTGCTATCTGATATCGACATTCCGCGACATTACAATCAAATGATACGGAGCATAAAACGTATGTGAGCAACCGTGTGTTGGGCGGAAACATAACGAGGGGTGAATTGTTTTCTTTCGTTCGCAGCACAGACGGTGCTCCCAACTCTGATGTCTGTAACATCAAATTTCTCGCTGTACGGTATCAAACCAAATTACCCCCATGGCTCGGAATAAAACCGTGTTCCAATTTGTCGATGTGCTATCGCCGTAATCACCGTGTTATTACGCGTCGGGACCCGACATTATTAAAAACACTGTGGTGAAAATGATATCATAATTTTGGCGACAAAACGTGACGTTTCAGAACAAACGGGCATGTTGATGAATAATGAAAATTCGTATCGCGAGACGCCGTCGCAATATCTTAGCTGAGGACGGCGTAAGACGATAATTTTTCAAGGATGTTTTCAGGAGACAGAATTCTAATTTCGCAGACACCTCTTACGCCGCTCTCCGCCCATTACCGGCCGTTTTCATTTGGATGAGGAACGAGCTAATCATTGCGAGGAGATGGAGTATTATATAGAGCCCAAGTTGAAAAATAGTAAGTCCTACCAACTCCAAATTCAATTTATTTTATACTTAATTAAATTTGCCGTAAAGCGAAATCTAACTTCACATTTACGTACAACGAATTGCATTTGGCATCGAGCGCACCATTTGTGTTTTATTGAATGGGGACATGCACTTCGGTTTAATTTCATTCGGACAGGCTATCGTTCGCTGATATTTGCATTTCAAAACGCTTCTAATTGCGCCGGATTTATCCCAACAATTTGCTCTCGCTCTTCGAGTAGGTGGGACTTCGTGAGGGGTGGGGATTTCATTGAATTAGTGTTGCTAGTGGAGTTTCTCTTTGTCTCTTCTGTGGCTCATTCGAGTGTGCGGATAAGCGGGGTAATGCGCCAGAACTGTGCGTATTGCATTATAAGAACATCTTCAACACTAACACTAGTCACTGGATAACGTTAATATGCTTACGAGGACTTTTGCAATGTCCGCCTCCAAGAACAGAAAGAAATGTTGCAAATACCTTAAAAATACAGATACACTAAAAGGTTTCCGCAGCCTTGGGACCGCCAGGTAAAAATAGCATTGCCAAGTTCCAGAAAACCCACTCAACAATATCCAATTCAATGGACTCCACAAAAGAACCGTCCCTCTATAAAATTCTTGTTAAATTGTTGAGTTGTCGGAGGCTGACGGCGAGTAGGGTCGGCACCACTCAAAGGGTTCTCGTGATTTATCCACAAACGTGAAAATATCAGCGATCGAATCAGCGGCCATTAATTTTCAATCACTACATAAGTTATAATAAATCATGACAGGTGTTCTATAAAAACCAACGGAATGGCCATGAGGGTGTAATTAATAGAATCCAATAGCAATTTGGACAAATGAACGCGCTCATGTCGATCGACAGAAGCGGCGATTGTATCGACACAGGGCTGGGTGAGTTCATTCGAAACTATTAGGCGAGTTGTCGCGCGGATAAGCATCGCGCCGCGGCTAATAGCCGATCATTACAGAGCCCAGAGATATTATTGTAACCCGACGACCACCAGAACAATAAACCGCCACTCTGCCCCGGACGCAATTGTGTTAGAACTAAACGACAAGAAAACAGCAGCGGCAATACACAAGTAATCTTTTCGTGCAGATTTATTTCAGCCTCGTTTGCAACTCCGCATATACAAGTCGTTTTTCATTGAGCGAGTACGATTTGATAACGAAATTCGCTGAAAGAGCAATATTGCTTCGTGTAATATTTCGCGAGGGGACTTAGTTCGTTTGGCTGTATATATTTGGGTGGGAGGATACTCCAGCGCCCTCCTTAGGATTAGGGGCTCAAATATTTCACTCTGTATTATGAAACTGTAACACCGTGAAAGCTGGCTCACGGGTCGGTAAATATTAATTAACAGCCTTTGGCTAACCTTTCACAAGTAAGATAAGATTATTTTCATGTCTGAATCTGCGGCATTCTGCGCCAAAAAGGATAGTCACGAACTTTTAACTAAAGGGAGAGAAACGGCAGTTGCCGCGCGCGGCTAGTTCCATCAATTCTGGCCCTGACTCAAATCGTAATCTAATCCCTCTAATACAATTTGGTGTCCGCAAGAGTTGAGCAAACCAGTTAACTAGCACTCCGACGAGTTAGCAAGTTGTAACATCGCAATATAATTTGTTACGGTGAATCATTCAAGGATTCGTTTGTGTTTGTATTGCTAAATAATTTTAATAGAATATTTCACCATCCATAATTCACTTCAGCACCGATTGTGCTTCCGAATGATAATTAATTGATAGAGGGATCCTTTTGGAGATGTAATTAATTCCAACGGCTGCCAGGAAGGACTGCGAATCCGACCAATTTTGCGAGCGTTTTGTTAGTAGATCCATTGGCACAGCCCGTATGTAGGTCAGAGAGCCGTATTTTAGCCGCCCGCTAAGATAGGGCAGTACAGAACAACAACCATAACTCTACCCCGAGCTTTTAGTGTAACGTTAAATCACATCAGGAATAGCGAAGGTTTATAGAACGCCGGCTTATCAGGCCCCGAGGGAGCGATCTCGATGCGTCCAGCGCTAAAAGAAAACTGCCGCACGATAACGGACAAAGAAGACCGCCACTTATCTCGATGAAATTTTATTCACTCATACTGAAGTAGATTTAAGCACTGCGTTTCAAAGGAACTGCTGCGAGGCAGATGCGTATCTTTGGAATCCAGCCGCGAATACAAGCGCATGGGATACACTCCCAAGCAAATGATATCCGAGGCTATGAAAATTTATGTCGGTGCCGGGGACTCGACGGTAAGATTTATCGTTCAGTAAAAGGTTAAACGGTTCTCAAATGTGTTTGAGGTCCCAATGAACTTAGTGTTGGGACGAAGACGCCATTTACCCCTAGAGCGGCGAGTGACATCGGCCGGACTCGCACTATAAATGGGGTTATTCGAAGCCAATTCGAGTCCGCATATTAGTTTATCGCGTCCCCTTGGAAGGGCTAATCTTATTCAACCCTCGGTAAAGCGATTCTGGAGCGAGCGCGGCCTCAACCTGCAATAAGGTTACAACTATTTCCTGAAGCCGCTCTTGGGCCATTCAGCCTGTATACGCTCTCCCATTGGACTAAAAAGGTCCTCTTTACTCAGTTAACGTTAACGCTGCAATGGCATGGTTTACTTTGTAAGGACAACCGTGCTGAGGGATTTCTGCCCTTTTACTATGACTTTCAGTTTCATCGAATTAATGGGTACTTTGCAACGCGGATTTGGAAACAGATCTTTTGAAATTTTAGGCAGTTCAGAAAACTCTTGGTGTGACTGTTTTGTTACTGCCGCTCGCGGGCGGCGCCAGATTGGATTTCCGTCGAGTTCACAACTAAGTTTAATAAATAAAATTTTCTTCGAGACATTTCGCTCGAAACTTTTGGCACCCTTTGTTTTCGATCTCGCATCGAGAACAATCCGTCGAGCACCAACTACTTTGTAAACTTTTTGTTGAACATGAGCGTATCGGTTGATTACGTAAGTAATTGCGGGTTAATCAAATAGAGTGTGATCCGGGTGTTTTGTTCAGGGGCGGTGTCTGGCTAATGCAAGTAAGCGGGCGGAAAGCGTGGCTCTTGACACACTTGCTGCAGCCTCTCTTAATTAATGCTGCCGCTCGCCGAATGCAAATCCACCGCGATAACACGCCAGGGATTTTAATTCAGGCTACTTTTATGAATATTTAAAAAGGAAACTCCACGCTTTACAAAAACTTTCCCGCTGACCGGCCCGCGCAAGTTTTTCAGCCTTTCAAAAGACTAGAGATAAAGTAAATGTAGTAAATTTATTCAGCGGGTTACCTGCCACCCGCGATGCTATCGCCGCTTTGATCCTCAGATCGCAGATACAGCGTCCGGCCTGACCCGCTCGACGAAACTACCTCATTATCACTTCACATCCTTTGAGAATATTCTCATTCATGAAAAATCGTATCACTGTCAAATTTATACCGATTCTATGTAGTCACTGCTTGCTTGAAATTGTCGCAAAAACGTTACAAATCAAGTAATTTCACAAGGAGCGGGAGGCGTGTGAGGAATTTGGAATGAGAGGGTTATGAGGCTCGAAGCGAATTAGTTAAAGTTTGAGAGGTGAAGTTTCGCAGGAAACTTTGAAACATTTCAAACTCGGAAGTTTTGGCGCGCGGCACTCGCGACACGTTCAGAGCGCGGGCGCTCGCATGGCGGCGGTGTCGCCGGCAGTCCACATAAAGCACTCACTCGGCACAGCACGCGCGTGGCGGGGCCTGCGGGGCGCGGGGGGATCGCATCGCGGCACACGTCCGACCCGCGCGGGCGACCCGGGCTACTGACGCGGCCCCCGCGGCGGCGCGCGCACCCCCGCCGCGCCTGCGCGCAGCCCCGCGCCAAACGATCGCTCTGGAGCCTCCGATGATTTTTATATCTGCGCTGTTGTGACATTGAAATTCAATTTTGGAATTTCAAACTGGAAGACGCACGCGGCCGCGATTTTTCCGAACTGCAACCAATTGGACATACGAATATGCGGCGTACAAGTTGATTTGAAAGCACAATTGATTGCCCGCGAGGTCGAGAGGCTCCTTGCGTACCGAGTTTCCTCGTGCGGTATTCTTTTGAATTGATCTCAGCAAAAATCTTATTCCTAGTTTCTGCGTTGCAATATATTTTTTATAAATTCGGATATTTCAATAAGCCGCGGTAGTGACGAACGCTCGTAACAGTTCTTCCCAAATGGCTACGCTTCGGAATTTAATTTCGCGCATTTCTTTTACGCTATTGGATATTGTAAGGATTTGCGGATTCCCTTTATCCGGGAAAGTATTGAGACGCAATTTTTTTCATGCGGCTGTCGTGAGGGGGGAGCTTTTCAATTCAACTCCATTGTTATATAATTGCGGTAGAAATTGAAGATAATTCCTGGTCACTTTCTATTTTAGGGCCTCAACGAAATTTACGGATTCAAGGATTGTGGTTTTTTTTTTATTAATTTGATTTCTTTACAAATCCCTCATGTCTCAAATTGTGCTCGCGTAAATTTGTTCGTATTAGGTTTAGCCTGACAACATTCTATTTGGCCCTATTTCAATACATATTTGTATTGATATAGGGCCAAATAGAATGTTGTCAGGCTTTAGCTTTGCTTTGACTAGCGTTCAACTTCGCCTAATCCGTAACTTTCCACAAACTAATTTAAAGTTATTTAAAAATCAATTTGATTACTTGCTTGTAGCTTGTAATACTGTTAGGCGATGGGCCTTGCAACCTGTCACTAATACACCCATCAACATCAACAACATCTTAACTATAAACAACATAACAACAACATCACAAACAAACATCTTAGTCTGATTGTGCAAAATATGGTTACAGAATTATCAACAAGTTTTTTGTAGAGTTGTTCGTAACTCTGTCGCTTTGCCTACCCCAATATGGAAATGAAGGCACGACGTTATGTATGTATGTATGAATATAATAATTTGAATTAGCCTACTGCCGCAAAAAAATAACTTTTTGGAAAACGATCTTGGGCATATGAAGTCGTCTTTATAAGTGATATAAAAACATATTTTAGTAAAAAAAATTGACGGTGTCTCCTTGGACACATAATTCTTTGTAGGTAGGTATATTTAAGACGTCATGGCAATGTGCATTTAAAGATAGCGACATTCAATAAAACACAATTTAACAACAAGTTACATATAGGGTTAAGTACCTATTTATTTAAAACGTGTTAGTTGCACCTTATTTTATACTATCTCAAGGTTGACTGATAGGTATCTAGACTACGAGTATGCGTGAATAAATGCTTGAATTTGCTTGAAAAAAGCTTAAGTGACCATTATTTTGCACCCGTTCTTGCCTTTAACGAAGTTAAAATTAGAAATTGAAAACAATTTTCTCTACTATAAGTAACTAGAATAGAATACGTTTATTGCCACACACTAAAATAGTACACTAAAAACAAGGGGCTCTTACTAACTAGACTAATAACGAGACCATAATTAATGAAACAAATTAGAATAATTGCACAAATATTTTTGGTATTGGCAACGTGGTTAAAGGAAACATGTGCAGATTTGACAGTTATTATACTCATCTAAAAAAAAATGAAGTATAGTACATACTAAGTCCGCTTTTGTATACTTTTTATTTACGGAATTAAAAAAAAGTATGTTAACGGCAATGGTACATACCTAATGTTATACACACCGTAATATAAAATCGACTTAATTCGACTTAATAAACGAACAATCACCAATACAACTTTCCATTATTTGAAAGGATGCTTAAAGTTATAAAGATGGCGTCGGCGAACGCCATCGAAATAAACGAGTTCTTTAATTGGATGTGCAAAGTATTTATAATTAATGTATCAGTACATAGAAAAAGTATTGGTGTGCGATTATATCAATCCAATCAATCACATCTTATCGTATTGTCAGCTTTACAATAGCTCTTATTTATACTTAACAGTAATGGCGGCGGAGTGTTACATGGGCTTATAGGCTTAGAGATGTTTTCTCTCAAAAACAGCTTCTTGTCAAACAGGTATTAGAGTGAGAGAAGTCATTATTATGGGCTTTGTACATTCTGAGCCCGTAGTGTGGTCGTCTTTATTGCGGGAGATAAAGCATCCGTTACTCTCGCACTCACATGCAGGTTAGAGAGTGACAGATATTTTATCTACATGGATAAACACGACCATAATTGGCTCGCTGATGGGACGACTTAAACTTAACCAATGTTCCGCATTCACAAAAAACATAATTGACACTAATAGGCTCTTATGTAAACTTTTTAGCCAAAGCTCAAGTAGTTGATAATTTTTTGTATTTTTCTATTTTAAGCAGGGATTGTAAAACCGGTTTTATTCAATACCTGTATTTAAAATGACAAATTGTTACCGCTAAAAAAGTAATACCTATATTCGAATTAGAGGTATTATTGTCATTCCGCTTTTGTTTTTATCGCTATGTATACACAATTTACAGTATTAAATACCTGTATCCAATACCGCTATTCATTGCATCTGATAAGTAGGATGTCAATTGGACTGTAACTAATTGTAATTTCAGACTTGTTTAAGGCGTGTCTGAGTTTTTTGTATTAACACCAAAAACATTTACAGAAACAAATAAACGAGTAGGTATTGACACTGACAGGTTTACTGGTTATGGTTTTTAGGGGTAAATTCATTATACCGATAATCAGAGCTTTAGCGATATAAATAGCATAATACAATTATAACCGGTTATACCTCATTTAAAACCGGTAGTCAGAATACCGGTTACAATCCCTGATTTTAAGTGTGAATCCCTCTTACATTTAAAATTTTTACTAGTTTGTTTTGTGATTTGGTTAAATATACTTGTTCGGTGCTTATGCGGTGTAAACACTACTTTTAATATTTATTCGCTAAAATATGCAAAAATAATTTAACTCCCTAGCTTATGTGGCTCAACCCTCTATTAGGACCGCCGCATCACTTGTATGTAAGGAACCTCCTTCGTCTAGGAGACTCTTTCGCAGCATCGGTAGAATACCTGGTTGAGTTTGAGAGATATGGTAGAAAATAAAGTAAGAACTCAATAAGGAACCAAAGTACATGAGGGTATACTTGTAGCAACAAATGTTACGTCACTTGATTTTATAGCAAATATGGTAGACCCATGATTTTGATAACGCAAAAGATATATTTTTTTATGTTATAGAGAAGGCACACGAGCACTCAGGCCACCTGACGGTAAGTGGCATCTGAGACCCTTAGACATTTGAATTCTCGAGACTATATAATCCTGAGACCTCAAATGCGTTGCCAACCCTAAGGACTAAGGTGGAATACCTCTATGCTAGTAATTAGCAACATTTTTCACAGCTACTAATAACAGTCCTGGTAACACTGGAGGCACACTCGCTGATCCCACTGACCCAACTATGACGTGACCTAGCATGACTCAATTTAAGCCCGGTAAAGGAAAATGCGGTTACGCGACCTCGTAAACTTAGTTACGCAGGAGAGAGTGCTAGGCTCGCCACCTGTTACGTTGGGATAAATCTCGTGACGTTGTTATCAATTTTACTCATAGATCCTTGAGCGCGAAGAGAGCCAATTTAGGTATTCACGGGGTATAAAAGGCACTACGCATCAGCACATGTGCACTTCAGTTGGTTTACTCAAGTAAAACTTACCGACACTTTTATCCCTCTATTCTAACAGAGGTGTGTTATAAGCTCAACGCGTGTATCTGTCTGTGACATTGTACCTAACTCCTAAATGAACCAAACGTTTTAAAAAAAATTTTTTATTAAACGCTAGGGTAATTATGTTCAGTTTTGGCCAGTGCATTCTGAACGGTAAAACTGGGCAAGAGCATGTTGGACCATGCTCACTGTAGGGTTCTAAAGTCGTTAAGTACTAGACATACAAAAATCAACAAGTCATAACTAATTTTATATTTAAAGTCATTTGGTGCTGTTTTAGATGATTTTAGAAGTTATAAACACTTTAATCGCCTGTATCTTAAGAACCAATGATGTCTAATCAGTCTTGATAGTTTTCCTTTTAAATTCGTTACATGCGCTTTTATTTAAGGTTTTTTTTTATTCGTAAGTTTGGCTGTAAGGCGGGACGACATATGACTAACAACATTTTGCGCTTTGAAGCTTAATCACTACATAGTATAAAACTAAGTCGCTCCCGCTGTCGGTCCCTATGTATGCTTAGATCTTGAAAACTACGCAACGGATTTTGATGCGGTTTTTTTAATACATAGATTGATTCAAGAGGAAGGTTTATATGTATAATACTTCAACCCGGAGCGAAGCGAGGGCGGGTCGCTAGTATTTCATAAACGGATACCTTGATCGAAAAATTGTGTCCACAAACCTGTAATATTAATGACCTATCCAACGACACCCCACACTATGGGGTTGACGAGAAAAGAAAAATATATCCCCACGTTACGTTTAGGGGAGGTACCTGAATTAATTTATTTTCAATATTTTATTTTACCACTTTGTTCGCGTGACTAATCATGCCAAATGTATATTCATGCCTAAGCTTTCTAGTACTAAGAGTCTCTGAACTAGGCTACGGACTACGGAACCCTAAAGATGGATATAAAAATCATAATTGTGACGACACGCTAGCCTAGTTCGTAGCGACCCTGCCTCCGAAGTCAGCGGTCTCGGTTTCAAATCCCGGTAAGGGCAGATATTTGTATGATGAGCACAGTATTTGTTCTTGAGTCTTGGATGTTTTATAAATATTTAAGTATTTATTTTTCTATCTAAGTAAGTGTATCGTTGTCTAGTACCCATAGTACAAGCCTAGAGCTTAGTTTTTTTTTATATTTATTTATTATAGTTACTCGTAATCCTGGCGCATTGCCCCCACTTCACTTCGAGTTAAAGTATTATACTCGTACATATAAACCTTCCTCTTGAATCATTGTGCTTCATTTATTAAAAAAAAACGCAACAAAATCCGTCGCGTAGTGTTAAAGATCTAAGCATTCATAGGGACAGACAGACAGCGGGAAGCGACCTTCTTTTATATAGTGTCACTAGACCAACCTATAAATATCATGTCGAATTATGTTTACATCCAAATCGCTAATCGGATAAAAGGGATAACAATCTCAATTCAGTTTCCAGGATTTGTCTGCGAAAACTCCCCGCTTGCTACAAAAGAAATGTATTTTCTTTTCCCGCTTATTCTAACAAACGTTTTCAATATTTTCAAGAAACATGGAATTCATTTGATGTGTCATATTTGTTAGGTTTCAAGTTTATTTCGGCGTTAAGTGAGCTGAAGATGCTGTTGCTGAGTTCGGACAAGTTATTACTTTGAACTTGAAGGTGCTCACATCTCGATTACGTCCAAGTTCGAGATTATCGAACCCGCGTGTTTGCTTACTCCTGGTGATTAGGTGGACGATGTAGGAAACTTGCTCAAACTACTAGCAATATGAAAGTTGCAAAATAATATCAACATTTTGGAAATCATTTAGGAATAAGGTCATCTCTCCATGGAATTGAAATAAGAATACTTATGAAAATTGCCGCCAACTTCTAATGGGAAAGTTTATCAATTCGAGTTCAATGCTACTTAGGCTTCTGCATGAAAATCAATTCAGCAAGATGAAGCTTCTTGAATAAACACACAAATCTATTCACATGGACAACCAGTGCCCCCACGTTATAAAACGTTATTGTTTTTAACTTGTTTCCGTATTGTCAATGTTTTGATAGCTCTTATTTAGTTGACAGTGATGGCGGCTGAGTTAAACCATAGAATTACAAGACAAAGGCAATATGGTTTTTATCCTCTATAATATTGTGCCTCAAAAAATAACCACGCTCATATAACTTTTACCGCAATTTTAACGTCAAATAAATTTGTCAAAACCTAAAACAAACCCCAATGATTATCCGCCGAATTCATTCGTTCAACAATGAGTCGCAATTTAAACTTCTCGCGCTTGGAGCGGAGCGACCATCCGCTAAATACATTCTGGACGGCCGAGTAAACAGCACTGGGTCACTCAAGGGGGCTGGGACTTATCCAACCGTATACGGATTCAATGGGAGAAAAAGTAGTTTTTGAAACGTTTTATAGATAAAACATTGGTTCACTAATGTCTAAACAAATCAGCACTTGGCAAACTATCATTTAGAAGTTTTCATTTATCTAGGAAGTTTGCGCTGCATTATTTAAAAAATAATTTGGTTATTTGTCTTACTGAACCTCACTTAATTAACTTTTAGTCAAAAGAACGAACCACTCAATCGTTTTTCTGCGCGTGTGTGTGTAAGACGTGGCGTAACATGTGTGTGAACCTATAAGAGCAATCGCCTTTCAATCTGCCACTCTCAACGTGCGTCGGGTGTTTAAATAGTCTTAAATCATTGATTTTGTGCTTTTAACTACTACTCCCTAAAGTTTGATCCTCAAATAACTGAAAACTACCAACATTGATCACCACATATATCAAAGAATGGATCAACGAAAAAGTGTTTCAAAGTAAAAGTACTTTTTATATTTTACTCTGACAACACGTAATTGAAAATGTATTTCAATTCAATTATAGTTTTTTTTCCGCTGTTGTTCTGGATGAAATTGTTCCATAAGTACAGTCAGCAATAGAAGTAGCTACGCAACCGAAGAGCTCAAAATGATCTGCTCTCGACTCTATTGACAAAATAATACGTCGTGTCTAGATCATTTTGAGCATGTTATTATTCTGTTTAGCTACTTTTGACGCTGACTGTACTGAAGTGGGTATTTTAACGAGTACTCTTTACTTTTTGATTTGCAATAAAATAGTATTAAAATAACGCTACATAATATACCTCTATAATGTATATAATATATAATATGTGGCAAATGACGGCGAAAAAACTGCATCTAGGGAGGTATTTAAAAAAGAAAGTTTTATTTAACTTTCAGGTAATTACCGTAGGGTGCAAACTCGATTACAGCAGTTGGAGGACGTTGAGCACTCACTTGTTTAGCGCTTCGACGTTCTAGCGTTTAAAGTTTAACAGAGGTGTTAATGCTTTTTTCTACTCGCGTAGTACAATGTGCTGCTAACGATACCGCTATCGGTAATCCAATGAGGTGCCTTGTGTGATCGGAACGTTGACATTTCACTGTGAAACGTTTCACAAAGTTCTTTTTCGCATTGCAAATGGCGTGAATTATTGTTTAAAAAAAAAAAGTTCACCGTATTCAACAGCTGCTATTCTATTTTATTTACTCAATTATTGTTAAATCGACTTTATAGATTAATTATAATATGTATACACAAACAATTATTAAATAATTAATACTTACATAACGGACATAAACACATGAGTTTAGGCATAACCGCGACGTTCACAATTTAAATACTAGAAATAGGGATAAGCTTGCTCTTCCAGGGCACCGTCTCCGTAAGGTAGGCACTTCGTTTGCGGGGAACTGTATACGTTTTTACAACAAGATACCATCTGATATCGTCAATATGCCGTTCAATGAATTTAAATCTCACATCAAGCGCTGCTTGTTGGGTAGGGCATATTATACTGTAAACGACTTCATTGGTGACCGAGATGTATTTAAGTAGTATCTATCATGTAAGCTATTATTAAAGTAAGATCATTTCGTAAGCTAAGCATATTTATAATATTTGTATTTTAAACACGCCCTTAAGCAAGCTGTGTATTCAAACACTACTTTTTATGTTTACTATCATGTATTTGTCTTTTATCTTTATTAGTTCTTGTACGTACGTGACGCTTTTATGAGAACACACTGTGATGTTTCTCGCCGGACAGCTGTTTCACGCAAAATTACTTCTATGTTGTCCGGCAGCTTGAGCAAGTCATGCTCGCTTAAAGGTCTTTGCTTACGGCGGCGTCGTTGATCGGGTCGCCACTTTCCCGAACACATGGTTGAGAGAGGCGATGGCTGAGATACGCGTCATACTCGTGAACGGGTGCTGTTTGTGGGGTCCGGTCTGTTCACGTTTGCAAGGACTGGTTCTTCAGTTTATTATTCTAGATATGGCTTTTGACGTAGAGACCTCGTCGTGTTGTTCTCCTAGACTTATTATTTTTAGTTTAATGTTATTAGCCTTACATTTGTATTGATTTTATTTGTTCAAGCTTTAATCATTATTATTTATTACTTTATTAAGTACTTGTAATGTAACTTACTTTTAAGTATTTCTGTACTTTTGTTTGAAAAAATGACCTTCTGCTGGAGTTTCTTGGCGCTTCTTCTCCGCAATGATGGTCTTATCTGAAGCGCTAGTAAATTCACTTCATATTACCGACGTGTAAAAGAGCCCCATGGGGGCCTATTTACTGAATAAACATTTTTATTTTGATTTTGATTTTGGACAATAAGTGAATTTAAGAATTATTGTAAAAAAATAGTATTTTAATTTTTTTTAATTTGGCTGAATGACCTAAAGTTCCCGGGTCTTTTCTAAGGTGTACTGTAGTAAAAAAACAAACGTTTCAAAATAGCTGGAATTTGTTTTGTTTTGCTTTTGCACGAAGTTCTTGAAAGTTAAAAGAAAGAAGAGAGTTAATCACTTTTTATGTGTGAGAATGTGTGACTTTGGCGAATTAAGTGATGCGGAAATGTTGACGCCGCCAGAAATAAAACAGGCGGCAATGGAAGTGAGCATTAATTTGCTACCTTTAAAATCGAAAAAGGTCCTATATATTGGTATATTGTACATGTTTTATTTTACGATTCCGCCCATTATACCTGGGCAGAAAATGTTGTGCTACTTGTAGGTACATATCCCTTTGAGCTCATAGAAAAAGTAATGTATGCAACTATTCATAATCAGCCATTGAGACACTCATGCGTATTTATCATGACATTCGGCTTCGCCTCATGTCATAAACTCGCACTCGTGTCTCAATGGCCCTTATTATGATACAGTTGCATAAACTACTATTATTCCATTCAAATTGTGTTAAAATGAAATTGGCTACTTTTTTCGACTTACAAAAACGAAAAATAGCTGGTCTCTTCGGAAAGGCCTTTTTAACCGACTTCAAAAAAGGAGGAGGTTATACGTTACATGGTACGTATTTTTTTTATGTATGTTTACCGATTACTCCGTCAATTGTGGACCGAGTTTGACTTTTTTTTAGTTTGATACAATATACTTCCGAGTTGGTCCCAATGTCGCCAAATCTGAATCTGATGAGGGGATCAGTGAGGAATTGAGGGAACTCCTCAAATATTGTAGGCAAACATATAGCGATTTTAGTATTTTTAGTAAGAAGTCTAGCATTTGCATTCAGAAAGTATTATTTGAGAAAGTGGGACTGATGATGAAGACCACAGATGGCCATCGGAACTCCTCAACGGTACCTATTTCAAGGGTGGCGTTAACATATCTCGATTAAGATAGTTGAGCGACTATAACGAAGAATATTTACTTGTTGAAATATGACTATGACTTTCCGGCGGCGTTGCTTGCGGTGCGCTTGAAACTTAAAGTTTCATATCAACTAATAAGTGGGACTATGGAACAGCGTAATACGATCACTAAAAAGTTTAAAATAAAATAAATGTATTCATTAAAAAAACAAAAAACCGCCTTCAAAAACGCAAGATAATTTCTTTTAAAATTGTAAGCACCTACCTAAGGTTAATCGAAATGAAGTCGGCGACCACAATATTTTCACCAAAAAAGCCGACTTCAGTACGACTAACCTATTAGGTAGGTGCCTTCAATTTTAAAACAAGTTATTTTTTGCGTTTTTGAAGGCAGTTTTTTGTTTTTTTTAATTGATATTTGCATCTAAGCTAGTGTCGAGTAAACAATGCAGTGTTTTCTTGAATTTAAAAATATAGCTTATGTGTTAATCGAGGGTATAAACTATCTCCATTCCAAATTTCATCCAAATCCGTCCAAACGTTGCAGCGTGAAAGAGTAACAAATAACACACACACACACACACACACACACACACACACACACACACACACACACAAACTTTCGCATTTATAATATTAGTAGGATAGGAAGTAGATAGATATTACTTAAAATGAACTAAGTAACAGGCAAACATACGGTCGGGCTTACGCTATGTTTCCACTAGATCTGTACGAGGTAACAGAGCGATCTGCGAGGAAAAAATCCACCAATAAGAGATTTGTGCTGAGCAAGGTTAGGAATTATTTAATGTCATGTTTCAACTGATTCACTTACTTACCTGTCAAAGTTATGAAAGAGACAAGCTACTAAAATGTGTAGCTAATTATAAAGGCCGATTATACGGACAAGAACACTGTTTTGCTTGTACCGTCAGCATTGAAAGAAAATTTCAAAATTAATTAAGTTAAGGTTCAAAACGGGAAGCTCTGTTAAAAGTCACCCACTCTATTAGTGTAAACGTTTTACAATCGGCAAAATGTGACCCTGATTCACCATAGAACTGTCATAGTGACATTATAAATCAAAATTTAAGAAACTGCTAGCAAAATGGTACTGTTCTATTATATAAATAAATAAATAAATATCACGGGACAATGTCACACAAATTGATCTAGTCCCAAACTAAGCTCCAGGCAGGAATAGGGTAATTATACTTACATACATACATAAAGACACGCCTTTATTCCCAGAGTGGGGTAGGCAGAGCTACAGAATTACCAACAACTCCAAAAAACTTGTTGATGATTCCGTAACTACATTTTGCACAACCAGGCTAAGATGTTTACCAGTGTATTAGTGACAGGTTGCAAGCCCATCGCCTAACAGTACTACAAGCCCTTATTCCCTTAGTCGCCTCTTACGACATCCACGGGAACACATGGAGTGGCACTATTCTAACCCGGTAACCACACGGAAACGGCAACCAACGGAAAAAAATACTAATAATAATTATACTTAGAAAGAGAAATAAATACTTAAATACATAGAAAACATTTAAGATTCAGGAACAAATACTCGTGCTCATCACACAAATATCTGCCCTTTCCAGGATTTGAACACGGGACCGCAGGGTCACTCCCAACTATGCCAACGTGTCGTTAATGTTTGGTCAGAGTACATTATGCCAATTTTACATTGTTTATCTATACTAACATTTAAAATATGAAAGTAACACTGTCTGTCTGTTTGTTACGCTTTCACAGATAAACCGCTGAACCGATTTAGATTAAATTTGTTATGGAGATAGTTTGACCGGGAAAGGACATAGGGTATTTTTTAATTCATATTTTTTACGGTTTCTGAGGGAATAGCGAAAAACGACTTCTACGCAGACGAAGCAGCTAACAGCTACAGTAATGGACATGTAGATACTTCTCTTGCTACTAATCCTCTGCGTACAGTCGAACTCACAAGTAGCTGTACTTTTTAGTTTAGTCAAAAACTTAAATTTGTGACCCACCTTAGGTTCAAACTCAATCTGACATCCTACTGCAATAATGTTGAGTTTCCTCTAAGTTACAAATGACTTGGCAACATCAAGCAATTTTTTTATTGAAATGTTTCCTAAATCGCACCTATTGATATACTGAATTCAAATCACTCTTACTTTACTACGTTAATGCGACAAAGTACCAAAATGTACCTCTACTTATCATGGTATCAAGAAGAATTCGTGCAATATTAATAACCGCTTAGGACTATACGTGGAGCTAATACATTCACAACTCTTCGAAGCCCTTTTGTGCCCCACCTATTGAACCTCGTACGTCAGTCTAAGTTCCCCAAGACTCATTCAGTTCCTGAGTTCAGTTATACCATTGTCCGATGGCGGTTAAATATTAAATGAGGACTGGCAATTATAATAACTTGACGTTCCAACATTGTCGAGTATGCGATAAAAGGCAGGCTTTGTGTGACTTGATTCCTTTTGTAAGGTAGTATAAATGTATAAAAGACCATCCCCTATTTCACCATCTTTACAATGTCACGTGACAGGTGACAATTCGGTATCCATTGCAAAGTTAACACGCTGATACATCGCTGGGATTCATATAAGTTGCGCGATGTACACTGAAATGTCACCTGTCATCTGTCATTGTCGATATGATAAAATAGGGGGCAGGGCCTCTATTCTACTGCGCTATAACGATATCGCGTTTGACGTGTTTTAGAATCGTTTATGACTCGACCAACATTATTCAGAATGACATAAGAGTTATCAAAACGTTGACAATACGGGAATACTAAACGCGATATCGTTTTTACCGTAATAGTGTAGAAACCGGTTTTGATACTAATCTCATATTTACAAAACCAGGTAAGAGCATATCAGACCATGCTCAGTGTAGGGTTCTGAAACCGTTTAGTACTCAAAACATCAAAAACAACAAATAATAACTTTATTAATTGTCTATTTAAAGTCGTTTGGTGCCGTCTTAGATGATTTTAGTAGGTATACACACTTTAATCGCGGGTATCTCAAGAACCAATGATGTCTAATTAGTCGTGATAGGTTTCCTTTTTAATTCATATTAAAAACATATTCAAAAGCTTACTTTTTCATATTTATATAAGAAGAATTTTAAATTAGTTTACAAATGACGGAGTTCTGACGTAACCAACATTTAAAACCGAATTGAGAAGCTCTTTTTTAAATCACTTAAAAGAAGAAGACTGGTCCCCTACTGTTCATTATATTTAATAAGACTTATTCTATCAAACTTTAAATTTGTGCAATACTGAGTTTACATACATACAACTGTAAGCCACCGCTCCGCACATTACGAGTACGTGCAGTGAATGTGCGACGTACGGTCGAGGTTCTTAAATATGTATACACTTATGCACTTTATTTCAATGGGATAAGGTGCAAAAGTTTATACATATCTGAGAACTCGACTGTATAGACAACTTGGAAGCGGGAACTGTGCATGCCTTGAACTCACCCTGACTAATGTTTGTAGGTTTATCTGTCTGTGCCCATACAAAGGGTTTATATCCGTCGTAGAAGATTTCTCTTCTACCTTTGGACATATTTCGAATATAGGTTATAATATACTAGCGACCCGCCCTCGCTTCGCTCCGGATTAAAGTATTATACATATAAACCTTCCTCTTCAATCACTCTATCTATTAAAAAAAACTGCATCAAAATCCGTTGCGTAGTTTTAAAGTTTTAAGCATACATAGGGATATAAGGACAGAAAAAGCGACTTTGTTTTATACTATGTAGTGATAATAGTTTTATTTCTGAAACCGTCAACATTTCAGGATTTTTTTAAAGGTCATTACATAGAACCCATTAGGTTAGGTTAAGTTTTTTTTATAACAATCCTGAAAACCTTGCGGTTTCAGGTATAAAATCATTATTATATTATGACCATTATATATTATGATCCGTTTTCAACTTTATATATTATGATACGTACCCAAAAGCCTCAGATCACAAGGAAATTAAAACTATTTTTTTTTCTTAAGTTAAATTGCATGACAAGATAGATAAGTGCCGCTCATCACGTTTGTTCATTATTGCACGTTTTGATAAATCTCGTTTTAGTTTAGAAATTATCTGCACGTGTGTTAATCCGCTTATTACTTAAATTGATCTTGTATATGCACACCTCAGTCTTATTAAACTTAAATTAGATTGTAACTGACTGTCAAAGTCACTATGGAACACTCTGGTAAAGTGTTGACCTCGACTGAAGAATGATCGCCGCTACCCTGCTGATGTTCCAGCCACCACGGCAAATTAACTAAAACACACAATCATATTGACGAAAACACTGCGGCAAACAATACCCAAAGGAAATAAAGTTATGTAAGTTTACAAAACTAACATGATTTAAGTTATTGAAACCTTGGTAGATCTTAAGCAAGGATTTCTGTCATATTCATAAAATTGCCATATTTAAATGTATGAATGCAGTTTTTTAGGGTTCCGTAGTCAAACTAGTTAGGAACCCTTATAGTTTCGCCATGTCCGTCTGTTCGTCCGCAGCCTAGCGCAGAGACTCTTAAGTTAGTACTAGAAAGCTGTAGTTTGGCATGAATATTCATATTATTTAGTCACGCCAACAAAGTGGTTCAACAAAGTGTAAAAAAAATATTTTTTTAGGGTACCTCTCCTATACGTAACTTAGGGTTGTATTTTTTTTTCCCGTCCACCCCATAGTGTGTGGTGTCGTTGGATACAAATGTTGAACAATTTTTCGATCAAGGGATCCGTTTATGAAATATTAGGCTTTAAAGCGCCAATTTTTGTTAGAGGGGGGTTCCCCCCACCCCCCTACAGCCAAAACTATAAAAACTAAAAGTTATATAAACGGCACCAAATGACTTTAAATAGAATATTTGTTATTACTTGTTGATTTTTATGTTTGTAGTAAGTACTTAACGGCTTCGAAACCCTACACTGAGGATGGTCCAACATGCTCATGCCCGGTTTTTTCTTCTTATTAAAATCGATGACATGGTTCTAAGAACAGATCTTCGTATGTCTTATAGTTTCAGTATTTCCCATACTGACCGATTTAAATGAGACACCCTGCGTCAGTACTAATATGATTAAACTTGGTTTCTATTAAGCAAATGCAAACCAAAGCTAATTTTCCAATTAAAATTGCTGATGATTCAATCACGGGCCTCACAGCACATGGCCGACGGAACACCGCTCTAACAACGCTGCAGCTTATCATGCGGCCCAATGCATTGATTTCCACTGCACACACTGAATAGCATTCCAATCATTGTCAATAAACGAACCTCATAACACTGACGCGTCGAACATTGTTCCATTCAGTGTACGTTATAACATCTAAACAATGAAACAATATTCAACTAACTCAAGGGTTTACGAACAACAGACAAACAAAGAACTTTGTGTTCTAGACTTGGTTTTAAATGCGAGCTTTCTATTCACTGGAAATATTTTAGCCACTGAGCTACCTGAGACAAGTATAAGTCCTTAAGTAATATAAAGTTTTGGGTGATGTCTTGACTTCACAACGTAGTTGATGATAACTTAATGTATTGATTATTATCAAACCCCAAATTAACGTCTTTTGGTATAAATATAAACAAATGACGTGAAATGAATTTGTACAATTGTCATAAAAGTCGTTTTGCGGACCTACATCTGTTATTCTACGTAAATGATTTTATGTGAGAATTATTCAATTAAATTATAGCTGATCACGTTTACATGAGTAGCACAACGTTTTTTTTCTAATACATTAACATAATATAGTTGATCTTTTCGGCCTTACTCCTGTGTTATATTTTAATTCAAATGATTTTACAGTCACAAGAAAAACATTCTTAAGTAATTTTAAGGAAACCTCATCAAATATAAATCAAATCTTTCGTCATCACAAACATCAACGGCTTCAGTATCTCAAGAGCTTAAGATTTTTTTGCAATCGAACGTGTTTATTTCGTATTCTGTCGCAATATGATTTGTATTTTTTATACACGGGAAAATGACAATGTTCCTTCTATTTCTGGTTTGTTTGCACGTTGGTACGTACAAAAATACAAAATTAAAATACAAGAATCACAAATGACAAGATTTTACTTCGATGTGATTTCATTAATTGGGTGTTATTTTGACACTTTTAAATTGATTTTAATACATGAATATTTTGAATTTAAACTTTCGTATTGGCTTGTAATCTAGTTATGAAATGTATGACACATTCCAAGCACTAAATATGAATTACGTCTGTGCAAATGCGTCACAACCTATTTTTTTTTCTTTTTTATTGGTTCAATGGTCATGAGTCATGAGTTATCTCGGTCAATTATAATTATTTTGGTTTTTATTCTTGACCTTTTTGTACAGTCCAACAGGGTCTCTATTCTACCGGAGTAAAACCATATAGTCTTTAACTTGTTTCCATATTGTCAACGTTTTGATAGCTCTTATTTACTTGACAGTAATGGCGGCCGAGTTTAAAACAATACGAAAACACGTCAAAGACAAGGTTTTTATTGTTTAGAATCTCAGCCATGTTTGCTAATATTTCTACAGTAAAGTCATCATCAAACTCTTTATTTTCCCCTTAACGTTTTCAGCTTATATACCAAACTTCTGCAAGGTCGCAAATCACGTTGACAGAGCGCACGTCAGATTTTTACGGCAATCTAATAAGGGCTTCATTATGAAGTGTCCCCGGCCTCCGCCTCCGGCCCTCTGAGTTGGCAAACATTAGCTAATTAAAGGTAATCCGAAGTCGGCCCTGTTTCCCTTACAAGGAGTGCGTATCCTACCCTCATTAATCAAAAAGGCATAGCTCACAAATAACAGGGTAAAGTAAATTAAACTGTTTGAGGCTATGAATATGGTTGATTATGAAACTGAAGTTATTATAAGAGATGCGACCTTACTTGTAACGTTGGTAGCATAGATGACTAAGAGGACCCGGGTAGCATAAACAAGCTAATATTGAGTGAAATGTGGTAGAAGACGTTTGAAACGGGTTCTTGAATTTGAATGGCTGATATGTTTGCTAGTATTATAAATGCGAAAAGGGTTCACACATGTGCATACTCGTAGAGCATTAACTCGACATTTGTTTAAAGAGTATACTCATATAAGGAATTAATGTATGAACTTGATATTTTTTATACTATTTTTAGGTTGGAAAACTCGTTTCATTTACTTATTTAAAAAAAAAAATACTGAATTGTTAATGCTGTAATGCAAGATGTTAATACCGGCTGTGAAGATTTTAACTGACTACCTATTACAGTACGACACGGACGGGTAGACAGCGGAGGTTCAGTAATACTGTCCTGTTGGCACCACTTGAGTACAGAACCAAAGGAATTTTTATATATGCCGCACTAAAACTAAAATGAAACGATAAAAATAAATAGAAGAGCACAAATTCGCTTTAACAATGCCACAAATAATCCTAAAATACCCTTTCAACGGTTAAAATTTTCTCAGAAAAGGCAAAAACCGACTCAGTTCCGCTAAACCGCTAGCCACTTATATACAGAAATTTTTGCGCCTTAGCTAGCACGGGCAGAGAGGCCGAAGTTAGCTCGAAGAGTGCCCGGGAGGAAAGGCAGCCCTCTAATTAATTCCAATGTCCGCAGGTGGCCCTGTCTCTGTAATAAGACCCATTTTGTTCCGAATTCTTAAATTACAAGGACACAATTAGGTAAAGAAGGTAAAAGTCACTTGACATGGCAATATTTTGTATTAGTTAAAACATGTTTTTTAAGAAACTTTTCCCACGATTTCGTCGAAAATTTTGTTTCTGTACGCAATGGAATTTGTGATAAATGTTTGACAATTTTTTCCATGAAGGCTTGGTGCGAAACGAGTAATAATTATGTTGCTTGAAATTGTGGATCTACGAAACAAATAATGAAGGTTATTTTCTATATACAAACCTTTTCTCGTGCTCTTTCGGATTGATTTACTTTTTGTTGTTCGCAAGCGGACTGGTTATTTTTCACGCCTTCGAGCTGTCTGTGTTCAAATTTTCTATGAATCTTTCAGATAAAAAGAGAGAACGAATACGCTAATGTGTTATCCGGAAATCAACATAAATAAATATTTCCCTTAATAATATTATGAAACTTCTATTCAAAATATTTACATAAGCGTAATAAATCGAGCGTATAAAAAAACCATAAAAAACACTCCTTTAATAGAAAATAAGTATTTTTATACAAATACAACAGGAAAATATCCCAGTTCGAATTTATTCTCTTAAACATTCCTTTTCCTGGAACCCTGCCTAATCATTTAATAATGACTACACCGCACGCATTACTTACGGCCGGCCAAATTACATTTGCAATTGTAGTCATAAACCTCGCAAAGATCGGCTATCGTAATTAACAAAACGAGTCCCTGGCGACTGCTGCACTTGGGCCAACGTTCGCCCAACGTTGGCCCACACCCGCTCCTATGCCCAGCTCGCAAGCATCGGAGAACATCCAACATCTGCGATAATTGCCGCGCGCCTCCCCGAATAGTCGTAATACGGAATTATTTCTCAGCCATTATTACACCAATATAACCTGGTCTTTGGACGTGTTTATCTTATCGCCGCTTGCTGTGAACTTGTTGGATGAACGCGGGGGAGGACGGGTCTGTGTTGGTTGGTTATGTAAAGCACGGGTGCTAATCCTCTCGCGATATTTCCAGCACGTCCGCTGCGCTGTGATTGTCCCGCTGATTGCAGCTCGATCGGCAGCTGTAAGTATAGATCAGAAACGGATTAACGGTAGTGCAAAGTTATTGAAACCCTTTAGTTTGGTTTTAATCGGAGCTGATGACCGGGTTAGAGTATTGCAACTCAATATTGGAAAAAAGAGTTTAATTTATTACGAACAACTTACTTTAATTTGACACAATTTGAATAGTTGTGCTCTTACTCGTCAGTCCCATAATATCTGCTTCATGTTGAACAAAATATGTTACGTAACTCGCAAGATTTTGTTGTTACTTAACTTCCTATCTTGGCTGGAGAAAAGATTATGCATATACCAAGCAACGTTTGCTCGTGTTTAACGTATATGATTTTCGAAAACTCAGAAAATGTATGGCAATCACATAAGCGCTCCGGCAGCTTTTGTCAATCCTGTAAATTTTTGATAATATTAGGAAGTATTTAATTAGTCCTAGGCGCATAAAGTAACGGATTGCTTGTTGATTGCAGAGGTGGTGAGCAGGCTAAGCAATAGCGAGGCCTGCTAAAATACGCGTCGGGCAACCCTATTTCCGCCGAGGCATTTATAATGCTTTTCTCAATCATTAATGCGAATAAATGATACAAGTACATAATAAGAAATATTTGTAAAAAAACAAAGGGCAAAAGCATGTCGGACCATGCTCAGTGTAGGGTTCCGAAGCCGTTAAGGAGTGCAAACATAATAATCAACAAGTAGTAACTAATTTTCTATTTAAAGTCAATTGGTGCCGTCTTAGATAGTTTTAGTAGGTATAAACACTTTATCCGCCTGTATCTCAAGAACCAATGATGTCTAAGATCTATCTAACGACACCCCACACAATAGGATAGACAAGAAAAACAAAATACATCCCCATGTTGCGTGTAAAGGAAGTTACCCAAAAAATTTTTTTTTTACTTTTTATTGTACAACTTTGTTGGCGTGACTAATATGCATATTCATGTCAAATTACAGATTTCTAGTACTAAAAGTCTTTGCGCTAGGCTGCGGATGGACGCACATGGCGAAACCACAAGGGGTTCCTAGTTTGACTGCGGAACCCTGAAAATATCGATGATTGAGAAAGAATCTCCTTTTGAAAAGTATTGAGAATTCACAATGACTTACCGCCCGCTGCCGCACCGCATCGCTGCCCCAGCGCCGCCACCTTTTATTAAATTGGGTGTATGGGATTTTTGTCATGGTCAATTTGATTTTACAGACAATAGAGATAATTTTTAAATAAAATAAGGAATAATTAGGCACTCTCCGTTCTTGTGTTTCAATCGGAAAACGGTTCTTTCCGAGCATGTTTGTCAAAATTTAATTTGACTTTGTGACTCCTCTCTGCCTCGACCTGTGTTTTATTGAACTAAATTCATTCAGAAGAACCAAGTTTATATCAACATTTTGTCATTGATTCTCTGCTCTTTGATTCTATGAACCGTCCATTGTTCTAAACTAATACGATTGTCACGCATATAACTCGCGATGTTTTCGTAAACTCGGTTGTTGTAACACAGAATGGAACACAATATTGCGCAATCAAACCCCATTGAGTTTTTTTAGTTTGTCGATGATTGATCAATTTAGTTATTTTGTTGACAGTTTTTGATCCGATGTTGATGATTTTGTTTTGATGACGCGGCGGTGAGCCTACGTGGTGGTCGCTGTACTAACGTAGTAGCATTAATTAGTTTTAAGCCTTGGATGTTTTCTATGTATTTCTCTACATAATATTTATAATGAATAGATATGTTTAGCAATGTAATATCTAGATCCTACCCATACTACAAGCTAATTTACTCTTGGACTAATTAGGTCCATTTGTGTGAAATTGGTCCATGTTATTTATTTTGTTTTACGTAGTGTTGGTTTAAATGCATAAAATATCTTTCATAATAAATATCTCAAATTAAGGCTTCAGGATAAAGTATAAAAATGTCTATTCGATTAATAAAATTAAACGTTTTTTTCCTTAACAAGATATTTGTTCAGGTTCCCTTCGCTTAAAAATATTTATGTTAGGGGAAGAAACTCGAAGACCTGCGCCAAATAAATAATAACGAAACGTTTCGTTTGCTCCCCGTTTATTCGAGATAAATTCTTGTTCGTGCGTCCCTTCCAGGTCGCTTTTAATAAAACATTTCGAGACAACAATTAGGGTGTATTGGCTCGAAAAAATTCCAATAACGGAACATTTTCTCAAGTTTAATGCATTTTTCCCTCTTCTAAAATGTATCTTAACCAATACTTTTAAGTTGAATGAGTCGATCGACTTAAATATTTTGTTAGAATTTAAATACTCTTCGTATAAGGAAATATTTTGTACGAATTCATGAAACGAATGACACAAAAGTTATAGTCAACAAAATAAACGCAAAATATGCAAACAACAGAAAATATTGGAAAAAGTTACGGTTCAAAAATACGTAAATTTTGTAGAGCCAGTTTGAGTCTCACAGATGAACAATTTTGTTTGTTAATAATAAAGCTCTTTTTGAACAATTCGAGCTAAAACTTTTTATTTGAATCAGATTAATTCTTTAAAAATGGTGACGCAGTGGCAGCGGTGTTCATGTTAAAGGAAAAATACAGCTTCGTTCATAAGCTTTAAGATAGAAACAAACAAAAGTTATAGAGAATTAAATATACTTTAAAATAAGTACAATTAATATCAGGGGACGATTTCACACTAATTGACCTACTCCTAAACTAAGCTCTAGTCTTGTACTATGGGAACTGGATAACGATAAACTTTATTATATGTATGCAACAATTACATGCCATATTTAAATACAAAGAAAACTTTCAAGACTAGTAACAAATAATAATTACTCAAGCATTTGCCCGATTCGGGATCAAACTCACCGCTAGTTGTTATTTTTTTATGTTTTGCTATTAGTAAAATAAAAAAAAACAATATCTTAAGTAACCTCAAACACTACTTCTCAAGTTTCTAAAAATAATTAACCACCATTCATATCAAGATAAGTTTTAATAAAATCCTCACTAAGAAAAATGACGCACACAACTAAAAAAATATTTACAAAACTTAGTAATAACTTACAACAGATGGCGTTGATATGAGTACAATTAAAATAAACAACGGTAGCCGTCCCCGGGGCATCGAACCAGCCCCTGCGCGTTGCTCTTCGCGAATCAGGTGCAGGTTAGTTAATCCGGGGTGATGTATCGTCGATCGTCGCTGAGGGAGGACGAGGAACTAAAGAATGGGGTGCTCGGCGACCTTAGTTTCGAAATTGTTACATAGTCTTTAAACTGCGATGCAGAGGAGTGCTATAAGCTTGACGCGGGTATCTGTGTACATGTGCATATGTCTCTGGGATCGTAGCTGCTTAACTGATGCTTAACGATTGTTGAATGCAACTTGTCTAGCGGGCACAGGGCGGTTCTTAGCTATGTTTAACGAAACTTGGTTTAGTCGTTTAAGACTTGGTTTAGTTTAGTTCTAAAATTAAAAGGTCACTTTTGTATCGTTTTTGTCTTTTTATTTGTGTAATGATAATACAAAAACTAAATAAAAAAATAACAAATATCACTGGATCAAACTAATCTCTAGGCTTGTATTATGGGTATTAGACAACGATAAACATACTTATATAGAGAAATATAATACTTAAATACATAGAAAACATCTAGGATTCAGGAACAAATACTCGTGTTCATCACACTAATATCGGCCCTTACGGGGATTCGTACCCAGGTTCGCTAGCTTCGAAGGCAGGGTCACTACCAACTAGGCCAACGTGCCATCAAGTAGGTACTAAGTTTTTAAGTTAACCTTCTCAACGCCATGTCAAATACAAAGGATGTCACTCACACGCCAATGACAGCTTAAAACCAAAGCTACTGTCGACCTTACGTCATAGATACTAAGGTTCATTTTGTACTGTAAACCATGAGGGAAATATCTGTCGTTGACTTTGAACCAGTCGTGCGGATATATCCGTCCATGGCGTTAAAACGTCAAAAACCGTACTAACTTTACGTTTGGACATCATTCGTGCAATAGTTTTTATTTGAAACTTCTTGTAATACAGTGGTTACATACAGCATTTCGTTTAATCATTATAGAGGAATAATAAAACAAAATGTAAATGGAATACGTCCATCTTCTATATAGTAAAAATCAATCGCTGAATGTGTTGCTAAGCACAAATCTCGAGAGCAGCTGGACCGATTTCGCTAATTCTTTGTTTATTGTGTTAGTTAGTTTTTTGAGAAGATTATGGAAACTGTTCTAATAAAATTATCTTATTCGAGAAAAAAAACAATTATATGTGGAGATTTTAATGTAAATATTTTAGAAAACAGTCCACTAACCAAAAGATTAATAAATCTTTTCAAATCTTTCGGCCTGACACATACTTTTATGGAGCCAACTAGAGTTACTAACACTAGCGCCACGTGTATTGATAACATTTTTACTGATATAATTCCTATTGGTAAGAGTGTGATCAGCAACCTGGAATCGGATCATTTGGGTCAATTAATTAAATTCAAGTCCGTATCGAATAATATTCCAAAAAAAGAAATTACTTTTGTGCCAGTAACTGCAGACCGTGTGGAAAGAATGAGACATAACCTAGTGCATAATTTGCCCTTTCTAACAACTGATAAGGGACCCAATGACATGTACAACTCATTCTTTCACACATTCATGAAACAATTTAACGCAGTATTTACATCCAAATCGGTTGTGGTTGGTGGTGCAAAGGTTTTCAGTGACTGGGCTACTGCGGACTTACATAAGCGTAGAAGAATACTGTATCAACTATATGAGGAACGGCGGTATAACGCGAGTGAGGAGTTTAAGGAACATGTCAAACAGTATTCTAAGCAATTCAAGATAGACTGCCGTATAACTAAGCGAAATTTTTTAAGTAACAAAATCTTGAATAGTTCTGATGTTATTAAAACGACCTGGAAAATAATTAATGAAGAAACAGGTCGCCGAAAAAAGAACATTAACGACTATCGTTTAAAAGTAGATGGTAAAATAATAGATTCCAATCCAGATATCGCAATTGAATTTGAAAAGTTTTTTACCGATATACCAGTGTCCACGACTAAGTGCTTGAACTCTTCGCCTGCGTCTGCCATTGTACTTTTAGAAGATAACGTGCCTGAATGCAGTATATACTTTGAATTCAAGCGCGTTACTGCCTTGGATGTAATTAAGGCATTCAACTCAATCAATATAAAGAAAACCAGTGACCTTTGGGGAGTGTCGGTCCATGTACTCAAATCCTTAATTGAAGTCATAGCATCTGACTTAATGGTCGTATTTAATCACTGTGTTGATTGTGGTGAGTTTCCTGATCTTATGAAACATAGTAAGATAATTCCATTATTCAAAACGGGTAGTACTTTTGACCCCACAAATTTTAGACCAATATCCATACTACCCACTTTCAGTAAAATATTTGAGAAATTGATTTTGTCACAGTTAGCGGAACATTTTCGGTATAATAATTTATTACACAATAAACAATTTGGTTTTACTCGGGGTCGCTCGACAACCGAAGCTGGTGTTGAGTTGATTAAAAACATTTTTAATGCCTGGGAAGGGTCACAGGATGCTTTAGGTATTTTTTGTGATTTGTCCAAGGCCTTCGATTGCGTTAACCATGACACATTGATCAGGAAACTACACCACTATGGAGTTAGAGGTACTGCGCTAAACTTAATAAAAACGTACTTATACGGGAGAATACAAAGGGTAGACGTGAATGGAGTACGATCACCTGGGTCATTGGTCTCAATGGGCGTACCACAGGGCTCAATATTGGGTCCATTTTTATTCCTCATCTACATAAATGACTTACCTTACCTTATAAAGGACAACCATGATATAGTATTGTTTGCTGATGATACGTCACTTGTGTTCAAAGTTAAACGACAACAGCAGTTTAATGTCAATGTAAACAATGCTATATCAAAAGTAGTCGATTGGTTTAGTGTTAATAATTTATTACTGAATGAAAAAAAGACGAAATGTATAAAGTTCATGACTACTAATGTGAAAAATAGTCAAACTACTGTAACTATTAAAAATGACAAACTAGACCTAGTTAATGATACAGTGTTTCTTGGTATAACGTTAGACTCCAAGCTCCAATGGGGTCCTCATCTTGCTGGATTGGCGGGTAGACTCAGTTCAGCAGTTTTTGCAGTTAATATGATTCGGCAATTAATAGACTTAGATACCGCTCGATTAGTTTATTTTAGTTACTTCCATAGTATTATGTCATATGGTATTTTACTGTGGGGTAGTGCTGCTGATGTAAATAGCATCTTTGTTCTGCAGAAGAGGGCTATTCGTGCTGTCTACAAGATGGGCCAGAGAGACTCGCTTAGAGATAAGTTTAAAGAAATTAATATATTGACCATGCACAGTCAATACATTTATGAAAACATTATTTATGTTCATAAAAACATCGCTAAATTTAGAAAGAACTGTGACATACATAATGTTAATACCAGAAATAAATATAAGCTCGCAGTGCCCTTCACGCGGCTCCATAAAATAAAAAACTCTTTTATGGGTAATTGTATTAGGTTCTATAATAAGCTCCCAAGTAATGTTACTGAACTATCAGTAAATAAATTTAAGAGTTACGTTAAGCGTAAACTAATTTCTAAAGCATATTATAGTATTAAAGACTATATTAATGATAACAATGCTTGGGACTGAATTGCTTGTAATAAAATGTTTAGTCCTTACGACAAAAGGTTGCGAACGTCGAAAAAAAAAAAAAGACATCCGACAGAGTTTCTTACAGGTTCTTCTCTGATCGGTCGCGATTTGAACCTGCAGTCAATTTAGGCTAAGTCGCTACTATGACGTTTCAAAAGAGTTTATTATTTGTAAACCTACTTGAATAAAGATTATTCTGATTCTGATTCTGATTCTGTTACTGTCAAGAGAAGGCTTATGAAAGATAAAAATGAAAATCCACCGGAAAAGTCAGAAATTAGCAGCGGGGCGAAGCCGCTGGCGGGCCGCTAGTTTTGTATAAAGATTCGTGACGCACCTTACAATTATTACGCAGTTTCCAAGAAACAAAAAATACAATATTAAATGAGTTATAAAGGCGGATATAGACTAAAGGAACATAGAACAAGAACTGGAACAAGAGCGTTCTTTTGTATGCTTTTACGTTAAAACAAACGCTAAACGATTTTTTTTTTTTAAGGAACTGAGACCCATAGACATTTGTAATCTCAAGACTATAATCCCAAGACCTCAAATGCGTTGCCAACCCTGAGGACTAAGATGGAATGCCTCTATGCTAGTAATTTCACTGGTTGTCTTATCCCCACACCGGAACACAACAATGCGAACACTGTTGCTTGGCGGGTGGTTAATGGATAAGATGGTGGTAGCGATCCGGACGGACCCTTCACAGGGTCCTACCACCACTAAAACAAGAAAGAGAGAACGATAGTAGTATTTACTACACTATGGCCAACAATGATAGCGATATTGTGAATTCAAATGCTGAATTTATTGTTATGATTCAATTGTTGAAATATCCATCCCATTTCAAATTCAATTCGTTGTCAAGCATCTCCCTTGTGCAATTTATTTTTATAATTTTTGTAGGTTGGATCCCATAGACATCTCAAATTATGGTTCACTTCTGTAATAAGTAAACGCTAAACTTCATTACTCCAAGTCATAATTACGAACTAATCGGTACTCAAAAATTCAAAGATGACTAGAATATTTTGAAGAGACCGCTTCTGAACGCAAAGCATGTTTTTTTTACAGACAACTGCCTCTAAATTCTACTGCGTTTTAACGATATCGCGTTTGACGTGTTTTGGAATCGTTTATGTCACAGTCGCCATTATTGTGAATGACATAAGAGTAATCAAAACGTTGACAATACGGAAACACGTCAAAGGAGATATCGTTATTACCGTGTAGAATCCCAGCCCAGTTAGAGTTATTTTGCGACGTTTACCACCAAACAATTGAGCATTATTTGAGCATTCTACTGAAATTTTCGCGAACACCGGCAAACTCACATGAAACAAACGAGAGAATGCTCGTTATGTGCAGGTTAAAAAAGCTCTGCTAGAATTAGCATTTGCTAGTTTTGTCTAAACCCACCTTAACTATAATTAATAAAATTTTCAATAACCATTTGCCGACAGGATAATATTTATATACTCATGGTTAAAATCTTGCATATTTTATAGGGTGTTAATTATGATGTAACAACCAACTACATTGAAGTATATTAATTATAATTTTTCATCGAGTAGATAATTAAGTCTCGTTTTATTTCCGAGGGTAGTTCCCCATCGTGTTAGACCATGAATCTCCAGCACGCGTGCCGTACGTCGCGGCTGACAACTCAAAGTGCACCCACCCTCTCCTGGCCCGCGCCGCCGCGCCGCCCGGCAGCCATAACTTATGGCGCCACGTGGTCCGCGAACAGGCGCATGCGCTGCTTATTGTGGGTACGTGCAACAACCATGCGACATTTGTGCGACGAGGCACTAAATAATGTCATGTTATTGAACCGTAGTATTTGTTCTTCATGGAACAATTCAACGGTCTCATTTGGCGGACATGTTTCGTATGTTTGACGTTGTGTTTGTTTTTATTTTGCCCGATTTGCCAGATATTTCTCTCTTATTTGATTACCATTTTGATATAGACTATCTTTAATCTATGCCATTTCTCATTCCATTTCATTGGCAGACGTATTAGGGTCTGTCCAACACGTTGCCATGTTCATACAGGTACCGCGGTATGATGATGTGTACAGGCCCTTAGTATCAAATGTTGACGAAGTATTAAGTCTGGCTTGGCCCAATATGGCCTTAATTAGGGAGTTTATTAAGACTAAGAGAAGGGAAACTAGGTCTTGGGCCACCTCATGGTAAGTAGCATATTTGTATTCTCAAGACTGCAATCCTAACTATGCAATTACATGACAGACCCTAAGGACTAAAACGGATTCCGTTACGCCGGCCCAGTGGAAACTGTGAACCATAGACATTCGCATTCCCAAAACTGCAATCTTAAGACTGCAAATGCATTGCCAACCCAGAGGGCTTATATGGAATGCCTCTATGCTAATTATTTCACCGGCAGTCTTATCCTCAAGCCGGAACACAACAATGCAAATACTGCTGTTTGGCGGTTAGTTAATGGATAAGATGGTGGTAGCGATCCGGACGGACCCTGCACAAGGTCCTATCACCCGCAAAAGATTTGAAACAAATTATTATATCTTGAGGATGGTTCGAGTAGACTCTCGTGCAGGGTCCGTCCGGATCACTATCACTGCCGTATCCTTTAACCTCCCGCCAAGCAGCATGTCCACATTGAAGTGTTCCGGTGTAATGATAGGAAAACCGGCGTAATGCATTCCGTTTTAGTCCGTAGGGTCTGTCATGTAATTGGCTAATTGCATAGTTAGGATTGCAGTCTTGAGAATACAAATATGCTACTTACCATGAAACTTGTCAGGCTATACATAGGCGAACTTATATCTTTATGGGATCTCTTTCATCTAACCTTACGCACCAATGAGTTTTTGTAATTTAGGTACATACCAGGAAACCTGCACATTCGAACCGCTATGCGCCGAAATGTATTCGGAGAGACCCGTCCTTAATAGATAAAGAGAAGATAATAAGTTTATCTGTAGAATTTACAACATATAATTTAGACACAAACAATTTAATTCTACCCCGGATTCAGATGAGAAAAAACGTATTTCAAAATGAAATCACTTATTCGTTCACAACTGCAGATTTAAAAGTTATTATAAATACAAATATAGGTTTTTATAAAACTTTCCCAACTTAACCTATGAATATTTAAATCGAGCTCTGACACCGAATAAATATTACGCGATTCCAATTTCAATATCGGTTGTGAAATTCACATTTGGTTCATACACTTTTATATTTTAGGGTTCGATATAAAAGAAAAAATTGAATAATTCTTATTTGAATTATTTTGTTAGATAAATTATTTTGAAGATTTGATATTTCGGAGATAGTGGCATTTTTAGGGGCCAAGCCTATCCAAAAAAAGATTTATTATTTGAATTAGGTACAAACGTAATAGAAAAATCAGAACCCTATTTGAGTTTCCTAGCATAAATTAAATACTTTTTGCCGAGGTTTCTTAAGACAACATGATATTCGTGGTACAGCCAGCCACTCAGAATTTGTTTTTGCTTTCGATGTCGTCGTATTGATCGCAAAATTGTTATTATAGTTTGAAGTGGAGTTCAAACTTGAAGAGCTCAATGTCAAGAACTGAAGTTGGACAATTCTATACCTGAATAGGTTCTGAGATGTTATTGTATTTCAGAAGTCAACAAACTTGCAACGATTGTATCAACTGAATTTCATTCTAAATTGACAAAGTTATTAACACAAATAGTTTATTTGTTAAGGACGTCATTGTTTAAACTTTGCAATGCGCAAATACTTAAATCTTTTTTAACAAATATTATTAAAAAATAATATATTATTTATATAAAAAAACACCTTCCTTGACCTCTGCACATCGTATTCAGATAACCAAGAGCACATACGATTATTATGAAGAAGCTTAAAAGGTTTAAAGTGGTTTTCTAACAGCCTTACTTAAAGACGTCAATTAATTTTAAATTGTGGTTAAAGTTGCTGCTCTCACTTTCTTTGCCATAGAAATAGAATAAGACAACACGTCATTTAACAAGCTTTTAATTAATTGACATCTCTGAGTGCGGCCGTAACTGATGTACTCTTAGTATTGTGTTATTATGACATAACTATAGAGTTTTGTTTACGCTCAGAGAAAAGGACAGAGTTTTATAACTGCCATAGCTCTGTCCTTTACGCTCATAACAACCCTCCTGGTCCTAAAAGGGAACTACGAGTAGTTATTTTTCTGATGATAGAAAGAATAGCTCGATAAAAATGAAGTTTACTCAGTAAGTTTCAATAACGAATGTTAAAATATTGATAAATAATAAGTCTGTCAGTGTAGGAATAAATATTAGCACAATACCGTTGTAGGTCCGAGATAGGGCTTCTTCACTAGGCCTAGGTCAGCTAGGCGTTCAGCGGTCCACTGCTCTTTTCTGGGACGTCCCGATCTTCCGGAATTTGTCTAGTCCAGGTTATTAGTTCACGCACAAGAGTAAAACATACACAAATAGGCCGATTCAGGTACAGGCAATATGTATTATACCGGTCAATGCGCATCACACTACACGTCGGTCAGTACTGAATGTCAAAAGCTAGCGAGAGGGGTCACAAGGTCGCCTATGAGTGGCGGGGTGTCAGGTAAGAATTAAACATAGTCCCCGCGCTAAACATAGTAAGATGTTTAGGGAAAAACTAATTTATTTGTAGGCGAATAAGTCTAGTTAGTGGGCGCTTTAAGACGCCTGTACAAGTCTGAACATCGACAACCCGAATTACGTCATCCTGTCCGGGAAATATCCGGATAATGCGACCACGTCTCCATTCTAAAGGAGGAACATTATCATCTTTAATAAGAACCAGATCTCCAACTGACGGCGGCGCCATGGGTTTCGTCCACTTGTTTCGGGCTTGTAAAGTACATAGATATTCGGTGTGCCACCGGGACCAGAAATGTTGGGTTATCTGTTGTATGATTTGAAACTTAGTGAGACGGTGCATTTTAGAGTCCTTGAACGGGTACTCGGGTACGGCGTTCAAGGGCTGTCCTATCAAAAAATGACCCGGAGTAAGAATTTCGAAGTCATTGGCATCACGAGACGCAGGGCAAAGAGGTCGGGAATTGAGGACTGCTTCTATTTTAGCAAATACTGTCGTGAGCTCCTCAAAAGTTAAAGGAGTATCACCAATAACCCGTTTGAGGTGCGTTTTGGCTGATTTTACAGCCGCTTCGAATAAACCACCCCAGTGTGGACAAGACGGCGGATTAAACAACCATTTGACGCCGCGTTTAGATAGCTCTTGGCCAATTTCGGGGTGCTTGACGGATAAAAACGCCTCTAAATCAGTGAGATAGTTATTAGCTCCAACATAGTTCCGGCCATTGTCTGAGCGAACAAGACTTGGTAACCCGCGGCGGGAAGCAAACCGAGTAAAAGTAGCAAGAAAGGCCTCTGTGGTCAAATCAGAAACGATCTCAAGATGAACAGCCTTTGTGGAGAGGCATACAAATACACACAAATAACTTTTAATTAGTTTTCGATTACGATAGGACTGCACTTTAGTATAAAAGGGGCCTGCGAAGTCGGTACCAACACCATCAAAAGGCCGAGAGGCGGTTACGCGGTCCTTAGGTAAATCTCCCATAGGTGGCTGAAATGTCTCAGTTTTTAGTCGATAACACGGCAAACATTTGAAAATTATGTGTTTGATTGCACGAAGGGCGGATAATATCCAAAATTGGCGACTTAAAACTCCTAGTAAGGTAGTTGCACCGGCATGAGAATTTTGTAAATGGTGATGCGATATAATAAGGTAAACAAGTGGGCCATTTTTGGGTAATAAGAGGGGGTGACGAGACTCGAATGGAAGTTCAGAGTTACGTAACCTGCCACCGACGCGAATGAGGCCTTGGCTGTCTACAAAGGGGTTGAGACGTTTGATAGAGGAATGAATTTGTTTTTTCTGTGACAAGGAGTCAAATATATCAGGGAAGGAAGCAGTCTGGGTTAGTTTGACCAGCTGCAGAAGGGCCTCAGTTCGCTCCTGTGGTAACAAGAATGATGAAACTACCCGGCACTGTGGATTTCTACAGTTATACACAAATCGCCTAATAAACCCTGTAACTCCTATAAGTTTATTGTACGAACTGTATCGCTCGAGTAAAAACGAAGCATCAGGAACGTGGCTAGTAGGGGTTGAGACCAATAGACATCGAAGCCCAGGGAGGTCGGAAGGCAAATTACATTCATGGGGTGGCCACTTATTAGAATCCTCTATAAGCCAGGGCGGTGACCACCAAAGGAAATTTCCAAGGAGTGCACTAGCATTCTGGCCACGTGACGCACCGTCAGCTGGATTAAGTTCACCAGGTACATGTCGCCAAATTGATGGCGTCACACAATTATTAATTTGACTCACTCTGTTAGCCTCAAAGGTCTGAAGGCAGTGAGGAGGAGTCTGGACCCAAGCCAAGACTATTTTGCTGTCCGTCCAAGTATATATGGCATGCAGCACTAATGTTTTCTGCAGACAGGAAGCAACGTGCTGCACTAATTTTGAAAGGAGCAAAGCTCCTTGCAATTCCAACTTTGGAATTGTGAGTCGCGTCCGAACTGGGGCAACTTTAGTTTTTGAAGTGAGCAAGTGGACGGAGCAAAAGCCCGACGTTGTTTGCGTTCGGAGATATACGACCGCCGAAAACCCAGCCTCTGACGCGTCGCAAAATCCATGAAGGGAAAGGATGAGGGGTTATCAGGGAGGATATGGCGTGGAATGGCCACTTGGTTAATATTGTTTAAATCTTGGGTAAACGATTGCCATTCATCGGAAAGTTCCTGAGTTAAGGCATCATCCCAATCGAGACCTGAGAGCCAAAGCCGCTGGATAAAAACCTTAGTCTTAAAAACAACGGGTGATATCCACCCACATGGATCGTACATACGAGCAATCAAGGAGAGAACCTTGCGTTTGGTTGTGTAAGGATCAATGTCGAAGGCACACTTGTAGGTAAATGTATCAGTCTTAGGGTTGTACTGCACTCCCAAAACTGCAACCGTTTGAGGGTTTTCAGGATCATGAAAGGAATGTGGTTGCTGAAGATGCTCGGGGGGAAGATCGTCTAGGATTTCAGGTTTGTTACTTATCCATTTCTTTAACTCATAACCTCCAGAGGCCATGATTTGTTCTAACTGGCTCTTCAATGCACGAGCCTTGGCCACCGATTCAGCGCCAGTCAAGCAGTCATCCACGTAAAGGTCATTCTCAATAACAGCAGCTGCTTCCGGGAAATTACACCGTTCTTGGTTCGCTAATTCTAAAAGGGCACGCATAGCGATGTAAGGACTAGAACGCAAGCCATAGGTGGTCGTGTTAAGCTCATAGGTAAGTAACGGGGCTGATGGGGATTCACGCCACAGGACAAGTTGAAATCGACGATCCTCATCGGAGACCCAAGACATACGGAACATCATACAAATGTCAGTGATAAAGATAACAGCATGTCTACGAAAATTAAGTAAGATAAGACTGATGTCTTTCTGCAATTTGGGGCCGGTATGAAGACAACTATTAAGGGACACGCCCGAAGAAGTAACGCAGCTACCATCAAAGACAACGCGGATTTTAGAGGTGTCGCCGGATTTTTTAAAAACTCCATGGTGTGGGATAAAATAGTGTTCAGCGCATAGAGGGTCAAACGAAGACAAACTCATGTGATGCAAGGCAATGTACTCACGCATAAAATCGATGTATTTCTCTCGAAACTCTTGATTGTATTGCATTCGCTTTTCCAAATTTAAAAATCGTTTCACTGCTGTCATTCGGGAATTTCCCAGTGTTGGGCGGTCTGACAATAGGGGAAGTCGCACTTTAAATCGACCATCGGGTTCACGAATGGTCGTAGTTTGAAAAAGGGTCTCACACTCAACGTCGAGGGGGTTAGAAGGTCGAGGTTCTGGTATCTCCTCGATTTTCCAAAATCGTTCAACGATTTGGGATAAACTAAGACCGGTCATGGGGGGATGAGGATCACCAGCGTCACAGGGTATAGAACCGGAAAGAATGAAGCCAAATATGGTTGAAAAGGCAGTTATTTGACTTGTGGGTAAGAATTGCTTCTCAGGGTTAAAGATTGCTCCAAAGACGTCCGCTCCCAACAACACGTCTATGGGTCCCGGGAGGTAAAAGGTGGGATCAGCTAAGCGAAGGTGCGTGGTAAGTGCAACCAATTTATTGGGTAATTTTAACTCTGGGTGATTTCCCGCTATAACGTTCACTACCATAGCTCTAGTTTCAATAAAGGGATTTTCAGAATGAACGGGCTTGAAACACAAAAGGACTGTACCGCAGGAATTAATTGTTTGCACATTACCTATTCCTCTGACCGGAGTTGACGAAAAGCGAATAGGGAGGTTCAGACGGTCTACAGCCATCTCCGACGTAAGCAGACAGCCCTGAGCTCCAGTATCGCACAAGGCTCGAGCTTCAATAAAGTAACCACTAGGTGTTTTTATATGGATAAGTGCAGTAGGTAGCAATACAAAGGAATTGGTGGGTATAGTCGATTGTGGAGGAGGCAAAGGCGGTGGGTCTAAGTCTAGCTAGATTTTATTTTCTTGCGTACGTAACCTTGTTGCGTCGCTATAAGTCTGAGTTTGAGCTCCACGACCAGATTGTGATGGTGCTGGGGAATAAGATTGGCGCGCCGGGGGGGGCGAGCGATAAGAGCGTCTGCCGCGTGTGGGAGTAGGCGAACGTCTGGGATAATAAGTCGTATGAGGCGGCGGAGTCCTCGGCGGTGATCTGCGGGAAGTGCCAGAACGGTAATATATGCCCCCGCCCGTGCGAGGAGAAGGGGAGCGCGAGGTGCCTGGCATCACTTTACGAAATGAAACAGCAGGATAGCTGCATTTTTCTGGGTACTCTGGAGACCGGGGGTCATTGAAACATAATAACGTATGGTGGGTACTACGTCGGCACGTTCCACAGTAGTAGTCGCGTTGGCAATAGGCAATAGAATGCTTGTCTAAACAGCGGTAGCACAAACCAGCGCCCTTCACAAACGACGAACGATCTCTGGGGGACAGTTTCCTAAATTCAGGACACTCCCTTAGATAATGTGACTCACTGGAGCAGTGGTAACACAAACGTGGGAGCCGGTTGGAGTGTACAGCAACAACAGGAACAGTGGTAGTGTAAGCGTGCTTGTTTAACAGAGGGGACCGCGGGCGCAATTTAAGTGGCATGGTCGGAGTCGCATCAACAAGGGGCGCGTTCCCGACGTTATCATGATGGCGGCACTCTTCTTCCAAGAATAACAGGAGCTGATCGAAATTAGGTAGTTCAGTATGATTTCCATGACGACGTTCAAATCTAGATCTAAGGTCACTAGGCAATTTAGTCAAACAAATGTGCACTAACATGTAAGACCAATGACTTACAGGCAACTCGAGTCGTTCGAGACCTCTAAAGGCAGTAAGCAACGGGTTTAGAAATGTAGCACGCAAACCGGTTAATCTGGTATTGATTTCAGGCAAGGTCAGGATTTGGGATATATAATTATCCGCTAGAACGCGTGTGTTGTGGTATCGCCGCTTTAGCAGCTCACGGGCTACCTCATAGTTGCCGGCCTCCATGCGCAGGTGCTGCAGCAGGCGGCGAGGCTCATCAGACAGCGCACCCAGTAGATACTGCAGCTTCATGATGGGGGTCAGGTGTGGTTGGGAATCGACAACACTTTCAAATTGATCAACAAAGCTTATCCAGGAGTCAGCTCTCCCGTCAAACTTGGGCACAGGCAAATCCGGTAACTTACTTGAGGTCGGGTCAAACATGCTGAACCTAGCCGGGAGCCGAGAAGGTGTGCTACTAGCGGTAGGTCCTTCAGTTTCATGTTTAGGGAAAACCTCAGCGTGTTTGATTTTAAGGTCATCAACCATATCTCTAATAACACGGGCTTGCTGACGAACATAGTTATACTCGCTCCCATCTATATTGTGGTCTAAACTTCCGAAAAGCTCTGAACACGCATTGCTAAACTTTTTATAATGCGCATCCAAATCACTCAATCTAACACGTAATTTGGCCTGCGATAGAGAATTCAACGACTCGTGAGTATGTCCGACCCACTCACTTACGAAACGAACAATTCCAATATTCCGTTTAAATGCAGCAGAATCGGTGTACAGAACCGATGGAGATCGAGCCGGGTCAGTATCGTTCTCAGACATATCAAACACGAGTAAAGTCAGAAAAAAAACTATATACTTACTTCAACTAACAAACAGATAACCCAATTTAATAATTTGCACTTTTTCTATAGATAATTACAATGTTGTTATGCAAGCCGGGCGGCCGGGCCGGCTCGGCAGAGATAAGGAATGTTATATGAAAAAAATGGTCGCAGGTAAACCGCAAGTACATCCAAGACCCAACTATCTCGTAAACAAGTGACGTCAATCAAGTTATAATTGAAATTAATATTTCGTTTAGGAATATACGTAGGTTTGTATTTATAATTCTTATTTAAATCAATGTTCTCATAGTTAGATAGGGATCCAAGCCTATTTTGTTGTATAATTATGGAGTTAGGCTAAATTCTAAATCTATTGGTGGGTACTGCAAAAGAAAAGAAACCAGGGGGAACGGAACCACGCTCTGCTACCAGAAAATGTTAAAATATTGATAAATAATAAGTCTGTCAGTGTAGGAATAAATATTAGCACAATACCGTTGTAGGTCCGAGATAGGGCTTCTTCACTAGGCCTAGGTCAGCTAGGCGTTCAGCGGTCCACTGCTCTTTTCTGGGACGTCCCGATCTTCCGGAATTTGTCTAGTCCAGGTTATTAGTTCACGCACAAGAGTAAAACATACACAAATAGGCCGATTCAGGTACAGGCAATATGTATTATACCGGTCAATGCGCATCACACTACACGTCGGTCAGTACTGAATGTCAAAAGCTAGCGAGAGGGGTCACAAGGTCGCCTATGAGTGGCGGGGTGTCAGGTAAGAATTAAACAACGAAGAAACTTTTTTTTTAACATATTGTGATTAAGAAATAAAGGAAGACTACAAAAGTGTCCGTACGTCTCGTTTATTTTAAATACTGTTAGGGCACCTGGCGGATTTATTGAGTATTTTTAGGTACCCTTGAAGTTAGGCAAAGTGATATATTATTTTATTTATTCCACTATTTCCGCTTAAAAGCAAAGCAAAACCAACACGTGCGTTTATTAAGCCTTACATTTAGGCAAACCGCACTGCCCCGTTTCCTTTGTAGCTAATATTCTGACCTAGGATTAAATATGAAATGGGTTTAAAAACCGAGGCCCAGGTAATCCAGGTATTATTAACAAGCTACTAGTGATGCTAGTAGCATCTAAGTGTTAGTATAGCGTAAAGCGTAACTCACTCCGTTTGCGCTCAGTGGCTTCTTGCGAATGTAAATCTAAGAAGTTCGGTAGATCGGTTGGTATTCCTTACAGTTAGAATTCGATGATGATACTGCTCTCAAGCTAAGAGCCACTGGTATTTAACATCCTGCTTCGGTTATATTCTACATATTATCTGTTTCAGTGCCTCTAAAATTTGTTTTACAGAAATAAACTACAGGTAGAGTTATTGAAATAGACATCCTAAAAATGTAAGCAATTCTGACAAAAGGTAACGCTAAGTTCTTAACACACTTTCGCCAGCAACGTGTTAAAAATGGCCCAGCTCATAATCACGTCTATATCGAAAATTTTACTGGTTGCAATAAGTAATGAAACTGTAATCGGTGCAAGTATCCTGTCAAAAAAGGACAACTCAAGCGATAGGTAAATGAAAAGTTATTAAAATCCTGTTTTTTTGGTTAGTTAAGTCAAATTTTGACACGTACGTTTGACACTTGAAGCAATAAAATATTCACAAAGCGAGGGAAATGTTCTGTGCTAAAAAGCCTACTAACGCAAAGTTGCATGTATTCTTTCTAGCAAACTTAAAATTGATCATTTTCCAGTACATTCAGGGTTTTATTTTCATGATGCTAAAAACGTCACGACCAACATTTGTAATAGAGAAACAGCGGAATTAGCTGAATGATGTTGCTGTCCCGCGGGGCACGTCGGCTGTTTACGCGAAGGGTTGTGGCCATTTGGGAATCTCTACAAGTCACTGGTTGAAATGAAACCTGTCCCTTGACGCACTACGAAGTTTGGGGGAGTATTTGATTACATAGAGGTAAATGTTAAGGGTTATTTTGTCAAATCCTTAACAAACTTACAGCTAAATAGTATTCGCAAGTTCTGCTAATAAGCACACTTAAGTGAACAGCAGTGTGCCGTGTGGTTGCCGGGTTAGAATAGTGCCACTTCATGTCTTCCCGTGGATGTCGTAAAAAGCGACTTAGGGAATAAGGGCTTGAAGTGCTTGAGACTAAACCAACGAATGGGAATTTTACGCATTTTATTTTATGATGTCTGAGTGAAGACAAAAAGAAAACATGTTCTACAGCAATATTTCGATTGGTCTTAAACGTAGTACCAATACAAACATGCCATTTGCTTTGCTTCGAAACAGCTCCGCCTAAATAAATAAATCAAACAGAACACTTTTTTCACTTGTAAATTTGCTTGTTAACGTTTTAGTTTTTAACGAGTGTCCCGTTGCGTCAAGTTAGCGTTTCATAAATCTAAAGAAGCCCTATGAAATGTTATTTTAGTACTCGTTGGTATTAATAGGCACTTCGTTTGCGGGGAACTGTATACGTTTTTACAACAAGATACCATCTGATATCGTCAATATGCCGTTCAATGAATTTAAATCTCACATCAAGCGCTGCTTGTTGGGTAGGGCATATTATACTGTAAACGACTTCATTGGTGACCGAGATGTATTTAAGTAGTATCTATCATGTAAGCTATTATTAAAGTAAGATCATTTCGTAAGCTAAGCATATTTATAATATTTGTATTTTAAACACGCCCTTAAGCAAGCTGTGTATTCAAACACTACTTTTTATGTTTACTATCATGTATTTGTCCTTTATCTTTATTAGTTCTTGTACGTACGTGACGCTTTTATGAGAACACACTGTGATGTTTCTCGCCGGACAGCTGTTTCACGCAAAATTACTTCTATGTTGTCCGGCAGCTTGAGCAAGTCATGCTCGCTTAAAGGTCTTTGCTTACGGCGGCGTCGTTGATCGGGTCGCCACTTTCCCGAACACATGGTTGAGAGAGGCGATGGCTGAGATACGCGTCATACTCGTGAACGGGTGCTGTTTGTGGGGTCCGGTCTGTTCACGTTTGCAAGGACTGGTTCTTCAGTTTATTATTCTAGATATGGCTTTTGACGTAGAGACCTCGTCGTGTTGTTCTCCTAGACTTATTATTTTTAGTTTAATGTTATTAGCCTTACATTTGTATTGATTTTATTTGTTCAAGCTTTAATCATTATTATTTATTACTTTATTAAGTACTTGTAATGTAACTTACTTTTAAGTATTTCTATACTTTTGTTTGAAAAAATGACCTTCTGCTGGAGTTTCTTGGCGCTTCTTCTCCGCAATGATGGTCTTATCTGAAGCGCTAGTAAATTCACTTCATATTACCGACGTGTAAAAGAGCCCCATGGGGGCCTATTTACTGAATAAACATTTTGATTTTGATTTTGATTTTGGACAATAAGTGAATTTAAGAATTATTATAAAAAAATAGTATTTTTTTTTTTTTTAATTTGGCTGAATGACCTAAAGTTCCCGGGTCTTTTCTAAGGTGTACTGTAGTAAAAAAACAAAAGTTTCAAAATAGCTGGAATTTGTTTTGTTTTGCTTTTGCACGAAGTTCTTGAAAGTTAAAAGAAAGAAGAGAGTTAATCATTTTTTATGTGTGAGAATGTGTGACTTTGGCGAATTAAGTGATGCGGAAATGTTGACGCCGCCAGAAATAAAACAGGCGGCAATGGAAGTGAGCATTAATTTGCTACCTTTAAAATCGAAAAAGGTCCTATATATTGGTATATTGTACATGTTTTATTTTACGATTCCGCCCATTATACCTGGGCAGAAAATGTTGTGCTACTTGTAGGTACATATCCCTTTGAGCTCATAGAAAAAGTAATGTATGCAACTATTCATAATCAGCCATTGAGACACTCATGCGTATTTATCATGACATTCGGCTTCGCCTCATGTCATAAACTCGCACTCGTGTCTCAATGGCCCTTATTATGATACAGTTGCATAAACTACTATTATTCCATTCAAATTGTGTTAAAATGAAATTGGCTACTTTTTTCGACTTACAAAAACGAAAAATAGCTGGTCTCTTCGGAAAGGCCTTTTTAACCGACTTCAAAAAAGGAGAAGGTTATACGTTACATGGTACGTATTTTTTTTATGTATGTTTACCGATTACTCCGTCAATTGTGGACCGAGTTTGACTTTTTTTTAGTTTGATACAATATACTTCCGAGTTGGTCCCAATGTCACCAAATCTTAATCTGATGAGGGGATCAGTGAGGAATTGAGGGAACTCCTCAAATATTGTAGGCAAACATATAGCGATTTTAGTATTTTTAGTAAGAAGTCTAGCATTTGCATTCAGAAAGTATTATTTGAGAAAGTGGGACTGATGATGAAGACCACAGATGGCCATCGGAACTCCTCAACGGTACCTATTTCAAGGGTGGCGTTAACATATCTCGATTAAGATAGTTGAGCGACTACAACGAAGAATATTTACTTGTTGAAATATGACTATGACTTTCCGGCGGCGTTGCTTGCGGTGCGCTTGAAACTTAAAGTTTCATATCAACTAATAAGTGGGACTATGGAACAGCGTAATACGATCACTAAAAAGTTTAAAATAAAATAAATGTATTCATTAAAAAAACAAAAAACCGCCTTCAAAAACGCAAGATAATTTCTTTTAAAATTGTAAGCACCTACCTAAGGTTAATCGAAATGAAGTCGGCGACCACAATATTTTCACCAAAAAAGCCGACTTCAGTACGACTAACCTATTAGGTAGGTGCCTTCAATTTTAAAACAAGTTATTTTTTGCGTTTTTGAAGGCAGTTTTTTGTTTTTTTTAATTGATATTTGCATCTAAGCTAGTGTCGAGTAAACAATGCAGTGTTTTCTTGAATTTAAAAATATAGCTTATGTGTTAATCGAGGGTATAAACTATCTCCATTCCAAATTTCATCCAAATCCGTCCAAACGTTGCAGCGTGAAAGAGTAACAAATAACACACACACACACACACACACACACACACACACACACACACACACACACAAACTTTCGCATTTATAATATTAGTAGGATAGGAAGTAGATAGATATTACTTAAAATGAACTAAGTAACAGGCAAACATACGGTCGGGCTTACGCTATGTTTCCACTAGATCTGTACGAGGTAACAGAGCGATCTGCGAGGAAAAAATCCACCAATAAGAGATTTGTGCTGAGCAAGGTTAGGAATTATTTAATGTCATGTTTCAACTGATTCACTTACTTACCTGTCAAAGTTATGAAAGAGACAAGCTACTAAAATGTGTAGCTAATTATAAAGGCCGGTTATACGGACAAGAACACTGTTTTGCTTGTACCGTCAGCATTGAAAGAAAATTTCAAAATTAATTAAGTTAAGGTTCAAAACGGGAAGCTCTGTTAAAAGTCACCCACTCTATTAGTGTAAACGTTTTACAATCGGCAAAATGTGACCCTGATTCACCATAGAACTGTCATAGTGACATTATAAATCAAAATTTAAGAAACTGCTAGCAAAATGGTACTGTTCTATTATATAAATAAATAAATAAATATCACGGGACAATGTCACACAAATTGATCTAGTCCCAAACTAAGCTCCAGGCAGGAATAGGGTAATTATACTTACATACATACATAAAGACACGCCTTTATTCCCAGAGTGGGGTAGGCAGAGCTACAGAATTACCAACAACTCCAAAAAACTTGTTGATGATTCCGTAACTACATTTTGCACAACCAGGCTAAGATGTTTACCAGTGTATTAGTGACAGGTTGCAAGCCCATCGCCTAACAGTACTACAAGCCCTTATTCCCTTAGTCGCCTCTTACGACATCCACGGGAACACATGGAGTGGCACTATTCTAACCCGGTAACCACACGGAAACGGCAACCAACGGAAAAAAATACTAATAATAATTATACTTAGAAAGAGAAATAAATACTTAAATACATAGAAAACATTTAAGATTCAGGAACAAATACTCGTGCTCATCACACAAATATCTGCCCTTTCCAGGATTTGAACACGGGACCGCAGGGTCACTCCCAACTATGCCAACGTGTCGTTAATGTTTGGTCAGAGTACATTATGCCAATTTTACATTGTTTATCTATAATAACATTTAAAATATGAAAGTAACCACTGTCTGTCTGTTTGTTACACTTTCACAGATAAACCGCTGAACCGATTTAGATTAAATTTGTTATGGAGATAGTTTGACCGGGAAAGGACATAGGGTATTTTTTAATTCATATTTTTTACGGTTTCTGAGGGAATAGCGAAAAACGACTTCTACGCAGACGAAGCAGCTAACAGCTACAGTAATGGACATGTAGATACTTCTCTTGCTACTAATCCTCTGCGTACAGTCGAACTCACAAGTAGCTGTACTTTTTAGTTTAGTCAAAAACTTAAATTTGTGACCCACCTTAGGTTCAAACTCAATCTGACATCCTACTGCAATAATGTTGAGTTTCCTCTAAGTTACAAATGACTTGGCAACATCAAGCAATTTTTTTATTGAAATGTTTCCTAAATCGCACCTATTGATATACTGAATTCAAATCACTCTTACTTTACTACGTTAATGCGACAAAGTACCAAAATGTACCTCTACTTATCATGGTATCAAGAAGAATTCTTGCAATATTAATAACCGCTTAGGACTATACGTGGAGCTAATACATTCACAACTCTTCGAAGCCCTTTTGTGCCCCACCTATTGAACCTCGTACGTCAGTCTAAGTTCCCCAAGACTCATTCAGTTCCTGAGTTCAGTTATACCATTGTCCGATGGCGGTTAAATATTAAATGAGGACTGGCAATTATAATAACTTGACGTTCCAACATTGTCGAGTATGCGATAAAAGGCAGGCTTTGTGTGACTTGATTCCTTTTGTAAGGTAGTATAAATGTATAAAAGACCACCCCCTATTTCACCATCTTTACAATGTCACGTGACAGGTGACAATTCGGTATCCATTGCAAAGTTAACACGCTGATACATCGCTGGGATTCATATAAGTTGCGCGATGTACACTGAAATGTCACCTGTCATCTGTCATTGTCGATATGATAAAATAGGGGGCAGGGCCTCTATTCTACTGCGCTATAACGATATCGCGTTTGACGTGTTTTAGAATCGTTTATGACTCGACCAACATTATTCAGAATGACATAAGAGTTATCAAAACGTTGACAATACGGGAATACTAAACGCGATATCGTTTTTACCGTAATAGTGTAGAAACCGGTTTTGATACTAATCTCATATTTACAAAACCAGGTAAGAGCATATCAGACCATGCTCAGTGTAGGGTTCTGAAACCGTTTAGTACTAAAAACATCAAAAACAACAAATAATAACTTTATTAATTGTCTATTTAAAGTCGTTTGGTGCCGTCTTAGATGATTTTAGTAGGTATACACACTTTAATCGCGGGTATCTCAAGAACCAATGATGTCTAATTAGTCGTGATAGGTTTCCTTTTTAATTCATATTAAAAACATATTCAAAAGCTTACTTTTTCATATTTATATAAGAAGAATTTTAAATTAGTTTACAAATGACGGAGTTCTGACGTAACCAACATTTAAAACCGAATTGAGAAGCTCTTTTTTAAATCACTTAAAAGAAGAAGACTGGTCCCCTACTGTTCATTATATTTAATAAGACTTATTCTATCAAACTTTAAATTTGTGCAATACTGAGTTTACATACATACAACTGTAAGCCACCGCTCCGCACATTACGAGTACGTGCAGTGAATGTGCGACGTACGGTCGAGGTTCTTAAATATGTATACACTTATGCACTTTATTTCAATGGGATAAGGTGCAAAAGTTTATACATATCTGAGAACTCGACTGTCTATACAACTTGGAAGCGGGAACTGTGCATGCCTTGAACTCACCCTGACTAATGTTTGTAGGTTTATCTGTCTGTGCCCATACAAAGGGTTTATATCCGTCGTAGAAGATTTCTCTTCTACCTTTGGACATATTTCGAATATAGGTTATAATATACTAGCGACCCGCCCTCGCTTCGCTCCGGATTAAAGTATTATACATATAAACCTTCCTCTTCAATCACTCTATCTATTAAAAAAAACTGCATCAAAATCCGTTGCGTAGTTTTAAAGTTTTAAGCATACATAGGGATATAAGGACAGAAAAAGCGACTTTGTTTTATACTATGTAGTGATAATAGTTTTATTTCTGAAACCGTCAACATTTCAGGATTTTTTTAAAGGTCATTACATAGAACCCATTAGGTTAGGTTAAGTTTTTTTTATAACAATCCTGAAAACCTTGCGGTTTCAGGTATAAAATCATTATTATATTATGACCATTATATATTATGACCCATTATATGTTTTCAACTTTATATATTATGATACGTACCCAAAAGCCTCAGATCACAAGGAAATTAAAACAATTTTTTTTTTCTTAAGTTAAATTGCATGACAAGATAGATAAGTGCCGCTCATCACGTTTGTTCATTAATGCACGTTTTGATAAATCTCGTTTTAGTTTATAAATTATCTGCACGTGTGTTAATCCGCGTATTACTTAAATTGATCTTGTATATGCACACCTCAGTCTTATTAAAATTAAATTAGATTGTAACTGACTGTCTAAGTCACTATGGAACACTCTGGTAAAGTGTTGACCTCGACTGAAGAATGATCGCCGCTACCCTGCTGATGTTCCAGCCACCACGGCAAATTAACTAAAACACACAATCATATTGACGAAAACACTGCGGCAAACAATACCCAAAGGAAATAAAGTTATGTAAGTTTACAAAACTAACATGATTTAAGTTATTGAAACCTTGGTAGATCTTAAGCAAGGATTTCTGTCATATTCATAAAATTGCCATATTTAAATGTATGAATGCAGTTTTTTAGGGTTCCGTAGTCAAACTAGTTAGGAACCCTTATAGTTTCGCCATGTCCGTCTGTTCGTCCGCAGCCTAGCGCAGAGACTCTTAAGTTAGTACTAGAAAGCTGTAGTTTGGCATGAATATTCATATTATTTAGTCACGCCAACAAAGTGGTTCAACAAAGTGTAAAAAAAATATTTTTTTAGGGTACCTCTCCTATACGTAACTTAGGGTTGTATTTTTTTTTCCCGTCCACCCCATAGTGTGGGGTGTCGTTGGATACAAATGTTGAACAATTTTTCGATCAAGGGATCCGTTTATGAAATATTAGGCTTTAAAGCGCCAATTTTTGTTAGAGGGGGGTTCCCCCCACCCCCCTACAGCCAAAACTATAAAAACTAAAAGTTATATAAACGGCACCAAATGACTTTAAATAGAATATTTGTTATTACTTGTTGATTTTTATGTTTGTAGTAAGTACTTAACGGCTTCGAAACCCTACACTGAGGATGGTCCAACATGCTCATGCCCGGTTTTTTCTTCTTATTAAAATCGATGACATGGTTCTAAGAACAGATCTTCGTATGTCTTATAGTTTCAGTATTTCCCATACTGACCGATTTAAATGAGACACCCTGCGTCAGTACTAATATGATTAAACTTGGTTTCTATTAAGCAAATGCAAACCAAAGCTAATTTTCCAATTAAAATTGCTGATGATTCAATCACGGGCCTCACAGCACATGGCCGACGGAACACCGCTCTAACAACGCTGCAGCTTATCATGCGGCCCAATGCATTGATTTCCACTGCACACACTGAATAGCATTCCAATCATTGTCAATAAACGAACCTCATAACACTGACGCGTCGAACATTGTTCCATTCAGTGTACGTTATAACATCTAAACAATGAAACAATATTCAACTAACTCAAGGGTTTACGAACAACAGACAAACAAAGAACTTTGTGTTCTAGACTTGGTTTTAAATGCGAGCTTTCTATTCACTGGAAATATTTTAGCCACTGAGCTACCTGAGACAAGTATAAGTCCTTAAGTAATATAAAGTTTTGGGTGATGTCTTGACTTCACAACGTAGTTGATGATAACTTAATGTATTGATAATTATCAAACCCCAAATTAACGTCTTTTGGTATAAATATAAACAAATGACGTGAAATGAATTTGTACAATTGTCATAAAAGTCGTTTTGCGGACCTACATCTGTTATTCTACGTAAATGATTTTATGTGAGAATTATTCAATTAAATTATAGCTGATCACGTTTACATGAGTAGCACAACGTTTTTTTCTAATACATTAACATAATATAGTTGATCTTTTCGGCCTTACTCCTGTGTTATATTTTAATTCAAATGATTTTACAGTCACAAGAAAAACATTCTTAAGTAATTTTAAGGAAACCTCATCAAATATAAATCAAATCTTTCGTCATCACAAACATCAACGGCTTCAGTATCTCAAGAGCTTAAGATTTTTTTGCAATCGAACGTGTTTATTTCGTATTCTGTCGCAATATGATTTGTATTTTTTATACACGGGAAAATGACAATGTTCCTTCTATTTCTGGTTTGTTTGCACGTTGGTACGTACAAAAATACAAAATGAAAATACAAGAATCACAAATGACAAGATTTTACTTCGATGTGATTTCATTAATTGGGTGTTATTTTGACACTTTTAAATTGATTTTAATACATGAATATTTTGAATTTAAACTTTCGTATTGGCTTGTAATCTAGTTATGAAATGTATGACACATTCCAAGCACTAAATATGAATTACGTCTGTGCAAATGCGTCACAACCTATTTTTTTTTCTTTTTTATTGGTTCAATGGTCATGAGTCATGAGTTATCTCGGTCAATTATAATTATTTTGGTTTTTATTCTTGACCTTTTTGTACAGTCCAACAGGGTCTCTATTCTACCGGAGTAAAACCATATAGTCTTTAACTTGTTTCCATATTGTCAACGTTTTGATAGCTCTTATTTACTTGACAGTAATGGCGGCCGAGTTTAAAACAATACGAAAACACGTCAAAGACAAGGTTTTTATTGTTTAGAATCTCAGCCATGTTTGCTAATATTTCTACAGTAAAGTCATCATCAAACTCTTTATTTTCCCCTTAACGTTTTCAGCTTATATACCAAACTTCTGCAAGGTCGCAAATCACGTTGACAGAGCGCACGTCAGATTTTTACGGCAATCTAATAAGGGCTTCATTATGAAGTGTCCCCGGCCTCCGCCTCCGGCCCTCTGAGTTGGCAAACATTAGCTAATTAAAGGTAATCCGAAGTCGGCCCTGTTTCCCTTACAAGGAGTGCGTATCCTACCCTCATTAATCAAAAAGGCATAGCTCACAAATAACAGGGTAAAGTAAATTAAACTGTTTGAGGCTATGAATATGGTTGATTATGAAACTGAAGTTATTATAAGAGATGCGACCTTACTTGTAACGTTGGTAGCATAGATGACTAAGAGGACCCGGGTAGCATAAACAAGCTAATATTGAGTGAAATGTGGTAGAAGACGTTTGAAACGGGTTCTTGAATTTGAATGGCTGATATGTTTGCTAGTATTATAAATGCGAAAAGGGTTCACACATGTGCATACTCGTAGAGCATTAACTCGACATTTGTTTAAAGAGTATACTCATATAAGGAATCAATGTATGAACTTGATATTTTTTATACTATTTTTAGGTTGGAAAACTCGTTTCATTTACTTATTTAAAAAAAAAATACTGAATTGTTAATGCTGTAATGCAAGATGTTAATACCGGCTGTGAAGATTTTAACTGACTACCTATTACAGTACGACACGGACGGGTAGACAGCGGAGGTTCAGTAATACTGTCCTGTTGGCACCACTTGAGTACAGAACCAAAGGAATTTTTATATATGCCGCACTAAAACTAAAATGAAACGATAAAAATAAATAGAAGAGCACAAATTCGCTTTAACAATGCCACAAATAATCCTAAAATACCCTTTCAACGGTTAAAATTTTCTCAGAAAAGGCAAAAACCGACTCAGTTCCGCTAAACCGCTAGCCACTTATATACAGAAATTTTTGCGCCTTAGCTAGCACGGGCAGAGAGGCCGGAGTTAGCTCGAAGAGTGCCCGGGAGGAAAGGCAGCCCTCTAATTAATTCCAATGTCCGCAGGTGGCCCTGTCTCTGTAATAAGACCCATTTTGTTCCGAATTCTTAAATTACAAGGACACAATTAGGTAAAGAAGGTAAAAGTCACTTGACATGGCAATATTTTGTATTAGTTAAAACATGTTTTTTAAGAAACTTTTCCCACGATTTCGTCGAAAATTTTGTTTCTGTACGCAATGGAATTTGTGATAAATGTTTGACAATTTTTTCCATGAAGGCTTGGTGCGAAACGAGTAATAATTATGTTGCTTGAAATTGTGGATCTACGAAACAAATAATGAAGGTTATTTTCTATATACAAACCTTTTCTCGTGCTCTTTCGGATTGATTTACTTTTTGTTGTTCGCAAGCGGACTGGTTATTTTTCACGCCTTCGAGCTGTCTGTGTTCAAATTTTCTATGAATCTTTCAGATAAAAAGAGAGAACGAATACGCTAATGTGTTATCCGGAAATCAACATAAATAAATATTTCCCTTAATAATATTATGAAACTTCTATTCAAAATATTTACATAAGCGTAATAAATCGAGCGTATAAAAAAACCATAAAAAACACTCCTTTAATAGAAAATAAGTATTTTTATACAAATACAACAGGAAAATATCCCAGTTCGAATTTATTCTCTTAAACATTCCTTTTCCTGGAACCCTGCCTAATCATTTAATAATGACTACATCGCACGCATTACTTACGGCCGGCCAAATTACATTTGCAATTGTAGTCATAAACCTCGCAAAGATCGGCTATCGTAATTAACAAAACGAGTCCCTGGCGACTGCTGCACACCCGCTCCTATGCCCAGCTCGCAAGCATCGGAGAACATCCAACATCTGCGATAATTGCCGCGCGCCTCCCCGAATAGTCGTAATACGGAATTATTTCTCAGCCATTATTACACCAATATAACCTGGTCTTTGGACGTGTTTATCTTATCGCCGCTTGCTGTGAACTTGTTGGATGAACGCGGGGGAGGACGGGTCTGTGTTGGTTGGTTATGTAAAGCACGGGTGCTAATCCTCTCGCGATATTTCCAGCACGTCCGCTGCGCTGTGATTGTCCCGCTGATTGCAGCTCGATCGGCAGCTGTAAGTATAGATCAGAAACGGATTAACGGTAGTGCAAAGTTATTGAAACCCTTTAGTTTGGTTTTAATCGGAGCTGATGACCGGGTTAGAGTATTGCAACTCAATATTGGAAAAAAGAGTTTAATTTATTACGAACAACTTACTTTAATTTGACACAATTTGAATAGTTGTGCTCTTACTCGTCAGTCCCATAATATCTGCTTCATGTTGAACAAAATATGTTACGTAACTCGCAAGATTTTGTTGTTACTTAACTTCCTATCTTGGCTGGAGAAAAGATTATGCATATACCAAGCAACGTTTGCTCGTGTTTAACGTATATGATTTTCGAAAACTCAGAAAATGTATGGCAATCACATAAGCGCTCCGGCAGCTTTTGTCAATCCTGTAAATTTTTGATAATATTAGGAAGTATTTAATTAGTCCTAGGCGCATAAAGTAACGGATTGCTTGTTGATTGCAGAGGTGGTGAGCAGGCTAAGCAATAGCGAGGCCTGCTAAAATACGCGTCGGGCAACCCTATTTCCGCCGAGGCATTTATAATGCTTTTCTCAATCATTAATGCGAATAAATGATACAAGTACATAATAAGAAATATTTGTAAAAAAACAAAGGGCAAAAGCATGTCGGACCATGCTCAGTGTAGGGTTCCGAAGCCGTTAAGGAGTGCAAACATAATAATCAACAAGTAGTAACTAATTTTCTATTTAAAGTCAATTGGTGCCGTCTTAGATAGTTTTAGTAGGTATAAACACTTTATCCGCCTGTATCTCAAGAACCAATGATGTCTAAGATCTATCTAACGACACCCCACACAATAGGATAGACAAGAAAAACAAAATACATCCCCATGTTGCGTGTAAAGGAAGTTACCCAAAAAATTTTTTTTTTACTTTTTATTGTACAACTTTGTTGGCGTGACTAATATGCATATTCATGTCAAATTACAGATTTCTAGTACTAAAAGTCTTTGCGCTAGGCTGCGGATGGACGCACATGGCGAAACCACAAGGGGTTCCTAGTTTGACTGCGGAACCCTGAAAATATCGATGATTGAGAAAGAATCTCCTTTTGAAAAGTATTGAGAATTCACAATGACTTACCGCCCGCTGCCGCACCGCATCGCTGCCCCAGCGCCGCCACCTTTTATTAAATTGGGTGTATGGGATTTTTGTCATGGTCAATTTGATTTTACAGACAATAGAGATAATTTTTAAATAAAATAAGGAATAATTAGGCACTCTCCGTTCTTGTGTTTCAATCGGAAAACGGTTCTTTCCGAGCATGTTTGTCAAAATTTAATTTGACTTTGTGACTCCTCTCTGCCTCGACCTGTGTTTTATTGAACTAAATTCATTCAGAAGAACCAAGTTTATATCAACATTTTGTCATTGATTCTCTGCTCTTTGATTCTATGAACAGTCCATTGTTCTAAACTAATACGATTGTCACGCATATAACTCGCGATGTTTTCGTAAACTCGGTTGTTGTAACACAGAATGGAACACAATATTGCGCAATCAAACCCCATTGAGGTGTTTTAGTTTGTCGATGATTGATCAATTTACTAATTTATTGACAGTTTTTGATCCGATGTCGATGACTTTGTTTTGATGACGCGGCGGTGAGCCTACGTGGTGGTCGCTGTACTAACGTAGTAGCATTAATTAGTTTTAAGTCTTGGATGTTTTCTATGTATTTCTCTACATAATATTTATAATGAATAGGTATGTTTAGCAATGTAATATCTAGATCATACCCATACCACAAGCTAATTTACTCTGGGACTAATTAGGTCCATTTGTGTGAAATTGGTCCATGTTATTTATTTTGTTTTACGTTGGTTTAAATGCATAAAATATCTTTCATAATAAATATCTCAAATTAAGGCTTCAGGATAAAGTATAAAAATGTCTATTCGATTAATAAAATTAAACGTTTTTTTCCTTAACAAGATATTTGTTCAGGTTCCCTTCGCTTAAAAATATTTATGTTAGGGGAAGAAACTCAAAGACCTGCGTCAAATAAATAATAACGAAACGTTTCGTTTGCTCCCCGTTTATTCGAGATAAATTCTTGTTCGTGCGTCCCTTCCAGGTCGCTTTTAATAAAACATTTCGAGACAACAATTAGGGTGTATTGGCTCGAAAAAATTCCAATATCGGAACATTTTCTCAAGTTTAATGCATTTTTTTCCTCTTCTAAAATGTATCTTAACCAATACTTTTAAGTTGAATGAGTCGATCGACTTAAATATTTTGTTAGAATTTAAATACTCTTCGTATAAGGAAATATTTTGTACGAATTCATGAAACGAATGACACAAAAGTTATAGTCAACAAAATAAACGCAAAATATGCAAACAACAGAAAATATTGGAAAAAGTTACGGTTCAAAAATACGTAAATTTTGTAGAGCCAGTTTGAGTCTCACAGATGAACAATTTTGTTTGTTAATAATAAAGCTCTTTTTGAACAATTCGAGCTAAAACTTTTTATTTGAATCAGATTAATTCTTTAAAAATGGTGACGCAGTGGCAGCGGTGTTCATGTTAAAGGAAAAATACAGCTTCGTTCATAAGCTTTAAGATAGAAACAAACAAAAGTTATAGAGAATTAAATATACTTTAAAATAAGTACAATTAATATCAGGGGACGATTTCACACTAATTGACCTACTCCTAAACTAAGCTCTAGTCTTGTACTATGGGAACTGGATAACGATAAACTTTATTATATGTATGCAACAATTACATGCCATATTTAAATACAAAGAAAACTTTCAAGACTAGTAACAAATAATAATTACTCAAGCATTTGCCCGATTCGGGATCAAACTCACCGCTAGTTGTTATTTTTTTATGTTTTGCTATTAGTAAAATAAAAAAAAACAATATCTTAAGTAACCTCAAACACTAATTCTCAAGTTTCTAAAAATAATTAACCACCATTCATATCAAGATAAGTTTTAATAAAATCCTCACTAAGAAAAATGACGCACACAACTAAAAAAATATTTACAAAACTTAGTAATAACTTACAACAGATGGCGTTGATATGAGTACAATTAAAATAAACAACGGTAGCCGTCCCCGGGGCATCGAACCAGCCCCTGCGCGTTGCTCTTCGCGAATCAGGTGCAGGTTAGTTAATCCGGGGTGATGTATCGTCAATCGTCGCTGAGGGAGGACGAGGAACTAAAGAATGGGGTGCTCGGCGACCTTAGTTTCGAAATTGTTACATAGTCTTTAAACTGCGATGAGAGGAGTGCTATAAGTTTGACGTGGGTATCTGTGTACATGTGCATATGTCTCTGGGATCGTAGCTGCTTAACTGATGCTTAACGATTGTTGAATGCAACTTGTCTAGCGGGCACAGGGCGGTTCTTAGCTATGTTTAACGAAACTTGGTTTAGTCGTTTAAGACTTATTAGTTCTAAAACTAAGGGTCACTATTGTATCGTTTGTCTTTGTCTTTTTATTTGTGTAATGATAATACAAAAACGAAATAAATAAATAACAAATATCACTGGATCAAACTAATCTCTAGGCTTGTATTATGGGTATTAGACAACGATAAACATACTTATATAGAGAAATATAATACTTAAATACATAGAAAACATCTAAGATTCAGGAACAAATAATACTCGTGTTCATCACACTAATATAGGCCCTTACGGGGATTCGAACCCAGGTTCGCTAGCTTCGAAGGCTGGGTCACTACCAACTAGGCCAACGTGCCATCAAGTAGGTACTAAGTTTTTAAGTTAACCTTCTCAACGCCATGTCAAATCAAATACAAAGGATGTCACTGACACGCCAATGACAGCTTAAAACCAATGCTACTGTCGACCTTACGTCATAGATACTAAGGTTCATTTTGTACTGTAAACCATGAGGGAAATATCCGTCGTTGACTTTGAACCAGTCGTGCGGATATATCCGTCCATGGCGTTAAAACGTCAAAAACCGTACTAACTTTACGTTTGGACATCATTCGTGCAATAGTTTTTATTTGAAACTTCTTGTAATACAGTGGTTACATACAGCATTTCGTTTAATCATTATAGAGGAATAATAAAACAAAATGTAAATGGAATACGTCCATCTTCTATATAGTAAAAATCAATCGCTGAATGTGTTGCTAAGCACAAATCTCGAGAGCAGCTGGACCGATTTCACTAATTCTTTTTTTTTTTATTGTGTTAGTTACTGTCAAGAGAAGGCTTATGAAAAATAAAAATGAAAATCCACCGGGAAAGTCAGAAATTAGCAGCGGGGCGAAGCCGCTAGCGGGCCACTAGTTTTGTATAAAGATTCATGACGCACCTTACAATTATTACGCAGTTCCCAAGAAACAAATAATACAATATTAAATGAGTTATAAAGGCGGATGTAGACTAAAGGAACATAGAACAAGAACTGGAACAAGAGGGTTCTTTTGTATGCTTTTACGTTAAAACAAACGCTAAACGATTTTTTTTTTTTTTTTAAGGAGAAGGCACACGAGCACTCAGGCCACCTGATGGTAAGTGGAATCTGAGACCCATAGACATTTGAAATCTCAAGACTATAATCCCCAATGCCTCAAATGCGTTGCCAACCCTGAGGACTAAGATGGAATGCCTCTATGCTAGTAATTTCACCGGTTATCTTATCCCCACACCGGAACACAACAATGCGAACACTGTTGCTTGGCGGGTGGTTAATGGATAAGATGGTGGTAGCGATCCGGACGGACCCTGCACAGGGTCCTACCACCACTAAACAAGAAAGAGAGAACGATAGTAGTATTTACTACACTATGGCCAACAATGATAGCGATATTGTGAATTCAAATGCTGCATTTTATTGTTATGATTCAATTGTTGAAATATCCATCCCATTTCAATTTCAATTTGTTGTCAAGCATCTCCCTTGTGCAATTTATTTTTATAATTTTTGTAGGTTGGATCCCGTAGACATCTCAAATTATGGTTCACTTCTGTAATTAGTAAACGCTAAACTTCATTACTCCAAGTCATAATTACGAACTAATCGGTACTCAAAAATTCAAAGATGACTAGAATACTTTGAAGAGACCGCTTCTGAACGCAAAGCATGTTTTTTTTTACAGACAACCTCTAAATTCTACTGCGTCTTAACGATATCGCGTTTGACGTGTTTTAGAATCGTTTATGTCACAGTTGCCATTATTGTAAATGACATAAGAGTAATCTAAACGTTGACAATACGGAAACACGTCAAAGGAGATATCGTTATTACCGTGTAGAATCCCAGCCCAGTTTGAGTTATTTTGCGACGTTTACCACCAAACAATTGAGCATTATTTGAGCAGTCTACTGAAATTTTCGCGAACACCGGCAAACTCACATGAAACAAACGAGAGAATGCTCGTTATGTGCAGGTTAAAAAGCTCTGCTAGAATTAGCATTTGCTAGTTTTGTCTAAACCCACCTTAACTATAATTAATAAAATTTTCAATAACCATTTGCCGACAGGATAATATTTATATACTCACGGTTAAAATCTTGCATATTTTATAGGGTGTTAATTATGACGTAACAACCAACTACATTCAGAATCAGAATCAGAATCAGAATAATCTTTATTCAAGTAGGTTTACAAATAATAAACTCTTTTGAAACGTCATAGTAGCGACTTAGCCTAAATTGACTGCAGGTTCAAATCGCGACCGATCAGAGAAGAACCTGTAAGAAACTCTGTCGGATGTCTTTTTTTTTCGACGTTCGCAACCTTTTGTCGTAAGGACTAAACATTTTATTACAAGCAATTCAGTCCCAAGCATTGTTATCATTAATATAGTCTTTAATACTATAATATGCTTTAGAAATTAGTTTACGCTTAACGTAACTCTTAAATTTATTTACTGATAGTTCAGTAACATTACTTGGGAGCTTATTATAGAACCTAATACAATTACCCATAAAAGAGTTTTTTATTTTATGGAGCCGCGTGAAGGGCACTGCAAGCTTATATTTATTTCTGGTATTAACATTATGTATGTCACAGTTCTTTCTAAATTTAGCGATGTTTTTATGAACATACATAATGTTTTCATAAATGTATTGACTGTGCATGGTCAATATGTTAATTTCTTTAAACTTATCTCTAAGCGAGTCTCTCTGGCCCATCTTGTAGACAGCACGAATAGCCCTCTTCTGCAGAACAAAGATGCTATTTACATCAGCAGCACTACCCCACAGTAAAATACCATATGACATAATACTATGGAAGTAACTAAAATAAACTAATCGAGCGGTATCTAAGTCTATTAATTGCCGAATCTTATTAACTGCAAAAACTGCAGAACTGAGTCTACCCGCCAATCCAGCAAGATGAGGACCCCATTGGAGCTTGGAGTCTAACGTTATACCAAGAAACACTGTATCATTAACTAGGTCTAGTTTGTTATTTTTAATAGTTACAGTAGTTTGACTATTTTTCACATTAGTAGTCATGAACTTTATACATTTCGTCTTTTTCTCATTCAGTAATAAATTATTAACACTAAACCAATCGACTACTTTTGATATAGCATTGTTTACATTGACATTAAACTGCTGTTGTCGTTTAACTTTGAACACAAGTGACGTATCATCAGCAAACAAGACTATATCATGGTTGTCCTTTATAAGGTAAGGTAAGTCATTTATGTAGATGAGGAATAAAAATGGACCCAATATTGAGCCCTGTGGTACGCCCATTGAGACCAATGACCCAGGTGATCGTACTCCATTCACGTCTACCCTTTGTATTCTCCCGTATAAGTACGTTTTTATTAAGTTTAGCGCAGTACCTCTAACTCCATAGTGGTGTAGTTTCCTGATCAATGTGTCATGGTTAACGCAATCGAAGGCCTTGGACAGATCACAAAAAATACCTAAAGCATCCTGTGACCCTTCCCAGGCATTAAAAATGGTTTTAATCAACTCAACACCAGCTTCGGTTGTCGAGCGACCCCGAACCACCATTGAAGTATATTAATTATAATTTTTCATCGAGTAGATAATTAAGTCTCGTTTTATTTCCGAGGGTAGTTCCCCATCGTGTTAGACCATGAATCTCCAGCACGCGTGCCGTACATCGCGGCTGACAACTCAATTTGCACCCACCCTCTCCCGGCCCGCGCCGCCCGGCAGCCATAACTTATGGCGCCACGTGGTCCGCGAACAGGTGCATGCGCTGCTTATTGTGGGTACGTGCAACAACCATGCGACATTTGTGCGACGAGGCACTAAATAATGTCATGTTATTGAACCGTAGTATTTGTTCTTCATGGAACAATTCAACGGTCTCATTTGGCGGACATGTTTCGTATGTTTGACGTTGTGTTTGTTTTTATTTTGCCCGATTTGCCAGATATTTCTCTCTTATTTGATTACCATTTTGATATAGACTATCTTTAATCTATGCCATTTCTCATTCCATTTCATTGGCAGACGTATTAGGGTCTGTCCAACACGTTGCCATGTTCATACAGGTACCGCGGTATAGTGATGTGTACAGGCCCTTAGTATCAAATGTTGACGAAGTATTAAGTCTGGCTTGGCCCAATATGGCCTTAATTAGGGAGTTTATTAAGACTAAGAGAAGGGAAACTAGGTCTTGGGCCACCTCATGGTAAGTAGCATATTTGTATTCTCAAGACTGCAATCCTAACTATGCAATTACATGACAGACCCTAAGGACTAAAACGGATTCCGTTACGCCGGTTTTCTTATCATTACACCGGAACACTTCAATGTGGACAAACTGCTTGGCGGTAGGTTAAAGGATACGGCAGTGATAGTGATCCGGACGGACCCTGCACAAGGTCCTATCACCCGCAAAAGATTTGAAACAAATTATTATATCTTGGGGATGGTTCGAGTAGACTCTCGTGCAGGGTCCGTCCGGATCACTATCACTGCCGTATCCTTTAACCTCCCGCCAAGCAGCTTGTCCACATTGAAGTGTTCCGGTGTAATGATAGGAAAACCGGCGTAATGCATTCCGTTTTAGTCCGTAGGGTCTGTCATGTAATTGGCTAATTGCATAGTTAGGATTGCAGTCTTGAGAATACAAATATGCTACTTACCATGAAACTTGTCAGGCTATACATAGGCGAACTTATATCTTTATGGGATCTCTTTCATCTAACCTTACGCACCAATGAGTTTTTGTAATTTAGGTACATACCAGGAAACCTGCACATTCGAACCGCTATGCGCCGAAATGTATTCGGAGAGACCCGTCCTTAATAGATAAAGAGAAGATAATAAGTTTATCTGTAGAATTTACATCATATAATTTAGACACAAACAATTTAATTCTACCCCGGATTCAGATGAGAAAAAACGTATTTCAAAATGAAATCACTTATTCGTTCACAACTGCAGATTTAAAAGTTATTATAAATACAAAATATAGGTTTTATAAAACTTTCCCAACTTAACCTATGAATATTTAAATCGAGCTCTGACACCGAATAAATATTACGCGATTCCAATTTCAATATCGGTTGTGAAATTCACATTTGGTTCATACACTTTTATATTTTAGGGTTCGATGTAAAAGATAAAATTGAATAATTCTTATTTGAATTATTTTGTTCAATGAATTATTTTGAAGATTTGATATTTCGGAGATAGTGGCATTTTTAGGGGCCAAGCCTATCCAAAAAAAGTTTTATTATTTGAATAAGGTACAAACGTAATAGAAAAATCAGAACCCTAATTGAGTTTCCTAGCATAAATTAAGTACTTTTTGCCGAGGTTTCTTAAGACAACATGATATTCGTGGAACAGCCAGCCACTCAGAATTTGTTTTTGCTTTCGATGTCGTCGTATTGATCGCAAAATTGTTATTATAGTTTGAAGTGGAGTTCAAACTTGAAGAGCTCAATGTCAAGAACTGAAGTTAGACAATTCTATACCTGAATAGGTTCTGAGATGTTATTGTATTTCAGAAGTCAACAAACTTGCAACGATTGTATCAACTGAATTTCATTCTAAATTGACAAAGTTTTTAACACAAATAGTTTATTTGTTAAGGACGTCATTGTTTAAACTTTGCAATGCGCAAATACTTACATCTTTTTTTAACAAATATTATTAAAAAATAATATATTATTTATATAAAAAACACCTTCCTTGAACTCTGCACATCGTATTCAGATAACCAAGAGCATTGCACATACGATTATTATGAAGAAGCTTAAAAGGTTTAAAGTGGTTTACTAACAGCCTTACTTAAAGACGTCAATTAATTTTAAATTGTGCTTAAAGTTGCTGCTCTCACTTTCTTTGCCATAGAAATAGAATAAGACAACACGTCATTTAACAAGCTTTTAATTAATTGACATCTCTGAGTGCTGCCGTAACTGATGTACTCTTAGTATTGTGTTAATGTTAATTCTGAACCTTTGTGCGCTGAGGGGTTATTATGACATAACTATAGAGTTTTGTTTACGCTCAGAGAAAAGGACAGAGTTTTATAACTACCATAGCTTTTACCTTTACGCTCATAATAACCCTCCTGGTCCTAAAAGGGAACTACGAGTAGTTATTTTTCTGATGATAGAAAGAATAGCTCGATAAAAATGAAGTTTACTCAGTAAGTTTCAATAACGAAGAAACTTTTTGTTAAACATACTGTGATTAAGAAGTAAAAGAATTCTACAAAAGTGTCCGTACGTCTCGTTTATTTTAAATACTGTTAGGGCACCTGGCGGATTTATTGAGTATTTTTAGGTACCCTTGAAGTTAGGCAAAGTGATATATTATTTTATTTATTCCACTATTTCCGCTTAAAAGCAAAGCAAAACCAACACGTGCGTTTATTAAGCCATACATTTAGGCAAACCGCACTGCCCCCGTTTCCTTTGTAGCAAATACTCTGACCTAGGATTAAATATGAAATGGGTTTAAAAACCGAGGCCCAGGTAATCCAGGTATTATTAACAAGCTACTAGTGATGCTAGTAGCATCTAAGTGTTAGTATAGCGTAAAGCGTAACTCACTGCGTTTGCGCTCAGTGGCTTCTTGCGAATGTAAATCTAAGAAGTTCGGTAGATCGGTTGGTATTCCTTACAGTTAGAATTCGATGATGATACTGCTCTCAAGCTAAGAGCCACTGGTATTTAACATCCTGCTTCGGTTATGTTCTACATATAATCTGTTTCAGTGTCTCTAAAATTTGTTTTACAGAAATAAACTACAGGTAGAGTTATTGAAATAGACATCCTAAAAATGTAAGCAATTCTGACAAAAGGTAACGCTAAGTTCTTAACACACTTTCGCCAGCAACGTGTTAAAAATGGCCCAGCTCATAATCACGACTATATCGAAAATTTTACTGGTTGCAATAAGTAATAAAACTGTAATCGGTGCAAGTATCCTGTCAAAAAAGGACAACTCAAGCGATAGGTAAATGAAAAGTTATTAAAATCCTGTTTTTTTGGTTAGTTAAGTCAAATTTTGACACGTACGTTTGACACTTGAAGCAATAAAATATTCACAAAGTGAGGGAAATGTTCTGTGCTAAAAAGCCTACTAACGCAAAGTTGCATGTATTCTTTCTAGCAAACTTAAAATTGATCATTTTCCAGTACATTCAGGGTTTTATTTTCATGATGCTAAAAACGTTACGACCAACATTTGTAATAGAGAAACAGCGGAATTAGCTGAATGATGTTGCTGTCCCGCGGGGCACGTCGGCTGTTTACGCGAAGGGTTGTGGCCATTTGGGAATCTCTACAAGTCACTGGTTGAAATGAAACCTGTCCCTTGACGCACTACGAAGTTTGGGGGAGTATTTGATTACATAGAGGTAAATGTTAAGGGTTATTTTGTCAAATCCTTAACAAACTTACAGCTAAATAGTATTCGCAAGTTCTGCTAATAAGCACACTTAAGTGAACAGCAGTGTGCCGTGTGGTTGCCGGGTTAGAATAGTGCCACTTCATGTCTTCCCGTGGATGTCGTAAAAAGCGACTTAGGAAATAAGGGCTTGAAGTGCTTGAGACTAAACCAACGAATGGGAATTTTACGCATTTTATTTTATGATGTCTGAGTGAAGACAAAAAGAAAACATGTTCTACAGCAATATTTCGATTGGTCTTAAACGTAGTACCAATACAAACATGCCATTTTCTTTGCTTCGAAACAGCTCCGCCTAAATAAATAAATCAAACAGAACACTTTTTTCACTTGTAAATTTGCTTGTTAACGTTTTAGTTTTTAACGAGTGTCCCGTTGCGTCAAGTTAGCGTTTCACAAATCTAAAGAAGCCCTATGAAATGTTATTTTAGTACTCGTTGGTATTAATTGCCTTTTATTTTTTCCGGTTTTCGTGTTTTTGTTTTTATAATGATATTTTTTTTCTCCTTTTTGGGGTTCCGTAGTCAAACTATGAACACTTATAGTTTTGCCATGTCCGTCCGTCCGTCCTTCCGTCCGCAGTCTAGCTCAGAGACTTTTAGTACTAGAAAGCTGTAATTTGGCATGAATATACATATTAGTCACGCCGCCAACAAAGTGGTAAAACAAAATATTGAAAAAAAAATATGGTACCTACCCTACACGTAACTGCAAATATTTTTTCGATAAAGTGATCCGTTTATGAAATATTCAACTTTGAACTGCTAGTTTTTGTTACAGTCAAGTGTCCCCCCCCCCCTTTCCTACAGCCATAACTACAAATACTAAAAATCTGAAAACAAATCTTAAATGAAAGAGCATACGACGCACAACGAATTTTAAAGGGAAACTATCACGGCTAAGTAGACAAAATTGGTTATACCTACTAAAATCATCTAAGACGGCACCGATTTACTTTATATAGAAAATTAGTTATTACTTGTTGATTTTTATGTTTGTAGTACTTAACGGCTTCGGAACCTTACACTGGGGATGGTCCGACTTTCTCTTGCCCAGTTATTTTTCTTATTTTTAAAGAAATATTACCCCACTGTTTGCGTTGAAGGTTAAAAAGGCGTGTATCGACGCTATGGCCGTGACGTGTCTAGAATCGAACCCACTCCGCTTGCAATTGCAGGTGCGTTGCACTCACGAAGTATTTCATTAAATCAAGCGAGGCAAACACTCCAGCTTTTCTCACGGTGCTTCCGGATTTCATTATTATCAGAACTACTTTTTTTAGACCATATGTGTTCCTTCTACCTTTATTAAATTTATTTTAACAATAGGTACTGAAAAAGGAGGTGATCGCTTGCCACTTTTGGACCGTATCAAAGCCGTTTCTAAATTAAGATGGAAAGGTTATTTTTTATCGTTAAATTGTTATGGGTACCTTTGTAATATTTTTTGAGAGAGAGACAATTTTAGATGTTCAAATCAAATTATAATATAACTTAATTATAAATTATCGAGTGCCCATAAATTGCAAGTATAGCTTGTCGCCAAAAGAGGATTATTCTGTTTTTAGAATGCAAGTAGTGTTAAAAGATGAAATGAAGATATTTTACGATCGCAATTAAATGAATAATATTGCATAACAAATATAACTTGAAAAAAATCGTTTCAAACTCTTCTTAAATACTCTGGAAAAGATCATACCTGCCTACCTTGTTTGTGTGATTAATCCTCACACCAACCCAGGTCATGATCGAATGGCGGGACACACCGGACAAAGCCCCTCATTTCCATAGCTATTGGTTTTCCTAGAATTTTTATGAAACATGTGTGGCAAATACAGTCCGCGAGTGCGAGTGAGATGGCGATAGCGATAAAAATAAGATAGTTTTTTCCCCGACGTCCAAGTCGTAGTCAGTGTAAGCCAACCGCGCCGCTACCACGCAACCGTACAAACACTTAGAGCTATTGCTTCCCAAGATAAATAATGAGATGACCACCCGGCAAACAGACCGACACACACGAGCGCGCGCAAACAGCGCTTCATCACGAGATACGGCATGTAAAGAGGATTTCAAGATACTTGTATTAGTACAAGGTAGGTACAAACAGCCACACAATTAACTGCCCATTAAATAAATAAATAAATAAATAATCACAGGACAATGTCACACAAATTGACCTAGTCCCAAACTAAGCTCTAGGCTTGTACTATGGGTACTAGACAACGATAAACTTACTTATTATAGAGAAATATATACTTAAATACATAGAAAACATCCAAGACTCAGGAACAAATACTCGTGCTCATCACACAAATATCTGCCCTTACCGGGATTTGAACCCAGGACCCCTAGCTTCGAAGGCAGGGTCACTCCCAACTAGGCTAGCGTGTCGTCAAAAACGACAAATTAAGAAATTAATTAGATTAAAGACGGAAGTGAGAAAATGTAGGAAGAGATGAATATAGATTTTACATAAGAATCTCATGTGCACGACCAAGCCAGTTTCTCTCTGTTTATCTTCATTGGTCACTCAGCTGTGTGGGCGATTGTACTACAAGGAATGTAGAGTTACATATTCGCGATGGTCACACATCCACACTAATAATCAGACTTAGAAGTTCTTGTGGCATGAAGAAAATTGTCCTAGGGACTTCCGAACGATATAAGTTTATCGATAAATTGTACGTTTTCCTAAATAAGCCTGTGTTGCAAGGTACTCTTGGTTTCAATTTACTTTGTATGGAAATCGATTGAATAACATAAAAATAAGTTTTTTGTAAGAAACACGTTAATAATAAAATGATGTTTATTTAATTTAAAATTTCCTAAAAAGTAGGCCTTGGAATTACTTAAGTTAAACTGGGTCCAATTCGGATTACCGTTGTCTAATTTTAAACGTCTGTAAATTTAAATTTATAAACGTCAAACGCATACACAACTGTCAAACTCGATTTAAACAATTTTAAACGCAATCGGTATTCGGAAATGCACTTCCTAAATTTAAACTAATCTGACAGAGGCTTTTAAATTAAGCAGCGATCTATGCATTGCCACCTCAAAAAATAATTATCGGCGAAATTGACGACATTTTATAATTTAAAACAAAAGTGATTATAATTACTTTTAAATTTTGTTTTTATGAAAGCATTTTGAATAATATCTTTACTTAATATCTAAATTCAAGTAAAAAGTTAGAAACTGAAAAATCAGAACTTGTATTTTATGTACCATTTTTTTGCAAATAGCAACATTAGTAATTAAAAAGAAACAGTCCAAGTTTGTACGACGATGTAATGTAAACAAACAAATCGAACCAATACGATACGATTACAGATTTAGATTCTTATAAAATTACACATGTTTCTCATTTATCAATGTTTTCCCTAGGTTATGGAGTGAACTGCGATTAAATTTTCTACAAGTCCAGTATTTTGGCGCAGCAGTGTGCATCGTGAAAACTATGAAACTTTGTTTTTGTGTTATAGTTGTTCTCCTCACGAATGCGGTTGATAAAAGTTTATCTTTTGAGCGTCAAGGTTGAATTTAGTGACCACTTTCGTGTTATGAAATAACTGTACCTATGAGTAATATCACGTTGTACGAGAAACAAACCTACTTACGAATAGTAGTGTTATTGGCATCTTAGCTGAAAATTAGAATATTTAAAAGTTGCATTTCCACCGCTGAGAAGAGGCGAGACGGGCAGTGCGTCATTGATATAGGTACTTAATTTAAAGAACATTTTCGCCAAGGATGTCCGAGGATTTGCTTATACAAATCGGAATTCCCGTCTCGGTTCACCTCGCCAGTGGAAACGCACTTGACACACTTAAATGAGGCTTTGTATGTATCTGGATCTGGACTGTACCGTAATGGGTTCAGATAAGTACCCCAAGCTCAGCCAACCATTACAAACATATCACCTACTTACACATAATTTTAAGTGACATTGAACAGTTACAATCATAAGTAAATGCATACCTACACGCCTCAAGCAACATACAGCTTCAAGTCCAAAGCCAGGCACAGAAACGGCTAAGATGTCTTACAAAGGTGACCACTAACAACAAATTGTCAAGGGCAGTCGCTGAAGCAGCTTCACAGGCCATATCTTTCAATTGATACATAGAGGCCCAGAATAGAATAGCATTCCTCATTCTACTGCTGAGATTATACCTGAACTCTAAGAATGTAAGTGTGGGAGATCTAAAACAGTAAACTCAGCCATAACCTATTAGTATATTTATTTATTTTATTTTTCAAAAAATATAAATAAAACACATGTCATGTAATTATTAATAAACAATAACATTTAATTTGGAAATACACTTTACACTAACTGCACACAGTGCATTGTTTACTCCTCTTCTATAACTGCATTATTAATTATAAGTTTTTCCGCATCATCCATTATTTCACCAGCATTCTATCAAGGATTTCACCACCATAATCTGAAAAAATAATTATATTATAAAGTTGCTGGTTCTCAATGTCATACAAGTTTAACACATAAAAGAAAATAATAGGTTTAGGTAAATTATGTGTTTAGTTAAATCATTAAACCATATTAGTCTGACCATGATCAACAAATACAACTAAGTTTAACCCCTCGTATTCGGGTGGTAAAAAAAGATATCCAAATTTTGTGAGCAGGTTGGCTCACAAATTAAACGACGAAACAAACCACTAGGTAGTAGTAGTTACATAGCAATGTAAATGATCTATTGCTTGTATTTATACTAAGTAGGTAGGTATGTAAACCTAATATAAATGTTTGAATGTTCTTTACATTTCATAATATTAAATGGTTATTTTTTTAATTCACATAAGAATTCAGTATCAGCATCATACGTAAACTGACCCAGAATGTAAAGTGTTGACTTTATGTAAGCAACAAAATTTAACTTGGCTGAAATATTAATGTATGACATAAGTATAAATAATTGGCAGAAATTTTTAAACTAAACTAGTCATATATATGGCTATATTTCAAACACAATGTATTTATTATTAAATTGAAATAAACAACTATGAACTATGAACGACTATGAACTGACCTACAATATAAAAAGTGTTGAAAGGTTTATAACTATGCACCGTACATACCTATTTAAAGAGTTCATCATTTATTTTCAAGTTAACTAATACCATGTTTATTACCAACTAGCAACAATTTTGTATGGAGAAATTAGTAAGAAGATAATAAAAAAACAATTTAGTGGTAATTTACATTCGGCGCTTTATCTCAACAATAGTTATCTTTTAGAAAGCACTAATAGGTGTTAGGTAGGTGACACAACTTGAAAAGTGCCAATATAGCTTAGAGAATAAAATAATTTAAATTAAATACTTAAGCAAGTACTAACCATTTCTATATGGGTAGTTCATAACATCACATCAAGTTTCCTGTGTACTGGTCACGGGTACTGGTAAAGTTTTCCCTGTGTTTGTCTGGTGTTTATCTTATAAGATGGGTGAAATATATCACTGCATCGTTGACTTTAGTACATTGTTGAACACTAGAAAGACAGAAATTGGTGGTTTAGTTGTTTATTAGTAAATACCTACCTACATCATAAGTTATCATGAAATAAATAAATACTTAGCAGGTAGAGGTGTAAAACATTTAACAAAATATTAGATAAAGCTCAGTAGTATTTCCATAAGTATAAACTTATTTACCTTTGATAGTCGAGGATCATATCATACCTAATATCCATATAGGTAATCAGCAAACGTTTTTATGGGCTGACTCGGAAGGCAGCCCTCGTGACACAACAACGAAACATGCAAATAAGTCCTTGATCGTTCATATTTTCTTTGTAACATTTTCACGTTCATTGTTAAGTTCACTTTTCATTTCAAATAATTAATACATCACTGCACTATTTTGCATTTTTTTGCGGACACTTCAAGCAGACACATTTGTTTAAATGTTTATTTTAACGGCTCTTTACACAAATCCTTTTTAGGACTTCAGCAATTGTGTAAAACTGGAATTAAATTAGTAACTTTCCTACCTATTCAACTAGACCCAGTAAGTAATTTTTTTTTTTTTTAACGCGTCGTGTAGCAATTTTACGCGCCACTGTTTAGGTGGCGTCTAAATTAACATAAAATTTAGCTAAAATCTGTAATTTGACGTTTGTAATGTGCATCCGAATACCAAGTGGCGTCTAATCCTAATTTAAATTTACATTCTCTATGGATTTTCTAAAATTACACTTAAAATTCTAAAATTTTAGACTTAAATTTAAATTTAGACGCCGCATGTCCGAATTGGACCCATTATCGCTTAAAGCCTGTTGGATGGACGTATTTCCCATTCCTTATTGCCAATGTTTACGCGTGAATTATTTTATTTACGGTTGTAATAATTATTACAATAGTAGGAATATTTTTGATTCTTAGAAATGTTTCACGTGGTTTTATAAAATAGCTGTTTAAATTGACATATTTTTTAAATGTTACACATTCGATTTTTATGTTCATCTGTGAGATTTTGTAGTCATGGAGGAAATAATTATTTGATCAAGTACTCGATATCGGAATGGGCTGAAATTTGAAATGTGATGATCTGGTGATAGGTAACCTTTCGGTGTACATAGCGCAGCTTTTATGGAACTCAGTGATGTATCACCGTGTTAACTTTGCAATGTTTACCGAATAATCACCTATCACGTGTCATTCTCAAGATAGTGAAATATATATAATAAAGTTTTGGCGGGGAAGGGGGGGGGATACTTGAGTCTTACAAAAATTTAAAAACCGTTCTCACAAACCCGTAATATTTTTGAAAGACCTATCCAACAACACCCCATACTATAAGGTAGACGAGAAAATTAAATACATCCCCACGTTACGTGTAGGGGAGGTAGCCTAAAAAAATATTTTATTTTACATTTTGTTATACCACTTTGGTGGCGTGACTAATATGCATATTCATGCCAAATTACAGCTTTTTAGTACTAAGATTCTCTGCGCTAGGCTGCGGACGGACGGACGGACGGACATGGCGAAAATATAAGGGTTCCTAGTTTGACTACGGAACTCTAAAAACGAAAGGCGTCATAAAAAGCTCACTGTCATTATGATTAGTAGTTAATGCTTATGATCTACTTAGATGCTCAGAAATTGAGTTGTTTCGTATATTACATTCCACGAAATGACAAATACCCATCCTTATAATAAAAATATTAACAATAATCGCCTTTATACTTACTGTTGGCGTTAACTGTAGGAGGGAGCATAATTATTTTGTCACATCATCACTTAACTCGAAGAGTGGGATGATATTTGCGTTCATGGATATGTCAAAACAAATGTGTTGCGTTGAAACCATCGAGTTTTTATACACTCTGTCCCTTTCAATCTTACTCTAGGATTTACTTGAGTGAAAGGAACATGTTATAAAACTGTCTCGATTCGAAACATAAAGCCTCTGAGCTGTAACGTCGACTGGCGGATAAGGCGATTGTTCCTCTGATTGGATTGTTGTTCCACAATATGGAATTTACTCAGAGGATTCCGAAATAAATGCGTTATGTTCTAAAAATAAATTTTCCTACTGTTGGGGATTAAGCCGATATGACGTATGAAAACAATTCGTTTTGTTCACTTTACTAGGTTGTTAAAGGACGATGGATTTATTCCTATTATGTACTTACTTTCCAGTTGTCTTGTTATTATAAGATTTAGGGCCTCTATTCAACTGGGTTAAAACTTGAAGGCCTTCGACATGTTATTGTATTATTTTTAACTCAGCCGCCATTACTGTCAAGTAAATAAGAGCTATTATCGTAACGTTGGCAATGCAATAACATCACAAAGGCAATATGCGTTGTTTTATACCGTAAACTAATTAAACTCTTAAGGTATACCTTAAACTTAATATCCTACTTCGCTGCCCTGTTGATTTAAAACCCTTTTCTAGGGAAATTTTATAAAACTAAGGAAGTTCAAATTCTTAACAGGCTGTGACTTGTCTGTCGGTCAGTCACACTGGCAGTCTGTACTGGAACAATGTATAGATTAGTTTCAACCTCCGACTCTGTCCACGCAGATTTTTTTTGACACTATTATTTAAGTCCAAAAAAAGTAAGTATTTAACTTATTCAACGCAAACAAAATATGACTATACATATACAATGTGACAACAGAAATAGAACGTGAAAATTACGCTAAAAAGGACACCCCTCAGCAATGTGCTGCAGCAAGCTGCAGCGCTGGTTTTCAGTTGTGCCCTGACTACATAGGTACTAGTTACTAAATTAAATCCTCAAGCTATTACTTTACTATTATTATTAAAAAGCAAAATAATAGTGTGCAAATGTGGTTACAGAATTATAAACAAGTCTTTTTAGAGTTATTGGTGTTTCTGTAGCTCTGCCTACCCACTCTGGGAATTAAGGCGTGATGTTATGTATGTATTCATAAAGTCATCAAGCATCCTTTAGTCGTTATAAATTATCCTATGATCAAATTTCTTAACACAAAAAAATGAACTGTATGCATTTCTTCAAGTTTATCGAGATTACACATTTGCATAATCAATAATAGAAAACATGAGTGTGTACAAGCATGAGTTTTGTATTCTTTTAAAAAAATATCTAAGTGTCTTTATATCTGTCTTCGGATAAACTATCACTACCACATCCCGGCTACTAAACTAACATCACAAGTCATATCGGTCAGATGATGCGTCGAGCCGTGAAAACTAAACAAACACACTTTCGCACTCGTAACATTATTAAAGTCAACTTTGTGCCAAACTGGAGTTGCATCGTCCGGCTAGCGGCGGCCTACGCGGGGGTAATTTATCCGGCAATAAACCGGACCGACGTTTACTGCCGGGTCCGGGCCGGCAGTATACGGGCCGGCTTCATCATTAACATTTGTTGTCGCATGATTTCGTGGGCTGCTGACTAATGAACTACTTTGTCTAATATGACAAAGTAAAAAACGGGGCCAGAGCATGTCGGACCATGCTCAGTGTAGGGTTCCGAAGCCGTTAAGTACTACAAATATAAAAATATTATAAATAATAACTCATTTTCTATTTAAAGTAAATTAGTGCCGTCTTAGATGATTTTAGTAGGTATGAACATTTTAATCACCTGTATCTCAAGAACCAATGGTATCTACTTAGTTGTGATAGTTTTTCTTTTAAATTAGTTATATGCGCATTCACGTATTATTTATTTTGATTTTTAGTATTCGTAGTTTTGGCTGTAGGGGGTTTGGGGACACTAAATTCTAATTAAAAAATGCGTTTTAAGCTATATTTTATAAACGGATCCCTTAATCGAATAATCGTTTTCACTAAACCATGTCATTTTTAAAATACCTATTCAACGACAGCCCACACTATGGGGTAGATGAGAAAAAAAAATACATCCCCACCGTGCGTGCAGGGGAAGTAAACTAAAAAAATGTTTTTTCAAGATTTTATTTTACCACTTTGTTGGCGTGACTTACATCTATATTCATGTCAAATTACAGCTTTCTAGTACTAACAGTCTCTGAACTAGGCTTTGGAAGGACGGACGGACATGGCGAAACTATAAGGGTTCCTAGTTTTATTACAGAACACTAAAAAGGGGTCTCTATCCCACTCGATAAAACTATCGCTTTTAACAGGCTATCCGTATTGTCAATGTTATGATAACTTTTATTTAGCAGTGACAGTAATGGCGGCATTTAATGGGTTTTTTTTATTTATAATTGATTTAACTCTGTCCATGTGTAGTGGCCGCATAAATAGTTCAGAAAATATTAAGTGCTATCGATTTAAGATTTAGAACTGTTGTTATTGTTTAACCTTACTGCAAAATAAGTTTATGTTGTGCTTAGAGAAGAGATCACCTTACCTTTTTTTTTATTGGTCTTCGTCATCTTTATGCTACACATGACATGTGTTTCTTTCTAAATTTCAAGTAACATTATAACAGAACCCGAAAAATGATTTCTGTATATTCTTACTAGTACCAAGAATACATTGTCATAGTAAAACTAGAAGCAAAGCTAGAAGGACTTCAGGAGAACTTGTACTCAAATAAATCCCGGAATTTAGCGTTTGAGGTAATATTCCTCAGCATAGAGTTGTGTGCATTCTTTTTATTGCTACACTTAAAAGAAATCTTGTAGTTTTTTACAATTTATTTTTATAGAAAGAGACAATCTGAACTACATTATTAATTCAGATATTTATGTATAAAGTTAAAGACATATAGGAATTAACGAGATGCTATGAAGTCTGTTGATTCTCGGATGGAATTTGAAATTCTGTCTGATACTAAAACTCATATTAAAATATAATATATAGTTATAGTTTCATATATGTATATTAAAACATTTCTTTATAATAAAAACCATCACTTATTTAAAAAAAAACTATATTATTTCATATTTCGTGAAGTACGATTTTAAACTCTTAACATGCAGAGAAATAAGTTGAAATTGTACATAACAAAATGTGTTATGCGAGGTTTTCTCAAAGTAGTGACGAAATATAATAAAATTTATCATCGAAACATACAACTAGTTGTTGAATATGCACTACACAGTATCTTGTTAAGATCTATACTGCTATGTTGTGTGCGTGTCGTGATGATACCGAGAGAAGTTTGCAACCTGCAATATACACGACGACACGCTAGCCTAGTTGGTAGTGACCCTGCCTTCGAAGCCAGGTGTCCTGGGTTCAAATCCCGGTAAGGGCAGATATTTGTGTGATGAGCACGACTATTTGTTCCTGAGTCTTGGGTGTTTTATAAGTATTTAAGTACATATTTCTCTATTTGAGGAAGTTTATCGTTGTCCAGTACCCATAGTACAAGGCTAGAGCTTAGTTTGGGACTAGGGCAATTTTTGTGACATTGTCCTGTGATTATTATTATTAATATATTTGTCTTAATACCTTGATGGATTATGATCTGCATATGATCTACTGAATTTAAGTTGTTGCAACAAAATTAGCAGTTTTCCATCCTGATCCGTATCGGCTCGCATCTGAGTCGGTCCTAAGTATGTAAAGCAACAAAGTCTCGTCGCCGCGCGCGTCCAATCTACAGTTTTATTATCTACACACTTTGTCTTTCTTACGGGATCTGGTTCCTACAACTCTGTACCAAATATGCACAAAATTGACTGCTTTGAGTACCTAGTCAAAGTAAAATTCTTGACTTTGTTTGCTTTCTTTACACATAAAGACACAAATAAACTATTATTTATTTCAAAGCGAAATTGCGAATTTAATTTAACAACTAGAGAGTCTTTCTTTGAACTTAAATATTTTGTCTTCTAGTGCCCCTCCTCTCTCACTTCTTCATTCCTCTAAATAACTACACGGGCATTATAAATACCTACAATTTTAATTATACGTAGTATTTCTGATTATGTGGCTTCTAGTAGTGTAAAAAAACTAAAAGTTTCAATGCAGAAATTGCGTAACAGCAAAGTTAGATGGATTTTATTGCATTTTCTTCTTCTTAATAATGTAAAGCAATGCTTCAATTTCGTTTAAGTAATGTTTTTGTACTATCCGTACATAAACTAGACTGTATTAAAATAATATCAAAATCTTTTGTGAATAATTATACAAGTGATGGTGAAAACCGCATCAGAATCCGTTGCGTGGTTTAGAAGAAGACAAGCTGGCACCGAATATCATATAAAGCTGAAATTTTATTGCGGCGCACGCTATGTAGGTAAGTATATGCACGCACACGCTACGCATATGCGCCACGTGAATCAGACGCGTGCGTTTCTCATTAATTTATCGTCTACTATTAATCTAAGAGTACCACTTCTTTCCACCTGCTACGATCCTGACAAAGCTCTTTTGCTTCTTCCACATTCATACATCGAGTCATGCATGCACGTCGGTTTCGGGTACTTAAGATTCGGCCCTTTTCCAGTATTTCCCCGATTTGATTCAAAAAAGTACGCCTAGGGCGCCCCCTTACGACCCTTCCACTCACTTTAGCACTGTAAATTTCTTTCGTCAATCTTTTTTCATCCATCCTTTCCAAATGACCGAACCATCGAAGCATGCCCTTTTCAATTTTAGTCACTACATCTTCTTTCAGACCACACTTCTCTCTGATGTTTTCATTCCTTACTCTATCACACAGTTTCACACCACACATACTACGTAAAGAGCGCATTTCTACTGCATTTATGCGACCTTCATGCTTATCCTGCCACACCCAACATTCACTACCATACATAAGAGTAGGGGCCAACACTCCATTGTGAACAGCCAGTCGGGCTTTTTGTGAAACGCCCCTTCTGCTCACAAAGGAGTGCAGGGCTCCATTTATCTGATTTCCTGCTATTTATCTTAAAGATATAAATAACATTCGTCATTAAAAATTTCATAATTTATTATTCCTGGTTACAGAATTTTCTCTCTACATACCCCACTCTGGGACTAATTACAATAATCCTCAATTTCTAGTAGATACAGCAGTAGCAAAAGGCAAAGTAAACCGGTTAATCATTCACTCAAGCTGAGCATCGCTTGCCTCAAAGAGCGCCACCACACATCCCACGACGTCACGCCATAAAATGAAAATAAAACAAAGGCCCGGAATTAGAGCCGCGGCAAAAAGTCGTAACACGACGAGCGAATCCATTTACGATGCGACTTCCTTGCCCTTAGGGTTGTTTTACACAGAAACAAACCGCATATTTTTCTATTAATCTTACGTCGAGAAAAGTCGTGAGCAAGGCACTTACTCTACATTGTTTACAACACTAATTGAAGTCGTATTATTTTTAACTCAGGCACCACTATACTGCTAATATGAGCTTTAATAACGTTGACAGCATCATAATAAATTATTTCGCGTAGTGGTCGTTTATCGCTATTTCTTCAGGAACCGTCCGATTTTTCGAGATAAAAAGTACCCTTTGTCCTTCCCCGAAACTCAAACTATCAGTTCAGCAACGGTTTATCCGTGAAAGCTTTATAAACAGATAGACAGACAAAGGTACTTTCACATTTATAATATTAGTGTGTATTAGTATAAGACCCTTTGGCCCAAATAAAATAAAATTTAAAATGTAAAAGAAACATGAACAAACATTTATTGCTAAAAGACTCAAATTTTATAGTATTAAAAGTCTACAATTTACTGTTGCAAAAGAAGCGAACTAAGCTAGGGCTGGCAGCGATCTAATCTGGCAGCAGAACCGATGCATAGTGAATAAACAATCATGATACCGGTTAGCTCCCCTTTTTTGCAAGCGTTATATACCAAAGATGCTGTGTTTCTTAATTCGTTTTTCAGAACGTTATCCCGCCCTGTTCTTGTGGACATACCTTTACACAAGAGTCCCCGCAGTAAAACTTTTACAAGAATTAACATTTACTCCGCTGAATTTGTAGTTCTTAATTAGCGAAGGTGGAATTAGTAGAAGTTCGTTAGTTCGGCGTAATGGGATGGGGATATTTTATTCATAGACACGAAACTTCCAGTTCGTCCACATAATATTACCGAGGGTCAATCTTACACACATTGATCAAGTCTTGAACAAAATAATATATTGTACTTACAAATAAATGTTTGATTGAAAGACACTCTTTTTCTCTATTTCTTTAATCTGAAATATGCATATGTATTCTGAACCTGAATTAGTCTTATTTTTATGCACATACCTTCTATTACATTATTTTCCGTGATCCTACATTTTGTTCTCCAATTTACACACCAAGGAACACTTTCACCCACAAGTGTTTAAAATATTTTAAATAGCGGACCAATGCGAGATGTAATTTTTCATGAAAGCTGTAATTTCATTTTATGTAATATTCTGAATCCTGTCTCGCATCCGTGATCTCCTGGATCCACGGAAGACCAGCTTCTTGGCGCTCACATGCGATTCGACTTCACGCTAAGTGATATCAATTTTTGAACGCAATAAAATTGTACCTAATGTTATGTTATGCATACGTAAGTATTCCTAAGTTTTTTAAATTATTTGTTTTATTTATAATTTCACTTAGGTTAAAGTTTCGTAAGGGTTCGGGTAAATTTATGTTAAACTTGCTACAGCGCATGAGAACGAACTATCACACTGCAGGACTTACCCCAAGGTTTGCCACAAGGATCGTACCTGTGCCGTACTCGAGGCAGGCCTATGTTCTGCAGTAACGTGAATTGGTGATGATGTTGCCAAACTAGAGCATTTTATTGTAAATCTAATAAAGTGCAACAATCCTGTAATAACACAATCGATGCTCTTCTGGGCGCTAAGAGGTTAGCGTCAAAAGTAGAATTAGTTAAACAAACACTGAACGGAATATTAACACATTTACAAAGCTACAGAAAAAAGGTTTAAATAATATACACGTAACGTAATTAAACAGAATTATTTACATCAAAAAATCGAACGACAAGACGAAAACATGTAGACTTAGGCTTAAAAATACCAGAGGGAATATTAGACCCAAAGAAGACCGTAACTTGACAAATATTCTTAGACGCGCGCGGGCCTTTTTAGTGTTCGCATTGTTGTGTTCCGGTGTGGGGACACAACCGGTGAAATTACTAGCATAGAGGCATTCCATCTTAGTCCTCAGGGTTGGCAACGCATTTGAGGTCTTAGGATTATAGTCTTGAGAATTCAAATGTCTACGGGTCTCAGATTCCACTTACCATCAGGTGGCCTGAGTGCTCGTGTGCCTTCTCCTTAACATAAAAAAAAAGGAGGGAAAACGTACGAGATAATAAAAATAAAAATACTTACTAAGAATCTAGCAGGATTACTTGTTAGAGCACTAATTACTAATATCTACGAGTTAAAAGCATTAAAACTGCATCTTAAGCCTGAGGGACGTTTATACAAGACGGATAAAAAATGTACGGAAAAAAAACACGGAGAGGATAACTCGGCCTTGAAACGGTTGGTGTCAGCAACGTTGAGATCCGAAGCAGATGCAGCTCGTAGCGGGTTGACGGGTAGTTCGCCGGTATCGCGCGACACAATAAACGCTCCGGGCGACTGTTGTATGTATAACGGCTGTTCAACTTGAGGTGCCCCACGTCATATGGACGGTAGACCTAACAGCAGCTGACCGAAAGTCAAAATCCAATAATCTAAAAAACTCTTCTTGGTCTCGGTAACGAGTTATGCTAAGAATAAAAAAGGTACGATAAGAAACTATGCGATAGCAGGACCTTAAAGGCAGTGGGAGTCGAGGAAAAACACAAAACTTACCCGGATATTCTGGCAGGAACCAGGTACGTTAAATTAGTGAGACTTCAGCGATCTTAAACCTTTAAACACCCAACGCGCTGTGGCTAGTAAAGAACTGTCTGGAGAAATATTAGCGCCAGCGTGCTTCGCAGCGAGTCTTTTGCCTCATTAGAGTTTCACGTTGCATTATAATGCCCCATGAAAACAGTGCTATGAGCGTTGACATTTTACGATTCTAAACTTGAACGGGAAAAATTTAAATCGACCAGTACAAACGCCATGGATTTAAAGTACTTAAAATAGTTGGACTACCAACGTAGTAAAAAGGTAAGAGTGAGAAGGGAGCGATTTTCTCTCAGCGATAATGCTGCACTACATAGACTATAGTAATATATCTGGGCTGGAATTCTAGAAGGTAATAACGATATCGTTTTTGACCTGTTTCCGTATTGTCAACGTTTTGATAACTCTTATGTCATTTACAATAATAGCGACTGTGACATAAACGATTCTTAATCGTGTCTAACACGATATCGTTTTAACGCACCAGTGGTGCTAGACAAGTTGCATTCGACAATCGTTAGCGATTATGTTTCGATTGATAAATGTATGGAATTGACGTAAGCCACCGAGATAGTAACGTGACACTTGTCAAATGTGACGATTGTCGAATGCAACTTGTCTAGCACCAGTGAATAGAGGCCCTGCTCATTCATGACACAAATAGTTTTCTTCGGGGCGGACATCTAACGCAAGACTACGGGAATTGCAGACAGGTACACTATTTAGAATCAAATGTTTGAATGTTTGCCATACTGAAAGAAAATCTTTATCATGGTAATTTCTGGATAGTATTTGAAGGTCTAATTAAGAAGAAATGTTTAACCAAGACTTTTTTTTTTATATTTTAACTTAAACGTGTATTTTCAAAAGCAGTTTTTTATTTACTGTAGGTGAGGTGCGTGATGGCTTATTTTAAAACAAGTATTAATTACTCGTAGAAAATGTTATTAATTTGTACCTTTTTGTGATAATGATCGCATATTACACAGTAAAAGAACTCGTATTTTGATCTTAAATTGCCATTGTTCAAAGACATTTGCTGTTTATTAAACAAAACAGATTCACTTTGTAATTTTGGTTACTGAGAACGACATTTGTATTTTTTTGGTTTATTACAACGTTAAAGAGCATTGCACGTATCTCAATTTATTCCTACTTAACAACTAACCACAAAATATTTTCGTGGCAAATTAAATTGCTAAAAGACTTGAAAACGCCCAAGGTCATAAAACGTTAATTCGTACGCCCTAATAGAATAAAAACTATTTTATCTCCGGAGCCGCGAGGATCAGACGAGTTGCTGCGGGCGCTAAGCCCGGCGCTTACCACGCTCTTTAAGCCTTTCTACACTTTTCATCCAGATAAACACTTTTCGTTTTAGTTATTTTACTACTTAAGCGGTTTTGTCATCCTAGGCTTAAAAAGTATTATTTATTTTTACCAAATTATAGTAATGTTAGGCGATGGGCTTGCAACCTCTTAGCCTGATTGTAGAAACTGGTAACACAATTATCAACAAGTTTAGAGTTGTTGGTATTCTGTAGCTCTGCCTACCCCACTCTGGGAATGTGTGTATGTATTTTTAGTAAATTCACTACGCGGTTTTGCGTTTGCATCGATGTGACGAAAAAACAGCTTCAAAATTGTAGGTTGCTTTTTTTATAATTAAGATTGTTATTAATAAGCTTTTTGAGAGGCGACTGCTAACCGGGAGACGAGGTGTCAGCCGGCCTTCTGCAAGGTGGACTGACGATTTGGTAAAGGTCGCGGGAAACCGCTGGATGACAGCAGCAGAGAACCGGTCGTTGTGGAAAACCTTGGGGAAGGCTTTCGTCCAGCAGTGGACGTCTTGCGGCTGATGGTGATGATGATGAGCTCTTTGATTTGGTACAAGCATATTCAATAATATTATAAAAGCGTAAAGTTTTACTTTGTTTTTCCTTCCGCTACAACGGCGACGGATTTGAATTAACACATAGGCGATTTTTCATCATGGTTTTTTTTAAGTTCTCTAGGGAATAAATATCTTTTAAATTTACGCGGACGGTCTCACGGACAGAAGCTATTTGACCTAGTTAGAAACCAAAGAGACATCTTGTTTTATGGGGACTAGACATTAATACATAAGTATACTACATACATACATATACACACACATATATATGAGGTCTATTTGAGTATTGATTTATAAATTTACTAGCTTCAGCTCGCGACTTCATAAACGTAGATTTTGATTATCGTTGTTCCCTCGGAAACTTTACAATTTTCCGGGATAAAAAGTGGCCCATATGTTAATAAATTTAGGGTATAAGCTATCTTCACTTCAAATTTCATCTAAATCCATCCAACCGTTGCAGCGTAAAAAAGTAACAAACATCAATAAATACAAACTTTCGCGTTTATAATATTTTTACGTACGCGCCGTGCCCTGTGTTTTTTAATTATTATATATCATTGACCGAACAACACAGACGTTATAATAAAATATAACTCTATTATTTTAGTTTTGCCTCTGTTCTACCTAATCGTTCAACTCGCTGTACCAAATCCCTCACTATTTATTTACCAATAGCGCCAGAAAAAAACTTTCATCAAATACGAGCACTCCACGTTCAATTTCCGGTAGCAAATATAAATTTTCCTCCTAAAGTAAAAGCGCGTTTTGAAAGCAAAAATATTTATTCTCACGTTGATTTATTCTCCCACTAATGGGTCACAGGTACAAATACAGGAAGGTTTGTAAATAAACGAAACCCAATAGCCGTTCAGGGCCCACGACTTTCTTCACGCATTGGAGCCTTATAGTCTATTAAACTTGAGAATTAGTAGGGCATATGGCTCCGATCGGGGTCGCTGGGCCCTTAAATGACAGGTCCGTAAATAAGGCAGACCCCCATAACTCGGGGTTAAGCGTAATGCCCGCGTACATCGGTGGTTGATAGTAAAATAATGCGATAGTGCGATTTAGGGCCTCTAGTTTAGGGCTGATAGGAATTTACAGATTATTCATTAACTTTGGAAAGATCACCTGTACATTGTCACAAAGGATCAGCTAAGATTATGACAAAATAATGTGATGGTGATTGGGTAAATTTATATTTTAATTGATTGTCTTAGTTATTTATTATAAGGTCATGTACATAGTATCATTTAAATTTGCAGGTGTTACATTTATAATAAGTCAGACCATGGACGCTGAGTAGGCTGTAATGTTAACTAAAAATATACATGCAACTATCAATGTTTTGTTATCAGGTATAGTACGAAATTCTATAAAATAAAAATGAATCGCTGAAAGTGTTGCTTAGCGCAAATCTCGAGGACAGCTGAACCGATTTCGCTAATTCTTTTATTTTTGTGTTCGTTATCGTCAGGAGAAGGTTAAGAAAGAAAAAAATGAAAAATCCACCGAGCAAGTCAACATTTGCAGCGGGGCGAAGCCACTGGCGGTAGCTAGTTATATTATAAAAGGTAATTTTTGTGAAGTCTTCAAAAGTATAGAAACATTTCTCAATTAATATTAAGTCAATTCTTGATGCGGAATGTATACCTGGATTTGGATTAGTATTATGTATATTTGTTGTTATTGCTATGTTGTCGAGTTTAATAAAAAAAAGAGAAGAGACTGCTGCATTAATTTTAGAAATAATCGTGGTTACATGATTTTTAACATACACACATTTCCGAAGACCTTTTTAACCTTTTTAACCTTCTGCTCCACAACAATGAAATACAATACACTTTTCATAAATTGGATGGTTTTGTATGGATAGTTTATCTTGTCCCTATGCATGCCTTCTATTTCACTTCACTTTGTGTTTAGTTAACACTACCTCCTAACTGGATGCTTAAGTCCCTTTAACTAATACATAAACTATATAAAACTGCCATCATGCATTCCGCCCGTGTCAGACATTCTCGCGCTGTGTAAAATTCCCGCCTGCATCGTTGAATTCTCGCCGACAGACGCGCTGCCCTGGCCTTTGACCGATTTTTTGTTACATTCTGCAAAGTGCAGTTGACGCAGAGGTAAGCTACAAAGCGAATGGTAAATTGGTCAATTTTGCGGACAAAGCATGGGTATTTAGGAACATTGAGGTGGGTAATGAAATCAAAAATGAATTCATCTGCAAAAAGTTACGTGCGATATTTTTTTGCCACTGTTGTATTATTTTCCAACGTGAATTGTACGAGATATTAATAGTTAACGTGTACCAGGAGAAAAGTATCCAATTACAGTTATTATCATTGTCATCAGCTGAAAGATCTTCAATGATCTCCACGCCGGTTGTCGATTTTATATCACTTTCATCTAACGTTTTTGCGATGTTCCGAGGCCGTAGCCAAGATGCGTTCGCTAACTAGCGTTTCTATTCGTTTTGTTTTTAAACCAATCGCGTCACTGGTAGATTACGTGTCACGTAATAACACGTGGTTTACTGGTGACGCGATTGATTTAAAAACAAAACGAATAGAAACGCTAGTTAGCATACGAATCTTGGCTATGGCCTCAGGTTTAGGCAGAGCAGTATAATAAAACCAAAAATAAACAATTTGTTTTTTATATAGCTTATATGCGTTCTCCTCGTAAGCTTTGCATTCACACAACTATTGAAAAAGTATCATCTATCGGATAGTACGCGAGCGAACGAAATATTTTACACTATATCAGCTGCCATCGTCTATATAAAAGTGACAAAGTTGTATTTTTATTTATATACCTTGAGCCACCGCGGATCTTTCAATCACTTGGGTGCAATATCTGTATATTGCATTCACAATGTTATGTTTCTGTCTTCAAAACAATATCATACTTAACTAATGATTGTATTCGGATTTTGCAGATTAAGTATAAACAGAAGTGTTTATTTTTCAATATGTAAAGCACTACTTTATTAGAAGTACTTTACATTAAAAATTAAATAGGGCTTTTCCAAAATAAGTGCCCTAGTTCAGGACTAAAATTAGCAACGGTAACTGTTCCATAACGTCACAAAAATTAACTATTACTGCTTTAAGATAAATAGTTGCATCTCAAAAAAAACTCCTGTAGCAAGTTCAACCATATTACTAACAGGTGAGGTTTGAATCTGCTATGTTTATTTTATTTGAAATACCGCCTATTAGCTTATGAGAGCAGTATATAAATATAATATGTCAATTTTTTGTGACGTAATGGAAAAATTACAGATGTTCTTTTTTGTCCTTAACTAAACGTACTCTTTTTGGAAAACGCCAAATAATGACTTTTATAATGTAAATGCTGCAAAAGTCTTACGTTTTGCCAGTTTAGTATAGTGTTTGTGAGAAGTCCCTTTTTAAACCTTGCCGTAAAAAGAGGATAGTTATATCTGTGTATTTTTGATCGTCCGTGGTAGTGTACCTTCAAAATAAAACTATATTTACCGATTTTTTTAGGAATAGTTAATAAGAATGTTTATTAGCTAGGTTTCATGAAAATCAGTTTGGCTGTTTAGAAATAACATATCAGCCGCTCAATTGGGGGTCTCAATAAGGTTTTTTAATCTATTTAATAGGTATTAATTACAAATATCCGTGTGATTGCAGGTTTAGAATAGTGCCACTATATATTTTTCTTCCCGCGGATGTCGTAAGAGGCGACTAAGAGAATAAAGGCTTGTAGTACTGTTAGGCGATGAGCTTGCAACCTGTCACTAATACACTGGAAAAACTTCTTAACCTGATTGTGCAAAATGTAGTTGCTAGTTATCAACAAGTTTTTTTTTAAATTATTGGTAACTATGTAGCTCTGCCTAGCCTACTTGGAATGGAGGCGTGACGTTATGACATGTGTGTTACCATTAACGGTGAAGAGAAGATAAGAAGAAGAGATCTCTTAAAAGGAGTTTAGCTTTGTAAAAACATGTTGTTTTTTATTTGTCTGTTTCTACAATAAAGTATTTTACGTACATACGTGATTGATTTTTGAGCATATAAAAATAAGGATTTAAAAACCGGATTCTGCTCGTACCACTTGACATTACGTAGGACCCAAAAACTAGCTTTCCGATTTAATTTCAAGCGCAGCAGGCCGGCGGCGTTATCAATGCGATAGCGCCGTGACAACGGCACAAAGAGCTTTTTGTGACCAGAACTAGCGGCTGAACCCACTGGGTGTGAGTCACTTAACTTTTGCAGTATTGTGTATTGGAAATGCCAAGGGCCAACAATATTGAATAGTGGTTACTATATAAAAATATAGATAAGTGATTATGTGAGATTTGATAACTTGGAGAACGAAAGTTACTTTTAATACAAGAGAACACGTTCTACGCGGAATACATAAATTAACATAACATTGTGTTGTGCGAAGACGTTGCTTTGTATAATTTCATATATATATTTCGTATTTTCGTTTTTTTTTAAAACTGGTTCCCGAATATACTGTATCCTGTTTTTATATAGCATGAGTTAAAATACTCCACAAGCATACCCGTTTCGGGGATTGTATAAAAACATTGATAATTTGTGTACACATTTTATTTTCCGCAGAAAGTATCTTTTGAAATGTTGGTGTAAGGTCGGAGTTTTTACATGGAATTCCGAACATTTATAAGAGCTGAAATTACTGGGAAATTTGCTGGCGATGTAAATAGTAGGAATAAAGGTTAATTATGTTAATGCTAGGTTTTATACGCGACTTTGTTCCTATAGCATTAATTTTGGAGCCCAAATCGTACATACGTAATAAACAAAATCCTGTTAGTACGAATTGAGCTACATTATTATAATTACAGGAATAATAACAAATAATATGAGAATTTTACTTTTCCTCAGTAATTTGTGAATAATATTTTAGTTAACAGAGGCAATTAAAATGAAAATTGCGAATTTTACACTCAACAACGACGACACGGTAGCATAGTTGGTAGTGACCCTTCGAAGCTATGGGTCCTGGTTTCAAATCCCGGTAATGGCAGATATTTGTGCTATAAGCACGAGTATTTGTTCCCGAGACTTGGATGTTTTCTATGTATTTAAGTATGTATTTCTCTATATAAGTAAGTTTATCGGTTGTCTAGTACCTATAATACAAGCCTAGAGCTTAGTTTGGGACTAGGTAAATTTGTGTGATATTGTCCTATGATATTTATTTATTTATAAACAAGTCGAAACTTATTTACTTAAAAATGAAATACTCTTTTTTCTCCAATTCAAATCTCCAACAATAATAATCCAGTGTTATGGTCTGCCGGTTCTTTAATGCCGAGGCGTACTCCTACTCCTAGCTGGATGGTAAAATAATAATATTGGTCTCTACATTATCCTTTAACATCCTTGGTTGAACATTATTTTGATATTATTCGAATTTTAATATTAATGCCCTCGTTCCGCAGGCTATTATTTATATTAATGAAACCGTTACAGTAATAGTTTAAGTAGTATCGACCGTTATTTTATTACCATAAAGTATTTAAGAAGCATAGACCGAAATTAATAGTCCATCTTTTTACCACCCTGTATAACATTAGCTCGGCTATGGTTTATTTTTAATGGTAGGTGTCTGACGACGTGCAAAGGTGAGCCCAGCCCGCGGGAACGCCCAGATGGCGCAATGAAATATTGTCCAGGACACCAATACAGCGTAGATCCTTCAGTTTACAACAGTCATTCGACGCGAGAGGTCATTTTAGAGTGGGCGCGCTTAAAACTGTGACAACGCGACAGTTTAAATTTTAAGTCGGATGAATAATTGTCGTAAGCGGGTGGCTTGTGAGCAATTTGTGAATTTTGCTGACATTGGTGGGAGCCTGGTATGGTTATTAGGATATTATAACACCAGCTTAATAATTATACCTGCCAGTGAGGTCGCACTTGCAACCTCCTGAGACCCAGTGTGCCTTAGGAGAAGGCAATTTAGTTTAAACTGTAATTTATTATCATGTCCACCCTTCCGTCCGTCCGTCCGTCTGTCAAGACCTTTTTTCTCAGGAACGCGTAGAGGTATCAAGCTGAAATTAATATCTAATACTCAACTCTACTGTCTGGAGCTGTGAAAAAATCAAACTTCTAAGCCAAGGCAATCAAAAGATACAGCCGTTTATGCCGCAAATTTTCGAAACTCGCAAGGGAATCGAAACCTAAAGGGTACTTCCAGTCGAACTAGAATCTTGAAATTAGGTACGAAGCAACATCTTATAGCACAGATAAAGAAAAAATTGCGAATACCGAAGTTTTTTAGCTACTTACATCACAAAAAAAAAGACATTTTACAATTGCAATCTTTTATCCAGTTGGTAAACTAATCGCGACCGATCCGATATGTCGATGTATGGAGACAATAGTTTGTCAACGGCCAAGTCAAATTCGTCCCTCAATACAATTTTACATTCTTGTAAGTTTCTATGGAACCCTCGGTGCGCGAGTCCAGCTCACAATTGACCGGCTTTTATTTGTTTCAAATTTTGCAAATGGCATTAAAGGGCACAGCTAACTGAACTTTATTTCCTTGCTGGTAGATTCAAATTCCTACTTACTCCCTGTTTAGTATGATGGGCCTCACGAGGTTAATTACGAAGTATCGTAACCCTTATTATTTTTGCAAGTTCGTCTAACGGAACGTCTGTCTGTTTGCCTGTCAGTCCTTTGTTTCTCTGTCTGTCTACTCGTATATCATAGTGAATTTATGCAAACACAATATAGATGATGTGTCTGAAAAACGGCGTAGGTGTATTCGTTGAATCGCATAACGATTAAACAGTTTTTTTTTTAAGTCTGTTGTGTTTCTTTCAGTTTAAAGGAAAAACAAATAAGTCATATTTGCTTTAAATTTTGATTTATTTTTGATTTGTTGATGGTCCGTTAATGCATGGCACATAAATCAGGAAGCTGTGAAATCGTATGGAAGTTCAAATTTCCCCATGGGCGCGTTATTTTGATTTGCGAAGCGGCATTAATAATTTGTTTAAATGTCATTGCAATGCTGATTTCTGGCGTTTAATGGAATATATTTTTCGACATATTTACATGGCTTCCTTAATATTTATCTCACATTTAATATAATTCTTCACTTTTAAAAACGTTTAATCCTGAAGCATTTTGAGGAACTCGCAACCAATTTTGCTTTGATTTTGATTTTAATTAAAATAATATTTTTTTCACTAGAATTCCAAATTTGTATTTTCATTGTTAAATATCTTAATTACTATACTCACTCATCAAAATTAATCTACATAAATAAATTAAATCATGTCACATTATGATTTATAAACATAGTAGTCGAAATATTCACTTACAGAACACTCTTGGGTAAGCCATCTATTTAGTACATTTTTAAATTTGGTCAGTGGTAGGTCTTTTATTTTGTTGTGCAATCTATTATTGTAAATACTTACTACCATACAGTTAACATTTTTACTTAATAATGTTGTTTCGAATGTGGCTTAACCAATTTATCAGGGTACCTGGTATTAAGATTACAATGGTCTTTATAAGTTTTAAATAAATTTGGTTGGGATCTAATTGAGCAAAATAAGTCTAACGACAGACTTTTAAGCTACTTAAATGAGAATACCAGCTTTATAATGTTGTTTGCACGCTCTGACAGGACGTCTTAAACCCGCCCGTAATAATTCGTTCGCTGAGTTGTAAAACGAGTTGGTTAAGAAAAATATGAACTTTTTTTTATAAATAAGTGAATAAATAAATAATAAATATCAGAGGAAAATCTCACACAAATTGACCTAGCCCCAAACTAAGCTCTAGGCTTGTACTATGGGTACTAGACCACGATAAACACATATAGAGAAATAAAAACTTAAATACATAGAAAACATCAGAAACAAATGTTCGAGCTCTTCACACAAATATCTGCCAGGCAGGGTCACTCCCAACTAGGACACCGTGTCGAACATGACATAATATACTCGTATTTTTTTTATGTTTTTGGGTACTATATTTAATAAAAAAATAACTTAAAATACCGTCCAAGCACGTGCCAACAGTTTCCAGCTTTTTTCCTCGCAAATAATTCCGGCACGGGACGGCAAATAAATAAGGCAAAAACCCGCGCTGTCGGCGCTTGTTTTCGTCCCTAAGTAACTCCCGGCACTACATTCCTTTCCATTACACATCAAGATAAGGTGTTTGGGAACGGGACAGGAACACACCTCAACTAAACATAATGTCTCAACTCCAGAATTTCACAACGTGTTTGAAACTCTAATACTCCAAGCATATAGTTTCAATTCGGTTAGAAAAATTACAGGAGATGATCTAGTTTGTTGAGAGGTGAGATAGTGAAATGCATAAGTGTGACAGGGATGGGTTGGATATTTATCTGGGGTCAGGCTGGACAGTGTTTAAACGTGCTTTCTAGAACGGATTTTGCGCCGTGGACACGTGTAGCGCTTACGTCGTTTTGGTTCGGTCCCGGCGCGTTGTCGCGGCAGGACGCGGGTCTTACGGCTGTACCGATTAGTTTGCGACACGACAGATATTAGGGGTTGTTTTTATGGACTCCACTCGAAACAATTTTCGGACGCATTACAAAATAAAGGTCGAAAACATCTGAAGATTTATGTTTTTTACTGCGTGGTGAAAGGTTACTATAAAAATGCTAAAAATATGTAACAATTTCGTTGTCATTCACTCCAGGGTCTAAAGATACAGGCTCAGCCTAGTTTGGGGTCCGCCAAATATGTATTTTTATGTATACTCGTGTGATATGAGGCAAATAAGCAAAAGCGTATTTCTCTAAAAGGCTTTTTACGCAAAATATAGGAGCTTGGACTCCGTAAACTTATGACACAAGCAAGGTCATTGCAATTTTGCTTTTTGAAGCACCTGTTAAGAACTAAAATATCAAAAAAGGCTAAAACACGCTTAATTAAAATCTACATCTGGAGCATTGCGTTGTACGGTAGCGAGACTTGGACACTAACACAGAAAGATAGAGAAAGTTTGGAAGCGTTTGAGATGTGGTGTTAGCGAAGGATGGAAAAAATTAGCTGGACGGAAAAGAAAACCAAAGAAGAAGTTTTGAAGATGGTGAACGAGAAAAGACATATTTTGAAAACTATAGAATGTAGAAGAGGAAAGATGATGGGCCACTTGATGCGGCACGATAGTTTCTTTTTGAACATTTTGGAGGGTAAAGTCGAAGGAAAAAGAGGAAGAGGAAGACCTAGGCTCACATACTTTAACCAAATAAAACAGAAGGCGAATGTCGTGTCGTATCAGGAGGTGAAAAGGCTGGCACAGGATAGAGAAAAGTGGCAATTACTCCACCGACAAGAGCCTGGCTCTTAAATTTAATGATGATGATGAACAAAAAATACGCATCGGCGATGTACCAAAAGTATTTAACGTCCATCAGACTAAACCACTTTAGTACAAATTACATATGTATAAGGCTACGATGTCAATAAAGATGCGGTGCGCGATGAAAATCAACAAAACAGTAGTGTAGAGATAGCTCCGCTGAGCGGGGCAAAGGAAATGAAGTAAACCTATTGGTGGATTTCTTTCTCACGCATTGCTGCTGTCTCACGCAGCAGACTCTCGTGTACCGTCAGCATATTTATACAAAGAGATGACTATTGGAATTTTGGGCTCTACTTTAAAGATCGTATATACGTTATCTCTATCCCTTTCTCCCGATTGATTCTCTAATGGTGAGATAAGGATGGGGCATCCGAAGTTTCGTATTAGTGTTTCATACCTAATAACCACCCTGACATTTATTGCATCTGCTTCAAATTCCATCTTAATCATTGTGTTATTTTGATGACTTCGCTAAAATACTTTTATACGACACTGAATTGGCTTATTCTGGGTTATATGAGTTCTATGCCGTACCACAGATATTTTGCTAAAAAAAATCACTGAAAAGTAAGTGCACCATTATAAAGAAGAAGTCAGGATAATAAGTTAATTATTTAATAACCAAATAAAATGAGATGGCTTTATAGTTTATTAGATGTTAACTTTCATACTCTGTTACTACAATGATAAATAATTCAAAATTTCCACAATAACAACAACGCAAATAATTATTATTCTTGAAATTCATTACAAAAAATAAAACTAAGTCCCAAGTTCAGAATAATTTTGTGTTCGCTACTAATTTATTCAACGCAGAGGACGGATTCATTGATCGCTATAATTCAGTACTTTTTATGTTATAGAGCAAACAAAATGGGTCAGCTGGGGGAATTCTGAAAGAAATATAAACGTTAAAGTATTTTGTTCTTAATAACGAATACCTTGGTTATAGAAAAGAGAAAAGAGACAGGACCAAGTCGTTATTTTCCAAAAAGTATACATCGTTTTATTGCAGTAATTGATAGTATACGTAGAAAGGAACAATTTATTTTGTAGCTCTGCTTCCAAATTTAACTAAAACCCGAATTTCCGCAAAAATTAAATATGAGGACAATTTGCTGGGTTCGATTCCAGTTAGTGCCGATGTTTTTTAAGATAAGATAAAAGATTTTTTTTTCCAAAATTGAGGGCTTGGCTCTTATTAACAGATTAGCCTAGCTTTTATTGTTTCCAAGTCCCCCGTACTCAATAAATAATAAATAAATATGAGGGGACGATCTCATACAAATTGATCTAGTCCCAAACTAAGCTCTAGGCTTGTACTGTGGGTACTAGACAACGATAAACATACTTATATAGAGAAATATATACTTAAATACATAGAAAACATCCAAGACTCGAGAGGGATTTGAACCCAGGACCACTGGCTTCGGAGGCAGGGTCACACCCAACTAGGCCAACGTGTCGTTGTACTGACGCTGAGGTTGTATGAAGTAAAAGCAATATATGTATGTATTTCTCTAAAATACTGTGTTGGAGAAACAGGAAAATAACAAACAAAAAATAGACAAAACACAAACGGTACGTACAAAGGCAACCTTATCCCTTTAAGGGATCAGGGCCTCTATTAAGGTGCGTTAAAACGATATCGTGTTTGACACGTTTAAGAATCATTTATGTCACAGTCGCCATTATTGTAAATGACATAAGAGTTATCAAAACGTTGAAAATACGAAAACAGGTCAAAAACCGACGTGTAAAAGAGCCCTCTTGTGGCCTATTTACTGAATAAACATTTTTTATTTATTTTGAATTTAAATTGGTTCATTAGTTCAGGAGTTATTGAGGTTTTAATTATTCTAGTAAAGAGCGCTACCTTGCGGTTCACTAAAAATAATATCGCTGCAATATAGAAAAACGAAAAATAATTTATAAAATATGGATTTGTGTTCATATTTTGGAACTACACTGTTATTCAATGTCCCCTTTAAAATGGTGCCATTTTTAACAAGTTTACTGTCACTTTTTGCATAAGCAGGCTTTATAAATATGCAATATTGGTTAATAAGTCACTCGTTGCTTTGCATTTCTTATTATTTTTCAACTTTTAAGTATTTTAGAAAAAATATTTAGTAGCAAAAAAATCTAGATTCATTTTAAGGTGTATCCACACAACTTGTGCCAATACTACTCTATTCATACATTGCAAGTTCAAGCTGGGCAGGTCTACTGCGGTCAACTCCGCTTTACCAAGAGTCATACTCATAAATTTAAAACGTGCAAACATTGGAGGAATATTTTTCTTGGAGCCTTCGCGGATTACGTCCAAAGACTGCCAGAAAATTCCCCGAGTAAATTCCCCCTAGTGAAACCCCCGAGTGAAATCCCCCAGTCGCTAACATTGCTACGCTGCCTAAAAGCAACTCAACGTTAAAAGATAATTTGCTTCGCAACAGTTCTCAAAGAAGTAGGGACTGGATTTATCTTGAAATATAGACAACCGGTTAGTCTAGCTATTAATACAGTGGGTGATGGCTTTTCAAAAACTAAAGCAGCTGTTTCAAAGGGGTTCCATTCATCTGGCATAACTTTTTTTGGCAATATCATCACTTGGCATAATCATCATTTGGCATACAGTCTTTTTTTCAGAAACCGTATACTTTCAGGATTATTTATTATAGCACTGCATAGAGCCCATTAGGTTAGGTTTATTTTATAACAATCCTGAAAAGTATACGGTTTCTGAAAAAAAAGACTGTATGACAAATGATGATTATGCCAAGTGATGATTATGCCAAAAAAAGTTATGCCAGATGAAAGTAAACCGTTTCAAAGCTAAGATTCCACGATAACGATAAAGCTTTAGACGTGTATCCGTATTGTCAACGTTTTGATGACTCCTATTTGATTGAAAGTAGTGGCGGCCGTGTTAAAAACAATACTTAAACACGTCAAACGCAATATGGTTTCAATCAAGTGGAATAGAAGTCCAGATTGTCATGTCAAACAAAAAGTATATCATGGTTTTTTTTTTAAACAAAATTTTAAATATTTCGATGTGATACTTTGTCCCAAACTAAGTTCTAGGCTTGTACTATGGGTACTAGACAACGATAAACATACTTCGATAGAGAAATAAATACTTAAATACATAGAAAACATCCAAGACTCAGGCACAAATACTCGAACTGATCACACAAATATCTGCCCTTACCGGGATTTGAACCCGGGACCGCTGGCTTCGGAGGCAGGGTCACTCCCAACTAGGCCAACGTGTCGTCAATAACTTATATGAATTTTTGTACTTCATTATGTAACATAATGCAAAACAACGTGCTTTAGTAAAAATAAGCCATGTATTCTGAAATCCGGTTGCGCAGCGGACTCGAAGCCTCGCGTTCGGGTGCTCGCGCGCGAAATACTGTTATACATGGCGCGGCTAAATTAAATATTTAAAAACACAACTTTCAACCTTGCGATTTCAGAAAAGAGTTCTATTGAAATTCAGGTCAGTAGACTGGTGTGAAATTACTTTTCAGTTTTCAGTACACCAGTTCAGGTGTGTATGTGGTAGGCATGCCTACATATGGAGCGGTCAACTATTAAATAATATAAACATGTATTAAAATGCACGTTTTGTTGCAGTTTGAAATACATGTATTTTATTTAGTTGTTGTTTTATTCTAGTTTAGCTTTTGAACGTATGGCTTAATAAGATAACATAGTAATCATAAGATGAATAATATCATTATGGTAATGTGGAATAAATTATTTTGCAATATGTACCTTGTTAGAATTGTGTTTAGTATTAATCTGAAACATAATTATTTACACCTACGTGTTTTAACACTAAAATAGGTTTAATGTGTGTAAATGTGTATGGCCGTTTAAGAGACATCAGCTCAAAAAGAAGGTACTTACAAGACTTATAAGTAGTATTACATCAAACAATACAGAGACCGATTTTAACGACCCCCCCCCTGCCTTAAATCCGCGTCGACTGATCCTGCTCATGCCCAAACTTAAAAACTATACCGGCCTTAAGTACGAGTACCAAACATGAATACAAGAGCAACAATACACCTTTATTGAACTCCGCATATAAAATATTTACAAAGATATGAGATCCTGCTACGATAGACGCATGCAAATTTATCGCTAAAAGATCTCCCTCAGGCTACAAGGTAAATATTTCATAGCCAATATCTTAACCATTTTTATATTATTGTTAAACAAACAATAGACAAAAAGACCTTACGCTTATATTATACTTTTTATTTATAATATTTTACAGAATATTACGAAAACATTATTGTTGTCATCCTTACTAATATTATAAATGTGAAAGCGTGGATGTTTGTTACGCTTTCACGCAAAAACTACTTGACGAACCGCCATGAAACTTTGTACACATATCCTGGGAGGCACTAGAAGTAACATAGAATACTTTTTTTTTTTTTTTTGTAATAATAAAAATGCCTAAAAATTAATAATTGCCGCGGGCGAAGCCGCTGGTGGGTCGCTAGTATTTTCATAATTTACAAAAAATAGTTCATTAATAAATTGAGATACAATAATATTATTAGTTAAGTTGTAATTATTCTATTCGGTACTATATTACAAGGTGATTTAGAGCGTAGGTAGGCTTAGAGGGTCGCCTCGTGATCGTAAGGTACCGAGTTCAAACCTCAGCGGTCACCAATGAGTTTTTCTAGCTTAAGTACATTACTAGATGCTCTTACGGTGAAGGAAAAACATCGTGAGGAAACCTGCACATTCGAACAGCTGAGCGTGTAAGAGGGTAATTGCACAAAAGATCCTAAAGAGGTTGAAGTGTATCCGAAAGGGCCCATCCGCAAGGTAAGATAAGATAAGACGAGGTGATTACAATGTATTACTTGTAAATTATGTCAAAGAAATGTCATAAAATGCTTACTAAACTTCGTTATGTCAAAGTCTGTATACATTTAATATAGGTACCTACTTGATAATTCAATACATAAGTAGCATTTGTACGGGATATTACTTCTCCGATATATTGCGTTTGCTCTAGCATCAAAATCCAATATGTGGAATCTATAATCGGATGTAATATACCTGGGCAGACCGAGACTTATCTGCTAGATAATTATTGATACAGACCTACCATGTTATTATCACATTGATACTTATAATTCATTTTGTAATTTAATGGTAAAATCTCATCAACATATTTTAATGATGTAAGGCCAATTTAGGGAATAGGCTGACTGACCCAAATATAATTATCAGTTTTTAATGTTTGTGTCTTTGATGTTTGTTTCACCTTTGAGGTTTTGGACCAAAAAGACATCAATGTAAATGAAGGAAGGAAAACATTAAATACAAGAAGGACGATATTTTTTTGAAGAATATCCACTTTTTGTAATAATTGTAATAGTACTGTGTTATTTTACTAGTTTATTACGTACTATAGAGAGTATACTCGCCCCTTTTTATTAAAAGAGTTAAAATTTGGAGTTTTGGTCTTCGAGCAAAACCGTTAAACGCGACATATGTTTTTTTTTATTTAATCATTATTATTTTAAAGAACCGTCGCTCATTTTCTAAAATAACAGATTACACTCTTCACTAGATTCCGTAATTACCAGATTTCAAATTTTGGAAACTTTTATTAAAAAAAATGGGTTTCCGGTATATTTGAGAGCTGGAAACTGTTACATGATGAAATCCTCTTGGGATTCTGTTGAGAGCTTGAGTTAGAAGGCGACGTATCATTAAGCGTTTTGATAACAGGCGTAAGCATGTTAAAAGTTAATATCTATTTATTAAATGTTACATTGCAAACCATTTTTTTCTACAAGCTTAAAATATAAAATGTTTTGAAATACACGCATAGAAAGCACCTAAACGAAGCTATTTCTTTTTGTTATGGGTTTTAGTTAAATATATACATGACATCACGCCTTCATTCCTAGAGTGGGGTAGGCAGAGCCACAGACATATCAAGAACTCTAAAAAGATTTGTTGATAATTCTGTAACCGCAGTTCTCATTTCATTTCTTTTTCTCATTTCTAGTTAAATATAACTATTATATAAACAGGTGGATAGTGACAAAACACTTCCATATCAGAATCAAAGTATTTGTGCTAGTCACACAAATAGTTTTCCTTACCACAGGCTGTGAAGCCTAAGTTTACTAGTTTAACCACATTTTCAATTATGTAAGTTTTTCTTTTATATTAATGAGAAGGCACACGAGCACTCAAGCGACCTGATGGTAAGTAGAATCTGAGACCCATAGACATTTGAATTCTCAAGACTGTAATCCTAAGACGTCAAATGCGTTACCAACCCTGAGTAGACATAAACATCGAAATATTCTCATGAATTTGCACATTTACAATAATTATGATTCCGTCCTAACTTAAGGTTCATAAATGTATACATGGTTCGTCATTAAATGACACTGTTACTACAATATACGTCAAATAATAATTCAATATATTTCCGCAAACGTTATATGATTTAGTTTCACAAATAAATCAGCAGGCACGGGAGAGACGCGCCAAGGGCGCGCGGCCGGTAGCGGATTATCCTTTACATGAAATCTATTCACGCGTCTTTTGCTCGTCCTTTAACTTAGTGAACTACTTTTATGTACAATCATCCAAGTAAATGGTCTTTCAACCTTGTCACAGTTTTCAAGGATATTGAAACCTTGTAGTGGCAGACCAAATATTTGGCCGTCTGTACTTTGTATTTGTAAATAAATGAATCTGATCATACTTTGTTTAAGTTTATGCACGCGGTTTTGTCCTGATAGCAGTTCAATTTCCTTAAAGTATACCCAATTTTAAGATTACAGAAGTCAACAATGTAGAAACACAATAATCGTCAATGGCGGTTAATGAAATGTCTATATAGGATGTGAAAAATCGTATTTGTTACAGCCATCATTATCACACTTGATTCTACATTTCATCACTTATATGACGATAGATAATTTACTATAATTACCGAAACATTGAACGATATTTCTTTCATCAATCTTTAAGATTCACGTATACCTAAATGTCAATTCTGCGTTTTGTTTTTTTTTTAAATATCTTGTATCTCGGCTTATTTTCTACAACCCCGTTTTCGTTGAGATATAGCTGACGCCGGCAATACGTTTCGCCCGCGGCCGCATCAAACAGAAAACTGTTTACATATCTAACGTATTGTTCTCCTGCATAGTGGGGTCTTTATCTAACTCGTGACGATAAACAGAGACAGACAGTTTCAGCTGGGTTAGTTTGTTGTTTCGATTAGTTAGTGAGATTTATTAGCCTAAGCTGTTAAATATAGGGTGTATTGGTAATTAAACCTAATATTTATTAATTTCAATAATATAATAATAATAACAATAATCACAGGACAATGTCACACAAATTGATCTAGTCCCAAACTGAGCTCTAGGCTTGTACTATGGGTACTAGACAACGATAAACTTACTCATATAGAAAAATGTATACTTAATAAATACATAGAAAACACCCAACACTCAGGGACAAATACTCGTGCTCATCACACACATATCTGCCCTTACCGGGATTTGAACCCAGGACCCCTAGCTTCGAATGCAGGGTCACTACTAACTAGGCTAGCATGTCGTCACGATGAAAACGATGAAGTTTGCTAATAATAATAATAATAATAATATAATAATAATATATCAGGGGACAATCTCACACAAATTGACCTAGTCCCAAACTAAGCTCTAGGCTTGTACTATGGGTACTAGACAACGATAAACATACTTAAATAGAGAAATACATACTTAAATATATAGAAAACATCCAAGACTCTGGAACAAATATTCGCGCTCATCACACAAATATCTGCCCTTACCGGGATTTGAACCCAGGACCGCTGGCTTCGGAGGCAGGGTCACTCCCAACTAGGCCAACGTGTCGTCAAAATAAAATATTACTGTCTTAATCCTTTCTTTATTAGTAAGTATAAGACTTACTTAGATGAATACACACAAAAATGTGTTTCTTTGTTTTGCAACTGCTGATTGATACGAATTTCCAAAAGATTAGATTAGATTGTTTTAAAACGGGTATTTTATTTTTCGAATATTTTACTGATTAAGTAGTAAGAAACATCGAATAATCCGTCATTAATTGACGGAGGTCAATTAGTGACAGATGGTCGTCCCCGTGTGGATTCCGAGTAAAACTAGTGCCACACCATGTCTTCCCGGATGTCGTAAGGGAATAAAGGCTATGTATTTGCAATCTGTCACTAATACACTGGTAAACATCTTAACCTGATTGTGCAAAATGTGGTTATCAACATATCTTTTTTGTTCGTAATTCTTTAGCTCTGCCTTGCCCACTCTGGGAATGAAGGCGTGATGTATGTATGTATGTATGTATGTATACATACATATATGTATTGATTTGATGTTTTGACGTGATGAAATACACACATATATGTATGTATTTCATCACGTCAAAACATCAAAAGTGGGTGGTATTCTACTGCGTTAAAACGATATTGTGTTTGACGTGTTTTAGAGTCGTTTTTAACTCGCCCGCCATTACTGTCATAAGAGTTGTTAAAACGTTGACAATTTCGGAAACAAGTCAAAGATAATATTGTTATTACAGTGTAGGAACTCAGCCCTGGGTCTCTATTCTACTGCGTTATACTGATATCGCGTTTGATGCGTTTTAGAATCGGTTATGTCACAGGCGCCATTATTGTAAATGACATAAGTGTTATCAAAACGTTGACAATACGGAAACACGTTAAAGATGATATCGTTAGTACCGTGCAGGAACTCAGCCCTGGGGGGTTAATATGACATAACAATGCAGTTCTGTTTACGCTCAGAGAAAACTGCCATACTCGTAGCTCTGTCCTTTACGCTCACCGTAAATTGAACTGCAAAGCTAGCTCATAATAACCCCACTGTTGTATGTTGTCTATACGGATGTGTTACAACACATCCGTATAGACCGTTCGACATTCTGTATTTGAAATTTGACGTAAGTTTCATACTACTTTTGTACACAACTACATGCAACAGGTCCTTTACTTAAGTGTTTTACCTATAGCACGTGTGTAAAAACAACGCCGTTTGTTTTTATTCCCTTTGAAATATTATTAATAATGCCATTAAAAGCAGCTCCAAACACAAAGTGAGAAAAAATTAAAACTGTCGCTTAAATACATGACCATTTCCAGGACTTGGATTAATCAGAGCTTTTTCATTGAATCCCGAACACCCGCTGAGCTTCGAGAAGCTCCCTTTCCTCTGATTGTTATTTAGCCAGTAGTGACCTGCTAACCTATTTACTTGGGCGGGGACATTGTTCTTGTCACCACAATTAAACAATTAACGATCACATAACGACTGCATTGATGACGGATATAATTACTCAAGAAAAATACTATCTTCTGTGCTAGCAACTTTTTAAGTATGTTGTACACACGAAGACACTGTTAACTGATCACCCCTAGACTTTAATACGTTGCGATAAGGTTTATGTTCGTTCGTAAATGTACAGTTAACAGTGACTTCGACTGTACCAGTAGCATGTTTGCGCTTAAAATGCACACAACACCCAGAATCTAAAAGTCAATTGCAGGTCGACTATCGGACAATAAGTAACTGCTGTGCTGGGATTCTGCATGGTAATAACGACATTGTCTTTGACGCATTTCCGCATTGTCAAAGTTTTGATAACTTTTATGTCATTTACAATAATGGCAACCGAGTCATAAACGACTCTCAAACATGTCAAACGCGATATCGTTAAAACGCAATAGAATAGAGGCCCAGGGCCGCTATTCAAGTGCGTTAAAACGATATCGTGTTTGACACGTTTAAAAGTCGTTTTTTGTCACAGTCGCCATTATTATAAATGACATAAGAGTTATTAAAACGTTGACAATATGGAAACACATCAAATACGATATCGTTATTACCGTGTAGAATCCCAGCCCTGGTCGCTTACAATTAAACTTGGTACTGGTTACGAATTATTATCCATAACTGGCCTTGTCTCTACTTTGAATAAACGTACAAAAAACTGTTGTATTTATTGTAGATTGCTATTTTTAATAAAACGATATTAAAGCAACAAAAACATTGTATTCAAAATATTGGCAACGACAATGCATGGCACAAATAATACGCGTAGATTTTTCTAAACGTTTCATAAAAATGCCATTTGGTGTGAACGCAATAGCGGGCGGCAATAGTCTGCATTCCTGCGTAACTGGCAAATCGCAATGCAAAGCGCTGCTTTGACGAGGAGAGAGGTCGGACACGGCGCGGGCCACCGACAGACATGAGCGGAGGAGAAATACAATAAAGTTTCGGAATTATTTTTAATAGGTGACGATAGCATGTTTTTTTTATATGTGTATAATTTTGGACTATGTAATTTTTTTTTACTTTGTTACAATTTTTATATATAAAGAAAAAAAATGCTAAAATCATTATCTAGTAAGCAAAAGATTTACTTAAATTTTCGTGATTGTTAAATCTCTGAAATATAAAAAGGAAACGCAATGTCTTAATGCAAACCACGTACCGAAATTTTACGAAAATATTTTATAATTTGGTACAACTATTTGCCAACAATAAGTAAGGCTTAGTATCTCTTGTTTTATTGTAATTATAGGCACAATCAGTTTAAAAGTAAGGCTGAAAGTAATATAATAAACTATTGTTTTTAAATAACTCATCAAGTGAGTATATATTTTCACAAAGAAATTGCTTAAAAACAGTGAACGGAAACCGTGTGCAATTTTTTTCTCGCTGCCATCGCTCAGGGCTTCTATAATATTCTACTGCGTTATAACGATATCGCGTTTGACGTGTTTTAGAATCGTTTATGTCACAGTCGCCATTATTGTAAATGGCATAAGAGTTAACAAAACGTTGACAATACGGAAACACGTCAAAAATGATATCGTTATTACCTTGTAGAATTCCAGCCCTGTATTCTAATAAACTTATTGTATTTTTAAAGTAAAGAATCTAGCCTGCTTGCCACCTTTTATGACCAATCTGCAAATACATTTGTTTAAGAATAATTTTAAATTTTTGAGGATTGATACGAATCTTATCATACTTATAAATGGGTATACTATTTAATATTACCTAATACAACCAGGGCCTCTATTCAGGTGCGTTAAAACGATATCGTATTTGACACGTTTAAGAATCGTTTATGTCACAGTAGCCATTATTGTAAATGACATAAGAGTTATCAAAACTTTGACAATACGGAAACAGGTCAAAAACGATATCGTTATAACGCAGTTGAATAGAGGCCCTGAAAGCTTTCCGTTTGGTAGGAAAATATTTGATCGTATGTTTTATTTCTTCGAAAGCTTTATTTTTATTTATAGGTCTAGAAAGGGAAAAAAGAACCCAAAATATTCCATTCTGCCTTCTTAAAATCACGTTGGGGCGAAAAACCAAAACTTAGTCTCCCAATATCCCTGCTCCATGGCCCACGTTTATTGGTTGTCACCGATAGCACAAATAGCGCTGCAACAGAGAACTTAGCGCCGAGCGCGGCCGCCCGCGGAGCCAGTCAAGCGCGAAACTTGACCATTGGGGCTGCTGAATGGAAAACAGATGATGTGAATGTTGAGTTTGCTTTAAATTCAGGACCTATGGGACAAGGTTAACAGCTGCGGGAATACAATACAGTACAAATACTCTTTATTGAGCACCAAAACACAACAGAACACGAAACAGTAAAATCATAGGTATACAACAGGTGCTCTTACCGCTACATAGCGATCTCTTCCAGACAACCTTGGATAGAGAAATAACTGAGGACACAAATTCATAGCAGGCGGTTTAAACTAAATCGCTTAGAACTCAAACTAAACAACTACAAGAAACAATTAAAGTATTTCAATTTTGAAATAAAAACTATTGATATAAAAACATAAAGTAAATAATTTAATGACATACATACATAACATCACGCCTCCATTCCCAGAGTGGGGTAGGCAGAGGTACAGAAACACCAACAACTCTAAAAAAATATGTTTTTAATTCTATAACCACATTTTGCACAATCATGCCAAGAAGTTTTCTAGTGTATTAGTGACAGGTTGCAAGCCCACCGCCTAACAGGTAAGTACTCCAAGCCTTTATTCCCTTAGTCGCTTATTACAACATCCACGGGAAGATATGGAGTGGCAATTTTCTAACCCGGTAACCACACGGGGGAATTTTGATGTGAAATTTATTGAAATTTATTTTTATTAAATCTTTACTTATCCTTTGCATTGAGTTTTGACGTGATAGGATATTTTTTGTATACTTAGAGAATTACTACCGTTTGGGCAAAATATTTAAAATATAATTTTGCATAATCAAAACTCTAAACTAACCTTACCAAAAATCAAAATCAAAAATAATCCACTTTTGAAAAATGAAACAAATTCGACAAAGAATATTTCTTGAAATATTTATGAGATATAAGTATACAACTTACCTAAAATTGAACCCAGGACTGCTAACTTCAAACTGCAAACTAAATTAACAACGTATATTGATTCTCCCGTGTGGTTGCCGGGCTAGAATAGTGCCACTCCATGTCTTCCCGTGGATGTCGTAAGAGGCGACTAAGGGAATAAAGGCTTGTAGTACTGTTAGGCGATGGGCTTGCAACCTGTCACTAACACACTGGTAAACATCTTAGCTTGTTTGTGCAAAATGTGATTACAGAATTATCAACAAGTTTTTTTTAGAGCTGTTTGTATTGTAATTCTGTAGTTCTGCCTACCCCACTCTGGGAATGAAGGCGTGATGTTATGTATGTAATATATCAAGTTTGAGTTGTTCTAAAACTTTTCGTAACACTTGCATTATTCAACATCATTTATTCAGGCTCTTTCGAGATTTTTGGGGGTATAATGCAATGAAGATGAAAAGAACAAGCGAGATAATAAAAAAAAGTAGTGGATATATCTAACCTGGACTGTTAGATGGCGCTCGGATATTTTTGAGCACTGTGTGTGCTTCACACAGCAGCAGCAACTTCAATAAGTGTTAAGTCAAGGACAAAGTAACGAATTATTCGTTACTTCGAATGCTACCATGTGTCAAATGGAAAATTAAACAATTTAATTTGTTCTCATTCACATGATAATATATCTCTTATAGCAAGACTCCAGGGCTGGAATTCTACAAGGTAATAACCATATCGTTTTTGACCTGTTTTCGTATTGTCAACGTTTTGATAACTCTTAAGTCATTTACAATAATGGCGACTGTGACATAAACGATTCTTAAACGTGTCAAACACGATATCGTCTTAACGCACCTGAATAGAGGCCCTGAGTCTATCTGTATATCACAAGTTCATTGTACATACACAAAATTTGCATGTATAAAAGCTATCGACTAGTCATTTGCCATAGCTGTATGAATTGACTTGCCCGCATTTATTGTGGAAGAAAAAAACGTAAAAGATTTTTTATTCAAGAAAGTAAAATGGTTTTTCCAATTTTTCATAGCACATTGTAAAAATGATTTATTTTTATTCTTTAAGTTTGTTTCGTTAAAGTTCTGTGACAAATAAATCTGAAATAATCGATTTTAACATTTTACAAAAAAACTCTCTCAGTTAAAATGGCCTAAAACCAAACTTGAACATCTATTTCTAGCCTGTTGCTGTTTTAATTAAGCACTTGGTTCAATAAGACAAGTAAAGAAAGAAAAAAAACCGTAATCTTTTAAACTTTGCACGATCAATGAAACAGACGAAAAACCCCTTCAAACGAAATCAAATCTCTTTAAAATAATTTTGCAATTTACTCCAATGTAATTTAACATACATTACCGGTTCAAATAAGGTATTACTGGTATGAGGTTTCGTGGGTAATTCATGATGTCATGATCATCACAATGTAAATTGTGAAAGCCGAATCATCGACTTTAACTCATTTACGGGATAAAAAATGTTAATCTCAATTAATCACGTTCATGATAACTGGCAAATTTTTGCTGATATAATTATATTATTAAATAAAAAGCATTGGATTACATTTTATTTCAGTAACATTATTTGCCTCGCCTTTGTTAAGTAAATGATATTTAACGTAAATTTAATTATAAATCAATGTTTATTTGTAATACTGTCATATTTTGTAAAGTATGATGTTGGTGATATTTAAATTTTTAAACACAAGAGGACTGAAGCAAAAGGTCTCTATACAAAATGCGATAACGGTTCTCTCCCTTAAAAGTTGTCCGATTTTTACGAGTTTAGAATACGTTGTAGATATTATGAAAAACTAGTTTTCATTTACATAAAAATACTTATTGGAAAGGAAAACAACGGAAACGTACAGACCTAGTTTGTCATAATAACTAGAAAATGTTTAAAAATCGTGGAAATTTGAATAGATTTCCCGGAGCTAAATTTGTATGGATTATTACCGACAGCTACGCGATTAAAGCAAATACCTCTATGTTTGTCATTTAACCGGTTATCATACCTCCACACCGGTACAAAACAATTCGAGAACTGTTATTTTGCAGAAGGTCAAAGGGGAGGATGCTGGTACTAATACGAACGAACCCTGTATCAGGTCCTTGTGCCATTAAACAAACATTATTTTGCAATAACATGTGTATTTAGCAACCTGCCAAATAATATTACACGGAAAACATACCGCATAAACGTAAAAGCAAAACATACGTTTCTAAAAATCCACGTCGCGTTCATTACCGAAGTATATTCCGCGGCTTGCTTGATTTAATTCAGCCGAGGCGGGGGGTGAGGCGGTGCAGCGGGCCAGGGAGGGGGAGGGGGGGGCTAATCTCATTTGGCCGCGCACCGATTCTGTTAAGAGAAACTGGTTTTATCGCCCGGGTAATGTAGGGGAGTGTAGTGTGCGCGAGAACTGTTATATGCTCAGGCTAGGCTAGTTGAATGTAGAATAACGCCAAAATGGGTGCAGTAACAGAGGCTGGGGAACAAGTTTTATATACCTACATTGTTACGGCAAGGGAAGATATATACTTTGCTATATTTAGTGATGGTAGGACCCTCAGGGTTCGTCCGGATTGCTACCACCATCTTATCCATTAACCTACCGATGAGTAGCAATGTATTGTGGGAATAAGACCACCGGTTAAATTACTAGCTTAGAGGCATTCCATCTTAGTCCTCAGGGTTGGCAACGCAATTGAGGTCTTAGGATTGCAGTCTTGAGAATTCAAATGTCAATGGGTCTCAGATTCCACTTGCCATCAGATGGCCTCTGCTAATGTGGCTTTTACATGCCTCAAAAAAAAACTGAAGGCACACAAGCACATAGGCAACTTAATGGTGTAATCTAAGACATTTGAATTCTCAGGACTGCAGTTCTAAGACCTCAAATGCGTTCCCAACCCTGAGGAATAAAATAGAATGCTTCTAAGCCAGTAATTTCACAGGTTGTCTTATCCGCACACCGGAACACAACAATGCGAGCACTGTTTCTTGGCAGTAGGTTAAAGGGTAAGAAGGAGGTAATAATTATCCGAAAATGTATACTGTATCAACTCACGAACAAATTTCAAAAAAAATAATGGAGTTATTTATCTAATCAGTCAATGTCTAAATAAATACATACATACATACATAACATCACGCCTTCATTCCAAGAGTGAAGTAGGCAGAGCTACAGAAATACCAACAACTCTAAAAGGACTTGTTGGAAATCTTGTAACCACATTATGCACAACCAAGTTAAGAACTTATGCTGTTATTCTAAATAAATATGGGAAAAAATATAACAAAATGACAACGACAGAACAGAACATTAACTACAGTTTGGTTAATCAATCTTGATTCCATATCTTCTCTCTTGCTGTTAAATAAATAAGAGCTGTAATGGAATGAACAAAATAATTACGATATAAAAGCAAGACTACCGATAGTAATGTAAAAATTAATTCAAGGCTACCGAATTATTTCTTACATTAAAAGCTGAGTACTTCGGCAAAATATAATCATAAAAATCAAAAAGTACTTAATAACTAAATTTCACTTTAAAATCCTTTGGTGCCGGCCGTCTTAGATGACTTCAGTAGGTATTTATAAACACTTTAATCACCTGTATCTCAAGAACCAATGATGTCTACTTAGTCGTGATAGTGCTCCTTCAAAATTCGTTAATATGTTCTTTTATTTAAGTTTTTTTTCAGATTTTTATTAATTGTAGTTTTGGCTGTACACCAACTGTGTTTTGGGAGGACACTTGAGTCTAACAAAAAGTACAATACAATACAATACAATACAAAACACTTTATTGTCCACCAAACAAAAACATTACACAGAAAAGTAGCGCTTTAAAGCGTCATATTTCATAAACGGATTACTTAATCGAAAAACTGTATTCACAAATACGTAATATTTTTGAAAGGCCTATCCAACGACAACCCACACTATAAGGAAGGCGAGAAAAAAAATACATCCTCACTTTTCGTGTAGGAGAGGTACCCAAAAAAATCATTTTTTTTTACGTTTATTGTATTACTTTGTTGGCGTGTCTTATATGCATATTTATGCCAAATTACAGCTTACTAAGAGTCTCTGCGCTAGGCTGCGGACGGACGGACGGACATGGCGAAACTATAAGGGCCTGTTGTTTGATCAGTAGTTAACTGAATTAATGGTTAAAATTCGAAAAAAGAATCGAAAATTTGACACATTTCCTTGAGATTTAACCATTAGTTACGATTTTTAACAATTGGTTAGTTTAACTACTGATCAAACAACAGGCCCTAAGGGTGCCTAGTTTGACTACGGAACCCTAAAACTCTATCTTTTTTATTTTCAAATTTTGGTATTTTTTTGTACGATAACATTTATATCTTTATTATGTACCTCGTAATGAATTATATCACGTGCACGCGTCTCCTTTAGTAGGGAAGGACGAGCCATTTTTCTATGAACAGGAAAGCAGTGTCTCCCAAGCCTGTGCCACACAACACCAAAAGAAACCTTATTTGCTTGAATAGATCTGGAAATTCACTCGACCGAGGTTTCCTTTTCCCGTATTTTATCTGATAAAATAAGGAAAATATGATTAAAATACGTTTTTTGCTCACATATTATACACTCTTTGAATGAGTTTTGAAATCTCTATGAAAATTGTATCTAGTAGAATCAAATTAAAAATAATTCTGCAAATCCGCCAGATCTGCTCAAATATCGAATTTCAAAAATGGGTTTTATGACTGTTTTGTATCTAATGCAGCATAATTTTGCTTTATTCCACATTGTAAGCCCATTCGCCTTCGATATTTTTATCATGTTGTTCAAAAAAGGGAAGATAATAGTAACGCTGATTTAATGCAAGCTTTAAGAATCTGACTGCATTATTTTACCCATAGTGTCACATTTTTTTTAATCCGCAATTACAGTAAAAAAAAACAGTGAAAATGGCGAGCTTAAGACGAATCTAGCGTTACCTTGTCTATTAAAACCTCTTCCATTTAGTTTTTACACAGACTCTTACATACTCGTACCCATATAAACACATACATAAAACCGGGCAAGAGCATGTCGGACCATGCTCAGTGTAGGGATCCGAAGCCATTAAGTACTTACTACATTTATAAAATCAACCATTATAAATTAATTTTCTATTTAAAGTCATTTGGTGCCGTCGTAGATGATTTTAGTAGGTATTAACACTTTCATCGCCTGTACCTCAAGAACCAATGATGTCCACTTAGTCGTGATTTTCCTTTTAAATTCGTTATATGCGCTTTCATTTATTTTTTTACTTTTTATTGTACCACTTTGTTGGCGTGACTAATATGTATATTCATGCTAAATTACAGCTTTCTAGTACTAAGGGTCTATGCGCTAGGCTGCGGATGGTCGGACGGACGGACATAGCGAAACCATGACGGTTCCTAGTTTTAATGCAGAACCCTAAAAACATACGTGTAGGTCAAAAACATAAACTTATTTAGCAAAAAGGTAAAAGTAACTCGTATTATAATAAAACAAAACTTGGCAATAAACTATTTATTAAGTTAAAACCAAACTTTACATTGTAGTATGCTACAACTCTCGAAATCAAAAAGTTTATAAAACACAATTTACAAAGTGCTGACTCTCTTCTGAACAACAATGTCATATTTTACAGACGTTTCTGGAACCAAGCAAATGTCGGAAATAAAGGTGGGTATGTCACAAGTCTGTTAGATATTATATTCTATTTTTTGTAGTCATACAGTTTAGCTTAGTTTAGTTTTTGTTGGTTTAATTTATTTATCAATGTAAAATGACAATATAGATTGCTTTGAATGTCAAAAAATAGGATTAATAATCATAGAATACAAAAATAGCATTTAAATAATTAAAACGAATACACTTAAATATCTAGTAAATGGTCACTTATTCGATGTCAATCAATATACATAGAGTAATACATGTCGATACGATAATAATTTTACGATTTAAGATCCATATATTCATCCACAGAGTACAATGGTTTATGCAATAGAAGGTTTCTCAGCTGGGCTGGGATTCTACATGTTAATAACGATATCGTCTTTGACGTGTTTCCGTAGGTATTGTCAAACTTTTGATAACTCTTATATCATTTACAATAATGGCGACTATGACATATACGATTCTAAAACACGTCTAATATCGTTATAACGCAGTAGAATAGAGGCCCAGATGTAAATGCTTCGTCGGATTGTACATTTTTAAGTTTGACTCATTACATAGTATGTGTTAAATCATGTTGTGTAATATCATGGCCTGAAACAGATCCTTTATTCCTCATAAGGTCGCTAGTGTACATGCCAATCAAAAAAATACTTAAGTAAAGATACGAGTATTTGTAGGGAAGAAAAATATATTACATTCGTTAATAAATAAAAAAAATATCTCAATAATAATAATATCAATAATATCACGGGACAATGTCACACAAATTGACCTAGTCCCAAACTAAGCTCTAGGCTTGTGCTATGGGTACTAGACAACGATAAACATACTTATATAGAGAAATATATACTTAAATACATAGAAAACATCCAAGACTCAGGAACAAATACTCGTGCTCATCACACAAATATCTGCCCTTACCGGGATTTGAACCCAGGACCCCTAGCTTCGAAGGCAGGGTCACTCCCAACTAGGCTAGCGTGTCGTCAATCTTATAAGTAAATGCCCGTACTCTCTGCAACAATTTATGGATTATTGATAAATAATATTAAATAAATAGATATAATTATAGAATTATAATGATTAGATACAAAATAATTAATAAGAAAACATAATATTAAGTAGAAATTCACAGAACAACTCTTACATATTTTGTAAGGTCCATGTATGTATATTTATTTTTAAGACCACCTTGTAATACCGTGGTTATTCAAATAAACCAATATGAATATGAAATAGTAATTATTAGTCTTTATACAGTGAAGACTTAATACCTACATTGATTAAGAATCTACCGGGTGATCAGTAAAGTGTCACATTCCTTTGAGGGAAGCATGTTCATAAGTCTTCTTGTGCCATCAGCAGGTTCTTATACAGGGTGTTTAGCAGTCTGGTATAGAAATTTTATGGTATGATACGAGTAGTTAGGGTTATTCTAACATTTTTGGCCACATTTATTACTATGCAAAGTACTAACCCAACCCACCTAAAAGGGTCGACAGCCGAGTTCTTAAATATGTATACAATTTTGCACCATATCTCAATGGGATAAGGTGCAAAAGTGAGGTACGTTGCCAACCCTGAGGACTAAGATGGAATGCCTCTATGCTAGTAATTTCACCGGTTGCCTTATCCCCACACCGGAACACAACAACGCACAATTACGGATTTGTAATGAAGTTGGATTGAGTTTTCAATCCGTATTATAATTACGTATATGATAACCATTTCTGGAAAACTCATAAACAGCTAAAAACCTTCCAATATCATTAAAGCCTTCTGCGATATTTAATCCTCTAATAAAAAAAAACGATCGAAATAACCGCGCACTACGCCGTAGACGTGCTACGACGTAGAGCCTCTACGTCGTGGGAATTTATTTTCAGTTTTTGCTGAACTTAATATTATGAGAAGACCGAAGGTGCATAAATTGCGCTAAGAATGAACTCGCCGATGCATTTTTAAATTTGTGAAAGGAATTGCAGAAATATTTTATTTTAATCTTTGAAATTTTCTACTTGTTATGATAATATTATGCATGAGTTTTACAGATAGCATGAACTCGATAAAAACGGTGTTCGGTTATAATTTACAGGTGATAAAAGAAGTTGAACGTGTTATTAAGGGTGAATACTATCACTACATTTTACATCTCGTAAATTAATATATCTAGTAGAAAAGAGATTAGTTCAAGGCGTCTCTTTTCTCTTGTTGATTTAACGTGGAATCATCTATACGATTTTTCTATAAAACCATTCATCTGATTGATGTTGCTAAGTCATACATCTCACCGCGACAAAATCATATTGCTTTGACATGGTTATCGTATTGATAACGTTATGATAGTTCTTATTTATGTGACGGTATTGGCGGCCAAATTAATCATGTATGCATGTTTGTTTGTATGTAAGTAAACATTTTACTGTACAGAAATAACAACAAAATCATACAGTGATGATATAAACAGAAAGTACAGAGGCGAACATATCCCTTTAAGGGATCTCTTCCAGCTAACCCTTGAGAGATAACATGACAATATAGTTTTATCGAGAAGAAAATATAGCTTTTGAGTACATTTTGTAGTATTTTTTTTATTGTTAGTTATTACTTCTACGACACGGTGGCCTTTTTGGGAGTGACCCTGCCTTCAAAGCCAGCGGTCCTGGGTTCAAATCCCGGTAAGGACAGCTATTTGTGTGATGAGCGCAAACATTTGTTCCTGAGTCTTGGATGTTTTCTATGTATTTAAGTATTTATTTCTCTATATATAAGTATGTTTATCGTTGTCTAGTACCCATAGTACAAGCCTAGAGCTTAGTTTGGGACTAGGTCAATTTGTGTGAGATTGTCCCCTGATTTATTTACTTCTATAATATATTGAATCCCTGCTTATATAACCACGAGAGTAATATACAAACAAAGTATTTTATTACTTAGACGGGGTGAGAACCCACGACCACATAACTCCAGGCTGTGTTCAACCACAAGCCCATCCCCGTGTTCTCATAAAATGTATTAATTCTCTTTGCTCTAAAACTCTTTCCTTTACTTGCATCTCGCATGTTTGTACAATTACGTACATACATACATACATAACATCACGCCTTAATTCCCAGAGTGAGGTAGGCAGAGCTACAGAAATACCAACAAATCTAAAAAGACTTGTTGATAATTCTGTAACCACATTTTGCAGAAGTAGGCTAAGATGTTGACCAGTGTATTAGTGACAGGTTGCAAGCCCATCGCCTAACAGCACTACAAGCCCTTATTCCCTTAGTCGCTTTTTACGACATCCACGGGAAGACATGGAGTGGCACTATTCTAACCGGCAACCACACGGTACAATTACGTGTTTTAATTAAAACCCTAGTTTCAGATAGAACTTATATCTTGAAAAAAAAAATTTTGTCAGCTTGTGAATATGGAAAATGTAAGCTTATATTCATTTAGCAGAATTAATCCGTGGAAGTGAATTTGTTTATGTCGTAGGGGTAAATTTAGGGGTCCGTCCGGATCGCTACCACCATCTTATCAATTAACCTACTGCCAAGCAACAATGTTTGCATTGTTGTTCCGGTGTGCAAATAAGACAACCGGTGAAATTACTAGCAAAGAGGCATTCTATCTTGGTCCTCACGGTTGCCAATGCATTTGAGGTCTTTGGATTATATTTTTGTGGATTCAACTGTCTATGGGTCTCAGATTCCACTTAACATCACGTGGCCTGAGTGTTTTTGTGCCTTCTTCTTATCTTAAAAAAATATATCTTACTTTAATTTGGCTATGTGATATCGCAAATTAGTACGATATCTACCTAAGTAGCTTTATTCTCACGACAGGATTGAACCTGTCAGGTTGAGCTTCTTTATGGCAAACAAACGAACACAGGCCTCCTCATGGTAAGTGCAGTCTGACGCCCATAGGCATTTTCATTCTTAACTCTGAGGACTAAGGTGGAATACCTCTTTGCCAGTATTTCACTGGTCGTCTTATCTCCAGACTATAACACAACAATGCGAATGCTTGGCGCTAGTTTAAAATATGCTGGTTTCTAGTTGTTTTTTTTAAGCTTACAAACTATGTATAGTAAATCTTAGCTTTTAGTAAGAAGTTGTCGTTTAAAATAGTCAAAAATACAGCAAAAGTAAAACCATGCTGTCATTGTAATGTTACTGTACGGCCAACGTTATGATAGTTAATTTTATTTACTTTGTAAGATATACCTTGAATTGAATAAATATATTTGACACAGTGATATTTGACGACACGCTGGCCTAGTTAGTAGTGACCCCTTCTTTTGAAGCTGGTGGTCCTGGGTTCAAATCCTACGTTAGATGGGCGGACCGCCCGCGCTTTGTTTTGAGCACGGAACCCTAAAAAGCGAAACGTGTTCAGTTCAATATTTCCACAAACCTGTCCAATCTCGTGCCTCAGTTAAAGAAGAGCCCCATACACGTGGCAGTCTTAACACAGCCAAGGCCAGGGACTTAGCGAGTTATTCAAACAATGTGGAAACTTGCAAAGTAACAAATTCAGTTCAAATAACGTACTAAAATTAGTTTAAAACGAGCTTAAGACAGTGAAAACCTTCTACAATCCTGCTGCTGTAATTCCAGGAACCTCCGTAGAACTCGGCGCATATTAGAGCCTAGTTCTTTTGTCGTGGAAGCTAGCAATCCTGTATTTCACTTGAACTTGACTCCTATTTCACATTTATGTTGTTGGTTTTTCAGAAGTTTTACAATACAATCTGATTGATAAAAGATAATTCGTCAGGCTAAAGTAATTATCTGTTAAATATGTTTTATTCTATCGTAGATTTGTCACGTATGTAAGATTTAAATAATTTCATAAAACGCATTAACTCACGCCTATTAACTACGGAATAACTTCAAATCGGGTCTATCCTCGTAAGACCCAGTGTCCTATAGAAAGTACATAATCCAGGCAATTCAATTTAAACCTTATTTCAAGGAGTATAAAGTTCATTTTTATTTGTTTCAAAATTGAAAATATCATTTAAGTGCAAAGGTAATTGAACTTTATTTCCTTGCTGCTAGATTCAAATTCCTACTAACAAAAATCTACCGGATTGTAGAATGGTGGGTCTCAAGAGGCTATATTGGCTCACATGACCTTCTTATTCCTATTTTTTCTTTTACTACCGATTCGTATCACTACATGTATAAAACAAAGTCGCTTTTTCTGTCCCTATATCCCTATGTATGATAAAAATCTTTAAAACTACGCAACGGATTTTGATGCGGTTTTTTTTGTATAATACTTTAATCCGGAGCGAAGCGAGGGCGGGTCGCTAGTTTATAATAATCACACTTCATATTTTTTTTCTCATACTTTTTTGTTTTTAATTTATTATTCATAATAATCGCAACTCCTAAAGTGATTTTTAATGATACCGTTCTGATTTCAGGACGTTTATAAAACAAACCTAACCTAACCTTACCAGTTTGAATTTTTTAAATCCTGAAATTAAACAGGTGTGTGAGATACATTTTTATGATATAAAGGGTTATGAGAAACATTTTCCGAGTTCCAACAATCTAATTTTCAGTTTTATATGAACTTTGGCACACCCCTTCAAATTGAAGCTTGCACACGAACTCGTCTCCTATTGGTTGTATGCAAGAAACCGCAACGCTGTTAAAGGCTTACCACAAGGTGGACCGACTAACTGATAATCGTTTGGGAAAATCGTTGAAAATGGGTATTATAGGAACGATGGTGGAGATCTTTTATAAACTATGGATATAGTATTAGAGTGTTTCTGTTGGCATGGTGATGATCAATACTTTTATACTAACCTTGTGTTACTCACAAACTCGGATTTCTTAATGTTTTGGGTTCGGTTTAATAACAAAGAAGGTATCTTTAGGTCTGTCCACAGTCATTTAAATCCTTCCTCTAGGGCCTTTATTCTACTGCGTTATAATGATATCGCGTTTAACGTGTTTTAGAATCGTTTATGTCACAGTCGCAACATAAGAGTTTTCAAAACGTTGACAAAAAGGAAACACGTCAAAGACGATATCGTTATTACCGTGTAGAATCCCAACACAGATTGTTATGTAATCGTGCACATTATGCATTGCACCGTTGCAGCCCATTGCATTTCCTGCAGCGAGCTGTCGCCTGCACTGTCGCCACCGCAGGCACAGTCGCAGGTTACTTGATCATTTTAACATCATTTCAGGGTTGGGTCATACAAGTATGGCTAATTACAGTTTAGAATCAACACATACCCCTTACTTATAAACGTGTAATAAACGTGGGATAGCTTATGCCATGCTTTGTCCTTATCTGTAATTGTGACATTTGTATCTGACAGAAAATGACAAAGCACGGCATTAACTACTCTATGGTTATTACACGTTTATAAGTAAGAGTTGGTTAATTAAAGAGCTTGTTTTTAAAGGGATCCGAAACCAAAAATTAGTAATGGGTATTACTAAATTTACGCCGTTCGTCTGTTTGTCCGCTCGTCCGTCCGTCTATACTATGTACGGTCAGTGATTTAGTAAAGTTACCTTTGCTATTACTGAGGTAACTTTACTTAAATATATAACCTTAAAATTTGAATTTTCACACCTTTATAACAAAAACTTCAGGGAGTTTAACTACTGAGATGGTTATGAACAGTCATACATGAACCCTGGAATTTTTATACTCCTTTTGTTTGATCATTCGTGTTACAATGAACAAAGTGACAAGTGACCTAGCCTTGTGTGAAAACACAGCCTTTGTAGTGCAGGCTTTTAAAGGTAGGTCGGTGAGGTCAAGTTAATGATGTGTATTGGAATAGTGAATTTTATGTCAGAGAAGTTCCCTATTTTGTTTTTGAGTATTTTTAACCTTCAAGTATAAATATGATTAAAAAATATAGTTTGCAAAAATTTCATGATCGTATAAGCTCGGCAAAGGATTTTTATACTGTCAAATAGAAAAAGGTTTAACCATTTAATATTTAAAAAGAAACTGTGCCCAAGTTTGGATGCTGGAAAAATCTTTTTGGGACTGGGGCATACGAGTACACCAGACCACCTGATGGCAAGTTGGATCTGAGACTTATAGACATTTACAATCTCAAGACTGCAATCTCAAGAGTACAATCTCAAGACGATAATCTCAAGTCAACAATCTCAAGACTACGATCTCGAGACTACAATCGCAAGACTGCAATTCAAGACTACAATCTCAAGACTACAATCTCAAGACTGCAATCTCAAGACTACAATCTCAAGACTATAATCTCAAGACTACAATCTCAAGACTGTAATTTATTGCCGAAGTGTGATGGAATCCCCCCATGCTAGTGATTTACCAGTTAAGTTTGGTTCAAAGCTAATCTTTCAAAAAGCTAGGCTGCACTTCCATACATTGTTAAAACGCATTTTATGTGAAAAGCAATTTTTATAGCATTCCTAACGACCTCGTCAAAACTTTAATCAGTCAATTATTATAAGAATCAGTTAGCGCTTCAGAGTAATTAACCGAGTCATCGCAGTTAACCCAAACACTGTTATTATACCGTTTATAAACAGTTAAAATGGCGCAAACGCCACTTGATAACTACGGCATAATGAACTCTTTGAAACTAAGAATGAAATAAAGAAAGCAAGAGTTAATATTAAGCTTTGTTATTTTTATAATTAGTAACTGGAAGATCAACCGTCGCTCGGGTTGAAGGTTCCCGAAGTTGACAACTTGACAGATCGATTCTACCGTCCATTGCAAATTTAATTGAAATCATTAGTCGTTTTTAAGAACGTGATATAATTATGTATATACCTGGGCCTCTATTCTACAGCGTTATTACGATATCGCGTTTGAGGTGTTTTAGAAATGTTTATGCCACAGTCGCCATTATTGTAAATTACATAAGAGTTATCAAAACGTTGACAATACGGAAACACGTCAAAGACGATATCGTTATTACCGTGTAGAATCCCAGCCCTGGGCCTCTATTCAGGTGCGTTAAAACGATATCGTGTTTGACACATTTAAGAATCGCTTATGTCACAGTCGCCATTATTGTAAATGACATAAGAGTTATCAAAACGTTGACAATACGGAACCACGTCAAAGACGATATCGTTATTACCGTGTAGAATCCCAGCCCTGTTATGTATACATATTGCTGGCTTATACACTAACAATGTGATATCATCATGATTACTCTGCGGTGTTAAGTGAACCGGTCGGGTCAGCACGTTCGGTGCCAAGGGAATTCTTAACGGGTCCCTTCTATATGGCATTTGAGATATATGGTCTAGCAGGTGACTAGGTACTACGTTATTTTTTCATTCGTTTGTCTTCTTTTATAGCACATAATTAGCATACAAGCACACAGGTCACCTGATGGTAAGTGGGATCTGAGACCCGTAAACATTTTCATCCTTAAGACCGTAATCCAAAGACTGCGTTGGAATGCCTTTATGCTAGTGGTAAACACCAGTGGCTATGCCCACACTGAAACACAATAAAGCAAACACGGTGGTGGTATCAATCCGGACAGTCCTTAGGCACTAGGAAATTAAGGGATTGCCTTACGAGGTGGTTAGCAGGCCGAGCAAATAAAGAGGCCTGCTCAAATACGAGTAAAATGCTTTTCTTAATAAATGCAAGGAAATGATACAAATGCATAATTAAAAGTATTTGCAAAAAAATATCGACGAATTGAGAGAGAATTTCCTTTTGAAAACAATTTAATTTGCACTTAAATTAATCATTAAATAATCTAGTAAATCAGGCGCATCAATCTATGTGTCTTTTAGTATCGCAGCGAATTTCCTTAAAGCTTGCACGCTCACGTATAATGCCCCGAGAGACACTAATGGTGCTCCGCGGCCGTAACGTCTAATTTACTCGCGACGAACCCAATATACGCCGCGTGTGACGAATAACTATCGCTAACGTCGATAGTAAGGGCGACCAGTTATACTACATGACGCTTAAGATTTACACAGAACTACAGTTCATGGGTACCTTTTATTTGATTGAATCATCTCTCAACGAACGCATCATTGAGCAGAATTTTCATTTCATCGAAAGTCATTTTTTGCCGCATATGTTGTTTTTTTTTTTTTCGATCTGCCCGAATGAAAAAACAAAACCCTTATAGGATTACTCTTTTGTTAGTCCGTCGGTCGCAGCCAATGTGCTTTAGATGTACAGGGCCTCTATTCAGGTGCGTTAAAACGATATCGTGTTCGACACGTTTAAGAATCGTTTATGTCACAGTCGCCATTATTGTAAATGACATAAGAGTTATCAAAACGTTGACAATACGGAAACAGGTCAAAAACGATATCGTTATAACGCAGTTGAATAGAGGCCCTGGACCAATTAAGTTGGAATTTTGAATGTGGATTCTGTGACTCAAACACCGTAATCGTAAATGAATGAATAATAGGGGTAATTTTTGGCAGGTAAATGAAAAAAAAGTAGTTCAAACTGTACCATGTATGTAACATATCAAATAAAAGGGCTTCTTATACGAATCTGGAATATAATTTTATTTTTAAATAAACATTTGTAAAGTAGTTTAAGAAAACCAGTAAGCCTGAAATAAAAAAAAAACAAAATAGTTTTTATTATAACATGATGACGTGAAAACCTATAAGAAGTCGTTTAAGGAACTAAAAGTAAAAAAAAAACCCAAACTCACGGAACCCTTTCCATGCGAGTTTAACTCGCATTTGTTCCAGTTCTTTGTGGTAGTCGAGACTAATTTTTTTGTCATTGGTGAATTGTGTGGTTTTAGTGGTGGTAGGACCCTGTGCAGGGTCCGTCCGGATCGCTACCACCATCTTATCCATTAACCACCCGCCAAGCAACAGTGTTCGCATTGTTGTGTTCCGGTGTGGGGATAAGACAACCGGTGAAATTACTAGCATAGAGGCATTCCATCTTAGTCCTCAGGGTTGGCAACGCATTTGAGGTCTTGGGATTATATTCTTGAGAATTCAAATGTCTTTGGGTCTCAGATTCCACTTACCATCAGGTGGCCTAAGTGCTCGTGTGCCTTCTCCTTAAAAAAAAAAAAAAAAAAAAAAAATGCATTTACGCATTTAACCTCTAGTCGGTCTAGGATGAGTATGACGGACTCCAGAGTAGAAACTGAGGCGACGATGACGTCTAAAAACCAACGAGATGCCGTCTCCGTCGTGTTGACGCGCCACAAGATAACTTCGCAGCACTCGACGCTGACGCCCGCGATGTTCTAAACTCTAACCTAACCTAATCTATGATTAATTACAAGGGTTAGGTTAGGTTGACTTGAGAACACCGTCAATAAGATATCCTGGAAACATTATGTTTTAGTAGAAAATAGCGTTCGATGAAATAAAATTCGACGAAATGATACAATAGATAAAGAGTAATTCGATAAATCATGAGTTGCCAATTTATACAGCATCTCATTAATCAAAGTGGTTATGATTCGAGATTTTCTTAGATAAATATGTTGACATTGGTTACATAACAGTCGAGAAATTGAAGTACAGAAGTAGAAATAAACTTCTGAAAACAACTGAAAGCTTAACCTATACATATACTACCTACTTATACGAGACTAACTTTTATAATAATTTACACGCGTAACAGCAGCAACGGTTTAAGAGCATAGTATGTTTCAAAAACCGGGCAAGAGCAAGTCGGAGCATGCTCAGTGTAGGGTTCCGAAGCCGTTACGTACTACAAACATAAAAATCACTAAGTAATAACAAATTTTCTAATAAAAGTCATTAATCGCCTGTATCTCACGAACCAATGATGGTCGAATTCATTATATGCGCTTTCATTTCAGATTTTTAGTATTTGTAGTTTTGGCTGGGGGGGCACTTGACTCTAACAAAAATTTGCGCTTTTAAGCTTAATATTTCAGTAAACGGATTCCTTGATCGAGAAGTTGTTTCCACAAACCCACAATATTTTTGCAAGACCTATCCAACGATACTACCAAACTATGCAATAGACAAGAAAAAAAAATATCCACACGTTACGTGTAGGGGAGGTAAAGTAAAAAAAAAATTTTTTACATTTTATTAAGCCACTTTGTTAGCGTCACTTATACGGACATGGCGAAACTATAAGGGTTCCTAGTTTGACTACGGAACCCTAAAAAAAACAATGTGTCACTAAAGGATATGCGTTTTTGTACGGGTAGAAATAATTTCCTTTCTGTTCCTTTCTTAGTGTCCTTTTCATTTACAAGATTACAAATTTCAAATTGCAAAAACCTGCATCTATAGCCATTTTAGGTTAATTTATAGACAATAGATGGATGGATGCTGACTTGTCACGTATGTGTGTAACGATACCGACCCCACAGCAGTCAGGAGTGAGTCGCATAACATAAATAAATATATAAATAAATAAATATCTACTTATAAAATAATTGGCCAGCGTGATCATCTAGTTATATAAAGGTAGGACCCCAAGTTAAACCCGTGTGTAACCAGTTCGTTTAAGGAATACTCGAGGTGTGTTGGAAAGGTTTAGGAAACATTAACTTTAATTTACTAATTCAGAGGCTTCTACTGTATATTACCTACCTAATTTTATATATTCCATTATAATCTAATACCTAACTTTACTTAGATAATATTTGATTCAACAATTCATCTTACAATCTTTCTTAGTACCCTACCGTGTGAATCCAACCATAATAACCATGCCCTATGTTCGACCTAAGATAAACATATTAATGGGTCAGCAAAGTTACTAACTTAACCCATCTAATTAATTTATTCAAGTTTGAATAGGAAATGTTGTTCGAATGTCCTAGTATTATAATAAATCTTTCACATACAGTAAAGCTCAATTTTGTATGAACTTCCTACAGTTTAATAATCTTAATAACTATAGTCCTAAGCTTTAAATTCAATTAATCTTTCATAATTTCGTATCCGAAGTGAGATAGATTGTGAAACTTTTAGTTCTTTTAATGTAGATGTAAGTTTTCTTGATTAATGGAACAGAAGGAGATAACTAATTCCCTATGGGTCCCTTTTGTAAATAAATACAAAGAGAAGGGCAGGCCCCTCCTAGCCATTACACTTAGGCATCATCCGCCTGCCCCTGTGCGGCTCGACAACCTGACGGGGCACCGCTCCACCCAAAGCAAGAGTTGCTGTCCCACTTATAAGGTTAGTAGTGTCTGTGTAGGTTAGTCAGGTCTCCCCAAGAGAGATCCTACCCCAAGGGCCGCGTTGAACTGAACCGGGATGGTGATATAATGTCGCTACTATTAAATCTAGTGAGTCTCCCCTAAAGCCATCTAAATTCGAGAGCATAATCAAAGGACCTAGTTTTTGCTGGTACATAATGGATGCCACCTCAGCCTCGTTTCCACAGCTTTGAAGTAAGGGCCTCATCTCCACAGCCTATACTTGGGAGGGCGCCTCCAAAAGAATCCAGGTCCACTAGGCAAAGATTCCTACCTGATCTAGCGCCCTTTAGAAGAGACTTTTGTAATACCCACGTTCACCAAGAGACAACCTAGCCCAATACGGATCAACTATGAATTGTCGACCCTGCAAGCAGCAGCCGCCCATTCCATAGCCAAGAGCCGATAAATTGCCGCTAAATTATCACCCGTGTAACGGGCGAATCATTTGTTCAATTCTTATATTACATTACATTAGTTTGTAATTGACAACCAAATGTTGACTAAAATGATAATTGAACAATAACTCGATATCAAACTATGCGACTTATTAACACTGCATTCACGGCATTCTTCAATTTATACCACCAGCCCGGAGTCATTTTAAAGGTAAAACTCGAAATTTTGTTTCATTGAATTCGTGACAACCAATTAAGTATTGTAAATATTTTCAATGACTCAATATTTCGATATAACAAATCCAAAAACGTAAGAATTTCTTTATCTATGGTTTTAATACCATAGTTCGGACTTTAACGTTATAAACAAAAATAAAACTTCCAACTGAAATGTTAACCTGTAATAATATGATTGAACTTCACTCACTATCTCACTTGGACTCAAATTATATAATCATTCTGATACCAAATTTCATTCTCTCCTTGCTACCTTAGCAATGGATCGAATCCAAATATACTGTAACATATTCCCTATAAACCGTTTTTATGAAATAATAATTGTTATAACTTCCATTTACACATACCAACTTTTACAGACAGACGAACGAACAAAAATCACATGGCTCTTTGCCTAAGATTAACAGGAACTGGCTTAGTAAAACTAAACTTGTTCATAAAGTCGGCGTATCATAATCCATAAAACCCCTTTTATAAAATAATAATTTGTTTATAACTCCCGTTTACATATACCAACGTTTACAGACAGACGAACGAACAAAAATCACATGGCTCTTTGTTTAAAATAAACTGAAACAAGCTTAGTCAAACTAAGCTTGATCATAATGTCGGAATTACGCCAGCTGCAAATCTAGTATACACGATCTAATCGTAGCTCCAAGACCGCATGTACAAATTCATCATCCTACTACTTATTATTATTATATATATTTTAGCCTATCCATACGCGATTTCATACGACAGAGTAATAACTCCAGAGTTCCCTTCTACATACTCGTACATATAATTCTACATACTGATACATACATGCCTAATTCTAGCCTGTCTATCGATTTTAACTTCACGAACCATGCGATTTGTTTTAACGTACGACATTCACGGTTTCCTAAAGCCGGATTCACAACGACTTTAGTCAGCGATTACGTTCGCTTCGTAATTGCATCCTAGGTATTCACACAATTTATTTCCTAATTCCTTCCAAACTCTACAAGTAGTTATTACATCACATAAAACCAAGCCTCGAACCTGATTCATAATTAATCCCTTGGATTGTAAGCTATTAAGAGATATAAATTAATCTCAATATCACTATTCAAATTCTGAACTCAGTATCATTATTTCCTGTAGTTACTTATAAATATAAACATGATTTAACCTCAAAATCTTTGATAACGATCCGAACCGATTTAAAGTAAACTTCATAATTACTATTCTATAAAACCTAAATTAGGTATAACAAACTTATCATAATTTTCATTTACTTAATCTTACATACAAAATCATCATAATCATAGATAAATATCCAACATCCAACATTCGCAGCCTCCTAAAGTTGGATTCACAATGAATATTTGCCAACGATAATGTAAATTCTAAAATCGCAACTATAAAATCTAGCCTCGCTAACCTTATCCTAAATTCGAACTCAAAGCTTTATTTCTTTAATTATTAGACCTACTAAATTCTTATAATTATAATATAAACATTAATCTTTGGTCTAGATTTGAACTGACTCAAATGTATTTCTCTAAATATCTTTACGCAAGAGATGCAAAATTAATCGTATCCAATACTCTAAGTCTTTTGTCAAGTATCGAACTGACATTATGTATAGTTCCCTAAACTTCTGAACGTATGCAGTGCCAAATAACTAAATAACTATATAATTTATTCCTACTTATATAAATTGGCTAAAAGCCTAGTCCTTAAACCTGTACATTACAATAGTCTGTGAAGGTACAATAGACGCGCCACAGAATAAGTCCTTGTACTTAATCTGTGAGACGCGCAACTAATCACAGACTACTAAGGGATTCTATGATCAAATAAAGCACTAGTCTATTTTGGGTTTTTTGTTTAGACTTCTCGTAAACTATTGAACAAATAGTTTTTAATAAAATTTCGGTAATTATCCTTCTATTTACTTCCTACCTGCTTATCTTCGATCAAGTTATTACTACCTAAATCTATTCTAATTTTAGATCTCGGGAAATAAAGAGTTCCGCTTGGCTGAATTAAAAAATACCCCTTTGCCTTATCCCCATCCTGTTCACCTTAAAACCCTCAAATAACCTGTAGACTCTTAACTTATGTAATCTATACATATAATAAAATCTACTTAATAATCTTATACTTCGTTAACGAATTTCTTGTAATTGGATGGTACATTCAGCGCTATTCACCCGGACACAAATCAAGCAAAGCAAGTTCCCTACTCTAATTCACGCCTGGATTTCACATAAAAGATTATAAGTGAAACATCAGTACAGGTTAGTAAATACACTCGTGAAGCATTTCTACTTCGCCCTACAATAAGTAAATACCCTATGCCTATTTGTTCACTTTGGACATTTCAACAACCTACCAAACTAAAACCTTTATACATAGTGTTATTAATGGACTAGATATTTTTAATCGACTGTCGAAAAATAGCTTCTTTCATATGAATATAATATCTAGGCACTTATGTTTTGATAAAACCTTCTTCTGAAAGTAGGTTAATACCTATTACTTCGTGGTTAATTTTAAGAATCATAACCTCCCAAATTTATTTCAGTAATCCATTTATACGTTTTGAATCAAACAAGCACCGAATCACAGCATCACCGAACACACAACAATAACTGCACCCTTCGCTCGACCCCGTGGTCCCCTGATATACAACTATTACTAATGTCAAATGTAAGTATATAAAAACCCCTATTTGCTATAATAACTACTTAATATTTAACTGTAAATTGGAACCCCTTGTTATTAATAATCTTACAAACCGAATGCAGAATCTCAGGCTTAACTCTTTTCCGTGAAAGTTAACTACAACCCTTTCCTGTTGGTTTTGTTTTAGTACTCTAAAGCCCATAAATATCATTGTTTCAATTAAAGGTATCTGAGATGGTACTTAATGTTATTTCTTTGGGAAAACTAGAACTAGGTATTACCTATAGCTTTTATGAGTAAATAATGTACTATCTATGATAACATCTACTAGTTAAATATGTAAACGGTCCCGTTATTAAAACAATTGTTATGGTAGGCATATATAACTAGAAACCTTCTCCTAAAATGACTTGAAAATAATTTAACCAATTTGTTTCAGGACTCTGCTTGTTTATTGAAAATGTAGGAGCATCTGTGGAATTAAATCTTACTACATGGTACCTAACCCTGAATGCATATTGAAAATATATGAACAGCTGCTGAATGAAGTTCTACAACAATGTATTGGTTCCTGAATAAAATACCAGAATATTACCATAGATGTTGGTATTCCTATATTTTTACTCTTTTCAGGTATCCCAGATTTATTAATTATACTTCCTAATCCCCTTTCATAAATAATTCTTGTAGTAAAGGTTAAGTGACATATATGTTAAAAAGGATAAAGGTGACACACAAGGAAGTTCTCAAACATTTTCTGCCTTACTTAGATTGATCCTAGTGGAGAAGTCCCAGCTGAGTTTACCTCCAGTCTCTTTGTACCAATTAATTACTGACCATTTTTGCCTCTCGGCTGATACTTCAATAACTGAATTTAAGTCTGAACATATTGTTTCTATTAAACTATTTTGTCGCACTAAAATAATATTCCTAAGGCAGAAATTGCTAATATGAGATTAATATATCACAGTTTAAATTTCAAAAACCACTTACCTTACCATGGAGCTATTAAAAGGGTATATGTACAACATAAATATTTTTACAACATTGAGATTATTAGGTTAATATTTTAGATATTCCAGCTTGTATCAATAAATATAACAAGTTAGATCAAAATTAATTAAAGCTTACTGCAATTCTTATTTGATGATTGGAAGGTCTAATTTCTATACTTTAATATTGCTTTTTTTTGTAACATTAAATAATAATTGGATAGAATTAAATATTTTGTTAATTGTAATGAAATGTACATATTCCCCTTTTGCACAAAACAACAATAAAATATAGGTCAATAAAACACAAATCACAGTATATTTATTACACAAAATAACATCAAAATTCAAGTAAATTCATAGGATATGTGCACGAATTTTAATTATTACTTTATAGTAACATAATACGGTTTACTTCTTTGATACTTCATCCTGGAGTTATTAATTCAAAATTTAATCATGATTACACTGCAAATAGTCACAATGCTTTCTTGTTTGTTGGAAGGTCAAATGCCTGTACATAATCATTAAGGAACGATAGTAAATAGCTAATTGTATTGTTAGATGTAATTGATTCGTGCACTTTCCCCTTTTAACACAACACAAAAAATAAAACACATCAAAAGGAACCCCTCCCTAACTCCCTAGCCCTACATTCCGAGAGACTACAAACAGTATAGCTGCATGCCCTAACTGCCTGCCCGAGTTCCTAAAGAAGCCCTATCAGCCTACATTATAAAAGGATACTCTGCTACCCGAAATCCAGACTCAGATTCCGGACTGCTATAAAAATAGCAGCACTAAAGGGGTCTTGGTTCAGCAGAGGCATACTCACCCAATAGGTCCTGATTCCCCATCCAAGCACTCAGAACTTTAAATTAAATATTAGCGAAGCTCTTCCGTCCTCTCCGTCCCGCGTCGTGCTAATTCCTCCTTTTCTCCCCCTCCACCCGTTTTATACTCGAACCATTCCCCCCACCGACCCTAACATTCAGCGACCAGAAAACCTAGACCCGTACCAATAACGGAAAAGGGTCCCCGTAACGATTCCCCATAGTCCCAATAACGAATTAAAACGTAAAAACCGTCCCAACAACGTCTCGTTAGTTCTCTTTATACTGGTCGCTCTTGCTTCCAACAGATTACGTAAGTTTAGTATGGACAAGCGCAATTATAATCTGAATATTTAGTACCTATGTAACCGAGCCAGATAATTTGTCCTTCCTTAATTCCGTGTCCAATTACATAAAAGGTTGTTAAACCCTACTTCTTCTTATATTTGCTAAATAACATAAACAACCTTTTCTGAGACTAGGTACTTATTGTTATATAGCGACCCGGCAATCAACCAAACAAATATAATATATGTTCTAATGGAATCGAGATTAAATAGGTAAGAAATGAAGGAAGAGGTACTTTTATTTTGCAACCTGTGTTCATTAATTATCTATTTTAGGTATTCTTGATTATGTTCTGCGTACTGATTACTGTTTAACTGTTTGTATGGACCTGAGCTAACAAGAAGATACCACGGATATTTTTATACACTCCTACGATTATTTAATCATTCATCTTTCCTTTTTTTTCAATCTTTAATATTGTTATAAATTATTTCAAGCTTTATAAAAGTAAACGATAAATGTATAAACCGATTTTGTCAAGGCATATCCATAATAACATTCTATACCCGCATAATCCCGCTCTTTCTAACTACCTTCTTTTATTTTCTTACAAGCCAACAACATCATCGTACCCTATCGCTCTGATCCCCGTAACAAATTAGTATGACAGTTCAAACATAACGTTAAAGCGACAAAGCACCAACATGTCTATTCTTATCGCCGCCTCGCCAGTTAATTGGTTTAGGCTTTATAACTACCCTACTTTATTTCGCTAAATATAGCCGCAACGCAACTGTACCCCGTCGCCCCAACGCTTCTAACAAATTAATATAGTAGCTCAAACATAACGTTAAAGCGACAAAGTACCAAAGTGGTTTTTCATATCACCATTTCGCCATTTATATGTTTTAAGCTTTATAACTTATATATTTGAATACGTCGACATATTGTACTAATATTTAAGTACACATCTGACCTATTCTATTGTTTAAAAACCCAGTATTATCTCTCGTAAACATATTTATACCTTTATATGATCAGACAAGTCCTAAGCCTCCTATTTATAATAAGTGACGATATATAATTTATGATTATGTAAGCAAAAAAAAATTATACCCTATATATATATATCTATATATTTATACATATGCTGGCTGACTTGGGGTCAGTACATCACCCCCCTTTGGCCTTAATAATTTTCGGATTTCGTAGAAGACGCACAATTAATAAGACCAAATCTACTTATAGGATCCTACATAAACGCAAAATTCAAACCATGTATAAATATGTATACCTCCCCATTCCTACCTACCTATTCTTTAACTTAAAATCCTCTTCTTTTTTTTTTTCCTCCAGTCTCTTTTACTCCTTTAATTTTTTTTATCCTTACTGTGCTTTATTTAATTTTTCTTCTAGAGTGCCTCGTGGTCAATCTAATAAAACCAAAATATAAATTTTATCTTACCGCGTTAGTATGCACTATTGTTGATATACTTATTTTATAGTTACCTAGTACAATTAAAAATTCAACGACCCTTTATTACTCAATATAGTTAGATACTACAGATTGAGTATCTAAATTATGCCGACTTCTATTTTACCTACTCAACTGTTATTTGCTACTAATTTGACACCTTACTTTCCCTATCATCCATCCAACAAATCTTCTACTACAACCCTACATACACACTTATGTAATTCATACATATTTGTATATTTTCAATATCACAAGTAAATCCCACTTCAACCTACCACACATACCTATACACATCCAAGCAGCTATACTTACTCAGTCAATTATTCCCGCGCATTCGCATTCAACTCTAAAATATAATTTACTATGCTTTACCGAAATTTATTGGCTTAAAGATTGGATAAAACTTTTTTTTTTTTTTCTTTCTCTATTCATCCTACCTGACTATCCTAATGCTTAATACTAATTTATTAATTCTCTCCCACAACTATAGTGACCTATTGTACTAAAGTAATTAAGACAATTAACACAGTTTATAAGCGTCCACTCTTTGTCCAACCAAATAAAGGTCATTCTTGGCAATTAAAACGGGGAAATAAATTGTTATTGTTTAATAAAGATCAACAATATCAACATTGAAAGATTTACCTATTTCATTTTCCCAACTTCCATAATAGTATTTTAATATCTGGTTATTAAAATAATGAATCAATTAAGATATTTTGAATAAGTTAAGTACCCCATAATGGTCTTAGAATAAATATATGTATTCTTTTGAAATATGTGATAAAAAAAAAATGTTTAGCATCCCAACCTAATTTAACCTAACCTTCTGTTTATCGTACTAAATTTTAACCTCCCTAATTTCATAGTTAAACCTATATTATAATAAGTTGTATTTTGTACATGTAACCATAACATAGAATTAATATAAAGATAGGATAGATATAAGTCAACATATTATGTTTACATCTGATAAAGTAGACTTAAGCAAACCTAATGTGCTTAATTTTTCGTATTTTACTTATAATAATCAAGAGTAACTGAATTCCACCCAAATTCGATATATCATTTGTTCATAAGTACCGACCTTTATTTTAATTATAACTACCTATACTTTGCGAACTTTCCGAGCAAATGTTCACCCCCCGAAATACGTAATATTTTAATTTCTAAAACACCTATGAAGCGCTAATCCATTTACAATAATTAAACTAACACCTTATACTACTTTAACCAACAATAGATTAGACTAGGGTTCAAGTTCACCCCCCTAACCATACAATTAACTAAATCCTTAAACCCGCTATAACCTATCAAATTTTTACAAAAACTGCTAACTGACCTCACCCGTGCAACCTCGTCTACCACGGATCTCGAGGGAATCGCGTAGCCTATGAACTTCGACGGAACCCAAGCTAAACTCCCAAATTTCAATATATTCCATCGAAACCAGCACAGCCGCTTTCCCGCAAAACACATCAACCAAACTAACAACCAGGGCCCACTCTCGCACTTATAATACTAGTATAGAAACAAGGATTTTAACCTAAACCTACTTAAAACTCCCTTAAAGTTAGTTCATAAATGAACTCACCCCCCAGATTAGTTACTATTTTAATTCCTAAACCCCACCTAGAAAATCTCTAATTCTACAACGTTTCTTAAGTTGTACTAGCCTTTCCTTTTCCGTTTAATTCCTAACTATAGTTTCAAGTTTTATAAATAATCTAACCCTGTAAATTGTCTGTGGGAGTCTAATAATTACACTTAATAATAGTCGACTACTAACGCCATCTAACCCCACACGGAAGATCTAAGGCCAGAAAGTCACTTATTTAAGTAATTAGTTCTAAGTCGCACAATGGAAGTCACTTTAACGGTAAAGTGATTTCCTACATCGCGCTGATAGGATTTTTTCCAAATTAAAAGACCTTCCCGCTGCAGTGACATGTAAACATTGGTCTTCTTAATCTAAACCAGACTTTGCCTACCCTTTATCAGCCGCACTCGAAAGTTTTTACTATCCTTTATACCTATACGATAATACACCAAACATTAATCAACCTAATAAATCCTACTGAATAACCGCAAATAAATTAAATTAAAATAAGTGTGTGTGATATTTATTTCAAACCTGACAGAAGTAGCAAATACAGAATAAATGACCTCTCCAACACACCTTTTTCGACCCACTCCATTTCACGAACATCAAATGTAGGCTAGGACCGAGCTTCACAAGATTTCCTTACAGATCTCTATAAAACCCAGCCAAAGCCTATTAAAATTTAGCCATATAGTGACCCAGAATCTAATCCTGGTCACTCACAGTACCAAATTCTATCAAAATTTAGCCGTAGTAACCCCGAATCTAATCCTGGTCATTCACGGCACCAAATGTAACGATACCGACCCCACAGCAGTCAGGAGTGAGTCGCATAACATAAATAAATATATAAATAAATAAATATCTACTTATAAAATAATTGGCCAGCGTGATCATCTAGTTATATAAAGGTAGGACCCCAAGTTAAACCCGTGTGTAACCAGTTCGTTTAAGGAATACTCGAGGTGTGTTGGAAAGGTTTAGGAAACATTAACTTTAATTTACTAATTCAGAGGCTTCTACTGTATATTACCTACCTAATTTTATATATTCCATTATAATCTAATACCTAACTTTACTTAGATAATATTTGATTCAACAATTCATCTTACAATCTTTCTTAGTACCCTACCGTGTGAATCCAACCATAATAACCATGCCCTATGTTCGACCTAAGATAAACATATTAATGGGTCAGCAAAGTTACTAACTTAACCCATCTAATTAATTTATTCAAGTTTGAATAGGAAATGTTGTTCGAATGTCCTAGTATTATAATAAATCTTTCACATACAGTAAAGCTCAATTTTGTATGAACTTCCTACAGTTTAATAATCTTAATAACTATAGTCCTAAGCTTTAAATTCAATTAATCTTTCATAATTTCGTATCCGAAGTGAGATAGATTGTGAAACTTTTAGTTCTTTTAATGTAGATGTAAGTTTTCTTGATTAATGGAACAGAAGGAGATAACTAATTCCCTATGGGTCCCTTTTGTAAATAAATACAAAGAGAAGGGCAGGCCCCTCCTAGCCATTACACTTAGGCATCATCCGCCTGCCCCTGTGCGGCTCGACAACCTGACGGGGCACCGCTCCACCCAAAGCAAGAGTTGCTGTCCCACTTATAAGGTTAGTAGTGTCTGTGTAGGTTAGTCAGGTCTCCCCAAGAGAGATCCTACCCCAAGGGCCGCGTTGAACTGAACCGGGATGGTGATATAATGTCGCTACTATTAAATCTAGTGAGTCTCCCCTAAAGCCATCTAAATTCGAGAGCATAATCAAAGGACCTAGTTTTTGCTGGTACATAATGGATGCCACCTCAGCCTCGTTTCCACAGCTTTGAAGTAAGGGCCTCATCTCCACAGCCTATACTTGGGAGGGCGCCTCCAAAAGAATCCAGGTCCACTAGGCAAAGATTCCTACCTGATCTAGCGCCCTTTAGAAGAGACTTTTGTAATACCCACGTTCACCAAGAGACAACCTAGCCCAATACGGATCAACTATGAATTGTCGACCCTGCAAGCAGCAGCCGCCCATTCCATAGCCAAGAGCCGATAAATTGCCGCTAAATTATCACCCGTGTAACGGGCGAATCATTTGTTCAATTCTTATATTACATTACATTAGTTTGTAATTGACAACCAAATGTTGACTAAAATGATAATTGAACAATAACTCGATATCAAACTATGCGACTTATTAACACTGCATTCACGGCATTCTTCAATTTATACCACCAGCCCGGAGTCATTTTAAAGGTAAAACTCGAAATTTTGTTTCATTGAATTCGTGACAACCAATTAAGTATTGTAAATATTTTCAATGACTCAATATTTCGATATAACAAATCCAAAAACGTAAGAATTTCTTTATCTATGGTTTTAATACCATAGTTCGGACTTTAACGTTATAAACAAAAATAAAACTTCCAACTGAAATGTTAACCTGTAATAATATGATTGAACTTCACTCACTATCTCACTTGGACTCAAATTATATAATCATTCTGATACCAAATTTCATTCTCTCCTTGCTACCTTAGCAATGGATCGAATCCAAATATACTGTAACATATTCCCTATAAACCGTTTTTATGAAATAATAATTGTTATAACTTCCATTTACACATACCAACTTTTACAGACAGACGAACGAACAAAAATCACATGGCTCTTTGCCTAAGATTAACAGGAACTGGCTTAGTAAAACTAAACTTGTTCATAAAGTCGGCGTATCATAATCCATAAAACCCCTTTTATAAAATAATAATTTGTTTATAACTCCCGTTTACATATACCAACGTTTACAGACAGACGAACGAACAAAAATCACATGGCTCTTTGTTTAAAATAAACTGAAACAAGCTTAGTCAAACTAAGCTTGATCATAATGTCGGAATTACGCCAGCTGCAAATCTAGTATACACGATCTAATCGTAGCTCCAAGACCGCATGTACAAATTCATCATCCTACTACTTATTATTATTATATATATTTTAGCCTATCCATACGCGATTTCATACGACAGAGTAATAACTCCAGAGTTCCCTTCTACATACTCGTACATATAATTCTACATACTGATACATACATGCCTAATTCTAGCCTGTCTATCGATTTTAACTTCACGAACCATGCGATTTGTTTTAACGTACGACATTCACGGTTTCCTAAAGCCGGATTCACAACGACTTTAGTCAGCGATTACGTTCGCTTCGTAATTGCATCCTAGGTATTCACACAATTTATTTCCTAATTCCTTCCAAACTCTACAAGTAGTTATTACATCACATAAAACCAAGCCTCGAACCTGATTCATAATTAATCCCTTGGATTGTAAGCTATTAAGAGATATAAATTAATCTCAATATCACTATTCAAATTCTGAACTCAGTATCATTATTTCCTGTAGTTACTTATAAATATAAACATGATTTAACCTCAAAATCTTTGATAACGATCCGAACCGATTTAAAGTAAACTTCATAATTACTATTCTATAAAACCTAAATTAGGTATAACAAACTTATCATAATTTTCATTTACTTAATCTTACATACAAAATCATCATAATCATAGATAAATATCCAACATCCAACATTCGCAGCCTCCTAAAGTTGGATTCACAATGAATATTTGCCAACGATAATGTAAATTCTAAAATCGCAACTATAAAATCTAGCCTCGCTAACCTTATCCTAAATTCGAACTCAAAGCTTTATTTCTTTAATTATTAGACCTACTAAATTCTTATAATTATAATATAAACATTAATCTTTGGTCTAGATTTGAACTGACTCAAATGTATTTCTCTAAATATCTTTACGCAAGAGATGCAAAATTAATCGTATCCAATACTCTAAGTCTTTTGTCAAGTATCGAACTGACATTATGTATAGTTCCCTAAACTTCTGAACGTATGCAGTGCCAAATAACTAAATAACTATATAATTTATTCCTACTTATATAAATTGGCTAAAAGCCTAGTCCTTAAACCTGTACATTACAATAGTCTGTGAAGGTACAATAGACGCGCCACAGAATAAGTCCTTGTACTTAATCTGTGAGACGCGCAACTAATCACAGACTACTAAGGGATTCTATGATCAAATAAAGCACTAGTCTATTTTGGGTTTTTTGTTTAGACTTCTCGTAAACTATTGAACAAATAGTTTTTAATAAAATTTCGGTAATTATCCTTCTATTTACTTCCTACCTGCTTATCTTCGATCAAGTTATTACTACCTAAATCTATTCTAATTTTAGATCTCGGGAAATAAAGAGTTCCGCTTGGCTGAATTAAAAAATACCCCTTTGCCTTATCCCCATCCTGTTCACCTTAAAACCCTCAAATAACCTGTAGACTCTTAACTTATGTAATCTATACATATAATAAAATCTACTTAATAATCTTATACTTCGTTAACGAATTTCTTGTAATTGGATGGTACATTCAGCGCTATTCACCCGGACACAAATCAAGCAAAGCAAGTTCCCTACTCTAATTCACGCCTGGATTTCACATAAAAGATTATAAGTGAAACATCAGTACAGGTTAGTAAATACACTCGTGAAGCATTTCTACTTCGCCCTACAATAAGTAAATACCCTATGCCTATTTGTTCACTTTGGACATTTCAACAACCTACCAAACTAAAACCTTTATACATAGTGTTATTAATGGACTAGATATTTTTAATCGACTGTCGAAAAATAGCTTCTTTCATATGAATATAATATCTAGGCACTTATGTTTTGATAAAACCTTCTTCTGAAAGTAGGTTAATACCTATTACTTCGTGGTTAATTTTAAGAATCATAACCTCCCAAATTTATTTCAGTAATCCATTTATACGTTTTGAATCAAACAAGCACCGAATCACAGCATCACCGAACACACAACAATAACTGCACCCTTCGCTCGACCCCGTGGTCCCCTGATATACAACTATTACTAATGTCAAATGTAAGTATATAAAAACCCCTATTTGCTATAATAACTACTTAATATTTAACTGTAAATTGGAACCCCTTGTTATTAATAATCTTACAAACCGAATGCAGAATCTCAGGCTTAACTCTTTTCCGTGAAAGTTAACTACAACCCTTTCCTGTTGGTTTTGTTTTAGTACTCTAAAGCCCATAAATATCATTGTTTCAATTAAAGGTATCTGAGATGGTACTTAATGTTATTTCTTTGGGAAAACTAGAACTAGGTATTACCTATAGCTTTTATGAGTAAATAATGTACTATCTATGATAACATCTACTAGTTAAATATGTAAACGGTCCCGTTATTAAAACAATTGTTATGGTAGGCATATATAACTAGAAACCTTCTCCTAAAATGACTTGAAAATAATTTAACCAATTTGTTTCAGGACTCTGCTTGTTTATTGAAAATGTAGGAGCATCTGTGGAATTAAATCTTACTACATGGTACCTAACCCTGAATGCATATTGAAAATATATGAACAGCTGCTGAATGAAGTTCTACAACAATGTATTGGTTCCTGAATAAAATACCAGAATATTACCATAGATGTTGGTATTCCTATATTTTTACTCTTTTCAGGTATCCCAGATTTATTAATTATACTTCCTAATCCCCTTTCATAAATAATTCTTGTAGTAAAGGTTAAGTGACATATATGTTAAAAAGGATAAAGGTGACACACAAGGAAGTTCTCAAACATTTTCTGCCTTACTTAGATTGATCCTAGTGGAGAAGTCCCAGCTGAGTTTACCTCCAGTCTCTTTGTACCAATTAATTACTGACCATTTTTGCCTCTCGGCTGATACTTCAATAACTGAATTTAAGTCTGAACATATTGTTTCTATTAAACTATTTTGTCGCACTAAAATAATATTCCTAAGGCAGAAATTGCTAATATGAGATTAATATATCACAGTTTAAATTTCAAAAACCACTTACCTTACCATGGAGCTATTAAAAGGGTATATGTACAACATAAATATTTTTACAACATTGAGATTATTAGGTTAATATTTTAGATATTCCAGCTTGTATCAATAAATATAACAAGTTAGATCAAAATTAATTAAAGCTTACTGCAATTCTTATTTGATGATTGGAAGGTCTAATTTCTATACTTTAATATTGCTTTTTTTTGTAACATTAAATAATAATTGGATAGAATTAAATATTTTGTTAATTGTAATGAAATGTACATATTCCCCTTTTGCACAAAACAACAATAAAATATAGGTCAATAAAACACAAATCACAGTATATTTATTACACAAAATAACATCAAAATTCAAGTAAATTCATAGGATATGTGCACGAATTTTAATTATTACTTTATAGTAACATAATACGGTTTACTTCTTTGATACTTCATCCTGGAGTTATTAATTCAAAATTTAATCATGATTACACTGCAAATAGTCACAATGCTTTCTTGTTTGTTGGAAGGTCAAATGCCTGTACATAATCATTAAGGAACGATAGTAAATAGCTAATTGTATTGTTAGATGTAATTGATTCGTGCACTTTCCCCTTTTAACACAACACAAAAAATAAAACACATCAAAAGGAACCCCTCCCTAACTCCCTAGCCCTACATTCCGAGAGACTACAAACAGTATAGCTGCATGCCCTAACTGCCTGCCCGAGTTCCTAAAGAAGCCCTATCAGCCTACATTATAAAAGGATACTCTGCTACCCGAAATCCAGACTCAGATTCCGGACTGCTATAAAAATAGCAGCACTAAAGGGGTCTTGGTTCAGCAGAGGCATACTCACCCAATAGGTCCTGATTCCCCATCCAAGCACTCAGAACTTTAAATTAAATATTAGCGAAGCTCTTCCGTCCTCTCCGTCCCGCGTCGTGCTAATTCCTCCTTTTCTCCCCCTCCACCCGTTTTATACTCGAACCATTCCCCCCACCGACCCTAACATTCAGCGACCAGAAAACCTAGACCCGTACCAATAACGGAAAAGGGTCCCCGTAACGATTCCCCATAGTCCCAATAACGAATTAAAACGTAAAAACCGTCCCAACAACGTCTCGTTAGTTCTCTTTATACTGGTCGCTCTTGCTTCCAACAGATTACGTAAGTTTAGTATGGACAAGCGCAATTATAATCTGAATATTTAGTACCTATGTAACCGAGCCAGATAATTTGTCCTTCCTTAATTCCGTGTCCAATTACATAAAAGGTTGTTAAACCCTACTTCTTCTTATATTTGCTAAATAACATAAACAACCTTTTCTGAGACTAGGTACTTATTGTTATATAGCGACCCGGCAATCAACCAAACAAATATAATATATGTTCTAATGGAATCGAGATTAAATAGGTAAGAAATGAAGGAAGAGGTACTTTTATTTTGCAACCTGTGTTCATTAATTATCTATTTTAGGTATTCTTGATTATGTTCTGCGTACTGATTACTGTTTAACTGTTTGTATGGACCTGAGCTAACAAGAAGATACCACGGATATTTTTATACACTCCTACGATTATTTAATCATTCATCTTTCCTTTTTTTTCAATCTTTAATATTGTTATAAATTATTTCAAGCTTTATAAAAGTAAACGATAAATGTATAAACCGATTTTGTCAAGGCATATCCATAATAACATTCTATACCCGCATAATCCCGCTCTTTCTAACTACCTTCTTTTATTTTCTTACAAGCCAACAACATCATCGTACCCTATCGCTCTGATCCCCGTAACAAATTAGTATGACAGTTCAAACATAACGTTAAAGCGACAAAGCACCAACATGTCTATTCTTATCGCCGCCTCGCCAGTTAATTGGTTTAGGCTTTATAACTACCCTACTTTATTTCGCTAAATATAGCCGCAACGCAACTGTACCCCGTCGCCCCAACGCTTCTAACAAATTAATATAGTAGCTCAAACATAACGTTAAAGCGACAAAGTACCAAAGTGGTTTTTCATATCACCATTCCGCCATTTATATGTTTTAAGCTTTATAACTTATATATTTGAATACGACGACATATTGTACTAATATTTAAGTACACATCTGACCTATTCTATTGTTTAAAAACCCAGTATTATCTCTCGTAAACATATTTATACCTTTATATGATCAGACAAATCCTAAGCCTCCTATTTATAATAAGTGACGATATATAATTTATGATTATGTAAGCAAAAAAAAATTATACCCTATATATATATATCTATATATTTATACATATGCTGGCTGACTTGGGGTCAGTACATGTGGGCGCAAGTTCGTTACAAATATCGGGTTTGTCAGTCTCTGGAGAGCTCCCGAGCGACGCTCTTGACAGGCAGATGTCGGTCGCTTTGGCCGAATACTGACGGACTTGACGTTACTTTTTGCATATCACAGAAGCTTTACTCTACTCAGTAAAATGATATTGCATTGCAATCGTATTCTTTCTCCATATGGCTGCTGGTCCGAGATTCTACACGGTAAAAACGATATTGTATTTGACGTGTTTTCGTATTGTCAACGTTTTCATAACTCTTATGTCATTTACAATATTGGCGACTGTGACATAAACGATTCTAAAACACGTCAAACACGATATCGTTATAACTCAGTTGAATAGAGGCCCTGGTTTAGAATAGTGCCACACTATTTCTTCCCGGGGATATCGTAAAAGGTGTCTAAGCGCCCTTTCACACTAGCGTTTTTGCCGATGGTTTCTCGGCGGAGCGGGAACGCGACCGGAATGCTGTGAGCACGCGATCGAAACGCGGTGTATTTATTATAAGAACTGCACAACGCGTCATGCACGTCGCGATTTTTTATGCACTGCGGCACGGCCGAGTGCTCGTCGCGTTTTGCAATTATTATCATAATCACGCTGCGTTTCCGTCGTGTGCTCGCAGCGTTCCGGTCGTGTTCCCGCTCCGCCAAGAAACCGCCGACAAAAATGCTAGTGTGAAAGGGCTCTAAGAGAATAAGGGCTTGCACGGTTAGGCGATGGGCTTGCAACCTGTCTTTAATACAGTAGTAAACTTCTTGGCCTGATTGTGCAAAATGTGGTTATTGAATTATAAAGAAGTGTTTTGAGAGTTGTTGGTATTTCTGGTAGCTCTGCCTACACCACTCTGGGAATGAAGGCGTGATGTTGCGTAAGTATGTACCGTGATCATTTTAACTACGCCATGCCATTATTAATAAGAATAAGTGGAATCGTAACGTTGACATTTCGAATAGCATATCAATGAGTAATTTATGATAGACTAAAATGTAATATAACAAAATAAACTTACAATAATAAAATAATATTAACAGTCATTTTATGATATTGGCTTGATTACAAAAAAAAACTAGAAATAAGAGTGTCTACGGTGCTCCGCTACCGTGGAGCTCCTGCGACCCATTGTCATCATTTTTATATATCGACAAAAATCAGATGGTCATTGTTATATTTCGACATTTTTATACATCCACAAAAATAATTCTAATCTTTGTTATTTTTCGTCATTATATAAGATGTCGACATTTTTCAATATAGACATTAGTCGCCTAAATCTTACAGTAGTATGCAGGGTATAGCATGGACTTACCTAGATATAAGTTTTAAAGATACTAAGGCTCAGTACCGAATCGTCTATGTAGCAAAATGTCCAGCGACGCAAATTGACCAACAAGCGAAATCTCAGAAATCTTACTAGCATTTTTCCCCATTAGCATAACATCCATAACTCACAACATCAAAATAGCAATTAGTCCGTGTAGCATAATGTCCAAATTACACATTATCAAAACGCTATCATCCAAAAAAGCAAATCGTCCAATGTTATTGAAAGCAGTTAGCCGGAGTAGCAGAATGATCAAAAAGCAAAGTGTCCAAAAATCGCATTTTGAAAATGACGCAGAAACATTTGTCATGATTGAAATATAAGAGGTATTTTCTGTCTCAAGTGGCCGATTATAATTATTATCAAGTAAGGTTTTAACAATTAAACACAATCTCTTTACATCGCGAAATTCGATTTAGACGTTTTGTGATTTTGGCGTTCAGCTTTATGGCTGGCATCAAGTTATTTACGTTTAGGACGATTTAAACATTGGACATTTTACATACTCACACTTGTTGGACGTTATGCGAATTGGGTAAATTACGATTCAGACATCTTCACACAATGGACAATTTACATAATTAGACATGTACTTTTTAGACAATTTGAAGCCTTGGCCAAAAAACATAGACATTTCGGTACTGAGCGGAGACTGAATACCTATTTGTATAACTTTTGTGCCACGTGATGAGAATAAATTAATTAATATTAATGTGAAATAAACATGATTTTACCGAGTCGCCAGCTCTTTATTGCACAAGAATAAATATTACTCATAAATAATGAAATAATACACCTTTAATATTTGCACCAAAACTCACTTTGTCTTAAAATTATCTCTTTTAGTTAACCAAATAAGTTATATTATTTGGTTTGCAACACATAAAATAAATTTAAAGGGTCGACATTTTTGGCTTGTATCGATCAAGACAAGTTGCATTCGGTGGACGGTATATTATGAATAATGCAATACGGTTTGACGTACGCTGCCGAGCGGTTGTGACGAGCGCTTATAACAATTACATACATTACGACAGTCTTCGAAAATCGCTTTCGTTAGCGTAATGGAGCGTCCTCACTGAGAGCATTCAAGTGATGTGTACCACAGACAGTAACGCGGCGCAACGAACACTCGAATATTACACGCGAATGCTCTCAGTCAGGACGTACCACTAGGCATCTTATTATGGCCACTAGAAACACATAAAAAAGTTCTCTTACACCCACAAATAAAATTATACAACTTGTTCACTCTTACTCTGTACATCCTTGAGGTAGCCAAATACATGTGGATGCATAAAAATGAGTTTAGGGCACGCCGAGCCGATCAGAGGCGAACTTGTAGGGACATAAACCCTTTGTTGGTCCGTTTGGCGCGCAATTCAAATGCGCTGCGGGCGGTGGGTGTTCGTATTTATAATAAACTGAGCCTAGACGTTAAGAATTATGGTTTGTATGTCAGTAGGTTAAAAATATTTTAACTTGAAAAAGCGTTTAAGGTAACAACACTAATGTTCGACACTTTTAGCTGACATGCACCAATAATCGACAGAAGCTTTTAATTGTAAGATCATAGGGTTATAAATTGATTGTTGCAAAAAAAAAGATAAATTTTATCTTCTTTGATCAATGTCATGAATCAATGTCGAACATTGGTCCTTTGTCGACTACTGATGTCTTTACCTTAATAGTATTAAGGATTTTTATGGGTATATTTAATTTTATGTTTTTGTAATTTATTCATTGTGATTTTGACGTATGTTATTGCATTCAATTATTTTGACTTTGACTTGAATAGCTTTACACGTTACTGAGAACCAGACAATTCGTAAAAGCGACAAAGTATTAAATTGGATACGAAGAGAATCAAACGAACGGCTCGACCTTAATCACTTCAATTAGATTTGAAAATGTCATTTATACGATTTCAAATCCAATCGCGCTCTCGCTTCGCCCTCTGTATGTGAAAGAGATGGAGTTTTAATTTAATTAGGGTAACAATTGCAGTGGTTTATTGAAACCTTAGAAGTACTTGATATTGATATGCTGAGGTTTAAAGGATTCGCTTCGTGTTGTTCGCTCACACGGAAACAACTCTACTGCGTTTGAAATGTTATCGCATTGACAGGTAATGGCGGCCGAGTAAAAACAATGCTATAATAATGTGAAAGTCAAAATGGTTTTCTAAAGTATAATTGAAGTCCAAAAGTAGACGGCTGCAAAAACATGGTAGCATCCAAAAATTCAATGCCTATAGACGACTTTATTTTCATAACGGGTCTTGAGGTACGGATCGTGTTTAGATATTTTTGGAACCTGGAATGCTATCATAATTTTGCAGCTGGCCCTTGATGAAATACATTTAAATATGGCGGAAAGGTGCCAGAAGGATGACTACGTACTTGAAGGCACAATACAGGTAGACTTGGCACAAGTAGTTGAAAGGAACGACATGATCTAGGCTGTTTAAAAAAAAAACCTCGAGGTGTTCGCATTTCCCCCCTCAAGCCTTCAAAGTTAACCTGTCCGAGTCACTTTTCTGCCTTACAAATCTTACTCGCTAGTTTCGCTTGCTCGCTGCAACATGAACATAGGTACAGTCAGCATCGTCACTTCTTCCCACTTAATTAATGTTTATGTTGTTTAACATTATGACTCACATGTTAAATAAATATATGCTGAAAAAAAGTAGTATGAGAGACATTTTTATAAATAAATATCACAGGACAATGTCACACAAATTGACCGAGTCCCAAACTAAGCTCTAGGCTTGTACTATGGGTTTTAGACAACGATAAACATACTTAGATAGAGAAATAAATACTTAAATACATAGAAAACATCCAAGAGTCAGGAACAAATACTCGTGCTCATCACACAAATATCTGCCCTTACCAGGATTTCAACCCGGGACCGCTGGCTTCGGAGGCAGGGTCACTCCCAACTAAGAGTAGGCCAACAACGTGTCGTTATTTATGTTGTAAAATTTTCATTATTTTGAAATGAAATAGGTTATGATGTAGAATTTTATTAGAAGTACTTTTGGACTTCTGTTAATCTGGGTTGAAAAAGATAAAACACCTGACTAATTCATACAAACGTACGTGCAGTATTAAATTCGGTATTAGTCACCAACTTCCGTAAATTACTAACATTACTGACACGGATACTCTCATTTCCTAAGTTCTTTCCATTTTTAAAAAGGCTCATGTTCTCCTTAACCATTTTTGCAAGAGCAACCTTAACATAGACGATTAGGACACGATTTTTTTAGTAACTCAAAGTGTGCATATGCTGTTTCTCTAATTATAAAGATAAAATCCGCTTAAGGACAATGATTGTATCTACAAATGAGCCATAGCAAAGTTGACCTTTTGCTGCATTGAATATGGTCGCATATCATAAGAGTTTAATAGAACATGGGCCCTTTTATGCAATACGTAGATGGTTTTATTCCCCTGTAATAAAACGAATGTACGTTAATGTAATTCATGACGAGTGATGGAGCTTCAACGGTTGGAAAGATAAATAATGTATCTTTCATCCTACTTTACAAGAAAATTAGGGAATTGGAGTTCCTTTTGTTGAGTCTCAATTGTTATTTGTATTATTCACGCTCAGAGAAGATAAAGAGTTTGAAACAGCAGCCCATCATTTTTTCAACTTTGTTTTAAAAATAGATATCTCTAATGTCTCTTAAAGTGTTATATAATTTTGAAACTTATGGTGGTTGAAATATTACTGGGAGACAACTTTCATTTAAGTAAAGTTCGTGTTACATCACAAAAATGAAAATTAAAAATTTATAATTATATTCCAGGGACCGTAATTTTTATTACATTGGTCACCGTAGTAGTATTCCGTGTCGTAAAGACGAGGTCTTGATAATTGCAATACAAATTAATACATCATCAATATCCATATATACATAAACTCACGCATTCATTCACAGGGTGGGGGAGCCACAGAATTATCAAAGTCTAAAGTAACTTTGTTGATAATTTCAGTTACCACATTTTGAACGATCAGGCTAAGACGTTCAGATTGTGTGATAGCCTGGTTAGAAGAGTTACACAACATCAATACAGTCAAAATGAAACCAGATACCATTGTATAATAATGTGAAAGATATCACAGGACAGGAAAATATCACACAAATTGACCTAGTCCCAAACTAAGCTCTAGGCTTGTACTATATGTACTAGACAACCGATAAACTTACTTATATAGAGAAATATATACTTAAATACATAAAATACATCCAAGACTCAGGAATAAATACTCATGCTCATCACACAAATATCTGCCCTTACCCTAGCTTCGAAGACAGAGTCACTACCATCTAGGCTAGCGTGTCGTAAAAAAATATTTGGTCATTTATTAAACTTTAAAATAATATACTGCTATAGCGTTAACGCATGAAAAAACCTTTGCTCATCAACTCATTATGATGACCTAAATAAAAATTTCATTCCACAATTGAAATATCAAAAATTGCGTTTCAAATCGTCAATTTCAGCTTTTGTTTACAATTAATAGATTTTCACAAATCTAAATCCACTATTTTGACACGTCTATATTTAGAAATTACGGTTTCACCCTGGACTCAGTTAGTGTAAACGTCACTTGGAAGCTCCGCTGCCGTAACATTTAAGTCACTCAACAGAGATGCCGGTTTTGGCAGGGCTTGTCGCAGTGCGGGTGGGGGGGGGCGGGAGGGGGGCCATCGGGGTAAGCGGAGATAAATTAAATTGGAGTTATTGTTACTACTGAAGTTGCATTTGTAAAACAATATAATTTTATAGACTAGCAAAAGCTAGTCTTATTCTTCCGTGTCTTTAAAAAAACCGGGCAAGAGCATGTCGGTCCATGCTCAGTGTAGGGTTTTGAAGCCGTTAAGTACTACAAACATAAAAATCAACAAGTAACAACTAATTTTCTATTTAAAGTCAATTGCCGTCTTAGACAATTTTAGTAGGTATAAACATTTTATAGAAATAGGAATAGAAATAGTTTATTCGCGACAAAACTGACAAACAAGAGCAAACAATTTAAACATTAACGGTAACTAAAACATAATTTGTCACGAAATGGTCACAACTCAGCGTGGTGCTGGCATGGCCAGCGCTGTTCTTCCGTTGTGACCAATTGGTAAAGACACAGCGCAATGACGCCGCGATCGCACATACAAAATACTTATAAAAAAAAAACAATTAAAAACAAGAACATCATACAGTAGGTATGCCACGTAACTATACAATTTCCTCGTGCAAACACCGCTTTACACAGCACCATACAGTGTGTTGGTTTAAAAAAATCAATAAAAATAAAATAAGAAACTAAACTAGACCTTATCTATGATATGATAACAATAACTTTAATCGCGTGTATCTCAAGAACCAATGATGTCTACTTAGTCGTGATAGTTTTCCTTTTAAATTCGTTATCACATATAAATTTTTCATTTAAGATTTTTGTCAGATTTTTAGTATTTGTAGTTTTGGCTATAGGGGGGGACGACGACGACGACACTTGAGTCTAACAAAAATTAGCGCGATTCGAAAAACCCTTTTTAAAAACAGTGTTCGTATTGTTGTGTTCCGGCGTGGGGATAAGACAACCGGTGAAATTACTAGCATAGAGGCATTCCATCTTAGTCCTCAGGGTTAGCAACGCATTTGAGGTCTTGGGATTATAGTCTTGAGAATTCAAATGTCTATGGGTCTCAGATTCCACCTACCATCAGGTGGCCTGAGTGCTCGTGTGCCTTCTCCTTGAAATAATAAAAAAAAAACCCATAATATTTTTGAAAGACCAATCCAACGACGGGAAGATACCCTAAAAAAAATATGTTTTTTACCATTTAATGTACCACTTTGTTGACGTGACTAATATGCACATTCATGCCAAATTACAGCTTTCTAGTACTAACTTTCTCTGCGCTAGGCTGCGGACGGACGGACGGATGGACATGTCAAATTTATAAGGGTTCCTAGTTTTGACTACGGCACCCTGAAAATCCCCGTCGTTTGGTCTGCCATGCCTCAAAGAAAGGACAAACAAAAGCAAAATCATTGATATCATAATTTATTGATCGGGAATAAAGCCATGGTGTATTATAACCAGCCAAGCGCGAGTCAGACTTGCACAAAGGGTTCTGTAACCATAAAGATAAGACGTCGTCCCCGGAGAATAAAATCGTAATAGGAAAAAGTTAATTTTACAGGAAAATATAAAAACCAATTTTGTTCCATATCTTGGGTGCTATAAAGAGTTAACCAACATGTCGTATATAAAAAGCATTGTGATTTTTGAATGTTTTATGTATGTATTTTAATGTATTTAATATGAGTTTCGTTTGATTGTAATAAGCCAAAATGTATATTACGGTAAGTTTACCTTAAATAGCTTTCTGTTCTAACTGATTACCACTTTTTTCGTGTAAATGTCGAACAATTGAGGCTATCGTAAGACTACTTAGTGATTATGTTCATCGATTTTTAACAGATTGTCATGTAATGTAATACATTAATACCATTTTATTCTAGTTTTTTGTTTGCTTTCTATTACCGTTACAGACGGAGTACAATTTTATTTCGGATTATAAATTTCATGATTGACAACGGTTAGGAATGATTACAGAGAATAATGGAAAAATACAATTACTGTAATATTTCATATTTATTACTAATTTATTTTAAATATACTTGTAAGGTTACCGTGTGTGAATAAAACGATCAATTTATATAATATATTTATTATGGCATTTAAATCACAGCACAGAATCATCAAAATAACAGTTTAAAACAGCCTGAGATCTGAGTTTAATCTAGTTTCAAATCAAAAATACTTAAAACATCTAATCTAAATTATTGTTACGTACGTGGGGGTAGGTAACTGATAGAAATGCACGAACACACCGATAATTAAGAGCAGACTTTAATTAACACACTCACTTAATTATCACATAACAATTATCGCACAATAAACTTAGATGATCGCTCGGTTCACTCGTAGGTACGCACTGTTCGCTCTCCAAGTAAGGAATGTCTCGCCGCTCGCGCGCGCCTCACGTTTTATACTCCCAATCGCCGATTGTTCCAGAATGCCTTCTCGAATGATCGATGGGCCTTGACCCGCCGGGAACGTTCGATAATGGAAGGTTCTACTCATTGCGGCCTTGTATTACAATAGCGACGGCCTTGGCCTTGAACTCGATTGTACCCGTTCACAATAGGCATGTCCTTGAGCCGGCGCGTCGATTCTACTTTACCTACCTACCTAACCATACCAACTCGTAACACTACCCCCTCCCAAGACATGCTCGTCCCGAGCATTATTAGACCCGTAGTATCCGGGCAGTCGGTCAACGTGGACAACCTTACAGGAAGGATCTCAAAACATCACTTATTCTTTTCCTAGGGACAACAACCTGTAAGTGAGCATCCTTTCCATTTGCGGACTCCCATTTTCTGCATAATACGCCATTATGCATAGCCAAACTTTCCCATTGGGCCCAGTAGCTTTTTGTTTGTGTACTCAACGGAGCCACTTCACACCAATTTGGTTTTGGTACGCTTGCTTTAATCCAATCATAAATGGGTTTGATGTCCTTATCTTTTAGCTGCGCTTGTTGCATGACTTCATTACTCCACTCGTCGCTAACAGTGTCAGTTCTCAACATCTTCACACAATCTTTGCCCTCCTGCCTCAAACAATGTTTACAGTCATCCGGACAAGGTCTTCAGGGAAAGGGCGTCAGCGTTGCCGTGTGATTTTCCACTGCGATGTTCTATGATGAAGTCATATTCCTGTAGTTGTTCGATCCAGCGCGCTACTTGACCCTCAGGATTTTTAAACTCCAACAACCATTTTAAAGCAGCGTGATCCGTCCTGATACGGAATTTGCACCCAAGCAGATATTTACTAAAATGCTGCAACGTCTTGACAACTGCCAGCAATTCCCTCCGAGTGACGCAGTAATTTCTCTCTGGTTTCGATAGTGATTTACTAAAGTAGGCAATAACAACTTCCTGGTCCTCTTTCTTTTGTGACAAGACTCCTCCGATACCAATATTACTCGCGTCCGTGTCAACAATAAAATCAGTATCAGGGACTGGATATCCCAATATAGGAGTTTCACAAAGCCTTTGTTTGAGATTGGCAAAAGCTGTTTCACACTGGTCATTCCAGTCGAATCGACGTTTTTCTTCTGTAAGCTGGTGCAAGGGCTTCGCTATATCTGAGAAGTTTTTCACGAAACGTCGATAGTACGAGCAAAGTCCCAAAAAGGCACGAACTGCGGTCTTGTCCCTCGGTGTCGGCCAATCCTTAACGGCGCTTATCTTCTCAGGATCTGTCTGGATACCATCAGTTGACACTATATGCCCCAAATAATTCACCTTACGCTTAAAAAGTGAGCATTTTTTTGGACTAAGTTTCAGGTTTGCATCTTGCAGCTTAGTCAAAACTTGCTCCAATTTTCCAAGGTGATCATCGAAGTCTCCACCAACAATTATGATGTCATCCAGATAAACCAGGCAAGTATCTCCTAGTAGACCAGCAAGTATTTGTTCCATCAATCTCTCAAAAGTTGCTGGTGCATTACACAGTCCAAATGGCATAACATTGAACTGCCAAAGTCCCTTTCCAGTCGAGAAAGCTGTTTTCTCTTTATCTTGGTCCTTGATTTCCACTTGCCAGTACCCACTTTTCAAATCCAACGTGGAAAACCATTTCATCCCGTTCAAAGTGTCCAGCGTGTCGTCGATTCGAGGTAGTGGATAAGAATCCTTCTTTGTCACATCGTTAAGACGGCGGTAGTCAACACAAAATCTCATCGTCCCGTCCTTCTTCTTAACCAGAACTACCGGTGAACACCAAGGACTTGTTGATGGCTCTATAACTCTGTTCTTCCTCATATCTTCAATCATGTCTTCCACTTCCTGTTCGTGAGCTACTGGGCCTCGCCGAGGACGTTGTCGGACAGGCATGATTCCACCAGTGTTGATCTCATGTTGTACAACTCCAGTTCTCCCAATATCACCGTCGTGCGCAGAGAAAACATTGCTATCACGCAGCAATAAATTGCGTGCCTTCAGTATTTCTTCTTTGTTGAAATCATTTTGGCAACCATCTAATAATCCGGTAATGTCTACTCCTGTACTTGCAGATTTTCCGCTTCCATTCGATACCCGGCAACTTCTTATCCAAGAAATTTCTTCGCAAAACCCGATAAGGGTTCTTTTACTAAGGGCGAATTTAGTATCGCCTAAGTTTAGGACCCTTACACACGCTGCAGATGATGTTGTCACAACCGTACGAGCTGTTATCCACGGTTGACTACCCTCAATTTTGTCAACTAATACGCAGCGATGAGATCCCCGTCCCGTATAGTGCGGTAATTTCACAGGAACAAGGGCTTGCGATCTTGGTTGGAGAATGGTCCTTCTAGCACAGTAGACTTGTCCACTCACTCCACCTTCCATGGGGACTTCATCAACCCCGAATTTCAGGACTCCACCTTTCAAGTCGATTTTGCAGCCATGTTTTCTCATAAAATCTAGTCTTATAATGCAATCGTCGATGATGTTAGCGACGATGACTTTGTGCCAGTAGTACTTTTCACCAATTTGCACCGCCACTTCTTGCTCCCCCATGACGGAAATGAACTGGCCGGTAGCCGTTTGCAGCTGAAGATGCTTAGGTCGGACTAAATGATCCCTGGTTAAGTGCTTCAGTAGCCGCGAACTGATCACAGTCCGAGAAGCTCCGGTGTCGATAGTAAGGTGACATGGTATTCCACCAATTTCTCCTTTGACGACCAGACTATTCCCATCATTCACCTGTGAGATCATAACTGGGACATTTTGACCACCAGCCAGCACTCGTCCCTTAGTCCTGGCTCCTACTCGTTTCCCTGGTGCTGCTCTGACGCGTCAGAGCTTGCTGGCCTCTCCGTTGGGCCTGGATCTCGGTGCGGTCTATTTCTCTTCGGGCAACTGGATTGCAAGTGGCTGCGTTCTCCACACCAGTAGCACCTTGGTCCAAATTCACGGCGAGGAGCAGTCGAATCTCTGGTCGAAACTTCTCGCACCCTAAAAGGCCTCGAGTCCTGGCGTACAGCTTCCACTTCCAAGGCGTGGGCAACTGCATCTTTCAGGCTCCCGTGATGTCCCAGTCGCACAGCAGCTCTGACTTCCAAATCACGGATCCCGTCGATGAAGGCCTGTACTAGCATGCTGTCCACAAATGAAGCCGACGCGCTTTGGTACGCTTTTCTGACCAATTTTTCTATTTCTAGGGCCCACTGTTGTAATGACTCATTACGTCCCTGGGATCGATCCTAAACGTTAATAAATCTCAGAAGCATCCGCACACCTCCACCTCGCGACGCCGAATGAAAGTAAAATAGCATTATTACTCGAATTGAGAAGCATAACGTTGAAAAGAGAAAGCAGTAGGGAGTAAAGACTACTCAAAAAATGACACTTAAAACGGTAAAGTATCGATGTTGTTATTAAACATTAAGGTTTTAGTATCGTTTCATATCATTGCCTGACGTAATTTATTGTGTAATAGTAATTGATTACAACAAAATAATAGTTATTTTCCATTGCCATATTTAACTTTTCAAAAACATTTCATAAAGTACGAATGCGATCGGCTACGTTTTGTATTTATACTATAAATATATGTTAAATGATGGTTACAGAAATAACACAAATACTTTTAAATAGTTAAGATTTTTACTGATGTCATTGTAATTAAATTTCAGACGAATAAAATCGTAAAGGTTGTTACGAAAGGTCACGAGCCTTTTTGTATCCGTGACAGTATCGCAAACGGTCTTTACCAAAATGAAGATTATGTTTTGCTTAACCAAAGTATTCTTACAGTATTATTTCCGGAAAGAAAATGGAAAATATTACCAACGAATAAAAATTAAAAATCGCATAACTTCGTAAAAATAATAAGGAAAAATATGTAAAAAAATCACTATATGCATTACATTACGGAGAAGCGGAATATGCAATAACAATAAAACTATGGCTATATCGCATTGCGATTTTATTCTCCGGGGACGACGAAGAGTAAACGAAAAGTTGGCATTTTAATGAGTTTAAAAGAGCACAATGTGTGTATAACGTTAAGTAAGATGATTTTAACCGAGAAATCCGTTTATTTCTTTAACGACAAATTTAAATTACGATATTAATAATTATGTTGTTTATGTAAGGAAGTTTCGCTACTGCGCTTATTTATACTTAAGTACTCGTTAAAGTTATATTCAAATATTAAGTATAATAAGTTAATGTAAAGTGCGAGGTATATTAAGTAGTGGTAGGACCCTGCGCAAGGTCCGTCCCAATTGCTGCCACCATCTTATCCATTAACCTACCGCGCAGTAGCAGTGTTCGCATTGTTCTGTTACGGTGTGGGGATAAGACAACGGGTGAAATTACTAGCATAATGGCATTCCATCTTATTTCTCAGGGTTGGCAACGCATGTGAAGTCTTATAATTACTGTCTTGAGTCAAATGTCTAGTTGTTTATGGGTCTCGTATTTCACTTACCATTAGGTTGCCAACGCTGAACTTTACCAAAAAAGGTCTGAAGTGGCCTTCAGTCACTAAAATAAAAAAAACTCGGTTCACTTGACTACAAACTCGAAAATATAAACACACCCGTAACAGAGGTGGTTCAACTTAAAGTTTTTTAAGTTTTTTTTTATAGTGTTTCTAAAGAAGTCGTAACCAACTTCGATTTTAAAATTTCATGACACGCTGCATTACTTTTACTTGTGACGTTCCATTTTTACAGTCACAGATTAAATATAAAATTAAAGGTGACTTATCACAAAACCTAACTTTGTGATAAACTTATCACTAAGTTTGTAATATACTAGACACCTCATAAGGCTTCCGTGTGCATAGGGACACTAATAATATACCTACGCTGCCCATTGGTTTTATTTCGGTGGATTTTCCAGCATTTTTTTTTATAAGTGATGTAATAAAGCGGTTACCCATACAAGAAAAATCTTTGAACGTAGGTATTGTTTTTTTTATTGTATTTTTAACGGCAAAACATACAAGCGTCTAATTTGGTATGTTTGTAGTTAAAATTATTAAAAAAACGAACAAATACTAAAAAATGGTTAAGTGTGGGTTTGCTGGCGCTGATTTAATATGAAATCGAATTCAAATCGGAATGTAATAATACGGTACGGAACCCTCGGTGAGCGCGTGTGACTCTCACTTGCCCGGTAAAAAAACACTCAGATTCATATATTATTATTTTTTTATGTCAAGGAGAAGTCAAACGAGCAGTCAGGCCACCTGATGGTAAGTGGAATCTGAGACCCATAGACATTTGAATTCTCAAAACTATAATCCTAAGACCTCAAATGCGTTGCCAACCCTGAGGACTAAGATGGAATGCGTCTATGCTAGTAATTTCACCGGTTCTCTTATCCATGACAGTTAGCACCCTTTGAGTACGGAACCCAAAAAACCGTCAGGTTGTTTTGTTTACAAAAATATTTAGTCCATAAATGCCATTTTAAACGACGGTAAAGAAGAATAATCCTAACTGCAATCCGGTCAGCCAGCTTACCGTTTCATCCTGGCGGGAATCGAACCGCAACTTGAAAAATGCATTTCAATAATCCCGACATAAGTTAAGGTCGGCAGTGGAGCGCACCGCGATACGTCGCCCGCGCGCTGGCGGCGGAGCTTTACCCGCCCGACGCTATAAAACGAAGCAATCTCCCGCGAGTAATGACAGACGTTACGGGTGCGTCTTGTCTGTATTTATAGGCTTGGTTAGTTTTATCTTTACTTATTTATTTATCCACTTTCTTTTACAGAAAAAAACAGCATTTAATACATATTTTGAAACAAGTTTAAGTTTCTAGGGTAACTAATAGACTATGCAATATCTAAACTGTGGCTTACCATCGTTTGATAAAAAAACGTTTCACAAACTGATTCTTTTCACAAACATATTATTTGGCAAACCGCTTTTTTCTCGATACTGTAAATCTTTCAGGTTTTTTTTGTCAAAAATCTTATCCTCTAAAGGTACCTACTACTAACAGGGTCAATCAACTTTTCTTTGTAGCTCGTTGCCATGGTGACGTCTCCTGGGTCACTCTTTAAAACCACGATTTTAAAGTGTATAAATCCAGCAAACATCGGCTTTTGTGGCAATTACAAGCCCATTCTTTTATGGGTTTTCTTCCAAGCGTATTAGTAGTGTATATTATAACCATTTTTCTAAGGAACTCTATCACTGTTGTCTCCTGGCTTACGGGACAGAATAACAACAACGAAAAGTTGATCCACCCAACAAACGCATTAATAGTGGGTTTGACGACGCGTTGGCCTACTTAGAAGTGACCCTGCCTCCGAAGGCAGCGGTCCTGGGTTCAAATCCCGGTAAGGGCAGATATTTGTGTGATGTGCGCGAATATTTGTTCCTGAGTCTTCTATGTATTTCTATGTATTTGGATGTTTTCCATGTATTTAAATATGTATTTCCCTATTTAAGTATGTTTATCGTTGTCTAATAAACATAGCACAAGCCAAGGGCTTAGTTTGGGTCTAGGTCAATTTGTGTGAGATTGTCCCCTGATATTTATTTATTTATTTACCTTATTTATTTCACTAACCTAACATGTCATGCATGTGTTTGCCGAGTTAGAATAGTGCCACTCCATGTCTTCCCGTGGATGCCGTAAGAGGCGACTAAGGGGATAAGGTCTTGTAGTACTGTTAGGCGGAGGGCTTGCAACCTGTCACTAATACACTAGTAAACTTCTTGGCCTGATTGTGCAAAATTTTGTGTTGTTGGTATATCTTTAGCTCTGCCTACCCCACTTTGGGACTGCAAGGGTGCTGGAATGTATGTAACCTTACATAACCTATACGATGCTGTCCGACACAATGGTCCTGAAATATTATCAGGTTTGCGAAAACGTGGTTATACGCGTAACTCCTGGATGTTGATACTTTAGGTTTAGGAGAATGTTTCTGGGATGCCCTAGCGGTTCACTGCAAAAAGGAATTATTTTGTGATTTAAATGATATATGTATGTAATGGTATATGTGGTGTAAAACTGTTTGTAAGAAATGAAAACATCAGAGAAAAGTGTGGATAGAAAGAAGATGAAGTGAACATGATTAAAAAGGTCATACTACGATGGTTCGGTCATTCGGAAAGGATGGATGAAAAACGATTGGCGAAAGAAATATACAATGCTTATCGCATTATATATTTGAGGAGAAGGGTTGGAAGGGGCCGCCCTAGGTGTACTTTTTTTAATCAAATGGGGGAAATACTGGAAAAGGGCCGAATCTTAAGTACCCAAAACAGAACTCGATGTATGAATGGTGAAGAAGCGAAAGAGATTTGTCAGGATCATAGCAGGTGGAAAGAAGTGGTCTCTGTCAACCCCTCTGGGAAACAGGCGTGATTTAATGTATGTATGTATGTTAAATGATATAGGAAATACACAGGAAACAAATGCTACAAGCATTGTATTCGCGGGCACCCTCCAGCTCCAAGTGCTTTTTTTGTTCACCTTTTTACATCCTTCTTTTAACTTCAATGTGTATTTGTTTTTCTTTAGTAGATGGAAGTTTACATTGTTAAGGTAAACTCCTTGGAAGACCAGGCTCCTATTTCACCATCTTGAGAATAACTAATGACACGCGACAGGTGACAATTTGGTATACATTCCAAAGTAAACAATTGTCTTGACAGACACACAGAGAGACGGACAACAAATTCATCTTATAAGGGTTCGCTTTTTTTCCTTTTGAAGTACGGAACCATAAAAACACACGAGATTATTACAATTAAATATATTAGTTTTATTATATGTAAGTAAGTGCATTGGGGTAATTGCGAAATTAGGCATATTCCGAAAGTTTATAAAAACTACCTAACGCCTCGATATTTTCTTACTGGCAACATTACTTTAGACGCCATTGTTATCGGCTTTGACGCTCCAGTCGCCGTTCGTCGCTGCTAGCGTAAGTGTGTGAGCTACTTGCTGTCTCGACAGCCGAGTGAATTTCGCGCATTTTTGAATAATTCGCAATTACCCCAACACTTTTTTCTCGCAACCCAGGTAATAGTAATGAATCCGAAATGACCGTAAAAGCGAAACTATTAACAAAGTTTACAATATTACTAGTAAGCGACAATTACAAAATGAAAAATAAATATAAACCATCAGTCTATGAGTAATAAGATCTACTTTTAAACTATTTCGGAATTACCCGGGCATATTTCGTATTTCCCCCAAATGTTCAAAAAAGTGAGACATGACAATAAATATGCATTAAAAGTAACAACAACGTATTTTTGTATGTAATGTCCACTAATCATAAGTATACACATCAATTTTCAATAGATACAAAAATATAGGCAGTACAATTTAAAAATATATATTTTTTTTAACTGAAATGCTGTTATTTACTCAACTCGTCAAAATTGCTATCGTAATTAGCCCAATGCACCTTATATTTATTTTACTTAGCTTTTGTAGCAAACTCTTTTAACGCAAAATTTAAACCACTTGAAAATGATATACTTAAATTACACTTTCATAGCTCTTTCTAGTTACACTACAGATTTTAAAGGTCTGTTAACTTCCTTGAATACCATTGTGTATCTATAACAACATCATTCAACAAATTTAGCTAAATTTATACGCATAATACGGGTATAAAGCCCCGAACCAACACCCTGGCTGCAAATACGAGCCATATCAGCAAAATTATCAATTTACCCTAGTAAATTACAACAGAACCAATTTGCTGTCTAAATACTCGCCGGCGTAGAGACGGGACACTCGGCGCACTAAGCAAGTTTAAATACTGGGTGAGGCAATATTCAACGAGTTGTAAGAGACTTTACAGGGTGTAGAACAATTGAAAGTAAGGAAAGACAATGCAATCTAGTGTAGTGTTTTTGTAGTTTAGTTTGAGTTTGAAAGGAATTTGTTTACTACGCCTGCCTACTTGTGTCCTTGGATATTTCTCTGTCCAAGGTTTTCTAGAAGAGATCGCTATTAAGCGCTAAGACCGAAGAATGAATAGAGGGGTAATTACAGAAAAGGTCCCATAGGGTCGAAGTGAATCCGTAAGGACCACACTAACAAGATAAGAAATCACTTTAATATGTAGGTACGTGTGAAAGTTCAAGACGAATTTTATTTCGGTTGTTTTAACGTGTGTGCTTCAACTATTCATGACTACATACATACATACATAACATCACGCCTTCATTCCCAGAGTGGGTTAGGCAGAGCTACAGAAATACTAACAACTCTAAAAAGACTTGCTGACAATTCTGTAACCACATAACTAAAGACTAAAGAATGGAAAATAAGGCATCCTCGAAGTGAAGTTAACATTTAGATTTAAAATGCGGTGTTTGCTTATGCCTGTGCGTATACATACGTGTGCGTGCGCGCGCGTGTGTGTGTGTGTGTGGATAGGAAAAAAAATGTTACCCAAAACCCAAAACACCTGATTACACAAATAATTTGACAGTTATTTTCCTAACCGACATTCTTGGTGTGTTGTATTGTATTAGTAGGTTGTCAGTCTATTTGTACAAAGCTAAAAGCCAAAAGTCTTGATACTTGTTCCAAGCTCTAATACAAAATAAACTGCTAATTCTACCAAATTCTATTTGAAACCACGTTTCAAATTGTCCGTGTGCGAGCTATATAGTCCGGGCCGTGCCCTATTCTGTACACGACACGGAACTACAATGGATGGCGCACAATGGGCAGTCGTAGCCGGTGCGATCTGGTTTTAGCCGGCTCTAACTAGTTTCGGGTGGACAGAGGAACATGCTTCGGGTAGCGAACGTATACAGGTGCTATGTGCGTCAGGCTATAAGCTTAGGTTGTACAATGTTGGTGAAATTACAACTTGTAAAGTAACCGAATCGTGTCAAACGTTTTGTTACAACAATCTTATACAGTTTGTTTGAACAGCATGCATAATATGTTATGGGGGTCTATCATTTCATCGAAATACCTTTCATCGAATGTATCATTTCATCGAATTTCATTTTATTGAACGCAATTTTCTGCTGAAACCATAATGATTTTAGGGTATCTTAAATATCTAACCTAACCTAACCTATGTAATTAATGTTTAAGATAACCTGAAAACATTTTGTTTTCAGCATAAAATAGCGTTCGATGATAATTAAATGAAATTCGATGATATGATACATTCGATGAAGTGTTAAGTTAGGTGATGTGATCAGTCGAAGATAAACATAAAGAGTAACCTAAAAGTTGACATTTTAATGCTGAAACCATCAGCAGAAAATAGCGTTTTCCGGGTATCTTTAACATGTAACCTAAACTAACCTACGTAATTAATGTTTGAGGTACCCTGAAAATATTATGATTTCAGCAGAAAATAGCGTACAGTGAAATGAAATTTGATGAAATGATACATTCGATGAAGTGATGAATTACCATAATTATGTTATGTGGCATTTAAGACTTCTAAACCAACTTTTGTTCTCATCAGAACCTCTCGAATTGTTTTATTTCTATCGAGTAAGTAACCTTGACGTATTATCATCGAGATAATTTGTAAGGCGATCGGAACAGCGCCTCCGTATCCATATTAAACACTAATCCTAGCAGAAATTTTTAACTTGATATTTCGTACGTCATTCAAATGTACTAAAAGTGAAATATACGTAAAATAAAATTATGCAAGTCAGTTTTCGAAGTTCGTGCTATGGATAGATTCCATTTAAGTAGAGTACACATAATAATAAAGAAAAAACCGGCCAAGTGCATGTCGGACCACGCACAGTAAAGGGTTCCGTAGCTGGGATGAACGTTCATGGTTGCATTTTTTTTTTATATTAAAATCTTAAAAACTACACAGCGTATCGTGTTCAAAACAATTTTGGTTGGAAGTATTTTGTATGTTCCACTACTGTAATTTTTATTAGAATGTTCTATTTAACAGTTCAAAAGCTACCCACCCGGACAGAATTTTTTTACGACTTTAGAAGCGTATATCTCGCCAACTGTTCACTTATGTAAAAAAATCACTTAAAAACCTCCGTATGTATGGAGTGCCAACCCTAATTTTTTTTTTTTTTTCAATTTTACTACATCATTGTATAGCGGTTCATAGAATACATCTATCCTCCAAATTTCATTTATATAGTGCCAATAGGCTCTGAGTAAAATGGCGGTGACATACAGACGGACAGACGGACTGACGGACGGACAGACGGACAGACGGACATGACGAAATTATAAGGGTTCCGTTTTTGCCATTCGGCTCCGGAACCCTAAAAAGTATGTTTGTAAACACTTACGAGTAACTGTACAAAAAGAAAAGCAAAATCAGTATAATGAAGATAAAATCAGAAAGTACAAAGGCGAACTTATCCCTTTAAGATATAAAACGTCACGTATGATTAAAATCTTAGGGGTAACATTTTAGTGGTGGTAGAACCCTCTGCAGGGTCCGTCCGGATTGCTACCACCATCTTATCCATTAACCACCCGACAAGCAACAGTGTTCGCATTGTTGTGTTCCGGTGTGGAGATAAGACAACCGGTGAAATTACTAGCTTAGAGGCATTCCATCTTAGTCCTCACGGTTAGCAACGCATTTGAAGTCTTAGGATTATAGTATTGAGAATTCAAATTTCTATGGGTCTCAGATTCCACTTACCATCAGGTGGCCTGAGTGCTCGTGTGCCTTCTCCTTATCATAAAAAAATATACTCGTAATCTTGGAGGAGACCAGGCGACTGCTAGTACGCGGTGCTGCTACCCTAATGTACACTTCACTGCCCGCTAAAGCTCCCTCCTTTACCGCGGGAGCTTTTTGGTATAATATAAGCAGACCTCTTTTTGTATTCATATCTATCTGATAAAATAAAACAATAACGAAAAATAAATAGTTGACGTACATACGTCATTCTGATCTAATTATTTTCAAATTTACCGCCATCTAGCGCCGAAACCATGAACTAACTACATTTAATATTCATTTTGTAAGGAATTTCGGTTAAGTAATAGTGATCGTTAAATTAAATGGTGAGTTTTAATTTCGAATTGTACAGAGAGTCGACGGCGCTGGGCGAAGCTGTTGATAATAAAAGTTGACTGCTCCATTAACATAAAAATAACTATAAATGGGAGCCTCTAATTACCTACTCGTAGTTTCATAGTCAAGTTTCTCCCTGGAGCTATTTTTATTTTTAATTTTTATTTCAACAAGAACTTGGTTAATATTAATTGTATAAGTGGGCGTCTTTAATTTCATGTATAATTAAAAGCAATATTTTACAGCCATTAATAGGCCGATACAGAAAACGTTTGTTGCTAGCACATTGTCAAATATTTTATGATTATGTTCTCAGTATAAAGAATAAATATAATTTCTAGTAGGTATATTGAAACATTTAGTTTTTATCTACACTAATATTATGAAGAAGAAAGGTTTTTATTTTGAATTTATGTAACGAATAATTTAAATCACATACAAAATTAAAAAAAAAAACAATGTTTTTAACATACAAAGTAGAATGCTATATTATCACTGAGATGCGTACGCTATGTTTTACTTGTTATGTACGTTACTCAGTAAAAATTTAGAATTCTAACAGGTGAATGAATTTTCAAAATCGGTCTAGGAGTTTTTGAGTTTATCGACTACAAAAAAAAAAATATTTTCTTTTATAAATAATTGTTTAGATAACGTACTAAAAAAAACATTCGGTAGGTCTAAAGACCAACAACCAATGGAATATTTTTGTTTACCGACTTGCCGTTGTTTTCAGGCACCTGAACCACGCTTTCAGTCCTTTTACGTCTAACATAAGTAAAAACTCCTATAAAAATATCTTACGCCATTGTACTTTATTATTTCGGGTTTCCTTTCTGTTAATTTGCTACCGAGGCCATGATCCTTATAATTGTACTCTCTAATTAAAACAGATCATACTGTCTCCTCGATCAAATTAACGTACGAAAACCTTATACCATCAAACCACTTAAACATCCGACTGTAGATTAAAACTGTTTACAATGCTGCGTTTGAACTAACTAAGGTTTTAAATTTGTATTTCAACGCAGCAATGTATGACGTGTAATGTTAATATTATAGGTTGATGTTGTTTGGTAAATAGAAGCAAACAAGAGGTTTTGTTTTGAGTGCTGTATTGGCTTAGGAGTAACAACGTATTGTGCTTCAACCTTGGGTACTCCCTTTGGTTCCTTTGTCGATCTTGGGTCTATTATTAACGCCTATCTTCTGCCTAATGTTTTGCTTCAACCGAATTGTTATCAAATTTCCGGGTCACCGAGCGTAATGACTTTTGATTTAGCTATGTAGTGAATATTCTCGAAACATGAGAAAGGTTCATAAATATTCATATTGTAGTGTATTTACCCAACTGTATAATTTATCAACTTGATAACAAATAATTGTGCTCTTATGATAGCACAACACCCTTGTTTAATCTGAAGTAAGACGTTTCCTTATAGTTTATAACAAAACATCTTGGCCTGATTGTGTAAATTGTGATTACAGAATTATCAAAAAGTCTTTTTAGAGTTGTAGCTCTGCCTACTCTACTCTGGGAATGAAGGCGTGATGTTACGTATGTATGTATGTAATATCATACATACATAAAGTCACGCCTCTATTCCCAGAGTGGGGTAGGCAGAGCTACAGAAATACCAACAACTCCAAAAAACTTGTTGGTAATTCTGTAACCACATTTTGCACAACCAGGCTAAGATGTTTACCAGTGTATTAGTGACAGGTTGCAAGCCCATCGCCTAACAGTACTACAAGCCTTTATTCCCTTAGTCGCCTCTTACGACATCCACGGGAAGACATGGAGTGGCACAATTCTAACCCGGCAACCACACGGAAAACCACATGTAATATCATAGCAATGTTTATACAAAGATTTACAATATATGGTAAGTACTAGAAGAATTCGGTAATTTACAACAGCGAACACTAAATTTGCAAAAAGGGTTATGATAACAGATATGGCTTATTATCCATATTTTTAAAGCTTGACCCTTAACGAAAGTTAAATGTCAAAGAGACAGATAAAATTCCTTGGTACAATGATATGTCACCCTCACCTTGTCCCAACTTATAAGTTGATTGTAAATACGGTGCATTCCAATAAGAGAGGGACACCCTGTGTGCGCAGCGGATCAGCATGCTTTATTAATGTTCTGGCCCGGAGTTAAACGACGTAAGTGCGCTTAGGGGACTGTTGGGGAGACGGGATTGCAATTCCAGTATATACGTGAAAATATTATTGTTTGCAAGAAAGTTTGCAGAACGGATTCATGGACCTATAACTAAAACAATATTTTGGATACGGTATAATATAAGGATCTTGTCTTAAGGCGATGGGTAGGGCAACGTATTCCCATACTAACTTTGTGCAGGATTTTGTAATAATACCAGTACGAAAAAACATTTTTAAAAAGATATCTTTATTTTTGGTTATGCTAGTGCGTTAACCTTTATGGTATTTTTCTTAAAAAAATATATATAAATTTAAATCTAAAATGTTGGTTAAAGAGATAGTGAATGTATCCGAGAATATTTATTTAGAACCACTATAAAATAAGAAGAACTTGCGCAAAGATAGTATGGAAAGATGATTGCTCTGCCCGTCGCCTTAAATTAGTACACACTATTATTTTAAATAATAAATTCTATGTCATCTATTTAGTTGTGGGGTCTGTACCAAAATGATTAAAATTAACCCTAAAACAGCAAACGCATTGAGATCGTAGGTGGCGAGTTGGGGTGCGTTTCCATACTAAAAACGCCTCCACCACGCTTTAGAAAGACTATTTATTATGAAAACACTTCACAATGCGCCGCCACTGTTCTCGGTGATCTTCATTTTCAGTATCTATCCAAATATTTTTAAAACATTTTTTCTTTTAATAAAATCATCCATTACGTTTCAAATTGCGCGTTATCAACAATGAAGATGGCCTTTGGCTATACAATATTATTCACAAAACTTTAATTAAACCGAGCTAAGTAAGAATTCCAGCCTAGCGCATTATACACGCACTTTAATCCAAGTGTACATCTGCTATGTAGTAGCTAAGGCATTATAAACCCTATTAAGGTAATTCACTAGGTTGTATAATACTGTACGGCTTTTATATCAAATAGGCCCTTTTGCTAAGAAGGTAAAAGAGTTCATACGCCTACACAGGTGACTTCGGAAGTTCTAGAAATTATTCGATTCGTCAGTCCCCTAACGAGTCCATTGGAGTGAATGGGAATCCTTGGCATTCATCGCGATTATCGACTCCTAGACATTGAAAACATTCATGTGGATAAAGCACTTTCATGAGTTGTAGAAATAACTATCTCTTTATTTTTCAAGTGCAGAGAATATTCGTTGTATTTATAGGCGTGATTAAATAGGTTTATAATTAGATGTGATGTTTGAAAATAGGTTTTTGGCACCGACTGTATATTTTTGTTCAAATATGATCGAGACCAAACTAACGAATCAAAATGTGATGCGTCTACGTATAGAACAGTGAGTGGATCGGATCGGTAAGGGAATCAACCTTGAAAAAAATCTGTGGGATAAACTGGTTTTACATGACAATAAGATACTCGTAATTTTGTTTAGAGGATCTCAAAGACTATAACTTTAATTGTAGAACCTGCAATGATCTGATTCAATCGGGTTGGCCTTGGAGCCAAACAGAGATGGATTAAATTTTGGTCCCACCTCCCAACTCCATGCAAGACTAACATACATACATAACATCACGCCTTCATTCCCAGAGTGGGGTAGGTAGAACTACAGAAATACCAACAACTCTAAAAATACTTGTTGATAATTCTGCCCTGTCTACTCAAAAAGCAGTATCTCAAGCAAAACTCCAGTAGAAAATGCAACCTTAATACCGACAGGAATAGGATTGAATCTGCTTTGGCTATTGAATTTGAGATACTGCTTATTGGCCGAGGAGGGCACAATTCTGTAACCACATATTGCATAAGTAGGCTAAGATAGCAAGACTTGAACTAAAACATTTTAAAATGAAACAAAACCGACACGCAAACATAGACCGATACCATTATGTTATGTAGTAGTGTGTAACTATTCCGAGTTTTGTGGTGATCGATAAAGAGTTTCTGTTTTGTATTGAAGCTCCGTAATATTGTAATTACAGTAATAAATTGATCTCTTTTCTTTTAACGCTTATTAAAAATAATTATAACATTTTGCATTAAGTGTTCTCTATTACCAATAAACTCTTTAAATAGTAAAATTTAACAAAATTATCATGAAACTGAAGTGAAAATAAAAAGTAGATATCGGCGAGATTTTAGAAGTTGTCAAAGACGCGAAAAATTGAGTAAGATATAGTTTTATTTCTTTTTTAAGAATTCATCTTCGCACAGCACATGTGCCGTCCAATATGTCTGATGGAAGCAGTGAAGGCACTCCTCAGCGCCGTCGGTTACACTTCGAATTGCTTGGAATAGCCATTTTTGCAAAATTGAAAATTTCATGTCCGTGCATAATAATATAAAATTGTGAGAGTTTTTCCCCGAGTGCACGCTGCATAATAAATATCAACGTGTCAGTTATACTAGCGAATAGAACATTGGTGATAGCGTAACAGGAGATATCTCCTATTTGTGTATATGATGTTAATTTTAGTACTGTAGAAATTTCATTTAGTTGTTGTGCACAACTTTGTAATCTTGCCTAACCTCATACAGTTTCCTCAATCATGGTCAGGTTCATTGAAAGAGATCCCTCCATTCGCCATTGTACATGTTAATATTAAGTTTATGTGCGTATTTGACGACACGTTGGTCTAGTTGGGAGTGGCTCTGCCTCCGAAGCCAGCGGTCCTGGGTTGAAATCCCGGTAAGTGCAGATATTTGTGTGATGAGCGCGATTAATTATTCCTGAGTCTTGGATGTTTTCTATATTGCATTTAAGTACCTATGTATTTCCCTATTTAAGTATGTTTATCGTTGTCTAGTACCCATATTACAAACCTAGAGCTTAGTTTGGGACTAGATCAATTTAAGTGAGATTGTCCCCTGATATTTATTTACTTGTATTTTTTGTGCAATAAAATAGTTTACATATATCCTGTTTTTATTGTTAGTCTTATTGAAAATATTTTTTTTTTTAACGATTTCTGATTTTTGGCATTTCAAATTTGGACGTAAGTTAACAATATTTAGGCAGCAAACACTGCAACAAAATAATTTCAATTAATTACTTCTGTTTTTCCAGTTTTTTTTTTGATGCGTCATATTTCTTAAATACGAACTCGTAAGTCAGCAAGTTTTATGAAAGTACTGTTATAGAATTGTTGAAATGAAAACGTTTTAACCGTACAATATTTTAGTTTTATAATTAACCTAAACCCGCGCAAAATTACAATAATTGATCAGGTAAACCGATAGTGTCCCGTGGGTCTAAGGTAATATTTACTTACTTTCTTAGCCTAACGACCCTGAGGACCTGACACATTTAGTGAGGAGCGCTTAGTTAGGTCCTGCGGTGGCATTATCTAGCGGCGAGACGAACGACAGGCCATGACGAATAAATTACGTCCCTAGTATACGTTTCAAGACGATAGTCAATACATGGGATTTCACCAAAGTTTTTATAAGTTATAAGTTTCGTTACCCAGCTTTTTTTTTGTAAAATGTTCATAAGTATAAATGTTTTTTTCTAAAACAGAAAACTTTGCAGGATGATAAAAAAGATCACCTCTAGAATCTAGAGGCTAGGTAAGGTTTAAAAAAACAACAAATATAAACAGAACTATTTTCTATTTGCCTGTGTGGTTGCCGGGTTAGAATAAAGCCACTCCATGTCTTCCCGTGGATGTCGCAAGAGGCGACTAAGGGAATAAGGGCTTGTAGTACTGTTAGGTGATGGGCTTGCAACCTGTAGCTAATACACTAAACATCTTAGGCAACTTGTGCAAAATGTGGTTACATAATTATCAACAATCATTTTTAGAGTTGTTGGTATTTCTGTAGCTGTGCCTTCTCCAATCTGGGAAGTGATTTTATGTATGTATGTATGTATTTTTCTATTTTAAGTTTCTTGGTGCTGTTTAGACAGTACGAACTAATTATCTAAGGATGATTTTTAGTAGGTATACTACTTTAAATAACCGCCTGTATTTTTATTACCTTTTTGCTATAGTTACTTGTAACTATAGCGAAAATAGCCGTTTAAGAATTCATTGCATTATCCGAAACGGTCCTCACATCGGAAAATGAATAATGACGTATAGTTTTGTAATAGTCATCCAACAACATTATCACGTAATGTGGTAAGGCAAAAAAAAAATAAGGGTAAGGACCAAAAAGTTGGCCACGCTAACTCACACAATTAAATTTTCTATGAAACTTCTCCGTTGTGCGTCGAAAATTTGCCATACAATTGTAAGGATATTTTTCGTCACATAGCGGAACTTTTTCCGTCTTCGTTGTTTGGTCCACACCCATAATGTGTTTTCAAGTCATAATTATAGCAAATTATAACGTATCATTTTAAGAAGCTGTTACTTATTTAGGATTTTTTTCAATCAAACCTTAAGTAATTCTGAAACTTTATTGGTTTTAGCGATATAAATATAATGTGGTTTTATAAAGCATTCAGTTATTGTGGGAATAACGAAATAAAAACTAAATTGTGTTGCTCTGAAAAGAGAATGTTTTAATTAAATACAGTGCTTAACAAACATCACTTCACAATATTACGTTTAGTAAAACTAATTATAAAGCTTACCTGAAAAGAGAAACAACATTTAAAGCTATTATTTCCCCAAATTCGTTTACTTATAATATTAATATGTTATCTTCTACACTCTTTCTGACAACATAACCTTAAAACCTCTCTGTCATGTCATCCTTCCATAGCTTACTCATGAAAAGACGTCAAAGAGAATGCGCGGCAAATTCAAATTAAATGAAGGAACATGGACTTCATTTACATAAGTAAGTATTATTTTTTGTTTATGTTAAGGAGAAGGCACACGAGCACTCAGGCCATCTGATGGCAAGTGGAATCTGAGACCCATAGACGTTTGAATTCTCAAGACTATAATCCTAAGACCTCAAATGCGTTGCCAACTCTGAGGACTAAGATGGAATGCCTCTATGCCTCTATGTTAATTATGTCAACAATGACATTATGACCAAAAAAATTATTAGAAACAACGGGCTCTCCTTCTTCGTGATAAGCTCAAAGTTAACGTGCATTTACGAACAGTATTTGTTGTGCAAAGATTCGTGTGTAGTTGGTGGGAGTGCAGCGGGCACTCGGAGTTTAATCTCGCGGCGCGGCGACCTAGCCCGGGAGTGGACTTTTTTCCTCCTTTTAGTTTGAGAGGTGGACCTCTACTTTTTTTTTCATTATAATAAGAAGGCACACGAGCACTCAGGCAGTTATGGTAAGTGGAATCTGAGTCCCACAAACATTTGAATTCTCAAGACTGCAATCCTAAGACCCTAAATGCGTTGCCAACCCTGAGGACGAAGATGGAATGCCTATATGCTAGTGATTTCACCGGTTGTCTTATCCCCACAACGGAACACAACAATGAGAACACTCTTGCTTGGATATTTGCACTTGGTAAATCCATATTACCTTTAGCGTGTTATGGTATTGTTTTTACCTAGCCACCATTACTGTCAAGGAAATAAGAGCTATCAAAACGTTAACAATGCGGTAACACGTCAAAGGCAATAAATTGTTTACCCGATAGAATGCAGGGAATAGTTAAACCATAATTTTATCGATTGTATCGATTGTTTCATCGGACGCTATTTTTTGCTGAAACCATAAGGTTTTTAGGATATTTTAAACATTAATCACTTAGGTTAGGTTTGACGACTCGCTAGCCTTGTTGGTAGTAACCCTAACTTTGAAGCTGTGGGTCCTGGGTTCAAATCCCGCTAAGGGCAGATATTTGTGTGATGAGCACGAGTATTTGTTCCTGAGTCTTGGATGTTTTCTATGTATTTTAGTATATATTTTTCTATACGTATAAATAAGATTATCGTTGTCTAGTACCCATACTACAAGCCTAGAGCTTAGTTTGGGACTAGGTTAATTTGTGTGACATTTTCCTGTGATATTTATTTATTTATTTAGGTTAGGTTAGACTTCTGACGACTAAAAAAATACTAATGCGGCGATAAATGGGCGTTTTCCAAAACAAGTGTACATCGTTAAAGACAAAAGTTAAGAAAATTTAACTTTTTCCATTTCGTCACGAAAATTAGCCATACACACATACGTTAATTTTCGTGACGAAATGGAAAAGTTAAATTTTCTTTACTTTTACGCTGTACACTTTTTTTGTAAAACGCCCAAATTCTTTTCAATGAAATTGAAATTCTTCGTATTGATACGATCGTTGAAAGGTGTTTCAATAAAATAATGGGTACCCAGAATAGAGGCTCTAAACTGTTTCGTAAAATGAGGAAATGTAGGTAAGATTCAGATACACATTGAGGATAGAAAGTTGAAATGCAAACAGGACTTCATTTTTCAGATGCTGTGCACCTTTCGTAGAAACCTTCTTTAAATTTGACAAGTTTTACGCATCTGTGTGAGTCAAATGGAAACTCAATTGTGATGCTTGCGCAGATTGGCTGAAATTTGGAACACACAGAGAAACCCTCGCTGTATTGTGTTCTTTGACAGCTGCCAATGTTATTCTCCTTAGCGGCATTTCATCATATTTTTTATAATTTTGTATTGTCCAGCAGGTTTATGTTGTCCTGCTAGGGCGTACAAAACACGTTTAACGCGTGCCTTCTCAATTGCCAGATTTATACGGCACTAAGCTGGAGTCACCTGTGAACTGATATTATTATATTAATAGAGCAGGAACGTGGGCATAGATACCGACTGTAGTAGTGAACTTTGAGCCGAGACGAAATTATTAGTATCATCATTTATTTTTATTATTTCATAAAACCACTAGTGGCGTTAGGCATTTATTTTTTATGTTTTATTACATTGTGATTGCCAACCCTAAGCCTTGTAAAGTTTTATTTGATTTGAAGAGCTACAATGTAGGTCGAAGCGAAAACTAATTGTCCAATCATATACTATTAGTTATCAGTTACCTGGATCGGTACAATAATTGGTCATTATTACAACGCAATTGGCCTTCTGAAGCCGTGTCAATAAAATGGATCGATCGGGGACAGACTGTATTTGATAATTACTTTCGGTCCCACTTCGCGTTCTAATTAAGAAACGACTAATATTTTGAGCTTTAATGCTTTATAGGTACATGACGTAACCTGCAATATTACTAAATATCTAAACCATAACTAAAGCACAGCCGTAAAACTTCAAAAAATAGCTTACAATTCATGTTGTCTTGCCATACAGTAAAAATAAAAACCTTTTAGAAACTTCAAAACTTGTTATTAATTTTAATATCCCATGATCCGGTATACAACGAAGATCTTGTATTAATTGTTATCATGATAGACGATTTGTATAATATTAATCTGTTTGCCTATTTTTATTTTATTTTTTATTTAGTTATGAAGAGAGAAAATGGTCAACCTAACCGTTTGCATATTCTATAGACTTCATACTTTTGATTGGTATGTCATTTGTAACCGAAAAGGTGGAATTGAAAAAGAAGTCATATTTTGGACTGAATTTTTTAGTCAACCCAATATGTTTTTAAACATTTTTGATTTAATATAAAATACTTTTAATCCATGAACCCGTTCGGTGAAGGTATTTCGCATGCTTAGTAATAAACGGGCTTAACTCAAAAATCGTGATTTGTGGTAAATCGAGTTTAAAGTTCATGTAATTGGCACTTCTCGTTTCCGTTGAAATATTTGGTAGGTTTTACTTTTGTTTATATGTTTTTGTACAATTCCTGATATTGTTTATAATGCTTACTTGCACATTTAATAAAAAAATAATTTATTTTTATATTTTTCATAATATTGCTAATGCTTTAAAAAAACGTTGCAATGATCACTTTATTACAAAATGTAGCAAGTTTTTTCTTTTTTTAATTAAATTAAGTCCAAATAATGCTTTTTTGTACAAAAGCGATAAAAATGACGAGGGATATAATTCGTATTACTCCAAATGATTATGAAATAATTTTAGAATCGAGATATCTCAGTTATGAATATGACGTTTTAGTAGTTATGTTCAGTAATATTAAGAGGAGTATAAATGAAAATGCAGAATGAACTTTTTTCATAATCGTCGTAATCATAAAACATCAACATAGTTTTCTCATATAATAATTATACATCTTTAAAAAAAACATTATCAAAACTTATGGCTTCTCATTACTTAACATGTAAACAATTTAGGTATCTATGCCCATTGATGACCATTAAGAATTAATCAGTCTTAACAAGTCACAAAAAGAGATCGTCATTACTCGTAATTCGTAATTTCAAGATTATTTATTAGCTTCTAAGGTAAACATACAACCATTACCCTATTCATAAAATTAAAAAAAAAAACTTAAAGAAACATTTTTTCTTACCACGAACAGAACAAAACTTCAATATAATAAAAATTAGGAAACATTATTTCTTTAAAATACACACGATACACTTGCACTAAGTGTAAAAAAGCCAGTTTTTTAGGCCAAAAATAATAATTATTGCTACCAATGTGACACTTTACAATATTGTGTAATAATAGTCTACGTAGTAGCTTGGTATGAGTTTCTTTGAAATCAATTCACGTAAATCTTTTTTCTTGTTTTCAGCTAATTTTAGTTTTTCGCTGTATAATATATGTAAATGAATATCCGATATGATAGGCATCTTCTTCCTTTTATTTCGCAGTAATACTTTGCAGAACACTTTTTGATCAAATGATTTTTTAAAGTAGAATACAAAAGGATCTTCTTTAGTAATTTGAATCACTTTGATCTCATTCCATGTTACATTTTCACCCTCATCATTGACATTATAGTTGTAAACCCATTCTTCTTATAATAGTTTTAGGTCTTTGAAAAAATCAAAGGTAAGTTCATGGACTACAAAGGGGTCATTACTTTTTTTCGCATTTTTTATTAACGCGATATACTGGTGCGGGCAGTAGATAGGGCCAGATTTCCTATTCTTCTTAATCTCTTTTTCGATTAAGCTGTGTACATTATCCGCTTCACTTTGGCTGTGGCCTTTGATAAGAAATTTGTGTGTAATAGATTTTATTTTATCTAATGAATGAATTGCATACATGTACATGGTTGTAACATATTTATTTTTGTTCTTCCCGCAGCAGTTATCCGAGTAAAAGATAACATCGATATCACCTTCTAGTTATGGTCCATATAAATGCAGGAACCAATTTCATTAGCCCCTCTTTTCCCATCTGTCTCCGTCCAGAAGAAACAATCAACCTTATCATACGCTGTGCATTCTTTGTTTTTTCGGGTTCGGTTTTGAGGATGACCGTCCTTTTTAACAAGGTTAGTCAAAGTGAAATTATAGCTATTCAGCTTAGACTTATAGTAAAAGGAAGACGTGCCCCCATCAGGACATGACATTACGGCCTGTAAATCGTATACAACAACCTAATTACTGGCAGATATATTTTGACGATCGGCGTCTTTTTCAATGCGGGACAGCTGTTTTTCTCTCAAATGAACCTCAATTTTGTTTTTTAACTGTTCTTTTTCTTCAGGTGAAGCATTTTGAAATGTCATACATAAGTCGCATTGATCTTTCTTTGGTTGGAAGAATCCTAAATTGAACTCTGTGGTGAAAATTTTATAATAGGAACCGTACTTTCCGGGGTCTTTTCCCCTCTCAGATTGTTGTTTTATAAAGTCTTTGTATAAGTCTGCGATGGTTTTTGACCCATCAATATATTCCCTAGACGTCATACTTCGTAGGTAATGTGACTCAATCCGAGGTATAGAGTTAAGGTGTTCCTTAATATCACTTACCAACTCTGCGGATATTTTTTTATGATTTTCGTGGCTTCCACGAAAATCTTCTTGTACCATGCCATTTGCATCGTATTTCGTTTTCGTTGTTTGAATCATCCTATCGGTAATATCTAAGGTCCTTTTGAAAAACGTCTTACATACTCGAATTCGCTTACTGTCAACAGTAAAGTGATAAGCTTTAATAAAGCTTCTTGGGTTTTGAGCATTTGTATACCTATACTTGGGTTGTATATCCATGATGCATGAACCAATGAAAGTCCTTTGTTTATATAAGTCCGCTAACTCCCAGAAAGCATTGAATAAGGCTAATCGTGACTCTTCATCGATATTTTCTTTACACTTAAGTCTGCACCTGCACCTGCACCTGAGCGTCAAAGCTCCTTGGAGGAGCTTTGACGCTGCGACCGGAAATCGATTTGTATAAAGTAGACAACGACGTATAGGGTTTACCGCTATTTCTTAACTTCTGCACTTTGTTTTGCTTCCAGGTTTGCGGATCTCTAGTTTTTTTTCGACCTCGTTTTTTATCATGCTAAGATAATTTATAATCCGCACTTACCGAATCATTTGGAGCCGTATTTAAAGTGTTTTCGGCATCCAAACCCAAAGATGGTAAACCGGGATTTTGTTTTTGTTCATCATCGACACCAGCAAGCCGCATAATTTCTTTTATTCTTGTATTTTTTCTCATGCTAAAATTAGTTTAAATCAAATTAATTTAAAATCCATACATTTATCATACTTATAAATTGAAATAACTACAAATGAAACACATAGTTTGCACTCTATTTCATGATAAAAAAACTGATGTCTTAATGTAAAAACACAATTTACATGAGCAAAAATAATAAAACGATACATCAAGACATAGTTCTATGATTGAACCTTACCTTGCAATTTTAAACTGATGCATGTCTAAATAGTACACCAAGTAATCAAGTATTATTTGTAATAAAACGAAGCAACCCGAATTACATCACTTCATCTTGAGTTTGATTTTATACTAAAAAGAAGTAACTCCAAATATGCTTATGTTTGATAAAAAGTTGTTCAAAATACTCACGTAGTCCTCAATGTAATAAAGATCTATCTCCAAATGTCTCACGAAAACGACGTCTTGCTCGAAAGCCGGTTGGAACATGACTGAAGTTAGCTGCTTTAGCACCAAATTGTGTTGAAAATGAAACGTAGTAAATAATGCCATCTCTTTTTAATACGCGATTTAGCGTGGCTTAAGAAAGAGAGCCGAAAGTGCTGTCAGTTATAAGCCGTTTTAATACAATAACTAATTTAATACCAATTTTGAGTTGGGCCCGTTTATTACTAAGCATGCGATTTGTATACTCGGATCTTGGACTAGTCGCTACTAAAGGGTGGTCCAGACATAGAGGCCGCTTATTGCAACTGTTTCTATGGCAACAAGCATAAACAATTGAACCAAATGTCAAAAGTATCTTAAATATAATTTATCCTAGTTTGCATTTCGGTATTGAAATCTTAAAAATTCGCTCAAAATGAAACGTCGTCGTCGAGCACGAATGTCGAGCTAGGTCAATAATAGAATTTTACGAACGCCGTTCTCAAAATCGTCTTGACACTTTGTACCACTTCCGCCAGCAAAAAGTACCTGACCGGACCATCCGAAATGTGTTAAAGCGATACATAGAAGATGGGCAAGTAGGATTCAAGCAGCAACCGACTGTAAATACGCCTCGATTACAGAAAAAGGTGTTGAAGAAGGCGAGACAAGATCGCAGCAAATCTGACCGTGTCTCGTCACGCGAGCTCGGATTAACACTTTCTACGTATCGGTGAGTAAAGAAAGCAACCGGGATTCGAAGCAGAAAGAAGAGACGTAGTCTTAAATATAATCCAGGTCAAATAGATCGGTGCATTAAAGGTGCAGCTAAGCTGTACAAGGCCAGTATTCCCAGCGGGAATAACATTTTCTTTGTTCTGGATGACGAAACTTACGTGCCGTTAGATCCGACTCAAGTAGCGGGAGACAAATACTACTTATCGGATGATGAACAAGAAACACCAGTCGAAGACACTTTACTCCCGACTGGGAAATTCGAGAGCCGCTATAATGATCTGGCAGGCCATCTCCGAAGGTGGGCACATATCCGAGCCGTTCGTTACTAACCGCACAGTAAACGGCGAAATATACTTGAAAGAGTGTATTAAGAAACGGCTGGTGCCTTTTATTCGGAAGCTAAATGTACAAAGACCCGTTTTGTTTTGGCCAGACCTCGCTACGTCACATTACGTTGGAGCTGTGCTTGATGAACTTAAGAAGGCAGGTATCTCTATTGTACCAAAACGAGACAACCTACCGAATGTTCCCCAGCTTCAGCCGATTGAAAGATTTTGGGCTCTTTGTAAGCAACGATATTGCGAGTTAAATAAGCCGGCGACCAACATTGCAAGTATGAAGCGAATATGGACGCGGATTTCCAAGCAGATCGCAGCCAAATCTGAAAAATCGCTGTTCAAAAGCTTCCGTTCCAAACTATTAAAATGTGCAAAACAAGGGCCCAAATATTTTTTTTTGATATTTTTAATGTAAATAAATGTTGACCTCAAAACAAAACTCGGATTTTGTATCACTATATTGGTTTTTTTTTTAATTCGTGTTTTTACAAGCGGCCTCTATGTCTGGACCACCCTTTACTTTATTTATCTAATAAATACAGCTATACTTTGAGTCATTCAAATGCTTCACGTCGATAACGTCACAACTTTGACCACTCAAGATTGTTAACACGTTACAACCCTGAGGACTAAATATTATTGCGTCAATACAAATAATGCCATCAGCTATTTTACCTCCACCCTGGACTACAACAATGCGTTTTTTTTTGTGCTTTTGTGTCGTGGTTAAAAAATTACATGGGGATTAACTAAGCGCTAGTATTTGGTTGATGACGGTGAATTGATTAAAATCCTCGCGTGATACAGGTAGAAAAAATAATGAAAAGTAATAAAAAGAGGTTTTTTCTTACTGTTTTTTTCAACAATGTAATAATTTAAATGAGTTAGAGACTAAATTATAATTGCTGACTAAGCCCTTTTACAAATTGGAAGAATACTTTAATAAAATGTTTGACCAGGCTTGTCTTTACTATTGTTATCAAATGTATAGGCATATTTTTAATCTTTATAATTGATTTAAGAGGTTGTTGTTGTGGTTCCAGTCCTATGTGAATTCATGTATTTTTAATTTGCTTTATGCTAATGAGTAGACTGTGTAGTATATTATTTTGCATGCCAATCTTGGTTTAACATAATAAAATTATGCATTATGCTTTTTTGAGTTTTTACGTTCTGTGAACCCATAAAGTCCATAATATATCATATAATGACCGGTTTCCTGACGCCAGCTCCCGTGCTAAGATCCCGTAATCGGTTCACGCGACTCGGCGCGCTCTCAAGTAGGACTCCAGCAAATTCGTTCGCGCTCGCCGCGTGTTTGAACCTGAACTCAGTTCACTTGATTGTTTGTTAACGCACTGTTAGAACAGGTTTCAGGAGCGATTAGTTAACATTGTTTCAGATTTTTTAGTGTCGGTAGGACTCTGTGCAGGGTCCGTCCAGATCGCTACCACCATCCTATCCATTAACCACCCGCCAAGCAACAGTGTTCGCATTGTTGTATTCCAGTGTGGGGATAAGACAACCGGTGAAATTACTAGCATAGAGGCATTCCAACTTAGTCCTCAGGGTTGGTAACGCATTTGAGGTCTTAGGATTATAGTCTTGAGAATTCAAATGTCTGGCCTGAGTGCTCGTGTGCCTTCTACTTTAACAAAAAAAAAACGACTACTTTTATTATAGTTAGTTTCGAATTATAAAATTATCAAATAATCCTGGTTTTGGTAGTTGTTCATAATTATTTATCCAGTTTAAAGCTACAGTCGGAATTTCGGTAAGTTAATTATTAAAATAAGCCTTATGAATTAGCCATTTCTTAGTTTTTGTTTAAAGCAAGTCACGCGACACACCAACATTGCTGTACAGGTTGTACGCTATTTTCTACGGTTTCATTTATACTGTTCTCTATGTTTTTTCTGGGATTTATAATTAAAATAACAATAACCAAACGCAGACTAATCTCTTCACAAAATCACTTTTAATAAACTTGCGTAATGATACTTGTCCCATTTTTAACGTTATGAAACTTTACCAGCGAGTTTTGAACGCGGCAATACTTGCAACACTACACCTCATCTATCTTCACTGACACACATTATATTGTATATATTTAACTCGCTCATTGGGGTTTGAAAATGGACGCGAGTGGAACAAGTGGCGCCGTCTGAAGGAAGTGACGGCAACAAAAGAATAAAAAATGGCGGAAGAACCTCACGCGCTGATGCCGGCCGGCTCGCAATAAAATTGAGAAAACTTGTCAAATCCACCAATTTGGACTATTGCTGCTCCTGGGGTGACTGTAGGGCTAGTATTATTGTAATATCTTTTGGTTTTCCATTAGATTACACGGCGAATTTGAAGGTCCGAGACGCAAAACCGACGGACACCTTGAACCCGTGCACGCGGTCTTCCAATTCGAACAGCTAAACAAGAAGAATTTATGAGAGTTTTGTTGCCAATTGTACTTGTTTCAATAGTAGCTACCTCCCTGTTTAATTACTTACGAACAAACTCAAAATTACGAACACGTCCATTATGACAGTTTCAAACTAGTAGTAGTGGTAGGACCTTGTGGAGGCTAACCATATTGCTACCACCACTTATACCCGTCGCCAAGCAGTAGTGTTACATTTTTGTGTTATGCTGAAGAGGTACGATAGCCGGTGAAATTACTAGCATACCATGAACCATTACACCACCACTATACCATAATACCACCATAATGTGTAACCAGACCTGTAACAATAGTTTTTTTTTTCATAGATATGTAGTTTCATTTATGTCAGATTAGCAACGGATTAACAGCTTCGGAGCCCACTTTACCCTCAAGGTGCATCTATGCCCTCTCCATGCCATAAATAAATACTTAATACTAAAAACACATCCATGTCTTCCCGTGGATGTCGTAAGAAGCGACTAAGGGAATAAGGACTTGTAGTGCTGTTAGGCGATGGGCTTGCAACCTGTCACTAATACACTGGTAAACATCTTAAGCCTGATTGTGCAACATGTGATTACAGAATTATCAACAAGTCTTTCGTATTTCTGTTACCCTGCCTAACCCACTCTGGGAATGAAGACGTGATGTTATGTATGTATGTATGTACTAAAAATACTTTCGTCTGAGCAGATAACTACAATATATTATTATAACATCAGTATTAGACAGGCGATTACATAATAAAACTTGAACCTACATGGTTATTTTTTATTTATTTTTAACTTCTATTTATGTATGTAAATTCTTTATTGCACAAAAAAAACAAATAACAAGTAAGATTGTATATAAATTTAGGATTAACGTGTACAATGGCGAACTTATCCCTGTAAGGGAACTCTTCCAGTTTAAACCTGACAATTATTTAGTTGACTAGGATTTTTTTAACAAGGTTGTGCACAAATTAATAAAACAGTATTTTTTTAGCTCAAATCCATAAACTATAATCTATTATACAATCAAGTATTAGTAATTAATTAATTTACTAATGATCACCAACAGGAGGCAATGCTTACAGTTAAGAGACTCCCAAAGATGATCACAATATGAATTAAAAACAAACAATAACCTTAACATAACAAAATTGTCATTAAACAATAAAATATAAAAATATAGTTAAAACTGTCAAGGACACCTACTGAGACAAGATTACTTTTATATTCAAAAGCTGAGTCATGGTATGTATGTATGTATGTATGTAAACACTTTATTGTACAAAAGAAAAACCAAAACAATACAATGAATAAAAATAAAAAGATGTACAAAGGCAAACTTATCCCTCCTAGGCGAAGTGACTTAGCCGGCTGGACAGCTTGCTGTACAGGCAAACAGCAGGCAAAAGCAGGTAATAGAAGTAGTATAGTACTCGTACCTCTGTATCACAGGCACTTTCTCTTTGACATCTATCAGTTATTTTTATGGCCGTTGCAGAGACCTTCAAGCTACACATTTGGCAGTGTATTTGTAATGCCACAGAGAGTTTGAAAGCGGACAGATAAGTACTATAAATACTGCGGTTTTACTGCAACTGAAACTTAAATTACCGTGTTTAAAGGCAAACACCAGCAACAAAACAAAGAGAGAACTAATTATCAACGTGGCCATTTTATTTTGTTACCAAATGAACTAACGTAACACAATGCTTTAAACAGCGCAGTTTATTCCAGCGCTGTTCCGGCAAAGTACACGAGTCCACTCCGTCCGGCGAATAAATAAAATAATTAATTTTACCAGCTTTCATTTGCAGCTCCTAGGAATCCTCGGGCGGCCACAGCGTAACTACAGATACTTCAGTGGTAAAGCAAGTCTTGATTCGCATACATAGGTAATTTATTTTTCATCACACACGCTCGGAAAGGGTGTTATAACACGCAGGCTTATGGGCAGTTATAGCCTATTTACCTCCCGGGGGAGTAATAGGTTTGGTTTTAAAATATAGAACCTATTTACTAGTACATTATTTCAGACTAAGGAGGTGTAAAATCAGCCAAGGTTTATTTCACAGAACTATATCGAGATAGAAGGAAAGAGTTCGTCGATTTATATAAGAACCGAGCGTGTAACATTTTGCGTAGGCACTTTGACGTCACGCGAGTCTTTTAGTGATGTGTACAACATACACAAAATCGTTTCTTATCTGTGGTGTCATCGATCGCAAGTCGCAACGGAAGAGCGTCAGCGAGCCAACAGACTTCGACGGAAGAGGACGCGCGCGCTGGTCTTACGACGCGCCCGCTCGCCATTTTACCGTGTACCGAGTAGGGTAAGTTCATAATGAATATGTATATTTTAAAAGAATATCTATTCGTTTTAGCGCGTATTTCATGTAATATAAAATAAAATAATAATAGCTGTGTACTTTGTTGGTGTGTCTAATAAATAAATAAATATGGAGTAGGTATTCTGTCTTAACCATCGTTACATCGAAACTAAGTAGGTAGTTATAACATTTCATAGAATCGAATTGGGAATCGATTTTGACACTTGACAGAAGAATGAGAATAAAAATGTATGTGAATATTTAAGCTATACTTCATTTAATTTAGAATTAGAAACCACAATAACATTATATTGCGTCTGGTCAACAATTTATTACCTAGTAAATAGTACAGTACAGCCTGGGAGCCGCAAAATAAAATTGTTTTAATGTCACTTTATTTGCGTGTCATCAATTGTTACTCTAGTACAAATTGTAAAGAGATTACAGTTCACGAGCCGCAATATAATGTTGTTGTGGTTTCTAATTCTAAATTAAATGAAGTATAATTTCTGTTAGTCCGTGGCATAGGTATAGTCCAATATGCTTTATAATCATATCTACTTTCATGATATTCTACATTCACTGATTCACGCCTGTTGGTTAAGGGTACTCTTGACCCATACATACATACCTACATACTTACATACGCATATACATACATTGCAAGTAAAATAAACGCTTGTAAAAATAACTATCATTTTTTCTGTTTTCCAAATTGATTTTAATCGACTAAGAAATCGGCGTTGAAAATCGCCGGGTACAACACTATATCTTACTTTTGACAGAAAAATGAGAAATCAACCTTGAACGCGTCTCGACAAGTGCTCGACAGTTTGGATTGGTTTATTTTCTTTGCTGGTTTTCAATGCATGCCAAGTCTGGCGCGTCAAATTAAAGCCGCAATGGAAAAGTAGCAGAAGACACGGACTCGCCCGTTACTGTTTATATGAAATTAATACTATGCAACAAAATAAATTGTTTTTTAAATAATAACGGATATTTTAGGGAAAAGAGTACTTACCTATGAAAAGAAATATCTTGATTCACAGCTCCTACTTTTTTGGTGGTGTTTAAACAGTTCGTTATCGAGCAACAGGGCATTTTGTTTTTAAATTCGAACGTCACACACGGAAAGCGGTCGAGAGCGGACTGAGCATCGCGCCGAGCAATGCAGTCCTTATAACCTCTTTTCGGCACGCGAGGTACATACACTCTTTCCTTCTATCTCGATATAGTTCTGTGGTTTATTTCCTATGTTCAAATCTTGGCTACAAACCAATCATCATCTAAGACGGCATTTAAATAGAAAATTAGTTATTATTTGTCGATTTTTATGTTTGTAGTTCTTCACGGCTTCGGAACCCTACACTGAGCAAGGTCCAACATGCTCTTGCCCGGTTTTACCGACTATCATTTCCCTGTACGAGCGTAAAAACGTGAGAAAAAACTACTACGTGAAAGTTGAACAAAACGTTTGAAGAATATTAGCACGCAAAGTTTCTTTCTCCATGCTGTTAAAAAGTACCTGTCTGCAGGATTATACCGCAGCTGTTGTGAAGTTGTGCAGTTCTATCGCCAATTTGCTTAAGACAACACTGACGCGTTCTATCGAGCTGCGCGGATTTGCTGTAAGCCGCCAGCGCTGAGTCGCTGTAAGCGGGTCTGAGCGCACTCAGCGCTTGTCGGCAAGCGCTTACACATGTGCAATACTCTAACCGTCCTCGGGGAAGACTTACCCTGTACCAAACAGGCTCTTTTACGATGTAGTCTATTGATCAGCTCAATAAGATATAATATAGTCTTTTATCTATGGGTCATACACAGATTTAGGTTACCGTCTTTTCTGTGGACACACCGAAAGTTAATGTTTTTAAGGCCTAATTTTTTGGCTAAGCCCATTCCCGCAAAAACGCCGTCAAGACTGCTTTAGACCTATCATATAAAAACATAACTTATATGCACACAAGCTATTTGACTACTGACCACAGGAGATACAACATTTGCTGCTTCAAATAGAATATTAGTTGATACTTTTGGCTTTTAAATAATAGTTTTTTTTGTGTTGTAATAACAGCATCAGAGTAAGCAAACAACTGGTGGACCCTATAAGAAGCTGCACATTTTAGTGCTTTGTAATTTTTACGTCATGTTTAAACTGCTACACTGATTGTTAATGCGTCAAAGTTCTAAAGTTTTAAAGCTTTAAGGTTCTATAATGTTCAAAAACTTGTAACGTTGACTGTACCAAGCGTAAACTATTAATTTTAATATGAAAAACAAATACCACAAATCAAAAGCAGCTAATATTACAATCGTAGTAGTAAAGATAAGGATGAAACTCCAATAACCGGTAACTTCAGCCGTGACAATCAACGCGTGGTTACCGGTTAACCCTTTATCCGGCACCTCGCCGTAAACAACTTACTAATGTTATGGTTAATAGACCAAGATAAGAAGTTTGCTAACGTGCTTCCAATTGTTTCCTGTGACACTACTGGGTCCGTCAAATCGCGTGATTTAATTTTACGACTATTTTACATGTGAAAGTTTGGATGGATGGATGTGTTTTGTTCAATCACGCCAAAACGGCTTAACAGCAGCCGCAAGTGCATGGTCCGTCCAGATCGCTACCACCATCTTATCCATTAACCAACCGCCAAGCAACAGTGTTCGCATTGTTGTGTTCCGGTGTGGGGATAAGGCATAGAGGCATTCTATCTTAGTCCTCAGGGTTGGCATCGCATTTGAGGTCTTAGGATTATACTTTTGAGAATTCAAATGTCTATGGGTCTCAGATACCACTTACCATCAGGTGGCCTGAGTGTTCGTGTGCCTTCTACTTAACATTTAAAAAAAACGGATCTAGATGAAATTTTGCACAAAGATAGGTTACAGCCTGGAATAGGACATTGGCTACTTTTTATCCCGAAAAATTGGATGGTTTTTGAGGGAATAGCGATAAACGACTTCTACGCGGACGGACTCGCGGGAAACAAATAGTTTGTCATAATTTATTGATGTGTTACGTCTTTCCTCTCGCTTTCCTGCAATTTGTGGCAGTGATTTCGGCAAAAGGGACGGAAGTGTGCAATCCGAGGAAGCGAGCGTTATTTGAATTGACCAATGAGCGCGCGCGGTGCTAGAGATTGAAGTCAGATACCAAGTTATGCAGTGAAATTCCTTTGCGTTTCGTTTTATAAGTTGCAAATATACAATAAAATGTATTTTTATGACATAAAATGTTGTCTAATAGTTTGATAAATAGAAAGTATTCATAAAAAATATATATACAGAGACAACTGTCACACAAATTGACCTAGTCCCAAACTAAATAGGGAATAATTTGACATGAAAAAGTAGTAAAGCGGAATTAGACGTTTACAGTCTTTAGGCGGTCATTTATTATACTCAGTCGGCCAGGTGATCACTCATAATACTATTTTAGCCAGCGGTTACGCATAAAGCTGGATTCACAATGGACCTTTGCGTGCGACTTATAGGTTACTACATTATTGCGCAAAAAAAGTCTTGTGAATCCAACTTTAAGCAAAAAAATGAAGACGTTTACTCAATAAAACACACTTTTAATTATAATATTGGGAACACCTTAAAATTCCTAACTATGTTTTACCGAATATTCATTTGTCCGAATTATTTTTTTTCCGGAAGCTAAGCTTAAATAAAATGCATAATTTGTTTACTATACTTAGGTTATGTAAGGTTTAATTTATAAACGATATTTAATAAATAATCTCCTTAAGAATAATGCATTCAGAATTATGAAAATTCGGAATTTTGATCAATTCAGAATTATGTCTCTTTGGTATTGTGTAGTGTACAGACAAGGGCATCAATATCTATACAGCCATCGCGTCAAATATATGTATACATGGACCTAATTGCCAGTGGCATACAGGTGTATCTATAAACCTATACCTACCTAGATATTTTTGACCTTTGGGGAACGTTCAAATATATGTATACACGGACCTAATTGCCAGTGGCATAAAGGTGTATAGATATTTTTGACGTTTTGGGAACGTATATAATGATTTTACGTTACGAACAATAATTTATTTTTGGGTACAGTCAAGGGCATAAATATATTATATTTATGCCCTTGACTGTACCTAAAAATATAATATTATTCTTCGTAACGTAAAATCATTTCAAATAATACCTGAATAATGTTGATATACACAATATCATGATGGAAAACGTTTTTATGCCATTATGGTAAGTGAGATTGACCTGTTGTCGAATCGGTTTATTAAAGAGACAGCCTTTAAAAAGACAATTTAGACTACTTGAAGTTATTTATTTGAGGTGTAAAGCAATTTCGTTGTGAAATAGGGTTTCGATTCCAATTTAAATGTAGTTAAGGTGCTTGTGATATAAACTCTTAGCTTATTTGGGGTTACATTTATCTAGCTGAAATCGATTTTGTCTTTTAATAAACGAAAAGAAAGATGTTCCATTTTAAAATAGTTAGGGCATCAGGTGAGACATAGTTCAAACGCAGACTCATTGTTTAATTAAAAAAAAGGCGAGGCTTTAACATTCAAATGACTTACATATTTGAAGCAGATAATAATGAAATATTTGTAGTTATGATTATAATAAATTATTATGTTTGGAAATGACTGTCAACTTTTATGAAACGCTGATATATTTGCCATCAAAAATATCAGAGCATAAAAGAACGTGCTCAAAAATATCTACACATGCTCCTATGCCTGTAACAATAGAGTCTAGTTCAGATATATTTCTGAGCACCTTACTCGTTTCGATATATTTTGATGACGACTGTACATTATGAGTATGAATAAACATTTATAGCTTTATCCTTATTTATTTACTTTATAACAAAACGTTGAATCATTGTTTGTCATTCAGTTATATTAGCTAAAAAAACAAAAAAGATACGTTTAAACTTAGAAATCTGTAGTTTCCGGAAAGTTAGTTTCAAATCGATTAAAAAAAAAATAACTCTTTAGGCTAATAAGTTAGGTATGAAGATTGTTAATCATGATAAAAATATATTCTACATTATCAACTATTTATAGTATTCCAGGCCTGTCAAAGAATAAAAATCTCTCGTTATACTTTAGCAAATGAAGAAAAGAAACGAATTAAATTAATTTCAGACAGCTGTATTAAATATGTGTCGCATTTAGCTCTTGATATTTTTAATGTAACGTAATGTAACGTCTGCTCATGGAAGCATACATTTGTATGGAACAGTAATATTAACCACAAATAATTCTTAATGCGCTTACTTTTAGCGAGTTTTTATCTAATGAGATTATTTATTTCTTTATATTGTTTGAAGTGTACTATTAGTAAGCAGGTTCGCAAAGGCTTATAGTTGGCTTATAAAATCTACCATTACTTGCCAAGGAGAGGACCACTTGACTGCTGGGAGTCGAAAATCGTCAGAGAGGGAAGATGGCCGATTGGAAATATCCCGCTTTTCCTGTTGATTTGTGTTTTTACTGTTGATTTATTTTATTCACTGATAATACTCACACTCACTTGACATTAGCGAAATCTATAAGAAACTGGCATAAATAAAAGTATGCAGAAGGAGACCTCGGCTGAGAAGAAGTGCCGCAAGGAACTCAAGAGTCTAATATTTTTTATAACCGCAAAATAGCAAAAGTATGCCTTATGCAGCATAGTGATTTAGACCGGAAACTCTTATGATAATACTACGAGTATACCGTGTATTTTGTGCCTTGACTCTAACCAAAATTACCACGTTAGGTGAGGTTAGACTCGTGATATTCACAAACTGTTAACTCTTTCGTCCAGAAAAGCCTGTCGATGAATTGAATGTTGACGAAACTAGGGTAAACTAAAATACAAGGATAGAGCTATACTCACGCAAGACCCAGAATACCTACTATATGAAGTAGTCGTATACATAACCAAAGCAATTTAGTTTGAATTATGTTTTATCGAAAAAAAAGTTCATTTAAATTTGTTTCAAAATTGAAAATGATATTTTAGAGCAAATGAAACTTTAACTTTATCTCTTTTATTATATATTATAGTTATTATAGAAGTTACAAAATTAAACCTATATTTATCCGAAAATACATGGGAATGAAGTTGCGGGGATGTAAATATTAAATCAGAACAAGCCTTTAGTTTCCTTAAAGTCTAGACAAAGAAGCCACTTAATTACTTTATCCTTAGTCTCCATCAGGTTATAAAAGTATGTGAAGCAGGTCTTAAGTTAATAAATTAACCAAAAAATATTGATACCTGTTTTTGTTCCCATTACGCCTTTAACTTAAAAACTTCCCTTATAAAACACCAATCCCAAATAAAAAAAACTCGTGTTCATTTTCCCTGCATCTGACAGCCCCGGGGGAGGAAGCGGGGCACTTGTCTTGCGTGGACCGGCTGTGTCAAACCCAGTGCTGTCGGAACACGTTAGGAGAACTGCTCAATTGTGCAGGAGGAAGGGGAAAGTTCTTCATAAATAATGATTTTTTTTGATGAAGTGTCAGAAAAGTATGCGAACGTTATAGTTTGATACTTTATCAATGTCAGTGTTTAATGAACACTGATATTTATTGATGGAGTGTTTGAAACTGATAGAGATATGGCAAAGAGTGGAGCGGAGACCTTTGGGTATTTATTTAAGTAGTTCATTTAGTTGCATGACTGAGGAATGAATAGTTTAATTCGGACAAAAACCTATAATTCAAAATTCAAAATGTTTATTTCGCGGTTATGCGTGTTACAGAGATTCTTATAAAAAGTTTAAGAGTACCCAATGTACAAAGCATTTATACCTATTATGTTCTGAATAATGTGACGAAATTATAATAAGTAATTATTTCAAAATTAAAAACATTAATTAATCACTTAGTTAAATGTTTCAGAAATAACTGATATTTTACTTTTTATGCTGTTCCCATATAACAAGTCTAGAGCTTACCTCTGACATACACATAATAACATATACGTAACATCACGCCTTGATTCCCAGAGTAGATAGGCAGAGCTAGAAAAAAAAAACTTGTTGATAATTCTGTAACTACATTTTGCATAATCATGCTAAGATGTTGACCAGTGTATTAGTGACAGGTTGCAAGCCCATCGCCTAACAGTACTACAAGCCTTTATTCCCTTAGTTACCTCTCACGACATCCACGGGAAGACATGGAGTGGCACTATTCTAACCCGCCAACTACAAGGACTTTTTTAAGCCTTACTTCATACGATAATTTCTATAGCCCTTGACTAGGAAATCATAACGTGTGAGCCGACCCCCTCGCCTGATATTTGCTTATAATTTAATTAAAATCGTTCATCATTGACGTACGCATCATCTTTTTCGATACTTTCTTTCTCTCAAAATATCAATCGCAAAACAAACATATAAACAATTCATTTAACACATACATAATCCCGTACGCAGATGTTTGACTCCCATAATGCAATCTGATCGATCATTTAATTACGAGTATCAGTAACGCACCCCCTAGGGGCCCGAGGGGCCTCCCGCGAGGCCTAACTTCATTACGAGGTGATGGAGAGGCCACACTTAACAGGGGCTAGTTTGGACAGGGGGCCCATTGCTCTTGAAAAGATCAACCCTACAGATGCCTTAGTTACATAGGGTAGTGTGAATAGTATGTAAGGAAAAACTTTTCTGTTTTTGCTTGGGTCTTAATACTGTTTTATTTACCAAAAATGAGTTAGCAAATATGACTTGCAAACATCGAAACAGTAATATAATATAGCAAATAAATATCACGGGACAATCTCATACAAATTGGCATAATCCCAAACTAAGCACTAGCCTTGTATTATGGGTACTAGATAACGATAAACATTCTTATATGGAGAAATACATACTTAAATACATAGAAAACATTCAAGACTCACGAAAAAATTCGCGCTCATCACACACATATCTGCCCTTACCGGGATTTGAACCCAGGACCCTTGGTTTCTGAGGCAGGGTCACTCCCAACTAGGACTCCGTGTCGTCGATACTTTCTTATATAAAAACGGAACAATAATGTTCTAGCGGACAATACTCGTAATAGTCCTTTTGATAGCTCGTATTTACGTAAAATAATGGCGGCCGAGTTAAAAATACTATACCATGACAAAGGCAACATCATTTTACCGAATAGAGCCTCTGAAGAAGAAGACCTACAGAAAGCAATGCAGGAATGTTTGTGGCTTCAGTAATCTAAATTGCGATTGGAATCGGAGATGACTGGTATTGGATTGAAGGGTTTCCTCTTCTAGCTATTCTTGAAATTACTTACACTAAGAACTTGCTACAATGATCACAAGTTTTAAATGGTAGTACAAAATACATCTCTAACCTATTGCTCAACCGTTGCCATTTGTCAACACTGTTGTGTTTTGGTGGGGTGATAATAAAGACATCAGGTAAAATGACTAGTTTAGGAGCATTTTGTTTGTCCTTATGATTAGCAAAGCATTCGCAGACTTAGAATTATATTCTTGTGATAGCAAATTAATGCCTAATGAGTCTCAGGTATGACTTAACATCATACCAAGACGTGGTCTGAGTGCTCGTCTGTATACTCAAAAAAAAAACTGCTTTTGCCATTTTTTTTAATAGTTTAAAATGCCATGATCTACTTAATCGAATGGCTTTTTACGATTTTAATTTTAAAGCACTTTGACTTAGTTCTATTGTGTCCCATAAAATCATAATTATACCTTTTAATAAAATCAAATAATAATAAATTAAATCATATTATTCCTACATAAACAGTGATTAATTTACAAACTTATATTTCAAATTAAGGAGAAATACTGAGTTAGGATAAAAAAGTAATCTACATTTGCAAATAGAGTTCATTCATTTATTATTTTTATGTATAAATTAATGAAGTAATTCAATTAGCATTTCTCCGTTTTAATAATAAATATTCACAAAGATGTTTTGTTTTTGAAAAGTTTGTGGGTTTCCGGTTTCCTTTAATATAAATCAATATTAATTTCATGTCGTTAATTATTATTAACCCTAAATGTCACACCGTCTCTCACACAGGCTTGCAAATAAAAATGTAATTTTAAAAAGTCTATTGATAATAAATTAATAATAAAACGGGCAGAAATTAGTGATTCTTAAAGAAAACCTACTACCCACATTTATGTACTACGACCTCGTGTTACATTAGGGCCATTGTTGATCTCCTAATACCTAACCCACTCATACACAAGAGCCGCGTGAAACATTGTATTACACCATACGAGGTAAATATTATTAGATATCTCGTGACAGCAAATAGATTGGAGGCCGATGGCGAGAACGAATAAATATGTTTCGGGGCGATTGCTGCTTCACTGGCACCCTTTATCTTGTAGACCGAGAGGTAACTGCGCAATCAGTAACGTGGTGTAATGTGAAATAAGTCCTTCGTTTAACTTATTTTTTTAAACTGTCTGGATTTTTAAATCAGAGATTCATTAATTATTTTCGTCTCTAAATTTTGCAGTTAGTTGCGTAGGATCAAAGCACGTAAAAATAAGAGCTCCGACGACATTAACAATTAAATTTATTTCTGGAATAGGACAGGGAAAAACGATTTTGGAGATTGATCTAACAAGTAGTCATCAAGGCCATTACCTATAATCTGTTCATTTGTAATGTTTTTGACTCAGCCGCCATTACTGTTAAATTTATAACGACGATCATATTCTTGACAAAACGATGACTAATAGGTGTTAGTATAATAAAGAATAGTCACTGCACGAAAGGCAACGCTGACGTAATAACTAAGAAGGAGGCTAACCGAAATGTAGTCGGTAAAGTATTCTATACTCTATTGGTTCAATTTTCTCTCTCTCGTTCATTCAATTTATTTTATAATGCTAATGCTATTACTTTATGAGCCGCCTTCTTTGATACTACGGCAGAACGAGTAGCCTACGACATGGATAAAACCGTAGTCAGAGCTCGGTTTACTGAATTATTTTGCAAAGACGGTACCGAGTGTTTCTTTTTCCCAGCACTGTTGTACCTATTGGATATAAATATTATCTGTTAGATAGTTGAAAAATACGTTGACATTATATAAGAACAAAAAGAAGCGCCATTTTATTAATTCACGACCTTTTTTGTATTATTAAGGAACGGCGTAACAGGAAGTATTATTTTGAAAACAGGAAACACGGTCGTAAACAAGGTTAAATTTTCCTTTTTTCAAATGCACAAATGCTTTTTGGTTAATTAGTTTGTCAAAAGGAAAAGTCTTAAAATGTCAGAGGCAAAAGTAGACTTTTAACTGCGCTAAAATGTAATGAATGATGATTTTAAATATCCAGTGAATGTAAAAGTAATTGTTATGATGAGTTAATTTAAAACTCGGATATATAAATATACAATTCATTGTTCTTTGAATAAATGATAAAAATTTATGAATAAAAAATGACACGTCATGTTTAGATTGTGTAAATAAAAATCAAAACTTTAAACAGTATTTTAAATAATTAAGAATGTTAAATCTTTGCTTTAGAATTGAATTAAATGGAATTATAATCGCTACATACATAGCTTAACGCCAGCATTTACAAAGGAATTCTCCAAGTCTTATAACTATGTATATTAATCCGTCGATAGATATTCCAGAAGTAAAGCCTCCCTAGTTAATCCGTTCTAAATTTCCTACAAATATCATGCCAACAAAAACCTCCCACCACAAACATGCTTCAAGCCTTATGTTATGTATAATTAACCCTTCACATAGCACATCGTAATATATACATCCTTGAGCCAGAAATACAATTCTAACACGTAATCATTTTCCTGGTACAACCTCAGCCCCCAAAAGGTCACATCTAACAAAAACACAACAATCTAAACCCAATCTTATCACCCCTAAACAAAGCTGTTATTATCTTGGGCTTATCTGTTAACCCTTTAGTGTACAATGACAGATGGTCTTAAAAAATATTTGCGTTCCCTTCGAAACATAAGAGACACAAAAATAAAGTTTCCAGAGTAAATAATACATCAAAGGGCTAAGTGATTGATGGGGGCCGCGGGGGAGGGGGATGCCATTAATCTTTTGGTGGTGCTCTTCTTGTGACCAGTGGCTTTGTACGGCTAATTCTATATACGGAAACATCATAAATTTCCATTTTTTCCGTATATTAATTTGTTTAATTTCATTTTTCTGAAAGCTATGCTGGAGTTATTTGGGAGAAAATGTATGATATATTATGACTCTTCAGAATTATGAGGGATACTCGGACTTATACTAATAGGTTTAAAAGTTTTGTTGATAATTTTGGATCAGGTTTTTTGGATATTAATTATTATAATTAAAATAATGTTACTCCTGTTGAATAAAACTTGTTCGTATACACCAAAACATACTATTATTTTTTAGCTTACATGATCAGGGCCTCTATTCTACAGTGTTATAACGATATCGCGTTTGAGGTGTTTTAGGATCGTTTATGTCACAGTTGCCATTATTGTAAATAAAATAAGAGTTATTAAAACGTTGACAATGCGGAAACACGTCAAAAACTATATCGTTATTACCTTGTAGAATCCCAGCCAAGGGATGTTGTCGATAACTATATTGATGCTGAACGAGCCTAACAAAAAGATTGATATGTAAACTAAGATGTTTGTTAAATCATAAAAGAACTTGGTGTTGTTACTACCAGCTTTATTTGGCATAACCCATATCATAGGTAACTATTTTATTCAAGTTCTTTGTACTAAAAGACAATCAGTCGTGGGTTTTTTCACTATCTAATTATTCTGCTATTTCTTAACTGATAAAACAAAATATTATTATCATTATCGGTACGCTTAAAAAGAGATAATATTGCGATTATTTAAAAAAAATATGAAATCATAGATTTTAAATAAATATACACTCCCATCGGTTTTACTCTGAAGATAATTTTAATTAATGCTTTCTGATGAAAAGTTAACCAAGAGACACTGTGAAATTGAAAACCATTCAACATTTCACCAAGATATACTTAAGTGATTCCGCAGCATTATAATACAAGAGCCTTTACAGTGGCCATTGTATTGTAATTCGTAGCACACAATAGCAACATTCACCTAATTACCTCGTATAATCTCGGCGCCAAGCGGAGCGCGCGCCGCGGCGTGAAGTCGTCTAGGGTTACCGATCGCTTGTCGGATGACACGCTTAAGTGCCGTCGATGCCGCTTCGCCGCCGATCGATGCGCGCCCCTATTGCTTGTTTCGATCAGCACCGAGATTTGAAGGGTTACAAAACAGTCAACTTCAAACTCAAATATACTCATGTAGTTCCACAGCGTGTATTCAAAATATCTAGCAAGCAATAAGGCAGCTACACTCGCGGTCAAATAATACGGGTCAGAGTGCGTTTTTCATACTAAAGAGGCTATTTCGAAGACTTGGTTCCTCGCCAGGGGATGCTTTTAGTGACATCTGATGATGGATACCCCGAGCATCGATACAGGACTTCCAGAGTACCTAGGAAACCCAGCTGATTGAATCTTCGGCTAACGCCGGAATTGTGCATGTTCAGAAAAACATCTAAAATGGCAATAAAATGTAAGGAAATCCAAATGCTGATCCAAACTCTCTCGCTGTGGTGTTACTTGATTGTGCGATCAGTTAGGTATCTTAAGAACTTGTGACCTCCTCTATTGAACCTCGGAGTAACCACCATTACACCTCACTTAAAACAACCCCTGGCCAGGAACCAAGGCTTCGAAATAGCCTCGTTTGTATGAAAAACGCACTCTGATCCGTATTATTTGACCGCGAGTGTAGTTTATTTTGTGAAAATTACGTGTTTATTTTTTATTACTTCTCTTTTTGTCGGTATGTTTGCTTGACTTGGATTTGAAACTAACTCCCGATATGCTAGGGAAACTTGAAACTTGAAACTTACTTGATTGCCATTAAGTAATGTTAATAGCAATTTAGTATTTATGGTAGGTGCCAATGTACAATAATCAATTTAAGTAATTAAACCGTTTTTAAACTTGGTAATAATGGTGTATTCTTATTTTTTTACTAATACTTTTATTGAATTACTTAATGAAACAATTACATTTTGTCATTATAATGTATTTTCCATTTATTCACAAATTATTTAGTAGAAAATCGTCCACAGACTGCGATAATAATACCGAATTAGATGCCTAAAGTATTATTAAAAATTCGACATCATGTTCATCAAGAGTAAAGTCATAATGTCTGGAGCACATCAAACGCCATTTTGTAATAAGAGGGAGCAAATATACGAACATTGCTCCGACCGCTCTTTGCCGTGTCCATAATTAAATTTCTTAATCAAGACCTTTATTAATTTCAGTGGTTGGTGTCATGCAAGTAATAAACTAATAAGACACATTAATATAAACAAATTATAAAGAGAGATTAAAAATAAAACTTCATAAAATAAATTAACGTTGGCGTTTCAAGTTTTTTTTGTCAAAAACCTAGCTTTCTTAGTATTTGCAGTAATCATTATCACTTAACACATAATATTCACTAAATAATAATGTGTAATTCTAAATTTTACCAACTAAAGTAAGTGTTAAAGAAAACTTACAAGTATCGAATATTTCTTACAATTGTAAGTATTATGTACTTATAGTATCTTTGACCAATTACAACGTTCTCCTTCTATTTTACATATAAATAGATAAAGAAAAGTAAATTTCCAGGTTACTCTAAAACCGTAATTTGAACACCAGTTGGGATATTAATTTGTAAACTAATTCCTAAATCGAACCCAGTATTTACGCCTCAAGGGCTTTTGAACTAACTTATTTATGTAGCTCGTACAGTTTATAAACGAGACAAGTACATTAGACGTAAGGGATATATTTCATTAGTATTTCACAGTGTTTCGAAATGTGAGTTATTGACAAGATTATGAAGTTTGTTGGGATTTAACGGCTACCCTATGGGGTATAAGTTCTACTTATTAGTGAAATTTACAAGCGGGTTTTCAGGTATTAAGTTTAATTTTAACGTATGATGCTTATGTTATTCGATTTTTCAGTACAATAACTTACACATTTGTATTATTTTCACCATATCCGGAATTCTGCGGGTGTGATGTTTTATTAAATTCTACTTATCTAAACATTTTTATTGACTTGTAAAAGTATAAGGTGGAGGAAATCCAAATGCAATTTTGTGTCTTCCGAACAAAACAGTATAAAAACTTCATCAATTTAAATCTGTAAACGATATTCGTCGGTTTACTTGCGGGGATTGACAACGTAGTGTTTATTGCAGTCGTTGCTCATACTACTCAAGTTACGTTTTGAAATGTAATAATTTAATTAACAAATTATTTTTGTGAAATAAAAAGTTTCCTAACATACTTAGTTGTGTGTATGTACATGTTTGCACATTTTTTTGTTGATTTGATTTAATGCTACAAAAAAGTAAGTTAGTAAGTTTTCTTAAAGAAAAATACAAACAAAAAAATGATTCAGATTTTTACGTACTCACGTCACAAGTTGTAGTTTTGTGTTTTAATTGCGATTGTCAATATTGCGATTGTTGTTGTTGGCTATAATATTCTCACAGACCACATTTAAGCCAAGGATTAAACTAGCCGTACGTTGAAAAGCAATTTAAGGACATTCAAAACAAAATAAAGAACAAGCTACACCTTACAAGCGCTATTTCCGATGCTAAAGAAGCGCATACAGCTGCAGAATTCCCACTCCCCCCCCCCCCTCACGGAGCAAGACATCACCGTAACAAATGACCCTCTTTGATGTCGCCCGGTAACTGCAACTATCATTCAATATACGTACTTACAACGGCTTACCACGCCACAGTCTAAAAATAAACCCGTTTGAAGCTTTCTACACTGGTGATTTGTAATAACAATTTGTACTGCTCTTTGTTTACCACTTGGAAGATTGACGGTGTGTGTACGCTCATTTAGTGCTCGGTGGACAATCAATGTTTTGTGTTTTAAGCAATGTAATAAGAAACGTGGATGCGGTTTTCTTTGTTCTTTGGCTCTTTGTTTGGGATTAAGCGAGTTGTTTGGACGGTTCTTTTATTTGAGGCTATTGTTGGTTTGTTGATGTTGCTAGTAACAGGTTTATTGTTGTAAATAAACCGATTTGAAATTGTAGATTTAGAACCGTGATAACGAACTGTTCATAGTCATAGTTAACGCCAGGGGTCCATTTCATAAAAGCTTGTAACTTGTATAACAAGTGGAAGTCTCTTTTCATCAGTAAGTATTAAAAAGAGCAGGGCTTAGATACCGTTTAAATTTACAAACCGTTATTACGTACTTGACGCAAAACCTTTTCATTTCGGTTCCGTTCGCATAAACCGGTTTACAACCGGTTTTAAATATTAAGTTCTTTTTGAATTAACCGGTATCGAGATAAAAAAAACCCGGTAAATCAAGACGTACGTCACGCACGGTATTTTTATTAAATGTAAAGCTTTTGGGTTGTGGACTAGCCGTAGATTAAACCGGTTAATTAAGGTAAAAATAAAGTTCTCAAAAAGTTCGCGTTCCCTAGAAAAGTTCGAAGCAAAACTGAATTTAACCGGTACTAACCGGTATTTTTAAATTAGTTCCGAGCCCTGAAAAAGAGACTTTCTCTTGTGTTACAAGTTACAAGCTTTTAGAAATGGTCCCCTGGTGATAAAAAAATTGTCATTTATGTGTCTTGAGAAAGTAATCTTAAATCTGTTAGTTGGGCAATTTTGAGATTACAAACGAATATGGGTAGGTACTACTACTCACTTGCTTTTTGCGAGCTATTAAAAGCGTATTTTGTATTGACAAGGTTAAGACGGTTTCAAAATTAATTATTCGAATACGAGTACGTATGATTAAGGCGATGTCTCTTGATTTTTATTTACGACTCTTGTAAGAAACCATAAAGCTTATAGAAGGCGGGTCACTTATTAATTAATAAAACCTGAAAAACTACCCACGTTACAGAAATAAATATATAGTGATATGTAATAGTTAGACCCTATGTTGCACCGCCACTACAATCTTTGATATGCCCAAAGGTTACCATGAATTTGTGTCCTGAGTTATTTCTCTATACAAGGTTGTCTGGAAGAGATGGCTTTTTAGCGGTAAGACCGCCTGTTGTATACCTATGATTTAAATGTACTGTTCCGTGCTCTGTTTTTTTTTTTGATGTTTAATAAAGAGTATTTGTATTGTATTGTTAACCTAGAAGAGAATGCTTTACGATATTAAGTAGGTACGCCTTTTACATATAACGTGTTATTTTGTGCAATAACGATTAAATAAATAAATAAATAAATAAAGATGTCGTACAACACATCTCCTAAATCCTAGACAATCGAATATATCCTCGGATAGGGCCGTGCATCACGCTCGTAATTCAGCGTACACTGCGCGCAGCTCGGCGAACCCGGGGGCTTAGCGGAGCGCAGCCCGCAATGGATACCGATTTATTGCTGCGGGTTTAGTAAGCGAAAAGTAAAGTTGAGGACTGAGTCACGTGGCGGCTTTTACACTATATTTTTAATATACAATACAAAACTTTTTACTTCGGACATGAAGGCCTCAATCATTAGAAATACCAGCAGTTAAAGACCATTACCAGCTTCTACCTGCGAATTTGCGTTGGTTATCACTATGCTTTTCTCAAATTGATAACAAGTGTTTTTTAAGCAAGCATAATTTATAAGCTATCTCCGTTTTAAATTTCATCCAATTCCGTCCAGCCGATCTACTACCCTATCTACTTCCTCTAACACACACAAACATGTTGAAACTTTCGCATGAGATAAACTTAAAACTAACTCCGAATGAAGTGAATATTGATTTCATGAAATTACTTGAGTGTTTTGACTAAGGGAAAAAGAAAAATAATACCAAAAAATAATAACGTTAAATAAATCATGTTAAGGACATTATATTAAAACGAGCGCCTTAAATCTTTTGGGTACGTTAGATGAGTCTCTTTGTGATGAAGCATTTTTCACCTCACATTTTATTTTATTATATTATTTTACACTCTTATAAAGTATGAACATATACATTTTATTGTAGTTAATTTATCTTACCTAACCAGGAGATAAAGACCCTAAAACGGTTTATTTTTTTAACAAGGTCACGGGAAAATAATGCATTTTTACTTATAGTTGTAGAAAGTCATTGCGATTAATTTTGTTTTTTTTATTTTACCTTTATTAGTTTTGTGTATTGACATCGGAAACTGACCATTTATTACTTATTTATCATTGTTGTTTTTGATTATTTGAGTGTTATTATATTATTGTATTATTTTAATATTATTTTATCATTTTGTATTGTTTTGTTGACGATATCAATGTAATTTCGTATTTTTTGACATGCAATGCAATCTATATTGTAACATTACATTGATAAATAAATAAACTAAACTAAACTAATATACTAGCTTTAGCCCGTGACTCTATCGACGCAAAGGTTTATTCCTTTAGGAACTTTTGTATTATCTAAATAATCTTGAGTGCCCTATGATGCGTCCGGTCTAAAAATTATTCATCTATGTGCCAAACTTCACCTGATGGTAATTTTTAGTTTTTATTTATTTTCCTTATATATATTAAATTTATTTTATCCTGTCGTTAGCGTATAAACTACAAATAAATAGGGTTTTTGTTACTACATACATAAATCACGCCTGTTTCCCAGAGGGGTAGGCAGAGACCACTTCTTTCCACCTGCTACGATCCTGACAAAGCTCTTTCGCTTCTTCCACATTCATACATCGAGTCATGCATGTTTTGTTACTATCAATGTCATTAATGTCAAAAGCATGTTTTTTTACAGATTATCGCCATCACACTGTCACTCGCAACTTTACTGACTGTATATTTCATAGCATAAAGTGTACTGTAACGTTATATCGTTAATTTTCGTAAAAAAAAACAACTTGTCTAGGTGGAGTAACTTCGACTGATCTACCGGTCAACGACGAAGAATTCTGTACATTGACCTTTGCTATAATATGGCGCCGTATTCTTACAGGGAAAAAACACAATCCATCTTATAGGGTCGAGAACAGTTTGAAAATGCTTGGCCTAATCCAGATACCCTAATAACTTAATAATTACTTAATCATAAACACCTTGTAAATATTGTATCTTGTCGACGTGAAACGTTTACTGTAGAACGTATCGAAACTTTGTTTAATGTGGTTGTCTTGCACCGTCATACTCGTAGGTAAGTTTTTTTTATATCCGGTAACTTGTTATATATTTCCTCCGTGTGGTTACCGGGTTGGAATAGTGCCACTACATGTCTTCCCGTGGATGTCGTAAGAGGCTACAAAGGAATAAGGGCTTGTAGAATTAGGCGGTGGGCTTGCAACATGTCACTATTTACACTGCTAAACGTCTTGGCCTGATTGTGCAAAATTTACAGAATTATAAAGAAGTCTTTTTAGAGTTGTTGGTATTTCTGTAGCTCTGCCTACCCCATTCTAGGAATGAAGACCAGATGTTTTGTGTGTGTGTTATATATTTTAATACATAAGTATGGACAGTAGTATTGGGTAATAGCTATACCACATTTTTATTCCTAAACACCCCGTCTTCGGGCACACGTCGCCCTCGTTTGCCGAGGCTCTGACAGCTATTTCCTGGCGTCGCCGACATGAGCGTCGCTGGAACAACATTGACTCGTATTAATTACTAAAGCTGTAGAGAACCGAAGGAAAAATTGTTTTATGTGCGTGGTTTTAGGAGAAATTAACGATGCTATTAATCATACTAATATTATAAATGAGGAAGTTTTTAAGTGTGTATGTGTGTGAGTTAGTCTGTGACCCATTCACGCTCAAACGGCATGTTTTTGAAGGCCCACGAGTACTCAGGCTACCTGATGGTTAGTAGAATCTGAGACTTATAGAGATTTGTATTCTAAAAGACTACAATCTTAAGACTGCAATCCTAAAGACTTCAAATTCGTTGACACCCCTGAGTACTAAGATGGAATGCATTTAATCCACAATTCAAATTATATGCTAGTAAATTCACCGGTTGTCTTATCCACACACCGGAACACAATGCGAACACTGCTGTTTGGCCGCGGGTTAATGGATAAGTTGGCGGTAGAAATCCGGACGGACTTTGCATAAGGTCTCACTACCACTATGATAATGGAAATAGGAGATTATATCCTGAAATTAATCCATAGGCTACTGTTTAGGTGTAATGGTCAATGAAAAAAAAGAGGAAGTGAATTATTGGATTCGCGAGCAGAACCTTGCTAATGTAATGAAGTTTGAAGACGTTAATTGCTGGAAATATTATAATGAACTAGCTACCCGTCAGCAGTTTTGTCCCGCTGCTAATTTTTGACTTTCCCGGTGGATTCTTCTTTTTTTTCTTTAATATGTACCTTCTGACGATAACGAACACAACAAAAAATAATTAGCAAAATCGGTCCAGCCGTGCATGCGTGATGCCGTGACCAGGAGAAATAGGGATACATATTTATATATATAATAATTTAATATATATAGGAAAGTAAACTTAGGTAAAAACACTTTAATATGCCCCCTAAAAAATATTACATGTGTGTCTGTGTATATTTATTTATTTATTCATTGTAAAGCCATGTCATATCATTTGCAGGTGTTACATTTTTATAAGCCAGACCATGACGCCCTGTAAGGGCACACAATATTACCTAAAACCATTCAATAAAACATTACATACAATTGTCTATGATTGGACAAATATCACACTTGGTCATCTTTTAAAAAGTCTTCAACAGCATAGTAACATTTGTCTATTAATAATTTCTTAAGTCTATTCTTGAACAAATTGTCACACGGTTCTTGTTTAATCGAATCGGGAATCTTATTACTTATAATTATACATTTATAATGAGGACCATTTCTATACATTGCTAAGTTAGTTTTTGGTATCAATAATTTATTTTTATACTGCTTTCTAGTCTTCGGTAAATCCTTTTTTAGTTGAAATAAATGTGCGTTGTCACGAACAAAAAGAGCTGGGCCTCTATTCAGGTGCGTTAAAACGATATCGTGTTTAACACGTTTAAGAATCGTTTATGTCACAGTCGCCATTATTGTAAATGACATAAGAGTTATCAAAACGTTGACAATACGGAAACAGGTCAAAAACGATATCGTTATAATAACGCAGTAGAATAGAGGCCCTGCTTGCATGATGTAGATACAAGGCAAGGTTAACAATTTATGCCTAAAACATAATAGCCCTGAAACGAATGAATGCTCCGATTTCAAAGCAGATTTTTTTTTATTTAATCCTATACTACTATTACCCCGGGCCGTGTGGTTGCCGGATTAGAAAAGTGCCACTCCATGTCTTCCCGTGGATGTCGTAAGAGGCGGCTAAGGGACTAGGGCTTGTAGTATTGGTAGGCGATGGGCTTGCAACCTGTCACTAATACACTGGTAAACTTCTTGGCCTGATTATGCAAAATGTGGTTACAGAATTATAAACAAGTCAAGAGTCTGTTGTTCTGCCTACCCCACTCTGGGAATGAAAACGTGGTGTAATGTGTACCTACTACAGACGACACGCTAGCCATCGTTGGTAGTGACCCTGCCTTCGAAGCTAAGGGTCCTGGGTTCAAATCCCGGTAAGGGCAGATATTTGTGTGATGAGCACAAGTAATTGTTCCTGAGTCTTGAATGTTTTCTATGTATTTAAGTATATATTTCTCTATATAAGTAAGTTTATCGTTGTCTAGTACCCATAGTACAAGCCTAGAGTTTAGTTTGGGACTAGGTCAATTTGTGTGTTATTGTCCTGTGATATTATTATTATTAAACAGCAATAATTTTGTAAAAATATGAATTATCATTTCTTCAAAAACTGCTTCAACGATTTCGATGACATTTGAATAACAGGGGCAAAAAATCGATCGATGAAGTGGTCATCTTCGGTAAAATTCGTTTTCAACCCGAGCGACGTTCGGTCTTCCAGATACCAATCATATAGGTGAACACCATTAAATTACATTACTCGTGTCTCAATCCGTTTGAAAACAAGATCAAGTTAGGTAATCTGAATAAATACTTTAACATTTTGTTCACTTAACCAGAAGTAAGTATTTAACGGATAAAAGCGACCGCGAATCCTTCTGCGTAGAATTCTTGAAAACAATCCCCGGCCTCGATGTTTATTTTTAGTCTCTCCTACAATTTAATTTGCTGTTGGGTTCGAATTCAGTTTATGCAAAGCGGACGTCGGATCGACTGCCGCAATTTTATTTTTCAAACACCTTAATCTATTCAAGGAAACGCAATAAAATACCCTCTTGGTAAAAGGTGATGGTTTAAATTTTAATATCATTTTTCTTTCCTTTGTGTAAGAAGAGTTCTGACAATTTAAGTCGCATCAAATATTCTAACTTGAGATTTCTCTTAATCCATGCAAACGCTGGAACCGATACTAATCATTATTTTACATTACATTACATAACATCACGCCTTAATTCCCAGAGTGGGGTAGGCAGAGCTACAGAAATAACAACAAACCTAAAAAGACTTGTTGATAATTCTGTAACCACATTTTGCAGAAGTAGGCTAAGATGTTTACCAGTGTATTAGTGACAGGTTGCAAGCCCATCGCCTAACAGCACTATAAGCCCTAATTCCCTTAGTCGCTTCTTACGACATCCACGGGAAGACATGGAGTGGCACTATTCTAACCCGGCAACCACACGGCACCATTTCATCATTATTTCGTTATGTTTTAAACATTTTAAAGATAAACAGTTTATTGTTTTATCTACACACGTAAAAAAAGTTTTCTATAATGCAATCAAAACCCGTTGGCAATAAACAGCATTACAACTTTAATTCGTGTACTGGGCTGGAATTCTACAAGGTAATAACGATATCGTTTTTGACCTGTTTCCGTGTTGTCAACGTTTTGATAACTCTTATGTCATTTACAATAATGGCTACTGTGACATGAACGATTCTTAAACGTGTCAAACACGATATCGTTTTAACGCACCTGAATAGAGGCCCAGGGCCTCTATTCAACTGCGTTATAACGATATCGTTTTTGACCTGTTTCCGTATTGTCAGCGTTTTGATAACTCTTATGTCATTTACAATAATGGCGACTGTGACATAAACGATTCTTAAACGTGTCAAATACGATATCGTTTTAACGCACCTGTGGTGCTAGACAAGTTGCATTCGACAATCATTAGCGATTATATTTCGATTGAAAAATATATGGAATTAACGTAAGTACGTGACACTTACGTTAATTCCATATATTTTTCAATCGAAATATAATCGCTAATGATTGTCGAATGCAACTTGTCTAGCACCACTGAATAGAGGCCCTGGCGGCCGTAACGTAATGTTCTTTTAACGATATTAAATAGACCCCAATTCTAGTATTAATTTTAATTAAAATTAAGTCAACATGAAACTTGACTTAGCATCTATACTCATACTCATTGATTCGTAATATTACTTAATAATTGCGTATTATAATATCATAATAATTATTCGATTAATCATATTTAGGTAGTGAAGAATTATAATTTATTGTGGGTTTCTATGTACAATAGGTATAAAGATAAACTTTTTCTTGGAAACTACGAAATTTAACATAAGTGTAGAATGTGTGCTCGAGCAGCCACTTATTAAGCCTTTTTTTATCAAAGAGGAAGCTGAAGTTATTGTTTGGGGCAGATTATTGTAGATGGAGCAATGCAGGTTGTTTGCCTTCGGATTCTGAACCTATCTTAGAGTACTTATAAAATATATGTAAATAAAATAATGTGTACGACTGTACATAATTAGACCTTAAAGATCTCGTATGATCTTATTATGAAACTCACGTTCGGCTCGTTTCATAAAACCACACTCGTGTTTTAAGACCTCTCCTTATGTAACAGTTACATAAACTACTATCAAAATACATTTAAATAGTTCGCATCTTTAGAATTATGGTGACCTAATCCACATATAGTCACTACTTTGAAATAACCTGGTATCTCGTATTTCGTGATTTACAATTTTAAACTTAAACATGAACAGAAATAAGTTTAAAATCGTACATCACTAAATATGGGATACGAGGTTTTTCAAAATAGTGACGATATTTTGGATTTCGACTTAGATTTCTATAATACTAAATTTATGACTCGAAATCGGAATCTCAATTTTTTTGAATCAGTTCACTATAATTCTAAAAGTGCGAGTTATTAACATTCGAGGTATGTTACGGTAATGTATACGACTTGTTTTTTTTTTCTCACCCTGATTGAGCTCCTCTTACGTATGTGGTTTGTATTCTCTCATTTACAATGAAAAACATTGTTCATTTATTTTGAACATGGTTGTCATTACAACAACGCAATTTAGTTACAGGCGGCTACAAAAGTAACGGTGTGTAGCTCTATTTACATACAGAATTAAAAATAATTCAACACGCACAAACTAAAAGGTAACAATACACACTCCAAATGCAATTAAATCTAAACATTATCAGTGGGCAACAAAGCTGAGAACGAGGATGATTATTTTTGTAGCTTATTCATTTTTGTTTTTGGCCGCGTAATTTCACGGGGTATCTTTCCGAGCAAACGTGAGGGTAATACAAAAATTGATATTTCATGAAAAGGGTTGCTTTTAATTTTGATTTAAATATTCTAAGCGGAAAACGCTAATGTGAATGAGTGCGTGCTCGTACGCACGTTTGTACACGTACGGCGTTGGCTAGCTCTTGAACAAAACATTTTTTTTCTTTTGTGTACGCTGCCACATTTGTTTTATGTACGTTTCCTTTTAAACAAGTATGATACTCGAGATTATTACACGAGGTAAACGTATTTTCTACGAAGCCGTAATAACTTTTTTTAAAGCAAGGGCTCCTCTTTGTAAAGTCGACGTCATAAGTAACTAGATTACCTAGCTTTTATACCTTACCACTTTTATTTGTTAATATTTTATGAGGCAGTTGAAACCTGAACAAGGGCTGAAAGAGAAATGTCTTAAATGTCAAAAAAAAATACGACTTTTCTAAAAGTTCTGTACGTAAATTAAATTATCATACAATCGTTGACTAACAAGGCAAGAAACTCGGGAAATGAAACTTGAAGTAGTTCTTAAACACCGCTTAAAATTTGTTTAAAAATGAAGCTCCAAAGGACGTCACTTGAATGATGTCACCAACACTCGCGCCATAAGTCTAAAGAAAAACCTCGTCAGATGCTCATTCAGAAAGATGTTAAGTTTTTGTGCATTTTTCAGACTTTCGCATAAAAATGACAGCATAGAAAAGCCCCATTTTGTTACATTCTGGAATACGTAGTTATTCCTTCTAAGGTTATCTGGAAGGGATCGCAAATCAGCGATAAGACCGCCTGTTTTTTAACCTGAATCTTTTAAATTGTGCTATTTATCTTTAATGTTTTTTGTTTGGTGTTAATAATTATTGTAATAGTATAATTTGATACGAAATTGGTATCGTAACATTGTATTTATTTACACAACTTTTTTATATAATACTTGCAATAATTGAATAACTTAAAAAAATACTTTGAAATATTTTGAACGCTTAGTTCTAGCAGATCTTGTAAAGATATTCTGGTTCCATGTGGTTGCCAGGTTAAAACAGAGTGGCACTCCATGTCTTCCCGTGGATGTCGTAAGAGGCGATTAAGGGAATAAAGGCTTGTACTCGTAGTACTGGTAGGTGATGGGCTTGCAACCTGTCACTGCAACACTGGTAGACATCTTAGCCTGTCTGTGCAAAATGTGGTTACAGAATTATCAAGTAGTTTTTTGAAAGTTGTTGGTATTTCTGTAGCTCTGCCTAACCCACTTTGGGCATGAAGGCGTGATGTTATGTATGTATGTAAAACGTTGACAAAACACATCAAAGGCAATTTCGTGTTTATCGTGTAGAATCTCAATCCAGAAGATGTAATTAACTAATTTTGTTTCGTGATCATCAATACAATAATAATTGCAACTTTATTTCCCCAAATTGAAACCCAGGCGCATCATTATTAGACCTTAAAAGCCTTTTTTAATTGCAAACTTATTTAACCAAAAATATTACCAGAGCGGCGTATTTACGGTAAAATAAGGCTTCGCTAAGCAGCCTGGGTAAAAATCTTAAATATTTAAGCCGCTATCTTGCCCGGGATTTTAATTGCCGCCGTCAATCTCCCGGGATAAATTGCGGGGTCCCGGGGCGAATTACGATCGGACGTTTTTTAACCGGGAACTTGTATTTGAGAGTCTTGAAGTGGATGGGATATTCAAATAAGTTGGCGTTCATGTTTGGACTCTAATTTAAACTATCGGCCGGAGGCTTCTAAATGTCTTAACATGGCTTATAATTTCATTGTTGAACATTTTATTACAATATTTTACTAGCTGTTACCCGCGACTCCATCCGAGTACAGGGCGCTTATTGCTATTCCCTCGGGAACTGTTCTATTTTCTGGCATAAAAATTAGTATCCGTTAACCTTCCTTGAGACTCGAGATATCTCCGAACCAAATATAATTGAAATCAGATGAACGGTATAGCAGCACATAAAATACGAACAAACAAATAAAATTAAATTATTTTATATAATGAAGAATTGAAATAGTAACTTACCCTGTGGTACACAAGTATACTGTTAAAATGCTTTCTGCATATAAATAATTTACTTTTTAAAATTACAAGAAAAGCATGAAGTGGTTAATTATTTACATTAACGCGCGAGAACACACACACGCGCCCTCACACACACCCACACTACTGTTTCCTCTTAATGTGTTTAAGCATAAAATTTATTTCTATAAAAGTATATTTATCGTCACCTATATACCAATTTCACCATACGATGTTAACCACTTAAAAGACGATTAGACCGTTAACAGTTGTCAAAATGTATGAACTAACTGTCGATTAACATTGAATTAATTTGAAATAGTATTGTAAAAGTGGTACTAAAGCTTTAGTTTGTTTTAATGTGTGTAAAATGTTATCTAGATATTTTTTAATTGGGCTTAATTATTATGTATTACGTAAGTGGTAAACTAAGATTGCATCTCGCGGGTGATTCTGTACCACAATATTATTCCATAATGGTAAATATATCATCATAAATCGAGCTCTTAAAAACGTTATTAGCCCCGCAAACTACCGGGAATAATTTAATTAAATCATAATTAAATCATTCATCAAATTTACTTTTAAAATGTTCAATTCCATTGTGTCACGAACAAAAGGTGTAAGGAACAATGCCGAATCAGGGTTCAGTCGCGCGCCGCGAGCACAGCACTCCACACTGAGCCAGGGCGGGACAAAAGGTAATGTTTGTTCGTAACTACCAGTATTACGTTTTGAATGGATTAGTAGGTGTAGTTGACAAAATATAATCTGCACCAATTCATCTTACGAGTAGAAGCGCTACGTCGAATCGGTACAGGTAATAATATTCTGTCAATCATAAGGTCCCCGTGTGGTTGCCGGGTTAGAATAGTGCCACTCCATGTCTTCCCATGGATGTCGTAAGAGGCGAATAAGGGAATAAGGGCTTGGAGTACTGTTAGGCGATGGGCTTGCAAGCTGCCCCTAATACACTAGTAAACCTGATTCTGCGAAACGTGGTTATAGAATTATAATCAAGTCTTTTAGAGTTGTTGGTATTTATGTAGCTCTGCCTACCCCACTCTGGGAATGAAGGCGTGATGTATGTATGTATGTATGTTATCATAAGCCGGTATAAACTACTTCTTGTCAGAAGATTTATACTGGATGACAAGTTGAGGCGAGGCAATGGCTCGATCAGCATTATATACTTAGGAAAGTGGTTTGTATAGCCTACTAGTTTCTACCCGCGACTCCATGTTATTTATCGCTAACCCCTCGGAAACTGTACAATTTTTTATGTTAAAAGTATCCTATGCCCTTCTTTGGGAATTAAGCTATCGACGTAACATTATTTTTTGAATTCGGTTCAGCGTAAATGCGTTAAGGCGTTCAGTGAAAGCGTAACAAACAGACGGATAACAGTGTAACCTTCACACTTATTAGTAAGTATATTATGGTCACTTTCCCAACTTTATTAACAGAATTAAAAATAATGTTAAAAACAGGTTTAAGTTTATTTACGTTGTTGTGTTCCGTTGCGTATAAAATACTTTAAGGGTAGCCAACACAGCAGCAATCGCGAATAACTTTTCTCGTTTGTTTGTTTAAGGTGATCTGTCATTACTTTTTTGTTTTGACAAAGTTCTGTATTGACGATGATGACACTAGCTTTGTTTCCTTTATTTAAAATATCTAATATCATAAGCACATTAGCTATTGATATAAAGAGAATTGTAGTTAGCCCTAAAATTCATCAAGTTTTGTTTATCGTTGTCTAATATCCATTACTAAAAGCCTAGCTTAGTTTGAGCGAAGGACGATTTGTATGAGACTGTCCACTAATATTTATTTATTTATACTTAATTTTCTTATTCTAATTATGTGGCTATCACTCTATGGCAAATCCTTGTAATTAATTTGGTATCATTACAACAAAAAACTTCTAATTTTCCTAAAATCATATTTTTATTTCTCTTTGAAGTTAATTTGGACACAACAAAAGTTAAAGCGTCTTAAAAACGATGCAAGACGCCCAAAGCTTGGAAAGTCCGCCAATTGAGTTATTTTCTTTTTAAGTTAGTACGTAATCTGCCCTTTGAAAAGTTTACCAAAGAAATATCAGAACCAATCAATAATAATGGTTTACATTTTCTTAACTTTATAAAACAATAAGTTGCAGGATTTTTATTATTTATTGCGTTTAACTTGGAAGTAGCTACAGTCTTTGTTTACCATATTATTACAGATAAAGTGCACAAATAAACAAATAAAAAATATCAGGGGACAATCTCACACAAATTGGCTTTGTAACAAACTAAGCTTTAGGCTTGTACACTATGGATAATAGACAACGACGGCTTATTCGACCAATGTCAATATTGAAAAATGAGGTATAATAATGCAGTTTTCCAAACATAAAAAAGTCGAAGTATAAAAATTTAATTAATTTTGAAAATTTCGAGTAATAATTACGAAGATGTGGAAATGGAATTAAGACGAGGGGGGATTGGTGGAACAGGGGCTTTGCAGCAGGCCCGGAGGGCCAAACCACCCAGAAATAGGAGCTCCGCGTGAGCGGAGCTCCGTCGACACTGTCTTATCGATTTGAAATAAGAGTGTCGACGGAGCTACGCGGTCCGCTACCGCGACCCACTGTCGTTATTTTTATACATCGACAAAAATCAGATGGTCATTGTTATAAGTCGACATGTTTATACATCGACAAAAATAATTCTAGTCTTTGTTACTTTTCGACATTATATAAGATGTCGACATATTTATACCAGATTTTTTTCAAAATAGACATTAGTCGCCTAAATCCGATAAACTTACATAGAAAACATCCAAGACTCAGGAACAAAATACTCTTACGCTCATCACACAAATATCTGCCCTTACCGGGATTTGAACCCTTGACCGCTAGCTTCATAGGCAGGGTCACTCCCAACTACGCTAACGCGTCGTCGTAATAACGTCTCAAATATAATATGACATTATGTGTTGTCAGATATGTCTATATTCGTCTTGCTTTCTCAATTAGCTTTCTAATGGTACTGCAGTAGACTGAGAATGGCAAATAAATACGAACTTTTCCGACCGAATACAATGTCGTTTCATTATTTATGACATCTGTTACTAATTATGTAAATAAAACGTAGTAACCTAACTCACAATTTAAAAAAAATGCCAGCTGACCTGAAATGAACTAAGGATTACCCAGTAGTACAGTCAAGGACTTTAACTGTTATGCCACTACGAAACCTTTTCATAATGACAGCGTCAAACCACATGAAAGAAAGCTAAAGTTCATGAGTAACGGCTGTCATTATGACAGGGTTCCATAGTGGCATAATAATTAAAGTCCTTGACTGTACGAACGTTCATTAGCACTGAGGTCCTATTAGGATACCATTTCTATTTATATAAATATTATACATAATATACTATAAGATCTACAAAGGCGAACTTTTACCTTTAAAGGGATCTCTTATAGTTTTAATTTTTATAGTAATTTTGATTTTGTTTTAATTTTAATTTTGATTTTATTTTGTACTGAATAGTTATATGGATTGACATCTGAAATAAATGATTTGATTTGATTTGATTTGCTAATCCTTGAGTTTTTTTTTATGTTAAGGAGAAGGCACACGAGCACTCAGGCCACCTGATGGTAAGTGGAATCTGAGACCCATAGTCATTTTTTTGGATTGAGAAAAGTCAAAAGTTGTGCATCGAGTAAATGCACATAAAATAAAATATATACATTTCAATACCTACATAAAAAGATACATACTCAAAATTACTTAAATGACATATAAATCGTAACACTTATGTAGAGGACAGTTAATATAATATTTAGGAGATATAGTCAAGCCAGAACTTTTTCAATTGGCCTTTTAGGGAATTCGTCACTATCTAATTCGCAAAGGTAGCAAGCCTAAACGTTTGACTAAAGGGGAAATTCAATTTAGGTTCGTATTAATTTGATCTTGGCTTAGATGCCCTATCTCAAGATTATAGTTGAAGACACGTCGAAGTTAACGTTGAGTGATAGAAAACTGACATTTCTGACGCGTCGACGAGGGTCATAGTTAGGAACATACATTAATAGGTAGGCCTTTAACGTTTGCGCAATTATTACTACACACTTCTGTTATTGACACTTAAAGTCTTCTTGCTAACTGATTTTTTGCATTTATATATACTAGCCGTGTTGCCCACGATTCTGTCCGCGTAGAAATCGTTAATGCTATTCTTTTCGGACGTTCCAACGTTCCGGAATCAAAAATACCCATCGTCCTTCCTAGGGTTTTGAGTTTGTCAAAACAAATTTTATTAAGATCAGTTTGAATTTAGCTTTAAAACGCGTTACAAACGAAAAAATAACTAAAATGAAACAGAGTTATTTTCGCAGAAGTTGTTTATTACTATTTTATCGAAGACTAAATTTTGGGGTAGAAAGTACCGTTTATCCTTTCCGTTAGAGATATATCCATATATATACATTTTACCTGTTAAGGCAACACAAACAAAATTTGTATTTGGATTTTAAAACCTTACACGCGTAATAGCAACTTCACAAAAAAATACCAGAGTTCATTACGTATCATGGCGTATTTCACCCGTAAACTACTTATTTTTTTTACTTTGCAGGTGAGTGGACATGCAAATAGAGTCGTGTGACTGTGCAATTGCAATCACTAGGAATGTACTTGTATGAGCCAATAATGAAGTTATTAACGTAAATGAATTCGTGTCGATGAGACCCAGGTATTGCACACCCCTATTTTATTGCAGCTGCTAGGAGTAAGGTAACTAACGTGTTTGTTCTGTGGCTAGCAAATAGTTTCCTTGTTACTCAAAGGTATTCTAAGAGCGGACGTGGATGTCGCGCACGAAACACATTGTTATTAATAACCTTTTATCTAACTTGCTTTGTTCGAATGTATGCTTCAACGTCATTTTAATCAAGTTGTCGCAGGGACACAAAATAGTGTCCGCCTTTACCACACTCATCTTCAAAAACTTAAGGAATCTTTGATTTTCTATTTTCTCCAAAAATTACCTATGGTTTAGGACTTTTTTTTGTTTTTCCAAAAAAGTACTCAAAACTCCATGGTAAAGGACAGTTTAATGGAATGGGCTGAGATTTGGACTACATTATGTAATACCGATGATAATGCAATATTATGGTATTAAAGAGCTTTTGTGAAGATGGAGTCGGAAGTTGGCGACAGGATCTCTGTTATATGTAATGTAGACCCACCGTATTAGGACACATTGGTCACAAAGCAGATAAAGACATTGCAAAATAAGTGCAGTCAGCATCAAAAGTTTGTACCATAAATGGATTTTTTGACAAAAACTTATTTATCAACGGAGTCCGCCCCACAACTCTTCAATCGGCGAAGTCCCACCCCTCTAATTAATTTTTCGAAAAAGAACGAAACTGGGCAACGTACATTTAAATAGCAGGATTATCGCGCCATCGTGGATTGGAAACGCAATATTTATAAATAGCCATCAAGCTTTTTTAATACATGGTGTATGATAAAATCGTCAATATAAATACCAAAGTAAAATACTGTCAGACTAAACTGCCACGTCAGGTTGCGGCAGTTTTTTCGCTATACTTGTCTATCTATATCTTTTTTTAATATATAAAAATTAATCCCTATTTTCCTTGGTCACGGGATCACTCGCGAACGGTGGGACCTATTTCGCTAATTCTTTTTTTATTGTGTTTGTTATTATTAGGAGAAGAACTTACGAATGAAAAAAACGTTAATAATACATTTGCTTTAAACGATATTTGCAGCGCGCATTCTGTCAATGGCGCCAAGTGCTTAACGACTGACAGTTATGTTTTGGTTTTTTATTTTTTATTCATTATACCAATTTCTTTACTATTTATAGTTAAGACACAACAGTCAACGCCTGTCTGGTCGATAATATAATTTGGTATATTTTTTCTGATTGTACACAACCTGTCAGAATCCGCCTTAGCAAAAATAACATTTTTTAAAAGTTAGGTACTTATTGTGTTGTTCTGTTCAATGACTATGTCCTGCTACTATGTAACCTGCTGTTACAAAAAGCACATAAAATATATATTTTTTTTATGTCTCCCATAAATACCAAATTCTGCTAGTATGCCTTTTATCAAATTAAATTAAAATTCTTCTTTTTCGCGTTGAGCTCAAAGGCATAAACTGTTTTCTCATGATTATGACGTCATCGTATCTTTAATCTTCCGCACTTTAGTTTTTATTACTTCACTTCCATAGCCAGCTTTTAACGCGGTCAATTTAGAACCTTTTAGCAATACGAATAAGGGCTCTCGATTTGGGCCATTTGCACTTATTGACGAATTGTAACGACCGTTGAAAACTTTGTAATTTTACGAGCTGCGAGCGCTGAGAACAAATAGCACAGCTTGAAGAAAGCAGTTGAGTCACACTACTGAATGTAGGGTATTACTGATTTACTATATTGAATACCACAAATAACAATAATAAAAAAAAACATTCATTTATAAATAACGTAATTAAATATGTTTATCTTTGTCTTCTAGTACCCATAATACAAGGTTTTCTAGTTTTTTTTATCTATACAGGAAGACAATAGACGGTTCGGTAAAAAGTGGCAATCCCTTCCAGATACTCATAAATAAAATGAAAAATCAGGGTATTGAATGACATGTAAAATATTAAATGGAAGAAATAATGTATTTTCTAATATTACACACATTTTTATATTGGTATATTTATTTATTTATTTATTTAATCTTTATTGCACAAAAACAAGTACAAATGGCGGACCTAATGCCTAATGGCATTCTCTACCAGTCGACCAAATAACCAATCAGAAATTTATATAATTCAGTGGGTGCACAGAAAAAGAAGACAGATAAAACTAGAAACTTAACATAATTATCCTATCCTTTGCTTATACCTACTTAAATAATACAAAACATATATACGTCATATACTTGTACATATAATACTCATACTAATATATTACTTATACAATACATAAATACAAAGAATTAATATATACCTATACCAACAAAAGCGGAGAATGAAAGTGATGAGATAAGCTAAATGTCTTGTTCAAGGAAATGCTTCCGGAGCATTCCCTTGAAAGAAAGCAATATAATAATGTATATTATAAGCCAGTCACTGCAGCAATGTTGGCATTTCTCAAAGCGCTAGTTAATTTTCTTCATATTACCGACTCGTAAAAGATCACTGAGCTAAGCCTTGTTTAGATTGGGTGGGGCTAGGTAAATTAATTCAACATAGACCCCTGCAATTTATAATTTATTAATATCGAAAATTTCTAAATTACGGCCCACGAGCCAGTACCAATGCATCATCTGTAATCTGTGGCTGTGGTTTTGCTCATAACCCTCAAATCCAGTGAAAGTTATATTTTCAGTTTTACAAGTTTCCCAAGAGCCGTGCCACGGCGTTATATTATTGGTTTATATTCCTATTATAGAAACATTCGACATAGGTATTTGTATAGAATATAGTTTGTGCTCCTCACATTAAAAGAAAGAGGTATTGACATTATCCATGATATAGTGGTGGTAGGACCCTGTGCTAGGTCCGTCCCGATCGCTACCACCATTTTGTCGCGTTGTTGTGTTCTGCCGTGGGGATAAGACAAACGGTGAAATTACTAGCATAGAGACATTCTATCTTAGTTCTCAGGGTTGGCAACGCTTTTGAGGTCTTGGGATTATAGTCTTGAGAATTCAAATGTCTATGGGTCTCAGATTCCATCAGGTGGCCTAAGTGCTCGTGTGCCTTCTCCTTGACATAAAAGATAAAAAAATCGCTTTCTGTGTTCTGGATCACAAACGCATTTTTTTATATACCGAGTAAGAGCATATTATATGACCATGCTTAGTGTAGGGTTCCGAAGCCGTTAAGTACTACAAACATAAAAATGAACAAGTAATAACAAATTTTCTATTTTATTTAATTTGGTGCCGTTTGAGTGATTCTAATAGGAATAAACACTTTAGTCGCCTGTATCTAAGAAATAATTATGTCTACTTAGTCGTGCTAGTTTTTCTTTTAAATTTTATAGATAGTATTTGTTGTAGTGGCTGTTTAGAGGGGACACTAGACCACTAGAAATTCGCGATTTAAAGCTTAAACTTTCATAAACGAATCCCGTAATCGATAAAATATAATCACAGACCCGCAATATTTTTGAAAGACATATCCAATGACACCCTTCCAATTCTTTTTTTTCCAGATTTTATTTTACCATTTTTAAAGTGACTAATAAAGTCTCTGAGCTAGGCTACGGACGGACGGACATGGCGAACCTATAAGGGTTCCTAAATTGACAACGGAACCCTAAAAGAACGATTTTGCTTTTCATAGTGTCATTATTAAAAAATTAAGCTTTAAAAATATAATCTCCTGTCACATCGAAACTAACTAACTCAGCTTAAAACGACACTTTACTTATATTTACACTTTAATATCCTTTCAGAAAAGCAAAAAATGTTGAAGCTAATTGATGTCGCGATACACCAGGAATATCTTTTAATGCCGTCTGTCGTCGGTTTGTCTCCCTTGTGCAGTAAACTGTAGGGAGAGGTATTTATGGCAGGTTATTTATACGCCACACTAATACTGTGGCACCATGTGGGATAAATTAAAAGTTTTGTATTTGTTGCTTAAAGACTGTTAAATCGCATCACATAAATAATAAAAAAAAATAAAAAAAAAGTGCAAAATGTGGTTACAGAATTATCAACAAGTCTTTTTAGAGTTGTTGGTATTTCTTTAGCTCTGCCTACCCCACTCTGGGAATGAAGGCGTGATGTTATGTATGTGTATGTATAAATAATAAAATATAGGTTATTAGCTTGACTCACGTGTATGTGTCTATTTTTGCAATCATAGAAGTCAACCGTAGATGTCGTAAGAGGCGACTAAGGGAATAAAGCTTTATAGTACTGGGGGGTTATCGTGACATAACAATGCAGTTCTGTTTACGCTCAGAGAAAAGGACAGAGCTATATAGCTGTTATAGCTCTGTCTTTTTCTCTGAGCGTAAATAGAACTGCATTGTTATGTCATGATAACTCGCCTGTTAGTCGATGGGCTTGCAACCTGTCACTAATACACTGGTAAACATCTTAGCTTATTTGTACACAATGTGGTTACAGAAGAAAAGTATTTTTAATGATGTTGGTATTTCTTTTAGCTGTGTACCCCGGGATCCTATTATTTCATACCAACGTTTCACAAATGATTCATTTCACAAACATCATTTGATAACCTGTTTTTTTCCCGAAACTGTAAATAATTCTGGATTTATTTAAGGACCATCGTGTAGAACCCTATAGGTTAGGTTGTATTAGTGCTATAAAAATCCTGTAATATTTGTAGTTACAGAAAGTGGGTTCGCAAATGAATAGGTTGCGAAACGATGCATTTGTCAAAGATTTTTCGGCCAAAAGGCAGGAAACCGTGTACCCCACTCTGGAAATGAAAGCGTGATGTTATCTATGCATGTATGTATGTAGCAACTGCCGAACCGATTTACAAAATCTTTTGGTTATAAAATTCAGATATTTCGACATGTGTGACTAGTATATTAGTATAAAAAGTATGACAAGTTTTACGTTATGTTGCTTACGACAGCTTAAAACATCATTAAATACATCCAAACATTAAAAAAAATGTTTTTTCATCGCATTATAAAATTTTGATGAATTTTACCATACTTAGTGCAAACGTCTTTTGATTAAATCTTGACATGTTCTAGAATAATAGTCCACCACTACAATCAGTCTTAAATAAATATTTTATAATAACAGCCAAGTGCGAGTTGGACTCGCAATTCTCTCAATAATTATGGAAATAGCGGCAGTAGAAATACAGTACACTGTGTGAATTTCAACTGTCTACCAATTACGGTTTGTAAGGTACCTACAGTCCGCTGAGACGGACGGATGGACAGCGGAGGCTTAGTAATTATTGGTCCCGTTAGCACTTTGTGGGTACCGAACCCTAAAAAATATATGTAATTTATGAATGTAGAAGAATGTAAACACGTTATGGTACAAATTAAAAACAATAAAATAAAGAAGAACAAAAACAAACGTCTCCAGTACTCACGCAGTGTCGCTTAAAGATAAAAGACATCATGATATTTTAAAACAAAACGAACAAAATATAACAAAGAAACTATAGTCTTTGTGCTGAAAAACAAGTAAACATAAACTTAAATCCTAACGATGTGATCAAAGGGCTGCCCCTACAACCCAATAAGTAGTATCTCAAATTCAATAGCCAAAGCAGATTTATTCCTCTTCCGTGATTAATAAGATTGCATTTGCTACAGGGGTTTCATCTGAGATACTGTCATTTGTCTTAGGGCAGAGGGATCCCGCATTAATCGGGCGACTTGTCGTGCAACCAGTCAACTTTTAAATTAGAATCAAACGTCAAGTGGCGGTGATTTGTTTACCTAATTTTAGAATGAAGGGGACTTAGTTGAAAGTGTGGAGGAAGTTCTGTATATTGAAAAAAATGTCGCTTTTCAGAAATAGAGGTAATACGTCTTTCTGCTAGTTTAGTATTAACACGTTTCACTAATAATAAATATCCATATTTATATTATTAATGTGAAAGTAACTCTGTCTGTTTGTTAAGCATTCACAGCTAACCCGCTGAACCGATATCTATAAAAATTCATACGAATCTAGCTTAAGTCTAGAGAAAGGTCAAAGGATACTTTTATATCCCAAAATAAATTTGGATGGTTCTCGAGGGGATAGCGTTATCGCTAATTTTACGACTTTTACGCGGACTTAGTCGCGGGCAACAGCTAGTTATGATATATGTATGTATGTCAACACTTTATTGTACAAAAAGAAAAACAAAATCAATATAGTGAAGATAAAACAGAATGCACAAAGGCGAACTTATCCCTTTAAGGTATATCTTCCAGCTTTAGATATTGAGATAAGGTTGCGCTAAAAAGAGGATAAGAAAGTAGGAAGTAACGTAATTATTACATTATAATATGTTTTCCCAAAATTGTATATAAGGTACTGCCATATAATTAAAATATTTTTGCTGGGAGAAGAAGCATAGAGGCATTAATTATGTCCCACTTCAGGGTAGGCAACGCGTTTTTTTTTAATACAAAATGGGTTTGCTCTTGAGCCTAGTCGATACTAGAGGGTTAGTTCAGATATTTGCTGTCTTGGTAGTTAAATGTGCATGGGATTCAGAGCGAACATCCCATCAGCCGCATTTCCCCATTCTGACAATGACAGGTGACCGGTGACATTTCAGTATACATGGCGCAGCTTATATAAAACGCAGTGATGTAGCAGCGTGTTAACTTTTCTATGCATACCGAATATTCACCAGTTACATGTTGAAATAGGGAGCCGGTAACTTGTGAGCTCGTTTGACTTCTCCATCCCTTTATAAAACTAAAAAATATCATTCTAAACCTCAAATCTTTTTAATCACCTACCACACAAACTATTCGATTACCGACAGCGAATTAAAAAACCGGGCAAGAGCATGTCGGACCATGCTCAGTGTAGGGTTCCGAAGCCATTAAGTACTACAAACATAAAAATCAACAAGTAATAACTAATTTACTATTTAAAGTCAATTGGTTCCGTCTTAGATGATTTTAGTAGGTACGAGTATAAACACTTTAATCGCCTGTACCTCAAGGACCAATGATGTCTACTTAGTCGTGATAGTTTTCCTTTAAAATTAGTTATATTTTCTTTCATGTAAGTTATTTTTCTGATTTTTAGTATTTGTAGTTTTGGCTGTACTGGCGGGGGACACACTTGAGTCTAACAAAAATTAGCACTTTAAAGCTTAATATTGCATAAACAGATTACTTAATCGTAAAACTGTTTTAACAAACCCGTAATATTTTTGGGAGACTTATCCAACGACACCCCATACTATAGGGCTGACGAGAAAAAATACATCCCCACGTTACGTGTAAGTGAGAAAACACAAAAAAAAGTTTTTTTTTTTGCATTTTTTGCACCACTTCGTTGGCGTGACTCATATGCATATTCATGTTAAATTACAGCTTTCTAGTATTAAGAGTCTCTGCGCTAGGCTGCGGACGGACGGACGGACATGGCGAAACTATAAGGTTCTTAGTTTGACAACGGAACCCTAAAAAGGGGCCAAAACATGAATTATCAAACAAAATGTGACAATCAAGGGCCATGGCTTAGAATACAAATGATTTCCTGCTTGGCCGGCGCTCACACCACACTCGAATACGTTAAATGAATTTAACCAGTGGCCCTTATACAAAAAGGCATTGCGAGAATTTTATCATTATCGAAAATATATAGGATTCGGTCGTGTCAAGCGCTTGTATCAAGCCCAGTTTAATTTAAATTCTAACCATAATTAATTAATTGCTTTTACTCCTGTTAATGTGTACACTCCCATGGACTTATTAATAAATAATAAATCACAGGACAAAGTCACCCAAATTGAGCTAGTCCCAAACTATGCTCTAGAGTGGTATTATGGGTACTAGACAACGATAAACGTACCTATACGCACTTAAACACATCCAAGACTCAGGAACAAATACTCGTGCTCATCACACAAATATCTGCCCTTACCGGGATTTGAACCGAGCACCCCTAGCTTCGAAGGCTAGCGTGTCGTCATTAGAGAAATAACTCCATGGACATCACACGCGAGGACAATTTTATTGTAAGTAAGTAAGTAAGTAAGTAAGTAAGTAAATCATTTATTCACAACAAAAACACGCAGACAAAAAATAAAAAGTAACAAAAAAAAAAGAAAAAAAAAGAAAAGAGACGACATGTCGCGTTAATGTTGCGAAACGGACCCAACTCAGCATATGCTGGCTGTGAAGCCAACGCTGATCTTCCGTTGGGACCGCTCGGTGAAGACACGGAAGGCCATACAGACATCTCGGTACTTACATTTAACAAAAATTAATTAAATAAAACTAAAAAATAACTACATGTCACAACAGACAGCGCCCCAGGTGGCCACAAGATAAACTAACACTATCTGCATTGCTTGACAGTAAGTCTTGAAAATATGTTGTATAATTATCAATTATCTTATCTGTGCCAAACGATGCGCGCTAACAATCTGTGGTTTTTATGGGTTAAACAAACAAAAAATACTGTGCACAAAACGACAACACAAACACAGTCTAAGTAGGTAAAGAATACTAGTAAGTAAGTATTACTAGTAGTGGTTTACGTTTACATCTTAATGAAAACTAGTAAAGATTTATCCTAATTAAAACGGAAACAAAGTAATAGAGAGAAAAAATAAATAAAAAAATATTAAAAATAACAAGCAACGGGTGTGCCTTGATTGAAGCAGACAATGGAAGACAAAAAAACCACCATAAATGACTACGCGAATGGGACATAAAATGCAGGTTTGTACAGTTAAAACATAATTCATAATGATTACAATTTATATTCCACTGGTGTCATGTTTCAGTGGTCCCTGGCTTAATTGGTGATCGCATAAGTATTTTTTTAACTTTAATCTAAAACTATTTAAATTTTGCAGGTTCCGAATGGGAGGTGGAATGTTGTTCCAACATTTGGTTGCAGCATAGCGAAAACTTCCTCGAAAAGCGGCAGAGGCATGGCGAGGCGTTAATAGCTGTATAGCGCATTGCCGAGTTCCGCGCGATGAATTGCCTGACACATGTGATAACTTGACTAGAAGATACATCGGAGCCTTGTGTTTAAGTACTCCAAAAAGCAAACAGGCCAAATGAAGCTTGCGGCGAATACGAGTTCAAAAACATCGCCAATTATAAGGTCTAAGATGTTGCTTCTATTTATTTATTTATTTATGGTATGGTATTTATTTCAATTAGTTGTGTTATCCTCACACTAGAACAAAACATGAGTAAATAAATATCATTTGACCAAACTGTTTTTTACCGAACCTGTCAATATTTCAGGATTTATTTTAGGACCATCATGTAGAATCCTTTTTTGTTAATTGCTGGGGAAATGCGTTTACGCATACCACCCAGATCTAGCGGGACCCGGGATGGTTTGTGGGACTCACCAACTGAAAATGGCTGAAATACCCACTAAAATTCCAGCGTAAAGCCTACTGCGTCCTTCAAGGAGGTGCCACGCGACCACGAACAGGCGCATTCAGCTGTGGCATTTCGACGCCAGCAACTCATGATGGTCCCTTGGTTTACTAAGGTACCCTCAGACCTCTGGTGCGCCACGATGGACGAAGGTGTCGATTATGTAGAAATCCAACCTAACCTAACCTGTTAGGTTAGTTCAATAAATTCCTAAAATAAATGTACAATTTCAGAAAAAAAGCAGTTTAGTCAAATGATATGTTTGGGAAACGAATCAGTTTGGAAAAAAACAAAGGTAACCCATCAAAACACCACAAAATTTCATTGTGTTATGTACGAACTTTTGGACCTCCCCTCGTAAATGTCAACAGTGATTAACGAGAACATGAGTGGCCCTTCATCAGTATGCTACGGTGTGATGGAAGTCGGTCGGGTATCGATAGGAACTCTCGGGGTCACGCGATCGCTCGATCAGCCGGCGCGCGCGCCAGTCCAACTTACACTATTAATGAAACACACTGATAATCATATTTACACCCAAACCACGGCTAATGGCTTCGTTTCTTTTATTTTGACTGAAAACGCAGTTAAGTCATTTGCACCACTTCATGGCATAGGCCCTTTTTGTATTTATTGCGCATTGATGGTTATAAAATAGCATTTACCACATACATGACATCACGCCTTCATTCCCAGAGTGGGGTAGGCAGAGCTACAGAAATACCAACAACTCTAAAAAGACTTCTTGATAATTCTGTAACCACATTTTGCACAATCAGGCCAAGATGCTTACCAGTGTATTTTAGTGATAGCGTTTACCTAAAGCAAATAAGTGTGTCATTTGTTCGAAATAAAAGCTTTTTTCCCACCTCGGTAGTATAAAAAACTTGAACAGGCAACTCACTGCGGCACACAGTCAAGCGACACACATGGGTTTATATTCACTTTTTAGGGTTCCGTAGTCAAACTAAGAACCCTTATAATTTCGCCATTTCTGTTGGTTCATCCGTCCGTCTGTCCGCAGCCTAGCACAGAGACTATTAAGTACTAAAAAGCTGTTATTTGGCATGAATATAAACATATTATTAGTCACGCTAATAAAGTGGTAAAATAAAACGTTGTCGTTGGATAGGTCTTTCAAAAACACTGCGGGTTTGTCAAAACAATTTTTCGAGTAACGGATCATTTTATGAAATATTAAAAAGATTTTAAGCGCAAATTTTTGTTAGAGTCAAGTGGCGTCCCCAAAACTACAAATACTTTATGTTTGTAGTACTTAACGGCTTCGGAACCCTACACTGAGCGTGGTCTAACATGCGCTGACATGTATCTGCTGCTTATATCGGCCGCTAAATCAGTCAAATTACCTTGTCATTTTATGTCGTTTGTTTGTGTTTATTACGTATATTTTAATTTAATTTGTGAAGTATTTTTTTCATGGATTACAATATTATTACATTAAGGTAATGTAGTTAGTTCATTTTGTGTCGTATCATCAAAAGTAAAGTGGAAGAAAAACAAACCAAGAAGCTCAAAAGTTCAAAAATAAAGATCAGAATTTCTCTTTAATGTTTCTAAGTGAAATCCGACACGCCTTTTGTACATTTTCCTATAGCTGTGGACGCCATTTTCCTGTTAAATTAGAAGCTGCAAGTATTTCTATGTTGATTTAACTAATTAATACGCGTAAAGATAAATAAAGAGTTTTTCCGCACAATCGTCGCACTATTCTTGTCGAATAGTTTTGACAATACACGTTTTGGTTTAAAGCAGCCAAAATTGCAGCAGTAATGTAAAAAAAAACATGGCGGGATAGCTAGTCAAAATACCTATCTAATGATACCTCACACAACCATTTAAAAGGCCACACGAGTCTCAAAACTCGTAAAAAAATCTTATCTGTCGAAATAACATTTTCACGATGACATTAAAAAAGTCGCGTCTAGATTTTGACAGTTGTTTGATTTGTAATAGAACGTTACACTTGTTTTTTTATTGATCGCTAAGAGATGGCGCTAAAATTAGATTATTGAATTATTAACGATACTGAGTAATTATTAAATGGCTACACCGGATGTTGCAATGTTGGTATACTGCATGACATTAGCTTATTGGCTTAATAAGGTTGGCTTCTGAGGGCAGAATTCTGAAGCGGAGCTTTGAAGGCAGGTCCTAATAATTAGAATAACCACTTCGTCTTAGAGTCGGGGGAAAAAGTCACATTCTAATTATTATTAGATATTGATGGTAGGACTTGAGCAAGATCTGTCTGGATCGCTACCACCATCTTATCCTTTAATTTGTCGCTAATCAACAGTGTTCGCATTGTTATGTCCCGGTGCGGGGATAAGAAAACCTGTTAGAGGAATTCTATCTTAGTTCTCCGGGTAGGCAAAGCATATTTATTTTTCGGATTGCTGTACTGCAATCGTGAGATTGTAGTCTGGAGATTGCAATTGTATATGGGTCTCAGGCCTGTACGCTCGTTTTTCTTCTCGTAGCTATCAAAAACTTAGTATTAAGTAGGTTCTTCAGTTTATAATTCCAGTTATGGCTTTTGACGTAGAGACCTCGTCGTGTCGTTCTCCTATAGTCATTATTTTTAGTTGTTATTAAACATAGTAATACATTTGTAATGACTTTATTTATTACTTTATCAAGATTGTAATTTAGCTTACTTTTAAGTATTATTGTACTTTATTATTGAAAAAATTACCAACTCGAGTTTCTTGCGGCACTTCTTCTCCGCGATGATGGTCTCGTCCGAAGATCTAGTAGATTCACTTCATATTACCGACGTGTAAAAGAGCCTTTTGAATGAACAATTTGAATTTTGAATTTCGTTTTTATTTTATTGCTACAGACGATCATTCAACGTTAGTTGCATTTATGTGCAATCAACATGATTTGAAACATCACCCTATGTGGTTTTAAAGATGATATTAGGTCTAGATACAGGATGTCCCTTGTGACACGATCAAGATTGTTCCAGCACGTTGCTATAATGTACCTATTAACATAAACACGCGCCGAGGGACCGCATGCACAAAGGCAATTTAACTGGGTCTAATAATCTATAACTGGAATCCTATTGTTTGTAGCAATAACTACAGTTGCATACATTCCACTAACGCACAAGAGCGCAGTGACAAAGCGAAATAGGCATACCAAATGATATTAAGTCTTGAAGGCAAGACGTGTATATTGCTATGAGTGAATATGACAGGATAATTTAATAACGTTAGAACTTCGAGAATTACTCTGGCATAAAAATGACAATTATTATAATGACAAAAAAGTAAACCCTAAGTGTAGACGCTTTAGTTTACGTTATTAACAGACTGCCATGCGTTCTTTTGTCAATTCTAATATAGTGAAAACTGTATGTTTTTATCTTTGTATCGAATAATATTCAGTTACAAGAGAAAACGTGTTAAGATTATTATAAGATTATTACCAAAAAAACTAGACGAATATACCGTCTTTTATTTCTCGTATCCTTAACATTGTTTGTTTCGGTCAAAACATTTTTCCCGTAGAAAGACATACAGGATGATAATAAATAGTTGCGTGGCAATTCTTGTCGTACTGCGCCGTTTCTGATTTGATCACGTAATGGAATCCCCAGCGTGGTATATTAACATTATACACATAAACATCACGTCAATTATATGGGAACACATTTGAATAATCGAGACGAAGGCAATCGCGTTGAGTCACTCAGATTCATACGCACTCATGATCATAATATTTGCGTTATCAGTTCCTGTATTTTCTATATCATTATCAGAAGTTATATTTATTTGCTTCGCTTGCTATTTTACAGGAGCACAATTGATTCAATACTTTTTCTCAGGAATGGGTGGCCAATGATCAAAATAGTAATAGCTTTTTCTTTTTTAACCATTGAATAAATATAAAAGAATTTCTAGTATAACTAAGAGTATTATAAAAGATTACTTACTAGTGAAAAAATATTAGTTTATTTTGTCGATGTTGAACATTTCATTTAATAAAGTATTTAATGCATGCAGCTGCAATGCATTAAATACTTTATTTTCAGTAAATATTAGGCTAACTTTATAGCGTGCGATAATTAATATAATTTATTGTGTGCAAGTACGTTTTCTGATTGAGCTAAGATTTAGATATACAAAGGAACAGTGGTATTTTACGCTATAATAAATAGTCCAGTTGGGAAGAGGGAAAGCAAGATAGGGCGCCGCACGAGTCCTGTGCACATTTTTTTTGGGAAATAAGGAGCATTTTTTTCAATTTTAATTTGAAAGTTATTATTTAACTATTTAAAATCAAGGGGAGAAAAACGTTATAGCATTTTGTATAGTTTTTTTTCCTTCACAGTCCTCTTAAGTTCTAATAACAGGTTAAGGTATGAAACGTCTAATAAAAACAGCAGTAATAATACGCTACAAGCCAATTAACTTGTCCAACCAAGAAGCTTGGAATCTCATCCAGCATGCAGGAATGTTTAATGTTTCACAAACAATCTAGAACAAAGGACTCTTGTCTAAACCTGCGATTTGCATTAACATAATTCCTTGAAAAGTTACTTTACTTAGTAAATATAATCAACATTATGAACAACACAAACAGAAACGTTGACTCTTTTTGTACGGTTTCGCTAAAACATTTAACAAAATAATTGAAGCGCTTGAAAGTTATGTTATACGTTACATTAAATTCAAGCACTTTTGAACTTAAACGTTAGATAAGATAGATGAGATAATCATTTATTATTAAAATTAAATACATTATTATACAACATCATGTCATGCATTACAATAGTTCCAACAGTTGCTCGATTTCGGACGCTAACGGAATACAAAATGAATTTGAAAAGAGGTGAAAGACTACTTTACATGTTTCAGTTATATATTTTAAAATAAATTCAACGTTATTGTTTTAATCACCTGTAAGTAACTAGAGTTAATTATCAAATAAGACAAAATAATCACATCAATCTTAAAAATCACCATCACAAATGTTAAACAAAAGGTATACACAAATCGCATATCAACATGAGCCCGATTGGTCGAACCGTTCTCACATGATGATGTAACCATAGAGGTACATGCGGCAGTTGATTTTTATTAATAGAGATTTAAAGGTGAAGGGCAGTTTGGCAGATCTTTGTATAAAGTTTTGATGTTAATATTTAAAAGTATATACAATTATTAAACTGCATTACCTACTACAATGTACCTAGCATCAATCAAAAGCATTTAAGTAAAACAAATTATTTTCTGGTACAAAAAAATAACGCAATAGTGGATTGTAACATTTTTTAAAAGCCCTGTGTGGTTACCGGGTTAGAATAGTGCCACTCCATGTCTTCCCGTGGATGTCGTAAGAGGCGACTAAGGGAATAAGGGCTTGTAGTACTGTCAGGCGATGGGCTTGCAACCTGTCACTAATACACTAGTAAAGAAGTTTATTTGATTGTGCAAAATGTGGTTACAGAATTATAAACATGTATTCTAAGGTTGTTGGTACTTCTGTAGGTCTGCTTTACCCTACCCTGGGAAAGAAGGCGTGATGTTATATAATTATGTAACATTTCGTAAAATGAATTATCCTCTGATATCAGAGGTACTTGTGATACCAAACTTCACGTTTTTACGCCACACACGCTGTTCCCGTTAATATTTCTTCTTATGTTAATAACGTTTCCTGTAAGTAATCAAATCGTCAGAAATGATCAAAGAGCGCCTTTGTCAGAAATAGCTTTCACGTGTTTTTGTTGCAACAAAGATGTTTAATAAACTTGGCTCGGTTGCCTTTGAGAGCGGGATCAGTAATTAGGACACTTTGTTAAAGAATAACATAAGAATAACAAAGATAAGATATTTACATTTCTTAAAGAAGGCAGTCGTATGTTCGTACGTGGTTGTGAATTTGTAATTTACCATGTACTGTTGAGTCATGGAAGACATTTTCTAACTAAAACAATCCGGGCAAGAGCATGTCGGATTATGCTCAGTTTAGGGTGCCGAAGCCGTTAAGTACTACAAACATAAAAATCAACAAGTAATAACTAATTTTCTGTTTAAAGTCAATTGGTGCCGTCTTAGATGATTTTTGTAGGTATAAACAATTTAATCACCTGTTGTCTCAAGAACCAACAACCAAAGAAAGTTTTCTTATAAGATTAGTTATATTTATTATGTTCTTTCATTTAGGATTTTTTCTGATTTTTAGTATTTGTAGTTTTGGCTGTATAGGAGGGGGGTGGGGGTTCCTCGAGACTAACAAAAATTAGCGCTTTAAAGCTTAATATTTCATAAACGGATTACTTAATCGAAAAACTATTTTAACAAACCCGTAATATTTTTGAAAAACCTATCCCACGATACCCTGTGGGGTACGTGTAACGGAGGTACCGCAAAAAAAAAAAAAATTACATTTTATGTACCACTTTGTTGGCGTGAGTAATATGCATATTCATGCCAAATGACAGCTTTCTAGTACTAAGAGTCTCTGCGCTAGGCTAGGGTTCCTAGTTTGACTACGGAACCCTAAAAAGGCTACTTATGTAGGTTAGGTTAGGTTAGGTTAGGTTAGGTTAATTATATTACAGTATTAACAATCAAGAAGACGCCCGCGAATTTGTACGCGTAGAATTAGATTTCCGTTTTCCCCCCTATGTGTATATAGACGACACTATTAAATTACAATTTGATAGTGTTGTCTATATTTTTTCAAATACCTCGTTTATCGCTATCTCTTCGAGAAATATGCAATTTTCCGGAATAAAAGTATTATATGTCCTTCCTCGGGACCTTAGTTATCTCCATACAAAATTTCATCTAAATTAGAGATTAGCGCGTTGACACAAACAAACAAACATACTTTTCAGCTTTATATTATTATGTTCGTTCAGATTAACCAGAAGCCTACACGCCTAAAATATTGAAAGCCCACATCTAATTTGATAATGTTTTATTCATAATTAAGTCCAGAATTATTGCTCGTCACAAACACAAAAGCTTCTTCAAAAACGTCTTTATATCCAAATTCTATACTCAAACTCACTCCAAGCAAAGCTCTTTATTTCACGGCGAAAAGATAATGAATGTACCTTTAATTGTGTACCGTGGCGCACAAAAGCGCTAGTAGGTAAATAGGCCGCAGCACCTCCAATACGCGTGTACTGGCGGATTGACAAGTGCTGTGAACGGATATATATTTTGAACAAATGTTGCTTTGTGGTAGGTAGTGGAGCGTAGAATTATTTGTTGGTTGAATACTGCATGTAAAATAGGTAACAACTGCGCTCATCAATATATAGTATGTGACATCCTTAAGAACATTAATTTTAAGTAACGATATCTATTAGTGATGTGAACCATTTTATCAAAAAAATATAACAATGGAGATTTATTAATGTTTTTAATTTTCTCGAGCTGCAATGTAATACAAAGAGGCAGAGCTAGTTTCATTTCCTTGATTTGTTGACAATGATATGTAGTTAATGAATCAAAATGTTAGTGTCAGTTGTTAGCTTTGTTAGCGATATATTGCGAGCCGCATACCGATTAAAACCTTTTTTTTTTCAACTGGAATAAATAATTAACGTTCATTGGTGCTTATACTTTCAGCTCTTAAAATATATCCTCTAGTTAAGGAAAATTAAGTAACGTTAACTATTGTCAGTTTTGTGACTAAATTAGCCATATAAATGTATGGCTAATTTCGTCACAAAACTGACAAAAGTTAACGTTTTTTAACTTTCCTTAACTAGGGTACACTTTATAATGAAAATGCCCTTAAAGTCCAGAAGCACCTCTCCACCCTTAGCCCCTCTGGAACTGTTGCCTCTCTGCTGCTATGTATTTGCGGCTATTTTGGGAGGCCCATTCCATTGAGTTGGCGAATCACCGTCTGCCATTTCAACCAAAGTAATTAGCATTGGCCAGGCAGGCGCCATAGTTTCATCAATAGCCTAGGTCACCAATCCATAATGATTTTATTCATAAACCTAACAATAATATTCCCTTCCTTTTTAAATAGTCCTGTACTAACCGGTGGTTATCCGTGGGAGCATAGTGTGAACTAAGGATAATTGCCGGTTGGTGTCGCATCACTTTACTAAATTAAAGTTGTCTAAATGGCCTCTGCGTGTTGGTTTCAGCTCTATGAACGCATCTCAAAAGGCCAGGCTTCTATAGTCCTGTGTTTGGGACAACATGATAATATTATTCTACCAAATGAAAAAAACAATTAGAAAATAATCTTAACACTTGCCCCCCCGGCTATCCTTAAGTCGTTCGATACCTACGCCATTAATCACAGTGCAATGATAGCGGTGAAAAATAGCGCCAGTAATTGAAACATCGCGTGCGCACTGATTTACGGCTTACAACGTGACGTCACTATTGTCCGATGTCCTTCTGGTGGTTCAGGAATATAATAACTCCATCATGGTGTTCGAATAACTACAGTTACTGGCTGGACATACGCCTTCTCCAAAGATCGTCACGAAACGTATTCAGAGATTTCTTGATAATTCGCACCATCTTCCACTATCTATTCTGCCGCCATACCAAAGAATAAATAAATAAATATAAATATCACGGGACAATGACACATAATGACCTAGTTCCAAACTAAGCTCTAGGCTTGTACTATGGGTACTAGACAACGATAAACATACTTAGATAGAGGAATAAATACTTAAATACATATAAAACATCCAAGACTCAAGAACAAATACTCGTGCTCATCACATAAATATCTGCCCTTACCGGGATTTGAACCCGGGACCGCTGGCTTCGGAGGCAGGGTCACTCCCAGCTAGGCCAACGTGTCGAAGGCGGCTAAATGCCTTGCAGTAGTCGAAGAATTCTATCTTATTTAAAATTCTTTTACAATTACTATGCAGTTAGCCGACTTCTTCTGGTGCCATCTTAGAAAATCATAGTAGGTATAAACACTTTAATCACTTGTGTCTCAAGAACCAAATGATGTCTACTTAATCTTGATATATTTTCTTTTAAACACGTTATAATTATGTGCTTTCATTTAAGTCTGTAGGTGGAAGGACACTCGAGTTTTTTGCTAGAGTCGACTCTAGCAAAAAATAGCGTAATATTTTACAAACCAATCCCTTTATTGAAAATTGATTTCATTAACCAACGATATTTTTGAAAGACCAGCCACACTTCATACCATGAGGTACACGAGAAAAAATACCATCCTCACAATACGTGTAAGGAGCCCATTTTTTTTCTTTTTTTTTATTACTTTGTCGGCGTGACTAATGTGTATATTCGAATGCCAAATAACAGCTTTCAGTAAGAGTCTCTGAGCTGAAGCTGCGGACTGAAGGACACAAAAAGACGGAAGGAAACGGACAGACAGTCAGATATAGCGAAACTATAAGGGTTCCTAGTTTGACTGCGGAACCCTAAAAACGAATATCAGTCGCCAATGCCAGGAAGAAAAGAGTGAATTCTATCATGTAAAAAACGCGGGCGTCCTCTATTCTTTTTTATTTTAGAGTTACATGGTTCGTATGTATGCATGTATGTATGTATTTTTTTTATTGCACAACCAATAAATAACAAAGTAAAACACGAAACAGAAACACAAAAGGTATGTACAAAAGCAAACTCACCCCTTAACCTACTTTCTCTTTTCCTTGTTCGTTTTAGCTTATTTTAGGTTCCGTACCTTATAAAGGAAAAAGTAAGCCTATTAAGATCATTTCGTTATTCATCTGTCTGTCAAAGCCCTTCTCAGGAAGGCGTGAAGGTATCTTGGTAAAATTAATATCATAAACGCACAACCTTTCACAACCTTTCACTTTACTCAATCTCTCAAGGTTAGCTGGGAGAGATCCCTTAAGTTCGCCTTTGTTCATCTTTTTATTACTATTACTATTACTGTATTGTTCTGGTTTTTTTTTTGTACAAAATTGTGTTAACATGCATACATACACGCATATTATATCGTAATCATAACTTTCGGGCGATTATGCTCTCGCATATCTCTAGGGTAATTTCCTTTGACCCAGAATCATGAAAGCAATAATGAAATTATTTTTGTACAAGTAAATCGTTAGATTTTTCAATTTGATACAAATTAAGACGTAGGAACCCTCGGTGCTCGCCAGACTCGCACTTGACTCACGTTAATTTGAATGTAACTATAAAGATTGTGTATAGCCATGAAACTTTTTTACACGTTTAACCTGATACATTGGCCATTATTGACTAATTATTGACATGTAGTTCCTTCTAACATCAACACGTCACAGTCAACGGATTATTGCATTGTCGTCTAAATTGCACGTGTCTACTAAATCGATTCACTGGATATTGGACGGCTTGATTTGATTACGAGATTGTATTACTATTATCTTCCGACACAAACCGGCAACTTGATATCATAATGCTATACATAGATGAATTTGTCCATAACACGCTGAATGGATTGAACTGCTAAATGGATATTTGGTAACTTTTTTATTTTTAAGGCAAGGAAAGGTTTGTCAAAGAGCGATGGTAAAAAGAAAGGACCGAGTGCGAAACACTACCCTGCGCTCCAAGACAGGCATAGCCGATGTGGGAAAAAAGACTGGCCAGTTTAAGTGGGCCTGGACGAGGTAGGCCGATGCGACAACCTGGTGGGTCCCCCAGGACGGCTACAGACGGTGAGGCAGACACAAGTGGAGATGGCGGGATGATTTGGACGCTTTTCAGAAGGATTGGCCGAAGATTACCACAGAGAGAGAGGTGTGAAATCAAGGGAGGAGGCCTTTGCCCAGCAATGGGACATTATGTTCGGCTAATTAATCAAAAGTATAATTAGGGCAAGGAGTAAGCACACGAGCACTCAGGCCACCTGATGGTAAGTGGAAACTAAGACCCATAGACATTAGAAATCTCGACTGTAATCCTAAGACCTGAAATGCGTTGCCAACCCTGAGGACTAAGATGGAATGCCTCTATGCTAGGAATTTCACCAGTTTTCTTATCCCCACACTGGAATACGGAACACGTGGTAGCAACCCAGATGGACCCTGCACAGGGTCTTACCACCACTAGAACTAGAACTAGATAGATGAATGGTGTTTGACACAATATAATACAAAACACTTAAAAAGAAAAGGGAAGTTCCATCCAAAAATTGGCATTCACAGCCACACAAGCGGTCCAAAAGATCTCCAACCCAACTTTTCCATTGCAGGATAAAAGAAAAGTAGCCCCTCGTATGTTAGCATGCATGCATCAGGCCACCCACTCTTTGACTCATCCTATTTTAAGCAATCCTTCACCCCCCTCTCCCATTCTCTTTTTTCTTAAGCCCCGCTGATACGCAAACGATGAAATGCAATTCTTCTGCCGTCCTTCAGCAGTGGCTGGGTATACACGCAAGAGTATATAACTTCTTCTTCTTTGGCAAAACGGGGCATTAGTATTTTTAAACTGGACCCTCCACCCAGGTCTCTAGAAGGGATTTTCACCTCTGACCCTCTAACTAAGTATCTTGCAAAGTTGTAAACAAACGCAACTAAATATGGTAGTTTTACAAAATACCTATGAATAGTTTTAACAGCTATATTAAGTTTCATGTCATGAAAAAGAACGATCCAGCATAAAATTGAAATTCAACTGCGGCGCATGCCACGCACGAGCACGCTACATATGTGAGCAACGTGGATCATTTGTTCCAGGCGTGTGTCACTGACATCATTTCGTGCGTATGCCGGAGTAGAAGTATATTGGTATATATGTGGCAATTTATACCCACGTGTGCCAGCAAAACGTATAGTCGGGGTTATTAGCAGTTGTACGATTTAGTACCGTGTCGCTTGAATGCCTTTGATAGATAAGTGCAGAGTTCAAACATGACGTTCAAGTGATAAAGTACTAAGTATTTATAAGGCCGACAAGCTTAGAGCTTATTTTGGGAAATGGCCAATTTGTGTGAGAACATCTTCTGGGGGGTTGTCATGACCTAACTATGCAGTTCTGTTTACGCTCAGAGAAAAGGGCAGTGCTATAACAGTTATATAGCTCTGTTCTTTTCTCTGAGCGTGAAGAGAACTGCATAGTTATGTCGTAATAATAACCACCCTGATGTTTATTACTTTTTAGTTCTCCTCTAACATAAACAGTATCATCATTTCTAAAACGTGTCCAAAAAAGCGCTTTGAGGAAATAATCTGTCTATGATGTTTCTCTTCACGCATTGTAACAGAAATGCATAAAAAGTTCGTTGTATTTATTCTCGTTGCATTGCACCTCCATTCAGAAGTTTCATGCATTCATCCCCTATTCCGTGTACACATTTACTCCCGCCGTTTCCCCGCACAAAAGGTTAGCGCTGCCACTATTTTAGAAAATATTTATTTCTCTGTAGACAAAGGCTGCATTCTACGTAAGTTAACGATTTTAATCTAAAAAGTGTATGGCACAGGCAAAGGTTTTTCTTCTCTTATACAGTATGTCTTTTAAGGTAACATACAATTTGATTAACGATACTTTTAAGTACTCTCAACAAGTACGTAAAATAATACCCATTGATAGTGTACCACATATTTAAAGTTTTTTCGAAATTTTATAGAAGCAGACTTAGTTTCATTTCAATTTTAATATTAACTTGATTTTTAAACAAAAGATAACGATTTTACGCATGAAAGATAGTCCACTACCGCCGTCACCAACCAGCTCAACTCAGAAATCAGCAGCTTATCTGATGTTGTTGGCAATTGAATTGGTAAGTTGTTTAAATTGTTTGTCAAATAAACTTTGCGCATAAAAAAGGCTATGTGTTCGCTTTGACGTAAAGGATTCCATACTTTATATAAACTGTCTACGTTCTTAAAGGCTCATAATAGAAAATAACACAAAGCTATTTTGCAAGCGCGGTGACGCTGAAGCATCATTATTGTATTTTTATCTGAACAAGGTGTCGTTAGATTCGTCTTAACGTCACGAGTGTCGCTGGGTAAAAAATATAAATAAATATTAGTTAAGTAACAAATTTAGACGACATTGTCAAAACATGCAGTCAGGTTTTTAAAACTTACTTTTTGTTAGACTTGTATCTTTATAACATAAATACTCTTTATAACAATAAAGAATATTTATCTACGCACCCTCAACGCCACTAGTCTGAAAGATGTTTACTGCTGGACATTATGCATTTCCCTAAAATCTCCTCGATGTTTGGTTTTGTACTACGTATTCATCAACCAAAAGTTACCGACATAGCTTAGCGAATTGCATACCTCAAGCGGCAGTGGGCCGGGAAAATTGCTCGTGGAACTGCAGGCAGTTTAGGCGGAACAGTTTTAGAGAGGCAACCACGTTCCAGAAAGGACAGTGGACCAACGATTTAGTACTTGATTCTCGTAAACAACTCGTTCTTGAATACGACGCACCAAATATCAGTGCCTCCAGTGAATAACGGAATGAGACGAGTTATGCCCTTTTGTTTTTATTGTACCATTGGATTCAGCTCGTCAAACTACACAACATATCAAAAGGACATATCTCTAGTTGCCTTCTAACCTGGTTAATATGGTTAATGGCACTGATATTAACCAGCGAGTTGAAGTTGTCTCGCAAGGCCAGAGCGTAAAAGGGCGTTTTCCAAAAAAAGTACCTATAGTTAAGGACAAAAATTACTAACCGTCATTTATCCATTACGTCACGGCATCTCAGACAAAACTCCTGTAGCAAGTTCGACACAAATTACTGACAGGTGAGGTTTGCATCTGCTATGCTTATTTAATGTGAATTACCGCCTGTTGGCATATGAGGGCAGTATATAAAATATATGACTAATTTTCGTGACGTAATGGAAAATTACCAATGGTATTTTTTTTGGAAATCGTCCGTAAACCACTTTTCAGGACGTGCATTCTCAGCTTACCCGCTTATTCGTCAAGTGAGCAAGCTCGTCGTACTTCGCTCTCTCAAACGACCGTTTGGAAGAGATCTTTTATTAAAATTACAATACCTCTCTGCTTAAACATTTTTTTTTTAAGCAAAAACCGGGAAAATGCTAGTTGAATTTGTGTGGAGAGGATTCTGAAAATCTTTTGTATATTTTCTAATTCCCTCCCCCCCCCCAAAATGACCATCATATTTTACATAGAGCTGCAGAAATGTCTACAAGTCTAAAAAAACTCATTGATAAACCACATATTTACAAGTGGATTAGTGACAGCTTGCAAGCTTAACGCCTAACAGTAATACAAGCCCTTATTCCCTTGGTCGCCTCTTATGACATCCACGGGAAGACATTGTGGCACTATTCTAACCCGGCAACTACACGGGGGACACCATAATTTAAATTGATTTATTAACGGTACACGTCGGTGTTAAGGTCACAAAATTTGTACATGTACCAAATTGTTACTTATTCGAATCAGTACAGTCGGAGCAAATTGGTTGTGACAGACCCCTAAAAATAAGTTGGACAGAAGTTGTTGTGTAACACGTGTAACAGGTGTTAAGCGAACATATTTATAAGATCAAATGAACGTAAGTCAGCTACAAACGACGGGACCTTTTCAAAACGCGATAAGACCACCCACGCAGGTTAATCAACAAACTGAAACTATTTTTAGAGTTCTTGATGCAAGGGCAGATGTTCGATCCTAAGGCAACCGTGAGCATACTGTAAATTCTTGATAAATGCCCTCTGTTATTGTTATTAGTAGTTTATAAAAGGTTTTATAACCGACTACAAAAAAGGAAGATGTTATCTATTCGATTGTATGTTTTTTTGTGTGTTGGTTACGCGATTACTCCGTAAATTGTGGATAGATCTTGAAAATGTTTTTTTGTTTCATAGAGTGTAATCCCGAGGTGGTCTCATACCACCAAGTTGGTATCATCTGATGTCCGATCCTTGAGAAATTGAAATAACTCCTCAAATATTATAGGAATGAATATACGTGGACGATATTATTGTGATGATCACTAAAAGGTTTGAAATAAAATAAATGTTTTAAAAAACTAAAACCTCTCTTCAAAAAGCAAGAAATAACTTCTTTTAAAATGATAGGTTACGTCGACGTCACACTATATCATTTTAAAAGAAGTTTTTTCTTGTTTTTTGTGGACAGTTTTTAGTTTATTTTACTGGCTTTTGATACCCGACAAAGACGTAGAGTAATATTGTTTTGGGGTCTGCATGTCTTCCAGCAGGTGCAGACTTTGAACAAGTGAAAGAGAAAGCTAAGATCGTCTCGTATCAAGATGTCAAAAGACTAGCAATTAATAGAGAGGAATGGCGGACACTCCACCGACAAGAGCATAGCGCTTAAATTGTGAATAAAAAATAAATGATCGTAATCGTATTAACTTGTACCTGTTCCTATTGACGTACTTTAAAGTTTAGGCTTTACAGCAGCAGCAATCTAAGTTTGAGATCGATCTAACACCTACAAAGTACAAAATCCTAGTATTCGCAAATGTGTTTTGGGCCTATCCTTAGCACGAACAGAGCCTATAGCCAAGATGCGTTCGCTAACTAGCGTTTCTATCACGTCATACGAAAAGTCACGTGATCTACCAGTGACGCGGTTGGTTTTAAATCAAAACGAATAGAAACGCTAGTTAGCGAACGCATCTTGGCTATAGGCCCAGGGCCTCTATTCTAATGGATAAAACCATATTGTCTTTGACATGTGATAGTAACGTTACGATAGTTCTTATATTATACTTGTCAGTAATGATAGCTAAGTTTAAAACAATAAGGATTTACCCAGTAGGTTTTCTTGATTACTTTAACAAATTAGTTTCTGCATTACGTTTAAATAGTGGGGATGTATTTAAATATTATGTTTGTATTATACTTATACTATATCAATGTTTTATACTTATATACAGGGTGTTAGGTAATGAGTGGATAATCCTTGAACTACGGATAGAGGGCACTTAGGACGTTATGAAAAAGCTAAAATAGGTCTTGTAAAAGTCGCACGGTTTTCGAGATATTTGAACTTTTAATCGGATTTTTTGTAATTTTTCTTCATGTCCATGTTACGAAAAACCCTTAATTTCATGTATTAAATCATCTTTTTTTAACTTTTTTCTTGCATCTTTTTTTTTCAACTTTTTGAGTAAACTCACTAAGTTACTTTTTCCATACTAAGAAATCCCCGCGTTTGTTTTTCACGTAGTATGGAAAAACAAACTTTGTGCGTTTACTCAAAAAGTTGTCATGAGAAAAAACTGGGCATGTAGCTTTAAAAACTTCCTTAGTTCATAGTGATTCTAACCATGCAAGAAACAACGAAAAAAAAATTGAATTAATACATGACCTTTGGGGTTTTCGTAACACGGACATAAGGAAAAATGACAAAAAATCCGATAAAAATGACCAATATCTCGAAAACCGTGCTTCTCGAGCGACTTTTACTGACTTTTACTAGACGTATTTTAGCTTTTTCATAACGTCCTAAAGTGCCCTCGATCCGTAGTTCAAGGATTATCCACTCATTACCTAACACCCTGTATAAATAAATATCACGGAGCAATGTCAAACAAATTGACCTAGTCCCAAACTCAGCTCTAGACTCGTACTATGTGTCCTAGACAACGATAAACTTACTTATATAGAGAAATAATATACTTATATATATAGAAAATATGCAAGACTATTTCGTTTTCGTATTTTTATTACTTTAATTGTGACAAAAAAATAAATTAAAATAAAGTTAAATGTTTGGCCCATTGGTTCGCTGGTATAGAATGCCTTAGGACATTAAGTCCGCCATTTATACCTATTTTGTGTATTGTGCAATAAAGTTTAAAATTGAATAATAATGAAATAAAAACCCAGTATTAAAGGTATACGACGACACAAAAAGGACCGGTGACCTAATTAACGTTATTTTTATCTTTATTTTAATACAACTCGCTTTAACTGTAAGACTACGAGTCTCCAAAATATTAAATGCTACCTCAGAAACAGAGCCCAAACTGTTTCAAGCCATTATCGCGTTATGCAAATGTGGGAGGGCAATTACCGACGTAACATCAAAGCCTTTCATAATCACTACTGTTTGACTGTGAACAAAATTTCATCACAACTCGACCTTCGCTTATTGCATTTATTGGTAATTGGATGGTTAGAGTAATGGGTTAAGTCGGGTGATTGTTTATTAATTGGAAACCTGTGTTTTAGTTAAATTAAATGGATGGTAAAGCTTTAGCTTAACGAGTCTTAAGGGGCCATTTGATAAAATAAAATAAATAAATAAATATCAGGGGGCAATCTCACACAAATTGACCGAGTCCCGAACTAAGCTAGAGCCTAGAGGCTTGTACTATGGGTACTAGACCACGATAAACATACTTAAATACATAGAAAACATCCAAGACTCAGGAACAAATATTCGCGCTCACACAAATATCTGCCCTTACCGGGATTTGAACCCAGGACCTCTGGCTTCGGAGGCAGGGTCACTCCCAACTAGGCCAACGTGTCGTCAAAAAAAAGTCGGTTGTGTTCCACGATCTGTATCTTATAAGCCATAACGGTTGTACACTGTTTTACAAAAACTCATTTCATGGAATGTATCACTTTCATAGAAAGCTAATTTCGACTGTAACCTTACTGTTTTCAGATTATTTTTTGGTGGACACAGGTCTAACGTAACCTAACCTACGAAACTCATGCTTAAAATTATCTGAAACATTAAGGTTTTAGCAGAAATTAGCTTTCTATGAAATGAGTTTGTGTAAAATAAGGGGACACCAACGATAACGTATATGTGCCTGTTCTTTGGATATATTAAACTTGATCATATTTCCTTGATACTGTTAAATTTGAACACACTATTAGAGACGAATTCCTCGTCAGTTTAATTTTTCAAACATGACACGTTGTCCATGTTTATAGTTGAATCTTGGAAAACCTACGATGATAAAAGATGATTTTTGATTAAATACTTGAGTATTTATTACTTCTTATCCCTGGTAAACCCATCAAGGCTCGCGCAAACTCTTATCACGTTCTTCGCGCGGAGACACATATAGCCATTCCTTTTCAGTCATATGTGGGCCTCTTAAGTTAAATGTGCATCTTAAAACGATTCAGGAAATCAGTTTACTATTACTTAATATTATTCATATAAACGTGTCCTGAGATAAGTATCTCAAAAAAAAAAACTCTTATAAAAGACGTCGATTCTAAATTAGTTCCCGTAATTTATATTTGATAAAACAATTAAAAGTGTTCGATATTGTTATTGCTGCAGTTAGCATAAACTCACTAAAGTGAGTGGTTATTCAAATACTATCAGTTAAAAAACAATTATTATGACATAAACTTTGTACCTATTTACTGTAAAACCTATTAATAAATTACAAAACGCTTTTCTCTTTATACAAGTATACCTTCTTCCTCGTTCAATTTACTTCATTTTGCTATTAATATTCAACGTTTGAAAGTATTTCCTCCCATATTTCTACATATTTTAGCCATAATTATTCGGAGAATCCTGTCGATTCCTCGGAGCCGCGACAGCGTCGCAGACGCACAAATCACTCGCGCCGGCGTCGTTTATCACCTGATCTCTTTGGGCTCGATACACAAACACCTCATATTCCAGGAGCGGTGTCAGTGACGACCGGGAGCGGGAATCAAACAAATTATAGTGGTAGTACTTTGAGCAGGGTCTTTTTGGACTTTATCCTTTAACCTACCGCCAATAAGCAGTGTTTGCATAGTTATGTGGAATAAGGCAATTGGTGAAATTACTAGCATTTTATTATATTTTTTTTGGCAACGCATTTTTGAGAATGCAAATGTGTATGGGTCTTTAGTCAAGTGGGATGCCGCTTACTATTAGGGAACCTTTGTGCTCATTTAATTGCCTTCTCCAAGCCAAAACAAGTAATGCAGGGATATTTTTGTTGTTGTGTAAATGGGTTACATTTTATAAAATAAATTGCAGCAATCACTTGCACATACAAAATAATTCGCCATCGGATTAAAGTCTCGTTTAAAGTTTTGAGACGTATGAGGCATAGACATGTTCACGCTTGACCGTTCCGAGTGACAGAAGTTGACGGACAGGCTGTATCTCAAATTCGATAGCCAAAGCAGACTAAATCTTCTCCCGTTGGTAATAAGGTTACATTTCCTACAGGAGTTTTGTCTGAGATACTGTCATTTGTTAGTAGGGCAGAGAGAATAAGCGGGGGTCAGCGATAAAGCAGGAAAGACGCGAATCCAACTGCACGCTACGTACTAAACTTCGAGTCACCCCTCCAACGCCTATAGCTATTCCCCCGAAAACTGTCTTAATTTTCAGGATACAAAAATATTCTTTGTCCGGTCGTAAACAATACATTTACAAATTTCACATCGATCAGTTGTGGCGTCAAAACAAAATCACCTTAACATTTATGTTGAGCTAATAATGCCAAATTATATGCATTACAAAACAGAAAAGTTAATTGAAACGGTACATCTTGTATCTTGATCCCCACACGACGCTTTCACTATCCCCAAAACTTATTCAAAGGAGCACTGGCCTATTCCTGTAGGGTTGTCACACGGGATGAATTATTGGAGTTATTTATTTGGCGTTTTTCTAAGGAGCAGGGAAGTAAGAACGCATGAGTTACGCCGGGCAACAATGCAGTCAAACGTTAAGTTAGTAGTTATTTGCTGTGGAATTGGTTTGTATAAGAGGATTCAGTTCTGAAAATATTTTATGACTTGGAAGAGATAGATGCAGATAGTATACATAGTATACGGACAGTCATATAAGAAAAGTTAGCTTTTTTCACGATCATGTATGATGTAACCCAAAGATTAGCTGGAAGAGATCCCTTAGAGGAATAAGTTCGCCTATGTGCGTACCTATTCTTTAAATAATTTTTGTATTTGAATTATGGTGTTTATACAATAAAGTGTTACATACATAAATACACGTGAAATTGCAATAAAGGACACCAAAATAGTTAGCGACGTGGTTCTTTAATCAGTTTCTGTCAGTTGCGATAAGCTTTTCCTGTTGACTGTACTTTTGTGTACAGTCATCACCCTAACTTACATACCGAAACTAAACTACCATGTCAAAAAGGTCCACGTTGACATCAGATATATCGGAGTCAGTAAGGTGTTTACAAATATCTGAACACGACTATTATCAAGGTATTAGAGTGCATGTTCAGATATTTTTGAGCACCCTGAAGAATATAATTATTATGTATATGTAATGGAGAATGTGCAACGGAGATCATGTTGCCACTCCCGATTCCATCATTAGTTCAGGGTAGAGATTCTACACGGAAAAATCTTAATTATTTTTGTCGTGTTTCCATTCCGTCAACGTTTTGTTAGGTCGAGCGGCTGAGTTAAAACCGATATCATAACACGGCAAAGGAAAGTAGGATAGATCCCTAGTTGCGATACAGTCAGGTTTACATAGTACTTACCTAATTAGCATTGGCCAAACAGACGCCATAGTTCACCAATAAACTAGTTTACCAATCTAAATGACTTCACTCATGTAGGCAACCTTTTATTAATATTCCAATCTTTCTTAAATAGTGTTACACTAACCGGTAGTTGTCCGTGGGAGCATACTTCTATAGTGTGAACTCAAGGACAATCGCCGGTTGATGTCCCATCACTTTACTAAAGTTGTCTAAAGGGCTTCGGCATGTTGGCTTTGGTTCCATGCACGTATCCAGTTAAATAAACTGAGAAAGTACGTCCTGCTGATATAAAATTAGGTTTCATTCATTTATCATAATTTCATTTGCCATAATGGTCAATAGCTGTAACCTTCATTTTCCCTAATATCACATACCATCATTGTATTTGCCATAACGATTTTTTTTCTGAATTCATAAACCTTTCAGGTAATTTTTATATGCCTTCGTATAGGTTAGGTTTGTTTTATTAGAATTCTGAATAGTTCACGGTTTCAGAAAAAAGGCCTTTATGGCAAATGAATAGAGCAATGATTCGTATGGCATATAAAATTATGTCATGTGAAATTCAGGCTAGTGAAATCATTGCATATGTATATCGGTCAAACGATAGAGAACCAAAAAACTACCTTATGAACCGTATGAGCAATTTTTACTGTTGTTGACCGAGTCATAGCCTCTGTATTCACATACAGTATTCATTTACCTGCACTCAGTTCCTCCGATCTACTGAAACTGAACTATTTTTACCTCTACTGCCATTAAAACCTCGGACGATAAGGCTGGGAGCCGAACCCGCGACCAGCATACAAACGGGCTGATTAGTACTTCAGGGCGGCTATTCTGAGAGCATCGACATTTAAGTCATTTTAGTGGTTGTCCTGTGCAGGGACCGTCCGGATTGCTACCACCATCTTATCCATTAACCATCCGCCAAGCAACAGTGTTCGCATTTTCATGTGGTGTTGGGATAAGACAACCGGTGAAATTACTAGCATAGAGGCATTCCATCTTAGTCCTCAGGGTTGATAACGCATTTGAGGTCTTAGGATTATAGTCATGAGAATTCAATGTCAGCCTGTGTGCTCGTGTGCCTTCTTCTTAATATTAAAAAGTCACATTGCGATGAAGCTCGATATCTTGCACTAATAATAAATACTTAGTTTTGTCGTTACTATGGTTTAGTTAGTGCAAATTTTATGGAACTGCCTAGCTTTATTCATCTTTAAGTTAAAGTATATTAGTTCAGCTACATTAAGTGTCTACTTTTATGCAGTAAAGATAAAAAAAAATAATAATTAAAAAGTTACAAGCTCCTGACATTTTTAATAATATGCTCCGTCTATATTTTTTTAATAAATGAAAGCTTTCACTACAATTACTGTCACATCTTAGTAGTAACTTGTCACCTTATTCCAACCACGAACTCAATAAAATCGATGATACCGTTTCATAGTCACTTTCAAATGATCTTTTGAATTCTGAAATATTGACTTACAGAGAAGGCACAAACGCATGGTCAGCTGTTATTTTTTGTCTAGCCCACCTTGCTGATATATCCTAATCATAATTGGTAACGATATAGCTCTAACGTACTGGCATGGTTAACAGTTTAATATGTCAGTGAGAAAGGCAAATACAAATCGCACATTGAGAATCAAACCGTCACTAAACAAAAAAATACTTTATTTGAAATCCAACTTCATTTTGATGGCAATATTGTCATTATTCGAACTCTTATATATTTTGTTTAGTGACGGTTTGATTCTCAATGTGCGAAATTGTAATAGAGCCCCTATTTTCCCTTATCGACAAAATGTCGATGTCGGTGAAGAACGCCGACACCTTGATAATCGCCCCACGCTAATGAATAACGAACGCTGCACTAGCGCACGCGGCGGTAACCTCACTCCATACACACACTGTTATTCCAGCACTGCTCATCTACGGTACACCACTTTGAGTTCAGTCAAGGAATTGTATTTACTTAGCATGTAGGACCAAATAAAGCAAATAAAACGATCCCATAAATACTATTTAAATTGCGACATTGTTGGCATGGCCTCCATGAACTGACGAAATTTCTTCTTATTCTATATATAAAACACATTTTATAGCTCTAAACGGGACTTTGATACTTTATAAGTTACTTGATACTTCATAACAAAGTTACTACAGTCAAACTTGAGTATTTATAATACTCAGCTATCCATGGGTGTCATATTCTCTTTGGATGGCGGGATCGCGATGGATGCGGAAGGCACAAGACCGGTCTAAGTGGAGAGCCTTGGGGGAGGCCCATGTCCAGCAGTGGACGTCTTTTGGCTGATATGATGATGATGATGATGACGTCAGTATTATTTGTTTTACATAAATCGTACTATTTTACGTCGACCAATATTAGAGTAAACAAAAAAGTATAGTGAATTTTGTAACGACTTCGTTGACCTTGCTTCTTGTTTGTAATTTATTAAAGCTTGAAATGGTATTACCGCTTATTAAAATTATATCAAACAAATCATTACATGAATTGATTAACTATGTAACAAGTTATATAAATAAATTTCAAGTTACATAAAGCCTTTCTATCGGAGAATTTGACGGAGTGGCGGTAAAATTTTATAATAAACTCCCGGTTTTTCTAGACTTACCGTTTCTAAAATTGAAGCCTAAGTTGTCTCTCATTAAATATTTTTATATCTTGCATGAATACTGCATAACTATCAATATGTTTTTGTATCTATTAATATGTTTAATGTACCTCTTAAAGAGGAACTTGATTAAAAAATTATTATGTATTTGCATGCCTGCCATAAGGTATTGGCATTATTGGAACTTGTATGATCTAACCATCTGATTTAACTATGAATCTAATGTTAAGCAAATGAAATAAATAAGTAAATAAGAATCAACTGCAGCGCTCCTGGTTTTCAAAAATTTACACTTAAAATAGAAGCAAAATATTTACGCAACTTAACCAAACTAATCTAAAAGCAAGAGCTCTGAATGCCGTAATACTGAAATATTTACATTTATACTTTACACTTTTAAATGTGAATAAAAACTGCGGACCCAGGCAGTGGACTCGTTAAAAGTAAAAAGCGTATTTTACTAAGGAAACGCAAAGTACGAGTGTAAAGGTAATATGTTTTATTTGTATGCTGTATGTAGCCTCGAGTGAAAAAATTACGAGAAGGGACGCGATATTTTCCGGAGCAAGTTGTGTTTACATTTAAGAGTTAAAGTGCAAGAAAAGTTTTTCAGAACATGAGTTTGATTATTGTTCACTCCTCATGCTCTAAAACTACGCATTATAGCCATGAAAAAGGACTAAAATGATGCAATTAAAGTGACACTTTACTGCCTAACAAAACCCAATGCAGAACTTAGACAAAACTAAGATTATGTTCAATGAACATGTCATGCGGCGACCGATTGTAGTACAGGACTCTTGAAGTTGTTCAAGAATAAGTTTACCTGGGTTCAACTCTGCAGTTAGATAAAAACAACTTCAAGAAAGAGGCCAACAGAAGATTACAGCTAGGTTGGGCAGCTTATGGGAAATTGGGTCGAGTCTTGACGTCGACTATTCCACAGAGCCTGAAGACAAAAGTCTTCAATCAGTGCGTCCTACCTGTCATGACATACGGAGCCCAAACGTGAACACTTACGATAGGGCTGGTTCACAAATTTAAAATCGCTCATCGGGCTATGGAGAGGTTTATGTTGGGAGTTTCTTTGAAAGATCGGATCCGGAATGAGGTGATCTGACAGAGAAGTAAGGTTATCGACATAGCCTATAGATAATCGCTGGAGATATTGTATTCTCGAGTGGAGACCGCGAATTGGCAAACGTAGTTCCCGTCCGTAGTGACGCCCACAGACTAGGTGGAGCGGCGATCTTCGCAAGGCTGGCAAGGGCTGGATGAGAGTGCCCACGAATCGTGCTCGTTGGCGTGCAATGGGATGTGAATATGTCCAGCAGTGGACTAATATGGGCTGATGATGAAGATGATGACTCCTTAGGGACCAAATATTTTTTTCTTTATAATTTCCTTAAAAGTAAAAGCGTTGGAAAATCACAAATAGCCAGATACATGTTGCCATTTGATGATGTTGCCGGTGGAGCCGCTGGAGGGTAGGCTCGGGCGGGGTATAAAACCTCCATCGCCTCAGTCTTCGTTTCGAAAAACGTTGTCTATAGACTATTTGTTATGTTCAACCCCAAAAACAAACTTGTTGTAGTCTCTTTCTACATTACAGTCAAGGGTTGAGAGTAAAAATGATAGCAGTATTAACATGTATTTTTTACGTGTCTATGTAAAAACTTATAATTTAAGAATGGCACTCGAACGAACCATTTGCTGCGGTGGATAAATGTCTCGTATCACTTGATAAAATCTACTGTTTTTTCACGCAGTCGCTAATCAATGTGAAAGTAGAGTGTTTAACTCGTAACTAAGAACCATAATGAATAACACTCGATCTTCATCCACCCTCACTTTTTTCGGGTGGATAGATATCTCGTGTCATAATGGCTTACTTTATTCCCTTGTTCAACAATCTAATATTAGTTAGTACCATGAATATTTATTACGCATTTCTAACTTATAAAAAATCGGACAATCAATCAATCTGCGAAGAAATCAACCTTGTGATATGACTTCCAAGCAGCAAATCCACTGATAACTAAAAAGTAAATCAATTTTAAGTTTAATATCATCGTAGAAAAGCTATTTAGCGACATGCTATTTTTCGGGTGGTAGGACCTTGTGCAGGGTCCGTCCCGATCGCTACCACCATCTTATCCATTAATCTACCGCCAAACAGCAGTGTTCGCATTGTTGTGTTCCGGTTTGGGGATAAGACAGCCGGTGAAATAACTAGCAAAGAGGCATTCCATCTTAGTACTCAGGGGTGGCAACGCATTTGCAGTGTTATGAATGCGAATGTGTATGGGTCACAGTTTCCACTTACCATCATGATCGTTTGCCTTCTCAATGCCATAAAAGAAATAAAAAAATGTTCTAAGCTGTGTAATTTCTTCGTTGTTATTAGTAACTTATGTAGTGGGTTATTTATTTTCAATAGGTATTTGAAATGTTGTTGGGTGAGGGTAAAATTACTAGCATTAAGGTTTTTATCCACGTGTTGTTCTGCTATAGTATTTTTTTAGTTTCATTTTAATAACCATTTTTACGTACCTTACATTTTAATGATTTTATTTGTGTTAGTTTTAATAATTATTATTTATCACTTTATTACCTCGTAATGTAAGTTATTTAAAAATATTACTGAGTTTTATGATTGAAAAAAATTACCTTCTCCTGGAGTTTCTTGCGTCGCTTCCTTTCCGCAATGATGGTCTTCTCCGAAGTGCTAGTAGATTCACTTCATATTAGTGACGTGTAAAGAGCCCTCATGTGGCTAATTTACTGGACAAATATTTAGATATTTTTATTTTTACACATTTTATCTTCAAGATTTGCTACTCATTTGTTATACTCGTAAATGTTATAATAGCCGTCAATGGCCTATAATAGCATATTTACAAGTAACATAGGGTGGTCTGCATGCTACTTTACTTTATCCATGCCATAAAAAGCCTCCACTAACAATTATAACTGCTAATTCCCGCGATTTTGATGGTAAATATTAGTAAGCCAATTTTACGGCGTCCAATTATAAATAAGTTAACCGTGAGTAAAATCGCAAAGGATATTTATAACGCGTTAAATTCTGATTGGTGACACGTTAAGATGTCTGTTTTTGAATAATTAATAAATAAATTCAAGTAAGAGTGTCTATAGAGGAAGATTTATAAAGAAAAACTTATTTAGTTTTCACTTTTATTTGTCGTATCATGGCAAGCGACGTGACTATTGTGAGCGAGCTTCACCACCGCTCTTCATCTTGCTTGATCTTGGATGGTGAATGCTAGCCTGAAGTGTGTCTCCGGGGTGGCAGCTGTCGTTGGTTCAGGCCACCGCATAGGCATACTCATTTTACTTCTCTCTTATTATTGAAATGCTATATGTAAATACAAAACCACCAAAACTTTACACGAGTTTGATGTAACTTAGCTTATCACCAACGCTGAATACAATAACAAAATTTTATATATATAATGCATTACAATTGATCTCTCCGTTCATACACTAAGTGCTACCAAACTGGCGAACACACAAACAGACCTAATTTTTCCATTTAAGGCCGAGTGCGTGAGCTAGCTGTAATCAATGGGATATAGAAACATTTCATATACACTATCACTTCACAGTATGTTCTATGAAACTATTTTCTGCTGAACCAGGTTGATTTCAGGTTATCTTAAATATGATTTACGTAGGTTAGACTTGTAACCATTACAAGATAAACTGTAATCAACACAGGTTGAGCAGAAAATGATTTTCTAAAAAAAAAAAAGTTGTGAAGCTTCTATAACACAAAGGTAAACCGTAATCAATATGTGAAGCACTTTGATAGTCAATGAAAATCAAGCAGGAGGGTCAGTAACGCGCGAACAGCAGTCAGCCGGGTCAGAACGTACTCTTATTAGTTGGCGTGGGATACATTTTCACTGCTAGGGTTGCTCGTGTTTGGGTTATATACACTCTTAAAAACACAAATTGTCTTTCCTGTGTAAAAGCTTGTGTGCGTATAAGTTATGTTTTTATATGTTAGGTCTAAAGCAGTCCTGACGGCGATTTTGCGGGAATGGGCTTAGCCAGAAAATTAGGGCTTAAAAACGTTAACTTTTGGTGTGTCCACAGGAAAGACGGTAAACTAAATCTGTGTATGACCCGTTTGTATTTTAATTTCAACGTTATACAATTTTATTATTAAGTTCTTTGGATATTTTTTAGAGTTTTTGGTAATTCTGTAACTCTGCCTACCCGATTCTGGGAGTAAAGCGTGATCTTATGTATGTATGTAAGTTCCTTGGTAAAATACTATTTTAATTTAATTGTTGTTCCTATTACAGCATTCACTATCAAAGAGGATAAGATGGTTCTTTTTGATTTGCCATACTCAAGAGCCTCACTTAAATAGAGTTGAGATTCTACACGGTAAAACTGGGCAAGAGCATGTCGGAGCATGCTCAGTGTAAGGTTCTGAAGCCGTTAAGTACTTACTACAAACATAAAAATCAACAAGTAATGACAATTTTTCTATTTAAAGTCGTTTGGTGTCATCTTACATGATTTTAGTAGGTATAAACACTTTAATCGCCTGTAACTCAAGAACCATTGATACCTACTTAGTCGTGATAGTTTCTTTTAAGATTTTTAGTATTTGTACTTTTGGCTGTAGACACTTGACTCTAACAAAAATTAGCGCTTTAATGCTTAATATTTCATAAACGGATACCTTGATCGAAAAATTGATTTCACAAACCCACAATATTTTTGAAAGACCTCTCCAACGACATCCGACACTATGGGGTAGACGAGAAAGAAAAATACATCCCCACGTTACGTGTAGGGGAGGTTTCATTTTATCGTACCACTTTGTTGGAGTGAATGAATATTTATATTCATGCCAAATTATAGCTTTCTAGTACTGTACTGGCTCCTTACTAAGAGTCTCTGCGCTAGGCTGCGGACGGACGGACGGACATGGCGAAACTATAAGGGTTCCTAGTTTGACTACGGAACCCTAAAAGCAATATTTCCTTTGACATGTTTACGTATTGTCAACGTTTTGATAACTCTTATTTACTTGACAGTACGTATTATAGTTTTAACCGAGTAGTATAGGCTCAGAGGGTTTATAATGAATTCAATGGCACGATTAAGAATAGTAATATTAATAATGTATATCGTAGAAACAAAGTAAGATACTATTTTGTAATTCTTAGTACCATTCTGTTAATCTCATTTTTTCGTGCACTAACTGTTTAAAATAAGATTGTTTTTTGATAAAGATTAACTCTGATTACTTTACGAGTTATTTGGCTACCCATGATACAAGGAATGGAATAAACCTTTTTTAACTCCAACCGGCCTCCACATGCAATTTCACTCACATATAGAATATTAAACAAGTTTTGTAAAGTCACAACTGCAAAATTTTAAAACATTATTTTAAATTTGGAATTCGTCCATCCCTGGAGGCACCGGACCGAGGCCGTGCGTGTCACGAGCCAATAGCGCCGCGTAATTGTGACAGCGGCGCGGGAGCAGCTTCCTGCGAAATTCAGTTACGTTCGCACCTACCTACGGTCGAAAACGGAAAATCCATTTTACTGCATTCAAAAAAACAAGTGGCAAGTACATTGTGAGTAAGAAGGGGATTACTGACGAAAGTATTAATAGCTTTTAATGACTCGAGTTTGTTATCAGTGTTATAACCTTACTGCATGATACACTCAATATTTTTCATCATATATGCCAAGAAACAAAAAAAAACTTTAAGAAACTATCAGTCAAAATAATGAATGAAACTGACTCGCTAAAAGAGATTGTCAACATAATTATGCCAACTTTTTTCAATAAAGTCTTTCCACAGATAACGCTTAGAAATAATAGTAAAATATAAATATAATGCACTAAAATGTATCATATTCATATGAGATTAATAAACACTAAAATTTGTTTGTAGAAAAAAAATGAATATAAGAAATAAACCTTGGCTCCTTACTAAGGATTTTATTTTTAGAAGCAAAATCAAAACTCCCTCGGGAGTTATTAAAAGTACATAACTACTGGGGAGGTAAATTGGTTATTACCGCTCTGTACGCCTGCGTGTAATAACACCCTTTCCCAGCAAGCAAGTGTGATGAAAACATATATTTAAATGCTAGTTGATATCAAATCACTAAAATCGCTATTTTTATTTGTACTGTTAATGTAGTGTTTTTGTTTGGTGTACAATAAACTGATTTATATAGGTATTGTATTGTACTTGTACAAAGTACAAAGCTACTAATTTCGTTGACTTTTAAAAATACTTATACCAGTTTTACTAAATACTTTTCAAATCTATTAAATACCTTAAATAATGCTGGTTCGAACTTTAGTATGCGTCGTAATCGCGAAATTTAAGAAGTATCTAAAGCATGCAAACTTTTCAAAACTTTGTGACATCTTTAAAAATTAAAACACGAATTTTCAGGGCAAGGCCCTAGGTTTTGTTTTTGGTTGTTTAATTGTATTACGGTTTTCTCTTGTTTTGTTTAAGTTAGTTAAGTGCTTGTGCTATGTGGGTGTGATCTGCCGTGGCTGCGCTGATGGCTCCAACACGGAAGACCAGCGCTGGTTGGAATGCCAGCACAACGCTGAGTTGGAACCATTTCGTGACAACACAGGTCTTTTGTTTATGTCAGAATTTCGTTCCTTTTTGTTTGTCACGAATAAAATATTGTTCTTTCTTTCTTTTTAAAATATTCCAAATTAACAGTCCAAATAATAACATAATTATTTATTTTAACGGAAAGCAAAAAAGAGTTTTCGACGTAGCCAATTCCAAACTAGTTTTAACCCTGTTAATTTGAAACTCGCTTGGAACGGAACTTATAAATTGCCTCAAAATTTCTAACACTAGGAAGTTAAATTAGAATTTTACAATATATCCCGAGTTTAAGCCCGTCAGACTACTGCCGTAAACACAACTTTAAACAGGGGATGAATTAACTGGCTAATTGCTGGAGTCTGACGCTATAACTCTGTGTCAGTTGCTAAAGCATTTTTAGTTCATTCGCTAACTTAATTTATTTAGTGATTGATTAGTTTTGTTAGTGGCACCATTACTGAATTAATTTTAATGAAAGAAAGTGAAAATTTAAGTGATTGATAAGTCAGTTTTAAAATGAGTGGCAGATACTTAGAGATATTTAAACTAAGTAAAATCTGAAGTAGGTAGAGTGCGTCAATTTATTGAATTTGATAAGTACGATTTGAAATTTTCTAAATAAGCTTTCTTTGCCGGAAATAGGAAAAATATTAAGAAATAACATTACAGATATAAAAAAAAAACTATCGAAAACAAGGTTTTTTTAAAACACAGTCCCTGCAAACGATTTTTTGAAGACCTATTTGTTTTAAAAGTCGTACTCTTGCACAGCCCTGTTCTTAAGCATGACTTGGATATTTATAATTGATCTACTTATCTTATGAATTATAACAATATCGCTTTCACAAAGTTTAATTTGAGTGGTTAAAATCGGACAACAATCTAAAACTAACATCCGTTATCAACACATCATCGCTCCACTGACCAACCAAATAGTGACGCCTTCCTCAAACAGTCCTAAACTACAAAGTCAGGCTGACCGGAGCACCCGACCGCGTCGCAAGACAAACGCCTGCCGCCAGCGATACGCCTATTTGCCCAACCACACAACTCTAAACTGACGCAAAATTCATCTGAACTTCACTAACTTACGTCTTTTTAGAATAAATTTACGTACCTTTATCAAAAGGACGTATTGTCAATTTTAAAATCAAAGCAAACTCAACTTTGTGCATCATCAATGAAGTTGCAAATTGTTTAGGAAGGTATACATTTACGCCGTTTTTCTGGTGGGTAGAATTGAAAACTTACGGACATTAAGGCCAAGTACTCAACAACTGAGGTTTTTGGTTTTTGCCCAGTTAGTTTTGTAGTTCTTGTTGGAAAGGTCTGACAGTTTGGGGCTTATTTAGGCACCTCTCGAGGTAACTTTAAATTGTTAATGTAATGTTTAAAGTATTTTAGATTTCAACTAGAGCTTGTATTGCTTTGTTCCGTTTAAATTTTTTGTGAATTTATCTATATTTTTGTATTTTTTTAATAAAACCTCCTCGTTTTCACGATACTTCGCTATATTAAGTAAACTTTTTCGCAATTCACTGAGTATTTGTCTTGCGACATTCTGATCTTCAAATCTTAATGTTCTTTGCTTATCTTGCTTCCCTGTTAAATTAAAAGAAAGAAAAAAGACAAAACGAGTCTAAATAGAAGGCCAAATAGAAAATAAGAGGAAGAATCAAGTACGATTTATTAACTTAATCGAGTAATCTAGTTGATGTAAGTTACAATAGATACTAATTCAGCAAATGATCTCATTAAGGCTGTATTAGGACATAATTAGGTTTGGAACTAGCTGTATAATGGCATTAGTGGTGACCTTAGCTATTTGGAACCAAAAGGGCATATAAACGGCAGAATATCTTAAGAATAAACCTCTTTTTGTTTAAAGAATAAGATTGAAACTGTTCTGGTTTGGTTTGTTATTATGGTTGTGGAACTTTATTAGTTTTGAATTTATTGATTGAATGTAGTTTTAATTGTGATTTGTAGCTTGACTTATGTTACTCGTACACATTTTAATTATTTATCTTGAATAATGCTTTATAGGTCATAAATTTTAAGTGTCAGCTTGTTTTTTAGAGTTCCATCCGTCCGTCCGTACTAGAAAGCTGTAATTTGTCATGAAATATTAGTTACGTCAACAAAGTGGTACAATAAAATAAAAAAATAAAATAGGGTACCTTGACCTCTAATCTTCACGCAATGTGGGGATGTATTATTTTTTTCTCGTCTACCCTATAGTGTGGGATGTCGTAGGATAGGTCTTTCAAAAATATCGTGGTTTTGTGAAGATTTTTTTTCGATTAAGTGATCCATTTAAGCGCTATTTTTTGTTAGAGTCAAGCGGGCTGGTGGCCTGCCCACTGGTCGGCGTCCCTGTCTTGGCCACCACTCGGTCACCGCCTTGGCCCATCGACCGTCTTCTCTCCTAGCCAGGTGTCCCGCCCATTGAAACATCAGACCCATGATCCGCTTACCGACATCTTTCACCTTGTTTCTCCGGCGTCTAAATGCTGTAACATTTGGTATTTTGATTATAATCTGACTTGATAGGCAGACTACGCTTTTCCTAATAACCGCATTATGCGAGTATTTAGTTTTGATTACGCCGGGCCCTTGTAAAAAGTACAAACAATTTTTGGTTGGACTTTACATACATGTCTATTACGAAAATCAACTTTTTAAAATATGGAAAATAGCTGCTCCGTTTGCTTTAGGCCAGACATTGCTCTAATGCATCTTTTTGTGCTTTAAAAACATTTTTCCTGTTGGTGGAGTTCCCCCGGTAAATAATATAAAATACCTTCATACCTTTGACGACACTCTAGCTAGTTTGTAGTGACTCTGCTTTTGAAGCTAGGGGTCCTGGGTTTAAATCCCGGTAAGGGCAGATATTTGCGTGATGAGCACGTGTATTTGTTTCTGAGTCTTGGATGTTTTCTATGTATTTAAGTATATATTTCTCTATATAAGTAAGTTTATCGTTCTCTAGTACCCATAGTACAAGCCTAGAGCTAAGTTTAGGACTAGGTCAGTTTATTTGACATTGTCCGGCGATATTATTATTATAACTTCTTGGCCTGATTGTGCAAAATGTGGTTACAGAATTATCAACAAGTCTTTTTAGAGTTGTTGGTATTTCTGTAGCTCTGCCTACCCCACTCTGGGAATGAAGGCGTGATGTTATGTATGTATGTATGTATTAATATTTTTCTCTATGAAAGTAGGGTCATTACATACCACGCTAAACGCGTTCAGTTTGATGTTACCTCGAGAAATAAATAAAATTCATAGCTTATCTTGAATTCATGCTCATTCAATAATCAAATGAACACAAAGAAACCTCTCATGTATGAGGCTTGTTTCCCGCACTTATTTCAGCGGTTGACATGCACCCACCCTGAATGAGAAAGCCTCCGAGCTGCTATTGATGAATCTGTGCCATCTGTAACGCTTACAGGGAGATCGATGGCGAGATTCCACTGGCGTTATTCTATATCGCAACTTTGATTTCAATGCTAAATCCAGTAGTATATTCTACTCTGACAAAAAAATATTCTAAGCCTAAGTTTATAAGACTTTCTTACTTTTTGTTGTGTTGTTTTTAGGATTATAGTCTTGAGAATTCAAATGTCTATGGGTCTCAAATTCCATTTACCATCAGGTTGCCTGAGTGCTCGTGTGCCTTCTCCATATCATAAAAAAATAGTTTTAGAACTTTTATTCATTTTTATAAAAATGAAAACCTGTGAATAAAAAACAATAAGGAATTAACGACACTGTCACAGTTATGTAGTTATGGATGTAAACGGGTAAGGACCAAAAAGTTGGCCACGCTAACTCACGCAATTAAATTTTGCACAACGAAACTTTTTCCCTCTTCGTTGTTTGTGGTAGCTGCGATTAACTATGGTGCAACCTTTATGGTACTAAAACAATTACATTACACGAGTATTAAATTACAGACATTAAGTAGTACAAAGGTAAACTATCTCTTATACAATCAAGGGATTTTTGCAGCTAACCGAGTGAGTGAGAAATTAAAATGTAGCAAACAATAGACAAATATAGGTACAAAGTTAAATATATACGAGAGAAAACCAAACCAATATTTTTTACTAAAGCACATAACATAAGTCATCTATGCACATAAATAAATAACATCGCGCCTTCATTCCCAGAGTGGTTTAGACAGAGCTACAGAAATATTAACAACTTTAAAAGACTTGTAATTAGGCGTTTTAAAAAAAAAGTGTACATCGTTAAGGACAAAGTTAAGAAAAAATAATTTCATTCCATTTCGTCACGAAAATTTGCCATAAAAGATAAGTTAATTTTTGTGACAAAATGGAAAAAAGTTAAATTTTCTTAACTTTGTCTTTAACGATGTACGCTTTTTTTGGAAAACGCCCAATTATCATCTATATAATGTATAAATAAGCATACCATAAAGCCCAGACTAACCGTGGGTTCCTATTTTCAAAACGTCTCGTTAAAATTTGTCATTTTCTACATACACAATAATGTAAAGTTTTAACGAGACGTTTGGTCACCATAAACAAAATCTTTTAATGTTGTGTTTTGCAAATAAAGGAACGCTATCAAAACGATGTTAATTTTTTTTTTTTTAGTTTCATAAAATTGTAGGATCTACTTACGATACTGACGTCAACGTTATGTGACATGTAATAAAAACAAACTAAATATTTAAAATTAAAAGATGCATTACTGGCAGGACTAGTTTAGGATGAAAATAAATCCGAGTCTCTTTTAGTTTTGCATTAGCCCGCGACTTCGTCTGTATAGATATAGTAGTTATTTGCTGATTAAGGATGGATTATTTTTTAATGCTGTAAATGGCTAACAAGCATTTAGGCCACCTGATGGTGAATGCCAGGGGTTCACCCAAGTTGCTGCCTTGGATATTACTCTTCAACGGAGGACATGTGTCATAGTGCTGAAAAAGCAACATAGAGGAAATTTTAGTCCATTGTTTTAAAGTACGAGAGAGGATACGGTTAAAAAATCTCACTCTCATTTGTTTTGTTTTTTTTTTCCAACGCAGAAACGAGGCTCAGAACAAATAGAAGATGGAGAAGGTTAAAAATATAGATCAATTAATCAAACTTAATAAAACCGGGCAAAAGCATGTCGGACCATGCTCAGCGTAGGGTTCCAAAGCCGTTAAGTACTATTTAGTCGTGATAGTTCTCATTTTGAATTCATTATATGCGTTAATGTTATAAGCCTAAGCCTTAAGCCCGTGTGGTTGCCGGGTTAGAATAGTGCCACTCCATGTCTTCCCGTAGATGTCGTAAGAGGCGACTCAGGGAATAAGGGCTTGTAGTATTGTTAGGCGATGGGCTTGCAACCTGTCACTAATACACTAGTAAACTTCTTGGTCTGATTGTGCAAAATGTGGTTACAGAATTATCAACAAGTCTTTTATTTTAGAGTTGTGGGTATTTCTGTAGCTTTGCTTACCTCACTCTGGGAATGAAGGCGTGATGTTATGTATGTATGTACATATGTAGGATCCCTTAATTAAAATTCAAACTCGCAATATTTTTGAAAGATCTATCTAACGAAACCCCACACCACTGGGTCGACGAGAAAAAAAACACCCCCTCGCTTTACCCATTTTTTGGTTCATAATTTTGTTTTACAATTTATTTGTGTGATTAATGTGTATATTCATGCTACCATCTTTATAGTAATAACAATGTCTGAGCTAAGTCGCCAACGGACAGACGGATGGACGAACATGCCGAAACTATAAGGGTTGTGAGTTTGACTACAGAACCCTAAAAATTAACAATTAAAGGCGAAACTTAATAAAAACAAATTCCTGGATATTATACTCGTATTAACGATCATTGGTTGTATTTATGAAGCGCTTTGAGTGATGAATTAGGTAAGGATGGTCATCAACCTTCAATACTGATCATAATTGAAATAAAATTTACTAATTATTAATAATATACCTCGGACATTCTTGGGGCATCACTTGTTTTTTTAAAGTAAGTTATGATATTGCCTACGAATCTATCTCGAGTTTGGTACTTGTGAAAGATAAATATTTGTGTGGGTGTTTTGGCCGAGACTTTGATATTACAAGGTTGTATTGAAAAAGCAGATATTTATTTCGCTGTATAAATAGAAAATGTCTAGCGCTAAGTTAAAACATGTTCAATATGTGTCTACTGCTATAAAATAAATGAGCATTTGATCTATTTATTTACAAACAACAAGAAAGGTTTTTAAGAAACGATACAACTGCAAAACCATTTCCACGTCTTATATTTACTTCTAAATCCTCTTTTCTATTACACATACAGTGTAAAATATATCGTAACATTTATACGGAGCCAGGTAATTCTATCCCGGGAACACGTGTCCGGGACATCGCGATACCGGGAAATATATTATTGCAGGCAATGGTAGGGTAAGGCGTCGAATGTGGGACCAGCTTTTATTTGCAACATAAGTTATGCTTTGGGATTGTACAGGTTTGCCGATTGATGCTTCTTTAGCTACAATTTAGTGGGCTTTATTTGTACAATCGTAAATAGATGCTATTTAGGGAGACTGACTGGAATTCTGTTCTAATTGAATCGATGTTTGTATTGTCCATTTGCTTAGATACTGTAAGTACACCCGGACGCACTTGTAGTTATTTTTGTATAATACGAATTCAATTCGATGTAAACTGCCAATTTCACTTGCGGATAGACCGCTCGCATTATTTACGCGGCGGCATCCTTTGACAAATTGCGGCAAGTGCCAAGGAGGCGCAATTAAATACAAAGGCGACGACACTATCCCAGTGAATTGATTATATAGGTAATGTTATGGTTTTTTTTACTGGTTTTTAAATAACTTCGGGCTTGTGATATGAGTAATAGTTACGATAAACAGTCAACTAAGCAGCATGCTATAAAGTATTATTCAAAATGAAAACATCTTTGATTTACAAATAGCTTTGTGAGACCCGGCATGCAATAAGAGGTAAGAGGTCCGTTTAACCTTTGACAGATTCGTTCAAACATGACGTTAAAGACTTATAAGGCTGACTGAACATAATCAATGCAATTTAGTTTAAACTATATTAATGTAAGTATAAAGTTCATTTTTATTTGTTTCAAAATTGGAGATGGCATTAAAAGCAAAGGTAATTTAACTTTGTTTCCTTGCAGTTAGACTTAAATTTCCACTTACGAAAATCCTCCCGTTTGTAATCTCAAGTTTAACATTTTCAACGCTATGTCAAATACAAAAAACATCACTCACACGACTTTAACAGCTTAAACCCAGAGCTAATGTCGACCTTATCTCATAGTCACTAAGTTTTATTTTGCGCTGGCAACCATGACAAAAATATCTGTCTTTGGCGTTGACCGGAGGTGCAAATATATTCATCAATGGCTTTGAAAAGGTAAAGAAATCGTTTTTTTTTCATATAAATAACGATTCCATGGTAAAAAAACGTTCAATAAAAAAATTGGGTCGTTCATAAAATCTCAAATTTATATTTTATTTATATGAACACATGTAAGTTGTTGCATATTACTTATAAATACTATATATTGTTATTAACATTTGTTTCACTAATGTAATTTTATCATTCATCAATAATAACTCCACTTAGAATACTGTTTTCAAGTTAAGCAAACCTCCACCGCGATATTCGCCGCCAAAATAACCTCAAAATCCAAAGTTACGAATAAATTACTCATTTGCCAGAACTTCTGACACTTTGACTAATCTAATTTTAGAGTTCTACTACATCATAATGACAACAAACTTTAAGGAACTTACTTGTAACTTCAGTTGATTTCTCTATCTAAATTACTTGGCTTGACATTTTAATTTTATCATGTTATTTTGCAAATATATTATTTCCTCTACTTTGTGACATCTTTGGTCGAAAAATAGACAATGTACCTGATGGCTTAGTATTCTTCACTCCTCAAGTCCTTATCCTCTTGAGCTCACAGTGCAATAAGAAGTTCTTTCAATTTAAACCTTATGTTTATCACCACATAGTATAAAACAAAATCGCTTCCCGCTGTCTGTCCCTATGTATACTTAGATTTTAAAACTAAGCAACGGATTTTGATGTGTTTTTTTTTTAATAGATAAGTATAGTAGTATAATAGTAATTCATGAGAGGTTTATATACATATACTTTAACCCGGAGCGAAGTGAGGGCGGGTCGCTAGTTGTCAATAAAACATTGCTCTTACTGTATTTGGACACCTCGATATCTCTGGACTGGCAATAGACATAGAATGTTGAGCTAATATCCAGGTCCAGAAAAATATCAAACGCGTATAAAACACATTTTCTAATACGTACATACATAAAGTCACGCCTTCATTCCCAGAGTGGGGTAGGCAACAACTCTAAAAAAAATGTTGATAATTCTGTTAACAGATTTTGCGTAATCAGGCTAAGATATTTACCAGTGTATTAGTGACAGGTTGCAAGCCCATCGTACAAGCCATTATTCCCTTATTTTCTCTAGCTTTTATTGAACTTGCTTTGTTCATATATCTATTATTCTAGTTCTCTTGCAAGTCAATTTTGAAACACTGATGATGATGGAGTTTGAAGGTGGCAACAGGATCTCAGCTATAAATTAACGTAGACCCACCAAATGTAAATACGTTTCTTTGTTCAAAATGAGCAGATGACTAGAAACGACAGATGACAATATGAAATAACGTGATTAAAAGTACAAAGAGCAAGAAAAGCCTGTCTAAAAAAAAAACAAGAAAAGACAATTAATAAAAAAAAATGTTTTTGTAACGGCATGAAGAGCGTTTAAGTCAAAATGAAACGTATCAATGTTTATTAAATAAAGTCAGTAACAAGCGCCAGTACCCTACTCGCGCCAGTACTGGCATAATGAACTCGCACAAGTTCTAAACAAGCGCATTAATCTGCCGCAGGTGGCGAGTGCACTCGCCCGGCTGCTAAACTAGAGGAAAAACTAAATTACAACTTGAACACTTAGGGTAAATATACAACTTTGTTGTGAAGTTTAATCGAATGCCTTTTGTAAGAGCGGTTGTTACTTGTGTTCCGAGTTACTAAGCTATGAAAGTTTTTGTATATATATAATACCAAAATAAAACCGTGACCCACCATAGAACTGCGCCACAGTGATATATTTTTTGATAATTCTTACGATTTGATTTATAACGTCTCAGTTCTGTGGGTCCAGTTTTGCTTATAGTATATAAAATAAATTAATTTCAGGGAAATATCTCACACATATTGACTCAGTTTCAAGTTAAACACTATGATTTATTTTACTTTAGTGTTATTTATTTATCAAGTAACTAGCTTTTGCACGCGACTCTTTCTACCGTAGTTGTTTATAGCGATTCCCTCGGGAATTATCGATTTTTTTGGGTTATAATATATTTTTATCCAAATTTCACGTAATTGAACGACCAACATCCATCCACTCCAACTTCCGCAATTACAACGGATAAGATTTATGAATTTATTTATATTTTATTACTTAGTTTAAAATACAATTTTACCAATAATTACAGGTGAACAGGGCCTCTATTCTACTGCATTACAACGATATTGCGTTTGACGTGTTTTAAAATCGTTTATGACTCGCCCGCCATTGTTGTAAATGACATAAGAGTAATCCAAACGTTGACAATACGGAAACATTTCAGAGGCGATATCCTACCTTGGTGTCCATTACAGTAACAGGCAATTTAGACTGTCCATTAACAGTTAGGCAATAGAAAACAAACAATTAAATAATATATAGAAAGTATTTAAAGCCAAATTATCTTTAGGTATGTATGCATAGTACTGCCCATCATCATCATCATCATATCAGCCGAAAGACGTCCACTGCTGGACATAGGCCTCCCCCAAGGCTCTCCACTTAGACGGGTCTTGTGCCTTCCGCATCCATCGCGATCCCGCGATCCTTACGAGGTCGTCGCTCCATCTCGTTGGAGGCCTACCAACAGCTCGTCTCCCGGTCCGTGGACGCCATTCGAGAACTTTCTGGCCCCATCGGCTATCAGTCCTGCGAGCAATGTGCCCCGCCCACTGCCACTTAAGTTTCGCTATTCTTCGGGCTATGTCGGTAACCTTAGTACTACTGCGGATATCATCATTTCTGATTCTATCCCGCAGAGAAACCCCGAGCATAGCTCTCTCCATAGCCCTCTGAGTGACTCTGAGCTTTCTTATGAGGCCGATCGTTAGCGCCCACGTCTCAGATCCGTAAGTCATCACCGGCAACACACACTGGTCAAAGACTTTTGACTTCAAACACTGCAGTAATTTGGACGAAAAGACACTGCGAAGCTTCCCGAACGCTGCCCAGCCGAGTCGGATTCGACGAGTGACCTCTTTCTCGAAGTTGGACCTAACCTAACCTAACTAGCTTAGTACTGCCCACTAGGCTTTAAATATATTTAGACAACTAGTTATCTTGACTTGGTACATTACATCCTCTGCTCACTTACTCATCAATAACATTTTAAATGCACTGAGCAACCTCCGAGTGTCTTTTCTACAATAATATTTACACTGCTTACATAAGTATTATATATGCGTACGTTTACAAGCTTTTCACCTGATTCCAGTGGCTCGTTTCACGAAATTACAAGCAGAACTCTTTCTAGCAAAAGGAGTTAGAAAGAGACTTCAGCTTGTAATTTGTAACTTGTAGCTGCCTGAAACGGGCCTGAGAAGTAAGAATGCCAGATATACTGCTACAACGGTGGGTTAAAACGCGCTAATCCTCACCAACGCCATCTCTCGCCGCAAACTGTAACTAAATTAAGCGATCGCGTAGGAGTAATGAAGCGGCTTCCAACCAATCAAGCAAAAGCCCTCGTTTGACAACAGTCTTCACTTTAAACCTCGACTTTTCGTCTCAAGTCACGCTGGTTTGTAAGCGCGAGGCTCTTTGCGTTCATTTACGCGTAATGTCGGGGAATCAAGGCGTTTGATGTGCTAAGGAGGTAAATCAGGTGCTTTGGGTTGAGATTATATGCTAATGATCCATTTACGGTGACGAGGATCTCTGATTAGCGCCGGCGGCGATGGGTAGCCGGTGGGGAAAAGTCGCCGCCGCCGCTCGTCTTAAAAAATTGATCGCCAATGTTTACAATGTAGTACAGTCAACAGCAAAAGTTGATGATCATTTTAGTACTTTGTCACTTTCAGTACTACACATCCCAACTGTCGCAGTATTGTTACGTTAGTGCGATAAAGTATTAAAATGATCTACTTTTACTGTTGACTGTGCTACGACGAAGTCAAAACATTATAGTGTATTAGCCATAGCTCCACGAGATGATTGTTTGAGGGCACCTATTATCGCTTTTAGACCAGAATTATACACTCTACTTTTTACTTCAATAATGAGAAAAAATATATATATAAACTTTACTGCGAAACTATTGTTTTAATAAAGCGGTATGTTTTTTTAGGGTTCCGTAGTCAAACTAGGAACCCTTGTAGTTTCGCCATGTCCGTTCGTCCGTCCATCCGCAGCCTAGCTCACAGACTCTTAGTACTAGAAAGCTGTAATTTGGCATGAATATACATATCAGTCACGCCAACAGAGTGGTAAAATAAAATCTGGGGATGTTTTTCTTTTCTCGTCTACCCCATAGTGTAAGGTGTTTTTGGATAGCTCTTTCAAAATTACTGCGGGTTTTTTTCAAATAAGACATTCGTTTATGATTATAACGTAACGTAACATTTGATGTGAAATTTTGTTCAGAAAAATGAAAAGCTGATAGAGAGATAAATGGATTTAGTTTTTTTATGGAGTTATTTCAAAAATGTAGTTCACAGGAACCAGTATGACAGTGTCCACGAGCTACAAACAGAACTTAGACGTATTATTCTACATATCCACCACAACAAGTGGTGGTATCCATAAATCGTCAGGGAGCGAAATAATCAAAAGAGTGCGACTTTGTATTCTTTGGAAGGGACTCATTTTGAGCATTTGATAAATTGATTAATTTTGTATTAAAAATGTTAAAATTCATGGTCTTCCTTTTATTTCTGACACTATTTTATTTAGCAAAAAATAATCCTTATGATGAAGCCTTTCGATCGGTATGATAAAGCTACAGGGTAATTATTTTTCTCGTGTAACGGGTTCGATTCCCGGTTCAATCATGTAATTATTGAAATATCTATAAATGCAGTTTAAATTGTTTTTTAAATTAAAATAATGTCTTATTTCAGTCAAATGTTCCATCTACAATATTCAAGGTACTTTCCTTCCATGTGGCATAGCCGTGGGACGCCCTGTATAATATACACAGAAAAAGAACAACTTTTCACAACCCTACTTACGTAACACCAAAAAACTAATAACAAATGACAATAATTATGGCGGCAATTCGATCCGTCAAGACTAATGCTTTTTAAATATCATAGACAAACTAATGAAATCCTTAATCTCATGTCACTCAAGATCAAATGTCATGCGGTTTATATTAAAAAAACATACTGAATTGAAGTTTCGTATCGATTTTAATATCTATGGATACTAGAATAGAAGCCCTCTTGAGTTTTGACAGTTGTTCCAAATTTAAACTCATAACCTTACAAAAATCGTTACTGTAATAACATTACAATCTTAAACTTATGTAAATTAATAGATTTTTTTTACCAAACTGCCATGATATTGTTATATTGTAAATAGCTTATAATTTTAATAAAATTATCGTTTTGCTAAATCGTACCTCCCTATGCAGATTTTTTTAGTACCTAATTATTTTGCTAGCTTAAAGCAAAAAACGTTAGCGCACAATGATACACATCATGATAACAATGTATTAGGTATTCATATTCATATTCATATTCATATTCATTTATTTGCATAACCATGGTATTACAAGGTGGTCTTAAAAAATAAAAGTACATACATGGACCCTACTAGGGCATCGCAAATTGTTTAAAAACTAAGTACAATTATAAAAGAAATGGTTTGAGAATTACTATCTAATATTGCGTTCTCTTATTAATTATTCTGTATCTATTATAATTCTATTTTCTTAATATTATTTATTAATAATCCATGAACTCTTGCACAGAGTACGGGCATTTACAAATAAGATATGTTTTTAATTTATTAACAAATGTTACATATTTTTCTTCCTTAGAGATATCTTTAGGAACCGTGTTATAAATTCGTATGGACATTGCATGGGGACCTTTATTGTTCATTTGCAGCTTACATGGAGCAGAAAGAACTAACCTATCTTTGTGTCTTAAATTACGCGATTTTTGGTAGAGGTTGTTATGTTTACGCACGAATTTGCAAGTTTCTAATATATATAAGGATGTTAGAGATAGGATTTTTAATTTTATGAAGTGCGGTTTGCATGTTTCATCATTATTTATGCCAGTTAGTACTCTTATGCATCTCTTTTGCAGTAAAAATAAATCTTTTATATTAACACTATTGCCCCATAATATTATGCCGTATTGTAGCCAAGCCTGGGCAAAGGCGTGATAGGCACAAATTGCGGTCTTTAAGTCGGTGTTTATTTTTATTTCTCTGAGAGCGTATGCGAAACTAGATAATTTAGCAGCTACTTTCCCTACGTGAGCTTTCCAGTTTAAATGTTCGTCAATATGTATACCGAGTAGTGGGCAGCTGTTTACTAGTTGTAGTTTATCATTATGATAGGCGTAGTTAATATTAAGAGCAGGTCTTTGGTACGGTCTGAATTGTATTAAGTTCGTTTTTTGCAAGTTTATACCTAAATTATGATCTTCAAGCCAGGACAGAACTTTATTATATTTATAACTTATTTATAACTTACTTGTTAATACGCACATAATATAATTATTTAGGTTAAAGCTGCAGCATTATAAGATCTACCTTGTAAGAAAGGTACAAAATATTTAGACACGTCATCTTTTCACGCCAGGTTTTCACATAGCAAAACGTAAACAGAATTTCCATACAAAGAGACCCGTTTTCATTTCTTCTGAGCGTAGTTGGTAAAGGGGTGATGTTGTTCGTAGGTTTTCTCTGCGCTGCGTTGCCAGGTTTTTATCATGCGGTACCTGTGAAAATCACTATTTTAATTAACAAAAACCACAGGTCATCAGTTGAGTTCTAATATTATTACGAAAGAAAAACAATACCAACTGTAAAAAAAATATTAATCGAGCAACACAATACACAACCCTCTCTTACAGTTGGCTAAAAAAGAAACATATTTCCGAGGCTGGGAATTAGAGCGATACAGGAACAAAGGAACCCCCATCAGGACAGAATTAGGGTTCGTTAGGCGAATTGGATCTCTCATCCGCCCGGTGATTCCGTCTGATTGATCCGCGACACAAAGGTTGGTATTAGCAACATTGTAGTTATATTGCTTGGGCTTTTGTATTTTTTGCGATTGTGTTTTGCACGTTTCTTTTTGAGTGAAATGAAAAAGTAAAACAAAGTGATAAGGTAAGGTCTTTCCCGCACTAGTTCTCAACCGACTTCAATAAAAGAGGAGGTTCTTAATATTATTGTTTTATTTTTTATTTTCGTAGCTTCTATTTCCCGTGTGGTTGCCAGATTAGAATAGTGTCACTCCATGTCTTCCCGTGGATGTCGTAAGAGGCAACTAAGGAAATAAGGGTTTCTAGTAGGTACTGTTAGGCGATGGGCTTGCAAACTGTCACTAATACATTGGTAAACATCATAGCCTGTTTGTGCAAAATGTGGCTACAGAATTACCAACAAGTCTGTCTGTAGTTGTTGGTATTTCTGTAGCTCTGCCTACCCCACTCTAGGAATGAAGGTGTGATAGTATGTATGTATGTAGGTTATGTTCATGGTTAGTTCATAAGAGCAAATGGAAAAGTTAATAAATGTCTCTTGTACTGACATAATAAATGATTTCATCAGGAATAGCTTTAACAGCAGCTTAACATTTTTGGTTATTTATAAATCTTACATGAACTTATCCAGGTCCAAATTAAGCTTTCGGCTAGTACTGTGGGTACTAGACAAACATAAACTAACTAACAGATGAATTATGTTTGAATACATAAAAACATATTAGTCTCAAAAAAAATATTTTTGCCGGAAATTGAACCCGGGTTTGTTAGTTATGCTCACTATCAACTCGTCTAACCGCGTTACGTAGCGTTGTCGAGTTGCTGCGCGTTACTGTTTGGCAGCATTATACTTGGTACTCTATAACTCTGTAATACGGGCTTGTACTGTTAGGCGATGGGCTGCAACCTGTCACTAAAACACTGGTAAACATCTTAGCATGTTTGTACATACTCGTAATGTGGTTACAAAGTTATCAAGAGTCTTTTTGTAGTTGTTAGTATTTCTGTAGCTCTGCGTACCCCACTCTGGGAATGAAGGCATGATGTTATGTATGTATGTATGTATAGCACTGCAAATCCGTTGCCAACCTTAAAGACTAAAATTAACGTTTCCATGCTAGCTATTGCCTTTTTTTTAAACTAATCAAGTATATCAGTGAACCTCTTGCTGGGTCCATCTGAATCGCTTCCACCACCTTATCCTTTAGCTTGCTGTCAAGCAGCAGTATCGGAAAGAAGGGGTGACATTAGACACAAGGCTGCATTGATATTTTTTTAAATCGTCGATATTGTGCGATGTGTTAGTTATCAGTGATTTCGATCACTTTTACACGTGCACTTTTATGCGAGCGTGAATCATCAGTAGTTCAAGTATTTTCAGACAAATTACATATAAAAGTTTCAAAACAAACCACTTAATTTTCACATTCGGGTCACACACACTCTTGAAAATAAAAAATGTCTTTCCTGTGGTCAATAGTTACAAGTTTGTGTGCATGTAAGTTTAGCCTTTATGTGATAGGTCTAAAGCAGCCCTGGGCCTCTATTCAACTGCGTTATAACGATATCGTATTTGACGTGTTTCCGTATTGTCAACGTTTTAATAACTCTTATGTCATTTACAATAATGGCGACTGCGACATAAACGATTCTTATCGATTCGAAAAACGATGATATGCAGAAGATGTATTTTTGAAATTAATCAGTCAATTCCCATTGTATGGTTGACATTTATATTAATTAAATTTTAAAATTATAATTATTTTAGTGGTGGTAGAACCCTGTGCGGGGTTTGTCCGGATCGCTGCAACCATCTTAAGCCGGGTACTCGGTAGCGAGCCGTAGCTGTAACCGTAGCAGTAACAGTATCGCGCTTCTAATATAATACAGGCTCGCGAGCCGCGTACACATCACAATATACGTGCAACAGTAACCGTTACAGCTCGCTAGTGCGTAGGTACCCGGCTTTATCCAGTAACCTACCGCCAAGCAGCAGTGTTCACGTTGTTGTATCTCGGTGTTGGGATAAGACAACCGGTGAAATTACTAGCATAGAGGCATGCATTTTTATTCCTCAGGGTTGGCAACGCATTTGGGGTCTTAGGATTGCAGTCACGAGATTATAGTATTGAGAATTCAAATATCTATGGGTCTCAGATTCCAATTATCATCTGAGTGCTCGTGTGCCTTACCATAAAAAAAACTTACAAAGATGTTATATTTGGCGACACGTTGGCCTATTTGGGAGTGACCCTGCCTCCGAAGCCTGCGGTCCTGGGTTCAAATCCCGGAAAGAGCAGATATTTGTTTTATGAGCGCGAATACTTATTCCTGAGTCTTGGATGTTTTCTATGTATTTAAGTATGAATTTCTCTTTATAAGTATGTTCATAGTTGTCTAGTACCCATAGTACAAGCCTAGAGCGTAGTTTGGGATTAGGTCAATTTGTGTGCCATAGTCCCTTAACATTTATATTTCTGGTACTTTGCTTACGTTACATAATAATATGCCATAAAGTATACGCTGCAGTTAATAAATAACTGCCAAACAATTACTAAGTTAAGCGTTTTCGGCTATGATAGTAATAAAAACGCAAACCACCGTGCATTCATTGCGTGGTTTGACAGTTTCAACGATTTCAAAGCCTATTGCGTTTAACCGCAATGTATTCAGCGTATCGCGTAACAAGCCGACCGCGAATAGACGACGGGGCGTCAAACTTTGTTACATGCATTATTAATTTGTATAGTTTTTTTCGGCTACGGTTTTTACAACAAATATTTAGTAATAAAAATATAATAACAATACCCATGCACATAATAAACCTTATAAAAAGCCACCGCCGACTATTCGTTATGAGACCGTTCGCCGAAATAACCATCGGGACAATGATCGTCGAGTCAACATCCCACATGGAGGTCACCTTGTGAGCCAAGTCAAGGTACCTTCTCCTTCTCAATATTCACGAGGTTCTCGTCATGCAGGACAGCTATGATAAAACTGAAAGTCCAATAGAAATTGGTTCCATTACTTAACAAATACGAGGGGTGGCTGAAAAGTTATCTACGTGTAGTTTAAAAAAACTGGCCACTATGAATACATATTTATTGCCTGTTCTTGTTTAAAAAAAAATAATGCTCGTTTATTTTGTTCGTTGGCTTTCATTTGTTTTTTGCACCTCGTTGCTCGCACAACCTGTCGCTTGAAAAAGGACTTAGAGTAAAATTGAGCAGTTGCAGTAATTTTAAATCAGTAATGTTATAATAAGGCTGGTTTGAGTATGTATATTTTCCCACTGTTGGATTATAAAACAGTCTTTGGTACCATGCTTAGTTAGTAACTGCTAAATTGTAACAATATCAATTTTTGAAAGCCCACATCTCTCTCCTTTATGGGTCTTGTTACTTATGATATGACACAAAAAAAATGTTTTATTTATTTTAATTTACGCAAGAATTATCTTCATACTTCTAAAAGCGAAGAATAGTTTTAATAATTATGTGACCTTATAAATAATTAATGACCACTCTTGGTGAATATTTTAGGTTATGTGTCAAACAGTACCAATTTCTTTACACTTTTTGCGAGTTCAATTGATACAGACTTTACTAATAGCTTTATCTTTTGAAATAATATTAAACTTCTTTTAAAACTAAACTTCAGCAACGCGCTAAGTACAAGTTGTCCCAACTATGCCCTCTAGGGCCTCATTACTGTAAGTATGCTCAAATAAAAAGGTTCAACAACAGGTTGAAAGTACTTTCAAGTTCTATTTTAGTCTAACTTTATACTTTGCAGAAAAACTGTTAAGTATTTAAAGTACCTTAGTCACTAAATAACAAAAAAAAGAAGTTTCTGACAAAATAAAGTTTTTCGAGACAGGCTTTTGTTGCCAACTGTTAATGAGAAGGCACACGAGCACTCAGGCCACCTGATGGTAAGTGGAATCTGAGACCCACTGTAATCCTAAGACCTCAAATGCGTTGCCAACCCTGAGGACTAAGATGGAATGCCTCTATGCTAGTAATTTTTTATCAACACCAACCTAATGAGTCTAAGCACGGTGGGAAGTATAGCGGGGATCCTGTTGCAACCTTCTGACTCCAGCTTCAGACCAGCTCGATGATGCCATATTATTGTATTGTAAGCAAAGTTAGGGTTGTATATCAAATTTCAGCTCAATCGGTCTCCCATCGATCGATGGATCGGTGGGTCTAGGTTTGACGACACGTTGGCCTAGTTGGAAGTGACCCTACCTCCGAAGCCAGCGGTCCTGGGTTCAAATCCCAGTAAGGGCAGATATTTGTGTGATGAACGCGAATATTTGTTCCTGAGTCTTGGATGTTTTCTATTTAGGTATGTTTATCGTTGTCTAAGACCCATAGTACAAGCCTAGAGCTTAGTTTGGGACTAAATCAATTTGTGTGAGATTGTCTCCTGCCCCTGATATTTTACTTTAAAAACTGGACTCAATTTAAAACTGGAAATTAGTTGAAATATTTCTTGCAAGATTTGACATACGATGAACATACATACAAACATTATACTTTGATAAAAAGCTTATTCGTCATTACTCGTGATACATAAATCTATCTCCGCAAACAACTAATATTTTTTTTTAGTCCCAATTTCCAATATTCTTCGAGCAAAATGGTTGTGACACGTACGGAAAGACAAATTTAGAAAAGTCTCGTTTTGGCTGCAAATTTCTAAAATAAGCTACGTTCCAGGTAAGTAAACATTAAATTATTTTTAAACTTTTCAAACACATTTGCTCGGTCATTCACCTCCGATCGCTCACGAGAACAAGCAGATGTTACATCTTTCATACAATCAGTGCCGGAGTGTTCGATTTTTATACAAATTTTGCTCCTTTTAGAGTCATTGCCTAAAGTAGTAAATACAGTCAATGTCAAAAGTAACTAATCACTTTTGGACCATTTCTCTTTAGCGTCTCGTATAAACTGTGATACGATATTGCTTAGCCAGTAAAAGCGGCAAAGTACTGCAGTGACTAGGGTAGTTAGTTAGTTTATTTTCGACTTGACTCGCTAAAAATTCTTTAAAGCCATAACACTCAAGCGACTTCCATCTTTAAAAGTTAAATCCTAAGGTTGAAATGAGGTTAAAGGGGAAAGATTTAGATGTTTAGTATTGAACAAGTTGTTTATGAGTGTTAGCAAGTCCTCAAGAGATTCTAATTGCTTAGACAAAGAGTTTGTTTGATGTATGTGAATTTTGAAGTGCGTGTTACTTTCGCAAGTCGACTTCATTTTCATTGTTGACGTTGTGTAAGTACTCATACGACCTAGTTAAGAACACGTGTGATTTAGTGTAAGCTCTTTAGAGATTTATAGGAAAACGTGACAGTGGGCGGGGCACATTGCTCTGGCGGAAAGATTCTAGAGTGGTGACCATGTACAGAAAAGCGCAATGTATGCAAGCCTCACAAGGTGGATCGACGATCTGATAAGGGTCGCAGAATATAGCTGGATACGAGTAATACAGTACCGATCACGGTGAAGATCTTCGGGGACGGCTTTTTTCCAGCAGTTGACGGGTTCCAGCTGATAAGATGATGATCAAAAACATTTGGAACAATTGTAATTTTGCAATTGCAAAACTACTTGTAAAAATTAATATAACAATTTTAATGTCAAATATGTGTATTCACCAGTAGTACATATTACATATTTTGGTAATTACAACTATAGTCCATTCGCATAGACATTGTCGTTGCCTGTATATCGCGCCGCCATTAGTCATGGATGCCGCCGCGTAACCAAACAATGCGAGCGAGTTCACATCGAAATAAAATAGTATTTAAATACAATAACCACAAGTGCGGGTGTAGCGACACTATCGAAGCGAATGGACTATACTTAATACTGATTTTCTAAAATACAATCCTGAGTGATCCACGGGATCTAAACACATGTCCCTAGCAACCCGCGTTGGTAAAATGCAGGTCACCGTGATCCTACCATCAAGGTTCGACTGCAGGCAAAGTCTCTATAGCTTTAAAATATTCACCTGGCAACACTTTACAATATTCAAAATGCCGCAATATCGGCTATCTAACGCTTGCGGATAAAACGCGCGATATTTGAGCCTTTATGTGCAAATTGTATCGGCGGTAACGACGGCGCAAATCGGCCGGGTTCGATGTTGTGGGGCCAGGGAATTGGCGAACTATGAGATTCTTCATGGGCCTTGGCTGTAAAATTTGTACAAGTTCGAGAAAAAAATAATCATTATACTAGTTATTTCAGTCCGTGAAGAAACCCCTTATCTCAAGAACCGTCCGATTTTTTGGGATAAAAAATACCCTATTTCTTTGCCAAATTTCACATAATTCCGTCCAGCGGTTTACTCGTGAAAGCGTAACAAAGAGACAGACTTTCACATTTATAATAATATAGTAGCTAAACGACTCCGTCAGCGTAGAAAAATAAAACATAGCCAATGCTGTGATAATGTAGCATTCTTATGGTGTATTTTTTTTTTAATTGGTTCAGTAGTTTTTGAGCTTATTTGTTACAAACATACAAATCTTTACTTATTATTATATTAGTGTAGATGAAGAAGTGTCAATAATATAGATGACTCATTTTGCTCTATTGATTTCACTGATTAGAACTTAGCAAGACCACTTCCCTCCCAGGGTTCCAGGATTTCGAAGTGCTTTATAGAAATATAAATAATTTTCTGTAAGCTATAGCAGATTGATTACTCAAAAATCTGTATATTGTACGAGTAGACATGCCAATCTGTTCGATTGATGGTTTTGGTGCAAGCTCGTTATTTTAACACGTATTCTAATTATTAATTTTATTTAATTATTCATTTTCGTAAAAATGTATGTGCAATATAACATATCTAAGGATATATTAATAAACCGGGCAAGAGCCTGTCGGACCATGCTCAGAGTAGGGTTCCGAAGCCGTTAAGTACTACAAACATAAAAGCAACAAGTAATAACTTATTTTCTTTTCAAAGTCAATTGGTGCCGTCTTAGATGATTTTAGTAGGTATAAACACTTTAATCGCCTGTACCTCAAAAACCAATGACCTCTACGTAATCGTGTTTTCCTTTAAAATTCGTTATATGCGCTTATATATAAGATTCTTATTTGATTAAGTATTTCCTGCGTTTTTAAAAGCTTTTTATTTTTTACAACATTTTATATTCGGCTTATTTGAAAAGTTGCTCGGTGTAAGAATCTTAAACAAAAAATCTTACACACAACAACTAAAAATAGTCCAGAGCAATGAAAAAAGATCACTTAGTTTTGAGTTTCCATATTAACCATTTTGATTGCTCCGAGTGTAAATGAAGTCTTAGAGTCATAACAAGACGTAGTTTAAACCAGGGATCGTTACCGGTATTCTGAATACCGGTTTTAAATGAGGTATTACCGGTTATAATTGACTTTCACTATTTATACCGCTAAAGCTCTGATTAGCGGTATAATGAATACCGGTATTCAAATTTATTATCTATCGGTTTAGACAATGACAACAATACCCCTTTTTGATACTTTACCCCTAAAAACCATAACCAGTAATACCTGTCAGTGTCAATATTCTCGTTTATTTGTATATGTAAATGTTTTCGGTGCTCTTACAAAAAACTTAGACGCGCCTTAGACAAGTCTGAAATTACAGTTCATTAAAGTCTAATTGACATCTCACTTATCAGGTACAATGAATAGCGGTATTGAATACAGGTATTTAATACTGTTAATAGTGAATACATAGCGATAAATACAAAAGCGGAATGACAACAATACCTCTAATTCGAATATAGGTATTATTTTTTAGCGGTAATAATTTGACAATGTAAATACAGGTATTAAATAAAACCGGTTTTACAATCCCTGGTTTAAACTTGCCCCGCCAGTCGAGGGGCTCCACCTTGCGCCGCCGCCGCGCGGAGCTGCAATCAGCCCCTATTGCTGCAAGGTAGAGTAACATTTCAAACGGGCAGTCGACGGTGCACTGTATTATAATGAGGTGCTTGGTCTATTGATTATAATGCCTCATATAAATTCGGATAAAGTATTTTCAATTCACAAAGGCGTACCCTGCCACACACTGATGTTGCACGGTTCGTGAAATTGTGTAATGGCGCGCGACTTCGTACAATACAAACGTTATATGTATACATTATATGAAAATATACGATTATTAAAATATACCTTATCGCACTAACTTAAAAATACTGTGACAATTGGGATGCTGCAAAGTAGTGAAAGTGACAAAGTACCAAAATGATCACCTAATTTTGCTGTTGACTGTACTAGACAGCGATAAACATAACTTATGGAGAAAAAGATCCATAGAAAAATCCAAGACTACAACAAACACCAAAACTTATCAGTCATCACACAAATATTAGCCCGTACAATCGAAGACACTGTTAACTGTACATTTACAAACGAACATAAACCTTATCGCAACGTATCAAAGTCTATGGGTGGTCAGTTAACAGTGTCTTCGTTTGTACCAGAAATCAAAGTCGGGACCGCTCGCTTCATAGGCGGGGTCACTATCAACGCTAAACACGTCGTCACAAGACTGGATACAAACTAGACTGAGTTTTACATGAATAGAAATCTAAATTTCTGGCACCAAATGTAACAAGTCAACACCAAAAATATTTTAAAGATTTGTGTTTTCACAAAAAAGTAGCTGACGAACCGCAAACGGCCGAGCTGGGCCTCTATTTTACAGCGTTATAACGATATCGCGTTTGACGTGTTTTAGAATCGTTTATGTCACCGTCGCCATTATTGTAAATGACAGTTCCTCGTGTGGTTGCTGGGTTAGAATAGCGCCACTCCATGTCTTCCCGTGGAGGTCGTGAGAGGCGACTAAGGGAATAAAGGCTTGTAGTACTGTTAGGCGATGGGCTTGCAACCTGTCACTAATACACTAGTAAACATGCCTGAATGCAGAATGTGGTTACACAATTATCAACAAGTTTAGAGTTGTTGGTATTCTGTTGCTCTGTCTATCCCACTCTGGGAATAAAGGCGTGACGTTATGTATGTATGTATGTACATAAGAGTTATCAAAACGTTGACAATACGGAAACACGTCAAATACGATATGGTTATTACCGTGTAGAATGCCAGCCCAGTTAGTTGTGTGTGTTAAATCAGTAAGTGTACGGAAAGTAGGCGCAAGTGAGCGAGGGAGATGAATAAAATTATTCACGGGCCAAACCAATTGTTTACCGCCATCACCGTTTTTCTAGAGATAAACGATGAGAGAACTCAGTTCGAGTTAGAAATAAAATTCCAGATCAGAAATGCAAGAGACCACTCTCACCAATTTTTTTTCTGGCATCCAAGAGTGAAGGAAGCTTTCTAGGGAGCTGTATGTATGTATGTGAACTCTTTATTGCGGAAAAAAAAACAAGAAAATTCGTATATAAACTTAAGATTAACAGGGAACTACTGTTGAATCGCATCTAATTTTAATAAATCCCATGAATCCCTTCATCCATACGCATTCATATACACGCACGTACGCACACACACACACACACACACACACACTGATAAGTAGAATGTAAATGTAAATGCCTAGCTCAGGATGCAGGGGTCGTGATTTTTTCATATATGCAATAAACTTTTCTAATTTTTCATACATATCTAAATATAAACTGCGACATATTCATATGTATTAATAACACATAATAATGGGTACACTTTAATAACTATAAAATAAAGTAAGAGTTAACACTTAAACCTTGATGGGCATAGGAATATGTGAGATGGACCCAGACCGTGGTTATTACGAGGTTTAAAATACACGTCGTCTTTTATAATACACTCACTAGTTGGTGCTTCCTTGGGTCTCCCCACCGCCCAATATATATCACCTAGTCATGTTTTCAAAACATAAAAGTAAGGGAAGTTTATAGAAATAACGTTTCAAAATACCCAAAATGAAATATATTTTAGATGAGACAAACAAGGTACAAATAATATGTTAAATGTTACGTTAGTATATAAATGGAACCCAAACCTATTGCTCAGAATTCGAGTATTTGTTCCTAAGTCTTGAATGTTTTCTACGTATTTAAGTATGTATTTCTCTATCTAAGTATGTTTATCGTTATCTACAAGTAGTACCAAAAGTCTAAGACTTAGTTTGGGACTAGATCAATTTGTGTGGCATTATCCTCCGATATTTATTTATTTAAATGGAACATCTCTCTCGCGTTCTCCCTACCTTCAGAGCGGGGCACTATCTGCATATATATTAAAGGTCCGGAGCGATTTTTCTTAACGGATAAACATCTTAACTCACTATACATCATAGACTGCGGGAAATTTGAAAATCCCGGGAGTTTCCCAGGTGAGGCGAATAGAGCGATAAGAGCGGACAATGAGGTTAAGCCGAATCACAGCCAAGTACGGTTTATGTTGATCGAGGAATATCAATTGTTAAAAAAAAATGCATTTATATACTAAACACAACAAGACACACAAAAAACAGTAAAGTAAACAAACCAATTGGTGGGTGTGTGTTTATGGCAGTGAACCGGACACTGGAACAGCATAATGCTGAGGTGCTAGGCACCTGAAGCGCTGATTTTCAGCCAGCAGCGAGTGTGACAGACAGACGGGCCTTTGAACAAAGTAATAAATCAATTAAATGTAATTACATACATACATAATGTCACGCCTTCATTCCCAGAGTAGGGTAGCCAGAGGTACAGAATACCAATAACTCTAAACTTGTTGATAATTCTGTAACCACATTTTGCACAGCCAGGCCAAGACGTTCACCAGTACATCAGTGACAGGTTGCAAACCCATCGCCCAACAGCACTACAAGCCTTTATTCCCTTAGTCGCCTCTTACGATATCCAACGGAAGACATGGAGTGGCACTATTCTAACCCGGCAACCACGCGGGGTTTAATGTAATTAATTACTAAATATTAAACAAATACTTATAATAAGAGAAATAAATAAAACCTTAAGTTAACATATTTTTAACAGTAAAAGGTGCCTACTAATATACAGCATTGACATTCAAGAAACAAAACTACAATTTAATCAAAAATAAAAGTGCTCGATAGGAAATGAATTTTTGGAGCGTCAGCAAAATAATCCAAGAGTTTACGCTTAAAGGTGTACCTGGGCCTCTATTCTACTGCGTTACAGCGATATCGCGTTTGACGTGTTTTAAAATCGCTTATAACTCGATTGCCACTATTATAAACGACATAAGAGTTATCAAAACATTGACAAAACGGAAACACGTCAAAGACGATGTCGTTATTACCGTGTAGCATCCCAGCCCTGCAAGACTGCTATAATGTTAAGAAACCACACATGATAAAGTTGGTATAGGTGAAGAAATTAAGTAAAGTACCTGTTGTATGAAATTGTGTACAAAATTAATATGGAATTTACGTCAAATTTCAAACATAGAATGTCAAACGATGTATACAGATGTGTTACAACTAACATACAACAGAAACGATATCGTGTTTGACACGTTTAAGAATCGTTTATATCACAGTCGCCATTATTGTAAATTATATAATAGTTATCAAAATGTTGACAATACGAAAACAGGTCAAAAACGATATCGTTATTACCTAGTAGAATTCCAGCCCAGGTCATTTACTATAGTTTTTCAGCTAAAGGGCCCCGCAATTTGAGGTTCTAGCTAAGAGGCAAACGCACATACCGTTTTTAGGGTTCCGTAGTCAAACTAGAAACCCTTATAGTTCCGCCATGTCCGTCCGTCCGTCCTTCTGTCCGCAGCCTAGCGCAGAGACTATTAGTATTAGAAAGCTGTAATTTGGCATGAATATGCATATTAGTCACGCCGACAAAGTTGTACAATAAATTGTAAAAATATATATATTTTAGGTTACCTCTCCTACACGTAACATAGGGATGTTTTTTTTTTCTTGTCCATCATTATAGTGTGGGGTGTCGTTGGATAGGTCTTTCAAAAATATTGTGGGTTTGAGAAAACTGTTTCGATTATGTAATCCATTTATGAAATATTAAGCTTTAAAGCGCTAATTTTTGTTAGACTCAAGTGTATCTAAGACGGCATGCAACGACGACAATTGATTTTAAATAGAAAATTAGTTATTACTTGTTGATTTTTATGTTTGTAGTACTTAACCTCTTCGAAACCCTACACTGAGCATGGTCCGTTATGCTCTTGCCCGGTTTTTATCTTTTAAATCGCTCAAGATGTATATGATAAACCACGTGGCCAACTGATCCCATACATTTTGAACGATGGACAAGAAAAACGTTAGTGCCATTTATCATTCACATCTTAGCTAGAGTCCTAGGATCTCAATTACCATAACGCCGATGTGCCTGTTCTTTGAATATTTTTAACTAGCGATTCGCCCTCGCTTCGCTTCGGGTTAAAGTATTATGCATATAAACCTTCCTCTTGAATCACTTTATCTATTTAAAAAAACCGCATCAAAATCTGTTGCTTAGTTTTAAAGATCTAAGCATACATAGGGACAGACAGCTGCAAACGAATTTGTTTTTAACCGACTTCAAAAAAGTAGAAGGTTATACGTTCCATCTTTTTTTGTGTTTGTTAACCGAAAACTCCGTCAATTGTAGACCGATTTTAAATATATTTTTTTAGTTTGATAGAGTATACTTCCGAGGTGGTCCCATTGTCAGCAAATCTGAATCTGATGAGAGAATCAGTAAGGAATTGAGGGAACTCCTCAAATATTGTAGGCAAACATAGCAATTTTAGTATTTTTAGTAAGAAGTCTAGCATTTGCATTCAGAAAGTATAATTTGAGGAAGTGGAACTGATGATGAAGACCACAGATGGCCATCGGAACTCCTCAACGGTACCTCTCTCAAGGGTGGCGTTAACATATCTCGATTAAGTGAGTTGAGCGACTACAACGAAGAATATTTACTTGTTGAAATATGACTATGACTTTCCGGTGGCGTTGCTTGCAGCGCGCTTGAAACTTAAAGTTTCATATCAACTAACAAGTGGGAGTACGGGATAGCGTATTTAATATCACTAAAAAGCTTAAAATAAAGTAAATGTTAAAAAAGAAACAAAAACCGCCGTCAAAAACGCAAGGAATAACTTCTTTTAAAATTGTAGGCACCTACTTAATAGGTTAGTCGTACTGAAGTCGGCGACCATAATATTTTTAGCAAAAAAGCCGACTTCAGGTAGGTGCCTATAATTTTAAAAGAAGTTATTTCTTGCGTTTTTGGAGGCGGTTTTTTGTTTTTTTAAACATTTATTTTTATGTTATCTAGTAATGATGAAACTTGGTGCGTTACACGTTATATACGATAACAAACAAAATTCTCGAGTCGTATTTTTCAAAATTTACACCTTTTTTTGCATGTTGAATCTTTCGAAACCTTACTATCTTTTACGACGATGTTTTCAAGTTAACAGAAATTTTGAGAGTTTTGTTTAAGCAAATTTCTTGTTTATTACCAGTGCAAAATTTTCTTAAAATATTTTTTTTACTTATACATAGAATTTAACAAGAAAATAGCGATTATTATTTGATCGTTTCTCCTTATACTTGAAAATAATGAAATCTTTTAGGAGCAATGTATTTTACTCGAATATTTATACATTTAATTCTGAGATAGTTTCGAATAAGATTATTTGAAAGGTCTCAATTACAGTTTCTAAATATAATAGATAATTTGTAAGAGATTTTGTTTCTTAATATCGTTGAAACAACTAAATACATTATATTTTGAAGACGTTAATAAGATTAGGAGTTTATTTTATGTCAGGCGTAACAATAAACTTAAGTTCTTTACTAAACTCAAGGTAACCTATCTACGAGTATAAGGTGGACGGCCGAGTAATCGACATGTCAAGAGAAAATATTTATTTGCGTCGTGATATTACGTTCATTTATACATCTACCCAAAACATTTTCATGTGTTTTGGGAGACGTGACCTTTGCTTTTGTTGAATCGAATTAGTTTTTTTTGGTCACCATATCGAAGTTTCTCAAAATAAAAAAAAAGCGGCCAAGTGCGAGTCGGACTCGCCCATGAAGGGTTCCGTAGCAGCAAGTAACATAATATAAAAGTTCGTTGTAGCTTTGATCAATGTTTTTATGACGTATTAAAAAAAAACTACTTACTAGATCTCGTTCAAACCAATTTTCGGTGGAAGTTTGCATGGTAATGTACATCATATATTATTTTTACATTTATCATTCCCTTATTTTAGAAGTTACGGGGGGGGGGACACACATTTTTCCACTTTGGAAGCGTCTCTCGCGCAAACTATTCAGTTTAGAAAAAAATTATAATAGAAACCTCAATATCATTTTTGAATACCTATCCATAGATACCCCACACGTATGAGTTTGATGAAAAAAAAATTTTTGAGTTTCAGTTCTAAGTATGGGGAACCCCAAAAATTTATTGTTTTTTTTCTATTTTTGTATGAAAATCTTAATGCGGTTCACCGAATACATCTACTTACCAAGTTTCCACAGTATAGCTCTTATAGTTACGGAATAAAGTGGCTGTGACATACGGACGGACAGACGGACAGACATGACGAATCTATAAGGGTTCCGTTTTTTGCCATTTGGCTACGGAACCCTAAAAATAACTTAGTCAAACGGACTGTATGAGTAAATATCAGGTGCTTTAAATTGATAATAAGTTCTATATTTTAATATTGGCTTGTGAAATATCAAAAGTCAACACATTTCTCATCGCTAAAATTGGTGGTGATAATAGTAAAGTTGATCTTATTTTATCTATCGCAATTCAAGGTATGGTGACAACTACCTAAGCTATTAAAAATATTGTTCGTAATCGAAGGCCAAACTGCGATGCACATTACTATAATAATTTCTGGCCTTCAACTACAAATAATATTTTTAATAGCTTGCTAGTAGACATGATGACGATTATAATGGATGGAGTTCCACTCAAAGGTGATGCCTGCTGCCAATGTGTTGAATTTTCCTAAATATTGACTCTACGTGATCAAACGAACACTGTGAGCGGTTTTATTCTTTATCAGATAGCGAATACCACATGTTGGTAAACACTCGTATGTAGTGTAAAACATCACAAAGGTCTAAACTTGTTTCTTTCTTTTTTGCAATCGGGTTTTAGTTTTATGTTGTGTTTGTTATTGTCAAAAAAAGGTTTTTATGACAGAGAAAAAATGGAAAATCCACTGGTAAAGTCGGAAATCTGCAGCGGGCGATGCCCCTGAAAGATCGCTACTATTATATAAGAAAACTATGCTTGATGCTTTTGCCTGTCTTTGCGTAGGACCCAAACAGTCGAGTGAACAAAATTTTAACCCCCCACAAAAAAAGGGGTAATACAAGATTAATGTGTGTATCTGTGTGTATGTCTATAGTGTCGTAGCTCCTAAACGGATGGTGCGACCGTTTCTGCTGAAACCCTGTTGCTTTCAGGTTATCTTAAATATTTACTACGTAGTTTAGGTAGGGTGAAGACTTATAATATGTAACTATTACAAAATCTAAATTTCTGCGCCTAGAAAAGCACATCTATGAAATGAAATGCTGTGAAGTGATACGTTCTATGAAATGAGTGCTCGGTAAACCAACCAAAAACAAACCAAAATTGTTCTTTTGAGCAATAACCCTAAAATCGTACGAAATCACGAAAATTGAGAATTCACCGTCACGATACAAGGAACACGGCTATGAGGATAGAATAAGTTATAATAACGAGCTCCTCAATCCATAAATACTGGAGTACTTTCACGCAAGGCTGCGTTACTGGGTTAGGCACCGAGGTGTCGTCCTGCTGAGAGAAACAGAGATAGTGTTTTGTCTTATACATACATACAAAACGTCACGCCTTCATTCCCAGAGTGGGGTAGGCAGAGCTTCTGTAACAGAATACCAACAACTCTAAACTTGTTGATAATTCTGTAACCACATTTTGCCAAGTCAGGCTGAGATGTTTACCAGTGTATTAGTGACAGGTTGCAAGCCCATCGCCTAAACGGTACTAGGTACAAGCCTTTATTCCCTTAGTCGCCTCTTACGGCATCCACGGGAGGTCATGGAGTGGCACTATTCTAACCCGGCAACCACACGGGCAATGTGGGCAGAGGTTGGTGTGACAAACCCGTAATATTTTGAAAAACCTATCCAACGACACCCCACATTATGGGGGTAGACAAGAAAAAAAAATACATCCCCACGCTAGGTATAGGGGAGGTACCTTGAAAAAAATATTTTTACATTTTAATTGTACCACTTTGTTAGCATGATTAATATGCATATTCATGCTATATACAGCTTTCTAGTACTAAGAGTTTCTGCACTAGGCTGCGGATGGACGGACGGACGGACATGGCGAAACTATAAGGGTTCTTAGTTTGACTACGGAACCCTAAAAACGAAAAAATCAAAATCTCTCGGAATCAGTGCCACCTATCAGCAGGTCTCAGATTATCTACTAATTACCTGACACCTAATATATAAACATTTTGCAAATATATCAGGTAAATGAGTGGAAGTGTGCCATCTATCCAGAAATTCAATATTGGAAACAAGTATAAGCTAGCCCACGGGTGTCTATAATTTCATTGAAACATTTCATCGAATGTATTTTAAACATCTAACGTAACCTAACCTACGTATTGAATGTTTAAGAAACCCTGAAAACATTTTGGTCTCTGCAGAAAATAGCGTATGATGAAATGAAATTCGATGAAATTATACATTCGATGAAGTGATGAGTTCCCCTGGACCACAGTGATCGCAGTGAGTGCTTGCTTTGCAGTGTTCCTTGGAACAGAATTTAATCCACTTAGCCCGCCATGAATTAATAAGTTTTATTCTTAACTTGCTCTCTTAGTAAGAGAAGCTTGTATCCCACCCCTATCGCGCTTTTATACAGGATAAGCGATTAGAAAAAAACAGAATAGCATAGTTGAGGACTAAAAATATTTGAGGAAATTTTAGGTATTCAGAAATCATGTTTCTGATTTTAAATTAAAAACTGTCATTCACGACAGTGATGAAACAAGTTCTTCTGATAATGACCAATTATCGCTAGCGTTATTTCATTAAATGCACTTGTTGCATGTGAGCTCAAATAAAAAAAATATATACTGAGACCATTTTGGAGGAGAAGTTGATTTTAGGTTGTGAACTTTAAGTCTGAATTGTCTTATGAACCCCCGACGCCAAAAAGAGGGGTGTTCTAAGTTTCATGTGTATTTGTCTGTGACGTTATGATTTGAACATATTTATCAGGGGTAGTTTTTAGCGCAAATTAACAAAAATCAGTTTGGAGCAATTGTTTAAGCGTTTTTATCTGTTTAGTAGTTACGCAAATTAATGAAAATTTGTTGGGAACAATTATTTCAGGGTTTTATCTGTTTAAAGTTATCTTATCAAAATACCTACCACGATGTAGTAGTGTTCACATTATTTTGTTACGATGTAGGGATAGGACAACCAATTAAAAAAAAACGAGCATAGAGGTATTTCATCAGCAGGGTTGGCAACGCTTTTGAAAGAAAAGAAAGAAAGAAAGAAAAAACATTAATAAGATTTTGCGGTCTTAGGATTCCAGTCTTTGTAGTCTTGAGAATGCGAATGTCTACGAGTCACTGATTCCGCTTACCAGCAGGTGGCCTGTGTGCTCGTTTGACATCTCCATCCCATAAAAACCGGGCAAGAGCATGTCGGACCATGCCCAGTGTAGGGTTCCGTCCGAAGCCGCTAAGTACTATAAACATAAAAATCAACAAGTAATAACTAATTTTCTGATTAAAGTCAATTAGTGCCGTCTTAGATGATTTTAGTAGGTATCAACACATTAATCGCCTGTATCTCAAGAACCAATGATGTCTACTTAATCGTGATTTTAGTATCAGAAGTTTGAGGGGGGGGGGGACAATTGACTCTAACAAAAATTTTCTCTTTAATGCTTAATATATCATAAACGGATCACTTAATCGAAAATTTGTTTTTACAAACTCATAACATTTTTGAAAGACCTACTCAACGACACTTTGACGTAGAAGAGACAATAAATACATCCCCACGTTACGTGAAGGGGTGGTAAACAAATAAAAAAAAAAGATTTATTTCACCACTTTGTTGGCGTAACTAATATGTATATTCATGCCAATTTGCAACTTCCTAGTACTAAGAGTCTCTGAGCTAGGCTGCGGACGGTCGGATGGACGGACGGACATGGCGAAACTATACTATACGTTTGACTACGGAACCCTAAAGAAACACAATTCTCTATTTCCAATGGTTCCACCTCCCTCTCTGACCCATCTCGTTACCCCCCGCATAGCTCGTATAGAACTAGTATAACATTTATTGTGCGCAGGATATCATTTATTTAAGGCCTTCCCGGCCCACTTACCCCAAGCGTTTGATTAACGATTATGTGCCCTATTATGAATGGTTGTGGAGCTATTATTCCATGCTAATAGAGGTCGATTATTGAGCATAAACAAAGGTTGAGAGGTATTGTTAAGGTTGCTGGGACATATTTATCTTTTATATACTGGTGTATAAAGATACCAGTTTAAATACTGAGGCTTTTTATACTCAGTAAAAAGCATAGATGTATTGCATAGTAATAGAGAACATGCATGAAAATCAGAATTGAGTTTCTTTGATACGATTTAGGAGAAAATGTAAAAAAAAACATACAAAACACAATACACTAAGGTTTGACCCAATTATTAAGATTTTATATGGAATCAAAACTTGTAAATTTTTTAAATTTCGTTTAATGTTTAGATTATTTTTTCGGCTTCCTCATTTCATGCTCGTAATATTTTACATACTTGTCTTACATACATACATAAATACATATTTTACATACATAAACGCCTGTTTCCCAGAGGGCTAGGCAGAGACCACTTCTTTCCATCTGCTGCGATCCTGACAAAGCTCTTTCGCTTCTTCCACATTCATACATCGAGTCATGCATGCACGTCAGTTTCGGGTACTTAAGATTCGGCCCTTTTCCAGCATTTCCCCGATTTTATTCAAAAAAGTACGCCTAGGGCGCCCCCTTCCGACCCTTCCACTCACTTTAGCACTGTATATTTCTTTCGTCAATCTTTTGTGGTCTCTGCCTACCCCTCTGGGAAACAGGCGTGATTTATGTATGTATGTATGTAGGTCCTAGCAGTTAACTTCTACTTTATTATTTCTTACGTAATATTCTAATATCTTCTCTTTTCCTACGCAACATCAACTCAAGGGTATTAATCCTAATATTTAATATAATATTCAAGGACTATCTTAAATTTACATTCGGGCTCGGATTAATGGCCGTTCCGAGCTGTTATAAATTCACGAAATTATTTACTTAGAGGATTTTGCTGTTTATTTACTTAATTAATTGTATTACGTTTTCTGGTGTAATAAGGATTATTTTTTTAACGACCATTGACTTGAATTATAACTGACAAAGTAGTATGACGAAGAAAGCTGTTGTTGTGTTCCGGTGTGGGGATAAGACAACCGGTGAAATTACTAGCATAGAGGCATTCCATCTTAGTCCTCAGGGTTGGCGACGCATTTGAGGTCTTAGGATTATAGTCTTGACAATTCAAATGTCTATGGGTCTCAGATTCCACTTACCATCATCATCAGGTGGCCTCAGTGCTCGTGTGCCTTCTCCTTAACATAAAAAAACTTTTTTTTATTGCTACATACAAGGTGTGTAAGCGCAAAGCTGGAATCGCACTGCAGCGCCCGCAACGCACTGGGGTCCATAGAAAACCAACGTCGTACTCCTAGGTAGTACGACATAGATGAGTGGATAACATTTCCACAGAATTGTTATTACACTTTTTAAGGTTCCATAGCCAAATGCCAAAAAACGGAAGTCTTATGGATTTGTCATGTCTGCCTGTTTGTCTGTCCGTATGTCACAGCCACTTTTTTCTGTAAATATAAGAACTAAACCGTTGAAACTTGGTAAGTAGATGTGTTCTGTGAACCGCATTAAGATTTTCACACAAAAAAAAACAATTAATTTTGGTTCCCCATACTTAGAACTGAAATGTTTTCAAAAATGGGCTTGCAATCTGTCACTAATACACTGGTAAATATCTTAGCCTGATTGCGAAAGAAGAAGTTTTTTAGACTTATTGGTATTTCTGTAGCTCTACCTACCCTGCTCTGGGAAAAAAAGCCGGGATGTTATGTATGTATTCTTCTCTTTTTCTTTTTTAGGGTTCCGTAGTCAAACTAGGAACCCTTATAGTTTGGCCATGTCCGTCCGTCCGTCCGTCCGCAGCCTAGCGCAAAGACTACTAGTACTAGAAAGCTGCAATTTGGCATGAATATGCATATTACATAGTTACGCTAACAAAGTGGTACAATAAAAAGTAAAAAAAAATTTTTTTTAGGGTACCTCCCCTACACGTAGCTTGGGGATGCATTTTTTTTTCTCTTCTACCCTTTAGTGTGGGGTATCGTTGGATAGGTCTTTCAAAAATATTATGGGTTTTAAACAGTTTATCGATTAAGTAATCCGTTTATGAAATATTAAGCTTTAAAGCGCTAATTTTTGTTAGACTCAAGTGTCCCCCCACTGCAGCCAAAACTACAAATACAAAAAATCTGAAAAAAAACTTAAATGAAAGAGCATATAACCAATTTTAAAGGAAAACTATCACGACTAAGTAGTCATCATTGGTTCTTGAGATACAGGCGATTAAAGTGTTTATAGCTACTTAAATCATTTAAGACGGCACCGATTGACTTTAAATAGAAAAATAGTTATTACTTGTTGATTTTGATGTTTGTCATACTTAACGGCTTCGGCACCCTAAACTGAGCATGCTCCGACATGCTCTTGCCCGGTTTTTTTATGTTAAGGAGAAGGCACACAAGCACTCAGGCCACCTGATGGTAAGTGGACTCTGAGACCTATAGACATTTGAATTCTCAAGACTATAATCCTAAGACCTCAAATGCGTTGCCAACCCTGAGGACTAAGATGGAATGCCTCTATACTAGTAATTTCACCCGTTGTCTTATCCCCACACCGGAACACAACAATGCGAAGACTGTTGCTTGGCGTGTGGTTAATGGATAAGATGGTGGTAGCTATCCGGACGGACTCTGCACATATACATTCTATTATATTGGTCTAGCTGCGCGTATTAACATTTCAACAGCTATAAAATATATGACTTGGAGAGTTTTCTGGCGGCTTAGTCCAGATATATATATCCGTAACGGTAAGTAAGCGATTTTCGAAAATCGCATAATTGTATAAGATTGACATTAGCTGCTGACAGATCTCTCAACTCCATACATTTCGAGGAGATAGAAAATAGAAACGTTGGCAGCGATTGCATTGTGGCTACGCCCTGTATAGTCCGCCAGAAAAGTCCATTAGACTTTTGGATCTTAATATGATATAAATAGAGTCGAAAAACAAGATAGTTTCTTTGTGGAATATGCATTAGTTTTATCCCTAATGTTATAAATGAATGTGAAAGTGTGTTTGATGGTTTTATTTTACCATTTCTCGATAACGCCTTAAACGACTGATCTGAAATTTGGTATCGAGATAGTTTATAGCTCGAACACGAACACGAATGCGGACAATGTCGCGGGCATAAGCTAGTTACTAAGTTAACAAAATATCTCATTTATATGTGGTCGTCAAAATACGTAATCTGATGAAATAGTTTAATTACTTTCATTTGAATCCCAGGATTTGTTTTCCAGTATTTTATAAAGTTTTATTTATTCTCATTCAGTACTTTTCCACCCGCGATATTATGTTTTTACGGGATGAATTAATATTTGACAAACATAAAAATGAGTCCAATTTTAACCCCAACTGAAATCTACCCTCGATTTAAATATTGGCTACGGGCATTAAATGGAAAAATATTTTATAAAACCTGGACCAATTCTAAATTTAAATCCTACACCCTTATTCCGTATCGCTCCGTATTCCGACAGACGTCACAATCACGCACCGCGCCCTCGGGACGACAAATTTAATATAAAACTATGGCGGCCATATTTCAACTCGCGACACATCTGCGCTCAACTTCGTCTGCCGTTTTTTACTGGGAAATTTTAAATTAGTTCAGTAAATGTAAGCAGAGATGTGAGTTCGAAGTTTATTTCGCCACGTTTTTGCTGAATGCTCCGTGTGAGTGTGAAGCCGTTATGATTTAAGGTTTTTACGAAAATGAGATTTTAAAATAATGAAAGATCAGAGGCGTAATGGCTTTTTGCAGTGATGCTTTTTGAAATTTCACGTACAGCGCTTTTATTTCATAGATCTTTGAAGTAAATATTGAATCAAAGGAGATTTGTTTTACATATAAAATAACGTTAACATATTTTAACTTTTTTTATAGTTACAAATGGTGCACCTACTTCAACGCAAATACCAATGGGCTAAACAGAAGCGATTTAATCATGGTTTTGATATAAACTTGTTGATAGTAAGCCTAATAACAATCACTATGAGTATAAAATTTGAAGTCTTAGGATTGTAGTCTTGTGAATTCATATGTCTTTCGTTCGCAGATATCACTTACCATCAAGTGGCCTGTCTTCTAAACGCGTCTGTCTTCCCCTTGTCATGAAAAATCTATTTTTAAAAAGAATTAACATGCGTTTCTTATATTAACGTTAGGACCAAATTTTTTAAAGATGTAATACACTTGTACGAACACAAGTTTTATAACACCAATAAACATTTAAACTTGGAGGTAGAAACATGAAGTTCATAGTACAACAAAAATAAAACGTCAAAAATCCTTCGCAAAGTGTTCCAATAATAATTACAGCCGTCAGACCGCTTTGGAAAATTCCAAACACCAATAAACGGAAACTTAAACTGCAATAAAACTTTAGCGATAACGCGGCGTCCAAGGAACTAGCTGTAATTACGGAGTTTTAAGAGATGGCAGTTGCAAAAACTGACTTAGCGCGCCCGTTGAAATATTCGCTCGTTTGTCTCTGTCGCCCATCCCTTTTGGCAACGCGCAGGACAGAGACGGACAGAAGGTGAATTTAGGTAAAACCAATTTTTCTGATAGTGTCATGTAACCGTGTGGTTGCTGGGTTAGAATAGTGTCTCTCCATGTCTTCCCGTGGATGTCGTTGAGGCAACTAAGGGAATAAAGGCTTGTATTACTGTCGGGCGATGGTCTTACAACCTGTCACTAATTCACTGGTAAACATCTGAGCCTGGTTATGCAAAATGTGGTTCCAGAATCATCAACTTTTTATTTAGAGTTGTACCTATGTAATTCTGTAGCTCTGTCTACCCCACTCTGGAAATGAAGGCGTGATATAATTTTTTGAAGACTAAAGTCTCGCTTTTTTTTAACGAAATTCGGAATTCTCGCACTTTGTTTTTCTACCCACGAACTGCCTGGCAGAGATTAGTTTTATTAAGGCCGAGCCACACCGCATGCGTGCGCGTGACACGCACGTCCGGTGCACATCCGGTGTGCCGAAGCCTTTATTTATTAATTTATTTCTTTATTAGGAAACAAATATGCAAAAACAGCACACATGTATAAGTAATTTAGACAATTCATAAGCCAATAAGTTTCCACTTAAAACTAAAAATACATAATGGTCATAACTCATAATGGCTTTTTTTCTGTAATCGTAAACTATTCAGGATTGTTATAAAACAAACCCAACCTAACCTAATGGGTTCTATACAAAAGCCTTTTAAAAAAATCGTGAAAAGTTTACGGTTTCAGAAATGAAACCATAATTTTGTGAACATTATGTTTTATGAACCATAATGTATTTTTAATTTTATAATATTACTAGCGGCCCGCCAGCGGCTTCGCCCCGCTGCAAATTTCTGACGGAGTTTTTGATTATTTTTGCACTTTTTAAACCTTCCCTGTGCCTCTATTCAACTGCGTTATAACCATATCGTTTTTGACCTGTTTCCGTATTGTCAACGTTTGATAACTCTTATGTCATTTACAATAATGGCGACTGTGACATAAACGATTCTTAAACGTGTCAAACACGATATCGTTTTTACCCACCTGAATAGAGGCCCTGGACTATGACAAACATTTTAAAATCAGCCAAATCGGCCCAACCGTTCTCGATTTTTAGCGAGACAAACGAACAGCAATTGTTTTATATATATATATATATATATATATATATATATATATATATAAAACAATTGCTGTTCTGCTGTGTATATATATATATATATATATAAAGCGAGCCGCCAGCAGCTTCGCCCGCTGATTTTTTTTTATATCACTTAGGGGTATGAAAAATAGATGTTGGCCGATTCTCAGACCTACGCGATATACACACAAAATTTTATTAAAATCGGTCAAGCCGTTTCAGAGGAGTTCAATAACGTACACCGTGACACGAGAATTTTATATATTAGATGATACGATTCCGAAACATGTACACGTCAGAAAATTCTTCATTGTAAGCCTTGCATGCTCTGACAAAGAATCTATTTCTTGTAATAGTATGCCGTACATCCAGGAGGAATTGCAAATAGCTTAGTGGAACGAGTTCGCCGATCAGGGGGGTTATTATGACATGACTATGCAAGTCTGTTTACGCTCAGAGAAAAGGACAGAGCTATATAATTGCCACAGCTCTGTCCTTTTCTCTGAGCGTAAACAGAACTGCACAGTTAGGTCATAATAACCCCTCTGGACATCGAATAGATATTTTCAAGAGGAGACTTGGAGAGTATTATTTGATAACCAATTTTCGACGCACTTGTAAAGGCTTCAAATAGGCAGCGTTAAAACTTTTAAATTAATATTTCATTCTTCTTGCAAATTTATTCTGAATATTTTTAATAGTATTAATATGGACATCAAAATGAGGACTCCAGATTATAGTGGCGTTTTCTAAACTAGATCTAACCAATGCGTTATAAAGAAGAATTCGGGATTTAGGTTAAACCATGATACATTCCTATTTTTATTATTATTTGGATGTTTTTCTTAGGTAATGGATTGATTTTGAACTGAAGTTTAATACTGTTATTTTAATTTTATGAACGAATTTTAAAAAGCCGAAATTTTTTAAAAAAAATTGTCCATTTTCTTTAAAATTGTATTAAGTTTTTTTTTGCGCAAAATAATTATATAACGATGGTAAAAAGTAATTCATACATTTTTTAGACGACTTTTACAGCAATCAATTCTATTTTTTTCATACCTTTTAAACATCAAAACGATTCGTGAATAATTATGCGATATTCTAAACCACTTACAGCAAAATTCATAAAACAGTCGCCGGTTTCAGGTCGATTAATCAAAATAAAATAAAAATAAAAACAAAAAGTATATCATACATTCGTTGAAAATCAAAATTATCTTTCGTGTTCCGTATTAAAATTTATAGTAGTAATGTATTTCAACAGTAAAATCACGTCTGTAAAATCACGAAAACCAGCAAAAACGGCAAAATTTCGTATACGGCCTCTTAAGATGATGTCAATTCTACCTAAAGGGTCAACCTTCAGTCACAGTCACACTAGCGCTCATTTTAAGCTGTTATTGGCATATGAGTGACGTTTTCATTTGATATAGCGTTGATAAGGTTAATAATACACGTTGCGCTACTGCCTGGCGCACCCTGTCCCTGGCACTACTCCCCGAATTGGAGCCGACTGCCAGCTAATTGGCCGCTGAGTTATTGAGAATATTTGGACGCGCAATTCCGCTGCGATGGGCTTGTTTATGGCTGAGGTGACGGGCTAACTAACTAATAATTTAGGAAATAAACAAAAACAGTGTTTCTCCTAGACGAATATTGCAATTTGGAATACTTGTGGCAATTATTTCATGCCTACGTGAATTTGCTATCCCATCTTCACAGTAGGTCACTAGACACCAGCTTCCTATTTTAAAGCCCTGACAAAGGTGGCAGGTGTCAATTGAGTATAAATTGCAAAGATAGCGAAGTTTTACCTTATCGAAATTCGGCTCTCTATTTTCTGCCTATTTTACGACGCTCTCAAAGGGGGGGGTTGCCATTATATCAGGGGGTTAATTATCTACCTATCTACAGTGGTTCTATTTTCTGCAAGCTTCGTTTTTCTATGAAACATAAGTGACAAAACATACTGTCAGATGCGAGTGTGAGTGAGACAGCGTCAGCTAGCCATGGAGAAATGAGAAAATATAGAATGTCAGAATAACTCTGTGTGTTTGTCTATTACCTACGCTGTCATGGATAAACCGCTTAACCGATTTAAATTGAATTTGGCATGGAGATGGCTTGAGTCCCGGGAAAGGACATTAATCGCGAAAAGATGGATGGTTTCTGAGGGAGCAGTGAAAAACAACTTCTAAGTAGACGGAGTTGCGAGACACAGCTTATTATATACGTGAAAGTAACTTTGTTTGTTACGTGTCACGGTTAAACCGCTCAACCGATATCGACGAAACTTGATATGGAGATCGCTTGAAACTTGCAAGATAGGACATAGGATACTTCTTACCACGAGTAGCTATAAGCTTCTACGCGGACCGAGTCGCGGGCAATAGCTAGTGCTTAATAGTAACGCCTTTTTGCTTGAAGTCATTAATATCAACTACTCCAAGTCCCAGTTTGACTGACGTTATGAAGGTGTTTTGAAAATTTCGCTAAAATATTAGAACGATCGATCTCGTCTCCGGTGACAAGTGAGTAATGTTGTGTCTAACCTTGTCTGCTCTGCGAGATCATTAAAAATATTTAAGCCTTAACATTTTATTTGAAAGCCTAAAAATATGTTTTTCTGACATCCATGTCATGACCATGGTCTATATTGGCTCACATACAATTTTTGTATTGCTTCGCTAACCTTCGCTCCCGTAATATCATTGTAACCTCACCTGGGCCTCTACTCTATTGCGGTTGACGTATTCGTATTGTTTTTAACTCCTCCGCCATTACTACAACTATGATGATCTAGCTGCGATTACTCTTTTTTATTATTCACTGTTGCTTATGATATATGACGGTTCATGGTATGTCTAGCTTGAAGCTAGCGCCATCACCCCACTTAGTTACATATTATAATTGTAATTTCTGGCTTCTCTGAAAACCATCGCATCGTGATGAAACGTTTCCCAACGTTTTATCACATTAGCTGAGAGAAGACCATTTTGGTAGGCTTATGTAACATTAGTCTTAAGTATGTAATCTACAGAAACAATACAATGAAGATACCAGAAAATAATGTACAAAGGCGAACTTATCCCTTCCAGCTAACCCTTGAGAGATTGAGAAAAGTGAAAGGTTGTGCATCGAGTAGTTTACAAATTTCTTTAGGATAAGAGCATACAAATAAGTCCTAACAATAAACATAAAATTAACTACATTCAAATACTAACATAAATATGCTAGACACAAAAATATATATTTATAAATCGATATACATACTTAAACTTACATAAACTACATTTATGTAAAGGACAGTTGATATAATATTTAATTTAGGAGCTAGGGTCTTAAGTTTTTTTTTAATTATAATTACTAACATTTCTAAATTTATACCCTAGTGCTGCTAGTAATTATGGTTGCCAAATAAACATTTGTTCTTTTTTTCTATTCCAATACACTTATTGTGTTATAAAAAATATAATAATATATCAAAACTAGAACATCTCCGTAAATTTGCGTCCTTGGTGTATTAACATAATTTTCCAACTGTTACTTTGCGCCAGACGTAAGTTTACAAATTAAAAATAAACCTCACTATAAAACCAGTATGGCGTCCACCTGCCCCGTAACTTTTTAATTTTGCGTCGCGTAACGCAGTTATTCCTCGCCGCACTTGTAAAAAGAAGGATTAAGTTAAGCATGTCCTTATTTAAACACTCTACTCGTGGCCCAGTTTGAGCTGGTTCGCAATTTAAAAGTCTTTTTCATCTAAACTGTGTTTACAAAGTTTTTCCAGCGTTATTAAATATCATTGCTTTAACTTTTTAGGTTTCTGCCAAACAATTATCTCTAGTGGATCTAATATAGTTAAGGGGTATTTTCAAAATAAAGTGTACCCTAGTTAAGGAAAATTAAGAAACGTTAACTATGGTCAGTTTTGTGACTAAATTAGCCATATAAACGTATGGCTAATTTCGTCACAAAACTGACAACAGTTAACGTTTTTAGGGTTCCGTAGCCAAATGGCAAAAAACGGAACCCATATAGATTCGTCATGTCTGTCTGTCTGTCCGTCCGTATGTCACAGTCACTTTTTTCCGAAACTATAAGAACTACACTGTTGAAACTTGGAAAGTAGATGTATTCTGTGAACCGCATTAAGATTTTCACACAAAAATATAAAAAAAACATAAATTTTGGGGGTTCCCCATACTTAGAACTGAAACTCAAAAAAAAATTTTTCATTAAACCCATACGTGTCATCTATGGATAGGTCTTCAAAAATGATATTGAGGTTACTAACATCATTTTTTTCTAAACTGAACAGTTTGCGCGAGAGACACTTTCAAATTGTTGAAATGTGTGTCCCCCCCCTGTAACTTCAAAAATAAGAGAATGATAGAACTAAAAAAAATATATGATGTACATTACCATGCAAACTTCCACCGAAAATTGGTTTGAACGAGATCTAGTAAGTAGTTTTTTTTTTAATACGTCATAAAAACGTTGATCAAAGCTACAACGAACTTTTATATTATGTTACTTGCTGCTACGGAACCCTTCATGGGCGAGTCCGACTCGCACTTGGCCGCTTTTTTAACTTTCTCTAACTATGGTACACTTTATAATAAAAATGCCCTAAGACCTATTGACTCACTTAGTAACATTTTATTTGTATTTTACTTTTCATGCTGTATTTGTTTATGGTGTTCAATAAAGAATATTTTGTATTGTATTGTATTGTATAAATAAAGGGACATAATGGTCGTCTCTGTCCGACAAGTACGTAAGTGTGAGAGGGATGGTTGCTTCATCCACTTATAACCACTGCGATAAAAAGCGACCATAATTTGCCCGCAGCTTTTTACTATTTTGACATGATTTATCTTTTTTGTTTAAACCAGGCCAGTGCTTGTTGTGTATGTATTTTTTTAAACTCAATTGGGTTGTGGGAAAGTCTGCTAAGTTGGGGAAGAATTTCTTTTAATGTTATTATATAAATATGCGTAATTTTATGCATAATTTAAATTTTATTTTATATTACTTGAATATTTTGGGTTTTAAATAAATGTTTCTTTATGCGATAAATTATAGTAAGCAAAGCGGGAGTGGTATTTGCGGTACAATGAAATGTCGCTTCGCTTTGAACTGCCAAAAAAACGTATCGCATCGCTTCGTTTCGAGTAGTTTTGCGTTTGCAAACAGGGGCCTTAATGTACATAGTTTTACTACACGTTACCGCATTGTTTTAAACAAAATCAAAATGTTTATTCAGTTAATAGGCCACTATAGGGCTCTTTTACACGTTGGTAATATGAAGTGAATCTACTAACGCTTCGGTTGTCTTGTGACCATCATTGAAACTTGGCGTCTTTTGCTGTTAAGAGCTTTCGTAACGACTTAAATAAGATTACAATAGCGCTAAAAATAATGTAGGATTTTTTTTATGTTAAGGAGAAGGCATACGAGCTCGCAGGCCACCTGATGGTAAGTGGAATTTGAGACCCATAGACATTTGAAATCTCAAGACTATAATCCTAAAACCGCAAATGCGTTGCCAACCCTGAGGACTAAGGTGGAATGCCTCTATGCTAGTAATTTCACCAGTTTGTCTTATTCCTTTGCTTGGCGGGTGGTTAATGGATAAGATGGTGGTAGCGATCCGGACGGACCCTGCACAGAGTCCCACCACCACTAAGCCCCCAATGCACTAGGATAAGACCCCCAATGTGCTTACGTAAGACAGTGAGTAAAGACTACCAAAGGACATTACGGGCGTTACACCGTAGCCCATAGCAACATCTTTAGCTGTGTAGCAGATTCTACGAATGCTACGAATAGTGCTCCCGCGTAGCAGACCATTTTTGCCCGAAAATGTGTTCATTAGCACATGGTTGCGTTTGTCACGATGAATAAATGTTGAGAAAGCATCCGTCACTCTCGCACTTACATGTGTTACATAATTGTCAGAAAGTGACGGATGTTTTGTCCACATTTATCCACAGCGATTTACTTTACTGTTGATCTTTATTTGTATAGATTTATGACACCGTGAGAGTCTTTGGCAGTTGTATTATTAATTGGTACAACATAATAATAATTAGTTTTATAGCTAGCAAGTTAAGTTAACTCTTTGGCTAATAATAGTACTGTTATTGATATTAACAATGTTGCTACCTGTAATTGAGTGAGCATGCGTAAGTTATTACAATGCAAACTTTTTTTATTATGAGATCATGTAATGTAACACTTGTTGGTATTCCTTAATAAATAAATGTAAAATTGGGATTAAGGGTGTTTTTGAAAAAAACATAATATCGAGATTGAATTTATTACTCGTAATAATGAAAATCCAAGCGTTATTTACATAACTTTTTGTTGTGGCATGATGAAGGTAAACGGCCAACCCAGACCACAGGCTACCTGATGGTAAGTGACTGAAGTCCATAGATATTTTCAATCACAATATTAAAATCTTACGATAACAGTCTCAAGACTGCAAATGTATTGCCGACTCTGAGAACTTAGATAGAATGCCTCTATGCTAGTAATTTCAACGGCGTACTTCCGCACTGAAACACAGTAATGCGAACAATGTGACTTGGCGGCATTATAAAGGATAAGATGGAAGCGATCCAGATGTACCCTGCACAAGGTCCTTCAACCGCTAAACTAATTTATTTACATACATACATACATAACATCACGCCTTCATTCCCAGAGTGGGGTAGGCAGAGCTACAGAAATACCAACAACTCTAAAAAGACTCGTTGATAATTCTGTAACTACATTTTGCACAACCAGGCCAAGAAGTTTACTAGTGTATTAGTGACAGGTTGCAAGCCCATCGCCTAACAATACTACAAGCCCTTCTTCCCTGAGTCGCCTCTTACGACATCCACGGGAAGACAATGGAGTGGCACTATTCTAACCCGGTAACCACACAGGTAATTAACTAATTTATTTTTAGTGCTATATTTCATTTTAATAATAATGTTCCTTATTTATTACAATTATTAATCATGAGGACGGAAACCGTAATCAACAAAAAGCAAAAACCTAAGTTCCATAAATAACTGTAGCTTTGTTTGGGCGGCGGAAGTAAACGTGAACATGGGGTTACTCGCCGCCATTTGCAAATATGAAACGAAATATATAGCTTTAGAGCAAAGCAAAACAAGGATAGAAAATTAAATATTTGAAAAATAAAAACAACTCTAAGAGGATTGTGAAGCGATGCTAAAACCGCGTAGCTGTCAAAAATAATCCATACAAATTTAGCTCCGGGCGATAACGTTTCTCACCCCCTAAATCTAATCGGATTTCCACGATTTTTGATTGATGAAAATAAAATTACCGTTTTTTATTGAAAACTCATAGGTATTCCACAAAATTAATAAAATATCAGTCCAAGTCAAATTACAACTTAAGAATGAGTAATTTTAGAAGCTTAAGTACGTTCAATATTAATGGTTTAAAATATCAGACAGTTTATTAAAGATTAATGATTTAATTTTGATCATTAATATTATCAATTTGGTCGACACCAATTTTATTGTTCGGGTCAAGCACTATATTATTTGATAATTGGAGTTGGATTTAATGCTTAGTTAAGAAATTTACATTTATTAAATTGTACGAGTATGTCTATGTTTGTATGTATGTAAAATGTTATATTCTATTCAATATTTTGAATTTTCATATGAATTAGTTTACACCGCCTACAATGTTTTTGTGTCCTTACGTATTTCTCTGCCCAAATATGTTTGGAAACTGTGATTAAATTATACTGTTCCGTGTTTTGTATTTTGTTTTTAACGCTAAATAAAACTTTTTTAAATAATTACATTCTGTTTAGTTTATAATTGATTTGTTAAAATACGGGTATATCTTACAAAAATGCGCCTACGTTCTGCCCTAAGGGCGTGCAAATTTTAAGTAGGAAGGATATCGTATTTAGTTTACTAAATATAACTAACACCTGAGTCTAATATGCAACTTATGCATGCAATGATTCATGTTATAAGGCTATTATTAGCCCCAGAACATAGAAGTCGCTTCTTCAGTAAAAGACTCGAGCACTCTAATTAAGTCTCTCGCTTAATACACACACACACACACACACACACACACACACACACACACACTCGCGCGCACGCGCACTCATACATGATTTTATAATGTAATAAATAGTAAAAAGCTTTAATTTTTAGGTTACGCCAATACCAAATTAACTTTGTTAAAATATTTTTAAACTAAAAAAAAATTTTTGTGGTTCTTGTGTAAAACGTAAACCGACTCACGGGTCCCAAGATACAGGCCCAGCCTAGTTTGCGGTCCACTGGATATTGTACCTTACGTGTAAACTGTTTAATTTTTATTTATAAATTTTGTTATGTTCTTAACTAAAAATATAACTTATTTATATGTCAAATAATTTAAAACTACTTATATTTTATTTAGTATCTATTAATTACTTTAAAATCCATTAAAAAAATAATTCTAGTTGGTCGAATATTATAATAACATTTCTTAATTAAGAACATAATGAGTTTCTTTATAAATTGTGTTAAATAAAAAAAATCGGTAGTTGGTGAAATGACGACTTGTGAACAGCTCTCGCAAACATAAATATCATGTAATTACTTAATACATAATAAGGTTTCCTTAGCCAAGTCGTTGTTTACTGCTAAAACGTCTCATAACTTGTCGAGAGTCCTTAAAACTACTATTAAGCGTTACATATCTACATTTTATAAGATGTATTTACCAAAAACGCGAAAAAAATGTCATCCTATTAAGCATTTTAGCTACCTAGATTTAAAGCACAAATTATGTTTGATATAATCACTGCTTAGGCTTTGTTAGAAACTGGATACACTAGAAATCGGAAGGGGCCGCCCTAGGCGTACTTTTATTTTATAAAATCGGGGAAATACTGGACAAGGGCGGAATCTTAAGTACCCGAAACCGACGTGCACGTGTCAAAAAGAGTAACTACTTTTTGTGGGTAGGCACTCCCGTACCATTGTAAGATTACCCACAGTAATATTTCTAAAATCTTAATGTAAAATATAACTTATGGTTAAGATAATCAATGTTTTAAATATAGGAAGTAATTTTATTCTTTGATGTGTATAACTATTATTTAAACAATTGTTACAAAATATTGCTTCTGTTTTGTTTGTACATTTTTGAACGATAATAATTCCTTGTTAGATTTCTAAACGAAATATTTATTGGAATAATAGTGGCATCTGATTGGTTGCAAACTATCATTGGTTGACATTTTTACTGACCTGTGATTGGTTATATCACAGTAATTTAGTGATTACCATTGGTCGATAAATGTATCAGCTGTGGTTTGTTATCATCATGGTTTTGTGGCTTGCTACTGGTTGTAATTCAAATTGATTAGAGATGTTAATTGGTTTACAACCTGAGATTTCTATTGGTCGAATGTGGCGGGAATTTGTCGGGCAGGAAAGGGTATAAAAAGCGGTGCTCGATAGCATCGACAAGTTTTTCTGCCCGGCGAGCTCCAGTAACAAGTTAAGTACCCTTACTATCTTGCTCTTATTGTTTCCTATTGTGTCTTACTATGTTTTATGTGTGATGTTGCTGTGTAATAATCCTGTGACTATGATTGTTTATGTAAACCTTCATAGCCTATTAGAAAGTTTCTCTTTGTGAATATAATCCCTGTGTACTTACATTCCTCACTCCAACATGGAGTAGATATTATTACTTAGTCCATTTTGCTGTTTACTGTGTTTTCTGTGTGTCATAGATAAAGTAGCTATTATTACAATATTCCACAGTTACTATGAAAAGATCAATATACCAAATCTCTGCCAGTTTTCTTTTCAACATTTAATTTAAATTCCGCCATAGCTTAGTTGTATATTAAAATCTTTGCCAGATAATACTTCAAAATGTATGTAATCAGCTTTAATAACTTGTATTGTATACCATTCTTCAACTATCGAATATATCAATGTCTGTACATATTTAGCTCGTTTAGGACTACAAATACCCACAGTTTGACATAATATAAAAATGTATGGTATAATCCGCTGTTTTACTTATTATCTATCTACCCTCGCTAATTTAATCATCATAATTTAAAATCATTCTTCCAGTAACAAATTTATCTAGTTCTATCTTTAACCTATTTTAACATCAGAAGTGGGATGACGAATGGCACATTTTAATGTTTAAACTTTATCAGTTTCAGCTAAAGAAAAGATGGATCCCTCATTGCTGGAAAAATTGCTGACATCTATCAAAGATGCTGTAGCTGGGAATCGTCGCCAAGATGACGTCGCGTTGCCAGTTTTTGACCCTGCAAAGAACGACTCCGGGGCAGCAGGATGGTGCGACGAAGTCCAAACTCTTGGCGAAGACCTTGGATGGAGCAGCAACACCAAAGTAGCAAAAGCCGGTAAGGCCCTTCGAGGCTCGTCCTTATTATGGTTTGAATCATGGGAGCCCGAGAGTGGGCGAACATGGGCAAACTTTCGATCTGAACTGATTGACTTGTACCCTGAGAAGAAAAATTTAAGTGACAATTTAAGTAAAGCGGTGTTATATAATTCGGATCAAGCTGATACTTACTGCGAGTATGCTAGGGAGAAGATTCGTTTATTAGGCAAGACTAAGATTGCTTTTACTGAGGCTCAGAAGATTGAATTAATTTGTGGTAGTATACGTGATATAAGTGTAAGGATGGCGTCTTTCAACAGCAATATCCGTAACACGTCAGAATTAATTACCTTATTTTCTTCTTACATTAAGTCGAGAAAAAGACCTTATGAACAAGGTAGTTACGAGAATACCTCTGGGTCCAGCGTGGCCCTAAAACGTACAAGACCAGACATTCAATCTAGTACTATACCTAGAGAAATAAAATGTTTTCTGTGTGGGAAGGTGGGACATTTCAAGGCACAGTGTGTTAAAAATACTCGTATTAATGATAATTTTTTAACCAGGAATGCGGATACCCCGCAATTTAAATATTTATCAAACGAAACAAAAGTGTGTTCCTTTTGTAAAAAAATTGGGCACGATGACTCTGTCTGCTATCATAAGAAACGAAATTTGATTCGCCTAACTGAAACTTCCCAGATTCCCGCACAGAGGGCTGTTAACAGTTTAAAAAAAGATGATTGACAATTAACCGAAATTAAGATTAAGAAAATTACAATAAAATCATTAATTGATACTGGGGCGACGTGTAGTGTTATCAAAGAATCATTGGCAAGGCGATTTGATTGCCCTCTCTCGCCTTGCTCCCAATATCTTGATGGAATAGGAAAAAACCGTGTTTTTGTATTTTCAACAATTTCGGTCCCCGTACAATTTGATGACATAACGATTGATTTAAATTTACATATAATCAAGGATGAGGATCTTAGTTATGATTGCATTATTGGAAGAGATGCTGTAAAATCACCTGATTTAGAAATTAGATCTGATTCAACTGGTTCTAGGTTAGTGCGAAAGTTTTCTCAAATTAATAATGAAGTAAATTTTGTAAAACCCTGTTCTGTTAGTGTTAATTTGACAGAATTAAATGATGTTACAAAGCATCTGGATCAAAACTTGCAAACGGAAATACAAAAATTTTTTTTTAAATATCCTTCGGTACTTCCATCGTCTAATTCACTTAGTACAGTTACGACGGGCGAACTTAACATAAAGTTAAAAAACGATGAAATTGTTAATTATCGTCCTTACAGACTAGCCCCTGTTGAAAAAGAGAAAGTTAAGGATATAGTTGACGAATTACTGAGGAATAAAATTATTCAAGAAAGTGATTCACCGTTTTCAAGTCCCGTAATTTTGGTAAAAAAGAAAAACGGAGCTGATCGAATGTGTATAGACTACAGAGCTTTAAATCGAAATATTGTCAAGGACAATTATCCGCTTCCACTTATAGAGGATCAGATAGATAAACTAGGCAAAGCTAAGTACTTCATCTCTATTGATATGAAAAATGGTTTTTACCAAATACCAGTCTCTAAGGAGTCTATTAGGTATACTGCTTTTGTAACGCCCGATGGACATTACGAATTCTTAAAAATGCCTTTTGGTATATGCAATGGTCCGGCCGTTTTTCAAAGGGCGATTACAAGGGCAGTGAGACATTTAGATTTCCTTTTAGTATATATAGACGACTTGCTCATCCCATTTCAATCTTTTAGTGAAGGGCTTGACTATCTTGAACAAACTGTAAAAGCTTTGTGCGATGCTGGATTTACTATAAACATTGGTAAATGTAAATTTTTCGTAGAAGAGATAGAGTATTTGGGTCGTCATATCTCTAGAGATGGAATAAAGCCGAGTGATGATAAAATTACTGCTTTGAAAAATTCACCAGTTCCTTCTAATATAAAACAAGTTCGCCAGTTTATGGGATTAGCAAGTAATTTTCGGAAGTTTGTTCCCAATTTCGCGTTTCGAACTGCTTGTATAACTAAACTACTGAAAAATAATCAAAAATGGGAATGGGGATCTGAACAGGATGCAGCACGTAGATATGTTATCCAACATTTAGTCTCAAAACCATTGTTATCTATTTATGACCCAACATTACCAACAGAATTGTACACAGACGCTAGTGCATTAGGATATGGGGCCATATTGACACAGAAATTAGGCAAACTAACTCAAGTGGTAGCATATTATAGCAAAAGAACAACTCAAGCAGAGTCAAAGTATAGTTCTTATGACTTAGAAACATTAGCAATTTACAATGCTCTTAAACATTTCCGCGTGTACTTGTTAGGCATACATTTTACCATTATAACAGACTGTAATGCAATTAAAAGCACTGCCAAAGTAAAAGACTTAACTCCTCGAGTAGCTCGGTGGTGGACATTTATGCAGGATTTTTCCTTTGATATAATGTACAAGAAAGGTAAATACATTGGTCATGTAGATTTTCTGAGCCGAAACCCTGTAGAAATGTCGACATCATTGCCACTATCTGCTCCTTTATCTAACCCTAATAACCATGACGAAGTTTTATCTGACTTTAGTTTCAAAACCAATTCAGTTTGTGTCATAAATTATGCCCAGTCGTGGTTAGGAATAGCCCAGCAAACCGATCCAGAAACTCAATCCTTAGTTGAAAGAGTCCAAACCGGTACAATTGATACAGAACAATATTGCATTATAAATGATTTACTTCATTATAAAATAGAACCTACGGCTGAGCCTAAACTTTACATTCCAAAAGGTAAAAGATTAGAGATACTACGTCTATTTCATGACGAGAATTGTCACGTTGGTTATTACAAGACGTTAGATAAAATTCTTGAGCACTTTTGGTTCCCGGGTATGACAGCTTTTGTAAAAAAATATCTTTCACATTGTCTAATTTGTGTAGAATATAAAAGTCACGCAGGACCTAAACAAGGCCTTTTGCATCCTATAGACAAAACTCCAATTCCATTTCATACAATTCATTTAGACTGTACAGGGCCTTTTCCGCAGTCTACTGATGGTTATAGATATATTTTGATTATAATTGATGGTTTTACGAAATTCTGTATACTCAAAAAATTGAAAACTTTAAGTGCTGAAGAATTGGTCCCTCTCATTCGCGACACTATTACCGAATTCGGTACGCCTACTCTAGTTATAACTGACAGGGGTACTAATTTCAGTGCCAGTCAGATACGAGCATTATTTAGAGATCTAAATATTGAACACCATATGATTTCCACCGGTACCCCTAGGGCTAATGGACAAGTTGAACGGTATGTGTCAACTGTTGTCAATATGTTAAGTTGTACCTGTAATGATGTGTCAGATTGGCCGAACGAAATATGGAAGGTACAGCAATCTTTGAATACTACGATTCAAAGCTCTACTGGTTTTTCTCCTATACGATTATTAATAGGATATAATGCAAATATTCCTTGTATACAAGCTAAAATATCTGAGGTAGTTGACGATTCAAATAATCAAAATGTTGACTTGAACTATGATCGAAATCAGGCCTATCGGCGTCTTCAACACGTATCTGAAAAAATTAAAAATAAATTTGATACGGTTAGACGAAATAATAAACTATTCAATGTAGGAGATAATGTTTATGTCAGCCAAGTTCATAGGCGACATAACAAATTAAGTCAAAAATATAAGGGTCCTTATAAAATATCGAGTTTATTGCCATACGAACGTTATGAATTAAAAGGCAGAGGTAACCTTAGAAACATCACTGTGGCTAAAGAAAAGCTTAGATACTGGCCAGGAGAATGGATAGATATTGCTGTTGAAAACGATTCTGAATAATGGTGTATTTTGATTGTACTTTTTTTTGGGTTTTAGTGATTTGTGATCTGAATGATAGTAATGTGATATGATTCGATTCTGTCTGACGATCTGTCGTCTGATATTGAGCTTGGAAGTCACTAGAGGCAGGTGATAGAGCTAATATGTCAGGGCGACAGGTTAAATCGAAAATAAAAGACGTTGTAATGATTTGATTCGATTCTGCCTGACGATCTGTCGTCTGATATTGAGCTTGGAAGTCACTAGAGGCAGGTGATAGAGCTAATATGTCAGGGCGACAGGTTAAATCGAAAATAAAAGACTTTGTAATGATTTGATTCGATTCTGCCTGACGATCTGTCGTCTGATATTGAGCTTGGAAGTCACTAGAGGCAGGTGATAGAGCTAATATGTCAGGGCGACAGGTTAAATCGGTTGTTATATATTATATATTATATGATACTATACGATACTGTATAAGTCGGTAGTCTGATATTGAGCTAGGAGGTCACTAAGGTGATAGGGCCAATATGACAGGATTACTGGTTAAATGTTTAATGAAGTACTTCGAGAGCGAAGTACATGTCAGTATGGCCGTGTCAAAAAGAGTAACTACTTTTTGTGGGTAGGCACTCCCGTACCATTGTAAGATTACCCACAGTAATATTTCTAAAATCTTAATGTAAAATATAACTTATGGTTAAGATAATCAATGTTTTAAATATAGGAAGTAATTTTATTCTTTGATGTGTATAACTATTATTTAAACAATTGTTACAAAATATTGCTTCTGTTTTGTTTGTACATTTTTGAACGATAATAATTCCTTGTTAGATTTCTAAACGAAATATTTATTGGAATAATAGTGGCATCTGATTGGTTGCAAACTATCATTGGTTGACATTTTTACTGACCTGTGATTGGTTATATCACAGTAATTTAGTGATTACCATTGGTCGATAAATGTATCAGCTGTGGTTTGTTATCATCATGGTTTTGTGGCTTGCTACTGGTTGTAATTCAAATTGATTAGAGATGTTAATTGGTTTACAACCTGAGATTTCTATTGGTCGAATGTGGCGGGAATTTGTCGGGCAGGAAAGGGTATAAAAAGCGGTGCTCGATAGCATCGACAAGTTTTTCTGCCCGGCGAGCTCCAGTAACAAGTTAAGTACCCTTACTATCTTGCTCTTATTGTTTCCTATTGTGTCTTACTATGTTTTATGTGTGATGTTGCTGTGTAATAATCCTGTGACTATGATTGTTTATGTAAACCTTCATAGCCTATTAGAAAGTTTCTCTTTGTGAATATAATCCCTGTGTACTTACATTCCTCACTCCAACATGGAGTAGATATTATTACTTAGTCCATTTTGCTGTTTACTGTGTTTTCTGTGTGTCATAGATAAAGTAGCTATTATTACAATATTCCACAGTTACTATGAAAAGATCAATATACCAAATCTCTGCCAGTTTTCTTTTCAACATTTAATTTAAATTCCGCCATAGCTTAGTTGTATATTAAAATCTTTGCCAGATAATACTTCAAAATGTATGTAATCAGCTTTAATAACTTGTATTGTATACCATTCTTCAACTATCGAATATATCAATGTCTGTACATATTTAGCTCGTTTAGGACTACAAATACCCACAGTTTGACATAATATAAAAATGTATGGTATAATCCGCTGTTTTACTTATTATCTATCTACCCTCGCTAATTTAATCATCATAATTTAAAATCATTCTTCCAGTAACAAATTTATCTAGTTCTATCTTTAACCTATTTTAACACACGCATGACTCGATGTATGAATGTGGAAGAAGCGAAAGAGATTTGTCAGGATCGTAGCAGATGGAAAGAAGTGGTTTCTGCCTACCGCTCTGGGAAACAGGCGTTATTTAATGTATGTATGTATGATACGCTAATTTCTAATAAACTACATATTCCGTAGTTACATCACTTTGCTCGGGCTATAAGGCGCGTGTCGTTTAAATGTGTTCGAGTTAATAATCATTCCGCGGATATGCTCTTATTGCCGGGTTAGGATGGTGTACACTAGAGGGGAACACGATGATGAAAATATAAAATTTGAACCGGTAATAGTATCAGTAACGACTCAAGTTTTTGAAGTCAACATTGCAAGAACTCGACTCATATTTACAGAACTCTGAGCTCAAAACACTTCCGATTTTTTTTGGTCGTGAGTCGAGTCCTTTTTCGAGTCTTATCGAGTCCAAGGGGCCTAACATGGTCATGTTTATCGATGTTGATAAACGTGGATAACACTACTAAGCTGTCACTTTCTGACCAGTATGTCAGTGCGAGAGTGACGGAAGCGTTTTCCACATTTATCCACATCGATATAGGCCCCCTGTTAGGCTATGTTATGCCCCCTGTCCACAACGTAAGCTTTAGAAAAGACTCAGGCCATCGTATCTTTTATAGTTTTTTTCAACTGTAGGTGTGCATCAGATAGACTGGAGTCCTAAAATAAAGACTTACTATTGAAGTTTCTATCGAAATATCTATAGATCTACTCGTACCTATCTAATGAAATTGACTTGATGTCATGTTATAGAAAATGTTTGAAATAAAAATAAAATTAATATAATGAAATGTTCTATAAAATCCTTTGTGTTACTAAAATCGTTTTTAATAATTTGAATCCAATATGGCTATTTATTTCAGTTGAGTTCTAATAATAACTACTTAGCAAAAGCCTTAAGTGTAAACAAAACACTCGAGTATTTATAGAAGACTATAGGTACTTAAATGGAAATGGGCCGGACACTTATGCAGGATGGGTAATAATAGATGGACATAGACAATAACGGAATGGGATCCAAGAGAAGAAACAAAAAAAGAGGACGACCAAGGAAGAGATGGGCAGACATATTCGTGGAGAGAGCAGGACCTGACTGAATGACGAAAGCTAGAAACAGGAAGTATGGAAGAAAATAGTAATAGTAGTGGTGGTAGGACCCTGTGCAGGGTCCGTCCGGATCGCTACCACCATCTTATCCATTAACCATCCGCCAAGCAACAGTGTTCGCATTTTTGTGTTCCGGTGTGGGGATAAGACAACCGGTGAAATTACTAGCATAGAGGCATTCCATCTTAGTCCTCAGGGTTGGCAGCGCATTTAATTTTGAGGTCTTAGATTATAATATTGAGAATTCAAATGTCTATGATGGGTCTCAGATTTCACTAACCATCAGGTGGCCTGAGTGCTCGTGTGCCTTCTCATTAACAAAAAAAAAAAAAAAAAACCAATGCTTTGAATACGGGGATGAAAATAATATATACGATTAAAAATACGATAATGTTAAGGAAATAATTATAGCAATCATTATTAAGTTTAAATAAATATATAAATATATTATCAATGATCAATAACTCTAAATCCGAATACTCTTCTCATTGTAATGATGTTTTATACATAATGTTTAATGAAAAGAAAAATAAAGTTTATATTAATGCAGGTTTAATAAAATAATTGTAAATGTATATGTAGTAAAGAATAAAGGCTTTATTATTATTATTATTATTATTATTATAGGTACAGAAGACTCAAGTCCCTCCCAAGTTTAAAAGAACTCAAGCTTCGATTCAATAACTGGTCTATAAAACCAAGCTGAGTACTAACGCTAGATTTATGTCGCGTTCTGTTAAAACGAAGTAAAATGTTAAGCCCTGCGGCACTGGACCAAATCCTTTGCGAGAAGGTTGTCATTGTCAAAAATGTATAAAGTTGACGTGAGGGCTGGGCTGGGATCCTACACGGTAATAACGATATCGTCTTTGACGTATTTCCGTATTGTCAACGTTTTGATAACTTTTATGCCATTTACAATAATGGCGACCTAGTCATAAACGATTTTAAAACACATCAAACGCGATATCGTTATAACGCAGTAGAATAGAGGCCAATTAGTTAGGTACATGCTTGGAATGATAAGCTTCTTACCTGGTATGCTTTTGAAAATTTAGTTATTAACAAGTAAAATATAGGTACTGTCCTCGATACTCTCGTAATGATTGGATTCCCACGATACAGGCTACGCCTAGTGTGGGAGTCACTGCTATACTGTAAAACCTGCATTAACTGTGTTTTTTGGTAAATAAATATATTTGTATTTGTATTTGTAGGTTCTAATTAAACAACCTAACTAAAAAGTATTGAAAACAATACAAAGACTCAGTGTCCCCCAGTCCTAAAAAGTAAATCACGGAGTAATTTGCCAAGTGACTTTATACAGCTTTATTATTTAGGACGCCGTCTGAGACACAATGGGAAATTAATGTGACAGAGTTACAACGATTGCCGCATTCTGGTGCGGTGGGACCATGCCGCAGTAAACAACACCGAGGCCGCTTAATGAAGAATGCTGCTCTTAATTTGATATTGTGAATTTGGGTGTTTATTATGGCCTGTCAAGTTCGAGCGTGGCCCTTCTACAGTTCTGTGTAGGGGAGGGTATAGGAGCTCGGTGGCCTATATTTCGTTTTTTTTAAGATGAGAATGTGTCCGTATTTTGCACCCGTTTTTTCTTTTAACGAAGTCAAAATTAGAAATTTTAAATAATTGTCTCTGCTATAAGTAATTAATAACAAGAATTAGAAAATTTGCATATTTTTTTTCAGTATTGGCTGCTTTATAAAGGAAACATGTGAAAATTTGACCATTATTAGTCTCATCCCAAAAAAAAGTAAGGATGAGTGACATAGGGAGTCGATGCGTGATCGTACGGTACCGAGTTCGAACACGCGGTCAACGTACCATGATTTTTATACTAAACTAGTGGGTTAAGCATTATACATATAAACCTTCACCTTGAATCACATCTATTAAATAAAACCGCATTTAAATCCGTTGCGTAGTTTTAAAGATCTAAGCGACCGACAGACAGCGGGAAGCGACTTTGTTTTATACTATGTAGTAACCCAATGCTCTTACGGTGAAGGAAAGACATGTGGGTCACGCAGTTTTAGGTTAGCGTCATTCCTGTGGACAAGCCGAAAGTTAACATTTTTACGGCCTAATTTTCTGGCTAAGCCCATACCCGCATAAACGGCGTCAGGACTGCTTTAGACCTATCATATAAGAACGAAACTTATATGCACTCAAGCTTTTAACTGTTGACCACAGGAGAGACAAGTTTTGTTTTTAAGAGTGTGTAAAGACTGTGCACAATAAAATCTGGTCATCAATGCTCTGGTGTATTTTTTTAATTAATGCTAATTTTCAAGCAGCACTTTTTTGTAAAATAACAAGTGGTTATGAAATTACATAGTAAAAATACAATCGTAATCAAATGTTAGAGCGTCTGTGACTTAAACCATTATATAATCTACAGTATCAATATTTATTTGTAGACGGTCTTCTGACAGTCTTTACCAAAATCAAACATTAACGAAAATCAAACATCAATGCATTTTAGCTACACAGTTACTAAATGTAATAATTCTCCATCCAAAGTAAATTTGTTAGGAAGCCCTAGAATGACCCATAAATAACAACCCTGTATATTTGAAAGTATGCCATAATATAACTGTTTTTCATAATTTAATTTGCACTAATTTCATTTGCCATAATGGTCACTGGCTATAATCTTATTTTTTCCTAATATCACATACCATAACTTAATTTGCCATAAAGTATTTTTTTTTAATTCGTTAAACTTTCAGGTATTTTTTACATGCCATCGTATAGAGCCCTATAGGTTAGGCTAGGTTTGTTTTATTACAATTCTGAAACATTCACGGTTTCAGAAAAAAAAATATTATGGCACATTACTGTTATGGCATATTAAATTATGTCATATGAAATTCGGGCAAGTTAAATTATTGCATATGACGTATATAATTCGGTCAAACGATAGAGACTGACCTGTAATAATCTTCAATGTATTTAAGTAAGTTGAGGTATCCTAAGATATACACTTTGTTTTCTATGTCCATAAAAATCCAGTAATGTATCTTTACAGAGATTTTGGGATAAAAACGAGATATCAAACTTCTCTTGTAAAAATTCTACTATACCCACTTTCCTAACGAAAACAGTCGCCTTCTCAAAGACTTCCCCCTGATCATTACCCTTGCAAAGCACCGTAAGTATGAAGTGGAAAATTAAAGTTGTAAATACATTCAAGAGTCCCGCAAATTGTTTCCCCATTACGTAGCATTTGCATAAATATTACACTTACAGCGATTTGCCTTGGTGCCATAGCGGGGAGGGTATTTCGCGGTCTGTGTATTCTTGAAATAAACGCTTTTGAAATTGTCTTCTCGCTCCGAATTTTGGCTAAAAAAAACAAGCTTGATGAGAGAAAATGAGCTCAGGAATAATTCTTACGCGCTTTCTAACTATACTGGGTGATTTTGGGGTGGTAATGATCCAGAATGGCCAAAAGTGAATAAGATGATGGGACCAACCACCAAATCGCCAAAAAAAAACCAGCTGTTCCAAACATTAACTCTCAATTAATTCACCGTTAATGTATGAAACACCTGTTTTTAGGGTTCCGTAGCCAAATGGCAAAAAACGGAACCCTTATAGATTCGTCATGTCTGTCTGTCTGTCCGTCCGTATGTCACAGTCACTTTTTTCCGAAACTATAAGAACTACACTGTTGAAACTTGGTAAGTAGATGTATTCTGTGAACCGCATTAGGATTTTCACACAAAAATAGAAAAAAAACTATAAATTTTGGGGGTTTGACATACTTAGAACTGAAACTCATTTTTTTTTTGATCAAACCCATACGTGTGGGGTATCTATGTATAGGTCTTCAAAAATGATATTAACGAATTGATTTGAATTGATATTAGAGAATGATAGAACTAAAAAAAAAATATGATGTACATTACCATGCAAACTTCCACCGAAAATTGGTTTGAACGAGATCTAGTGATTAGTTTTTTTTTAATACGTCATAAAAACATTGATCAAAGCTACAACGAACTTTTATATTATGTTACTTGCTGCTACGCAACCCTTCATGGGCGAGTCCGACTCGCACTTGGCCGCTTTTTTGGCGATTTCGTGGTTGGTCCCATCGGAAAAGTTGTTCAGTATGACCATCTTATTCACTTTTGACCATTCCGGATCATGACCCCAAAATTACATTGTATAGAAATACTAGCTTCTACCCGCGACTTCACTACGTAGATTTAGATTATCGTTATTCCCTCGGGAACCTTTTAATTTTCCGAAATAGAAAGAAGCTTATGTGTTAATCCTGAGTATAAACTATCTCCATTACAAATTTCATTCAAATCCAGGGGTTGCAGCGGGAAAGCGTAGCAAACATCAACACATATATTCATCCATGAGTAAACCAGTTTAAAATATAGTAAGTGAGTTAACTTACATTACAAGATATTTTAGGTTAAGTGATCTTACCAGATAATTCAAGTGTTTGTTAGGTAAAGAGTATCAATGGAGCTCACACTAGGTGGAGCCTGTGTCGTGAGCCCCGGTTGTGGTTACCAAAAATGGTTAACAGCAGGTATAGCGTCAATGGATTATCCTCCTAAGACCCACCATACAACAAAATTTGCCAATGGAATATGAACCTATTACAAATGCAATAGAGTCAATTTTCTAGTTTGATTGTCCCTACATGTATTGTAACAATAACTAAACAGTTTCTCATGATTTACTAACAGAGCTAAACCTCAAATCTTATTATTCCATTATATAATTAGCCATTATGTGCACACATAGTTAGGAGTTACAATTAAACTATACCACTGTATCGATACTCTGTTCCAATTTCGACTGTGACTTGTTTTGTGAGCCAAATAAATAAATAAATAACTGCGAGGTTTAAAAAACTAAAAAAAAAAGTAAATTTAAATAAAAAGAAAAATAAAAATTGGTAAAATATTAGTAGGAATTATTCAGTTTAAGAGTTATTATTCTAAAACTAAGAGATATTATTCCCCCGTGTGGTCACCGGGTTAGAATAGTGCCACTCCGTGTCTTACCGTGGATATCGTAAGAGGCGATGGGCTTGCAACCTGTCACTAATACACAGGTAAACATCTTGGCTTGATTGTGCGAAACGTGCTTATAGAATTATAAACAAGTCTTTTAGATTTGTTAATTTTTTCTATAGCTCTGCCTACCCCAATCTGGGAATGAAGGCGTGATGTTATGTATGTGTATGTAAGAGTTATTATTGAGGGGTTTTTATTTATTATTTTATTATATATTTATTTATTATTATTTATTGAATCTTCTTTGCACAATACAAATAAAAGTAAAACGTACAAATGGCGGACTTAATGCCTAAAGGCATTCTCTACCAGTCAACCACATGTTCAACAGAGAAAAAAAAACTGGTGCAATTAGAGAAATGAACAGTGTTAAAAACTAAATTAAATCTAAATAGCTACTTAACATTTAAAAAATATAATACATTAATAATATATAAGTTTATAGAATACATAAACAAAACTTAAATACATGCGATGAACACAGTGTGTGATGAAGATGATGACACCTACTTAAGTTCTTGCTTGAGGAGATGTTGGCGAATATATTCGTCCAGTAATAAAAGTATATTCGTAAATCAAACAGTTGCCAACTCGCAATGATCTCACGTTGAGATTTAATTGGAATCTAAGTCGATTACGACGATTGTTGTATTTGTATGTAAATCTAGTAACAAACAAAACATACATTCGATTTGTTGGAAAATGAAACAAAATTTCAATTTATTTCGCAGCTCCCAATCCAATATGGAATAAAATCTAAACATGTCCTTTGTTCGAAGTATTGAAACGTAATATTATGAAAACACACTTGTTTCAATTTTTAACGAATAGGCAGAGCTTGGGTTTTTTTTTGTTTCTAACAACTAGACATTTTGTAAATACAATTTTGTTCGATTAAATAATGACAGTGGGTGTTTTTTGATTCAACCCGTTCGATTCCCGGTGAAGACTATTCTTTTTAACAAAAATCCATAAATGCTGCATGTATTTAAGGTTTTCAAAATTAAAAGTCTCTTGTGTAGAATTTGTAAGTTGCCGTGTTGTCATATCGCGTTCCTTTTTTTCAGGTTATACGAGTATTTTGTTGTTTACAAAATTCAAACTAAGTCTTTTTGCTTAGAATTTGCTATTTCTATGTGGCATTAGTTTTTTCCACCCTGTACATACGAGTATAATTATAATTTATAAGTATGTATGTAATTGAACTAAATAAACATTACATAGACGTTATCATAATGCCGTATGATCACTAGGTATTATAACTTAAATTCTTTATTTTGCATTTGAAAAATTGGCTATTAGTCTTACGTGCATGGCCATTTGCCAACGCGGTCATCTTTAAATTAACACCAACTTACGTACCCACTAATAGAGCTTAATTTTCTTTGATATAATTCTAGGTTTCTACGCTAAACAGACTTTTTAAATAACCCTTAAATAACAAAGATAAAGTTCGTTTTTCGTCAGCAAATTCCAAGTAAACGGGTCTTGTATTTCTTTTCAGATTATTCCAAATGCAACTGGCCGTAATAACGGGTCGAAAGCCGTTAAATCGTTCTTAGTTTAAATTTCAAATTTGGAACTCGCAAATGGTTCGACAGCTAAGGCCCGTCTGCCGGCCGACTGGTAAAGCTGTGCACAGACCGAAGCGATTAGATTTTTCCTTTTTCTTGTATACAGGGCTGGGATTCCACACGGTAATAACGACATCGTCTTTGACGTGTTTCCGTATTGTCAACGTTTTGATAACTCTTATGTCGTTTACAATAATGGCGACAGTGACATAAACGATTCTAAAACACGTCAAACGCGATATCGTTATAACGCAGCAGAATAGAAGCCCTGGATGAACGATTTAAGTGTCAGTAAATATCGGGAATTTATCCATGGAGTATTTTCTTGAAAAAAAACACACAGTGTTTTAATTAACGGTTTTTGTGACGTTGCAAATAGAAATCGTTGTTTTTTAGTATCCAGTTGTGTGGTTACAAGTATGAGTGTTTTTATTATTTTTTAATTATAGATGGTTTCTAAGAAAGTGTTGTAGTGTAGTTATTAATAAAATATTATAAAGTAAACTTTTTTACTTACGGATACGGTTTTCCTTTATAATTTAAAAACGATTATGTTTACTTATATTTCTCAAAATTAAACCCCTACGAGAAAGAAACAGAAAATTCTATGCTTACGAGTGTCCTTTAGCTTAACCTTTTTAATGCTTTTGACAAATGTTATCGTAATATGACAACGTGGTCAGTCTATATGATTAAGTTTAGTGATCTTCTGTCTATGAAACGGTCTCGGAATCGAACTAATCGCAAATATTGACGACACGCTAGCGTAGTTGGTTCAAATCCCGGTAAGGCGGATATTTGTGTGATAAGCACGAGTATTTGTTCCTGAGTCTTGGATGTTTTCTATGTATTTAAGTATATATTTCTCTATATAAGTATGTTAATCGTTGTCAAGTACCCATAGTACAAGCCTAGAGCTTAGTTTGGGACTAGATTAATTTGTGTGAGATTGTTCCCTGATATTTATTTATTTAAATATGTTTTATCTAGTTTTATGTATTTCTCTGAAGTATTCTAAAAATGTTTATCGTTGTCTAGTACCCATCTTATAAGAGCTTAGTTACCAGGTCAACTTGTTTGTTCTAAGAGAAAAGGAGTTGGCAATTCAAACAAGGCAGTAAAAAGGTGAAATATATTCATCCAGTGAGAACACGTCTTGTATGTAAATGGCATCCTGAAAGGTAGCCGTGGTCACTGCACCGTGTAAGCGATTGTACACGTTGTCTGCACGTTCGAGGAAATAGACAAAATACAGCTTACCTTACATAGAGTTTACATTTCATTGCATATCATAATTACGAAACTGTAAGTGTATATTACCTCAATAATTTGGGATGGGAAGTGACTATCTTCTTTTCAAGGTAATGAAAACTAAGTTTTTGTAATGTTTGCTTTAAGGCTGTCAATTTATAATTCTTGGCCTGCAAGGGTCATATTAAGGTGTTATCCCCCTTCGCCATTAACTGTCAAGTTAAGAAAGAACTATCATAACGTTGAAAATATGATGTCACTACTTTTTGCATGTAGAATGCAAACCCTGCCACCCTGATGGTAAGTGGGATGTATGACCCATTCTTAAGACCGCAATCTTAAGACTGCAATCCCAAGACCACAAATGCGTTGCTTACCCTAGGACCAAGATGGAATGCCTTTATTTCTGTGATTTCACCGGTTGTCTTATCCCTACACCGGAACACAACAATGTTAACACCGCTGCTTGGCGGTAGGTTAAAGGATATGATGGTGGATCCGCACGAACTCTGCACAAAAACCTACCCCCACTATAACGGATACGGAAATAGAGTGTAAAATAGGCCCCTTGGACTCATTTGGGTGAGGACCAAATAGTTGTAGTTGGACCATAGTCAAGCGTAGTTAACCATACAAACAACATTGTGATTGCTCCGCAGTCGCAGCACAAGCTGAGTCAGACCCTTTTCATCCACACATTGCTGGCTCCTTTTACCTACAAATCCACTATAAATTGGTGAAATAACTATTTTAGTACTAGTTTTTTTTTTGATGTTCTTTTTTTGCTATGTGTATGCTGAATAAATATTTTTCCTTTCTTTCTTTCTTTCTTTCAACAAAAGCTAAACAAGTTCCGTTGTGACACGAAAATTATCCCTAAAAAATGTATGGCTATTTTTCGTGTCATAACGGAAAAGTTTCATAGAAAATTTTATTGAGTGTGATAGCGTGGCCAACTTTTTGGTTCTTAAACATTTAACTCGTAATGTTTATTTTCATGATTTTATTACGACAGCCATTGAAATATACTAATAAATGTTAAAAAGGGTTTTATTCCAGAAAAAAACGAAACAGTAAAAACGCTAAAATTGTTAATGTGTAAACAACGTAATATTAAAATCATTTCAAAGTGAATACGATATCGGAACCATGTAATAATTAATGGAAAACTGAACTGAAATTACATTAAAACGTATTTGGTTCTGTTTAAATTTGAAAGCCCAGAGTATAACTTACGAATTATTGAAATCTGCTGCAGCGAGCATGTCCATGTGAGGTATTTGCTAAATTACTAAATCGGCCAAGTGCGAGTTGGACTTGCACACGAAGAGTTCCGTACCATTCACATAGGAGGGCCTCTTTAATGGTTTTTATTTTTTACTTTCTACCGTGTGGTTACCAGATTAGAATAGTGCCACTTCATTTCTTCCCGTGGATGTCGTACGAGGCGACTTAGGGAATAAAGGCTTGTAGTACTGTTAGGCGATGGGCTTGTAACCTGTCACTAATATGCTAGTAAATTTCTTGGCCTGATTGTGCAAGATGTGGTAACAGAATAAACAAGTCTTTTTAGAGTTGTTAATTTTTCTGTTTCTCTGTCTACCCTACTCTGGGAATGAAGGCGTGATGTCATGTGTGTATGTTTATTTATTTCTTTTTATAACGTCAATAGCTATATACTCAATGATTGAAATTCTTGTGCTAGTCTATAGATGTTCAAAAGAGATACAGCGATTATTTAGGTCAAACAAAAAACGCTGAAAATAACATGTTCTTGCATGCGTTCCATCTACACGAATGCTACAAAGAGGAAAGATTTGTATTTTTGTATGTGTTTTTTTTTTCATTTTATGTTAAGGAGAAGGCACCCGAGCACTCAGGCCATCTGATGATGATTCAAATGCGTTGCCAACCCTGAGGACTAAGATGCCTCTAAGCTAGTAATTTCACCGGTTGTCTTATCCCCACACCGGAACACAACAATGCGAACACTGTTGCTTATTTGTAAAGAATTATCTAAAAAAGTGCGTTACTAAACTGATCAATAAAAAAACACTATTAGAACCAACACGATATCGAACGGAGTAGCGTATGGTTTGTACTTTATAACATAATAACAGCTTTTTTTTCTTGTAGTGGCAATAAAATAAAACCTGCATGTCTACCTATTACAATTTATGAGATATAAGCCCACTGACAGACGGACGGACGGACAGACAAGCGAGGCTTAGTAATGATTCCGTTGACACCTTTTGGGTATGGAACCCTAAAAAATATAAATTATCCTTATCAGAATTCCCAAATTTTACTATAATTATCAGATTTTTCCTCCTTCCTAAAAATAAAGTAAAAATCTACCTTAGCAGCAGTGAAGAATTTGAGGCCTTTGATCTTTCTTCTCAGTGTATTAAATTGTAGTATCTGTTTTTTTTACATTTTTACAACTTACGAATAAAATTATAGCGAAGCTGGAAAAATTGCGTTGTCATCAATAAAAACATAATAATATTTTGTCGGTCTGTGATGAGTGTGATGGTTCTAGTGGTTTACTTTTTAGGGTTCCGTGCCTAAAGAGTGCCTTCGGTACCCTATTACTAAAGCTCCGCTGTCCGTTTGTCAGTCTATCACAGAGATGTATATTTCAAACTGTAATAGCTCAATGATATTTTAAATTTTAGGGTGTGTATTACTAAAGCGTAAAATATTTAAAAAAAAAGGTTCTCATGAATGGTTCCCCTTTGAACAAACATATTTCTTGTACTATTTTTTTGCTTTTATTTAATGTGCGAGTCGGACTTGCACTTTCGTTTCATTTCATATTACATTTTCAATTTTATTAAAATTCAATGTTTTGTAACCTTTTTAACAATATAATAATAAATATCAGGGGACACTCACACAAATTGACCTAGTCCCAAACTAAGCTCTAGGCTTGTACTATGGGTACTATACAACGATAAAAACACTTATATAAAGAAATACATACATAACTACATAGAAAACATCCAAGACTCAAAAAAATATTCGCGCTCATCACACAAATATCTGCCCTTACCGGGATTTGAACCCAGGATCGCAAGCTTCAGAGGCAGAGTCACTACAACCTAGGCTAACGTGTGATATATATAAACCAACACAGTTCAGTATGAAACCCTAAAAACAAAAAGATATTACAGTAAAAACAAATAGCATTCGAAATGATTCCGTATCACTCAGAAGTGTGGTTTTGGCCCGCTGCCTAAATTATATCGAAAGTAACGGAAAGAGGTTTCGTTCCGTGCTCGAACTTATCAAACATAACCGAAGCCATTTCAAATTGAAATTTGCATTTTTGAATTCCGAATTCAAAATGGTTGCTTGGCTTTCGGAAGTGGGCATCAAGGTGAAAGGGGAGGTGCGGGGAGAGGGCGGGTAGGATACGCACGCAAGCTAGGGTAACCATGATTGAAGCTTATATATCTATCTGTAAATATGTATAAATAAATTTTATTATTCAGATTATATTTGTTTTGGCATCTGTAGTTTTTTGCACAGTCATATGCTGCTTAAAAAAGACTAAAGATTTAAAACTCGGTGGGTCTATGTAAACAGCAAATAAGCAAATTATCCTTACAAAATGTATGGAAAATTTTCGTCGCATAGCTGAAAAGTTTCATAGAACGTTTAATTGAGTGATTTAGAGTGCCCAACTTTTCGGACCTTACCTAAATCCTGTTGCTTTATTCAAACCCCCTCATCAGATAAAAAAAAAAAAAAAAAATTGATGTATTTTAAAAAAAAAAGATCAGCTATTAAAAACAATAATTTAAAATTGTTATTAGATTTACTTGTAATATTTATTATAGATGTTAGCCTGTTTCAATAATGGAACCTATTTAAAAACTTACTTGCTACATTTAAACTTAACATAGTGACTCTCAAACCAACACGTGAAGATAAATAAAGTGTTGTAAAAATATTATAGTATGTTAGTTCAGTAACTATGGATATTTTTGTATTTTTAAACCTCTTTAAAATAGCATTACCTATCATGGTCTTAGTAATTAATAATAACAACAACTACAACTGCAAAGTAGCATCAATATAAGACAGTAAAATACAGCTTTACCTTTTTCATTTAGTCCCGTTATCCACGGCCACCCTACTCTGGTGCAAATTCATTCAATTATCGTCCGTGAGCCCTAATGAGAACTACCCGCAAACTGCTCGGAAATTACCTGCCTCTTTACTGACGCTCTTAAGACAATGCCGGGCAAAAACCCGTTGCAATTTCGAGTTGGTGTTCTTTCATTATGTTTAGACGTTCTTGAATGTTTCACAGTATGAAGGTATGGGAGACATCTGTTAATAATAAATGGTTATTGTTTATATTCTTGGCCAAAAGTCGAACAAAAAATATGATTTTATTTTTGACATCATACTGTATTTCACACATAGCGCGACGTTTCTAAGTTTGCTCGCTATTTTTTTCTTTTTTATGTTACGGAGAAGGCACACGAGCACTCACATGATGGTAAGTGGAATCTGAGACCCATAGACATTTGAATTGTCAAGACTATAATCCTAAGACTTCAAATGCGTTGCCAACCCTGAGGACGAAGATAGAATGCCTCTATGCTAGTAATTTCACCGGTTGTCTTATCCCTACACTGAAGCACAACAATGCGAACACTGTTGCTTGGCGGGTGGTTAATGGATAAGATGGTGGTAGCGATCCGGACGGACCCTGCACAGGTACCTACCACCACTAAAGTTCTTATCATATAACATCAATATTATCTTTTTAGAAGTAACATATTTTAATTTCAGTAAAAGAGTAATAATGTGAATATAATTTTAGTTTGAGTTTATTTTTGATATTCCTTTTTATTTATGGTCTAAAGAATTATCTTTTTTGTAATTGGATGTATGTACTAAATTGACTCACTAGCCAAACGAACCAATGTACGACCAGAAACAAACCCGAAAAAGCATTAGCCAATGTAAACCGAACACCTTCCGATCCAATCTCCGATACGACTACGACAGCCTTACATACAGGATGCCCCGGAGATACGCAAGATGGCAAAAATAATCAAAAATATTTTTAATGCTTTTTTTTAAATCGCGTCCCTATCATTTGGAGCTAATGCCACAAACTGACACATAAATACACATATATTATTTATGCAGACACTAAGATAGATATATAGTTGGTGCTGCTGCAATACCATGTAACTTTCAAAATCAATAAGTTACAAAATGTACCGTACTAGCTTACTTGTTAAGGTGTAATTTGCAACTTATTTATTTGTTCGGTAAACGGTAGTGTAGCATTACCGATACTATGTTAAACATAAATATAACACTATTTTTGTGTGAATGACGTTTAAAAATAATTATTATCAAATTTTGTGAACACAATTTCGCGTGTTTATAAATAAAACTCAAATCTTGCATTAAATTAAATTTCCCACGTTCGATATTTTGAAGAACCTACTCTCCCTTTATTTGGCATAGGCGAGGAACACCCTGTATGAGCAAGGAACGATGACTTACACATTCTCGCGGCCTATCAGGCACGTCCATCTATTTTTGTAACGGAACCCTAATAAAATCGTAATCGATCCCGGAGATAAATATCTCCGGGTTCCGTCCAGTCATGGAGCCTTAATGAGGATTCCTTGCTAATGACAAAAGAAATGAATAAAGTCATTAGTAGGGTATTGCATATTTTGCGTTTCGGGAATGGAAGGGATGACTTCGGATAATTTTAGGTGATTTACCCAATGGTTAATCGTCAATTAATGCCACGTTTAAATACGGGGTGTTGTTCAATACTTACACATACATAACATCACGCCTTCATTTTCAGCGTGGAGTAGGCAGAGATACATAAATACCTACCAACAATGCTAAAAAGACTTGTTTATATTTCTGTAACTACATTTTGCACAATCAGGCCAAGAAGTGTATTAGTGACAGGTTGCAAGCCCATCGCCTAAGCTGGGTACGAATTTGAGCGGCACAGCCTGAGGCATGCTCGCCCCAGCGGCGAGCTGCTCGCGAGCCAAATTGTTGCACATAAATAAGCGCGGGTGAGGCAGCGTGCTCGCCAAGAGCCGACATTTCAAAATGGCGTCGGATACGATGACAGATGCTTTATCCACCGCTATAAAGGCGATCATAGTACGGGTCCAAGACCAAGAGCACATTTGGCCATCGTTTCATTTAAGAAACTGTTTTATATTTTATGGAATACTAGCAATCCGCCAGCGGCTTCGCCCGCTGTATTTTTTTTTTTTATGTCTCTTTGGGGTATGAAAAATAGATGTTGGCCTATTCTCAGACCTACTCAATACGCTCACAAAATTTCATGAGAATCGGTCAAGCCGTTTCGGAGGAGTATGGGAACGAAAACTGTGACACGAGAATTTTATATATAAGATGATGAGGTCATACTTAGACTTAAAAAAATATAACGTGGAAAGTACGTCTCTATTTTTTTAAAATAATAGTTACATTTCGCGAAATGATCATTCACTAAAATTTTAACCAACTGGTTTTAGCTCACTGGTTTATTTACTAGCTGTTACCTGACTCCGTCCGAGTAAAAATCAGTTATCGCTAATCCCTCGGGAACTATTAAATTTTCTGAGATCAAAAGTATCCTTTGACTTTTCCTGAGACTCCAACCACCGCCCAACCAACTTTTATCGACATTGGTTCAATAGTTTAGCCACGAAGGCGTAACAAACCGACATATAGAATTACTTTCACATAATTATATTATAAATTAGTAAGGCTCCATTTTTTGCAAGATTATAATGTAAAATTCCATGAAGTAGTTTTTGTAATCTATTACCAAAACCTATAGTTAAATATGATTAAATAATTAAAACGTAAAGAAATTAAATTTTAAATTGAATAACAGTTAAAACATTATTTTTAAGTACTAACAATTGCTCGTATTTCAAATTAAAGATTAAAATTTTATATGAAATCTTTTCTAGGTAATATTTGTATAATCTGTGTCTGAGAATTCTTTGGGTTTCACTGTCTTTAAACTTTAGCAGTTTCCGCATCGTTGGTTTAGTTTACGACCGAGCTCTTTCTGGTCATATTGAACAGCGCGGCATGTCACATCGTTCATTTGGCACGGTTTAGGTACTATGTAGAATTGGATGTTGTTATAATCATAACGCATTAACCGACAATTTTCAGCAATAAAAAGTCAACTTACAGTGATGGACACTGAGGGTTCACAATGAATTGCTAAGTAATTGTCCGTTGATTCGTTATTGTATAACGTTGTCCAATTTATTGTGGATTTTCTTTTGTTTAACATGCTCGTGTTAGTCACTGATTAAAAGAAAATATTATAACCTAAGTAGAAAAAAATACGTACAAACCACATTAAATAAGTTTAAAGCAGTTTAAACATATTATTTAGTGGAAAAGTCTTTGCTCCACATCTATAATATTCGACACCTTGGCCTAGTTGGGAGTGACCCTGCCTCCGAAGCCAGCGGTCCTAGGTTCAAATTCCGGTAAGGAGAGATATTTGTGTGATGAGCGCGAATATTATTTGTTCCTGATTCATGGTTGTTTTCTATGTATTTAAGTATGTATTTTTCTATTTAAGTATGTTTATCGTTGTCTAGTGCCCATCGTACAAGCTCAGAGTTTAGTTTAGGATTAGGTCAATTTGTGTGAGATTGACCCCTGATATTTATTTATTTATTATTCGTGCCCCGAGTTAGCCACACGTATAATGGTACTTAACTCAACTCCCACGCTTAAACGGGCGTAGGTAGAAGAGACATTAGGTAAAAAGAATAGTGGGGTAATAAATACGCTCTCATGACAATGAAAAGTTCAATAAAAGCTCGACATTTATCAGCCGCTGCTCGTTTCGAATGTTAAGCTCCAATGTTTTAGACAACGCGGCGATTTCTTATTAGATTTGTATGTGACAAATGCGTTTCTATGACATCGATTTTAGTGCTATTAGTAACTGGGAGTTAGTAGTGGGAGTGTTATAGAGTAAAGGACATTTCTGTGTTTTTGAAGACGGTTAAAAATGTTTACAGAATTTAACCGATTTAAAAAGGAAATTGTTATATTCGGTTGTTTTTTTGCGTGCATAGTAATCGAGTGATTACTCTGCTAATAGGGAACATGCATTTATTTTTTTCTTACGCTTTCTGGAAAGTTCTATGAGTAAGAGGAATAACTACATACGCAAAATAATTATCATGTAATTTTTTTATAAGATATGAAGCTTCAAAAAGTCACAGTTCAGACCCCGTGCAAAAACACTATACAAATCGACGGCAGGAATGACGTCATAACTGTTATTCCATGTTTAAATATAAGGACCCTGTAAAGAAAATTGCATTTATTTCGTAAATTCATATTTATTTTGTTTTTTTTCTATGTTTAAGCCAATATCGTTGAATTAAAATATTACGTAAATAAAATAAGGATGCCAATACCATCTAAACATAAAATTAAGTTTTAAAATTTTATCAAGCTTTGATTCTGTATAAAAAAAAAACTTAATAAACGGGTCAAAACTTAGTTTTGCGTTTTAATTGGTTTTTAAATTTTCTCCTAAATAAAATAATATTAAAATAAAATATTGTCACATAAAAGAAAAATACACGGCATTACCACATAGTAGGTATAGGAATATAGGTAAGTATAAATTGTTCTGCTGGTAAGGACTAAGTCAAATTGTGTGATATTTTTTATTTTTTTATTTATGGTTCTTTGTTACTTCGTATAATTTAAATGGGTGACCGAATTTTAAGAAACGAGATGTAATCAGATACGTCATTGCTTCACTATTGTCACTGAATACTTTAATTTTTTAAATACCAAAATGATGCATTTAAATAAAAAAATTATTATCAGGGGACAATCTCACACAAATTGACCTAGTCCCAAACTAAGCTCTAGGCTTGTACTGTGGGTACTGTAATGAAAGAAGGATGTAGCAGTACATACTCCTTTCATTGTTTTCTTTTTTCTATTTTGTTATGTCGAAATATGGAATGCCCGCCGGTGGTTTTCAGGGGGACGCTCCGGAGTCTCCAACGGACCGCGTTGGCATTCACATGTGAATTAATGTATATTTAAACGTTAAAATAAATGAAAGAATATATTAACACTGACGTATACTTTTATTCTACGTAGCTTAGTTAAAAGTGCGTAAAGTATTACGCTTAGGAATAGGCGCCTATCAGGCTTACATGGTGGAGGTGCGGGGTATCGAGAATAAGAGAACCGAAGAATCTTCTCGCAAGCAAGAAGTGGAGTGCTCCTGACCTGAACCTGAGGGATATCTTTATTAACCTATTCTCGCTTTAAACTGTTCCCATATTGGTATTTTATTTTTGTGCGTGTCCTTCCCCTATAGCATAGCAAAATGGCGACTGGAAAATATAATGGGCTATAATTATGTTTTTATTTCATGCGCATTTGCTGAGTTGAAAAAAAACTGATGTAAGAAGTCTGACGGCTGCTGTTAGCAGAAGGAACACTGGCATGCAATCCTGCCTTTGATGTGGAAGGCACAGGAAGTCCGATGTCTGGACTGCACCATGCCCGTCCCTTCTGTAGAGCCGTATCGTTGAAATTTTGTTTTAAACTATTATGTCTTGTCTTTTAATAGGCGCCAGCTCTTCGATAGCTTGGATGCTTGGCCCCGTATAATTGTTTGTTTTCAGATGTCTTTAATGGTGTTTATTAATTTCATGTACTGATGCTGAGTTAAGCTGCCATCTGGCGACGCTTACGTTTGCAAACTGTACTACTGATATACCTATGGTTTTTTTTTAATTTAATGACATGTAATTAAATATCTTAGCACAGCTGTAGTTAGTAATAAAAATTTTTGTTAGTAGATATTGATAGGAGATAACGATTGATGGTCTTTCAGAGCATGAATTCTTATCACGACTTAAATAGGTAGGTAAAACTAATATTCCTTCAGAATATTAGTTTAGTTGTCATGCCAAAGTGACATGACATATCTGATGTCATCTCACTTAGAAATAGTGCCTGTGGCACTACAGACAGTAACTCTCTGTCTGATGAGAGGGGATGTCTATGGTTCCGCAAGTAAAGGCGACTGTGTGCGCCAAACCCTAAGGCGTTAAATCATAGACACGGGTCTATTTGTTTTTTAATGTCGATACCAACCTCCTTGGTACGATGTTTAATGCTTTTGTAATTTTATGCTGGCAACGTATAAAGGGAATTGATTCTTTCTTGTTGACCAGGCACCTTCAGTGTTTGGGCTGTCAAGCATGTTTGACAGTAGATATGTAAGGTTAACCATGGATCGCGTCTTTTATTTTTGGCAGGGTTTTTGAAGAGTCGAAGTTTGCTATGGCAAGTAGCGCAGACGATGCCGATGACGCATGGTACGTCACTAACACAAGTTTTGGCATCAGATGCGGTATTGTCACAGGAAATTATCCTGTAGAGCAGGACGATCCCCCTTAATGTATTGTTCCCTCCTTAGGTAGTCATTAGGGTTTCGTATAGGATAGCATAGGTAGGGCAAGTAGGGCCTAATTACAAATGTTCTTATATTACAATGATTTCATCCGGGTGCTAGGCTAAATCTTCAGTTGATGGTGGTATTCTGTAAAACATTTTCCCTGGCACAGACCTGGTTGAGTTGGGCATTTGGGGCAATAGTCTGTCGTATCCACCCTCTTTTTATTATTTCTGTAGCACATCACGCATCTTTTTCGTTTAATTCTATTTTTACTGTCCCGAGGTAATCTGAAAGATGCGTGACGGCGGCTTGGAAGGTTTACAACACTTGCCGGCAGACTATTGTTTATCTCACTTGAAACTAATGCTCTTATAACAGTTTGTCTAAAATTATATAAGGGCATTGGCTTCTCGCCGAATCTATTATATAAATTATGAGCATTGCATAACATTGTACTAAAAATATGAATACCCAACTTTTTATACCACCTCAGAGTCTTATGCTCAGGATTATAGTACGCCATCATCTGATCGTATCTGTCGATTCCACCCATGTATTTATTATATTGTAATATTACATTTGGCTTGGATCTTGTTTCATTATTTTTTGTTGTATAATCATGCCATTCGCCGTTATGCTCGGATGAAATCATTATAACTTCGCGGCGGTCATTATATTTGGTAACACTAATCCCATTTTCAAACCACTAATCAAATTATTCGGGTCATCTAAAAGTAATAACGATTTTTTTAATAACGTGTTCCCTCTTTAATTCATAAATATAAATTTAATAATTTCTCTCATTCCTAAAATTAATTACATAATATATATTAATTCTTTCCAATTGGCTTTTTCAAAGATACACTTATGAAAAAACATAAATTGCCAATAGTTTAAACTATAATCACGACTTTTTTTTATTGATTATACATAATACTTAAAATAATAAATCATTATCGAAAGCGTTCTAGTAACTATTAAAATCTTGCATTCTGAGTCTATGTTATAGTTCCCATGTACATAGAACAATAAACTACGATATTTACCTATAGGTAAAATTAAAGAATGTATTTAAAATAAATCGAGATATCTGACTGACATCGACACGCTTCCCAGAAAAAGATGAGCATAAACTATAAGTAAAAAGTAGTAAATGTAGTCACTTACTAGTTGTTTCGATTGCAGTTTCTTCAAAGGTATTCATCTCCTCCTGCATAGCTGCTAGATCAGGATGCGTAGCCGCGTCAGTCGAAGCGGGCTGGTTCAGGTTTCCACAATTCGTAGCCAGGTCGTTCGGGTAAAGCAAGTTCGGAGTCCAGATCATAGCGGGGTCGGTCAGGTTAGGCGAGAACGTATTCCGGTAATCCATAGCCAGGTCAATAAGTACGCACAATCACACAACACACGAAAGGTAGATACGAAGATGTCAACAAGTAAATCGTGACTAAATTACTTACCCTTACTTTCATTGTCTCAGAAGGCTCGTCAGGTAAAATGGGAGAAAGCACTTAAACATCACGTGCAACCCCATGTGTATCCCCTTGCTTGCTTCCAGAGGGGCGAGGGATGTAATGAAAGAAGGATGTAGCAGTACATACTCCTTTCATTGTTTTCTTTTTTCTATTTTGTTATGTCGAAATGTCTCGAAATCTTTTGAATAAAAAAGATTTCGAAATATGGAATGCCCGCCGGTGGTTTTCAGGGGGACGCTCCGGAGTCTCCAACGGACCGCGTTGGCATTCACATGTGAATTAATGTATATTTAAACGTTAAAATAAATGAAAGAATATATTAACACTGACGTATACTTTTATTCTACGTAGCTTAGTTAAAAGTGCGTAAAGTATTATGCTTAGGAATAGGCGCCTATCAGGCTTACAGTACTAGGCAACTATGACTACATTGGAAGTTTGAGTAACTTTGACATGGTTCCATTCTGGTTCAAAAATCCATTTGTTTGACTACACCTACATACTAGGCTCACGCAACACCAACTTGCATCATAAACAAGTCGGTAAAATTCATACCGTTCCGCAGTCGGTAAACCCTGGCAGAAGCGGTAAATAAAGGCACCAGTAGGCACGCGCGTAATCCTGCCTTATGCAATTCAATGAGCATTTTGTCGCGGGACACGCGTCGCGGGTTGTTGCGTCGTGCGGTGTAAGTTAGGAAAGGTTTAAGATAGATAATTCTTAATAATTTTATTACATAAAGGTCAAGGTCAACAGTTGTATATCAAGGTGAAGGTCAACAGTTGTAGATCAAGGTGAAGGTCATTACAATACAATACAAATAACAATTTACTAGACATAAAAAACAAGTTAAACTATAATTAAATAAAATGTATACAACAGGCGGCCTTTTCGCTAAATAGCGATTCCTTACAAACAACCTTGGATAAAGAATTAGATAGAGGCAAAAATATATAACGATGTTAAATGATAAAATTAGTATTTTAATATGATAAGGTTTAAATTAAAATAGCATCATTTTGTTACAACACAGGATATTGCAACTATTAAAATATATTTATTTATTTATTTAATCTTTATTGCACAAAAACAAGTACAAATGGCGGACCTAATGCCTAATGGCATTCTCTACTAGTCGACCAAATAACCAATGAGAAATTTACATTATTCAGTGGGTGCACAGAAAAAGAAGACAGATAAAACTAGAAACTTAACATAATTATACTATCTATTACTAATACTTAATTATGACAATACATATATACGTCGTATACTCGTACATATAATACTCATAATAATATTGTATTGTATTGTTTTATTTGCATAGAGTTTTCCGAGTAATGATAGGAGATAAATAAATAAATAATGTATTTGGGAATAATCTAATAAAATGGCTTGTAGTATTGTTAGGTGATGGGCTTGCTTAAATATTTAATAATAACACTTATTTTACAATATAATATAACACTAGGCTAAAAATACCAAAAGACAAATAACTTGCGTGCCTGAGCTAGCAAGTTCCTGTGTTTCATACATAAATATAAAAAAAAACATAAATACTTTATAGTATTAAAAAAAAAAAGTTGTCTATGGACTATTTGTTATGTTCTAACCTCAGCTACAACCTAGTTGTTGTCTCTTTCTGCACTATTGTGACGGGTAGAGAGAGAAAAAGATGGCGCTTTCAAGTTGTAGGTATTCTAAGTTAAAACTATTATCATTTAAGATTTATTTTCTCGCAATCGAATTAAACTCTACTTAAATACTACAGTGAAACTCAAACGCACTGTTTGCTTGGGTGGCTAAATGTATCATGCCACTTGATAAACAATAACACTATGCAATTGAAGTGAAAAGTAGCTCGAGACTAAAAAGCTTTAAATGACACTCGAACTTCACCCACCCTCACATTGCTCGAGTGGATAAATAAATATAAATATCTTGTTTCATAATGGCTTACTTTATTCCTTTGTTGGACAATCTGCTATTATCTCCGCTACATGTTATCCCCCGCACCGCCACCCCCCGTAAGCCCCGCCGCTTAACACTACGTCTCTTTGCCAGGACCAACTTAGGCTTGAGAGCTTTATTTAAGCCCCACTACTGCCGTTACCTCGTAAGGAAACTCCTTGAAACTTATACGATTTTATTGTTTTTCTACATCTTACTTGAACTAAGAAGAGATAATATTAGTACGAAGAGTTTACGAGTTAAGTTTCTTGCAGAATGCGTTGTTAGTTGCATTAGTTCAGAAGGTATTTCGGTCAAATAAATTGACATATAAATACAAGCCTACCCAGAGGGTTGAACCCAAGCACCTGCCGTTTACCAGTTTTTTTTTTCTTGAAATGTAAACTTTTCAGGATTTTTTTAAAACAAACCTAACTTAACCTAATGAGTTCTATTCAATGGCCTTTTAAAAAACCTTAAAAGTGTACGGTTTCTAAAATATAAGTAAGATATATTATGGCTATTATATGTTACTATGACTATTGACAGTTATGTATTTTGAACTTTATTTATTATGATATCATCTCTTTTCATAACCTAACTAGCGACCTGCATTACCAGCGGCTTCACCCTGCTGCAAATTTCTGACGAAATAAATTTCATGTTTTTTATTAACTGCTTTACAACACACGTCGTGTATCAAGAGCAGAAACAGATTTGCTTTTGCAATAAAGCAATTAATATTTGGGCTTTGTAAACTGAAAAACGTTTAATAGTGAATAAAGAAAAAATAATTTGCGTCGGTAAAAATGTTTACGAATAATGTTTACGAATAATGTGTTTTTCTAAATCGTGAATACATCAGATTCCTAAAACAATGAAATACTGAACTTTAAACATTTTTAAAGCTAGTGTTTATTTCAATAAATTTAATACACGCTTTTCATATTTCTGCAGGGAACCAGGCTTAAACAGTGAACTACTTTTTATAACACAGATTATTTATTGGACATAATTATTTACATTTCAACCAGAGTTACATATATAAACATTAAATCAACTATTCAGTTCCATCTTTTCATTATCTCGAAAATAATTCGACCGGTTAAAAGCCAGAACTGGAGGGCAACATTAACCTAAAGTTTAAATAAAATGCAGTTAAAAAAAAGGTATCAGAAAGATATTTAAAATTGTGATATAACGTTACGTAACGTTTATCAAGGTTAAATAGGTAACATTCAGTTAACTAAATACTGCGAAAAGTTAAGTCAAAGTCACCAATGCAATGTTAACTTTATATTAAAAAAACCGGGCAAGAGAATGTCGGATCATGCTCAGTGTAGGGTTGCGAAGCCGTTAAGTACTACAAACATAAAACCGGGAAAGAGCATGTTGTACCATGCTCAGTGTAGGGTTCCGAAGCCGTTAAGTACTACAAACATAAAAATCAACAAGTAATAACGAATTTTCTATTTAAAGTCAAGTCTTAGATGATTTTAGTAGGTATAAACACTTTAATCGCCTGTATGTCAAGAACCAATGAAGCCTACTTGGTCGTAATAGTTTTCCTTTAAAATTCGGTATATGCTCTTTTATTAAAGTTTTTTTCAGATTTTTGTATTTTTAGTTTTGGCTGGGGGGGGGGGGGGGGACACTTGAGTCTGACGAAAAATAGCGCTTGAAACGTTTATATTTCATAAACAGATTACTTAATCAAAAAACTATTTTCACACTATAGGCTAGATGAGAAAAAAAATACATCCCCACGTCACGTGTAGAGGAGGAACCCTATTTTTTTTTTTTTTTACATTTTGTTCTACCCCTTTGATGGCGTGACTAATATACATATTCATGCCCAATTACAGCTTTCTAGAACTAAGAGTCTCTGCGCTAGGCTGCGGATGGACGGACGGACGGATATAGCGAAACTATAAGGGTTCCTAGTTTGACTACGGTACCCTAAAAACTACAGTGCTACAAATAACCAATTCCACAAATTAGTTCATGAAAATTGACAATCATATTTTATGAGCGTGTGTGTGTCAATGACAACAACATGAGTTGGTAAAAGTAAAACGTCGTTGTTTTTTTAGCAAAAACTACATTTCATAATCATAATAATTTAAAATGACCTAATGCTTTGTTATATTCAAATCTTTGTAAGTTTATATTTGAGAATAATTAATAATGATATTTACTTTATCTTCTCTTCCGGAAATGGACGTTGCTCCCGAAAATAAGCGAGATTCAAAGAGATCCATTTCATGGAAACATATTGCCGAGATTTTAGTGATTCTGTATGTTTATTCAGACAACGGTACGATAGGAAAAATCAGTAAATATGCCACTTCTTAATTTTATATGAACCGGTATTAATAATTGTTGGGTCTATACTATTAAATCATTAATTTATACAAAAAACGTTGGTTGCAAAAAAGTACAGGTGACATCGAAGACGAAATAGACGAATATAAGAAATTGATTTCCTATTTTGATTGGCATGTAGTTTTTTTTTTTACTAATCATTTGTTTTTCATTTTATTTATTTTAGTGATAATAATTATTTGACGATGATTGAAAAAATAAAACATGCATATAAGATTTTATATTCCATATAAAAAATATACAACAACTGCTACCGCCATCTATTATCGGGTAGCGGAACTTCGCAATATAAACTTTTGATAAGTGCTACTTTTAAACGAATCAAAATAGGACGCTAGTGTTATATTTTTCAAGCTTACTTTTCAATTTCTAGATGATGATTGAAAAAACATACCGAATCGTTTTTTTCCTCAATATTCGCTTTTGTTATTTTGGTACTATTGCCACTGCATTGGTTCAGGCATTAAGAAGAAATCGTGGAAAAAGGAAACTCACAAATAGACATACATGAATCCTGAAAACATTACAGCCATTTTTGAAAGAAAGAAAGGAAAAAAACAGACATCTAACAGATGGACAAAACGAACTTTTGGGCAGTCGTGTAATAATTAAAGTTACAAAAGGTACCGTAATGGGCTAATGGAGCACTGCAGTTTATGAACGTTTGTTTAACAGAGTTTATAATCTCATTTTTTGTAGTTGACGTTTTAGTGACTTAATCTTTTTAATTTAATATTGTTTTGAAAATAAGATGGGTTAAATAATAAATAAATAATAAAAATCATAACGCAATACACTAAGTTTTGACCCATTTATTTAGATTTTTTTTAGAATTAAAACATGTTAAAAATATATAACTTCTTTTAATGTTTAGATGTTTTTCGGCATTCTCATTTTATTTACGTACAATTTTAATTCAACGATATTGGCTTAAATATAGTAATTTACGAAATAAATGCAAATTCCTTTGTAAGGTCCTTATATTTTAAACTTGGAACAACAGTTGTGACGTCATTCTTGTCGTCGATTTCGTATAATATAGTGTTTTTGTAAGGGGTCTGAACTATGACTTTTAAAGCTTCGTATCTTATGAAAAATTACACGACAATTATTTCTCGTATACAGTTATTCCTCTCTTTCATAGCACTTTCGAGAAAGCATGCATTTTCCCTATTAATTATAGACTTGCAACATGAAACAACATAGGTAGACAAGACATACCTTTAACTAAAAAACAAAAAACCGAGCATTACGCTTACGATCCCAAAGAGAAACCATTTATTATCTTATAACTTGTAAGCTTAAAAAAATCAGGTTTAAGGAAGGCCAATATTACGGTTCGGCTAAGTCAACGCCGAAAAATTGCGAATTGGAATCGGTCGTAAAATGAGTGCTTAAAAAGGGTAAGGACCCTCCCTTAACACCTTCCCTTGGGAGCGGAAAAAATGGCTCGGGATACTAGCTTTATACGATGACTTCGTTTGTTGAAAATAATTTGGATTTATAAAAAAAAATGCACATGCATCTTAAAATACATACATAACATCACGCCTTCATTTCCAGGGTAGGGTAGGCAGAGCTACAGAAACACCAACAACCCCAAAAAGACTTGTTGATAACTCTGTAACCACATTTTGCACAAATAGGCTAAGATGTTTACCAGTGTATTAGTGACAGGTTGCAAGCCCATCGCCTAACAGTACTACAAGCCTTTATTCCCTTAGTCGCCTCTTACGACATCCACGGGAAGACATAAATACCAATAACGTTAAAAATACTTGTTTATAATTCTGTTACCACATTTTGCACAATCAGGCCAAGAAGCTTACGTGTATTAGTGACAGGTTGCAAGCCCATCGTCAAAATGTTTTATTTATTTTTCGCGTGAGGTATGGTTTATTTTTTGTACCAAAAAAGATTACAGAAAAAACATCTCTGAAAGCCTTCAAATTGATGTTAGGTACTTTTCTTGTTCCTTTCCAATTTTATAATTCTGAATACAATACAATCACATCATGTGTCATCATTTAGTGGTGGTGACCCTGTGCAGGGTCCGTCCGGATCGCTACCACCATCTTATCCATTAACCACCCGCCAAGCAATAAGTCCGGTGTAGAGATAAGACAACCGGTGAAATTACTAGCATAGAGGCATTCTATCTTAGTCCTCAGGGTTGGCAACGCATTTGAGGTCTTAGGATTGTAGTCTTGTGAATGTCTATGGGTCTCAGATTCCATTTACCATCAGGTGGCCAGAGTGCTCGTGTGCCTTCTCCTTAACATAAAAAAAACACACAATATTTACAAGTCATGGCAAATTGCAGAAAATATTTCCTGGAGTAAGAGTTGAAGACCTGGATTTAAGAGTGACGAGTTCTTTACATTTTGCAACATTCAATTAAATTTAAACCTTAATCTACACTTTCCTTTTTCTTGTTTGTGACCGAGGGGAATAAAGCTAGTTGGTACTGAAACGGTTTTAAAAACACGGAACCCTAATTTAATCCTTGATACGCATTTTGCCGAATTTCCAAGACTTTTAGCATTCCTCGTTATACATAATGGAGTACATTTAAACGGAGAAGCATTGAATATTCTTCTTCTTCTTGTAGTGCCTCTCCAACTAGTGAAGGTTGGCAGTCAGCTCCCCATACTTCCTCCGGTCTTTCGCGAGGTTGAAAAGTTCGGCGGCACTTGAGATTCCGGTCCACTCCCGGATATTGCGCAACCAGGACTTCTTCCTACGGCCGACTGCTCTTTTGCCTGCCACTTTGCCCATCATTATTAGTTGCAGTAGTTCATATCTGGGGTGCCTAAGCACGTGGCCCAGATAGGCAACTTTTGTTTTCACGAAATCTCGTCAAGTTCATTGCCCAGGGGAATAGTGGTAAGCTAATATTTCTTGTAAAAGTCTTGTATAATATCCAGACTTCGAAGAAACAGTCAAATTATAACCAATATTTCTGGTTCAAGTTTATTTTATGATCAAGTTTGTTTTTAATTTCATTATTTTTGAAAATTTATTGTTTTTTGTTATTTTAAAATCAAATTAAAACTGCCTACAAGAAAAAAGTATTTAATTGGACATATTTAAAGAAAAAATAGAAATTGAAATTTGAAGATCAGTGTCTTCAGGCTTAGTTGCTTTTTTGTGTGTGTTTGTGTGTGCTTTTGCGTATACTTGTCTTCTCTTTGACTATATATAATGCTAAACCTAGCAGAGCACAGCACAGCACATAGCAGCCTTTCAGTGCCAGACCCTCAATTTTCTGAACAAAATGGGCTCAATTTCGATGTCTTGGCACAAAAGTATTGAAATTTTATAGGCCAGCATTTACAAAAGATGATGGACCTCTTCCATTACGAAGGAGCCTTCCACAACGGGATATAAACGGTGGCTTTTTAATATAGTAGTAAAATAAGAACCAAGGAAGAAGATAATAAGGAAAGCAAAATTATTGTAACAATAATTACGACATTATTTCCTGTATCGATGTAACGTTAGTTTTACTGCTCACGGCATTTTTCAATCACAAATAGTAATACTCGTTCACACCATTAATTTAAAAGACGTGTCAGATATTTTGAAACACAATGTCTAGGGGTATTACCATGCCACTCTTACGTCAGTTATATTTCGAAATCAGTTCTCAGTCAAAGAAAAGTTGTTTATGTAATAATTTATTTAAAGATGCGAAAGATGCGAAATATCAGGGGACAATGTCACACAGATTAACCTAGTCCCAAACTCAGCTCTAAGCTTGTACTATGGGTACTAGACAACGATAAACATACTTATATAGAGAAATGCATACTTAAATACATAGAAAACATCCAAGACTCAGGAACAAAATATTCGCGCTCACACAAATATCTGCACTTACCGGGATTTAAACCCAGGACCTCTGGCTTCGGAGGCAGGGTCACTCCCAACTAGGCCACCTTGTCGTCGAAATTTTATAGGACATTATTGTGACAATATTATAATACAATGTAACATGCCTTAATTGAGAAAGGACCATATTTTCCTGGAATGATATTTACAGCTTAAATGTAAAATGAAATACCATACATGATAATGAAAAAACGATACGATTATTATAAAAGATCTTTGACCTTGATCAATTTCCTATTTTGACTTTCAATATTGCTGAAGTGGCATTATTATAAGTAACCAACGCTAATTCCTTTAAAGAGATTTCGCTCGTTCACGGTGTTTCTAACGGATCAAGTAACAGGCGGTTTTTTATTTTTTCTTTTAACTCAGCCGCCATTACTTTCAAGTAAATAAGAGCTTTCAAAACTAACAATACGATAACATGTCAAAGGCAAATTATGAATTATTAGGCAAATTAATATAATAATTATTTTACCGAGTAGAATAAAAAATACAAAATAAATATCACGGGACAATGTCACACATATTGACCTAGTCCCAAACTAAGCTCTAGGCTTGTACTAAATAACAATAAACATACTTAGATAGAGAAATTAATACTTAAATACATAGAAAACATCCAAGACTCAGGAACAAATACTCGTGCTGATCACACAAATATCTGCCCTTACCGGGATTTGAACCGGGACCGCTGGCTTCGGAGGCAGGGTCACTCCCAACTAGGCCAACGTGTCGTCAAAATAGAGGCCCAGTAATCAAGCGTGTACATACATACATACGTATACATTGTTGATGTTATAATATTTTAAACTGTCAAGACTATAAATCAATTAACAAAATATCAGAGGACAATCTAACACAAATCGACATAATCCTTAATTCAGCTGTAGGCTTGCGTTTAAATCAGTATAGGTAACGATAACCATACTTATTAATACACACAAATTGTTTTTTTAAGACTATGAATGACGAAAAACGAATAATAATTATACAAAGCACACATGCTGCCAAAAGAAACTTCGAGACAGAGTCCTTTATCTGTATTCTCGATATTTTTTCGTCTAAAATTATGGAGATAAATTACACTCAATTGTTAATAAAACACAAAAAACTGAAGCTTTATCTTTTTTTATGGCTTGGATAAGTCAATCGTGCACACGACAACTGATGGTAAGTGGGAGTCATTTATAAAATTAAGACAATATTTCTTATTTAAGTACTTAATAGCACAAAAATTTAATAGTATACAAGCATTTTCTACCAGTCAACGTTAAGGTGAAACAGAAATCATAATTATTATTATTATTGTAAGACTGTTAATAAGTTGCCAATTTAACCCTAAGGACTAAAGCTACAATGACGTTAGGCACCGGTTGTTTGATCGCTTATTTTGATGTTTAATTCTAATGGTAAAACAATGGATTATTAACTTTTCAGCCTTTGAGTATTTACCTTATGAGTATTTGCGCTAGAAAGACGTGCTCAAGTCACCTAAACGCCTGCGCTATTGATTCATCAGGGTGGGAGGAACTCGCTTCAAAAAGGTCTTCGTGGCGTAGGTACTACCATCTCTAAATCATGAGAACTTTTGAGGAGTATCGCTTCATTTTTCATAATTTCGTTTGCACTAATTTCATTTGCCATTATGGTCACTGATTTTCATTTTCCCTAATATCACATACCACAATTTCATTGGCCATAAAGGCAATTTTAGGTGACATCGTATAGAGCCCATTAGGTTGGGCTTGTTTTATTATAATTCTAAATAGTTCACAGTTTCAAAAAAAAACCCTTTTTGACAAATTAATATTATGGCATACAAGATTATGTCATAAGTGAAATTATTGCATAATGTAATTCGGTCAAACGACAGAGACACCTTTTGAAGAAAACCGGCTGAAAACACTAGATCTAAACGCCAACTCAAAAAGAAAGACCCAAGCGCTCCTATATCTACACTTACAACTTGCAGGGCCAGCTCTATTGTATCCCTTGCGGTAGAATATTCACGCCAGAAGATACATACATACATAAAGTCACGCCTTTATTCCCTGAGTGGGGAAGACAGAGCTACAGAATTACCAACAACTCTAAAAAACTTGTTGATAATTCTGTGACCACATTTTGCACAGTCAGGCTAAGATGTTTACCAGTGTATTAGTGACAGGTTGCAAGCCCATCGCCTAACAGTACTACTACAAGCCCTTATTCCCTTAGTCGCCTCTTACGATATCGACGGGAAGACATGGAGTGGCACTATTCTAACCCGGCAACCACACGGAAATACACCAGAAGATAATTTTAGTAAATCAAAGTTAACAGTAGGAGGACTATATGACCCTGATACTTCTGCCGCATTACTCCCTTATTAGTAAGGGCAGCTTCACACATTCCCCTAACGCCTGTCCCACACGCCAGTTCATTTGTATTTATTGCGCAAGCGCTGTCAATCGCCTCGTCCTCGATAGAGATTGATGACTGCCCGTTCTTCCTCCCAAACGAATCAACTGAATGTAAACCTAACTACAAAGTATATAAGGTTATGTTTCTAATGGCAATTGAAGTTAAAAAGCCAGAGGAATTCAACCTTATTTCCTTTTGAAAAGACATATATTCCATTGAAGGAATGCGTGTATTTTGATGCATATTGGGCCTTATACGGTAAAATAAATGTGCCAACGCGAGTGTGGACGACGTTTTATAGAGATTGACGTCCGATTGAGGAATTAGAGGACGGACTTTTAATAGCTCTTGGTGATTAAGGAAACGCTTAAATCTCGAGAGTGTGAAGGTCACATGGTTGTGTGTGTGATCATGTGAAACTGAAGTCAAATTAGATTCGTTCGGCTATGAATTTACTTTTCGACGTTTCACTATTTGTTATGAGGAAAATTGCTTAATGAGCTTTCATAAATATTCAATTGTGTCAAAAGGTACCAAAAAAAAACGATCACGCTGGAGATCGTTGGGGAAGGCATATGTCTATGATAATAATTGACTATATATTGGATTAAAATTAAAATTTTATTTAAAATTATTTATTTTTAACGTAAACCAGTAAAGTACCATAAAAGTAGTTACATTACAGATCGAAAAGTACAACTCAATATTTTTTTGAACAACGCAACAAGTGGCAAATATACTCACTGCGAGCAATAGCGGTTTAAAAACTGCTATCTTTCACATCATCCATCTCAACCATTGATCAATTTGATCATTGACAACAACAATCAAGCACTCAGCGTCCAGAATGATCACCGGTTATTTATGTCCCGGCATGATTTACCGAGCAATTGCACTAAATCACAGAATCCATGGTCCGAATACTATTAAGGTTAGATCTCCTAAAGATTTAGTGTTGCAGCTACGGACTAACATACGCTGAGCGATACGTTTGTTGTTCCTAAATGGGTTATATCTCGGTCTGGATTGGTCTGGGTCTTGTTTTAAAGTAAATAATGGACTGCCAATGTTGTTGATTACATAATAAATACTAAGTTTCGTTTAAAACTTAACTTTTTACAAAAGGTTTTTAAATTACTAGAATTTTGATAAGAATTCTTAGACCAGCAGGTATTTTTGAAACAAGCTGATAGGCTATCGAATAAAGTAATTTAAGTAAAACCTTCTTCATGCAGAACCTTAACATTTCAGAGTCTTTCCAAAAGCAGACCACTGATGAGCAAGAAACTTTACAGTCACTTGTTTTTTTATATCTTTAGTTAAGGTAAAACATGATAAATGCCACGTGGAAGGTAAAGCTATGGTCGAATGAGGATGTTTTACTCTTTCTTAAGTTAGGGGCCCATTACATCTTTTGAAGATTATCAATATCTTAAAGTATGTTTGTATAAAATAAAAAAAATTGCAAACAGTTCTCATCAAGTTTCGTACCTAAAAAACCTTTCGCTTGCAATACCAATATTCTGACCACCACATACAAATAAAGTATGAAAAGTAAATTACTAAGTGAGTCTTATCCTATTTTTATTGTTTACAAAAAGCATTCAATTTAGCGTAAGCATTAATTACAGATTATTTTCACTGAAATACTTCTTTTGGATTCTTCAATCAAATCATCAGAATTAAAAGAAACCTTTTAAATAATTGACACCAAACAGAATCCCACAAAGTGGCAAATTCCCACCAATCCTCTTTCGAGCGATTCTTAGCCGGAATGTTTTGCATAAAGTCACGAGTCGAAAAATAATAGAAGTAAGCCGACGTAAGCCGGCGTCGGATCCCGTCAGGCGGAGGGAACATTTATTTAGCGGAGGACTGTCTCATAGCCAAGGCAAATAAACCGATAGGTTGTGAGGTACCTCAGCTGGTAAAGCTGAAAAATTTAAGTAAAGGACCCGCTGTATGTTGTTGTAACACATCTGTATATATACCGTTCGACACACTATGTTTGAAATTTGACGTAAGTTCCATATTTCTTTTGTAATTCCGTGTAGTTGCCGGGTTAGAATGGCGCCACTCCATGTCTTTCCGTGGATGTCGTACGAGGCGACTAAGGGAATAAAAGGCTTGTAGTACTATTAGGCGATGGGCTTGCAACTTGTCTTGTCTCTAATATACTAGTAGGTAAACTTCTTGGCTTGATTGTGCAAAATGTAGTAACAGAATTATAAGCAAGTCTTTTTATAGTTGTTTGGTATTTCTGTAGCTCTGCCTACCCCGCTCTGAGAATAAAGGCGTAATGTTTTGTGTGTGTTATGTGTACTTTTGTACACAACTACATTCAACAGGTCCTTTACTTGAGATTTTCACCTTTAGTATTATCAGTTCACAGATCAGGTAGGTGAGTCGAGTACAGTGTCGTATAAAGCTGCCTAATTGAGAAGGTACGCGCTAAAATGTGTTTTGTACGCTCCGACGGGACTTCCTAAACTTGCCGGATAAAACTTCACCTTTGAGATCACCGCAGCGCTGTGTTGAGAGAATCACCCCCCAGACATGATTGAGAGACATTTCTTAAGTCAGTGAGCTATGAGTCAGAATTGCTAACAGTATCTTTTTACTAGGATACATAAAATATGAATCTTTAAAAAACATCGAGGAATAGGCTTCTTTAATCAACCTAACTTTGCAGTTACATGTTAAAGATATGTTAAAAATTAATTAATTAAATTAATATTAAGAGATTGCTTTCATTTGACCGCTACATACGGTTCGAATTGCGCTACGTCAACCTATTTTTATAGTTTTACATAAAATAATTTAAAACCACTCTAATATTTTATCTTAGTACAATTTAGATAGCTAACTAACACCTACGTTCGAAGACAGGTGATGTCATGTCAAATTTAATTTTCATATTTTAATTCTTATTGTTAAATAAATAAATTGATTTCTCTTTTAAATTATCTGTGATTATTACTTTGGTAAGGTTTTTGGAGGTTCAACATGATTTGTTGTAGAAACTCATGATCGGAATTATGGAATCTCTTATGAATATATGTTCACAATGTTTAGCAAATCTACTGTAGATAGAAGGATCATACAGAAAATGCTATATTAATAGAAGTCTAGATAATAAGTAATGGTCTTATGCTTAAAATTCTCTAAACTATTTAAAATATTTGGCCTTGTCGTATTGTTAGGCGATGGGCTTGCAACCAGTCACTAATACACTAGTAAACTTCTTGGCCTGATTGTGCAAAATGTGGTTACAGAATTATCAACAAGTCTTTTTAGAGTTGTTGGTATTTCTGTAGCTCTGCCTACCCCACTCTGGGAATGAAGGCGTGATGCTATGTATGTGTATGTATATTTATTTTTGTTAACCATTCTTATGTAGGGTTCACCCGGATCGCTTCATCATCGTATCATTTCACCCACCCCCACCAGCTGTGTTCGTAATGATGTTTCGGTGATGAGATGACATAATCGGTGAAATTACCAACAGCTTCTATGCTAGTAATTGCAGTCCTAATAAGGTTGCCACAAGGCAATCTTTGATCTGTGTGTGTGTGACTTTGTGTGTAATGTATGATGTCTTTTGACTAGGTGGCTCGTTTCCCTTCCTTTTACCATAAAAATACCTCCGAAACAGTTTTTATCATATCCGTTACAAAAACTCTTTATTTAACTATGCAAAGGATTTTTTTTTACCAATAAGTAAAATTAGGTCAATTTTTTATTTTTTTTACCAGATATAACTAACTCGACGGATTTAATTATTTTAATTGAATTTCTGCTCTACAAGTTTTACGAAGTGCTCGCATATTTATAACGGATTCACAAGGTGGCGACGCAAAAAGTTGGGTAGGAATTGACGCAATTATAAAATAAAAATGATGACGAAAAATAAAATTACAGTAAAACAATTATAAATTGTATATTTCTTATCCTGTCTGACGAATCGTTCAGCATACCTCACATTACAACTAAGATGGTGATATTTTAAAATATTTTATATTGAAATCATTTATTTTTTAATACATTGATTTGTAAAAGATATACATAAATTACCCAAAAAAAACTACGATAAAAAAGAAACCAATTTTTTTTTCTTTTTATGTTAATGGGAAGGCACCCGAGCACTCAGGCCACCTGATGGTAAGTGGAATCTGAGACCCATGGACATTTGAATTCTCAAGACTATAATCCTAAGACCTCAAATGCGTTGCCAACCCTGAGGACTAAGATGGAATGCCTCTATGCTAGTAATTTCACCGGTTGTCTTATCCCCACACCGGAACACAACAATGCGAACACTGTTGCTTGGCGGGTACCTAAAATATAATTATTTGAAAAGTGATAGAACTCTTACGCTACATTTTGAGTTCTAGAATTAAAGGTTTAAAAAAAGATAAACTGTTTTATAACGAGCAGTTTTATAAGCGTCGTTTATCCTCACTAATATTATAAATGTGAAAGCGTGGATGTTTGTTACGCTTTCACGCAAAAACTAGTTGACGAATCATCATGAAACTTTGTACACATATTCTAGGATACTTTTTATTACAAAAATATGTTTTATACAATAAAAAAAATTTACAAAAAAAAAGAATTGCAGCGGGCGAAGCCGCTGGCGGGTCGCTAGTTACATATAAGTTTATGTGTATTTTTATTATCATTTTGATTTACTTTCTCAATGCATAGTGTAACAAGAGGCTGGTATCAAACAGCGAAAACATATCAGTTGCCGGTGTTTAAAACAGAAGGTAATAATACTCGTAAATAAATAATTATGTGTACGATTTGTAAAAGATTTTTTCATGTCAGGGAGAAGGCACAAAAGCTCACAGGCCCCCTAATGGTAACTGGGATTTGAGACTATACGTATATTTGAATTCTCAAGAGTACAATCTCGACACTGCAATCCTAACACTACATGTGCATTGTCAACCCTAAGGAATAAGATGGGAGCTTCTATGATAATAATTTTATCAGTCGTCTCATTCCCACATCGGAAAACAATAATGCAAACACTGCTGCTTGGCGACTAGTTAAAAATAAGATGGTGGTAACGATCGAAACGGATTCTGTACAACGTCTTATCACTACTAGATTACTGACTTAGCCTAAACTAGGCCTTAAAAAAATTGTATTTTTATTCGGTCCAAAACTTAAACCATTAAATTCACTCAGTGTTTTAAATACCACCAGAACAAGGTTAGAGTCGATAGAGTTTCTATTGTTGCTTATTCATTACAGGCATTTATTGATTATCCCTAGGAACATTTAGATTTACCGGGTTTAAAAGTAATCTACGCATTTCCTGGACATGAACTGTGCGCCTAATTTCATCCAAATTTGTCTACAGTGAAAGGGTAACAAAGGTCACCAACTTTTACATTTATATAAGTACTGTGAAAATACTCGCACCTATGTTAAGCAGAGATACCTCATAAGACGTCGAACGTCAACGTTCTACCATAGACAAATATGTCAGCCTCTGCTCGTAAGGAAATTGAATATACAATCTCGAATCGACCCGCGGGCAAACCGCATCCCCGCCGCCGTCTAACCGTTTGCGACCCGCAGTTTATTGCCCGTGTATTTTGAAACTGTTCTACCTGGTATTTTGTTCATGAGTGACTGAAACTTGGGTATTAAGTTTATTCTCATTATTTGGTCTTATCTTATCATTCAATTTTGCCCAAGGTCTCTATTTTTCTATACCAACTTTAACTGGTAACTGAGAGAAGCCAGAGGCCTTCGCTGCTGAAGCGACTTCCATAGGTACAAACAAAAAAAATGATAGTAAAAATTAAACACAAACTTGAAATTAAAATTGCATGCCAAGACATATTTTATAAACCTACTAAATAAAATAATAAATAATAATTACAATTATATAATTAAAGCAATTTGCATGATTAGTTTCAAATAGGTAAGGAAAATAAATGAAATAGGTTTATTATAATAAACTAAATGGAGTGGAAAAAATTTGACAGGAACAATACAATGTGCGTTTTAAATTTGATTTAATTTGTTTATACTCAATGATTTGTTTATTTTATGGTAGAATAAAAGGATTTTTTATTGTATTTATTTTATTTTACAACGTTAACCCTCTCAATAATCATATTATTATTGCTAAAGTCATGATAGCTCTTATTAATTTGATAGTTATTAAGCGGTCATCGAAAACAAAACAATTGCAAAATTAGAGCTAAAGAAGAATTGAGGCCTCGTGGCTCGGAAACAAATATTACGAACAAACGTCTCGTTTTCAAATAGCCTCCTGCCTCAAAATACCTTCCTGCCTCAAAAACCGCTATATTACTTGCGGAATCCATACGTAGCATGAAGTGCATAACCCGAAAAATGTTTCCAAATGGGTCACCTTCGTTTCGTCAAAAAGTTTTTGGTCATATGTTTCATTTCCCATATTTTCTTTTGCCAAACCGCTTCGTTTTCTGTAACCGTAAATATTTCAGGATTTTACAAAAGCTAACCTAACCTAACCAAAAGGGTTCCGCATGATGGTACTAAAATAAACTGAGCGGTGGTAGGACCCTATTCAGCGTCCGTCCGGACCGCTACCACCATCTTATCCATTAACCACCCGTCAAGCAACAGTGTTCGCATTGTTGTGTTCCGATGTGGGGATAAGACAACCGGTGAAATTACTAGCATAGAGGCATTCCACCTTAGTCCTCAGGGTTGGCAACGCATTTGAGGTCTTAGGATTATAGTCTTGAGAATTTAAATGTCTATGGGTCTCAGATTCCACTTACCATCCGGTGGCCTGAGTGCTCTGGTGCCTCCTCCTTAACATAAAAAAAAAACTGAAAAATGTATCTCACATTGGTTTGGCAAATAATACATTTGGGAAGTAATACATTTGACCATAAACTTTTTGACGAAACGTAACATCTCAAAAGCAATATAGTTTCACCAAAGAGAAGGGGTAAGCCCCTAATTTGTTTCTCTGTATGTTATGCTTTCGCAGCTCAACTGCTGAATCGTGGTGACTTTGGTATGAAGACAGCTTGGATTCGGGGAATGATATAGATAGGTATTTTTTTATCCTTAGCCCATCTCGTAATCATACTGTTGAATCAAGAGGTACATAAAAGTTTGTACTACAATAATATAATTTTATTACGATACCAAAACAAGATGGAAAATTTCATTATAAAGAAAAGACGAAAATAAATAAAGACATTTATTCAATACAGAAAACACACATCCTACTAATATTATAAACGTGAAAGTTTGTAAGTATATGGATGGATGTTTGTTACTCTTTCACGTAAAAACTACTAAATTAATTTTGGTGAAATTTGAAATGCAAACAGCTTGTACCTTGGATACGTTTCATGTCGCTATTCCCTCGGGAACTGATTTATACGCGTACGAAGTTGCGGGCGGAAGCTAGTATAGACATAAATAAAGTAGAACAATGAATGTGACAGGAACAGCACGGAGTAATTGTTCTTCTTCTTCTTCTTTTTTATTAATGGCGGTCCACCGCGATGTGCGCAGTGATTTCGCCAATGTCAAGTGAGTAGAGTAAAACAGTAAACAGAATAAATCAAAATCAAAAGCCGAACATTTTTCAATCGGCCATCTTCCCTGCCCCTAAGGGCTATATTCGGAGTAATTGTTAAATAGAGGCCGAACAGTTTTTCTTTTGATTGTTGTTACTATTCATTGACATGGATAATATTGTTTGACAGGCGCAAAATAATCTTTAAAAATTGTAAAATTTCACGAGACTTCAGCCAATAATTCTGAAACGAAATTGTTGCCCTTTTTTCACCAGCCATTTTCGTTCCTTTCAGCTGTAACTCAATATTGACTGCGAACGGAAGCTTTTAACTTAGTTCAGAGTCAAATAAAACGGTTAATTTCATTAATTGGGAGGAAAATACCTTAAAAATTAAAATTTCGTGTTAAGAAATTTTGAACAGTAAAAACTTACTTTTATTTGTGTGTTGATGACGATGATGATTTTTAAATTTGTTTGCCTGCTTGTATGTTTGGTTTCAAATGTCATTTTAAAATATGCTTAATGAGTTAAAATATATGGAAAAAAGACTTCCCTTACGCGCTAACTATTTATATTGTAAAAACGGTATATGTCTAATTTCCTTTCTAGCCATATCATCTTTCTCACACTCCATCCATTGTTTCTCTGGTCTTCCCCTACTCGTATAGCCATCCACATTCATGCTTAAAACTTTCTTGACGATATTTTCCTTATTCCTCCGCATCACATGTCCATACCATGACAACCGATTTCCACATAACTTTACAGTCACCGGTGTCACTTTCAGACTTCCAAAAAATGCTTATCTCAGGCATTAAAATTCCTACATAATTTGAGTTAATAATGTCTTCTTGCCGGTTGAAAACGAACGTCCCAATATTCTGGCCTCTGCAACACGGGTTTTTTTTATAGCCATACAAGACAAGCAGACGGACCACCTTGTTGAGAAGCAGTCACCATCGCCCATAAACATCAGCAATACCAGGGGCACAGCCAAGTTGCCTTTCAGTGAATACTCTTTTTAAGTCGCGTTTAAAGGAGGAATCATTGTGGTGTCACTCCTGCCTGTAAGGGGCGATGAAAAAGAAGCAGCTACTATAGGCAGAGACGAGAAAATAATCTCAGAAAGAGTAGTTTATCCAACCAATAATGGCCAACAGCATGGCGTTTTAAGAATTTGTCAAAAACATACCTATATAACATCACGCCTTCATTCCCAGAGTGTGGTAGGCATAGCTACAGAAATACCAACAACTCTAAAAAGACTTGTTGATAATTCTGTAATTACATTATGCACAATCAGGCCAAGAAGTTTACTAGTATATTAGTGACAGGTTGCAAGCCCATCGCCTAACAATACTACAAGCCCAAATAAACATGGAAAAAGAAGGAGATACCGAAGTAAATCCACGGTCTTAAATTATTCTTAATAATTTAACGAGCACTTTCCATGAATTAATTGGAAAACACCTACACGAGCAAGGACGAACAACCGTCTTAAGGTTGTACGACTGAACCAATTGTGGCCTAGTTGAATTGCAAATGAGGCCATTCCTCATTGGCGTGGCAGCCGTATTACTAGGAATTGGTTCGGTTAATAGTTGCTAATACTTGGTGGGCTTACAGACAAAACTAAAGTTATTTGGCGTAATGTGTCTTTTAAGGTGAAGGTCTATTGAACATACTTGTAGCTACAGGTGCAGGCTCATAATGTGTGTGCCTAATAGGTAAGAATTTGGGGCAAGATGACACGTGAATTAACTCATGGTCATCATTAGTTTTAACTTCTGGTATCTATTTATTTATAATAGTTATGTTTTTGACCGATTGGTATGTATGGCCCAATTGAGTGTCACTGGGTTCAAAAATAAAATAAAAAACAAATAGCGGATAAATAATAAAATAAATGTTAGGTAACATAGTCGGAACATAAAGTCGACTTTTTAAAACTTCTTTTTTGTTAGACGTGTTTTATCATATGAGTGTCTGTCTGTGGAATTGTAGATCAAAAATGGTTGCAGCCATTTGGTTTTTTTTTTAATAGGGTGGTTAAATCGGGATTCGTTCTAGTGCTTAGCTTTGTTCATGAAAATCAGTAAGGACGTTAAGGGCTGGCGTTGGGCAGAGAAGCAAATTAAAATCATACAAAATGCGATAACTTTTTTTTTCCCCTTAAATGTGGTCCAATTTTTACGATTTTAGAATATTTTAGATATTATGAAATCTAGAACAGTACGCTTTCCTTTTCAAGAAAAAATATTTATTGAAAAGATACATAGTATTTACACAATTAAGATATAAAAACACATACCTTTGATATTATGAGCCTGTGTGCAATACCGGAGCAAGTGTATACAGCACTCTTACAATTTAAATGTCGCTAATAAGATAATTTATATATATGTAGTATCTTGCACAGTTAAATTAGACATTAAACAATACTGTAAAATTAAGACAAGTAGAATACAACAAATTAATAAATTATTCGATAGCTCTCAACTTATTCCTGTAGATCTGCAGCAAGTTACCAAAGATGTGATGGGGTTGACATTTTTCGGAAAAATGTCGTCCACTACTGGACGTAGGCCTTTTCTGAGGATTGCCACGACAGTGTTTTGCTCGGCTTGCATCGGCTTCCCGTATTCTAACGGACCCAGAAAAACAGAACGTTGATCCACCTTGTAGGAGGCCTACCAACACTCTAGAACCTTACTGACCTAACAGTCGCCAGTTCTACGACCAATGTGACTCACACAGTGCCACTGAGGTCTTTGTGATGACTTATAGCACAGAGATGTGGTCCTATACAATTACGCTGAATAAAAAAAGGTTCAAGCTCACACATAGAGCAATGGAAAGGCTGGAGCTAAGGGTTATGCTAGGAGTTTCTGAAAGAGGTAGAATCTGGATTACGGCATCTACATAAGAACCAAAGTAGCCGATATATAGCTCAGGAACCTTTCGTATAATTTATTTCATACTAATTGAATAACCGCCAACACATTTGAAATACACAAATAATTGCCAACATAATTATTACTTTCCATAATATTCAAAATAATAACACTACAACTGTTTGCATAAACTAAAATCACAATCCCACGGCGAGGAATTTAATATCGAAGTAATAATTTGCACAAATTGCGAACGGCTGCTCCGATAACCATGATAATTGTGCTATAGTTCCCTACAGAGGATTTCGAGTAATCGATGTGGCTGATGTTAGGCTGTGGCCATTAGTTACCGGATAAGTCCTAACTATGTATTAATTACTAGAACTAGGTACCGGAATATCCTCATTTTGGAAAAGCTAAATCTTTTTTTTTTATGTTAAGGAGAAGGCACACGAGCACTTAAGCCACCTGATGGTAAGTGGAATCTGAGACCCATAAATATTTGAATTCTCAAGACTATAATCATAAGACTGCAATTCTAAGACACACGAGGACTCAGGCCACCTGATGGGAAGTGGAATCTGAGACCCACAGACAATTGAATTCTCAAGACTATAATCCTAAGACCTCAAATGCGTTGCCAACCATGAGGACCAAGATGGAATGCCTTTATGCCAGTAATTTCACCGATTGTCATATACCCACACCGGAACACAACAATGCGAACACTGTTGCTTGGTTTTTGAAATGTCAAACGACTATTCAATAAACTATCCGGTGTGGGGATAAGACAACCGGTGAAATTACTAGCATAGAGGCATTCCATCTTAGTCCTCAGGGTTGGCAGCGCATTTGAGGTCTTAGGATTATAATCTTTTGAATTCAAATGTCTATGGGTCTCAGATTTCACTTACCATCAGGTGGCCTGAGTGCTCGTGTGCCTTCTCTTTAACATAAACATAATATTTTGCATCCAGACCAATATGGATTCCGGAGAGGTTACAATACTGAATTGGCGTGTTTTGATTTTGTTAAATACGTAAGTGAAACTATTAATGATAAATCTCCGGTGATGTCAATATTCCTAGATATGAGTAAGGCATTTGATCTTGTTGAGCATTCAAGGCTTTTGGCGAAATTGGATGCTTGTGGAATCAGAGGTTATGCAAATCACTGGGTAAAAGACTATTTGGCTAATCGAATGCAGTGCACAGAGATTAAAAAAATCGAAGAAGTTAAAAACCAAGTACATAAGAGTGTGTATAGATCACCTCTTCGTAATGTTATTTCAGGTGTGCCACAGGGTAGTATCCTAGGTCCATTGCTGTTTTTAATATATGTTAATGATCTTTCTGATTGCACTAGCTCCAAAACCATTCTTTTCACTGACGACACAACCATCATAGTTAGGGGAGATGATCAGAATAAATATGAATCGGATATAAATGAAGCCTTAACTAATATTAATGAGTGGATAAGAAATAATAACCTTCTTATAAACCTTAGCAAGACTCAATTTATACAATTCCACACTTATAGAGCAAATCCTCTCCACTTGAATGTTAATATTGATAATGTATCGTTACAGGAAACTGAAAGTATTAAATTTTTAGGTTTAAATATAGATTCTTTCCTAAATTGGAAGAATCACGTAGACTCCATATGCTTTAAATTAGACCGTTTCGTGTTCGCATTACGGAGACTCAGAATATGTGTCTCCTCTGAAGCCGCCCTTACGGCCTACCATGGCCACGTGTCGTCCATTCTCAATTATGGACTAATTTTATGGGGTAACTCTGTTGAGGTGGAAAGAGTATTCAGATTGCAAAAAAAATGTGTACGTGCAATAACAAATGCTCAGATATTGTGCAGCTGTAGACCCATTTTTAAACAATTGAACATTTTACCTTTGGCTTGTATGTACATTTTGAAGATTTGTAATTTTGTTAAGACAAATCCGAAATATTTTAGGAAGCGTTCAGATGTGTTTTCAGCTAATCCAAGAGCGCATTATAAAGATCTCTTGCATCGGCCACGCTGTAAAACTGAAATTTATAAAAGAAATGCTTACAATATGAGCATTCTGATTTTTAATAACTTGCCTGACCGAATAAAACCACTTGTAGGCAAGGAATTTAGAAGGACCTTAAGAAATTGGCTTCATGATAATTGTTTTTATAGCGTTAAGGATTTTATGATTTATAGCCATGGCACGAAATAACCATTATTATCTGCAGTTTGGTCAATTTTTTTATTTATTTTTTTATTTTTTATTTTTTATTTTTATTTTATTATATTGTTTTATTGTGGACATTTCTTATTAACAGTACCTATTTTATTTTTGTTATAAATAATGTAATTTAAATATTAATTTAATATTGTATCTTGTGACCATTGTACAAATTTGCATGCCGTTTGTAAACAGCTGAAAAGGTGGAATAATTTTTTAATGTAACATCGATTACTAACCCTTTTTTTTGCAAATAAATCATTATGAATTATGAATTAAAAAAAGACAGGGCTAAAGTATCGTAAGGGCGGTATTTTTCACGGTATCGAAACAATTTGATGGCTTATCTTGACAATAAAAGATCGCCCTCACGGCCAACCTCTACAGTTTTTAACAACCTGATCATCTTAAGAATACCGACTAACCGGTAAATTTACGGCAACAGAAGACGGTCTAATAACAGCAAATTGCCGTCAAATCACCGGGCAATTTGCCCGGCCGGTATAACTCATGTCCTATCGCCTATTAGCCCCTTTATAGTGGCAACTTCGCGCGGTAATACAGTCGCGAACTTTGATAGGCCTTGCGAATTAGGTGTGTTGTTGGTTCAGCTATGTCAATAGAGAAGGATGCGTGGTAAACTAATATTAGTTAATATTATTTACTTTATGTATTTATATTTAGTCTATTTATAAATAGTTCTAATTTCAAAATTGAAATAATTTTACTGTTTCTTGTAGTTATTTAGTTTGAGTTCTAAACGAATTAGTTTACACCACCTGCCATGAATTTGTGTCCTCAGTTATTTCTCTTTCAAGGTTGTCTGGAAGAGATCTCTATTTAGCGGTAAGACCGCCTGTTGTATATGATTTAAATGTACTGTTCCATGTTCTGTTTTTATTTTTTTAATTTTTGGTGTTCATTAAAGAGTATTTGTATTGTATTGTATTAGTTAGAATATTGTTATTCTAGGAATTGGTAGCCTATTTGATCGCTTCAGTGGTAAAATTTCAGTATTATTTTGCGATTATTTCGTCAAGACAAGGTTTCAATAAGTTCAGAATGAAAAGTTTCTTGTTTCTGAGAAATATATTATTAAGAGCTAAATGCTTTGAAATTACTCGAAATATAAAATAATTTATATTTCTTTATTCGAATCTAGAGAGGGCAACGGTTATAAGAATTTGTGTACAGACTTCTTTCTACGGATAATGTTTTATAACGTAGGACTAATTTAATTTTATAAGTAACGTTAGAAGGAAGATGAATTTTGGGAGAGTCTCCTACTACTTTGCCTATATCCTTTTGAACATTGATTTAGTTTCGTATGAGGTCCTAACTTTGCCTTTTTCTAAAAGCTGATGGTGTTTAAGTGCAGTTTTATTATAAACTATAAATACTGCGACACCAAGGGTTTAACTAACGTTCAGATTTACTACTGTACTTATTTTAGAGCTATAAAACTGCGCCAGTCTGAATATTTGAATGGACAAACTTCTTGATACTCTTTTTAGGTATCAATATTATGTTTTGTTTACGTAATGCACTTAAGGTACTATTGGCAAAATGAAACGCTGACCCACAATAGAACTGTGTAACATTGACAAATCTTATGATTTTTTAGCAACAAGTTTTGCCAAAATAACAGCTTCAAGTACATATTCCATTTTTTATTCTTATTCGTTGCTTGTTTGTTTTTCGGTGTTAAAAGAGTCAGTGAAATTACTAGCTTAGAGGCATCTTAATCCTCAGGGTTTTTGCAACTTTTCATGTTCTTTTGACTACACTTATCAACGTAAACTGTGTGTTAATTTGCCTTTCTCATAATTATAATAAAAACCGGTCAAGTTCAAGCCAGACCCAAGGGTTCCATGCCGCCGCACAGTAGGTATTTTTATATTTCGATTAAAATTCGATTTTAGTTGAAACAGAGCGAGCCAAGTTCACACTTGATCATTTTAAAGTTTTTCTTCAGGTTGTACGTTAATCATACCAAATTAAACGCTTGTAGATTTGCTGCTTTTACAATAAAACAAAAATCGGTTGAAAAATAACGTTTCCTGTATAAGGAGGTTTTCAAAAAAATGTACATCGTTACGGACAAAAATTAAAAAACTTTAACTTTTCCATTTCGTCACGCAAATTAACGTATGTAAATGTATGGCTAATTTTCGTGACTAAACGGAAAAAGTTACATTTTCTTAACGTTGTCCTTAACGATGTACACTTTTTTTGGATAACGCCCGCGCCGATGATATCAACTACATGCGCAGTACCAACCAGCGGAGCATACAACGAGTGATTAAATTACCTAATTATAAAATGTCCATGGTACTAGCCAGGCTAGCTAATCAGTAAACAGCTGTGTCAGCTATCTGGCAGATAGTGCGCTCATTTCTCGTAAATCGCCGAAATAACCGCCTATAACCGGATCGGGTTCCCATCGGCTATATTCAAATTAACTTATGGCTAGTAAATTCGGTGCTACATTTCAGGACCTCTATTTCAATATTGTTTAGGGGGGAAGTAACAATTCCAGGGCATGAATATAAGGGGCTCCAGGTTCAATTAATACTCAATATGATTGGTTTTGTCGATGTCGTTTAGTCTCACTGAGTATGTGATACATTGCCTATTTTTCTGTTTTAATAATGCCAAAGCACATCCTAATATAACTTTTTCATCACACATGCTCGTAAAGGGTGTTATAACACGCAGGCCTATAGGGCAGTTATAGCCTATTTAACTCCCAAGGGAGTAATCGGTTTAGTTTTATAATATAGAACCATTTATCGTACGTCATTTCAGACTATGTAAGTATGTATATATATTATTGTATGAATTAAAGTTTGTATCAATAACATTTACGTGCAGGTACACATTTCGCTTTTTTTCGACGTTACAGGATCTCATTAATATTATTTATGTTTTACTTTAAGAGCGAGAACTGTACAATCGCATCGGGTGATTGTTGATACCTTAATCATTCACCATTGTTCATCTTACGCTTAAAGATTACAGTGAATAAATAATAACTTATCCATTTACTTACTTTGGCCGTAGTTTTTGTCGTCGATGCTATTTGGCTAATAGTGGAAGGTAATTTTACCAAACATGCTTTTTAGTCGCTATTATTAAGCTAAGTAATATTTATACGGTAATAGCACTAATCCCTTATTAAATAGATTCATATTAATATCCCCCATGTTGCCAGGTTGGAACAGTGCTACTCCATGTCTTCCCGTGGATGTCGTAAGAGACGATTAAGGAAATAAAGGCTTGTTGTACTGTAGGCGACGGGCTTGCAACCTGTCACTAATACACTGTTAAACATCTTAGCCTGTTTGTACAAAATGTAGTTACACACTTACCAACAAGTCTTTTTGGAGCTGTTGGTATTTTTATATCGCTGCCTACCCAACTAGGAAGTAATGAATGATACTAAATAATGACAATGAGTTGGCCAGTTGGGAACTACCCTGCCTCAGAAACCAGCGGTCCTGGGTTCAAATCCCGGTAGAGCTTAGTTTGAGACTATGTCAATTTGCGTAAGATTGTCCCCTGATATTTATTTATTTATTTAATTTCAGTCCTAAATTATATTCACCTATTTACAAAAAAAAAAAAAAAAAAAAAAAAAAAAAAAAAAAAAAAAAAAAAGGCAGATGATTGTGTGATGAGCGCGACTATTTATTCCTGAGTCTACTTAGGATGTTTTCTAGATATTAAAGTATGTATTTCTCTATATAAGTATGTTTATCGTTGTCTAGTACCCATAGTACAAGCCTAGAGCTTAGTTTGAGACTATGTCAATTTGCGTAAGATTGTCCCCTGATATTTATTTATTTATTTAATTTCAGTCCTAAATTATATTCACCTATTTATTTGCTTTTGTAATATACTCGAACATATATTCATTATACCCAATTTCACCTCTTAAGAAACCTATACGAATACCCTCGTCGAGATTTCATTTACTTGGAAAATACCTAGACACTTAACTCAAACCCTTTCCTACTTTTTCTGTACCTTTCGTACCATTTATTTACCTTATCTTGACCTTTCGCCCATCATCTTACAAACAGGCTCTCAAGGTTTGATAAAACTCCGGGACGAAGATGGTAATTTAACATTTAATCTAGTGAATAGGCAGAAAAAAGAAACTCATTTGGCGAACATTCTTTGCAGTAGTGTTATTCTTTAACGTGACAAAAAGCTTGGACCCAAATAAAACTTAAGTAGTTACTGAAAAATATAGTTTTTAGGGTTCCGTAGTCAAACTAGGAACCCTTATAGTTTCGCCATGTCCGTCCGTCCGTCCGCAGCCTAGCGCAGAGACTCTTAGTACTACAAAGCTTTAATTTGGCATGAATATGCATATTAGTCACGCCAACAAAGTGGTACAAGAAATAGTAAATAATTTTTTTTTTAGGGTACCTCCCCTACACGTAATATGGGAATGTTTTTTTTTTGGCATCTTCCCCATCGTGTGGGGTATCGTTGGATAGGTCTTTCAAAAATATTACGGGGCTGTAAAAACAGTATTTCGATTAAGCAAACCGTTTATAAAATATTAAGCTTTTTAAAGCGCTAATGTTTGTTAGACTCAAGTGTCGTTCCCCCCCCCCCCCCCTACAGCCAAAACTACAAATGCTACAAATCTGAAAAAGGTCTTAAATGAAAGGACATATAACGAATTTAAAAGAAAAACTATCAAGACTAAGTAGACATCATTGGTTCTTGACAGGCGATTAAAGTGTTTATACCTACTAAAATCATCTAAGACGGCACCAATTGACTTTAAATAGAAAATTACGTTATTACTTGATGATTTTTATATTTGTAGTACTTAACGGCTTCGGAACCCTATACTGAACATGGTCCGACATGCTCTTGCCCGGTTTTTTTTTTGTAAATGTACATGATGGTATTGTTCATAAGTTTGATAATTATTAAATTTGATTGAAATGGTAGGTGGTAACTTTCTTACTTAATGCAAAAAGCCCCCAAAATTATACAAAGCAGCTGAGCTGAGGGGCAACATTACCAGATGGGCTATGGGTGGAAGTTTTGGACTGAATATTATTATAAAGAGCCCACGTTTTAGTCCCCATGATGGACAAAGGCCACCCTCACTTTTTCAGATTTCATAGGTTTTATATTATCGAGAGAAATTGGGTCACTCAGAAGTGCATCCATAAGCTCGCTGACGATCACTTCTACTTTGTCAGTGGTAACTTTACTAGGGTCAAAATATAATAGTATATCAAATAATTTATCGACTAACTCTTAGCGATCCAAGTAGGGAATAAGCTAGATGCTTATTAATGACTCGGTAATAATTACAAAGATGTTTTAATTAGGTCGCTCTTAGAATGTTTTCTTTGTTGGCTTTTGCAAGTTTGCGCCGAGTTTGGGATGAGGGATAATTTAAATGGGATTGTTTGGGAGTCCTATTTTAAATTACTTTTAGGTTATTTTAGTTCAAACGCCGAATCATCTCGGCAAGTCACATTTGATTATAACAACCGTATGGGAAAGTTCCGTCTTATTCAAAGTCGTCAGTCAAATGTAAGAAGCAACCAAGTGTGCTTTTATTTTATAATATGGTGAAGGCATACAAGATACATGCAACCAGCTCGCCTTTGATACCGTTTTGTAGCTAAAAGTTCGTAACCAGTTACGAAACGGGAAAAAAACCCGTTATGTAATTTGCTACTTAACGGGACTTTTCCATTACCGATTCGTGAATGCGGTTGGATTCCTATTTTGTCGCCAGCTACAGCTACGGTACAGCTAACGGTACCAAAGGCCAGCTGGGATCTCATCGATATATCATTATATTATCTCACATATATTGGTCCAGTCCTGAACTAAGCTCTACACTTGTATTATGGGTTTTCGGACAATGATGAACATAGATACTCAAAGTAAAATATAGATCATTACATAATTTAAAAGTTGCATTACTTCCAGTTACAGGGGTTCCAATCTGGGACCGTTTTATTTTCAACTAATAAGACGAAGTCGTCTACAAAGTGTCTGGGTCATACACACTCTTAAAAACAAAATTTATCTCTTCTGTAGCCAATAAGAGCCCGTGTGGTTGCCGGGTCAGAATAGTGCCACTCCATGTCTTCCCGTGGGTGTCGTAAGAGGCGACTGAGGGAATAATGGCTTGTAGTACTGTTAGGCGATGGGCTTGCAACCTGTCACTAATTCACTAGTAAACCTCTTAGCCTGTTAGTGCAAAATGTGGTTACAGAAATATCGGTAAGTCTTTAGAGTTGTTAGTATTTCTGTAGCTCTGCCTACCCCAGGGGAATGAAGGCGTTATGTTATGTAGGTCTAAAACAGTCCTAACGGCGATTTTGCGGTTATGGGCTTAGCAGAAAATAAGGCTTAAAAACGTTAACTTTCGGTGTGTCTAGAGGAAAGACAGTAACCTAAATAATATACATTACTGATAGGTTTTTAGGTCGTCTGGTAGAGAATGCCATTAATCATTAGATCCACCATTTGTACTTGTTTCTGTGCACGCTAGTTAAATTGATCACTGATATACTTTTAGATTATCTCATTCCAAAAGACATGCCATCGTTAAGCGATAGAAAACCGCTACGTAAATACCGAAATTGACCATATCGCATGTAAAATGTCGTATGGTTCTGTAATACCAACACAACAGCGTGATACACATTGTTATCGACGCTTATGTGAGATGTATGCACGAACGCTCCATAAGGCCGCGCCGCATCGACACACGGCGCGCGACACGACAACTCGTATCGATGCGTGCGATCTTGTCGCTGGTTACGTATGTGAAAGGAGTTTGCGAAGGCGGCCATCTTGTTTTTATTGTTGTTACTTTATATGAGAAGTTAAGAGGTACGATTATAGTAATTAAGTAATAAATAGTATGATACAAAATTTAATATTAATTTAATTAATAAACTAACCTTAAATTAAATAATAGTTTATAATAAATAATTTTCCTCATACCTAGGCAAAAATTTGTTTCTTATAATTTATTTGCCCCAAGTGGTTTCTGGGTTAGAATAGTGCTACTCCATGTCTTCCCGTGGATGTCGTATGAGGCGACTAAGGGAATAAAGGTTTGTAGTATTGTTAGGCGATGGGCTTGCAACCTGTCACTAATACACTAGTAAACTTCTTGGCCCGATTTTGCAAAATGTTGTTATAGAATTATAAACAAGTCTTTTTACAGTTGTTGGTGTTTCTGTAGCTCTGCCAACTCCACTCTGGGAATGAAGGCGTGATATTATGTATGTATGTATAATTTATTTTCGTATATTTAGAATTAAATGCGACATGCGAAAATTTGCTACGATTTTAATAATCACACAGTTTGAAGATGATGGGTTACATCCTGGTAAGGGCAGGCATTTGTGTGACGAGCACGAGTATTTGTTCCTGAGTCTTGGATATTTTCTTTGTATTTAAATAATTTATTGTAAGAACACGTTCTCATAGAATGATGACACAGAATAGAGAGCGACACGACACAGATAATATCAAAGGCGTACAATTCTAAACAATACTTTTAACAAGTATATATTTCTCTATATAAGTAAATTTATCGTTGTCTAGGACCCATACATAGTACAAGCCCTAGAGCTTAGGTTGGGACTAGGTCAATTTCTGTGACATTGTCATGAGATATTTATTTATTTACATACATACATACATACTATCACGCCTTCATTCCCAGAGTGGGGTAGGCAGAGCTACAGAAATACCAACAACTGTAAAAAGACTTGTTTATAATTCTGTAACCACTTTTTGCATAAACAGGCTAAGATATTTACCAGTGTATTAGTGACAGGTTGCAAGCCCATCACCTAACATTACTAGAAACCCTTATTCCCTTAGTCGCCTCTTACGACATCCACGGGAAGACATGGAATGGCACTATTTTAACCCGGCAACCATACGGGCACCGGGCATTGGTTTATTTATTTTTAATTTAACTTCCAAGTCTTGATGTAACAAAAATTATGTTGTTAACGTTACTGTTAGTATTTAGTATTGTTTTATGAATATGATGTTGTATATCAAGGCGCCTTAGTATTACCGCAGGCCTATGATCATCGGTTGAGTTGATGGTAACCGCGCTATAAATTTTATTGAAATATATTCAGAAACAAAAGTTTTAAACTTTTTCCCGGGCATTTTTCACGCTCATCCTGTATAATAGCATGGTAAACTTGTAATGCTATACCAACACGTAATAACCCCTTATCCCGTAACTCAGCAGTCATAACTCATGTAGTAAATCGGGCCAGGCATAAATTGTAGCAAATGCGATGTTTTTCGGATGCTTTATGGCTTTCGAATAAACGTGTCGCACTTTGATTGCTCGTTGCTGCTTAATAAACCGGGGATCAAAGTTATGGTAGAGGTTTTTGATGTCATAAACAGGGGGGGACATTTTGGTACAATACAAGAGCGGATAAACTCGCTGTATAATTCATACAAAAAACAGACAACACTACTCTTTTCCTGGACAACCAACCAAATTACAGACCACGTTATTAATCACCAATACTGCCTTATTAAAGAAAAGTATATTTGGTCTAGCACCTAAAATTTACAATAAGGTATCATTAGAAATTAGGAATTTTACTGTTGTCATGTTTAAGAAAAAGTTAATGAAATATTATTGTTTTTTTTTACTATTATATTAATGACTTTTTGAAACATATTTTAAAAGCGTATAGTACATTTTTTTAATTAATCCATTTGTAAAACAAGATTATTTAATTAAATTATTACATTATTATTGTTAATTTGAATTTGTACGCCGAAAGGCAAAACATGGCGGACATTATTATAAACTTGTGAACCATTATGTAAACTCACGTTACAAATAAATTATCTCTTATCACCTATCTCTTACAATTATTGTAGTCATGAAGTGAAGAAGCAATCATCCTGAAAACATCGACCTAAATAACTCAATCCTTAAAAGGTTAGCTATGTACAAGAGCCAGTGTGTACAGTATCAATAATTTCGTACAACACATTAAACCTACTTTTGAATCCTAAAACAAGCTCTTTAATTCTCGACTCTCTTACAAACGTTTTTTTTTTAATCTTGCGATTGAATCGTAAACGCGCCGATAAAACCGGGCACACCTGGCAGCCCGTTAAACTCATACGTGACCGGCCCAGGTGCCACAGTTGTATCGGATAATGTTGTACAAATGTTCATGCCAGCTGAAACACTAGGGTTTACAGGCACTGAGATTTGCGAGTTTTTATTTGGCGCTTGTTTTAATCAGCCTGTATTATATTAGTAAACTGTGCTCATCCTCAACGTCACTTTCATTTGAGAGAGATAAAAAAAAACTGGTCAGTCTTATTAAACAAATCGGTTAAGAGAGTGTCAAACTCGTATTTTTGGTTTTGTAATTTATGTACAGAACAGTAGGTACACAAAATTAAAACATGTAAAAAAAATCCATAAACTATGGATTAGTATCCTCCATTTCGTACTTTTCAATAGTACCTATTGGACGAACTACACTGTTTAAGTGGTCTTATTGGTTTCTTTTTGGAATGTGGAAAACACGAAACGAAGCAAAAGCCACTAAAATTTATAATATTATGTAATATATTATGTATTTCTACCCTCATTTTTTTATGTCATATTACGGTAACAGAAATCAACAATGTTATTCATTATTGTTACATTTTAAATTCCATAGAAAAAAGTCTGGTACTTCACAAAGAGTATTTAAAAAATACATAATTAATTATTGTTTTAGTAAGATTCCTGTAACGGCTAGGCCCACTTTCGCCTATTTCCTTTATTTAATTAGTTTTAATGATAGTTTCTCATTTTGTAATTAGTGACATTATTCTTTTTATGATTTGTTTTTAATGCAATTATGTACTTAACCCAAATCATAATGTATAACCCTAATGAAAGTAGGTTTTTTTTTTCTTTAGGTGCATAACAATTTAAGTGAAACATGAAAGCTATCTTGCCAACAAATTAATGTACTGTCAGTTTGGTGAGATAGATGTTTAATTATAAATGTTATATTCATTGTATCAATAAATAATTAAGAATATATAAAATTAAGAAATTATTATTATTTACATACATACATAACATTACGCTTTTATTCCCAGTGTGGGGTAGGCAGAGCTACAGAAATACCAACAACTCTAAAAAGACTTGTTGATAATTCTGTAACCACATTTTGCACAAACAGGCCAAGAAGTTTACTAGTGTATTAGTGTTATTTATAACCTTCTAATAACATTAAAATTGCTGTCACTACGTCTAAATTCTAGGTTTCACCAAAATTTCCGCATTCCCAAGCAGCGCACCCTGTAAAACAATCGAACGTCGGCTTGTTGAATTTGAACTGTCTTCCGAACGCGCTAAGTTTACCCGGGTCCGCCCGAGTTTGCCCGACACTGGCCGAGTTCTCACGAAGTTTGGCCAATTGCGACGATTACTGCTGTCTTAGAGTTGCTTAGCTGAATTAGGATGTTCTTCCACTTCGAGAGAAGCTAATACGAAAACTGGCCAAGTGCGAGTCGAACTCGCGCACGAAGGGTTCCGTAACATTATCTACAACATAAGACACGATATCGTAACCATTTTTTAGTTTCACCTGTCCCGGTGTCTGTCTGTAACGGCAAAAAAACGGGATCCTATCATTTCAAACAAACAAATCATTCGACAACATGTGTTTTTTTTTTCAGAAACTGTAAATAATTCTAGATTTATTTCAGGACCATCGTGTAGAACCCCATAGGTTAGGTTAGGTTAGTTTTATAAAAATCCCGAAATATCTGTAGGTAAAGAAAAAAAAGCGGGTTGGCAAATGAATAGGTTGCGAAACGATGCATTTGTCAAAGATTTGTGGGCGAAAAGGCAGAAAACCAAAAAAATCACGTTTGTTGTATGGGAGCCCTCCATAAATATTTATTCTATTGGGTTTTAAGTTTTTGTTGGTATAGCAGCAGCACAAATACATCATCTGTGAGAATTTCAATTGTCTTCCTATCACGGTTCATGAGATACAGCCCGGTGATAGATGGACGGACGGACAATAAATAAATAAATAAAATAAATAAATAATCACAGGACAATGTCACACAAATTGACCTAGTCCCAAACTAAGCTCTAGGCTTCTACTATGGGTACTTGACAACGATAAACTTACTTATATAGAGAAATATATACTTAAATACATAGAAAACATCCAAGACATAGGAACAAATACTCGTGCTCATCACACAAATATCTGCCCTTACCGGGATTTGAACCCAGGACCCCTAGCTTCGAAGGCAGGGTCACTCCCAACCAGGCTAGCGAGTCGTCAAATGGAGTCTTAGTAATAGGTAAAAAGATAAAAAAAGATAAAAAAGATAAAAAAAGATAAAAGTTGTTTATTCAGTACCATTTGGGTACGGAACCCAAGGGAAAGGAGTTTTACTACCGAAGCTGAACGATGAAACAGGGAGAAACTCAAAACACAGGGTCCTTATACAAGAAGGTCGTTACACCTGTTGCTATCGTATTGTCAATGTTATGACACTTCTTATTTACTTGATAAAATGGCAACCAAGTTGAAACCAATGGGGTAACAATAGGTGTAAAGGCTTATTTAAATCAGTACCTTGACTGAGTGACTGCTAGACAACGAACAGCCAAAATCACTGGGACCTAGGTAATAAGATCAGTTCAACTGAATTCGGCTTTTGGTTAAAAATATAGTGGGAGGTCGACTTAAGTTGGACTGACCTTATTACGTACACGTTTAAAAGAAGTGTTTTCTTGCTTATGTACACGGTTTTTAGTTTTTTAAAACATTTATTTTATTTCAAACCTTATAGTGATCATAATAATACTGATATGTCGTCCACGTATATTTAATCCATCGGTTTCTCCAAGATCCAATCCTCAGATCTGTGCTGGAAATGAGACCAATTAAAAAAGGTCACACAATAGTCTCAGTCAAGGTACCTACATTAAAAAAAATCCCGACGAATTGTAACCTCCTGCTTTTTCTGAAGTCGATAAAAAATTAATTTCCTCAAGGGTTAAAGTAGAGTAGCGAAAGACTAATAAAATTCTATGGCTACGATGTCGCGGGCGTCCTTTAGTGTAAATTATGGCCCCTGTTAAGTAAGTCAGATCAGTAATTGCTTTATTATTAAAACATTATCATTATAAAAATTTAATATTTGTTGCGTTTCATGTACCCTACACTTTATATTCTAGGCAACTATACTTCCCTTCTTCTTTTTTAATCAATGGCGGTCCACACAGTGATTTCGCCAATGTCAAGTGAATAGAGTAAATCAGTAAACAGAATAAATCAAAAGTAAAAGCCGGGCATTTTTCAATCGGCTTCTTCCCTCCCCGGAGTCCTATACTTCCCGTGAAACTAGGAGAAATATTTCACTTGTCAAATATTTGTGGTAATGCTAGTAAAAGAAATCTGTGCCAATTCCGTCCAGCAAGCAGCTGCGCGCCCGTTGTAGCCTGGTTCGCTGTCCCGCCAGCGCGCGCGCGAGCGCTCATTCACTCGCCGCTGCACCGCGCGCTGAGCCTCTTAAACGATATTCTGGACAGCAACAGTGAACTAGATGTTTTCTATGACTCTGAGTCCAAGATACTTGCATCGGCCAGTCGGTACGTAGAAACGATTGTCACTGCAAGCTCAGTGCAGGAAATTGGCTGAATTAGTATGTATTTTGTCTATTTTTGTTTAGTGTTATATTTTTTTTATATAGATTTCTTGTACAATTTATGTTTTTATCAGCGATTAACATGTTTTGCTAGACTGTAAGTGTTAAATTTAATATTTAAAAAAAAAAAAAAAAATACACACACACACACACAAACACACAAATAAAACACTAGGCTTCTGCGTTTGAGGACAGTACAACAAACCTGTTTATTATGATGTACCATAAGCTACCACACCGAATATATGTATCTTAAGTAATGTTTTTAGTGTCTGTTAAAAATAAATCATTTAATTTCATAAGGGTTTTAGTAGTTAAACAGTAATATTAATGTATAGAGTCATTATAGTGGTGGTAGGACCCTGTGCGCTACCACCATTTTATCCATTAACCACGCGCCTAGCAACAGTGTTCGCATTGTTGTGTATTCCGGTGTGGAGATAAGACAACCGGTGAAATTACTAGTATAGAGGGATTTCATCTTAGTCCTCAGGGTTGGCAACGCATTTGATTTTTTAGGATTATAGTCTTGAGAATTCAAATGTCTATGGGTCACAGTATCCATTTACCATCAGGTGGCCTGAGTTCTCGAGTGCCTTCTCCTAAAAAAAAAAAACTTCAAAGTCTGTACAATTGGCAACGTTTTTACAATCATGTAATGGTGTTATATCCAAGGGCCTTATAGCCCTCTTGCCTTTCAGTGACGTTGTTTAATCGATTGCTAATGCCACGCGAACAAAAATATTCGCATCGTTCCAATTCTTCGCATAGCATTTGGTGAAGAACCATCCTTAAAACCAGTAAACTGAATTAACGGTGCAGTTGATCTAGAAGTATGAAATTTAAAATTTCACGAGCTCCAACCCTCTCGGTCATCAGTCATAACTAGCTCAAGAGAACAAGACGGGGCTAAAGTTTAAATTGCAAATTTTGGAGTAAATGGATTTGAAATGGAGTGTTGTGATTTAGACAGGTTAAGACAACTTGGTCTTCAAACTTCTTGTGGCAAGATTTAAACAACAAAAAAAACGTGATAAGCGATAAAATTACAATAAAACAGGACGTGGATAATAATGTTACTGCTGCACCCAAGTTGAAGATTTATAAAAGACCCAATTAACCACTCTCGCTCTGTTTAAGCCAAACGAGTCGACGATAGCTATCTCTTTTACTCTTGTGTTTTTTTGTTGTTAAGATTTCTGATGTGATCAAAACTTGTTAACATTTTAAAACTTCTTTTAATGTTTAGTTTTTTTTCGGCATCCTCTTTTTATATACGTTATTGTTTAATTCAACGATGATGGCTAAAACATAGTAAGTTACGAAATAAAATGCAAATTTCTTTATAAGGTCTTTATTTTAAACATGGAACAACAGGTGTGACGTCCTTTCTGTCGTCGATTTTGAATAGTGTTTTTGTTTTGAGTGTTTTTTAAAGCTATTCTTCTCTTTCATAGCACTTTCCAGAGAGCGTAAAGAAAGAAAAATATGCATGTTCCCTATTGAACATATTGTAGTTTGTCTATTTGAATACACTCAATTTACTAGGAAGGTAATATAATTATCTGTTTTGTGCACTATCATTGGTAATAAAAGCACCAATGAACACAAACGTAATAGGGTAAAGACCAAATAGTTGGACCATAGTTAAGCGTAGTTAACCATACAAACAACAAAAGTGAAAAAAGTTCCGTTGTGACACGAAACTTATCCCTACAAATGTAGTAATGTGTCCCCACGTAACTTTTTGGTAGTTACCCATTAACTATGCACAAATTACAAATTTCATACAAACGACTAATGTATGGAATGACAATTGCTGCAATGCAATTGTACGATAGTTACTTACGTCAATTCTACATCGCTCTCAATTCTGCAGTGATTAACGTTCGCAGAACTCGTCTAAGCCGACGGTATTTATGCTTCGTTTTAGTTTTAGATTAGAATAAACAACCGCTGTTTTGCGCTTGTTTTCGCTCGCAACGAGCACGGAATTTAAAATTGAATTTTCAACACACACTATTTCATCTTATACAAGTAATTAATGTGAAGAATTATTAATTGAGGATAACTTATATTGGAATAATCTACGTTTTTAAAAGAAAAGTGTGCAAATTTCACAGTTACTGCAAACACAAAAACATATCTCAAATAAACCTATTTTGGTGCTGTCTTAGATAAATTTTAGTAGGTATAAACCCTTAAGTCGCCTGTATTTCTGGAACCAATCTGGTTTAGTTCGCCGTGATAGTTTCGTCATACCTATATAATTATGCATTCATTGAAGATATTTTAGAGACGCGCAACTCTAGAGGAAATAACACTTTTCGAGTTCAATATGTCCTTAACGGTCCCCAACATCTAATGATAGACAATAACATGTACATAATAGTTTATAAGAGCTAAGATGAGTCTGAAATATATGGGTCAGCAATTATTTAACAAGCTGCCAATATCAATACAATAAGTTAAAGAACTGCTGCTTGCAGGAATACATAAATAATGATTATTAAAAAAAACTGGGCAAGAGCATATCGGATCATGCTCAGTGTAGGGCTCCGAAGCCGTTAAGTACTACAAACATGATTTTAGTGGGTATAAACACTTTTATCGCCTGTATCTCAAGAAACATTACAATGATGCCTACTTAGTCGTGATAGTGTTCCTTTACACAAACCCGCAATATTTTTGAAAGACTTATCTAACGACACCCCATACTATGGGACAGACGAGAAAAAAAGTTACATCCCAATGTTACGTGTAGGAGAAGTACGCTAAAAAAAATACAGCTTTCTAGTACTAACAGTCTCTGAGCTAGGCTGCGGACGGACGGACGGACGGACGGACATGGCGAAACTATAACGGTTCCTGGTTTGACCAGGGAACCCTAAAAAGATAATGATTTTCTAGCATGCGGTATAGTTAAGTAAGGGAAAAATTTAATTTGTAAACTGACGATCTCAGTATTTAAATTCATAATATTTGACGTTGTTAAACTTATGTAATGTTATTAAGAAATAAATTATAATATCTTATCTTATCTTTAATATAAAATAAATAATTATAGCGTTGTGAACAAAAGTGCAAATGTAAACTGCTATCAAATGGAAGGAATTGCTTTAAATTATAATATTCTATTCCACTTAAAAGCCATTCCAACCTCAAACAGATGCAAAACGCAACAATTTGTCCGACATGAAAAGGCAAGCACTTGACCACAGCAAAAACGCCTCTAGTTACTGCCGACATTGCCTCAACGTGGCCTCGACGTTGCCCCAACGTTGCCTCTGCTAGCAAACGGAATAATTTAATAGAGAACTAAGTCAGCAGGGAATTCACGGGGTTTTACTGCATTATGTTTGCAAGACGGCATTTTAATTTTTTGTACTTTTACTAGATGTTTTTTTGGCCTTTGCGGTTTTTGTTCGGAATGTATTTAGCGTGAAAATAACGTTGTTTTAAATATTATTTTAGGTCGTTTGTCACTGGGAAATCGGATTATATTTAATTTTATACGTCAGTACCCTTACCTCGTGTGTTCATAAGTTTTGAGACGAAATAAATATTACATAAAAAATTAAAGCATAAAGCTGTATTTATAAAATTTACAGATAATGGTAACTAGACATTAACTAACAACTACAAGCAATTACTATTCAAAATGTCCACCCCTATTTTTAATACAAGCTTTTAGTCGTTCCGGCCAGTCATCGATCGCGGCACGAATCTTCTCCAGTGGGATATCCTTCGCTGCTTTGATGAGGGCTCGCTTTAAAGAATCTAAGTTTGGGTGGGACTTTTGGCAGGCCCTGAGTTCCAATTCAGTCCACAAAGAATAGTCCAGTGGATTGAGATCAGGGCTGGAGGATGGCCATTCTTCCGCCGCGATGAAGCCCGGCAAATTTTCCCTTAACCAAGCTTGAGTCGTTTTAGCCTTATGTGCGGGTGCTGAGTCTTGCTGGAAAATCCATTCTTTGTTGTGAAATAAAGTATTAGATAGGGGTTTCACTACAGTATCTAAAATGTCACTTTGATAATTTTTTGCTTTAACCTTGACACCTTGTTGGCAAAAATGGAGCGGAGTGACACCTTCGTACGAAACCCCCCACCATACCATCACACTCGCCGGATGATGGGCACGCGAGACATTTCGTGCTGTAGCAGGAACATCTTTGCTGCTTTTGGCATAAACTTTATTATTTTGCCGGTTAAACTTTTCTTCGACCGTAAAGATTTTTTCGTCGGTGAAGAGTATCTTTTTCGCATCGTGTCTCTTAAGCAGCATCGGACAACGTTCGCGACGTAATTTACGAAGGCGATCATTTAGAAAATGAACTTTTCTACGGCTGTAAGCCTTTACTTTCAGATCGTATTTCAATATTCTGTTGACTGAAATACGCGAAATTTTAGTCTGCAGAGCGAGTTTTTTCTGGGTGCGACATGGATTTCGGCGAAGTCGCTCTCTGATTATTTTGATGTTAGCAGCCGTCCTTACAGACCGCGGGCGACCACTCCTATGTCGATCTTTCAAAGAATCAGTCTCCTTGTAGCGTTTAATGGTGTAATATACGAAGTTGCGGCTTACCCCAAAACATTTTATGTCACGGAAAATTTCCATTGGTTTTTTCCCCGCCATATGTAGTGAAATGACAGTCGCACGCAATTCTTTCGTTCCCTCCATCACAAGAAAAACAAAAGAAATGAATTTTCAAAACATACAAATAGCACACTAACATTCCAAATTCAAAATTGAAAAGAATATAAAATAGGTGCCAGTATTATTTTCTTTATTTTATAAACTAAAAAGTTTGTCTCAAAACTTATGAACATACGAGGTAGCATGAGTTACAGTAACCGTACTCACTAGAAAAACGAATGCTTTGTTCCTCTCAATACTTTAATGTCGTATTTCAATACTATGAGGGATAGCTCATGGTCAGGGTATTGCTAAAGAACTTTTTAGTGCCTATTTAAAATAAATAAGTTGTTACTTCACGTACATAATATATAAAGAAGTTGAATTTAATTCACGAGAGGTGGTTTAAATAAAAAACATACAGATATTTTTATTTAAATAGCTTTTGAACTCCATTCTCTTTTAGATTTTCTGAAATGTAAAGTAATAAGTATTTAAAAGTTAACGCGCGCTCCAAACTAAATTCTAAACTTTGGTATTCATTTCCAGTAAACTATTGGAGAAACTAAAGTGTGAAATCGAAGCTGTAGTAATACTGATAAATAGAATTGAAGTGTCTGTCTGTATTTCAAAATAAATGCCTTATTTTCGTTCAAAAATGCATTTTATATGCCTTAAAATATAAGCCCTTTTTATTTCTTTGTTTATCTGCAAATTAATATTGAGTAAGCTCTGAAAAGGCTTAACGGACTTCAATGAAAATCATAGATATTTAAACTTCATTTTGATACCTTGAAGGTTTAGAAGATATATAAATATTTGTAAAGCTATTACTGCCACATCGAAGAAGCGAAGCTCTTAACTCACATTAGATATAATTTCAAATAATATAAAATCACATGCTAGATCATTAGTTCAAACTGTAATATAATATAAAATATTAGAACGAGCACTATAATTTATACTTTAATTTAAATAACTATCATAATTAATTTATTATACTATAATTTTGATATCATTTACATTCTAAATTTAGGAAATCATATGTTTTAAATTTTATTTTCTACAACATTGTAAAATCTAACCTAAAATTAAGGAAAATGAAGGTCAAATTTTGTAATAAAGCTTAATTTACAGACCGAATTTCGGTGTTATATTAATTATCACATCGCACAAAAACTTATTTTTAACGAAGAAGATGGAGCACCTACCAGTATTTCTGAGTGTTTTACTCCGGGACTGCACCAAAAGTAAGTCTTTGGTTAGAACCAAACATACTTTATTTTTGTTATAGTTCAATTTTGACTATAATTATTATACTATATGAATAATTTTAATTATTCATATAGTATAATAATTAAGAAGATTAAATGAGTTGCATATTTTGATTTAATTTATGTATATATAATAAAAATTAATCGCCGAAATGTACCTATGCACGCGCATAACTTCCGAAGGACTCCTCCAATTTGAATAATTCTTTTTTTTGTGTTTGTTATTGTCAGGACAAGGTTTGTATGACAGAAAAAAAGAAAATTCCACTGGGATAGTTAGAAATTGCCGCGGGGCGGAGCCGCTGGCGGGCCGCTAGTCGCTACATAGACTAAAACAATACACAGTATAAAACAAAGTCGCTTCCCGCTGTCTGTCCCTATGTATGCTTAGATCAATAAGAATCAGAATCAGAATCAGAATAATCTTTATTCAAGTAGGTTTACAAATAATAAACTCTTTTGAAACGTCATAGTAGCGACTTAGCCTAAATTGACTGCAGGTTCAAATCGCGACCGATCAGAGAAGAACCTGTAAGAAACTCTGTCGGATGTCTTTTTTTTTTTTTCGACGTTCGCAACCTTTTGTCGTAAGGACTAAACATTTTATTACAAGCAATTCAGTCCCAAGCATTGTTATCATTAATATAGTCTTTAATACAATAATATGCTTTAGAAATTAGTTTACGCTTAACGTAACTCTTAAATTTATTTACTGATAGTTCAGTAACATTACTTGGGAGCTTATTATAGAACCTAATACAATTACCCATAAAAGAGTTTTTTATTTTATGGAGCCGCGTGAAGGGCACTGCGAGCTTATATTTATTTCTGGTATTAACATTATGTATGTCACAGTTCTTTCTAAATTTAGCGATGTTTTTATGAACATAAATAATGTTTTCATAAATGTATTGACTGTGCATGGTCAATATATTAATTTCTTTAAACTTATCTCTAAGCGAGTCTCTCTGGCCCATCTTGTAGACAGCACGAATAGCCCTCTTCTGCAGAACAAAGATGCTATTTACATCAGCAGCACTACCCCACAGTAAAATACCATATGACATAATACTTTGGAAGTAACTAAAATAAACTAATCGAGCGGTATCTAAGTCTATTAATTGACGAATCTTATTAACTGCAAAAACTGCTGAACTGAGTCTACCCGCCAATCCAGCAAGATGAGGACCCCATTGGAGCTTGGAGTCTAACGTTATACCAAGAAACACTGTATCATTAACTAGGTCTAGTTTGTCATTTTTAATAGTTACAGTAGTTTGACTATTTTTCACATTAGTAGTCATGAACTTTATACATTTCGTCTTTTTTTCATTCAGTAATAAATTATTAACACTAAACCAATCGACTACTTTTGATATAGCATTGTTTACATCGACATTAAACTGCTGTTGTCGTTTAACTTTGAACACAAGTGACGTATCATCAGCAAACAATACTATATCATGGTTGTCCTTTATAAGGTAAGGTAAGTCATTTATGTAGATGAGGAATAAAAATGGACCCAATATTGAGCCCTGTGGTACGCCCATTGAGACCAATGACCCAGGTGATCGTACTCCATTCACGTCTACCCTTTGTATTCTCCCGTATAAGTACGTTTTTATTAAGTTTAGCGCAGTACCTCTAACTCCATAGTGGTGTAGTTTCCTGATCAATGTGTCATGGTTAACGCAATCGAAGGCCTTGGACAAATCACAAAAAATACCTAAAGCATCCTGTGACCCTTCCCAGGCATTAAAAATGTTTTTAATCAACTCAACACCAGCTTCGGTTGTCGAGCGACCCCGAGTAAAACCAAATTGTTTATTGTGTAATAAATTATTATACCGAAAATGTTCCGCTAACTGTGACAAAATCAATTTCTCAAATATTTTACTGAAAGTGGGTAGTATGGATATTGGTCTAAAATTTGTGGGGTCAAAAGTACTACCCGTTTTGAATAATGGAATTATCTTACTATGTTTCATAAGATCAGGAAACTCACCACAATCAACACAGTGATTAAATACGACCATTAGTCAGATGCTATGACTTCAATTAAGGATTTGAGTACAGGGACCGACACTCCCCAAAGGTCACTGGTTTTCTTTATATTGATTGAGTTGAATGCCTTAATTACATCCAAGGCAGTAACGCGCTTGAATTCAAAGTATATACTGCATTCAGGCACGTTATCTTCTAAAAGTACAATGGCAGACGCAGGCGAAGAGTTCAAGCACTTAGTCGTGGACACTGGTATATCGGTAAAAAACTTTTCAAATTCAATTGCGATATCTGGATTGGAATCTATTATTTTACCATCTACTTTTAAACGATAGTCGTTAATGTTCTTTTTTCGGCGACCTGTTTCTTCATTAATTATTTTCCAGGTCGTTTTAATAACATCAGAACTATTCAAGATTTTGTTACTTAAAAAATTTCGCTTAGTTATACGGCAGTCTATCTTGAATTGCTTAGAATACTGTTTGACATGTTCCTTAAACTCCTCACTCGCGTTATACCTCCGTTCCTCATATAGTTGATACAGTATTCTTCTACGCTTATGTAAGTCCGCAGTAGCCCAGTCACTGAAAACCTTTGCACCACCAACCACAACCGATTTGGATGTAAATACTGCGTTAAATTGTTTCATGAATGTGTGAAAGAATGAGTTGTACATGTCATTGGGTCCCTTATCAGTTGTTAGAAAGGCCAAATTATGCACTAGGTTATGTCTCATTCTTTCCACACGGTCTGCAGTTACTGGCACAAAAGTAATTTCTTTTTTTGGAATATTATTCGATACGGACTTGAATTTAATTAATTGACCCAAATGATCCGATTCCAGGTTGCTGATCACACTCTTACCAATAGGAATTATATCAGTAAAAATGTTATCAATACACGTGGCGCTAGTGTTAGTAACTCTAGTTGGCTCCATAAAAGTATGTGTCAGGCCGAAAGATTTGAAAAGATTTATTAATCTTTTGGTTAGTGGACTGTTTTCTAAAATATTTACATTAAAATCTCCACATATAATTGTTTTTTTTCTCGAATAAGATAATTTTATTAGAACAGTTTCCATAATCTTCTTAAAAATTTCGAAATTGCCTAATGGTGGCCTATATACACATACAACTATGAATTGCTCTAACTCTATTGCAGCGAGTTCTAATAAAACTACGCTACGGATTTTAAAGCGGTTTTTTAACAGATAGAGTAATTTAAGAGGAAGGTCTATATGTATAATACTTTAACCCGGAGTGAAGCGAGGGCGGGTCGCTAGTAGATGTTAAAGATGATTCGAGGTTATATAATTATTAGCGGTTTTTCGAGACTCTACGTAGAAGTCGTTAATAACTAAAACCTCAGGAACCGTCAAATTTTTCAGGATAAAAATAACCCTATGATTCCTGTTCAAATTTCATCTAAGTCGGTTCAGCGGTTTATCCAAACACACAACACGTGTAACAAAGAGACCGTCAGAGGTAGTAAGATGTTTAATAAAAGTATAGATTTAGAACGAGCATTATAATTTTTGACCGTTACAGATTCTGATTTTGCAGCTTGTGACGATTATAGATATTTAAATTAGAGATACTGAAATTATATAATTTGGTTTTTTGGTCAAATGACTATACAATTCGTTGTAAATTGTCACGAGATCCCACTAACCATCAGGATCAAGCAGCTCTGCTCATCTACATTCTCATTTTAAAAAAAAACCAACGTGCTCTCATGCATCTAGGCTCGCTCGGGTTCAAGCGAACAATTCCCTTGCTGCACAAGACGTGCACGCTCGTGCAAGTGCATCCATCGTCGGTATTATTACACGAGAGCTCGCATAGTTCCGGAAATATGCGCTAGTCCGCCTGCACTGTCTACGGTACACTCGGCGGTGATTATAATTTAATATTTTATTTTAATTAAAGGGTCGGGGGATCAGCGAGAATATGACCCAACAGTGAAGATCGGGGAAAGTGGATGTCCACTAATAATTTTAATTTCATAGAAAGCTAATTTCTGTTGATACCTTAATGTTTACAGATTATCTAAAGCATGAGTTACGTAGGTAAGGTTAGACCTGTAAACACCCAAAAATAATCTGAAAACAGAAAGGTTACAGCAGATATTAGCTTTCTATGAAACAAAAATTCTGCGAAGTAATACATTCTATGAAAAGAGTTTCTGTGAAACAGTGTACAACCGTTTTTTTATAGATATAATCTGCAGAAGCCCTTAGATATCATAATATGGCACTTTTTATTTGGGTAATTGTTACGTAAGGAAAAGCAATAATTAATTTTTGGATCAAAGTCTCGACAAAATAGAAGTTAATAGAAACAAATAGATATTGATTTTGTAACATCGTAAATAGTATAGGATAATCTCAAAACAATTACACAATCGTTACAGGAGCGCTGCAAAAAGTTGCCGCGTGTAACCGCTCTTACACTCACTTATTTAATATTTTCAAGCTTACGAGTATATCTTCGTGAGGCCCACCATACCACAAACAGGGATTTTTTGTACGTAGGAATTTGAATCTACCATCTAGGAAATAAAGTTCAATTATCTTTACTCTGCAATGAAATTTTCAATTTTGAATCAAACAAAAATGTACTTTATGTTTACTGAAATAAAGTTTAAACTAAATTGCCTTGATTGCGTACCTCCTATAGCACAACGGGTCTCACGAGGATATAACGTCGGTGAAACTGCAATACCGCGTAACTAACAAATTGAATAAGTTGCAAAATACACCTTAACGAGTAAGTCAGTAAGGTACACTTTGCAACTTACTGAATTGGTTAGTTACGCGGTATTGCAGTTTCATTGGCGGCATCAATGGCGCGCCGCGTGCGGAACAGCGGCAACAGCCTCCTGGCGAGGGGTGATTCTCTCAACACAGCGCTGCGTCGATCTTAAAAGTGAAGTTTTATCTGGCAAGTTTAAGAAGTCCCGTCGGAGCGTACAAAACACATTTCAGCGCGTGCCTTCTTAATTAGGCAGCTTTATACGATACTGAACTCGACTAACAAGTAAAATAAGTAAGTAAAATTGAAAACAAAACATGTAAACAAACAAAGAACATCGTAAAGAGATATTTATTATGTAAAAAATACCAGAATATGTAACTAAATTTAGTGGTAACATTGTGATATTTATAGAATAATACAAAATGCAATAGTATGTTACAAATTGCAATAATAATTATGTAACCTTAACATATATAATCTTTGCTAATTAAGATTGGATGTTAAGCTAACCAAAACTTGTCTTGAAGAAAATAAACAGCTGATTTTTTTTTTTTTTTTACTCACCTGCCTGCTGCCTAATTGAGAAGGCACGCGCTATAATGTGTTTTGTACGCTCCGACGGGACTTTTCAAACTTGCAAGATAAAACTTCACCTTTAAGATCGACGCAGCGCTGTGTTGAGAGAATCACCCCCTGTCATGCGCATGCGCTCCACCGCCGCGCAACAAAGATTGCGCACCAGCAGCAGCAACATCCTGCGCGTCATAGAGGACAGGCTAGACAGTCGCTATTTACAGGTATTTTAACGCGTGCAACTTCCTATTACAAATCAATATTACGTAAATGATTTAATTTAACTGGCACGTGATACATTGCTTGCTGAATTTATTAGTAAGAAGAAATAAATCACATCCAATGTTGCTGTCACATAAGTTTAACGTTAATTAGTGTGTATATTAACTGTTGTTACAATAATGCCCGTATGAAATTTTGACACTGTATTATTTTAAATCCAAATCCAACATATCTGCGAGCAACTCCGCCTGACTGTACTCCTTAGTTCGTAGTTTGGTAAACTGGTGCCCGCTACTTACCGCGGCGCGCGATAAACACCCAACAAGTACTCACGCCTCGCCCAGCTTACAACTCTCCTCTTACCTCGTCAACGAAATAACGGGTGAGCTCAGTTTCATCACTTGTGAGTGCCCGTATGTGAGTCAGTATCAATGTCTCTCCTTCACAGTGAAACGGCTGATCGGATTAAAAATACAAATTGCCTCTGATGGCTTTGACTACTTCGCCGGAGAGAGGGTGGACTCCTGATGGGAGTCCACGCGGTAAAGGGTTTTTACACTAGCATGCCTAAGGGCGCCCCTATTGGGCGGACTTGGACGCTAGGGGAGAATTTCAATCGAATAGGTTGACTTAATTAGTCACAAACTACTCCTTCGGCTTATACTAGGGGTACTAGACAACTCTATACATACTCTTTAGTGGTGGTAGGACCCTATGCAGTTATTATGTTTAAGCCTATTATCTAATGTTTTAAATCACTACATAGTATAAAACAAAGTCGCTTGCGCTGTCTGTCCCTATGTATGCTTAAATCTTTAAAACTACGCAACGGATTTTGATGCGGTTTTTTTTAATAGATAGAGTGATTGAAGAGGAAGGTTTATATGTATAATACTTTAATCCGGAGCGAAGCGAGGGCGGGTCGCTAGTTTAAGTATAATATCTTCTTTTTTTTTCAGTTCTTGTGTCCATAAGACACTTTAGACATGAGAGCGCATTGTGATGCTACTCGCCGGACAGCTACTGTATTATTCCTTTTTTTTTGTCCGGCAGCATGAGCATGTCATGCTCACTCAAAGGTCGTTGTTGATCGGGTCGCCACCTTCCCGAACACATGGTTGAGGGAGGCGACAGCTGAGATACGCGTCATACTCGTGAACGGGTGCTGTTTGTGGGGTCCGGTCTGTTCACGCTTGCAAAGACCTGTTTTTAACCCCCGACGCAAAAAGAGGGGTGTTATAAGTTTGACGTGTAAGTGCGTGTGTGTGTGAGTGTGTGTGTGTCTGTGGCACCGTAGCTCTTAAATGGATGAATCGATTTGAATGCGGTTTTTTTAAAATGAAAACACTTTTTATAGTGGTGGTTCTTAGACATGTTTATAAAAATCGGTAAAAAATGTAGGGGGTTAAAAGCCCCCAAAATAGCAGCAACACCTAATTTCAGAGGTGATATCTCAGAAACAGCCCAACCAATTTTTATGAAATCTAACTAAGAACCATCCTGATGAATGTAGCTTTATTTAAAAAAAAAACCTGTGTCTAAATCCGTTCATCCGTTTGGGAGCTACGATGCCACAAAGAGACACTCAGATGGAAAAGTTAAAAAAGCGTGAATTAAAAAAATCAATTAGAAATTTAAAAACCCCCGACAAACTGTCATGGCGGGGGACCGCTAAGTAAATGAAATAACATAAAATACCCTAGCTACTAAGTGGTCCCCAACGTGTCAGTTTAGTTAGTGCCAGTGTTCAGTTAACTATCTACTTTTCAAAAAATCTAATTTTAGTTTTTTATTCAGTAAATAGGCCACAATAGGGCTCTTTTACACGTTGGTAATATGAAGTGAATCAACTAGCGTTTCGGACAAGACCATCATTGCGGAGAAGAAGCGCCACAAGAAACTCCAGCAGAAGGTATTTTTTTCAATCATAAAGTACAATATAATAATTAAAAGTAAGTTTCATTGTCATGTACTTAATAAAGTAATACATACATACATACATAGATAGATAGATAGATAAGATAGATAAAAACTTTATTCAACATAAACACAAACACAGGCTCTTAAATTAAACATAAAACATTAAAAATATAGACAACAAACACGAGACTTAAAATATACATTGACTTATATACGGTGAGAGAGCCATGTGTTGTGCTGTGAATTGGCGCTGACTCAGCATAATGCTGCAGAAACTGCAGCGCTGATATTCTGCCAGAACCATTGGAATCAGGTCTGTGGCGCCCGAAAGAAGCCGAAAGATGTGCCAAACGACCATGATAATATGAATATTAACATTAAGTTATTAACTCTGTATCAGTTTTTGCATACTATATGTTATATTACTCTAGCCTTTAGTTTTTAATGTAATTTCTAGAAGTAAAGCGAGTCTAAACATTTACACAGCATAAACAAAACGGAGAAACTAAATTATAACTAGCAATAATTACACAGGGAAATTATTCTACGACATCAAGCTTAGTAAGCTATTTGTTTATTTAACAAATGAATTCTATACTTAATTCTAAACGAAGACTTATACCTAAGGTCACGGATGGGTGGGGGAATGTTGTTCCAGCACTTTGTAGCTTGATATCTAAAACTGCCCCTAAAGGCCGCTGATCTATGCAGAGGCACCCTGAATACGACAGCACGCGATGCTCTAGCTTTGAAATGCCTATTTTCGTCAGACCACCTTAATTTTTTAAAAAGATAACTAGGAGCTTAGGAGCTACATAATATCACGCCTTCATTCCCAGAGTGGGGTAGGCAGAGCTACAAACACCAACAACTCTAAAAAGATATGTTTATAATTCTGCAACCATTTTCTGCACAAGTAGGCTGAAATGTTTACTAGTGTATTAGTGACAGGTTGCAAGCCCATCGCCTAGCAATACTACAAGCCTTTATTCCCTTAGTCGCCTCTTACAACATCCACGGGAAGACATGGAGTGGCACTATTCTAAACCGGAAACCACACGGGCCCAATAAAGTAATAAGTAATAATTATTCAAACTAGAACAAATAAAATCATTAAAAATGTAAGGCTTATAACATTAAACTAGAAATAATGACACGTCAAAAGCCAAAAAAAAGTTAGGTTAAGTTAGACCTGTGACCGCCAAAAAATTATAACTCCTGCACTAAACTTATCCACGTAAAACATTTTGTGAAATGAGTGTCGGCGATTCAAGGATAAACTAAAATGATGACGATTTCAACACTATACCAAGCAAATCTAGCCCAAGACCAAACTTCGCATTTAGCCCACTTCTGTTTAACCCTTCACACGTTCAATAGCCTCGCAAACAGGCTAAGCACCATATTGCTGAGCACCCAAATGGATTCCACTTGTCCTGACAGTGTGGGAGTTGATTCTGGTGAGCGGTGCAGTGTTGCAACAATTCTGGGGTTGTTTTAATGCGCCTTGAATTTCTACTAAGTGTTAATAAATCCGTCCGGGTCACTAGTAGACTGACTAGATCGAAACATTACCACATCGCAAAATGACCACATCGCTTGTAGCCTACTTCTCAAAACGTCAGAGTCGCAAAATGACCACATCGCTTGTAGCCCACATCTCAAAATGACTGAGCCGCAAAATGACCACTTTGCTTTTTTCATTTTATGCCTGTCCTAGCAAAGTCGACGCAGCCCCACATTGCGGGGCTGCTATTCTTGGGAAATTTGCCCTTCGGGCATTTGAAGTTACCTAACGAACCTTAACCTACCTAGTAATGCAAACGAAGTGGTCATTTTGCGACTCAGACATTTTGAGAAGTAGGCTACAAGCGATGTGGTCATTTTGCGACTCGGACGTTTTGAGAAGTAGGCTACAAGCGATGTGGTCATTTTACGACTCAGACATTTTGAGATGTGGGCTACAAGCGATGGGGTCATTTTGCGAGTCGATAATTTAGCGACCGAGTCATTCTACTAGTGACCTGGTTTCGTCTACACGTAACGTGGGGATGTATTTTTTTTTCGTCTACCCCATAGTGTGGGGTGTCGTTGGATAGGTCTTTCAAAAATATTGCAGGTTTGTGAAATGAATTTGTTGATTAAGTGATCCGTTTATGTAATATTAAGCTTTAAAGCGCTAATTTTTAACTCTAATTGTTACACTCAAGTGTCCCGTTCACTCCTCAGCCAAAACAACAGACACTGAAAATCAGGAAAAATCTCAAATAAAAAAGCATATAACGAATTTTAAAAGAAATCTATCATGACTAAGTAGACATCATTGGTTCAAAAGTCATCTAAGACGGCACCAATTGACTTTAAATAGAATATTAGTTATTACTTGTTGATTTTTATGTTTGTAGTACTTAACGGCTTCGGAACCCTACACTGAGCATGGTTCGACATGCTCTTGCCCGGTTTTTAATATTATTTTAGATCTAATTATTTATTTTCTTAGTTGTTTCTTTTTGCTGGGCCGAAGCCTCTCTCAAACCTCTTCACAATTCCCGATCCAGATTGTTTATATTTTTTTACTATAAAAAACATAACATATCGCACTGTCAATTGAACATGTGGAACGATCTGAAACATTTTTATCAATTTCAAGTATTGTGTGTAGATGCGTTAAGTGCACGGTGTGTTTAAGGCAAAAATCGGTATGAGCTGGTGCATTATAGTGCGCTCAACGGGTTAGTACATATAGGATGTCGTCAATATACCTAATAGTTTATAAAAAATAAATATAACTAAGAATTATATAAGAGTAAAATTTATAAGTAAAAAAACGTCTTTCAAACCACTTTTTTGCCGTGACTAATATGAATATTCATGCCAAATTACAGCTTTCTAGTACTAAGAATCTCTGAGCTAGGCTACGGATGGACGGACGGATGGACATGGCGAAACTATAAGGGTCTAACAACTGCAGTAACAAGCTGATCTAATCAGAATACGGCGGCTGCAAGCTCCCCTGACCATCGACACATTCGACACGGCGCACGCATTACCGCGCTCAGGGAGTAAAGCTCGACCGACTGTTCCGACTGTTATGTGTGTTTGAGATGAAAGCGCCTTTATTGTGCTATATCTTAAAACAATGAAATTCACTGTTTACGTTATTTTATTATTCAAATTAAACTATTACAATTTTAATGTAATTAAATAAAAAGGAATAACCATTCATTGCCAGATTTCATCAAGTTTAGTGCAGGTGACGAGCTTGGCATGTTCAAATTAAATGCCAGATGCAGTGGACGTGTTACTTTTTTACTGCAGCACAAAAAACAAAGGATTATCTAGCCTATGATCTGTTCGTGTGTGTCTTTATGTCACTTATGATAGGTACGGTATAAGTTAAATTAATTTTAAATACATATATAATATAATCTTTTAATGTAATTTTATATCATTCGATTTTTTTATTAATGTGACTGAGTGACCACTGTTTTCCGTTAAATTCTCCACCACGTTTTATCCAGTAAACTATTTATTTATTAGGCATGGTAACAAAGCATACATTAGGTTCAATAAATCGTAAGAATAATTATCAACTGCATAGTTTTATATCTACTTTTCTATTACTAGCACACACAACACTCGCTTAAAATTAGGAAATACCTGTAAAAAATACACTGCAATAAAACTAAGCTTAACATAAACAACATAACACTACAAAATTGTTAAATGGTTCAAATACACACATTTTTAAAAGAGTTGATAGGTACTTAAATATAAATTATCTACTTCAGTACATACTTAATTATATGATGTACATGTGTACATCACGCATGTGCGTGTTAAGGGACTATTGTGAGAAACATTGTTTAAAACTAATGACAACGAGAACTGCTTGGATTTGCGACATGGTTTAGAAACTAAAGTATAAAACTATAATAAATATAAAATACATACATACATAACGTCACACCTTCATTCCCAGAGTGGGGTAGGCAGAGCTACAGAAATACCATCAACTTTAAACTTGTTGATAATTCTGTAACCAGATTTTGCACAGTCAGGCTAAGATTACCAGTCTATTAGTGACAGGTTGCAAGTCCATCGCCTAACAGTGCTACAAGCCTTTATTCCGTTAGCCGCCTCTTACGACATCCACGGGAAGACATGGAGTGGCACTATTCTAACCTGTCAACCACACGGGGGCATTATAAAATAAATATATAAATATCACGGGACAATGTCACACAAATTGACCGAGTCCCAAATTAAGCTTTTAGGCTTGTATTATGGGTACTAGACAACGATAAACATACTTAGATAGAGAAATAAATACTTAAATACATAGAAAACATCCAAGACTCGGGATCAAAATACTCGTTGCTTCATCACACAAATATCTGCCCTTAGCGAGATTTGAACCCGGGACCGCTGGCTTCGGAGGCAAGGTCACTCCCAACTAGGCCAACGTGTCGTCTATAATGACTATTAAAAGTCATTATAGCATTGTTTATCATAAATGTATTGTATTCTCATCTTATAATCAAATATATTATAGGCCCAGTTTCAAAACCAATAACAATAAGCAACAAACGCCAATTCAACCAAACATTTCCCCCAAACAGCAAAACCCTGAAATATTACTTTTAAAACAATTACCACGGAATACAATTGGAAAACAATGGCGTGCAAACAATTAAACCCTTTATAGTGACAGATCGAGAGTCGAAATTAGTCCGCGATGTCGATAAAGCGATTAAAAACCGGCATTCGTTCGAAGGGTGCAAATTTCTAATGGGAAACGATGAATTAGAATTGGTTTGTTTTTGTCGGATATCGTTTTATCTTTTTCTGACGTTTAAGAAATTAATTTTCTAAAGCTTTTTTAAATAACGTTGAAAAGGAGTGTCGTTAGGTATTTAAAGTCTTCTTCACCTACGACGTACGAGGTGACGCAAAAATAATTAGTTAATGCGGTTCTGATTCTTGAAAAACTACAATAGTGGGCGTTAGGGTTCGTAATATAATAATATTACATGAAAAGCGAAGGGCCAATGAAGAGTTTAATAACTCCGATTGTTTTTTCGGGGATTTCTTTTGTAGTTATTTCAGTTTTGGATGACATACAATACACACATACACTTATACATTTATTGCTTATTTAATACTTGTATAAGGAAGACAAACGAGCATGCGATTTATTTAACGGGCCTTTGAACATTCTGCCGTAATATCAAATAAGGCGGCTAACTACAATGTAGAATTCGAAGCATTATATACTCTATTGGACACAACATAAGATTTAAAATGCTTCAACTTTAACAATGCAGTTACCGCCTTCTTCGAAATCTTTCCGGGAACACTCCAGGAGTTCTAACCGTTTCTCAGAACGAACCAAAGAGTATATACATCCAGATGATAGTGATGGAATTAAGACAATCCACGGATAGAACAGTTATGTAACTCGTCGCATTGTAATAATGCGAATTGGTCTTTAGAACCCCACGTTATGAAATCTGTATATGACGCAAAGTGAACTGTTGGTCGTTATAGTTTAAAAATCACATACCAGTGCAGGAAACTGGGACTACTAGGAAAAAATGGCATTAGTTCGTAGTGTGAACAAAAGCGCACCCTTTTGTTTGCACTGCGAACTAATAAGATTTTTTACCTAGTGGTGTACAAGTGCGAATAGCCCCATTATTTAAGGCTATGATTCTGTAAAGCTAATAATGGTACAACAAGCGTGTTAAAAAAAGTGAACCCACACCAGTATGGTAAAAAAACACCACGATTAGTTTGGCTTGGCGTGACTCAGCTAGCCCATCTTTAGATGTGGGGAGATCCTAAGTTACCCTTCTAAATACACGACAGGTTACAGGTTGTTTTAGAAAAGCCACCAATTACGAAGTGTTTTGACCAGCACTTCACTTTTTTAAGTTCAATAACAATGCGTTCTAACTGTCATTTCGTTATTTAGATTGCACCACATCCACAGGCATTAGGGCGTCGGCCCACAATTTTACGGCCCAAGTTCGCACCGCTCACTAGTTCGCTAAAATGTAACAACCAAGCCTGTCTTGCCGAAGTTAAATTTTACTTCCTTCGGTCTCTGGAGAGAAGTTTATACAACTGTTTTGGTTTACGTTTTAGCGGTTTTATGGCGAAGTCCCCTTGCAAGTCTTTGACTTGAGACAAAGTGAAGGATTCAAGTTAAATTGCTTAAATTTTAACTATATCTTATAGCCCAGCAGCCATTTGCAAAATGGGTTTATAAAAACCGGGCAAGATGATGAGGACGAGATGGCGGACCATGCTCAGTGTAGGGTAACTACAAATAATAACTAATTTCCTATTTGAAGTCAAGCGGTGTCACCGTCTTATATGATTTTAGTAGGTATAAACACTTAAATCGTCTGTACCTCAAGAACCAATGATGTCTACTTAGTCATGATAGTTTTCTTTTAAAATTCGTTATAATTATGTTCATTCATTGATTTAAAAAAAATAGTATTTGTAGTTTTGGCTATAGACGGGGGGGGGGGTATACTTGACTCTAACAAAAATTAGTGCTTTAAAGCTTAATATTATAAGGGTAGACTACGAAACTACGAAAAAATCAGGCAAGATCGTGTAGAACCACGCTCGGTGTAGAGTTTCGTGACTGTTACTACAAGCACAGAATCTAATTTTCAATTTTAACTTTTATGGTGCTATTTGTGTGTTCCTCAATGCCTAACGAAGCCCCGTTAGGCTCCTTTCAGGGACGGAACCCTAAATTTTTTTTTAAAAAAGGGACCTTACAAAACACCTTTTTTAACGCAGGTATTATTGTACCGTAAAAATTGCAAAACATACAAACGTCAGATTAGGTATGATTATACATCTAGCACAAATCGAAGAAAAACAACTAATTAATACTAAGAATGGTCAAGTGTAAGTTGGGCTCGTGCTGATTCGATTTGAAATCGGAATATAATAATACCTACGGAACCCTCGGTGCGCAAGTCTGACTCACACTTGACTGTTTTTTTTAGTTTTATATGTACACACTTAAGTTTTATGGGTTTGATAGTTTCTGAAAAAATATTGTTTGTCATGCAAACAGACAGAGTAAAATACAAAGACAGATCCACAGTCAGACGGACATGGTGATACTGGGGTTCAGAAAATAATCAGGCGTCTTTGCATGGAATAATTTAGCGAATTTCCAATGTGTCCCGTAAAATATGTACAGTAAATGTCCACGAGATTTGTATTACCAACGTCGTCATGTCGATAACGTTGACGAAGTTCTTTGATGTGCTCAGTCAGGCTATTACAGGTGAAACCGCTCTCCGACCTCCATCCAAAATCGTTGTTATGTGGGTCATTGCGGGTTTCCGCTCAACAGAATCATAGCACATCTGTGTTTCCTCTCTTCCCAAAAGGGAATAATATATCGTGTGAATATCCATAAATACATTTTAAAAACCACTGGGTCAATACATTTTAAGCGAGTTAATTAACACCTGTAAAAGCAGGCGAGGAGTATTTTTATGGATAAAGCCAGGACAAAAAGTGAACCTATTTTTTTATCGACTAACAAAATTAATGTATGACTGATGTTGCACATTTTAATTACACCAGATACAATACAATACAATACAATATTTGAATAATAAATTGACGTTTGAGAAGGCGATTACTTTGTTTTTTTTTTCCGAAAAACATTCTTTATAAAAATCCTCTTAAGCTAATTAAACCCCAAAAAGAAAACCATTTTTTTCCGAACACAAGTCCTTTGGGTCTCAAAACAAAATATATTTCTCGTACATACGAAACACATTCTAATTACCCCTCACGTACGGAAACCAAATAAAACAAAACAAAAAGCTCCCAATCCCGAAACGAACCTAATTATCAGGAACACGTAATCCAAGAATCCGAACCCACGAGTCGTGTACTTAAAATTGTCACGAACGTTATTTGCTGAGACATCCAAAGAAATCTTGTAAGCAGCAACCCTAGGTGAAAGATTGAAAAAAAACAAATCTGTGTCTCACTCTCTCACGCGGGTAGAAACGGGATGGTGATGGATTTCGCGTGGTTTCTTCAAATGCGGGAGCGTGGATATAGGGTCGGCAGGCTCTAATCCTTGTTGATGGATCGCTTCGTTGTTTTTGCAGGAATGGAAACCTGGATTCATCCCGTTTCCGCGCTTGTCATAATTATCGGGCTTAGGTACTTATGTGACTTGAATAAGTAATTGTTTTATATGTTATTTAATTAATTAGGTGTTTAAACGTGATATAATGATTGCAAAATTAATCAAAACATCACTGAAAAAACACGAAAAAAAACATTTTAAGTAATAACTCGAAGCATCTTAAAACGCTAGATCTTGAGTATAACATAACATATTTTTTTTTATGAATACTTGAGTTGTTCACAAAGAGAAAATAATCAAAACAATCTAAATTCAGAAATTTAATGACTATACTTCTACCTTGCACATACGCAATTACAAACCCAAACACACACGCACGCACACACATACACATACACACACGCATAGTTACGCTAGTACGCTATCATACTTTAAGATTGTAAAATTGTTTCTTTTACTAGAGTTAATTCTAAGTTTTTATTGACACCGATAAATTTTCCTTGTTTAGCATTGTTCCGTAATAAAATTTGTTTTGTATTCTTTTGGTTGCCCAAATAAAATTCAATATCTAGCAAGAATTTTTGAACAATTCTTCTTCCTCTTCGTCAGAAATAGTACAATTTCTTGATAATTATTACGACCGATATTTAAAACCGCAATTTTTTAAATGCTGAATGTCATTGACATTGAAAATTAATGACACAATTTTTTTTCATGGGCTAAACTTATCAAATATGTTAAATAAAATAAACCCCACTAAACCTACTAGCACGGTAAAACGAGATACTTATACACCATTATGATAACCCTATGTAATGGCTATCTATACCAACTTCACGTCATAAATTCGACAAAAGTGTTTGAGCCAACTTCTTAATATTTATATGACAAAGGCAAGCGCATTGTAGGCAATTCTGTCGATAAATGATCCCCCATAAAATTGGCGTAAGCTCGCCTTTCAAATGCGTGTTTAGCTACACCCAAAACTCTACTCAGTCTACAAGAAGCAAGATCGAATTTGGAAGAATCATAGAGACATTAGCATGTGGGTTTTCTGCCTTTATTACTGTAGATTTGGCTGTAGATAGTCGTAACGGGTTGAAGATATTTTAATCGATAGTATCGGTTTGAGGTCAAGTGGACTTTCGGATCCAAGGATCTGGGTTTATGTCGATTGGTTGATCTATGTACGATCTCGGCGTGTAGAGATTTTCCTTCGATAACATTTTAGATGCATTTATTTGATTCGCTCGTTCTCGGCAGTCGCTTCTTGGAAAACGCTGGTAGAAATTTGACGTGTAAAAGTGCCTGTGCAGTACTTATTGAATAAACATCTGATATCATTTTTATTATTTAAGTCTGAACTGTGTACATAAATCCAGCTAGACCCAAACTAAAATGGATGGAAGCTTATATAATATGTACGGCCTCAAATTGGGTTACCTACTACGCTCGAAATTTTACTGTAGTATTAACGGGGTACCCTGGGTCAACGGCCTTGACGCGCGACTTTCTGTAACTTTCCTAATATCTTTCAAACAAAACACATTATGAAAAAAAAACGGTTATTTTTGTAGAGCCTGTTTGTTATCAGCGCCTCAATCCGCGTAGAAAACTAAAACAACTTATGTTACTCTGTGATAATGTAGCATTCTGATGGTGCAAGAATTTTTTGAAATTGGCCCAGTAGTTAGAGTTTATTCGTTACATACATAAAAAATCCTCTATATAATATTATGATTTGCGTATAGCCTTCCTTAAACAATATTATAGGCTATATAACACTGAAAGAATTTTTCAAATCGGACCAGTAGTTCCTGAGATTAGCGTTCAAGCAAACAAATAAACAAATTCTTCAGCTAAATAATATTAGTGTTAGTAGTTTTCAAAATTTGAGAGTGTGACATTTCTGAGGAGAATCAAAAAGAATCCAATTTGCCGTTTTTTTTTTATTTTCCTCCAGAATGACCTCCTGTGGGGCTAGACGCGTTGCATCCGACATACGTTAGCGATTATATTTCGATACACAAATGTATAGAATTGAAGTAAGCCACCGAGATTTTCACGTGGTACAGTCAAGGTTATAAATATGTATACACTTTAGTACCTTGTCTATTTAACGTCATGTTTAAACTGCCATATGAAATTGTCACAGCGATTAAAGTGACAAGGTACTAAAGTGTATACATATTTATGACCTTGACTGTACTATCTCGGTGGCTCACGTCAATTCCACTCATTTTTCAATCGAAACATAAACGCTAACGATTATCGAATGCAACTCGTCTAGCCCCACTGTTTACTTAAGTAAAAATGAAAAAAATCTGTAAGTTATTCTCTATAAAACTGCCGGTAATTTTTTTCATATTGTGTTCCGATTGAAAGATATTTAACAAAATGACAGAAAATCGCGCGTTAAGACCATTGGCCAATGCTGCCCTGCTAACGCAAATGGCAGTATCTCAAACAAATCTCCTGTGGCAAATGCAACCTTATTACTAACTGGATAGGATTGAATTTGCTTTGGCTATTGACTTTGAGATACTGCTTATTGGCTTAGGAGGGCAGAATGGTAGCCCCTTTTAATTATCTAGTAGTTGGAACATCAGCAGCTGCTACTACTATTTTTGCATATAAAAAATAAAGGTTGTGACAATAATTTGAAGGAGCATTTTAAAATTGTGATGAAATATTAAATAAAATAGACGATACAGTTTAATTTAGACAAAGTACATAATTGTGATTAAATTCCTTGTTTTTTTATCGAATATGTTCTTAAAGGGTACAACTATATTATTATTAATTATAAACAAGTATTTTTAAGTTATTGGTATCCCTGCCTACCCCACTCTGGGAATGTATATAATTATGCCCTAATTTTTCTTTGTCAGATAAAATTATCAGACAGTTTTTTTGTTGTATTTTTTTATGTCCACGTCACAATGCGACAAAATCTTCATGCAAAACATAAATCCAACATGGCGGATTCCCTGCGACTTCCCTAGCTATCAAGAATTAACATTTAAACGACTCGACCTTGACTGGATCCCATAACGCAAGGCAAACAGGAAGCCCATAGCGCCGGATGTCCCGACTGCCGTGTTGACTAGTATCTACATTTGACATGCCATCCTTGCGATGTTATAATGCAGTTTTTTTGTTGTTGATGGGTTTAACTATATACGTAGCCTTACTCCTTACTTACTATATTAACAATGATAAAGTTTTTACGCAACAACGGTTTAACCAACCATCTTGAAATTTGGCCCAGGTACTTCCAAAAATAAGAAAATAAAAAACTCTATCTTTCTTCAGCTTCCAATTTAAAAACTTTATTGCATATCACATTACAGATATAAGCAGCACAGTTTATTTCCTTTTTTTTATTCTATTTTCTTTATAACTTTGGTTCAATAGAAAATAGCGATGTAGTAAATAATCGGTTACAATATCGTTTACGATTATTCGAATAGACAAGATCAAGGCTAATATTCTATTCGATAAAAACGAGGTGCGTGGTGGTAAACGCCTTTGAGGTGTTTCCGTATTGTCAACGTTTTGATAACTCTTATGTACTTGACAGTAATAGCAGCCGAAATAAAAACAATAGTAAAATACGTCAAACGCAATATCGTATTAATTCAGTAGAATAGAGTCTCAGAAGCCATAAACATTTTTCTCAAGTCGTAAACTGTTTGATAAAATTATTCTAATTTAAGACAAAAGGAGCCAAAGGGGATTATGCATAATTTAAATCAACACCCCGACGCCTTGACCTGAATAAATTTGGCCAATTACCAACTTTTTATTGGAAAGTTATTGGGACCCCTTTGATCGCATGCCCGGCCCTTGGACGCCATGTTTTATGCCAGTTTTGCCCCGGATCGAACCGAGAACTTAAAAACATTGTTTGGGAATTCTTAGGTCTTTTTTATCCTGGTTTTGCGAACATAATTAAGTATTCAAAAAATGTGTAGATAACAATTTTAGTACTTATATTTTACAAAGTTGCGCTGTAGTAATTAGTTTTTAAGTATGTACGGTCAAGGGCTTTAATTAATGGGGAGTTTCAAAAATATAGCACACCTTTTGTTTTTTCTTCATGCATGGAGTTGTCCGTTTTGTTACCTAAATCCAATACATTGCTTGGTAACAAAACGGACTTCCATACATCTTTTTGGGGACATAATCAGGAATTCTATTTTTTTGATCAAAATGACGGTCCCTACTAACGTGCATTTTTTTATCAAAATCGGAAGATGAAATTAAAGGTATGCTATTTTTTAACCCCATGTTATGCCACTATTGAACCTTGTCATAATGACAGTGTTAATAATTAATTTTAGTTTTCTTTCATGTGGTTTGGCTCTGTCATTATGACAGGGTTCCATAGTGACAACAATTAAAGAACTTGACTGTCAAATTGATTATCCTTTAACGCAACCGCGGAAGAGTCTGAGTAATTACACTTATTCAATTAAAGTGTTTATACACACAATTTTCAATGTATTTTCAACCAAAATCGTTTCTTGTCGAAACGGGCGAACGCTAGTCATATACCTACCTGATTGGGAATGAACGCTCTAAAATACTGTTGATATGGTCTGACGGGATAATTTAATCTTGGCGATAATATTACGTCCGTCCAGTTTTAAAGCGTGTTGTTTATGATAATAATTTACCAGATCTCGTTCTTAGCTAACTTTAATGATAATTCGTTTAGCCCTTTAACGACCGAACCCTATATTCAAACCGCGGACAGATAACCTTACTTCTTGAAGTAAGCCTTATCTATCCGCGGTTTGAATGTAGGGTTCTGCCGTAAGAGTTCTTAGCTTTGAAAGAAGGACACAATTATTCCGAGGGAAATGAAAATCTATTAATAAAAAAGCAAAATAGAAATAATCGGGGGCAATATTTAAATGCGTTCACTCCATCCATTACTTAGAAACAAAAAAACACCAACTCAATAGTATTAGTTTTTGTGTTGTAGTTCGGGTGTCATCAAATCAAGAGTGATCTTCATTCTCGACTTCACCATCACTTACTATCACGAGATATAGAGATCAATAGCTGGACCACTAACTACATGAAATAATATACAATACTCGTACCCCAGATACTTAGCGGTTCCCGACGTGTCAGTTTAGTTAGTTCCAGTGTTCAGTTAACTACCTACTTATCAAACAATCAGCCCTTACTCCTACGCGACGACACTTGAATCAAAATATTAATACTTACTTATAAATAAAATTATAGGGCCACTACTTATTATTTTTTACTTTTTAGAGGTTTTTTTACAGACTGTTTTGAGTCGGGGGTTTATTATTATTAAATTTCTAGTAAAAAAGAATATTTCACGCTTTTTAAACTTATCCATCTGAGTGTCTGTTTGTGGCAACGTAAATCCTAAACGGATGAATGGATTTTTTTTAAACATAGTTACATTAATCAGGATTATAGCAAGATTTAATGAAAACTGGTTGGGCCGTTTTAGAGATATCAGCTCTGAAAGTAGGTGTCGCCGTTAAATCGAGGGCTTTTTAGCCCCTAAAAGCTCAATATCTTATAAACGGCTAAACCGATTTTGATAAAACATGTGTAAGAACCACTACTAGAAAGCATGTTTTCAAATAAAAAAAACCGCATTCAAATCGGTTCATCCATTTAAGAGCTACGGTGCCACAGACAGACACACCACACACACACACACACTTACACGTCAAACTTATAACACTTCTATTTTTGCATTGGGGGTTGATAAAAATAATAATATTGATTCAAATTAGAATTATTCATACAGTAAATTAGCCACATGAGGGCTTTTTACACGTCGGTAAAATGGAGTGAATCTATAAGCGCTTCGGACAAGACCATCATTTCGGAGAAGAAGCGCCGCCACCAGAAAGTCCAACAAAGGTTTTTTTTTTTAAATTATAAAATCACAATACCACTTTAAAGTAAGTTACATTACAAGGTAATTAAGTAATAAATAATTATTATTACAAGTAGCACAAATAAAATGATCACAAATGAAAGAGTTATTAACCACTAAAAATAATGACTATAGGAGAACGACAAGGTCTCTACGTCAAAAGCCATAACTAGAATAATTAACTGAAGAACCAGTCCTTGCAAACGTGAACAGACCGGACCCCACAAACAGCACCCGTGCCATCGTGTACCTATTTCAGCCTTCGCCTCTCCAAACCACGTATTGGGGAAAGTGGCAGTAAGTGATGACGTAACAGAACCCGTCATAACATTGATCTATCATTTTCTCTCTCTTTTACCCTTATCCCATCTTCAGCGTTTATTCCAGTTTGTCGCTTACAGTATCGTTATCATATTCACATCGTTATCTTACTTTTCACTCAACAAAGGCGTTTTTGGATTTAAAATGAAAATAATAAAAATCCATCCGTCCTGTTTACACTCACCTCCCGTATTGAATAAACGTTTCTAGCTGGATGTTTATTTGCTATCTCGCATGATTGCCGTTTGCTCATAAAACGTTATGATACGGGTACAAATCGCTTTCTTTTATTGCAAACAAGGTTAGGGTGCATAATGCGACTCTGTTTGTTTCTTTCGTTATCTTTTGCTTTTGTCTTAATCTTGTTTAATGGATCGTTTGATGAACAGTTGTTAGGTATGGCATTGAAGAAGTGTTCATGTTTCTTTTGTTAACTTTATTGAGTACTTACTTATAAAAAGCTTACAAATGTTTTTCTTACATTCCACGAGTAGTAGCTTACATACAAAAAAAAACTTTATGCTCATCACAAAATAATTAAATTACCTTTTAAAATCTTACGTAAATAAAAGTACGAGGGATTTCATGCTAAGAAGCCTGTTAATCGAAAATTAACATGTTTTCAATATTTTACTTGTTACCGTAGGCTTCAATATTAGGGCGTTTAAAAATCAGTAGGGTCGTCTGTCAGACCTTTATAATCACGCTCGGACAGCGAACGGACGTGAAAAATTCATCAGTTGATAATCAGTCAAGTTTTCATCTAGAATAAGCCATTAGTATACTTTAGGAATAACACAGATTGTGATAGTATATTAAAGTCTATGTCATAATCAAGTCAGCGGTCATATTATTTCAACACCACATAACCCCCAGCACCAAAGCACGAGCTTCCGACGAGGCCAACAGCAACACCTACGAGAGCTGCAGAACGACGCTTCGAACCCGCCGCCGGCGGTTCTCGTAGAGATCACCATCAACAGCGTAATCATCGCACAAAGCCTTAGGTATCTTCATCATCCCCATCATCCAACTGCTGGCCAAAGGCCTTTCCAACGCTTCTTACGCTGCGGTCGGTTTCCTGTTGCATCGTATTTACAATAGGACAAAATCCACTAATTTTCAGTGATATTGTAAAAATAAAAACACACATTCACCAAAAACGAATAACTGCTAACATTTAGCGAAAAACAAATCTAATTCCCGCTAAAAGAAATCCCTCCGACATATGGCGACTTAAAACACTACTCACAGGTAAGTGAGTCGGTAATATATAGCTGTAATCGAGTAATTTGTCCTGGGAGATTGCTGTCATTTGTCTGGGAGAACACCCGAGCATCTCCGAAATATGGACGACCATGAATTACACGTATACGGGACCGTTTTTGTTATTCTACACGCCCATTCTCCTCCTTTATGAGGAAAGAAGACGCTTAAAGGAGACATTGGTTCGAAGGTTTTAAATGATTCGTTTTGATTTAGCATGTTTGTAGTTAGAAGGGTTTTTCCTGTATGAATCTACCAGGTTAGCTACATCTAAAATAACCAAGATCTTGTTATAGTTTATCAATTACTGCCACAAGTTTTACGCCATTCGAGTTCTATGCAAGAAATAAATGAGCACCTAGTAGTTATTTATATGGGTAGTAACCTCTATTACTGGGCCTATTGTGAACTAAATTACTTTTAATTCCTATGCGTTTTTAAAGTAAAATAACACATTAGTATTTTTTTATGTTGAACATTGGGTTAGGTCGATACCTTTCCGATAAGTACAAACCATCTTTATTTATGATTTGAATTTAAAAGAGTAAGTAAATAAAAGAGCTCAATTTAAAATGCAAATAAATAAACGTTATGATACCTTTTTCTTTTCATTTGAAAATATCAAATGCGTTCGTAGTTTGTTATTCCAAAACAAAGTTTTGACTAAGTTATGTCCAGCAAAATTCTTGAAAAGAATCGCTCACTCACTCGAATTGTTAAATAAATATTCATAACGCATTTTAGACGTCGTCTCAACTTTTCGTCAATACAACTTAACTACGAGTACGTTAATAATAAATGACAAGGTAATTGTAATGGATAGAAAGCTTTCCAAGGCTAGTATAGAAGCAGTTATGCTGAGTTAAATGGTACCTCCCATATTTTTAGGCTATGTAATATTACAATGTTCATTTTATACAAATTTTTATCAACGTTACACCTGTTAGCAAGAAATAAAATCCCATTTAATCAAACACTTGCAAATTTTGATATATAACACGAAAGATTGTACTATTAATCAATAAATTACTGCGGCAAACGAAAACCGCATGCAAACAAAGCGGTATCTGCATTTATCAGAAAACATACATATAACTTATTCATGTTCATACCAGGAAAAGGAAATGAAAAAACAAAGGGATATTAATTGAATGTATTGACTACGTTCTCGGAATGATATTTTTTCTAGAACCATAGATGTTTATTTCACGATTCAACCTTTTTCATTAATATGTTACGTTTTTGAAATGTTTTTGATTGAGTGAGTAAATTAAAACGAAATAAAAAAATCAAGACTGATTTTCATATGTCAAATCTAAATTCAATTTTGCGCCATTCCCGCTCCTACTCCGTAGTTACACGCATCGCGTCAAAAGTCCGCAGCGCATAAAGTTGTAGCAGGTAATGGCTCCCGTGTACCGTAAACCGTTTATTGGCGATCACCTGATGACGGACGGTTTATGGCTTGTCAGGATTTCCTGTATGTCTGCGTTATGTTATATTTGGTATGTTTTATTAAATTCCAATACGAAAATATCCGCGTAGCTTTTTGGCAGTAAATTAAGTTTATGTTTTGTTCTAAATATAAACGAAATCTTTTGCTTACGCGTGTGTTGCATTGGTATTGGGTAACGTTTGATACACTATTACTATAGCAAACACAAAAGGTCAGTAACTAATATTTAATTTCACCTTATTTGCAAATAAATATGTAAATAGATATCTAAAAGCATACTGCTAGGTAAAAAGGATTTCTGTTTTATCTCTATTCCCCTGTCACGTAAATACCTTATTTTGTACGGATTACCAAGGACAGTATGATTGCGAAATATTGTTAGATTCCCGAAAGTGTGTTTTTGAGTCACGTGCCAAAAGTTTAAAAAAGACTTTTTAAGTAAGAAGACACTTTAATTTTGGTGCGTTGCATTGCTTATCGTTTTTATCAACAGCCAAAAATAAATAGCTGATTTCTTCAATTTTGTAGAGGGGAAACTGGATAAAAATACATTTAAACAAACCACTTCCCAAATTCCGTCGACAATATAAAGAATAACAAACAACGTTTCTCGAACCAAACTTAACTTCGGCAAACTCTTTTTAATTTAATTTCTCTGGACTCGAACCCGACTAGTTGATATTCCAGGCAGGCTGCCCCACTATTTATCCCTTATCCATTCTAAGCACGTAATAAATCTGTGTTATTTAATCTACTGCGAGATATCTATGGTCTTCTTTTTTTGCCAACGAGAATTTCATTGTGTCATATTTTCTTTTGGGTAAATAGTTGTTTGTGGGGTGTGTAAAGAGGTTTAAGTTCTTTATCATTTTGACAAACACTTACGTAGACGGTACAAAAAAGCATATTTTAATGTTAAGGTTAATAAACACTGATAATCTACTATTTGGAGGACTATTTCATGCAAGTTTCAAAACCACTCAAATAAACAAATTAAGTATTTTTTTAGAAAACCCCTAAATTATACGAATTTATACCTTGTGAGAGTTATTTTTTATTTACTTACCTGCAAAGGAAAATACAAAAATTTGGACGTGTGATGTTGGTGTTCCACACTTAAAAAAAAAAACGAGGAATCAAACTTGGGACCATTGGCTTCCTTGAAAGAATAAAGGGGTAACCACGTCGACGTCAGACTTTGTGTGCGTGTCAGTAAGGTTAAGTCCAGTTTGTATGTTCCTGATATTGGATAAAAAATATTTAGAATCTTTGTAAATACTCTGGTCTTAACATCTGGTCTTATGCGTGCAATTATTTTGATAGAACTGAATGAACATAAACATTTTAATAATAACAACAAAATATTATAAAAACAACGTCCTTTCTGTTTTCCCTAGCCTAAATAAAATGCGTTTTTTTCAGTAGGTAAGAAAAAGACTAAACTTTGTTGTTCTTTGAAATCGCACTTATTTGTGTAGCCAAATTGTATCGCGAGCACGAGCCAACAGGAGCGGACTGAAAGCCAGCAATGCTAACTCCCGTGCACGCGAAGTGCAAAATTGATTTATTTGAAATATGATACAAATTGAAATTAAATATAATCATTTATTTGGCTTTTAACTAAAATCAAGACAAAACACTTGAGATAAAAAAAATACCTATTAATTATAACTAACTAATTGAGACAAAATAACCGAAACGATGCGCCAGCGCAACATGGTGTTGGGGCACAGAGTCGCAGCCCTTATTTTAAACTGAACCGGCATGAGAGATGGATGGCAAAAAACAACAAAACAAATATAACAACAACAAAACACTGCATAAAAGTTATTTTAGAAATAACAAATAGTCATTACTGCAGAAGCCGTGAAGTAAGGGATTGCTGGACGAGTTTGGGGCAGACATTATCGCAATCCCTGTTCCTGCTGAGGATTGTATAGTGCTTTCTCAAGCAATGTAAAACAACTACCGGGTAATGAAGTAAAAATTTTAATTTGCTGTTTTTTATTTTTTGAACAAGCTATTCGAGCACCATTGAACCGCACATAAAATATAGTACCACGGATTTTGTTTTCTTTTAAATGTCGCAAGTATGCTTATTAAGTACAGAGTCGAGAGAAAGTAGTGGTAGTTGGCAGCATGTAATTTTTCTTTTGTCAGTTTAATGTTAGAAAGCAAATTTAAAAAGTTAGAGCAGCGGACAATAATCGGTTTTCTTAGGTTTTAGGGTTTAGGTTTAGGTAGGGAGCCATGAACAAGAAATTTCATGTCTTCATTTCATGATTTATGTTTGAGAAAATTATAATAAATACAACCCAAGGTAACAATGATAGTTTATTGTACGCGGTAGTAAATCGTTTTTCTTTTAAAACTTTTGCTTCATACGGTCAGCTCTTATTACACACCCACGACATAGATTTCTGTAAAAATCCGCGTAAATTCAATCCCAGCTAGAATAGATAATACGGCATTAAGCGCCGCACACGCACGCAGCGACAGCGCGCGTCAACACACATTAGCATAATCAAACGCGCCGTGCGTGTCGCGCGCGCACACCACGCGAAAACGACGCGTTTGTCTCTACCTGGATTTTGGCAGCTTTTTAAAGTTCAATATACAGGCGTTGTAGAAGAGTAGTAATCGTTCAGCTAATAAGGGTTTTTTATGATAAGGAGAAGACACACGAGCACGCAGGCCGCCTGATAGCAAGTGGAATCTAAGACCCATAGACATCAAGGCTATAATCTTAAGACTGCAATCCAAAGACCTCAAATACGTTGCCAACCTTGACGATTACAATAAGCCCTCTTCTCTCATTGTTGTTGCCGTGCCCTCCAGGGTTAACAGTGTTACTGTATTTTCTTAGGATAAGCATGTGACATTATGAAAAATCAATAAATTGAAATTTAATTTGAATTAAGGGTGCCGAAAGCCTTTGTTTCTTCTCTATAGAAGGCGGTCATCATATCAGCCGAAAGACGTCCACTGCTGGACATAGGCCTCCCCCAAGGCTCTCCACTTAGACCGGTCTTGTGCCTTCCGCATCCATCGCGATCCCGCCATCCTTACGAGGTCGTCGCTCCATCTTGTTGGAGGCCTACCAACAGCTCGTCTCCCGGTCCGTGGACGCCATTCGAGAACTTTCTGGCCCCATCGGCCATCAGTTCTGCGAGCAATGTGACCCGTGAAGGCGGTCATTGTCACCTTATTTTAATAGCCTTGAGCAATAGTCCTCAGGTTCTCGCTTGAGGACATATTACTAAATTTAAAAGGCACTCTTGAGTTAAGCCAACAAGGTTGCAATTACAATGGAACTAAAATAGGTATTGGGGTCTTACGAGGTAAAGCTACAGTTCATATCTTGTAGGTTTTAGATCTCTCTTACCACACAGGTGACCTGTGTACTCGTTTTCTTTCTTCACACCTTAAAAAACCCGTGTGGTTGCTGGGTTAGAATAGAACCACAACATGTCTTCTCGTGATTGTTATAAGAGACGACTAAGGTAATTAGGGCTTGTAGTACTGTTAGACGATGGGCTTGCAACCAGTCACTAATACAATGGTAAACATCTTAGCCTGATTGTGCAATATGTGGTTACAAAACTATCAAGGAGTCTTTAAAGTTGTTGGTATTTTTGTAGCTCTGCCTACTTACTCCACTCTGGGAATGAAGGCGTGATGTTATGTATGTATGTATGTACCTAAAAAGAAGATTATTAATAGTGCTTATGCAATGTTGCTCAGCGTTGTAGCTATTTAGTAGTTAATAAGTATTTACTGGCTTAAACAGCACCTGACCTGTTCAAAACTTAATTAAAAACAATTTTTCAAAATAATATAAATAGTGATTCTGTACTACTGTATGGTAGAAACATCGCAAGCGTCAGCTGTTTTGAAGTTACTCAACTAAGTATTGGTTTAGCAGCACTTTTATTTTACTTGGTTCATGTTTACGTGTGCTCCGAGGGAGCAAATCATGCATCGTAGTTAGTTTTTTTATTAAGAATCTATCAAATATAATGTATCAAATAATTACTGGATGTACTGACCGAACAACTACTATTAGTGACTTTCACATAGAGGAAAAGCTAAAGGCCCAATTTTTTTCCAACCTTTGCTAGCTGAAATAGCCTCTTATTTTTTCTATCCATTCCTTAAACGCCAGCATCTTAACAGGGAGGCTTTTCATTTTGCAAGGGATAGCAAGTTGATGGTTAGTGAGTTTATTTTTATCTATAAACCTTTTTAGTGCAGTTACTTATTACTCCTTCCTAAAATTATAAAGGTTAAAAAGAACATGGCCGATCTTTCTGAAAGTGGATAGTTCTGTTAAACTTGTTTTGAAGCTATTTATTTATTACCCAAAGGTTAAAACGGGAACCCTAATACTACGACTCCGCTGTCCATCCGTCCGTTTGTCTGTCACCAGGCTGTATCTCGTGAACTTTAATTGTTAGTCAGTTGAAATTTTCACAGATGAAGTATTTCTAATGCCGCTATAACATCAAATACTAAACAGAACAAAATAAATATTTAGGGGGGCTCTCATACAACAAACGTGTTTTTTTTTGCCCGTTTTTACTTGATATTAATAATGGCAACAGGTAGACATTTGAAATATTCACAGAATGTTTAGTTATATATTCACTTAAAAATAAATATTTAAATAGGTAAATATTTAATGGGGTCTCCCATACAACAGACAATTTTTTTGGCGCTTTTATAGATAATGCTACGAGTCCGTGCGAGGTTAGTCCGTGCGAGTCCGCGTGAATTTTTAGCAGACTAAGCTTTGTTTCGTTGTATTTTTTAGCAAATGTATTAACGTCGTTTGATACACTTGCGGAACTATCATTTTCACTCGTCCCGAGTCTTGTCCCTCGCTCGCCTCTGGACTCGTGTAAAATGACATACTATCCGCACTTGCATCAGGATGTACTATTTTAATGAACCCCAAGTCTCTACGTTTAATTGTTTAGACTGTGCGCTATTTGTTAGTGAGTCAACCTGGGTTCCTATATTCAAAGCGTCTCGTTAAAATTTTACACATTTTGTAAGTAGCAAATGTCTTACGAGACGTTTTGAATATAGGAACCCAGGGTCCGTGAGCAAGCCGTTTTCAAGAGATTTATAAACAAGCTGTTGCCTGCTACTCCGTCGACGTACAAAATAAAACATAGCCGAAGGTAATCTGTGATATTATAGCATACTGTTGACAGAAATTAACAAAACAAAATAAATAAATTAAAGCCTCTTTCTTAATTATATTACTTTATATTAAGATTTTATTATCTTTCATTCATAACTTAAAAGCTATATGCTCTTGTCTGTGGTGTGTCCGCCATTCCCCTCTATTAATTGCTAGGTTTGACATCTTGATACGACACGACCATAGCTTTCTCATTCACTTGTTTAAAGCAATTTCGTCTGGGTCGTCGTCTGCCTCTTTTGCCTTAATTTTTCCCTCTATGATATTTATCATGAAATTATCGTGTTGTATCAGGTGTTCTATCATCTCCTCTCTTCTGATTTCTATCGTCTGTAACTGGCTTCTCTTTTCTTTTACAATATTAAGTACTTCCTCACTTTAGATTTAGATAGATGACACAATTGTAATTTTTTAATATGCTCAATAGTTTTCTTGATAGTTTTTTAGTGTTATTTGACCGCTTGCATCAAGCGCCGCGTTTTTACCATAGTGCGTAACAAGTTAAACAGTAAACAAACGCCTAAGTTTATGCAGCCTCTCACCTAACTTAGAACACAAACAGCACAGCAATTTGATCAAACATTTACGCTGAAAAAATAAAGCTAAATGCTAAAACGTTTCAATTGCAACATTTTATTAATTTGTCCAAGTCTAACGTCTTCACTGTACAAGCCCACTTCTATAATAAGTTTAATTGTAAAGGCGTTTTTATAACATTTCGTTTCGTTTTGTCTTTGCTTCAATTTCTTAATGAGTATTTAATGGTAATTATTCTTGTTTATTTAAGTTAGTCATGTTTTTTTCGTTTTTCTATAAATTACAAATTGTCTCCAAAATTAAGCTTCTTACTTTTTTTTATTATTACTGGGATAAAAAATATTGGATAATACAGTAAGCCAAAACAGTTTCCACTTAAAGTTAAATTCATTAACATTTGCTCAGGGGTGACAGAGTGACACATTAAGAAAGCAAAAATAATCTAAAATTACAAAATCAAATTACAATTATATTAAAAATAAAGTTAACAAGTTAACTACGGTTTCCATTGATTCTTGATTGCAGACATAAACTGATTTGTATTTATGTTAAATAGGTCAATGTGTGAGTATTTCTTATTATAAGTTGCACACGCTCGTATTAAAAATGTATTTTTCATATACTTAGTGCGACAAGGAGGGATGGCAAATAAGTGATTTGAGCGAGTTCTAAAATTTGGACACCTAAAACGTATTTTATAAATAAGAAACTCCGACTCAATTAAGTTACTCAGTAGCTTTTATAGGAATATTATATCTCTTTGTTCTCTACGCGATTCAAGTGAAAAGATTGTAGGAGTGTTAAAGTTTGGAAATTTATAGTTTAACCGTTTTATGAATTTTATTTTGAATTTTTTCAATAGTATTGATATGCACTAAATAGAAAGGGCTCCAAACAGTAGATGCATATTCCATACATGACCTTACATATGAGTTATACAGAAGGACCAAGGTACTAGGATCTTCAATATCCTTAGCTTGACGAAAAATAAATCCTATCATCTTGTACGCCTTAGAATCTTCTCAACGTGGGTGGTTAACTGAAGCTCACTATCAATAGATACACCTAGATCCTTCACTTGTGAAACTCTATTAAGAGATTTGCCTCCAATTATATAATGTATGGGAGATCGTTTACGGGAAAAAGAAATAGCGCAGCACTTATCTAAATTTAAGTAAAGGTTATTTTTTGAACAATTTGCACTCAGCCTATCCAAATCGCATTGCAAATCGTAACAATCACTTTGTTGTTAAAATAATGAAATTAGCCTTAAAATGTTATGCGATACGTTGTTTTTGATTATCATTTAAATGGTATGATGATGTTGTCACCCGTTTTATTTTGTTCAATTCTGCAGCAGTAAAAAATACATCTTGCAAAATATAACAAGAATAGATTCATGGCGGGTTTAATTCTTTTAACGATTCAAAAACTTAGCAAAAATTGCCCCTAAAATCTTAAAGGTTTAGGAACCACCCAAACACGTAGGCGAGGCGTCTGCAAAGACGTTTCAGGGATCCTTTAATCCATGGAGAGACGTAAATTGATTGCTCGGATGAAATAGATTTCTAAGAGGGCGCAAAACTAGGGGCTGCTACGTGACCGACAAAAGGTTTGTTTGCTAGATCTAATGTCGGCAGGTACTCTTTACGATAAAGGTTCGAGCGGCGATCGATAGCTTGATTTGTATCAGTAAATGCCGTTGGTAACTTGGAACCAAAATGGTTGCTTTCAAAAACAAATAGAGTATAAACAAATTTACATGTAACAAGACACATTTTGATAAAAACAAAATAAACTTTGTTTTAAAATTAAAGAATTATGTTGTATTGCTATTACTTTGTTTTTACGCTCGTGTCAATAAATCTGCCTCAGTGGTTTGAAGGTCAGCTACTCCTCAGTAAAACCTTCTTGCTTTTAACATGTTATTTGTACCCTTACCATGACTTGTCATTAGTGTACTCGCTGAGTCGAATGCTCTGTCCCTCCCACTCCATAACAATACTGTGAGGGACAGAACATTCGACTCGCTAGCGAGTATGGTAATTGCAACTCATGGTAAGGGTATTGCACTCGGCCGCCATTAATGTCAATGAAATAAGAGCTATCATAACGTTGACAATACGATACTATAACAAAAGCAATATGGTTTTATTCGGTAAAATAGATCTCCTGCCAAAGTATGCCCCTAACGCTTTGATCTGATCTGTCATTAAGACATTTGAATGTGACGGAGTGACAAAGCATACCTGAACTAGCTTAGTTTATTGTAAGTTTATCAATTACGGGGTAAGTCCACAGGCCTAATATTGGAATTATGCAACAAGGTCGACCCCTTAGTTGTAAAGCCGGACGATTTCCTAGAATTTCGTTTGATTACGTAATAAGGACATAACCTCCTACGTAGAGAGAATGCCTTGTATAAAATATAATTTGAATCGTTATTTTCAAATTATCTCTCTACCGTTGCTTCCTATCTCCGATAAATTAATTTTGTTCCGGAATGGGCTTGTACCGGCATTCTTTAGTTCAAAGGAATAAAAGTTAGTAACGTTATCGAAAAAAGGGAATTGATTACCTAGTACTGTTTCGAGGATTTGCCCGCTTTAGTATTTTGGTGATTTTACTAATATTAGACGTAAAATTGAAAAGTTTCTTAATAGCCCTTTCTGATTTCGTTATTTCTGGAAAAAGGTATTGTAGTAAACTGTTACACTATGCAATATGCGTACTGTTTTTAATGAATCCTGTTTTACAACACACAAAAAAACAATGTCAAAACATTTTGTATTTAATTATAATTTCACGTCAAAAAGTATTGACATTAAGGCATCAATGTTTCTATCATAAACCAAAAAATAAGTAATAGGCAATATCGCTAGCTTGTTGCAAACTTTATGTGTATAGACTTTTTTCCTTGACATAATGGAAAACGTAATTGGAAATCCTAAGTACCTAATCCTTTTGTTATGATACCGAAAGGTATTTGGTTTTTGTTCGAGGAAATGCGAAACAAATATGTTTTACAACAAATTGTTCCTCATAATGAACCATCGTATCGTGTTTTAATGATATCGGTATGTTCTTTATTTTATTATAACTTTTTGTTAACGTTTGATAACAGATCTGTGGTGCTAGACAAGTTGCATTCGACAATCGTTAGCGATTATGTTTCGATTGATAAATGTATGGAATTGACGTAAGCCACCGAGATAGTAACGTGACACTTACGTCAATTCCATATATTTTTCAATCGAAAAATAATCGCTAACGATTGTCGAATGCAACTTGTCTAGCACCACTGGTTAATTTAATCGTTATTCATAAATTGAGAATTAATTTCGTGCTTGAATAATGTATGTACTCTTTGTTCAAGTATAATAGATAACATTATTATAGGTACATCAAAGGCAGTGCAAATATTATTTTTATTTGGGCGATAAAAGTGATGTTTAGGGACTAAGTTAGAACCCGCAAAATGCTAGTCGCATAGGATTTAATTCTCATTTCTCTGAAAAGCTCAACTCCCGGAAAAATAACCAATATAACAGTTTTTAATATCCGGCTCTTCTGTGATAAAAAAATCACATGCACTGTTTCGACTTTATGAAGAATTGACAAACGAAAATACACTACAAAATAAAAATAAATATTAGGCATTTTTAATAGTTATCATCTAGTGTCATTATGACGTCGATTTTTACGATGCTTCATTATTAAAATACTGGAGACAAAACCATTACACATATTTTTATTATCTAGTTTACCTCGTTGCTACAATTTAACGGTTATCATCAAACAAATGAAGCAATAATTACTCCGCCTTGTTGGCCATATTGTTAATCTTACCTCATTGTAACCGGGTGTACCTCAGGGCACTGTCTTGGGCAAATTGCATCTCCTGCTTACTGTTTCTGGCGCACAGGTCAATGAATACAATGTAACTTGAATAGTGCTATTGTGGTCAGATAAATTGTTACAATTGTAAACGATTTTGCCAACTGGGAATGTACTGTTGGTCGACTAGTATATTACATAATACTAATTTAACTTACTTAACGTTTTCTAGAAGGGAAGGTGTAAAATTAATATAGAACTAACAATGCCACATACAGAAACAAAAATACGCAGGCATAGATACATAAATAAAAACTCATAACACCCCTCTTTTTAATGTTTAGGACTTTATAGATAGCAAAACGAAATACTTTTACAAGATAACATGCAACTAGACCCTGGTCTGCACAGTAATGCAGTTACCGCTCGCCCCCGGCCACGTTGGTTGGCGCAAATCGGTAAGAGTCCGCGTAATCCAATTACAAGGGAAATACGTGGTTCCTCGTTATTTTAGCCGGATCATCACGGATGGGGCTAGACAGCAGAAATATTATTATAGCTATTTTGTGGTGGATTTTAGCTAAACTGCTTTTTGACGTACATTTTTTTTTTCTTGGATACATATTCAAAGTTCCTTACTCGTCAGATTTGGCAATGCATTTGCAGTCTTAAGATTGTAGTTTTGAGACTGAAAATTTTACGAGTCTCAGATCTCACTTCCCCACACTAGGGAAGTGTTATATCAGGTAAGTTATGTTATTCTCTAGTAAGTGAAGAAAATTTGTGGAATGCATAATAATCTGTCACTAATCTTAGGCTGATTGTGCAAAATGTGGTTACAGAATTTTAAACAAGTCTTAGTCTTGTTGGTATTTCTGTAGCTCTGCCTACCTCACTCTGGGAATAAAGGCGTGATGTTATGTATGTATATATATAATCCTTACTAGAGTCGTTAAAGTAACAGTGCCGTCTAGTAAAGCTAGGTTTAATCCTACGTCGGCTAGTTGGAAATTGTGATCGGTTAGTGTATTTGACATGTCAGTTGTAATTTCATCGCAGTCGCCGAAGTTCAGGGAGAAATGTTTTATTGAAAACAAAAAATATAAAAAACGATAAAAGGTCACCTATAATGACATAACCGGACGTCATAATATTATTTGTTATTAACCATAACATTATCTAATTAAAAACAATTTATTTTAATGATACCGTTTAGTTTGTATTTATGATACAAACTAAACCGTGTCAAATTCTTTCTTGGAAGTGGATATTCAAACATATTATTGTGAAGAGATCAGTATTAGCAAACAAAATAATTGTTTAAAAATTAACACAGCTTCTTCTTAAATACATACTATAAGTTTGCTAAAGCCAAAACTATTAAATATTACTACATCTATAGTTACTCAAGTTATTTTCTGAAGGAAAATTAATTTTATTCTCCATGTAAATTTACTTCTTGAAACTGATATTAAGGATAACAAAGTTGTAAATATGTGTAAAAAATCCTAATATAAGTGGGTCTTTCGTAATATAAACGATTTTTACATGCTTCAATGTCAAAAGGCTGCATACAAAAAGCTTTTTAAAAAATACACCTTATTAAATTCGGGTTCGACATTTTATAAAATTGTAAAGATCTTTAGAAGTAGGTAGCAAAGGACTAATCTTTCTTAAATTTGGGGAGGGATGTTAATATCAAGGGACAATCTCTCACGAACTGACATACTCCTAAACAAAACTGTAGGCTTGATGTTCATACGATGATGAAAAAAATAATTCAATTCTGTTAGAATAAACTCTTAAGTATTCTTTGTTCACCTTACTATAAACAGCCCACAAAATTATGAGTCGATAAAAATTGGGAACTAGGGCAGATATTTGTGTGACGAGGGCGAATATTTGTTCCTGAATCTTGGATGTTTTCTACATATTCAATTTGTCTGTGATTGTCTTCTGATTTTATTATTATTTATTATTATTATCTTTGAGCGGTTTCAAGTTAATCGGTAACTTTAGTAAGTTAGTGTCTAACTTTCAGTTTTTAGTGGTGGTAAGACCCTGTGCGGGGTCCGTCCGGATTGCTACCACCATCTTATGCATTTACCAAACGCCAAGCAACAATGTTTGCATTGTTGTATTCCGGTGTGGGGATAAGACAACCGGTGAAATAACTAGCGTAGAGGCATTCCAGGTCTTTGGATTATAGTCCTGTGAGTTCAAATATCTATGGGTCTCAGATTCCACTTAACATTAGGTGGCCTAAGTGTTCGTGTGCCTTCTCCGTATCATAAAAGAAACTTAGACAGCCGTTAAAGTATTTTTTATTTCGTTTCAGGTCAAGTCCTTATGTGAATTTAACAAGACGTGGCCATTTCAACTAATTTCAACAACTTTACATGTTTTCATACTATGTCATTTTGGATAAAAACTTGATACTTTATATTATATAAGTCTAAGGCTCACCATACTGTGTAGTAAATTCATAAAGTTTTTAGGGACACCCTGTTAAATATGTGAATTATCAAACATGGCAAAATAAATAAAGACATTCGTATATTAATTAATACAAGAGCATCGAAATGATACTTTGTTTTTGTTAGACTGACAAGGTACTTTTATAACTAAAAATGAAATATTCCTTGATGAAATTGGAAAAGCTTGGATAAGCTTACACCCACAGTTTTATTTCTAAATATTATTTGCAAGGGCGCAATATAAAAACGGCGATCGTGTTTGAGTAGAAAACTTTGGTAAAGATGATTCGACCAACGGACTTTCTGCCTGCCTAAAACATAATGCAATATAGAATTGCAATAGAAAAAACGCTAGACATAACATAACATCACGCCTTCATTCCCAGAGTGGGGTAGGTAGAGCTACAGAAATACCAACAATACTAAAAAGACATGTTTATAATTCCGTCACCACATCTTGCACAATCAGGCCTTTTACTTGTGTAATAGTCACAGGTTGCAAGCTCATCGCCTAATAGTACCTCAAGCCCTTATTCCCTTAGTCGCCTCTTACGACATTAACGGGAAGACATGGAGTGACACTATTCTAACCCGGCAACTAAACGGGAAAAAACTTTTGAAGAACAGTTAATTTTGATCTAAAGATCAAAAGATTTTGAAGATTTTGATTTTGATTTGTATTTTGATTCCTAAAGTTGGTGATTTTCCTTCATGTTAACTGAAATATTAACAGAAACGTTTAAGAAGATCGAATTAACTGCGAATAGTAAAAGTTTTTCTTTGAATGCTTTTGGATTATTTAACTTTCAGTGTAATCCGATCTGTTAATATCGCCGCCATTTCTGAAACTTGTTATCGGGTCATCGAAATCAATTTAGGAAGTTTTCACGGCAGAAATTACTATGAGTAAAGATAAAGCATAAAACTTTAAAAGGCTCAGAGGTTGTATTAAAAAGTCAAGCTTTTGGAAAGTTTCAGAAGTCTAAAAAGACCGATGATATTTTGACGACACGTTGGCCTAGTTGGGAGTGACCCTGCCTCCGAAGCCAGCGGGTCCTGGGTTCAAATCCCGGTAAGGGCAAATATTTGTGTGATGAGCGCGAATATTTGTTCCCGAGTCTTGGATGTTTTCTATGTATATAAGTATGTATTTATATATTTAAGTATGTTTATCGTTGTCTACTACCCATAGTACAAGCCTAGAGCTTAGTTAGGGACTAGGTCGATTTGTGTGATATTGTCCCTCGATATTTATGTCATATTGTCATAATAGCACATGCTGAGTTGAGACTGTTTCGAGACAAAATATCACTTTTCTGTTTTCTTTTCCTTTTTTTGTTATTGTTGCGAATAAATGTTTATCTTTCTTTTCTTTTCTTTTTTTTCATTGAAAAAGACAGCTCCGTAGAAATTACGTTGGTAATAATATGTTAGTTACGCCTGGTATTTTTTTAACATCCAAACATTATTATTTTTCGTTATTATTTTTCGGCTAATGCCCTTTGCCGTTTATGCGTAATTGCTGGAAAAAAATATCTTAACATCGTTAAAAGTTACATAGTTTACTTCCGCAACTTCGTTTACATTTCAGAAACTTTGGAATTTTCCGCAATAAAAAGTAGTTTAATATAAAAATGAATAAGAATGGTTTATTTTGTTATTCTTTTGTTTTTTTTTTGTATGTTCTTGTTATATGATAAATAAACCTTTTATTTTTTATTAATCCAAGGAATAAGCTATCTCCGTTCTAAATTTAACAGAACTAGGAAGAAAGACCAGCAAACTAACACAAATTTATAATATTAGTAGGAAGAAGAATAAAATTTGCAGATAATTATTGTCACTACCCAAAGGTTCCCCCTTATTCGATCATTTTTTGATTTATCCGTCCATCTGTCTTCCAAGACCCTTTATCTCGGGAACGCGTTTATGTACCGAAATGAAATTAAAACTATTTACTTTAGTTGAAACTGTAAAAAAACAATTAGTATGTTAAATTGCATATTCGCCAAATACGATATTCGCAAAACATCATATTCGTAAAACATTATATTCGCAAAACATGATATTCTCAAAACATCATTATTAGCAAGACAGCAATTAAACAGTGTCGACGGAGCTCCGCTATCGCGGAGCTCCTATTTCTGGGTGGTTTGGCCCTCCGGGCCTGCTGTAAAACTGACATAACCTAAACCTACCTACGATTCTATAACCTAATTCCGAATATCGTGTTTTGCGAATATGATATTCTGCGAAGTATGGTTTTTTTATTGCAATTGATTTTTTTGTAGTTGGTAAACTAATCGCGATCTATGTCGATGTACTAAGCAAAGTCAAGTTTGTCTTGCAATACAATTTTACACTCTTATAAGTTAGTACGGAACCCTCGGTGCACATATTCGACTCGCACTTGACCGGTTTTTATTTATTTTAAAACCCACATCGTCAGCATAAATGTCTATACTTCCACATGATTCTAAAAAAAAAACCATAAATCTCATTTGTCGTAACACCTTTTACTCCCTTATTTTTATGACTCCCCGAAATTTCTTTAACAATACGTCTGTGCTTGACCGCCTCTTAATTCACAACTTAACAGAGTGTTCAGATATATTTACTGGGAACTCTTGGTAGACTTAAGATAAATAAATCTCGAAACTGGAATTGTTCGCGCGGAGGCATGCCGTAGACTTAAAAGGAAATTATTTGCCGTTCCCACCGTGACAATGCTGTGTCCTGTTGGTTTTATTCTTGAAAAAAGTTGAATTTTATGTATCAAAACACAAAATCTATGAACGTCAAAATTGTACCTTGGTTAGTATGCGCCTTTTTAGTCGCATGATTAGCTAACTCTGCAATAAAAACTTTTTAAGGCCTAGTTTCCTTCATTGTATAGACCGATACTTAAATAGTAGATTGTTCAACAAGCGGCAAAATTAAGCCATTATGACACGAGATATTTATGTCGTTATGGCTTTTTAGTTTCGGGTTCACTTAAATTGCAAAAAATAACTAATCTTGAATTGTTTTAACAAAAGCACGTAAAAATTACAATATAATAGCGCTATCATTCCTCAAATTCAAATGTCTATGGGTCTCAGATTCCACTTACCATCAGGTGGCCTGAGCGCTCGTGTGCCTTCCTTATCACAAAAAAAATACGCTCAACCTGTAATTGCAAGTTAATTTTTGGGGTTAGACGATAGCAAACAGTCCACAGTTATTTCCGAAACGAAGACTGAGGCGGTGGAAGTTGTATGCACAACCCAGCTCCTCCACGCAATCCGACGTCAAGGGCAACATCGTCAAACGGCAACATGCATCTGGCTGTTTGTGGTTTTCCAAGGCTTTAATAAGGTAATTATAAAGAAAAAGTTCTTAAGTCCCTAGGGACTAAAGTGACATTTTACTCCCTAGGGATTAAACGCATCACTTAAGTCCGTCTCGCTCTAAAATGACTAGCCAAGCCAAGTATCTATTAGGAGTCATTTTAGAGCGAGAGTGGTGACAAAATATAATATTACTACGTTGTGTTATAAACGCTTGGCTAGAATTATAACTAATTCACAGTAAAGTTGCAATTTAATATATTACAGCATTAATCTAAAATATTATACACAATATTTTTTACGCTTGTACATAAATGTATTAAGAACATCCTGTGTTATTAAAAATATCGCGATTAATGTGATTAATTAATTCATATATTAACTCTGCGTGTGTGGACCCTTCTACACTATAAATTGAATACAATTATATTAGGAAGGCACGAAGGATTATACTATTGCACATTCATAATTATTTCAGTGTTTACCATGTGTATATGATTCTTCTGCTAATTTGAGGAAAGTACCTTGGTGGTAAAGAAAAATATATATTTTCTCTACAGCATTACGCATAAAGAAAACGTGTTCACACACAATCACCTTCTGCTCGTCCCATTTCGTTTGTAGCTCGTAATTCATGTATACAGTATGAATGCAAGATGTATACTCATGTACCTTTGAAAAGCTAAAATGACAGGCCAAATAAACAACTTCAGAACAAGTCACACAATAACCGATACACTAATAAATCAAACGGTTCCGACATGTAAGGTTTGCAGGCGAATATAGTTCCTATTGCTTCTTGATAAGGGTGGGAATTGTGCGAGTTGTTCATGAATGCAGGTCGCAAAATGTTGCTTTTGTTGAAGAGAACAGCAGGGCCACTAACAGGGTGTTGTTTTTATTAAACGTGTTTTTTTTTTAAAGATAGAGCTCTGCTGTATGTTAATTGGAAAAAAACCAACGTACTTTTTTTTACACGAATATTCATTAAGTTGAGTTTGCATTGTTTTTTGTTATTTGTATGCTCAGTGTCGTTATATAACTTATACTTATAAAGCTAAGATAATTCAGCGGATTCATTATATCTTTAAGCTATCTAGCCAAATGATTAACACATTCCCATTTTATTTTTAGTTTTTTAGCCCATTTATTCACTGAATCACAATTACCAAAACCAAAAAAGCAACAGTAAGGCGAAGGCTAGACGTACAATAAATACTTTGGTCCATCAGTACAATAAAAACTGATAGATTACGTTTTATTAACGCAATACACAGGCAAGGCTACACGTTCAATATTTATCACGTCAGTACTGTAACGTATTTCGTAGAGTTCAGACGTGTACTGGATATAAAGATAAAAACTATACTGAAATGTCACAATATTTACTGATCGTGTAGTCTAGTGTATTGACGGATTTCAATATTTATCACAAACTGCGATCCAGAATCCAGAAATCTAGATTTCCGTGATAAATATTTACATCCGTCAATACACTAGACCACACGATCAGTAAATATCACGATATTATAAATATGAGTAGATCACAGAATTTATTGTACGTGTAGCCTTCGCCTTCAACATGTTTTTTTTTAAATATACAATAATTTATCTTATACCTCGCCTATGAAAAACGATTCTGGAGTAAACGCCCAATAGTAGTTAAGTTGAAATATCCACGAACGGTGCGTCAATCACTTTCCACTAATGTATACTACTGTGTTTACACTGTGCAAACCACGCTGAAATAGCAACTAACTTCAATATTTGCTAAAACGTGAAATGGTTTTCAGAATTACACGCGCTTAGCTTTAAAAGCTCATAACACGCAACCTAACGAAGCTATATTTTACAAGCGTTTCCGGCGACTCTGTCCACGTAGAAGTCATTTATCGCTAATTTAATGCAATGACATAAGTCAAATTTATAATTTAAATAAAACCTTTTTGCCTACAACACCGCTCCGCTACCACGCACAGCTCCGGTGAAAACGCAGTCTTAATCCTGAATTTGCAACGCATTTGCATTCTTAGGAATACAGACATAAGATTGTAAATATTTAAGCCCCTTAGACACACCATTAGGTGGTCAGAGGACCTGGCCAAGAGGCAAACGCTGTCAACGTTTCTATTTTCTATCGAATCGAACTGTCATCAGAGGCCAAGATGCATTCGCTAACTAGCGTTTCTATGCGGTTGGTTTTCAAACCAACCGCGTCACTGGTAGATCACGTGAGTTTTCGTATCACGTGTTCTACCAGTGACGCATTTGGTTTAGAAAGAAAACAAATAGAAACGCTGGTTATTTTACGCATCTTGGCTAGAGCCAGGGCCTCTATTCAGGTGCGTTAAAACGATATCGTGTTTGACACGTTTAAGAATCGTTTATGTCACAGTCGCCATTATTGTAAATGACATAAGAGTTATCAAAACGTTGACAATACGGAAACAGGTCAAAAACGATATCGTTATTACCTTGTAGAATTCCAGCCCTGAGCTTACGCCATACGTACGTTACGTTCTTTCGCTTTTCGAAAATCGCTAGCTAAGCGTTTTGCATTTTGACTAGGCCCCTATACGTTTGTTTACCTTCTCCTTGTCAAGAAGCAATCATTTAATTTTAGCCTGTGAACAGACTGTTCTCCCTGCGCACCCTTTTGTAAAAGGAACTAGCAGGACAATTGCGTTGGAGTCAGGCTGAGAATAAATTGTTCACAGGCTTGCTATGGATTTACGACGTATATTCACGCTTTCTTTGTCGCGGGGGTACGTATTTACATAAGAATTGATCTTTAAAGCGTCCACGTCGAACAGTCTTTGATTTTTTTGTAGGAAGAAACGAATGAGGCTGGTGTTGTGCCCTGCTTCGCTTTTCGATAAGGTATGTTTGTAGTTTGATTGAAATCGAGTTCAAAAAGTGGAGCAGATTTGATTATCATACACATAGACTTGTGACGTCAAAATAATAAACACAAGGTGATATTGGGCAAATGCGCCATGGACTCCCATCAGGAGTCCGCCCTCTCTCCGGCGAAGTAGTCAAAGCCATCAGAGGCTAACTACGTAGGTCCCTCAAAAAAATAAAAAATAAAATATGGGCAAATGCGTAATTAAAAATGAAACAATAATTATTATATTTCTTATCTTGTCACTAGTTTTTTTAATGCTTAAAGCATTTACCGCTGTTCGTTTGCCCAAAGGCCACATCTTTATTTTACCCTGACAGAGCCTTCCTATAGAGTCACGCCATTTCAATCCTCGTTATTAAAAACTAAAAATAAATGTTTTTCTGTCTTCCTGGAACTGTGGTTGAGATTAAGGATAATTTATCTCGACTTATTTTCTGATAAATAAATTATTTCAAAGATACCCAGGGTTTTGACAGGTTAATTTAAAACTGAAAAGACGCATTTGCCCCATCAAAAGAGGCTGCTGCCCTTGTTAACTGTAAATAATAAATAAATTATGTAGTATGTAGTGTTTTTGCATATACTACTTGTTTACACCTTTAGCACAAGCATTGAATGTTGGCATACCCACATTATGTGTCAGCTTGTAGTATGATGTGCTTGGATTGTGTAACTTCAAGTCTAGAGGACGGTGAATCCTGTTCCACCGTAATACAGTTATTACTAGTACGGGGGACAGAGGAAACTTACTCATATTGTCATTGTTTTATACTAATCATCAACACAACAACGATTAATAAGTACCATAAACACACCTGTTTATACGTAATGTAAGTAGCTATGTACTGTACTGTTTTCGCTAAATAAAGTTTTTATTATTATTAAGTAATTGCCTGTTTGTATAGATCACTAAATCTATAATTAAGTAAAGCACTATACCATCGCACCGTTAGTAATAATCGGTAACTGATAATCGAATACGGATATCCGGAGACACAAATAGATATTCATTGACTCCATTTAGCGATATTAATATCACGCTTGACTTAACCTCATCAGACCCACCCCATAACTACAAACAGGGAGAATTTGTAAGTGGGAATTTGAATCTACCGGCAAGGAGATAAAGTTCAGTTACCTTTACTCTTCAATGCCAATTTCAAATTTGAAGCAAATAATACTAATCTTTATGGTTTTTTAAATATAGTTTAAACTTATTTGCCTTAGTTATGTACTTCTTATGATACGCGGGGTCACACGAGGTTTTGAGAGAGGCTTAAGTTAGGATATTAATTAAAAATAATGTTTAAATATTTGAGGCCATAAAAAGGAAAAGAAAGGTTATAGTTAGTTATGTCGAGCGTAAGAAATATAAAATAAAATATCTGATAAAAGCGAATTTTGTATGTATGTATGTAAACTCTATATTGTACAAACAAAAGATAACAAAGTAAAAAACGAAACAGAAACATAGAAGGTATGTACAAAGGCGAGCTTTTCCCTTTAAGGGATCTCTTCCAGTTAACATTTGAGCGATTGACTTGTAATTCTAACCTTATATTGAATAAGATTTGATATTTTAATGGGCATTCAAAAAAAGATCATCGTCAAAGAAAAATCTAAAGTAAATTTTAAGATCAAAGCACTCGTGAGCAAGCAAAAAATGAACGACATAAAAACTTACCCGCGCAAAAACTTTGACGTCCTTTTACCGAGTTTTAATAAGCTTGCTTTCTACCTGTGTGCTTGTTTGTAGGAACAAATAATAGTATAAAGTGACTTTAAACTTACACATAGCTCTTAGAAAACACACAGTGTATTAGTCACAGGTTGCAAGCCCATCGCCTAACAACAACAACAAACTACAAGCCCTAAATCTCATAATTAACAAAATAAAATGCGGGCACAAAACACATAGTAACAACACAAATAAAGACTCGTACTTACTTGTGTTTTACCAAAAGCGAAGCTTTAACAAGTACTACACAACATTATTCAAAACTTTTCAACAAGATTAAAATCTAGGAATCAATCAAATTAATGTTAATACTGTAACTAAACTTAAAATATCTAACCGCTTATTTTGAAATCACTGTAAACTAACAATAATTTTGTGTGGAATTAAATAAAGCTTTATTATTATTGTCAATATTTATTTAAAATCTGTAAGTTAAGTTTTTTACAGTAAATTTTAAGATATATAAAAGTAAAATAATAATACTCATATAAAAAAACAAATACTATAAAAAACCTAACCTACGGGTGCCGCCGGCAGCGGGGCAGGGCTCAAGCTACCGGTGGTTAGGGCTGCAGAGAGAGGAACCTCCTCACAATACGTGCCGTGTCGAGGCGAGGAGTACTGCTTTCTGTATCTGACCCTTGATTATTATTATTATTATTACTGGAAAACATTTTCTTGTATTTTGTTAGATTTTCTATTTATAAATTAGTTTTCATCATATTAATAACGTTATAATAAATAAAACATAGTCAATGTTACTCTGTGATCTTGTAGCATTTTAATGATAAAAGTATTTTTAAAATCGGCCCATTTATTTGAGTTTATTCGTTACATATATACAAAACTTTTTTCTGTATAATATTATAATACTAAAGCCTAAAAGCCTTCCTCGATAAATAGTCTATCTAACATTGAAATATTTTTTCAAATCGGACCAGTATTTCCTGAGATGAGCGCGTTCAAGTAAACAAACAAACAAACCCTTCAGCTTTATAATATTAGTATAGATAATTAATCATGGCATAACAAATATTTTTTCGGCTTTAAGTCATTCGACACATTGGCCTAGTTGGGAGTGACTCTGCCTCCGAAGCAAGCGGTCCCGGGTTCAAATCCCGGTAAGGGCAGATATTTGTGTGAACAGCACGAGTATCTGTTCCTGAGTCTTGGATGTTTTCTATGTGTATTTAAGTATTTATTTCTCTATCTAAGTATGTTTATCGTTGTCTAGTACTCATGCCTAGAGCTTAGTATGGGAATAGGTCAATTTGTGTGACAATTTTCCCGTGATATTAATTTATTTATTCGTTATACATAAATAGCAAACTTGAAATAATTTATACTCATGTTATCGCCGTGAAGTCCCCGCTGAAGTCGGCCGCGTTGTTTTTCACCTGTATCGGAACATTCGCACCGGTAACTCCGCATTAGCAAAGCCTTAGGGGATGCTATCTCTGAAAGAATGGCCGTCGCACACACACCCTTTGTGCGATTCAAATTGAATGTATCCGATTTGTATGTAGATACGCTCAAGCTATCTGTTTTGTAAACGAACTCGTGGATTGGAAGTGTGTTGGATTACGTTGACTCTATGACGCAAAGTTACCTGAAACAACAAGCTTATTTTTAAGCCAGCTTAGTAAATGTACCTTCCATATGAATTGAGCAAATACATTTAAAAAGTTTAATGCGTATAATTAAAAATTTTAGTTTTGTTCTTTTCGATCATAATGAAACTTGGACAAAGTAGTCTTTACTTATGTTTATGTTGCAAAACATTTTTAATGTAATAATATTTATTAATTTCACCGTTTCGTTTGAGTTATTCATGCATAATTGAACAGATTTTCGTACGCGGGCGTTTTCCAAAAAAAGTGTACATCGTTAAGGACAAAAGTTAAGAAAGTTTAACTTTTTCCATTTCGTCACGAAAATTAGCCATACATTCACATACGTTAATATTCGTGACGAAATGGAAAAGTTAAATTTTCTTAACTTTTGTCTTTAACGATGTACACTTTTTTTGGAAAACGCCCACGCCACTAAGCAAAATATAGTGGTACCAGTATTTCACTCTGCCACGCTGTAGCCTATGGTTTTGAGATTATAATCTGTGCAATGTAGGATGGTGCATTTGAAAGCCGTATTTGGGTAAAGACCAAATAGTTGGAGCATAGCTAAGCGTAGTTAACCATACAAACAACAAAGGTGAAATAACGAAAATTATCCCTACAAATGTTTGGCTATATAATTTCGCACAACGGAAAAATTTCATAGAAACTTTAATTGAGTGAGTTAGCGTGGCCAACTTTCTGGTCCTTACCCATTTAGTAATTTCAATTACTTACTGTATGTACTCACAAGCGAGGTATTTAAATAGGCGATTATTTATTTAAATTCCTAAACGGCGTCGCTAGGTTTTTACCAATGTCGTATTTATGAAAAGATAAAGAAACAAATGTAATACGTATTTAAATGACCTATCACAGCACAGCCACCATCCTGAAGTGCACAGATTGTAGTTATACCTATGTTTACGAATAAATCACTTCGACTTTGACTTCAAGAGTGAGAGAGCTAAACACAATAAATTAAATTATTTCTTTTAACTAAAAGTACCCGTGGAAAACGTATCAATTAACAAGCTTCGTCATAAAATACGTATGTGTTCTTTAACTGTTACGTATACATATAATACACAGGTAACATACTCGTGTTTAGGCTTATTTACCTTAGTACCTTCTAACTTTTTATTAAATGTGATACAGTTTGTCTTATGAGGACTAGGTTAGCCTAAATGGTAGCTTAGTTGGTGGCTATCACTCGCCGTAGGCTCACAGCTATTGAACCCGCTTTAGGTGTCAAGAAAAATATTTTGTGCAATGATCCATTATACATTGCCCTTGAGTATATTACACTCATACGTTGAATTTTTCAATGTATAAAGAACCAGTGAATCTTAAAAACTTCTCAGACTTTTCATTTAGTCTGCAACCAAATTAAATTAAGTCTGTCTCAATTTGTTGGGACGTAAGATCGCAAGATCAAATTATGTACAACAGAACGGTCTTCAATCAAACGAATCTAATCAAATCAAAATGAAAGCCAATTGTTTACAAATTGTGTAATAACCAGGGCTAGGGCTTTTAGAGCTAGCGGTTCTGCAATACCATAGAGTCGCTTTTAAAAAAAATATAAACAAAATATAATATATTTGACATTGAAAATATTTAAGTACTTGATCATTTTACTGAAGTAATTTGATATAAACAATGAAAACTTCTTAATTGACAAATCAAAATGGAAAGTGAGATTAAAGTACATCTTTTAAATAACATTGGAAAATATTTTCACCACCTGCTTAAAATAATGTATTCAATAATTCGCGGATAGTAACTACTTCATTATACGTTGCACAAAGACGTAAACGTAAATCCTACTACTCCTTGACGCTGCAAAACGGCTGGACGTATTTGGATGAAATTTTAAACAAAGGTAGCTTATACCCTGGGTTAACAGATTTAACAGTAATTGAAATCTACGCGGACAAAGTCGCTGGCAAAACTTAGTAAAATGGTAAAATACTTTTGCATTTACAATGTTATTTGTTTAAAATAAATATATTACAAATGTATAAATTCGTTAATTTCAAGAGCTAATCACTGGTAAACCGTGTAGGCGTAACAAACAAACAGACTTCGCTACGCTTTATTGATGAATTAAAGTATTGACGTTGCTAGAACCCCGGGCAAGAACAAAATGACACTTTTTTCTTACAAGTTATTTATATCCAAGGGAAAAATAAAATTCTTAGCCGACAAATTCCCATTCAAAATCTAGTTAATGATAAAACACTATTAATGTTATCTTATGTCATAACTGTCACATACGAAAAAGTATACAACGAACAGCAACTCCATGGTTGTCTATAAACACGGTCGGCCTAAACTCCTGATGTACGAAATAAATAATAAATTTAAATCATTTACTTATAATTAGATTATGGCGTCGATGTAAATAATCGCAAAGTACTTTATTTAGCGATTGCCATGTAACTACAGGGCCTCTATTCAACTGCGTTATAACGATATCGTTTTTGACCTGTTTCCGTATTGTCAACGTTTTGATAACTCTTATGTCATTTACAATAATTGCGACTGTGACATAAACGATACTTAAACGTGTCAAACACGATATCGTTTTAACGCACCTGAATAGAGGCCCAGGGCTGGAATTCTACAAGGTAATAACGATATCGTTTTTGACCTGCTTCCGTATTGTCAACATTTTTATAACTCTTATGTCATTTACAATAATGGCGACTGTGACATATACGATTCTTAAACGTGTCAAACACCATATCGTTTTAACGCACCTGAATAGAGGCCCAGGGGTGGAATTCTCTTAAACCACCGAGCGAAAGTCTATTGTTTCGTCAATTGGTTCGGCTTCATACATCACCGTTCTCTCACGGTACTCTCTGGCTAAGAGGATGTGATGACCAAGAAGAAACAAAGGCTTGTCGCACAATGCCCTAATTAAAGCTCTTTCTCCTTCCTACCTCTTTAGATTGTTATAAAATTACTCATGAAGCTTTCACTATTGGAATAAAAGTAACTCACATATCACAATTTTAACTTCTAGATGATTTTATTCATTACACCTTTCTTACTAAGTTCTGAGTTTTTTATACGTAAGAAGTGAAAGCTATAAGTACCAGTTAAGTTCTGTTAGTCTCACATTGTCGTCTTTCAGTTAGCTTCCGTCGACTTGCTGTTATTATGTCATGATTCATTCTATCCGTCAGTTGAAAGGCTGACCAATCAAAACACAGGAATTTCTAAGATAAAAACCCTATTTCCAGATAAATGACACATACTACACACACTAGCCTGGTTGGGAGTGACCCTACCTTCGAAGCTAGGGGTCCTGGGTTCAAATCCCGGTAAGGGCAGATATTTGTGTGATGAGCACGAGTATTTGATCCCGAGTCTTGGATGTTTTCTATGTATTTAAGTATATATTTCTCTATATAAGTAAGTTTATCGTTGTCCCATAGTACAAGCCCATAGTACAAGCCCATAGTACAAGCCTAGAGCTTAGTTTGGGACTAGGTCAATTTGTGTGATATTGTCCTGTGATTATTTATTCATAAAAACAAGGATCATAAATGGAGTTTATTATTTTTCTCATAATTTAGCAAAATCTATGATTGTGAAATATGTTTTCAAATAAAAACAGAAAGAACAAAAGAAACGGCAAATAATCTACCAACCAATTGTATTTCTTAGCTAAGTTCTAAAAAGGAAACGGACAAACGGCACAAAACAAAGTCACATATCAGCCATTTCCGGTCGCGACGGAAGTGCCGCCCACTCCGCGCCATTCCGTTTTACTACCAACCTACAAAAAAATTATCGCCCAGTAATTTTATCCATAGAGAGTTGCAATTTTATCTCTGTTTCGTAACGTGGGTATACGTGAAAATGGCGGAATAGGATGTAAACTAAAAATACTTTTTAACCAGCTACAAATAAGAGGTGTGTTTTAAGTTTAATGTGTATTATGTAGTATTATTTCACGTTCGGCCAAATAAATTAATAAATCACAGGACAATGTCACAAAAATTGACCTAGTCCCAAACTAAGCTCTAGGCTTGTACTATGGGTACTAGACAACGACAAATAACATATAGAAATATATACTTAAATACATAAAAAAATCCGAGACTCAGGAAAGTACTCAAATATCTGCCCTTACCGGGATTGGAACCCAGGATCCTAGCTTCGAAGGCAGTCAACTAGGCTAGCGTGTCGTAAAAAAAAGGAGTGTACGTATAACGTGTATGTATAATTGTGACTTTCTGTATTCCATGATAACTTTGTAATGTCTGAACCAAACATAGGCTAGACTTTTTTCTTTTTTTGGAAAGGAAAAGGCACACGAGCACTCAGGCCACTTGATGGTAAGTGAAATCTGAGACCCATAGACATTTGAATTCTCAAGATTGTAATCCTAAGACCTCAAATGCGCTGCCAACCCTGAGGACTAAGATGGAATGCCTCTATGCTAGTAATTTCACCGGTTGTCTTATCCCCACACCGGTACACAACAATGAACACTGTTGCTTGGCGGGTGGTTAATGGATAAGATGGTGGTAGCGATCCGGACGGACCCTGCACAGGGTCCTACCACCACTAAATGGGTATCATTGGAATCGAACAATCTCTTTATTCTTTTTTTTAGCATATTATCACTTTGATTGGTCCGTCGAGTTACCTCTTAAACAGATAGACCGATTTGAAAGCGGTTTTTATACGAAAGGGCATTTCCACGGCAAAGAGTAACGACAGTTACCAATTTCTAGCATTCTGCTTGTTTTATGAATTATATTACAAAATGGAAGAATTCATTTGTCTCTATATATTTTAACATTTTGTTTTTATTTAGTTAAGTTCTATTTTAAGTTTGTCTTTAGTTTTTTATAGATATTTAGTAAAACATTTTATTCCTGCGTGGTTTATGATACACGAATCGATAGATATAATATTATAGAAAGTATGTGGCTACGTTTATCTTCAACCAGTTCCCTTTATTGAAATGTTGAAATAAGAAGTTATTTCAAAAACCGTTTTTTTTAAACTAATAATATTTATACCATAACTTTGACTGTAATTATTAAGAATATATTGCAATATCGGCATTAAGTGCTGTGAATTATACTTTATCAATAAGTTTTGAAAGAATTTTCTTTAATACTTGCAGATTATTTTATGTATCGAGGTTTTTAAAGTTAAGGAGAAGCCACACGAGTACTCAGGCTACCAGGGCCTCTATTCAACTGCGTTATAACGATATCGTTTTTGACCTGTTTCCGTATTGTCAACGTTTTGATAACTCTTATGTCATTTACAATAATGGCGACTGTGACATATACGATTCTTAAACGTGTCCAACACGATATCGTTTTAACGCACCTGAATAGAGGCCCTGATGGTAAGTGGAATCTGAGACCCATAGACATTTGAATTCTCAAGACTATAATCCTGAGACCTCAAATGCGTTGCCAATCCTGAGGACTAAGATGGAATGCCTCTATGCTTGTAATTTCACCGGTTGTCTTGTCCCACACCGGAACACAACAACGCGAACACTGTTGCTTGGCGGGTGGCTAATGGATGAGGTGGTGGTAGCAATCCGGACGGACCCTGCACAGGTTCCTACCACCACTAAATCCCATTTCTCCATATGAGTAAGTAGGCAAGAACCTACATAATTATACCGTTGTTTTGGACTTTCATTTTAATCTTAATCCTCAGAGTTGTCTACGCATTTTGCAGTCACTGTCTTATAATTGCGGTCTTGAGATTGCAAATGTCTATGGATCACAAACAGCACTTACCATCTAAAGACATAATCCTACCCGACTTAGTTCTTCAACAGCTGTTCAATAAGCAGTATAATTGCGCCGGGAGACTCCAACCCTCGCGCGAGCTACCTCGCTGGAGGAACTCGATTTTACAAAACTTGCAGCTGGTTACTGCTGCTTGTGAACACTAAAACCGAGTATAAAGCCTGCTTGCAGTTTTACTAGGCTTCACTCCAAAATTTAAGACTAATTTTTTTTTTACAAAACTATATATTCTTTACATATTACTCAGTATAGCGTAAAGCTTTTTTTATTTTTATTTTTATGTTAATGAGAAGGCACCCGAGCACTCAGGCCACCTGATGGTAAGGGGAATCTGAGACCCATAGACATTTGAATTTTCAAGACTATAATCCTAAGATCTCTAATGCGTTGCCAAACCTGAGGACTAAGATGGAATGCCTCTATGCTAGTAATTTCACCGGTTGTCTTATCCCCACACCGGAACACAACAATTACCACCGCTTAGTTTTGGACTAGGTATTTGTATAAGAATGTGCTTTTTTTCACCGATGCAATTCGTCTTATGTTATCTTACAGATGGGCCTCTTTTGGATACACTTCGACCTATTGAGGATCTTTTGTGCAATTGTCCTCTTACACACTCAGCTGCTCGAATGTGAAGGTTTCCTCACGATGTTTTTAGGGTTCCGTAGTCAAACTAGGAACCCTTATAGTTTCGCCATGTCCGCCCGTCCGTCCGTCCGCAGCCTAGCGCAGAGAGTCGTAGTTAGAAAGCTGTTATTTGGCATGAATATGCATATGAGTCACGACAGCAAAAAATGTAAAAAAATATATTTGTAGGGTACTTAACTTACACGTAAGCTTTAAAGCGCTAATAGACTCAAGTGATTTTCAGCCAAGGCAAAAAAAAAATACTGTAGTGATGGGCTAAAGTGATTTTTAGATGGATTTGGGAAATGGCACCATGTTGCTTCTAAGTGGAAAAAGTAGCGTTGGTTCATAAAGACTGTGACCTTACGAATTTTTTGACATATCTACATTAACATCATCAAAATCTCAGTCGATATACACGTCTCGATGATAACCTTTCATTACCAGAAGAACCAATCAATTTATTTAATAAAGCTAAAAACTTTAAAACTTTCATTTCTATGTAAGAATATGTCACTTACCTGTTCCTACACTTTACTTGTAACGGCCCTCGCAATATACGATTCAACGAAACTACGTACGTCTTTTTACGTCGCGGAATTGCTTTGAGAGCGGCGGGTGTTCGCGAATTTGCGTCCGTCTACGCTCAAACCTTGTTTTGTTTCGAATTTAGAATTTCGAGTTTGCATTTTGTATGTCAGATGGTTTTGGTTTGAAAGCGTAAGATATAGTCTGGATTGTTATGAAGTGCTTCCTCAATGTCGGTCAATTGAAGTTTTTTTCGGATATTTTAGTTAATTACTTTATAAGCCCGTGCCCGTGTGGTTGCCGGGTTAGAATAGTGCCACTCCATGTCTTCCCGTGGATGTCGTAAGAGGCGACTCAGGGAATAAGGGCTTATAGTATTGTTAGGCGATGGGCTTGCAACCTGTCACTAATACACTAGTAAACTTCTTGGCCTGATTGTGCAAAATGTGGTTACAGAATTATCAACAAGTCTTTTTAGAGTTGTTGGTATTTCTGTAGCTCTGCCTACCCCAGTCTGGGAATGAAGGCGTGATGTTATGTATGTATGTATGTACTTTATAAGAATAATTCGAGGGCCGAAAATTGTAAGCTTGTGCACGTAAAATGGATAAGATTGCCGTCCAGGGTTCTTATTCAACCATTTTGACTAAGCTCCATCGAACAGCTGACCATGAACCACATTCAAATATTCATTGATAGTTTTCGAAAGAACTACAGTGTATTTTATTGCAATTATACTTAAGTTTGATTTCAGATCCAGTTTTTTATCACCTTTTATAACAAATTTTCCTCCTGTTTCTATATCCCATTTTAACTAACACAAGCAAACAAGTAGGTAAGATAAAGCAGAGCTAACTGTCTCGGGGTAATTAAGGTAATCTGGCTCCGGCAGTGACCACATTATTAGTTAAGGACAAATCTCCGAGCTTGCGAAAACGAAGCCATTTGTCACGCGTCGTAGGTAAGAATGAACTGGGTGCAGATTAAGCTGTATGGATTGTCCCACCACACCTTCTGTGAAGACTCATTGCTTAGGTTTGTAGAATCATTTGATTCAAGAAAACTACACGATAATACGCAAATAGATAAAAACTACCCGTGTGGTTGCCGGGTTAGAATTGTGCCACTCCATGTCTTCCCGTGGATGTCGTGAGAGGCGACTAAGGGAATAAAGGCTTGTATTACTGTTAGGCGATGGGCTTGCAACCCGTCACTAATACACTGGTAAACATCCTGCTGACTGTGCAAAATGTGGTTACAGAATTATCAACAAGTTTAGAGTTGTTGGTATTCTGTTGCTTTGCCTACCCGACTCTGGGAATAAAGGCGTGACATTATGTATGTATGTGTATAAAAACTAGAAACATACTTAGTAAACCATACTCAGTGTAGGGTTCCAAAACCATTAAGTACTTACTACAAACATAAAAATCTACAAGTAATAACTAATTTTCTATTTAAAGTCATTTGGCACCGTCATAGATGAATTAAGTAATTATAAACACGTTAATCGCCTGTATCTCAAGAAGTAATGATGTCTACTTATTTGTGATACACATAGTTTTCCTTTGAAATTCGTTATTTGCGCTTTCATTTAAGATTTTTCAGTTTCTTTTTTTTTTTTTTTTTTTAGTATTTTTATATTTGGCTGTAGGAGGACACTTGTCTTGACTCTTACAAAAGTTAGCGCTTTAAAGCTTAATATTTCATAAACGGATCCCTTAATCGAAAAATTGTGTTGAAAAACCCGCAAGACCTATCTACCGACATCCCACACTTTGGGGTAGACGAGAAAAAAAATACATCCCTACGTTACGTCTACAATTTTTTTTTAAAGTTTTATTGTACTGCTTTGTTGGCGTGACTAATTAATATATTCATGCCAAATTACAGCTTCCTAGTACTAAGAGTCTCTGAGCTAGGCTGCAGATGGACGAACGGACATGGCGAATCTATAAGGGTTCCTAGTTTGACTAAGGATCCCTAAAAACGCGATGTAAATATTATAGTGATCCCGACCTTCAGAGCTGGAATGTATTAAATTGCCTTAAGAATTTTCATTAAAACGTACATGAACCTGTTGAGCCATGTGCAGTTAAGGGCTCCGACGTCGTTACAACAACCTCAAATAACTATCTTGTATGAAAGAAAAACAACAGTATCAACGAATTTACTAATTTTTGTCTGAGGTCATTGTTATTAGATATAATCACTTTAGTCGCCTGTGTGTTAAGAATTAATCAAGTCTTCTCAGTCGTGTTAGTTTTCCTTTTAAATTCAAATTTATAATTGTGTGCTTTAATTTAAGAATATTTTTAGATTTATTTGTAGAATATAGCTTTAAGTAAAAAAAAGCTCCTTAGTTAATCAGGTCAGTATACATACATATATCTAATGGTATAGCTCTCCTGTGAGGACCAACACGAACACCACTAGAATCGACTTCTAACGGACCAAAAATAATATCAATCCACGTTCATTAATCACGTCACACTAACCAAGATTACCTGAAAGCTGATCGACTCGAGAGCAAATCGAGCTTCAAAGCTATCCGAGCTTTCACTATAACTTTCCCGATGAGCGGTGGATCCGAAAGCTATCGGCCGCTTTGTTCTTTCGCTACAAATTACCTTTTATACCGAGTTAGATGTGAACAAATGCGGTGCCCACAATCTGTTTTATTTTGGTCATAGAGTGTTAAGCACAGAATGGTATAAAGGTTTAAAGGAAAATTTACTACTTTTCTGCTCTTTAAGAGCATTAAAGTAAAGCCAAACTTCAGATCATTGAGCTTTTTTAGAAGCTTTTTATTAACTTGCAATGTTTGTATGTATGCATGTTGGTTCTACACTGGTTTACAGAAACTCATTTCATAAAATGTATCACTTCGCAGAATTTTCATTTCATACAAAGCGAATTTCTGCTGTAACCTGTTTTCAGTTTTTTTTTGTTGGACACAGGTCTAACCTAACCTAACCTACGTAACTCATGCTTAAGATAATCTGAAAACATTAAACTTTCAGCAAAATTTAGCTTTATGAAATGAAAATTCTGCGAAGTGATACATTCTATGAAAAGAGTTTCTGTAAAACAAGGGGACACCATTTGAACCACTTCTGATAAGCTGAGGAAACTATATTTACGTACTTTCAATGACAATAAAATAATATGGCATCATCGAGCTGGTCTGATGAAGGTGTCGGAAGGTGGGGACAGGATCTCCACTGTATCTGTATCATACAAGTTGTAAATGACTTTGCAACGAAAAAAAGTCTGTAGCAAAATTTTGTCCCAAAACTAAAAATTTGACGGATTCTTTTAATGCTTATGGAGATAAATGAGCCAGCGGGTCAACTGTACCCCAAGCACAAACTTCACCTTCTATCAAATTAGTAACGTTAACGTATGGTCATCGAGAAACTGTGTATGGTGCCCTCTATTACATTCAAAATACGATATCGAATTCAGTCTACAGCCAAGCCGTTGCTGAAAGTTTTCAAACTCGAGCAGAATAATTGTTTATGTCCAAGAACATGTACACAAATAATAATTTATGTACATTTTATTATTTACTTACATATTTTTAATCATCTTAATTAATTTGTGTCATTAAGAGTATTTGTTTTCGCATTTATTATTAGATTTATTAGTTTAATTGTGATACAAATTTTATTTTTGTTATATACTAGCGACCAGCCAGCGGCTTCGCCCGCTGCAACATTTTTTTCTTGTGGTTATTTTTTTTGTATTTTTTTTTTAATAAAAGTATCCTTTGTTACTTCTAGTACCTTCCAGAATATGTGTACAAAGTTTCATGATGATTCGTCAAGTAGTTTTTGCTTGAAAGCGTAACAAACATCCACGCTGTCACATTTATAATATTAGTAAGGATTTCTCAGCAATAACCTTTTTTCTGTTTGGCCCATTGTTTGACTGGTAGAGAATGCCTTAAGGCAAAAATGGTGGACTCAATTGTGTATCGCGCAATGAAGATTGAATAAATAAATACCATGGTGATTGGTGGTTGGTTATGAAGAACTGTCTGTCGGTTCCACCTCTTTGGCGCTGCCCAGTGAAGTGCGCATGTTGGTTTGTTTGATAAATCGCGGCCGCCGGCTCAGCCCCAATTGTGTAAAAGCCTACTTACTTTGTGAATTGAAAAATGTGAACTTTATGTATTCGCTCATGTGCAAACGACTCTTTTGTTAAGATTGTAAACTATATAAACGAGGGGTTTAAACCGTTTTAGTTGTTCTATTTCTGTTTTGCTATTTTAGTTTTCGGTAGTAAAAGTAGAAACCTATCGGTTTTTATACACTTATGAGAAATAAAAATGGGTCACTTCCTTTGGGGATTCTGTACTGACTCGTTTTCTTTGCTTTTGACTATAATTTATAACTAGCATAGAGGTATTGTATCCTCCTTGAGGTCGGCATCGAATTTGCAATCGGATTGCAACCACTTATCATAAGGTAACCTGGCCTCTATTCTAAGAGGAAAAATCACATTGCATTTGACATCTTAAATGAAGAATCTTAAAAGAGTAAAGGCTCTGGGTGCTCTTCATCCACCACCACCACGCCACCACCCCATCACGCTATAAAAAAACTAGATTTTTAATTTTGTCATTTCAGATTTTGTCACAGGATTTCATTTTTGAACTATATTGATCACTTCTTTTGTACCAGTCAATTTCTGATTGGTTATTTGGTCGACTAATAAAGAATTCCAGAAGCAATAGGTCCGCCGTTTGTACTCGTTTCTGTGTAATAAAGAATAAATAAATTCAGAAAAGATTGCGGAAGATGGATGAGCCTCGAGGAGATTCTTGGACACAGACTGTTCTTGGAACAGTGGACGTCCTCCAGCTGATAATGATGATCATAAACTTACCTTAACATAATTATATCTCCGATAAACTTTCTACCTCAGCCCGTACACTTGAGCCAAACATAAAACAGTTTAACAAGAACTTTATGAAACTCTTTAAAAGCCTGAGTTGGCCAGAACCTTAGAATTCCGACATAGCCTAACTTTATCCCGGCATTCTAACTATTTAACAACGTAAAATAATTTAAAATAACGCAAAAGAACATAAATTACAAGTGCTGTTACTTTCATATGCATTTTAAACCGGTGTGGTTTCCGGGTTAGAGTAGTACCACTGTATGTCTTCCCGTGTATGGGTTTGCAACTTGTCACTAATACACTTGTAATTACGTAAAATGTGTTTGTAGAATTCATCAACAAGTAAGTATTTTAGAGTTGTTGGCATTTCTGTAGCTTTACCTACCCCACTCTGGGAATGATGGTGTGATGTTATGTCATGTACAAACCATTCTCGATAGTTAACTATGGTTTTGGGCTGATTGGTATCCAGGCTGCCACTTTTTTTTTGTTGTTTGCTTCATTTGTATGTCTGTCATTTCGGGTCATGTCTTGCAAGTCAACTTTGAAACAGTTACCGCTATTGTAACAAGCGGAATTTATTTATATAACTTTAAGTAAGGAGTTACAACTTAACTCACGGTGTACAAATAGTAGTTTGTTCACCAAGGGGAGTAAGGCATGGATTACTAATCGAGTGTGCATTTGCGTCCCTACGCAAGGCAGAGGGCAATAAACCACACTGTACTTACCCTCAAGTGATATATACTGCTTTATACTTCACTTAAAAATAAATAAAATATACAAAAATAGCAAATTAATTCGTTCGAGGAAGAGTGAGTGCGCCATCAAACAGGGGCTCTATTTTGAAATCCGTAATTCGAACTTCATCTATTGTTATCCCTTTTGCTCTCGATGCGTAACTAATTTGCAAAAAGTGAAAGGCGATCCTAAGTTTGAATTACGGATTTAAAAGTAGAGTCGCAGTAAAAAAGGTATTTTTTTTAATTTGAATTTTAACGCTCCGTGTAGTTTGCGTGCCGAAAGACTTTAAATAAAGTGAATACGCCCCGGTTTGCAGGGTCTAGCTTGCGTGCAATTCAAAGTGGGTTGATTGACAACGTCATCTACAATTCAAAATAAATGAAACAGGGCAGTTATGGAATTCCATTCAACATTACTACCCTGATTTTTGAGAAGGTTTAATGAACGGCTTTCTCGCCTTTTATTAGAATGTAGCATAAATTATTTTTAAAGTTATAATAAATAAATAACAGCTTAAAAGTTCATTGTAATGAATATTTATAACAAAATTTATATTTGACCCTTATACACTGCATAATGGTCAACATAAGCCCCGCGGAGTCGCTAACACCAGTCTTATAAATAACCCTCGTTTTCATAAACTCGCAACAATTATGCTTAAAATATTCGTTGTCCTTAACTACCCCTTATTTCACCATCTTGACAATGATAGGTGACAGGTGACAATTAGATATACATTGCAAATTTAACGAGCTTTCATATAAGCCATGTACACTAAAATGTTACCTGTCACATGTCATTGTCAGTATATGTACATAGGGGGCTGATCGTTCTGATTTTTGAATTTCATATAAAGTAAGAATGTACGTATACTTTAGCTACAATAAGTTTAAAGTACGTTTATGAAAACAGAGGTTAGATCTTAGCCATATTAAGACTTCTCACACGCTTTTTTTATGGTAAGAAGAAGGCACACGAGCACTCAGGCCACCTGATGGTAAGTGCAATCTGAGACCCATAGACATTTGAATTGAGAAGACTATAATCCTAAGACCTCAAATTCGTTGCCAACCCTGAGGACCAAGACGGAATGCCTCTATCCTAGTAATTGCACAGCGCCTCTATTCAGGTGCGTTAAATGATATCGTTTTTTACACGAAAAAAAATCGTTTATGTCACAGTCGCAGAACGATATCGTTATTACCTTGTAGAATTCCAGACCTGGGCTGGGATTCTACACGGTAATAACAATATCGTATTTGACCTGTTTCCGCATTGTCAAAGTTTTGATAACTTTTATGTCATTTACAATAATGACGACTGTGACATAAACGATTTTTAAACGTGTCAAACATGATATCATTTTAACGCACCTGAATAGAGGCCCAGGTTGATTGTATTAATAGACCTCTACTCAGTGCTTAGCTATCTTATTTCGGCGTCTCAGATGTATCTTGTAAGAGGTTTGCGTCTTACTTAGACACTCGTCAGTAAATAATAATGATTGAATTTAAACCAATAAAAATAAGTCAATTAAATTAAGTTATCTATCAGGAAAAGAAGATAGCCAATTGAAAGATGTACGGCTTTTACTTTTGATTTCAATTCTGTTTACTGAGTCTACTTACTTGACATTAATGATAAAATCCGGGCAAGAGCATGTCGGATTATAACCATGCTCAGTGTAGGGTTCCGAAGCCGTTAAGTACTACCAAACATAAAAATCAACAAGTGATAACTAATTTTCTATTTAAAGTCATTTGGTGTCGTCTTAGATGATTTTAGTAGGTATAAACAATTAAATCGCCCGTATCTCAAGAACCAATTGACCTAATACCAAACTAAGTTCTAGGCTTGTAACTATGGGTACTAGACAACGATAAACTTACTTATATAGAGAAAAACATACTTAAATACATAGAAAACTTCCAAGACCCAGGAACAAATATTCGCGCTCATCACACAAATATCTGCCCTTACCCGGATTTGAACCTAGGACCACTGGCTTTTGAGGCAGGGTCACTCCCAACTAGGAAAACGTGTCGTGTCATGTCGTGTGTGTTATATGCGCTTTCATTTAAGTTTTTTTTTCAGATTATTCGTTTTTGTATGTACCCTTACAAAAATTAGCGCTTTAAAGCTTAATATTTCATAAACGGATCCCATAATATAAAAGTTGTTTCCACAAACCCGCAATATTTTTGAAAGACCTATCCAACAAAACCCTACAAAATGGGGTAGACGGGAAAATAAAAAGTTGATCCCAACTTTACGTGTAGAGGAAGTGCAATAAAAAAAATATTTTGAAGATTTTATTTTAGTACTTTGTTGACGTGACTTATATGTATATTTATACGAAATTACAGATTTCTAAGACAAAGAGACGGATATGGCAAAATTATAAGGGTTCCTAGTTTGACTACGGAACCCTAAAAAATTAAGAAGAAAATTTACAATTACAGATTGTCACAATTTTTGTAGGTAAGTCTATTTTTTGTAACAATAAGTTTCTTCAGTGAATCCGTCTCGCACTTGGCTGGGTTTGAAAATTTGAAAGAAGATCATATTTCCCTGTCTAACTGATCTCCATTATTAATTTATGTACGCTAGCCCTTAATAAAACGTAGTTATACAAAGAAGCAAATTTCTAACATGTAATAATTTCCAACTTAAACCAGAAACCATAAAAACTCTCAAAGTTCCGAAAGCTCTCTCCTAGTTAACTGCAATTTATTCACTTTATTACAGAAATATGAATAAGTTTGACTCTGATGGAATCCCAAAGCTTTTAGAAGTTCGACGAGCTCATTAGGCCGGTGGAATGCCCTAAAAGCTTATTAGTATGGAAAGCTGGTGCCTATTGGTGCTTTGGGCACGTAAATATAACTTTTTTATGTCTCTAAAGAGCTAAGGCGATTTTTTTTTAGTTCTAGCTCCAATTATTTGAAAATAATTGGTTACAAATTCGTCGCATTATTTTAACGAGGGTTTTCTCTCATTAAGGTTGTTTAGTCTTAAAATAAAAAGTTTTACTATCAATAAACTGAATTTAATATTAATTAGTTACTCAAAAAGTTTGGATGTTTGTGACTCAATCACGCTTCAACCACTGAACGGATCGGAATGAGACTTGGCAGAGATATAGGTTATAATATTTTCTGGAATAGGACATAAGCTACTTTTTAGGGTTCCGTAGCCAAATGGCAAAAAACGGAACCCTTATAGATTCGTCATGTCTGTCTGTCTGTCCGTCCGTATGTCACAGTCACTTTTTTCCGAAACTAAAGGAACTACACTGTTGAAACTTGGTAAGTAGATGTATTCTGTGAACCGCATTAAGATTTTCACAAAAAAAAAAAAAATTTTGGGGGTTCCCCATACTTAGAACTGAAACTCAAATTTTTTTTTTCATCAAACCCACACGTGTGGGGTACCTATGGATAGGTCTTTAAAAATGATATTGAGGTTACTAGCATATTTTTTTTCTAAACTGAACAGTTTGCGCGAGAGACACTTCCAAAGTGTTGAAATGTGTGTCCCCCCCCTGTAACTTCTAAAATAAGAGAACGATAGAACTAAAAAAATATATGATGTACATTACCATACAAACTTCCACCGAAAATTGGTTTGAACAAGATCTAGTAAGTAGTTTTTTTTTAATACGTCATAAAAACATTGATCAAAGCTACAACGAACTTTTATATTATGTTATTTGCTGCTACGGAACCCTTCATGGGCGAGTCCGACTCGCACTTGGCCGCTTTTTTATAACATAACATTTGATAGGTCTCACGGGGATACCGATAAACGACTTCTACTTGGACGGAGACGCGAGTAACAGCTAGTTATATATAAAGCCTTTCGGCTTACCCTTAAACTTATCACACGTAGATTATCTAATACACGCAAAATTATTAAATTAATCAGGTACTGTAACTAATTCATATTGAAATAATCACATAGGTTTATTGCTAGGAAAACTTATGGGATAGTAAAGTCGGTCCATTGTCAAAACTATGTCTGGCGTCGACCACTTTCAAGATTAAGTTGTTCAAAGTTCGGGAACATACGAGTGTTAGACTATTGAAATCAGCGGCTATTCTCTATCACAATCGCTTACGTTTCGACTTCTACAAGACCATTATCCATACTAACATACTCAGGAGGAATAAATTTGAAACAGTAGCAGTGATTTTTGATCGCGACACTACTTGCAACACTACATCTCATTTATCTTCACCTTACACACATTATAAATTATAAAAAATATAAATATCAGGGGACAATCTCACACAAATTGACCTAGTCCCAAACTAAGCTCTAGGCTTGTATTATGGGTACTAGACAACGATAAACACACTTAAAAAGAGAAATACATACTTAAATACATAGAAAACATCCAAGACTCAAGAACAAATATTCGCGCTCATCACGCAATTATCTGTTCTTACGAAGATTTGAGCCCAGGATCGCAGGCTTTGGAGGCAGGTTCACTCCCAACTATGCCAATGTGTCGTCATATTACATTATATTGTATATCGTCACTACTTTCAAAAAACCTCGTATCTCATATTTTGTGATATGCATATTTATGCCAATTTACAGTTAAGTACTAAGAGTCTCTGCGCTAGGCAGCGGACGGACGGACGGACGGACGAACGGACATGGTGAAACTATAAGGGTTTTTAGTCTGACTACGGAACCCTACAAAATGGCGGAAGAACCTCACGTACTGATGCCGGCCGGCTCGCAATTAAATTGAGAAAATTTGTGAAATCCACCAATTTGGACTATTGCTGCTCCTGGGGTGACTGTAGGGCTAGTATTATTGTAATATCTTTTGTTTTCCATTATATTACAAGGCGAATTAAAAGGTCAGAGACGCAAAAGCGACGGACGCCTTGAACCAGTGACTTCTAATATGTTAACGCTAAATTTCGCCGATGGTGGATTCAAACAATTAAACAGAAACATTTGGTCACTTCATTCAATAGGTAGAAGTTGTAGTTTATTTATTAATTTATTTCTGTAGTCAAAGAGAATAACCGTGAAACAAGCGAATTAGGGAATCATGAGTGCAATGTCGCTCGGCTCTGAATTTGGCTCGAATTAGTTATAATAGAAGGATAGGAGAAAGTTGGGACCGAGAGCATGTTTGCCATTGTCTATTATAAGAGAAATACCCACATATCATGTTGATTATAGCTTTTATGTATAATTAACTAAGCATTTAGTGCAAATTTACAGCAGAGAAATACATACATACATACATAACATCATGCTTTCATTCCCAGAGTGGGCGGAGCTAAGAAATACCAACAACTCTAAAAAGATTTCTTGACAATTCTGTAACCACATTTTGCACAAACAGGCTAGAATACATATGTACCACTGTATTGATGACAGGTTGCAAGCCAATGGCCTAACAGTACTACAAGCCCTCATTCTCTTAGTCACCTCTTAAGTCATCCACGGGAAGACATGGAGAGTCACTATTCTAACCCGGCAACCACACGGCAGCAGTTATATAAGAAATATTAAGTATATTGATTATTTAACGAGTAAAAGTTTTTTGGAAGACGCCCAATTTTCATAGTGGTCCTATCTCTATACCGTAATACAACAATGCGAACACTGCTACTTTGTGGTAAGCTGTACAAGGTCCTACCACTAAAACTAATCCGTAAATTGCGCTCTTTCCAGCTTGTCCGTTAAAATTACCATAACAAGCCTTAAACCAATAATACCTTGTTAATTACTAATTAATTAACGACCGATGAAACTGTACACCAGCTCGTCAGATTGACCGCAGCTCTACCCTCCTAAGTCAATAAACCGTATCTCTAATTCAATTGCCAAAGCAGTTTCAATCCTATTGCATTAGTAATAAGGTTGCATTTGATAAGGGAGTTTTATCTGAGATATGCCTTTTGTGTCAGCAGGGCAAAACTCGACATCGCTTCACCTCAACCTCGATTCGCGTTGGATAAACATTATTTACAAAGTCAGTTTGTTTCAACGTGAATGAATAAAAACCTCGATGAAATAATTTGGTGAAATTAATACGAAGTGGACGCAATCGTTCAATTAAAGCTTATTCGATTTTATATTGCTTATAAATCAAACCAAACTTAACCTACGTATGGTGTGGGGATAAGACAACCGGTGAAATTACTAGCATAGAGGCATTCCATCTTCGTCCTCAGGGTTGGCAACGCATTTGAGGTCTTAGGATTATAGTCTTGACAATTCAAATGTCTATGGGTCTCAGATTCCACTTACCATCAGGTGGCCTGAGTGCTCGTGTGCCTTCTCCTTAACATAAAATATATATATATATAAATTTAAGCTAAATATCACGGGACAATGTCACACAAATTGACCTAGTCCCAACCTAACCTCCAGGTTTGTACTTGCTATGGGTACTAGACAGCGATAAACATACTTAATATATACTTAAATACAAAGAAAACTTCCATCCTCCAGCATAACGTTCGGTTCAGCACAGCTATCGGAAAAAGGAGAAAAAATGTATTTTTGTCCATTTTTCGGCGTGACTAATAATTATGTATGTTCATGCCAAATAACAGCTTTCTAGTACTAAGACTCTGGCGGACGCACAGACGGACGGATATGGTAAAACAGTAAGTCTACGGAACTCTTAAACCCTGTTCCGATTTGAACGATTGGAAAACATACAAAACTCGATTGCCACAATGTTTTTTCGCTAAGAACGTAAATGCGAGTGCAGATGCAGACAGAACAAAGAGACGAGCGATTTTGCTCCGTGCACTGGTGGAGGATACCTACAGTTTCGCCTCGGATTTCTGTAATACCAAAGAAGGCTAACTGTAATGTTAGACAAAGCATTCTACAGGGCGTCCCACGGCTATGCCACATGGAAGAAAAGTACCTTGAATATTGTAGATGGAACATTTTACTGAAAGAAGACATTATTTTAATTGAAAAAAGAATTTAAATTAAAAATTAAAATTAAATTAAAATTGTTTATTCAGTAACTTAAGCTAGGTTACAGTATCTGTGCTGGTGCCTCTTTTTAAGTATACTAGATACTTGTGCTAAGAGAACACCGCTCTTCCTCATGTAGTGACTTACAATTTTAGCTTAGGTGCAGGTATAGGTATAACTTAAATATACATACATACGCCTTCACGCCTTTATTCCCAGAGTGGGGTAGGCAGAGCAACAGAATACCAACAACTCTAAACTTGTTGATAATTCTGTAACCACATTTTGCATAGTCAGGCTAAGATGTTTACCAGTGTATTAGTGACAGGTTGCAAGCCCATCGCCTAACAGTACTACAAGCCCTTATTCCCTTAGTCGCCTCTTACGACATCCACGGGAAGACATGGAGTGGCACTATTCTAACCCGGCAACCACACGGTACTTAAATATAAATTTAAATTTAAGAGTAATAGGAAACATTTCGTATTAAATAAGGTATGTATGTGTGTGTGTGCCTTCTTTGGTAATACGGCAGGATTTTTCTTTGGCTAAGGGCCGCTTCTAACTCAAGCCCTAAGAAGGTACTTGCGCGGGTGCATGCTGCCTATGAAAAAAATAAGTATGTCAGATTCAATTCCTAAAGTAAAATCAATCCTCTGCCTTTAGTAACAAGGTTGTGTTTTATTTGAGTTGTTGCTATTTGGCTTAACAGAGCAGCACTGGACGGGTGTACAGTCACCATCAGATAGATCTAACCGGACAGCGAGCCCAAAAAAATGTGTTGCAATGGATTCCCAAAAAAGACTAACACGTGAAACCGTCAGAAAAATGACACGTAACACTTCGTTTAAATTATTTGCTTGGATAAAAAATCAAGAAGATGTAACTGCATAGTCGACCGAAACGATTTAAATGGACAAAAATTCAGCTGTATCTAAGGTGACAAAAATTCAAAATGATCTTTCAAACTACCTCTTTTTGCTAGAATACTTTAGATAGGTTTAAAAAATCAGGACCATAATGACTAATGTCAAAATTGACAACGTAAACAATAGCAATAACATTCCTCACAATATATTCAGCGATATAAGAATTGTTTTAAAATATTATGCGTGCGTTTATAATATTGTGCAAAAACGTTAACCAATTGTTCGCCGCGGCCAAACTGAGTGCATGTAGGCCGCGCGCCAGCGGCTCGGCTCGTGTTGAAGGCGTGTTGCTGAGGTCTCCTGTTGGTTACTCTCGCCGTACCGCCCCCCTCAGCTTGATCACATGAACGGCTTTGAAAAAATCACGATGGTCTCGTGTATGATGCCTGTTCTACAAATACTCTTAAAGCAGTCTCGTCTCGTGCTAAGAATCACAATAACGAGGTAGCTTGAATAAGTTTATTACTGGGTGTGGTGTTGGGTTGTGTTTCTAATTTATGTGTGTAAATTATATAAATCACAATAAATGAACTATATTACGAATGTATTGTTTGTATAGCTTTTATGCTGCCCTTTATTAAAAGCTTTTATTTAACTTGCAATGTTGATTTGTAAGTTCTGTTTTAAGTTTCTCAAACCATTTTTCTACCACTTGCTGCTATAATAAAGAAAGTTGAAGCGACCCTGCATATTTACGAAGCTAGCGGTCCCAGGTTCAATTCCCGGTATGGGCAAATATTTATGTGATGAGATTGAGTATGTTTCCGACTGTGTGTGTAAATGTGCGTGTATTTGACACGGAAATTAATTTATCAATATAAGTATGTTTATCGTTGTCTAGTACCCATCCATAGTACAAGCCTAGAGCTTAGTTAGGGACTAGGTCAATTAGTGTGCGATTGTCCCCAGATATTAATTTACTTATATCTTAAGGTGCCGATAGACTTGCGCATTTACTCGAGCATTCTAGCGACTATGCTCGTCTATCAGCACTAATAAGGATCACAACAGGGCGCACTTTAGTGCCGCGGGGCCTCACAAAAAGCTTAGTAACCTTGGCAAAAAAGAGTTTGCATTGGCGACAGGTGGAATATAAATATTTTAAAATGTCCGCCACAAAAAAACATCAGATGTTAGGTAAACGTGGATCATGCTGCCAATTTCGATTCGAACAGTGCCATAACTAGAATCTAAACTCTTTCTTGTTAACCTAGGCACAATGTAAGACGTATTTATGACACCAATAATTTAATAGCTCCTAACCTAATCTTAGTCGTTCGTCTAAGGTTAGGTTAAATATTTTATTTTAGTCTGGTTTGGATAAAATAAAGTTTTATCCAAACCAGACTAAAATAAAATATTGATATCATGTCGTCTCTCATGCAATTTTTAGCACAAGTTGTATTTTATCGCTTGTCGCTCAGTGCGTCTCTATCGTTACAGACTAGATGGAAAGGAAGATTCGAGCGACAAACAAGTCACGAACCACTTGTGCTAGCCCTCCTGTGACGAAGTATAAAAGCTTTCAAACCTCTTAAAACCTTTTATTTAATAGTAATACCAACTTCAATACATATAGGTAAAAAAACACTTGACAACTTATACATGTCACATAACCCATACAATAAAAATTAAAGGCATAGAAGGAGCCTTAAAAAGAAAGCGTCTTATCTATACCTATATCAAAAATTTGAATATGAATGTTCAATAAGTTAAAAAGGAAAGAGTATAGACTCCAGCTCTCGCTAAAACTAGTCATACACGCCAGTGTTGTGAAGTCGTGTATTCAACACCCTGGTCACCTTGATCGCTATAGTGTACGATCATGATGTTTTAGCCCATACTTCGCAGAATATCATATTCGCAAAACATGATAATTAGCAAAACATTATTATTCGCAAAACATGATATTCGTAAAACATGATATTCGCAAAACATGATATTTGCAAATAGTGGAATTAGGTTATAGAATCGTATGTAGGTTTAGGTTATGTTAGTTTTACAGCAGGCCCGGAGGGCCAAACTACCCAGAGATAGGAGCTCCGCGGTAGCGGAGCTCCGCGGTAGCGGAGCTCCGTCGACACTGTCTAAATGCTGTCTTGCTAATAATGATGTTTTGAGAATATCATGTTTTGCGAATATGATGTTTTGCGAAAATCGTGTTTCGCGAATATGATATTGAACATACTAATTGGTTTTAGCTTATAGGACCGTCTCTTCCAATAAGACTGCATATTTTATAGCTCCTTCTATGCTTAGTTCTTATTCTATGAAATAACTTCTACACGCCATACACGTTACGGCCACATACGAGTACATCTACAAGCTTCGGCAAAGGATCGTGTTAGCATCCCTTAAAAATTAAATACAGTGTCCCTGGATAAGACGCACAAATGAATAGGGATGAGACTAGATGCAATTTCACCGACAAAAAAAAACGTAATTTTTTTAAATTGTTTAATTTTATATAAAAAAAACAATTACTGCTGTCGACCCTATCGGAACAAAGGGAAATATCTCGCCTCATATGAGGTCTATTGAGATGAAATTAACGGTTTTTTATCCTATAGCATTTCCTGTGTCAACCCAATAAAAAAAGGTACGAAAAAATACGCTTAACACAAAAAAGACAACACATGCTAAACGACATAATATCTTTGACCACTTATCAAAAATGTCGTGCTTGCTTTAGACACGTAATTCTTTTTTTTTTTAATTAAAGATAATGAGTTTATTAATAATTATAGCTAATAATAACACGAGGTCATATGGGCATATTTTCAAGTAATTAAAGAATAAATAGGATTTATCAGGAATTCCGAAAAAAAAATTTTTTTTTAAGAAAAACTTGCTTTTATTGTTTGTTTTTTTTACATTCTTTTATTTATTTAATTGGCACAGAAAATGCTCTACGATTAAAAAATCGTTTATTTTATCTCAATAGACCTCATGTGAGGCGATACATTTTACTTTGTTTATCAGAACAAAGTAAAAGGGTTGACAGCAATCAATGATTTTTTACAAATCTTTAAAAAAAATAGACACCATTTTTTTTTTGTCGGTGAAATTGCATCGTATTTCATTCCTATTTGTTTGTGCACCTTATGCAGGGACAGATTGTATAGGATAAAGAAAGAGACTTCAATACGAATATTCCCTTCGGGGTCGTGCTCCTGCTAAATTCTCCTACTGGTAGGAGCACGAAGACATTATAGTACTGATTCTCCCACTGGTAGGAACATGAATACTATAATTTCTGATTCTCCTACTGCAACGAAAAGAAGATATAGGTATTTCAAATTTTATTATTTACTGTCGCATAATATCCCTTCAGACCCACCGTCCCCTGGCATTACCCCTGGTGGTACAGTGGGTATTTTTAAGTTAAACGATACCACTGACTTATAGTGATATCAAACAGGAGCTCCGCAGAAGCGGACCTAAACCTATAACTTGCTGAAATACTATTGATATGATAATAATAAATAATGTTTGTACTTTAATTAGAGTATGAAAACGAGGAATTCAATTGTAATATTTTTATGCTCCTAGTAGGAGCACGACCCCAAAGGCAAGTATAAGGTAGGTATATTTGTTGAATCCTGTAGATGTGGCAACAGTGTATAAGACAAAACCAACGACACCTTATTTGTCAAAACACGATTTGTTAGATGATTTTAATGACTTTTACAAAGGCATTTTTTCGTAGTAGCGAATTTTCACATCGCGTTCTTTTACAATTGTCAATTTTTTTTATTGTTTTTCTTCATGTAGCGGTTTTTATACAGCATCATTGAATATTCGTAATTTTTACTATTCACATTTTATATGTTCCCAATGTTTCCATCGCAAATTTTCCCAATAATTACTTTTGCATCATAATATGCGTATGTAGGTTAGGTTAGCTTCAGTCTCATATTAGGCCCGGAAGGCAAAAACAACCCAGAAATAGAAGCTCCGCTCAGCGGAGCTCCGTCGATTTTATCAAATTAAAGTTTTTAGAATGGAAAAAATGCTACAAAATTAAATAATCTACTGGTAATTTTAGCGATTAAAATAAACCGCGAACATTTTAACTCTATATAGGTGCATATAATACTAAATATAGTAGGTACATATAATCGTTACATGAAGAAAATCGATTAAACAATTATGAAAGAACGAGAAATGTGAAAATTCGCTACTTTGAAAAAATGACTTTATGAAAATCATGTAACAAATCAAAACTACCTTCGTAAAACCAAAATATTTTTATAGACTTATTCTATGCAGGTGAGGTGCCAGTGGTAGTTCATTTTAGGTAAAAAAAAAAACATTTCGTACAAATGGGCCATAATTTTTTGGATGTATCAATTTGAATTAGAGCTTGATTAGAAGGTACAAAAGGTGCAGTCTGTCCGTTATGATGCAGGATGCTGCTGTTGCTGGTGCGCCTGCGCCGGAGAGCCGTCGACGCGCATCCGCCCGTAAGCCCGACGCGCTGCATGCTTTATCCCTAAACGTGTTGTTATATTGGTCTCGGAGGGCATTGATATAATAGACCTTTGCGACAAGTAAGCACTCAGGCTGTAGGTACAAAGCAATTAAAAATCTCTAAAACGCGTTACTGCGACTTCCGCTGTACATCGTCGGAACCTGTGGGCTATCATGTTCGCTCTGACCACCAGCGCCATCATCATCCTTTTCGATCACATCACACATCACATTGTACACATCTAGCAATTAAAATAAAAAAATACATTCAATTTGTTTCACGTAATAGAAAATTAAATTTGTTTTATTGTTACATAGTAGTATTTTCATTAAAACTTTTAATCCAATTTTCATACGATTATTTTGGGATACGAACAGAGACTCTAAGACCTTTGTCGTCAATGCCCCCGAGGAACCTAGAGCTGGACGGCGAATAAGGGGTAAAATTGCCAACCGATGTCGCCAGGCGCTCCTGCCCCCTATTTCACCTTACTGACAATGACACTTGACAGGTGACATTTTAGTGTACGTGGCGCAGCTTACATGAAACCCAGTGATGTATCAGTGTGTTAACTTTACAATGTATACAAAATTGTCACCTATCACATGTCATTGTCAAGATGGTGAAATAGGGGGCTGGTAGAGGGGGTACATTTTTTATACTTTTGTATTTGACCTGCCCTAGATGGTCGATAACATACGAGTATATATACGCAATCTTTTCCACAAGTAATAGTGCTACTTTCTAGTTTTAGTTCAAAAACAATAAAGCTACACTAATCAGGATGGTTCTTAGCAAGATTTAATGAAAATTGGTTGAGCCGTTCAAGAGATATCAGCTCTGAAATGAACCTCTAGGGCTTTTAACCCCCTAAAAGCTCCATTCTCAAAAACGACTGAACCACCGCTAGAAAACCTGCTTTCAATCATAAAACCGCATTCAAATCGGCTGATCCATTTAAGAGATACGGTGCCACAGACAGACACACACACACACACACACACTTACACATCAAACTTATAACACCCCTATTTTTGCGTCGGGGGTTAAAAAGCAAGATGGGACGGGTTTAATGTTGGTAGGGCTTTGTGCAGGGTGCGTTCGGATCGCTTAAAAGATAAAACATGAAAATAGGATCCGAGCGATAAGCAACGTATTTGCAGTCTTATGACTGCAGTCTTGAGAATGCAACTGTCCCACAGGGTCTCAGATCCCACTCGCTATCAGCCCCCTTTTCCACCGTACTGACGAGGATAAGTGACAGGTGACAATTCGGTATACATTGCTAAGTTAAGTATTATTCACGTCAGTGGGATTTGTATGCAATCTCTTTGTCGCAGAGTTAATTCGTTATTAGTTTATGTTTAGAGCCATGATACAAATATCTTGATTTGAAAAACGTGTATCTCGTACTGATCTGCGTCACTTCAGCATTTCTTCTAATATAATAAAATAAAAGAAGGTCCTACTACACGTAGTGGGCTGGAACAGAAATATTTACATTAAGAAATATAATAACATACGAGGTTATGACTTCCGATGTAATGACGCGATAATACTGGTGTAAAAAATAATTACGGAATGGGATACTAACCCTAAAAAAAAGTTTTGATCTTTGTACAAAATGTTAAGCAGTACCTCGGTTCGGACGGACAGGACGGCCAGAACGGACGGACGGACGTTACGGGACGTACAGGACGGACGGGTGGGATGGACGGGACGGACGGACAGCACGGACGGACGGGACGGACAGGACGGACGGACAGGACGGACAGGACGGACGGACAGGACGGACAGTTTACGTTAAGAGCTACATATATTACAAACATCTTGATTTAAAAAACGTGTATCTCTTACTGATCTGTGACACTGCGTCACTTTAGAATTTATTTTAATAGAATAAAATGTAAGAAATACCTAGACATAGTAGGCTGAAACAAAAATATTTATATTAATAAACAAAATAACATGAGGTTATAACTTCTGATGTAATGACGCTACAATACTGGCGTAAAAAAATATTTACAGAATGGGGTGATAACCCTAAAAATATTTTTTCCTTTTACTAAGATTTTAGCAGTGTCTAGTGTTCCAAATAAAATAAATGTGAAGTTCATACAGTCAGACAAACAGACGAACACGGATGGACGGGACAGATGGACAGGACGGACGGACAGGACGGACGGACGGGACGGACGGACAGGACGGACGGAGAGGACGGACGGATAGTTTACGTTTAGAGCTACATTACAAACATCTTGATTTGAAAAACGTGTATCTCTTACTGATCTGTGACACTGCGTCACTTCAGAAATTTATTACTATATAATAAAATGTAAGAAGTACCTAGACGTAGTAGACTGCAACATTACAAAAATATTTATATAAATAAACAAAATAACATAATAGCTTCTAAAAAAAATGTTACAGAATGGGGTGCTAACCCTAAAAATATTGTTTTCCTTTACAAAAAAATTAGCAGTGTCTAGTGTTCCAAGTAAAATGGATGTGAACTTCATACAGTCAGACAAACAGACGAACACGGACAGGACGGACGGACGGGACAGACGGACAGGACGGACGAACAGGACGGCTGGAAGGCACGGACGGACAAGATGGACGGACAGTTTACGTTTAGAGCTACATTACACACATCTTGATTTGAAAAACGTGTATCTCTTACTGATCTGTGACACTGCGTCACTTCAGAATTTATTTTAATAGAATAAAATGTAAGAAGTACCTAGACATAGTAGGCTGAAACAAAAATATTTATATTAATAAACAAAATAACATGAGGTTATAACTTCTGAAGTAATGACGCTATAATACTGGCGTAAAAAAATATTTACAGAATGGGGTGATAACCCTAAAAATATTTTTTCCTTTTACTAAATTTTTAGCAGTGTCTAGTGTTCCAAATAAAATAAATGTGAAGTTCATACAGTCAGACAAACAGACGAACACGGACGGACGGGACAGATGGACAGGACGGACGGACAGGACGGACGGACGGGACGGACGGACAGGACGGACGGAGAGGACGGACGGAGAGGACGGACGGATAGTTTACGTTTAGAGCTACATTACAAACATCTTGATTTGTAAAACGTGTATCTCTTACTGATCTGTGACACTGCGTCACTTCAGAAATTTATTACTATATAATAAAATGTAAGAAGTACCTAGACGTAGTAGACTGCAACATTACAAAAATATTTATTTAAATTTTTAGCAGTGTCTAGTGTTCCAAATAAAATAAATGTAAAGTTCATACAGTCAGACAAACAGACGAACACGGACGGACGGACAGGACGGACGGACGGGACGGACGGACAGGACGGACGGAGAGGACGGACGGATAGTTTACGTTTAGAGCTACATTACAAACATCTTGATTTGAAAAACGTATATCTCTTACTGATCTGTGACACTGCGTCATTTCAGAATTTATTTTAATAGAATAAAATGTAAGAAGTACCTAGACGTAGTAGACTGCAACAAAAATATTTATATTAATAAACAAAATAACATGAGGTTATAACTTCTGATGTAATGGAGCTGTAATACTGGTGTAAAAAAATGTTACAGAATGGGGTGCTAAGCCTAAAAATATTTTTTTCCTTTACTAAAATTTTTAGCAGTGTCTAGTGTTCCAAGTAATATGGATGTGAATTTCATACAGTCAGACAAACAGATGAACATGGACAGGACGGACGGACGGGACAGACGGACGGGACGGACGGACAGGACGGACGGACAGGACGGACGGACAGGACGGACGGACGGGACGGACGGACAGGACGGACGGACAGGACAGACGGATAGGACGGACGGGATATACGAAAGGTTAACAGTTCAAACTAAGCTAGCCTGTGTTAAGTACACCGGAGATGTGACGACCTTTCAGATCCATAATTAGATCTCGTTTTAGCCAAAAAACATTCGATTTAAAAATAAATGATTGATGTGATAATTACAATTATCGCAAAATTACGCACGCCAGACTGATTTGTACCGAGTACCGCCGAAAAACCGGGCAGGTGCATGGCTCAGTGTAGGGTTCCGAAGCTGATACTACAAACACAGCAATACCGTCTCAAAAAACAACAAGTATGAACTAATTTTCTATTTAAAGTTATTTGGTGCTGATTTAAATCAATGGTTTTAGTAGGTATAAACACTTTTTTGTATACATTTTTCTGTTTTTATTATTTATAGTTTTGGCTGTAGGGACACTTGACTCTAACAAAAATAGCAATGTAACGCTTAATATTTTACAACCGGATGCCTTTAATCGAAAAAAATATTTGACATTCCCGCAATATTTTTGAAATTACAAAAACCCCACTCCATGGGGTAGACGAGAAAAAAGAACTATCCTCACTTACGTGCAGGGGAGGTCCTATGTATATTCATGCCAAATAACAGCTTTCTAGTACTAAGAGTCTCTAAGCTAAGCTGTGGACGGACGGACGGACGGACGGACGGGCGGACGGATGGACAGACGGACAGATGGATGGATGGACAGACGGACAGGTGGACAGATGGACGGATGGACAGATGGACGGATGGATAGACGGACGGACGGACAGACGGACGGACGGACAGATGGACGGAGAGATGGACGGACTGGCAGATGGACAGACAGACGGTCGGACAGACGGACGGACAGAAGGACGGACATGGCGGAACTATAAGGGTTCCTAGTACGGAACTCAACTGCCCATTTATTGTCTTCTTCCGTCAAAACGTTAGGTGATGTTTTAAAGAAAAAGAGTAGAAATGAAATAAATGTTTGAAAAAACTAAAAACCGTCTTCAAAATGCAAGAAATAACTTATTTTAAAATGATAGGTAATAAAAATAAAGGTCAGTCGGACTAAAAACATTTATTTTATTTCATACCTTTTAGTGATCATAATAATACTGTTACGTCGTCCACGTATATTTATTTATTCCTATAATATTTGAGGAGTTCTTTCGATTTCTCCAAGATCTCATCATCAGATGCTGGAGTGCTGGAAATGGGTCCAACTAGAAAGTATACACCATCGGACAAAAAAAAAATCGTTCCAGGCGTCTTGGTCCCGATGAATTGAGAAACTTCCTTCTTTTTTTTAAGTCGGTTAAAAATATTTAACGCTTACAAAATACAATTAAAACAAAAGACAACTAAAAATAACACAAAATGGCGTTGAAAAGGGCCCCTACTCAGCATAAGAGCCTCAACCAGTGAAGTATAACTTGTTATGTGTATGTGTAGTTTTGTTGTGATTTTGTACTGCGGTGGAGGCGACGGAGGTTTGTTTGTTTACTTAAATGTAGGTAGAAATGGTCGCACAAATTCAAATAGAGTATTTATCTTAGAAATTACCTAAGTCATGAACTGACAAAGGTTTTCTAAGTCATCTTTTATTGGGAAATGTTTAAAGTAGGTATATAAGATTAATACAGTCATCTTTTAAAAATAACAAAACATGACTGTCATAGGCAAAAATTGAATAAGCTGCTGGTGAATTCTAGGGTTGAACCTATTCTTTGACCTTATACACTTACACACTTTATTCTAGCAACATTCGAAATGTAACCGGCTCGTTTGATATTAATAATTTAGATGTATTATTAATAGTTGGTAAGTATATCACAAAAATAACATCCAAGTGTGATTTTGATATTTATATTAGGTAGATATGAGCTCTGAAAGCTAATACTTTTAATAAAATATATATTAAACGAGGTATCTAAACAGAAGTTTGAGATTACAAATCAGCATTTTATTGATTTCATACAATCTCTTAAAGTTTCGGGGGTCTTAGTTTGCTGGCCATTTCTGAGTGCGTTTTCTTTTCTTAAAAAAATATAAAAAAGGATGAAAAAAAACTATTTATTTCGCCGTCAACAAGAAACAAAATTTAGTTGGTAATAAAAAATGTTACTTTATCAAAGAAATCCTAATGCGTAGTGCGTTATTCGACTCGCACTTAACTGGACCGGCTTTCCTTACTGGTTTGGGCCACGCTTCACCACAGCTGCAAATAAGTTTGCAATCGCAAAAAACATTTTTCGGATTTTTTCCATAATTTGTGCTGTAGGACCTTCCTTCTTGCCAATTTTCAGGATTCTGGGTCTAATAGGAAGTACCTACCCTATACATTTTGATTCCATTGAGAGTGTTGAAACATACGTTTTTTGCGGCATAAAAGGACAGACAGACGAACATACGGACGGACGGGCGGACAACAAAGTGATCCTATAAGGGTTCCGTTTTTTGCTTTTGAGATACGGAACCCGAAAAATTATATTTCTTAAATGATACCCTAATACGTAGTGCATAGTCCGACTCGCACTTGACTGGAAAGCCGTTTCCTATTGGTTTTTAACAGACTTCAAAAAAGGAGGAGATTGTACGTTCCATGGTATGTATTTTTTTTATGTATGTTCACCGATTACTTCCTCAATTGTGGACCGATTTTAAAAAATCTTTTTTAGTTTTATAGAGTACCTATACATTCGAGGTGATCCCATTGTCACCAAATCTCAATCTGATGAGGGGATCAGTGAGGAATTGAGGGAATTCCTCAAATATAGCGATTGGCAAACATAGTATAGCGATTTTATTATTTTTAGTAACAAATCTAGCATTTGCATTCAGAAAGTATAACTTGGTGAAGTGAAACTGATCATGAAGACCACAGATGGCCACCGGAACTCCTCAATGGTACCTATTTCAAGGGTGGCGACAAGATATCTCGATTTAGATAGTTGAGCGACTACAACGAAAAATATTTACTTGTTGAAATATGACTATGACTTTCCCGCGGCGTTGCATGGGGCGCTTGAAATAAATTAAAGTTTCATATCAACTACGAAGTATGACTACGTAACAGCGTATTGTGATCACTAAAAAGTATAAAATAAAATAAATGTTTTAAAATAAAAAAACCGCTTTCAAAAACGCATCAAATAACATCTTTTAAAATTGTAAGCACCTACCTAATAGGTTAGCCCAACAGAACCGAAGTCGGCGATTATTAGGTGCCTACAATTTAAAAAAAAGTTATTTTATGCGTTTTTGAAGGCGATTTTTTGTTTTTTAACAATTTTTTATTTCAATTACAAAAAACATTATTATTTTAACAATTTTATGATATGAACTTGCGGCTTGCATAAGCGGCCGTAACTTTTTTTCAGTTTACTTCGAAGTTTGACTTTTTATAGATGCAAAGGACTGTGGACCTAATTATATGGAGGGATTGATAAATTTTGAGAGTTACAAAACATTAACCGTTTTTTTTGCTGAATATCTTGCGGCGTTTCTTCTCAGCAGTGGTCTCCTCTTCGGAAGCGCTGATAGAATTTGGAATTTAAAAATTTGAAGTGTATAAGTGCCTGTGCGGCCTATTTACTGAATAAACAACTTTTGTACTTTTTACATTCTTGTCCTTTTTAATTAGAACGCCTTGGTTATTGTTAAGAAATTTTCTTAGACAAACTTATATAAGTAAGCTATCAATTGTTTAAAACTGATATTAACAATAGTATATCGACGGTGGAAATTTCAAATGTCGTAAGGGACATTTTGTCGTAAATACACTAAATATACCATTGAAGTCAGTATTTTTTTTTCTATCTATTTGTTGTATTTGTCGTATCGGTCAAATATTTTTGTATAACGTCTTGTTTCATTAAGCGCAATAACGTATATCTCAATATTTTTAAAATTCCTATGTTGTAAGGCACTAAAAAGAATACATTTTGTCAGATAAATACTGTGTTTTCGGAGGTGTAACACACATTTTCTTCTTATTTTTTTGTTGTAAGGGACACTATTTCCTAAACAACTGTATTTATGGAGGTCCAATTAAAAAATTAGGGTAGGCGAAGTTATTTAAAAAGTATGCTGCCAAGAATCATCTTAATGGGATGAGTAGTTTCCAAGTTATGAATTTAAAAAAAGTGGAATTTTGTTTTCTGGCTCCCCTGAAAAGTAAGCGTTTGTCCCTTACGACATTTGAAATTTCCACTGTCGAATAATAGTCCTAAAGAATCAAGGCAATAGACTAGTACTTATTCTACACAAAAAGTAATGAAAGGTTGCATTACTAATATTTTTGATATACCTATCCAACGACATCCCACATTATGTGGTAGACGAGAAAAAAAAACATCCCCACGTTACGTTTAGGGGAGGTACACTAAAAAATTTTTTTTTCAAAATTTAACTTTACGACTTTGTTGGCCTGACTAATATGTATATTCTCATGCCAAATTACAGCTTTCTAGTTCTAAGAGTCTCTGAGCTAGGCTGCGGACGGACGGACGGATCGACGTCGTGAAACTATTAGGGTTCCTAGTTTGACTATGGAATCCTAGAAACGTGTAAACTTTTATAGCACAAACTATCTGCGCTTCACTACACTAGAATAAAAGCTATGAAATGGTACTAGCACTTATACTTAATGTAATAGAATGAATGAATGAATGTGCTTATTTTAATAGAATTCATATTTTGGTATCTATCTACTGGTATTTATTTTTTCCCGGAAAGTTAGCTTTTGGCATACTGCATCTTTATTCGGTGGAACCATCGATATCACCTATTTGTTTGTAAAGTAACTATAGTAAAGATGACATGAAATTTAATTGCCTATTCATTCGAAGCATTTGCTTGTAATTCATATTTTTCAAAGTGTATTGCAAAAAATCGGACATGACATTAGTATGGAAATATGAAAATTTCAATAACTCACTAAGTAGTCAAATAAATATCGCTTTGTTTTGCATCTGTGTGGGTCCTGCACCAACTCACAAAGCTACTTGGCATTTTTGCAGCATTATTTAAATCCGGTAATCATTAAAATCGAATTATTTTTGCAATTATAAACAACTGTTTGACACTACGTCAAAAAGTAGACTCCACAGAGCAGTATTAGCTGCACCCCCGCCAGCACTATGTCAGTGGAGCCGATTTTCAGCATCAGTTAGGCTTCTATACTTATTATATTTCCATGTAACCAGTGTTACCACACACTATTTATGCGATCTAATAATTACAAAACAGCCTAATCGTATTTTTATTTTTATAAAACCTTAAAGCACTAAGAGAGTAATTATAATAAAACGCAAATGGTATACAAAACCGTCCGTCCGTCGGTCCGTATCGTAACCAAATAAATATTTGAACTCTTTTTTTAATTTTGTCTTTCGCCATTAGTACTTTGTTGAAGGCTGGTATAGAATAGAACGCACACATGCGCAATTTCATATGAACTGATTTGCTGGTACTAGAGATATCAGACCCTCATTCGGATTGTTAGAAGTGCGCAGGCCAAGTCAATTTTTATCGACGGGATATTATTCTACGTATCGTATTTTTATTAATACTTTTTTCATTTGTGTTAGTTAACTCTTTCAGGCCCAGCTTAGAATAAAGTCTATCAAGTAACAGATAATATTCTGATATGAATTTTCTTAATGAAAAGATTATAGCACTCGTAAATAAAAAATCATGAAAGATTTTATACTCTTATATATAATGATAAATAGTAACATGCTCAAAATTTAGCATAATGGTATGTACCTAATAGGCTGTAATTGTGTTGAAAAAAGCATTAAAAAAGTATAAAATATAGGTACATTATACTCAATTTCTAGGGTAAAAACTAAACTAGGAACCCTTATAGTTTCGCCATGTCCATCTGTCCGTCCGTCCGCAGCCTAGCGCAAAGAATCTTAGTATTAGAAAGCTGTAATTTGCATGCATATGCATATAAGTCACGCCAACAAAGTGGTACAATAAAATGTGCAAAAAATTTTTTTTTAGGGTACCTCCCCTGCACGTAACGTGGGGATGTATTTTTTCTCGTCTACTTTATAGTGTGAGGTGTCGTTGGATAGGTTTTTCAAAAATATTACGGGTTTGTGGAAACAGTATTTCGATTAGGTAATCCGTTTATGAAATATTAATTTAAGCGCTAGCAAAACTATCACGACTAAGTAGACATCATTGGTTCTTGAGATACAGGCAATCAAAGTGTTTATACCTACTAAAATCATCTAAGACGGCACCAAGTGACTTAATAAAAAAATATTATCTCTTGTTGATTTTTATGTTTGTAATACTTAACGGCTTCGGAACCCCACACTAAGCATGGTCCGACATGCTCTTGCCCATTTTTTTATGACCATATTCCAATAAATCATTTTGAACTTTATGGCATTAAGTTATAACTTATATAACTTATTTAATTCAAGTAAGTGTAGGATTGAGGAAAATAAAGTACTGTTTATAGACTTGTAATGTGGTATTCATTTTAGATATTTGAATGGTTATTGTAGGCGAACTTGGCTTACATTTTGAACACTGTTCGTTAGTTTAAAATTGAATTTGTTCACAATATGTCAGCTGTCAAGGAAAGTCCCCGTGTCTTCTTGTAGGGGAAGCCGGGCATAATCTTACACTTCAAGCTTTTACCTGTAGCACAGAATGGATAGACGTATAAGTATACCTGTAGCTTTAAAAGAACATAACGTACGTGTTTTATTTTCATATCCATTTAATCGATGGTTAAAATAAAAAATAAATCAAAGTACATCACCATTCCATCCTCCTTGGGAAATGTCTTATTTTTGATGTTTGTAAATGATCTCCCTAGCACAATTACTGATGGCCTAACTGTATTGTTCGCTGATGATACTACTGTCGTAGTATGTGCACTTATGAGCAACTTAACCAAAGGATAACTAAAGTGTGCGAGCAGCTACAGCAGTGGTTCTCAGCGAACGGGCTTATCCTTAACGTGGCAAAGTCAAGCGTCATGCTGTTTTCTGGTAAAGGTATAGTGGCACCCCTGTCTATAAATAGTCCCTTACCATTGTGTCAGCGGTGTAAATTTTTGGGCTTCACGCTAGACGGAAATCTAAACTGGAAGCAGCATGTCGATTTACTTTGCGTCAAGTTGAGCAGTGCAGTTTTCGCTTTACGAAAGCTAAAGCCAATTATAACCAGTGATGGTCTAAAGCAGGCATATTTCGCTTATTTTCATTCATTGCTGTCTTACGGTACAATGCTGTGGGGCAATTCCACGGACTCAAATCGCGTAATGATCCTCCAAAAACGAGCGCTCAGAATCCTTGCCGGTATTAAAAAACGAGATTCATGCAAGAAGATATTTTCTCAATATCGCATTCTGACCCAATATTCCGTGTACCTGTACCAAATTATAATGTATACACGTTTAAACCTCCATACCTTCGCGCGAATGGGAGTCGAGGGCAAGGTCACTCGCAGCACTGGCCGCCTGCGGCCGGCTCCGAGCCGCACGGCGCTAGCCAGGAAGAACCCGCGTATTATCGGCCCTAAATTCTACGAGCACCTACCCGCTGACTTAAAAAATGAATCCAGTGACGAAACATTCAAGCGTCGATTGAAAAACCTTTTGTTGGATAAAGCATTTTACTCTGTAAGTGAATTTATTGACGCTGAATTATGACTTATACCTATACTTTTGCGATTGTTTTATTGTTAAGTATTTGTGTGCTATAATAATCCATTAATTTTTGACATTGGCTTTTGCTAAATGATTATTATTATTTTATTATTTTTTAGTTTTACTTCTTTGACGATCATAATATGAACTCTGTAAAATTGACATGTTGTTCAATATAACTGTAACTTATATTATGAAATAAATAAATCTAAATCTAAATCATTATTATAAAAAAGAGGTCTTCTTCATAGGGGTTTGTAACACAACAATCGACAATGATATAAAAATCAAATGACTAAAAAATAATAACATTGCATAGTGGTAACTTTAATTTACTTTCAGCCTTACAGACAAGCCAAGTTAAACAATAATCAACGTTAGTATCAAAATATCATAATTTTTTCTGGTTTTTTTCACACGAATAAAATCTTTTGTCACATTATACGATTACACAGATACCCCTGTTTTGTTAAAACTAGCCCCGCAACCTTACCATGAGTTGCAATTATCGTACTCGCTAGCGAGTAGAATTCTCTGTTCCTCACAATATTATAGTAGAGTGAGAGGGACAGAGTATTAGAATCTCTAGCGAGTATCGTAATTGTAACTCATGGTCAGGGTAGCGGTCACTCCTGCAACAGTAGAAAAAACATTTAAAATTAAAGCAATTAAATAACATGATAATTACAATTACTATCGTTACTTAATCAAAAAAAATTTATTCAACACCAAATTGTGATTTCATTGTGGCAACAATTAGTGAGGAAGTCAAAAAATTGCAATCGTAAAAAACTCTATTTATCTGCAAAAAGTCGCCGCGGCGCACAACTTTTCCGTTTGGAGTCCTGCTGACAACTGATGGGTCACTACGTATTTGGTATCATATCATAATCCATGGAAGGAATAAAAAAACGAGATTTAGATTATAGTAATTTGGCCGCTATTGACGTGTTAATACTTATCCTCGTTAAAACAAGCCCCGGCCTCCCCTACGCGATATTTGTTACTTACGCCGCCGTGACAGAATTTAGACATCTCTTTTACTCTTACTGTTTTTACTTTTCTTGGTGCAGTATTTTACCACACTTACGTTAGCGTCACTTGTAACTAACATACTCGTACTTTTGCGATTTGGATGAGAATATTTACTTATAATAATAATTAATAATAACGGTCCCATCGAGCTATGCTGATGGAGACAGAAGGCAGCCATAGGAAATCCTCAAGGGCTAAATTGTATATTGACACCTTAAATTATATTTAAAACAGCTATTGCTGAGATAAGTGTCTGCCGAAATTTTGTTTTTGGTACCTACTTACAAGGGTTTGGGTTAAGGTCTGTACGTTTTTGTGCACAGTAATCACTGTTTATACCGAAAAACCCAACGAGCCCAAACACGATGGGGCTATCTTTTTTCGATGCGAAGTTCCTATGACCACTTTATAATAATATTGCATTGTCACCTTACTTACATAAATATGCCGAATTTCAGCACAATCCGGTAGCAGCAAGTGGTAGAAATATGGTTTGCAAAATGATCTAACTTATCAAAATTGCAAGTTCAATAAAAGCTTACAAAAAGGGGCAGCATAAAAGTTATAAAGGGATACGTTCAAATTAAAGTAAAAATTTATTTTTATTTATACAAATAACACACATAAATAAACACTACACACCGAGCAATAAGCTGATTCAAGCTATCTCGTGTTTGTGATTCGCGGCACGAGACGAAACTGCGTTGAGATTATTTGTTGAACACGCATCATACATGAGACCATCGTGCTGGTTTCAAAGCCGTTCATGTGATCACATGAACGGCTGCTGGAGACTGATCAAGTTTAGGGGCGGTACGGCGAGAGTAACCAACAGGAGACCACGGCAACATGCCGTCGACACGAGGCGGCAGTTTGGTCACGGCGACAAACTGGTTAACGTTTTCGCATATATTTGAAAAGCACGCATAATATTTTAAAACGACTCTTGTACGCTGAACATGTGAAGAATATAATTATGGTTATTGTTTACATTGTGAGCTTAATGTCAATATTGGCATTTGTCATTTCTGTCCTGATTTTTTTAAACTTCCCAAAAAGTTTTACCGTAAAGAGGTATTTTGAAAGATCTTTTTGAACTTTTGTCACCTTAGATACACTGAATGTTTGTCCAGTTAAATCTTTTCGGTCGACTATGCAGTTACATCTTCTTGATTTTTTATCCAAGCAAATAATTTAAACGAAGTGTTACGTGTCATTTTTCTGACGGTTTCACGTGTTAGTCTTTTTTGGGAATCCATTGCAACACATTTTTTGGGCTCGCTGTCCGGTTAGATCTATCTGATGGTGACTGTACGTCTATAGAAAAACCGGGCAAGAGCATGTCAGACCATGCTCAGTGTAGGGTTCCAAAGCCGTTAAGTACTATAAATATAAAATCAACAAGTAATAGCTAATTTTCTATTTAAAGTCATTTGGTGCCGTCTTAGATGATTTTAGTAGGTGTAAACGCTACGATCGCTTGTATCTCAAGAACCAATAATGTCTGCTTAGTTGTGATAGTTTTCCTTTTAAATTTGTTATATGCGCTTTCATTCAAGATATTTTTCAGATATTTCGTATTTGTAGTTTGGGCTGTAGCACACACTCGAGTCTTACATTAATTAGCGCTTTAAAGCTTAATATTTTCTAAACGGATTTTTTAATCAAACAATTATGCTAACAATCCCGTAATATTTTTGAAAGACCTATCGAACAATACCCCACACTATGGGGTAGACGAGAAAAAAAATACATCCCCAAGTTACGTAGGGGAGCGTCGCATTTTTTTTTTAATTTTATTCTATCACTTTGTTGGCATGACTTTGTTGGTGTTTGGTGGCGTGGATTATGTTTATTCATGCCAAATTACAGCTTTCTAGTACTTAGAGTCTCTGAACGGACAGACGGACATGGCGAAACTATAAGGGTTCCTAGTCTGACTACGGAACCCTAAAAATATTTGAAGCAGCGCTAACCATTGCGGACGCGTGCGACAGATTTTAACCCGCGTGGCTACCCACAGGCACCCGCTTTGTGCACCCGCGTAAATACCTTCTTAGGGCCTTTGCTAGATCCTAATAAGGTACATACAAAAGGGTGCCCTATTAATTTTAAAGATATTGTTAATTATTTCAATCCTAAACAAGTCCGTGTCAATTCGGTTAGAGTTAAAGTAGCGATTCCACACCTGGGCTACTCAGTCTCCGTGGACCACAGGGCTGTTCTGCCCTGCTAACAGAAAAGGCAGTATCTCAAATTATATGGTCAAAGCAGATGCAATCCTATCTTGTTGGTTATAAGATTGCATTTGCTACAGGAGTTTTGTCTGAGATACTGCCTTTTGTGTTAGCAGGGCTGTTGTAAGTATACGTATTAAAAGGTTTTGACATTGTATAAACATGGGATGGAGCTTGTTTACCCGCGGCCGTGGATGGAAGTATAAAGAGAGCTGTAAAACGGCATGCAAACTTATTATAAGTTTACAAGTCTTTTACGACCACCTCCGTGAACGAGTCTAGGAAGCGCTTATTTTCATCCCGCTTGTTTTAATACTATTTTCATAATAAATAAATACAATTTTTGGCTTAAATTGCCTATTTTTTACTCAAAGTTAAAGGTTTTTAATGCAATAGGCACAGTAAATTACTCTGTTTATTCAGAGACTTTTAATTTATGATTAAGACGTTATTCGTGTTTATATTAAAAAGAAATCGCTTTGTTAATTATAGTTTTAAAATAATCTCAAAATATGCACGATGCTTGGCTATCGGGCAAGCATCTAATTATTTTCATTCCTTTTTCTTACCCATATTCTAACATAATAAATGTGAAAGTGACTCTGCCTGTTTATCTGTTTAAAAGCTAAACTGTAAAATTGATTTGGAAAAAAAATGGTATAAAGATAGCTTGAGTCCCAGGAAAGGACAAAAAGTACTTTTTATCCCAAATCATTTGAGGGTTCCCAAGGAAATAACAATAAACAATTTGTAAGCAGATGGAGTGCAATATAGATACGTCCAGGTTATTTCCCTCAATGTAAGCCATGCATCACAACTGTAACCGCAGAATCTGTGTAAAAACGAACGTGCCGGCGCGCAGGAATTTCATTAAACTTGCCTCGTTGAGCGAGACGGAGAATTACCGGCCGCTGAGGCGAGCGGCGACGGACTGTCACACCGTGCAGTAATTGGTGAGGACCGAAAAGTTTAAACATTATCTAGGTCATGTGACTGCGGCCGATCTCAAAGACAATATGGACATCGAGAGTGAGCGGAGGGCCTTGTCGGTTCGAGCAAATATGATCTTGACAGGGGCAAAAATTACTCTGTTTAGAGCCTGTTGTATCTCTCTGCACCGGCAGCCTGGGGGGCCCTCCGGGTCTAATATAATAATGCATTCCGGGTGTAAATGGAGTTGACTCGCTTCTATAGCGCATCAGGGATGTTCGCGGCGGCGCGTGTGGACTGTGTTCACACGGTCGTCCCTGGTGCGCCGGGTGCGCGACATCCCCAACACCATCCTGCGCATGATAGCGGGCAGTGTAGACTGTCTCTATGTAAATCACTGTGGGGGACTGCATTCCCTTACTAGGTTAACACAACTAACACCTTAGACTAAGTACCTATTCTTAGTAACAAAATTATGTATCAATATTATGTTACACGTAATAAATAAAATAATTTAAAAAAAACGCAGTTAGGCATACAAATGGCGACGACGGAAAAAGTTTCGTTGTGTGACGAAAACTATCCTTATAATAGAGAATATGCACGAAAATCTGAATTGAGTTTCATTGATACGATGTAGGAGAAAAGGTAAATAAAAGCATGTGAAACGCATTTCACTAAGTTTTGACCCGTTTGTTAAGATTTTATATAAATAATAAAAAATAATAAATATCGGGGGACAATCTTACACAAATTGAACTAGTTCCAAACTAAGCCTTAGGCTTGTACTATGGGTACTAAACAACGATACACATACTTATATAGAGAAATAAATACTTAAATACATAGAAAAAAACATCCAAGACTCAGGAACAAATATTCGCGCTCATCACACAAATATCTGCCTATACCGGGATTTGAACCCAGGACCGCTGGCATCGGAGGCAGGGTCACTCCCAACTAGGCCACCGTCTCGTCAAAACTTGAAACAAAATAAATCAAAACTTGTTAAAATTTTAAATCTTTTAAAGCATTAAAGCATTCGACGATTGAATCTTTAAATGTTTAGATAATAATATATTTTATGTAATATTTTAATTCAACGATATTGGCTTAAACATAGTAATTTACGAAGTAAAAACAAATTTCTTGATAAGGTCCTTATATTTTAAACATGGGATAACAGGTGTGACGCCATTCCTGTTGTCGATTTTGTATAGAAAGTTTTTGCAAGGGGTCTGAACTATGACTTTTGAAAGCTTCATATCTTATGAAAAAATTACACGACAATTATTTCGCGCATACGGGTATTCCTCGCTTTCATAGCACTTTTCAGAGAGCCCAAGGAGAAAAAATATGCATGTTTGCCATTCTACGGCTAAATGTTTATTTCATTATTTACATTGATAATGTTGCAAGCTTTTTCTAATGGCTTCACAAATTTTCCCTAACTTAACTTACGCAACAGCCCACGTACCGCCTGTTGTCGCCGAATCGTGGATCTGTGAAAGGATTTCATGTGGTTTTAGTGGTGGTAGGACCCTGTGCAGGGTCCGTCCGGATCGCTACCACCATCTTATCCATTAACCACCCGCCAAGCAACAGTGTTCGCATTATTGTGTTCCGGCGTGGGGATAAGACAACCGGTGAAATTACTAGCATAGAGGCATTCCATCTTAGTCCTCAGGGTTGGCAACGCATTTGAGGTCTTAGGATTATAGTCTTGAGAATTCAAATGTGTATGGGTCTCAGATTCCACTTACCATCAGGTGGCCTGAGTGCTCGTGTGCCTTCTCCTTAACATAAAAAAAAAAAAAAAAAAAAATGTTTATGTTTTTCTTTTTTAGGGTTCCGTAGTCAAACCGCAGCCTAGCGCAGAGACTTTAAGTATTAGAAATCTATAATTTAGCATGAATATGGATATTAGTCACGCGAACAAAGTGGTATAATAAAATGTAAAAAAAAGTGTACCTCCCCTACACGTTACGTGGGGATGTATTTTTTTTTTCGTCTACCCTTTAGTGTGGGGTGTCGTAAAATAGGTCTTTCAAAAATATTACGAGGTTGTAAAAAAAGTTTTGCAAGTAAGTAATCCGTTTATGAAATATTAAGCTTTAAAGCGCTAATTCCCCCCGTGTATTTGGCCCCCGTGTGGTTGCCGGGTTAGAATAGTGCCACTCCATGTCTTCCCATGGATGTCGTAAGAGGCGACAAGGGAATAAGGGCTTGTAGTACTGTAAGGCGATGGGCTTGCAACCTGTCACTAATACACTAGTAAACTTCTTGGTCTGATTGTGCAAAATGTGGTTACAGAATTATCAACGAGTCTTTTTAGAGTTGTTGGTATTTTTGTAGCTCTGCCTACCCCATTCTGGGAATGAAGGCGTATGTAAGCACAAATTTTTGTTATTCGAGTGTCTCAAAAATCTCTAATAAAAGAGCATATAACGAATTTTAAAGGAAAACTATCACGACTAGGTAGATATCATTGGTTCATGAGATACAGGCGATTAAAATGTTTATACCTACTAATATTATCTAAGACGGCACCAATTGACTTTAAATAGAAAATTAGTTATTGCTTGTTGATTTTTATGTTTGTAGTACTTAACGACTTCGGAACCTGAGCACGGTGCGACATGTTCTTGCCCGGTTTTTTTGTGTATCAATCGTTTGAATAAAACTACCTCGTAAAAAATACGTTTAAAAAATTTAAAGTTTTGCAAAATGAGCTCATTTGCGAATCTTTGGCCAGTACGGTGTGACGGAACCCCGGTAAGGCTTTTGATTTTATAGCCTGCACTAATTTTAGCTGTAAGCGCTACAGCATTTTGTCATAGCTTGTTATACTTGGCAGTTTTCTATTTGCCCCCGGTGACGTTACGTCCTACATTAAGTTGTTTTCATGGTGTTATTTTATATAATCTTAATAAATGGAGTAGAATAGAGTTTATTTGACACCAAAAATAAATAACATTGAGAAAAAAATATACAGGGTGCACATATTCTGCCGCCAAAAAGGTTCCAACTCAGCATGATGCTGTGGTCAGCGGACCGCAGCGCTGGTTTTCGGTTGGCACCTTTTGTTGAACCATCATGGCAATTATATTAGTAACATTTAAATTAAACAAGATTTCCGGCAGAATACAAAGTATAAGTAACTACTAAGACACTATAACCTCGTGAGGCCCACCATACTACAAACAGGGAGATTTTTGTGACTTAGAATTTGAATCTACAAGCAAGGAAATAAAGTTCAATTTCCTTTCCTCTCCAATGGCATTTTCAAGTTTAAAACAAATTAAAATGAACGTTATGATGATTGGAATAAAGTTCAAACTAAATTGGCTTGATTTTGTACTTCCTATGGAGCACCAGGTCTGAGGAGGATAAACATAAATTTATAATCTATTGTAGGTATACACTACGAACCATTTAAAAAGAAATTACAAAAATAATTTTCAACCTATCCAAATATTAAACCTAACATAACATATCTAATCTTATCTTATAAGATAGCATTAAATGAGTAATAGTACATACATACATACACATGAGTAATAGTAATAATATAAAAAAACCGGCCAAGTGCATGTCGGACCACGCACAGTGAAGGGTTCCGTAGCTGGGATGAACGTTCATGGTTGAAATTCATTTTTTTTTATTATTAAAATATCAAAATCTACACAGCGTATCGTGTTCAAAACAATTTTGGTTGGAAGTATTTCGTATGTTCTACTACTGTAATTTTTATTAGAATGTTCTATTTAACAGTTCAAAAGTTAACCACCCGGACAGAATTTTTACGACTTTAGAAGCGTATATCTCGCCACGTACGTAAGTGAACGTAAAAAAGTCACTTAAAAACCTCCGTGTCATTTTGGAAGCCCTATCTAAAAATACCCCACAAGCTGATATAACTCAAAAAAAAATATTTTTCGTCCCCTACTTACATGTATGGAGTGGCACCCCTAAATATATATTTTTTTCAATTTTACTACAGTATTGTATAGCGGTTCATAGAATACATCTATCCTCCAAATTTCATTTATATAGTGCCAATAGGCTCTGAGTAAAATGGCTGTGACATACAGACGGACAGACGGACGGACGGACGGACAGACGGACAGACGGACATGACGAAATTATAAGAGTTCCGTTTTTGCCATTCGGCTCCGGAACCCTAAAAAAAACAATGTATTAAAATATAAACATGAAAACTAGACAGTAATGAAAACAATTGAAATTAAACTTTAAACTGATCTTGTTTTTGTAAATAATGCCTTTTAATTTTATCCTAAATGTTCTAATAAGATACATGAGACACGATATGAGTGACATGTTTGTTTGTTTGTCACGCTTTCACAGCTTCCCTGCAGAACCAATTGTAATGACTTGGAATAGAGATAGTTGAAACTTAGGGAAAGGACTAAAGGTAAGTTATATTTCGAAAAATTTACCATTTTCTATGGGAATAGCAATTGAATAATGATGTTACGCAGATAAAATTGCTGGCAAAAGCTAGTAATATTATAGACAAAGTATTTTCGAAATCTTGTTATACTTTTGAACACAGAAATATGCGGAAAGACATAATTTTGTCTATGTAAATTATTTTTTATTCTAGAAAATTATACAATTCTTAAAAGAAATAGCAATAACCAAGATAGTAAAATATACGTGGAAAAAATCTAAAGATAATAATTATAGTATCTAATTGGTAACTATTTCGTTCCTTCGTAGCGGCTGGATGGATGGGCCGATTTCAACAAGCGAGGTGTCGTTAGATTCGTCTTCACGTCGCAAGTGTCACTGGGTACTTCATCATCATCATCATCATATCAGCCGAAAGACGTCCACTGCTGGACATAGGCCTCCCCCAAGGCTCTCCATTCAGACCGGTCCTGTGCTTTTCGCATCCACCGCGTTCCCGCGATTTTTACAAGGTCGTCGCTCCATCTTGTTGGAGGCCTACCTACAGCTCGTCTCCCGGTCCGTGGACGCCACTCAAGAACCTTCTGACTCCATCGGTCATCAGTCCTGCGAGCAATGTGCCCCGCCCACTGCCACTTAAGTTTAGCTATTCTTCGGGCTATGTCGGTAACCTTAGTTCTACTGCGGATATCATCACTTCTGATTCTATCACGCAGAGAAACCCCGAGCATAGCTCTTTCCATAGCCCTCTGAGTGACTTTGAGCTTCCTTATAAGGCCCATTGTTAGCGCCCACGTCTCAGATCCGTAAGTCATCACTGGCAACACACACTGGTCAAAGACTTTTGACTTCAAACACTGCGGTAATTTGGACGAAAAGATGCTGCGAAGCTTCCCGAACGCTGCCCAGCCGAGTCGGATTCGACGAGTGACCTCTTTCTCAAAGTTGGACTTACCTAACTGGACCGTTTGTCCCAGGTAAACATAGTCGTCAACAACTTCGAGCGCAGAGCCTCCGACCATCACGGGAGTTGTCGCGACATGGACATTGGACATGACTTTCGTCTTGTCCATGTTCATTCTCAGGCCAACTTGTTTGGAAACTCTACTGAGGTCAGCGAGCATTGCACTGAGTTCCTCCATGGTCTCAGCCATGACTACGATATCGTCAGCAAATCGAAGGTGAGTGATGTACTCGCCATTGATGTTGATGCCTCGTCCTTTCCAGTCCAGAACCTTAAAAGCATCTTCCAATGCAGCGGTGAACAGCTTCGGAGAGATCACATCTCCTTGTCTGACTCCCCGCTGCAGAGGAATAGGCTTCGTGCTCTGGTCCTGTAGTCGGACGGACATAGTGGCGTTTTCGTAAAGACACTTCAACACTTCGATATATCGGTAGTCAACTTGGCACCGCTGGAGAGACTGCAGCACAGCCCAGGTCTCGATCGAATCGAAGGCTTTCTCGTAGTCCACAAATGCAAGGCAAAGGGGGAGGCTATACTCTTCGGTCTTCTGTATAACCTGCCGCAACGCATGTATGTGGTCTACGGTACTATAGCCTTTTCGGAAACCGGCTTGTTCAGGAGGCTGGAAATCGTCAAACCTGCGCGCGAGACGATTTGTGATGACCCTCGAAAACAACTTGTAAACATGGCTCAGAAGTGAGATGGGTCTATAATTCTTCAGCAAGGTTTTATCACCTTTCTTGAAGAAGAGAACCACCACACCTCTGTTCCATGCTTTCGGCGTTCTCCCTTCGTGGAGAACGGAACTGAACAGCGTCTGGAGACCCCTAAGGATGGGTTTACCACCCGCCTTCAGGAGTTCAGCTGTAATTCCATCCTCCCCTGGGGCTTTGCCATTTTTAAGCTGTTTGAGGGCCATACTAATCTCGTATAGGCTGACGTCGGGGAGATCTTCGGTATAGTGTCGGGTTAATCTAGCCCTCGGGTTTTTAGCTAGATTTTCGACGGGTGTTCGGTTTGTCGTGTACAGCTGTCCATAAAACTTCTCAACCTCCGCCAATAGCTCAGGTTTGGATGAAATGACTCTGCCGTCGTCGGTCTTTAGCTTCATCAATTGGCTTTGGCCAACAGACAGATCCCTGGCAAACACCTTAGAGCCCCTGTTACGCTCAATAGCCTTTTCAATACTTTTAGTATTGAATCGGCGTACATCACGCTTCAGAGACTTCGAGATCTGTCTGTTGACTTGCCGATAGCGACAAGCGTCACCAGAGGACTGCAGAATCATCTCGCGCCTCACCTCCATGAGCCTAAGGGTGGATTCCGAGAGCTTCTTGATCTTTGTACGGCGGATCTTAAAAAACTTAGACCCGACCGTTTGGACAGCTTCCACAAACCCGTCGTTGTAATCGTCCACGTCGCTACCTAGGCACTCGAAACGGTTTTGAAGTTCGAGCTGAAAGCTTTCGGGGTTTTGGAGCTGAGCGGGTGCCGGGCGGAGCGTAGACTTTATCAGTCTAGACCTTTCAAGCTTGAACTGGATATTCAATGAGCCTCGCACCATACGGTGATCACTCCCGGTTTTAACCGCACTGATCACGGAGACATCATTGAATATGTGCTTTTTCGTCGACATGATAAAGTCTATCTCATTCCTCGTTACACCATCAGGGCTCATCCAGGTCCACTTCCTATGCTCACGTTTTCTGAAGAAGGAGTTCATCATATAGAGTCCCTCCTTCTCCATAAAACTGGCCAGTAGGTGGCCCCGGTGATTCCTATGCCCCACTCCAAAATTCCCCACTCTCTGCTCTTCACCGTCTCGTTTGCCCAGCTTTGCGTTGAAGTCCCCCATAACAACCGTGAAGTGAGTTTTGGAGCTATGCATGGCTCTGGAAACATCCTCATACATAGCCTCCACCTCATCGTCGGAGTGCGTTGAGGTCGGAGCATATACCTGTATGACCTTCAACGAATATCGTTGGGTCATTCTGAGCACAAGGCACGCTACTCTGCTCGACACGCTCTCGATCTTCACCACGTTGTTCACGAGGGACTTGTGGACGATAAACCCGATACCTCCCTGGGACTGGTGGTCGCCCTCCCGGAAATAGAGCAAGTTACCGGACTCCAGGGTTGTCATGTCCTCCCCCTCTCTACGGACTTCTGACAACCCTATGATTCCCCATCGTAACCTGCTCAATTCCTCCTCCAGTTCCAGCAACTTTTCGTCGGTCCGCAATGTTCGGCAGTTGTATGTTGCCAGGGCCAAAGGTCGTCGTTTCTGGTAGCCGGGTCTCTGCCGGAGATTACCTAAAGCACCCCCTGCCCCACCGTTACCATGGCCGCTACCGGAGCCAGGAATAGCGGGGCCGCCGGGGACTAGGGGTCTGGGCTGTTGTTGTACATTCAGGTTTTTTTTTTTTTTTTTTTTTTTGATCTAGAACCGTTTGGGGGGAAAAAAATGCCGTAGTCGCCACGCTCCCTGGGTACTTACATTAAAGAAAAACAATAAAGCGGCACAAAACTTGTAAAAGGTTACTAACATAAATAAATAAATAAATAAATAAACATAACATAAAAAAGGAGACAATCTCACACAAATTACCTAGTCCCAAACTAAGCTCTAGGCATATACATACTATGGGTACTAGACAACGATAAATATACTTAAATAGAGAAATACAATAGAAAACATCCAAGACTCAGGAACAAATATTCGCGCTCGTCACACAAATATCTGCCCTTACCCGGATTTGAACCCAGGACCGCTAGCTTCGGAGGTAGGGTCACTCTCAACTAGGCCAACGTGTCGTCATATACAGACGAGATTATCAAAACAAGCAGTCGGGTTTTAAAAACTTGTTTTTTGTTAGACTTGTTAATACAAAATTGTCCCGCAAACGTTGACGTAACCTGACCCCTAGATGTAAGATTCCAATGTCGAAACAGTCTGAAACACCATTAAAACGGACGAAACAAACGGGGGCAATTGTCGAATTTTTTTAATAAAACTTGCCCCGTTACGGTCGTAAATCCGGTTTCTTTACAATAAACACGGCGATTCGGGTTCCGCGCCCCTTTATTGTATAAGTTGCGTTGTGAGACGGCGCGGTGATTTTCTGGTTGAATTATTTTGAATACAAAGTGTAGGAGGTATGTCTGGTGTGCCAACCACCGAGAAACTAAGATATTATAATTTAAAATTGTAACATACTGGGTGATTTTGGGGTCATGATCCGGAATGGCCAAAAGTGAATAAGATGGTCAAACCCAGCTGTTCCATACATTAACTCTCAATTAATTCACCGTTAATGTATGAAACACCTGTTTTTTTTTGGCGATTTCATGGTTGGTCTCATCGGAAAAGTTGTTCAGTATGACCATCTTATTCACTTTTGGTCATTCCGGATCATGACCCCAAAATCACCCAGTACCGATAAGACTAACAGAAAAAAATGTCTGTTATGAAGTGCTTAATTTATCTTTTCGCATTGTTTTGTTAAAAAAAAGGTAAAAGTTGTTTATTCAGTAAGTAGGCCGCACGGGCACTTTTACACGTCAAAATTCTACTAGCACTTCAAAGAGACCACTGCTGAGAAGAAGCGCCACAAGAAACTCAACAGGCTGTCATTGTTTTTAAATATTGCTTATTGCAATGGTAGTACTTAACCTAGCATTATATAAAACAATAAATAACATTTAAAAAAATATAAACACCGTGTTTTTTTGATTTACGATAACTTTAAGGGCACGTTCTTCAAGTCAAATTAAGCTAATTTTCCGAAGACAGACATATGATAACTCGTACGGTTATAAAGATATTCAATTATTAAAATTAATCAGTTAATCACGTTAAACTAATGTAAAAGGCTCTTAATTGATACCTAACAATTTTCTTTTAATTACCTATTATGATTAAAGAGTTTTCAATTGTTAGGTCGTGCACCTGTCAAGTGTTATCTTTACTTGTGTGTGTGTATGTCACGCTGACTTGACGTATTTGACACTAACTATGAGTTAACTCTAAATACCCTTTTAGAATGATTGAAGACACAACATTTAATTACTTTGTTCTAAACAATTTTTTTTTTTTTTGCAATATTTTAAAATCTAATGTACCACGTAGTTTCTATACGTGTACCTAACAATATGCCGAAGTTATCGTAAATCAAAAAAAACACGGTGTATATCATGCGTAGTTAAGCAGGGAAAAGTGTCGAAACTTCTAATAAACACAAGAGCAAATAAATAAAATAATAATAATATTTATACGTACCCATGACGATGCTAAACTAACTGAAATAAAAAAAAAAAAAGTTTCGATATTTTCTCCTACAGAAACCGTGTCCCCTAGACTAGATAGGTACTAAGCTGTTATCTTAGGCCAAGCATTTTTATCTGTTAGATAATCCTCGACCCTATAGTAAGCTTTAGACATGAACGACTTTTTCAAGTAATTTGTTTTCTTTGAAATTAATTTCGTATTCGATTTTAGGCAGTTAATTTACCCAAAGGTCACATCATCTCAAAAAAGATGTAATCACCGAAGTATATTAAGATGTTTATCATGTTCTTATACAATTCCCGTAGTAATTTATCTGATCAGCCGAAGTATGTATTCTAAGAAGTTAACGATAATAGGATGTCTACTCAACATGCGTTTATAATAAGTACCTAAATTGATTAATAATGTAGTTTTAACCCCCGACGCAAAATAACTTCTACATGTAAATATATGTGTGTTTATCTGTCTACATGTGCCATCGTTGCCCGATTCAGTCGCGATACAATTTTATTCAAAGCTAGTTTCACGTTTTGAACCCTTCAATTCAATTTATTTTCTACGATTTTTTTTATGTTATAGTTATCACACACACACACACACACAGAGAGAGAGAGAAAGAGAGAGACATACACACGCACACACATACATACACATTAACACAGATACGTTCATGCACCTACTAACAAATTAATAAATTACACACACATACAAATGCAATATTTTTATAGGAACTTTGCATGCCAAACGTTTATTTTACCCAATCCGTTAAAACCGTCTTAATTGAATTATGTATAATCGAACTGTGAACCGTCTCACCGGGTCCCAAGATACAGGCTCTGCCTAGTTTGGGTCCCACCGAAAACTCAATCTTGTAAAAAATTTAGACAAATAAATGTTATTATTATTATTATGATTATTATTATTATTATAAAAAGAAGGATTTTACGTTTCGGTTTTTCTAGCAAGCAAATATACAGACCTATAAAAGAAACGTAATCGGATTTTGGGTTTTCCCATGGTTTTTGTTTGGTCATGTTGTAATTTTTACAGAGAATATAGACCCGTTTCTTATAATCTTAATGACATCATAACTAGTATAGTTATTTGTCTTTTTATATTATTAAGGTGTTACCGATTGTTGTTTTTAGTTTTTATAATCCACAGAGCTGTAGTGTTTTACTGTTATGTTGTGTTTTATAATGAATAAAAAAAAAAAAAAAATTGTATGGAAAATTACAACTTCACACTTTACAGTTCTCTTAACCTCTTGAGGCCCACCATACTACAATCCGGTAGATTTTTGTCAGTAGGAATTTGAATCTACCAGCAAGGAAATAAAGTTCAATTACCTTTGCACTTAAATGACATTTTCAATTTTGAAACAAATAAAAATGAACTTTATGGTACTTGAAATAAGGTTTAAATTGAATTGCCTGGATTATGTACTTTCTATAGCACACCGGGTCTTACGAGGTTAAGTGTTATTCTGGAAATGAGAGTCGCAACTCCCTCGCGGATTTGATCTATTTACTAGTAATTGTATATACCCTAAATTGTCCATTCATTTAGTAAATCAAATAAGTCCACTTCTATAACTACTACTAGCATAGAGGCATTCCATCTTAGTCCGCAGGGTTGGCAACGCATTTGAGGTCTTAGGATTATAGTTTTGAGAATTCAAGTGTCTATGGGTCTCAGATTCCACTTACCACCAGGTGGCCTGAATGCTCGTGAGCCTTCTTCTTAACATAAAAAAAAAACACTGACTGACGACCACTGAATGACAGCGTCGAAAACCTAAGACTTTAGGTATATTGGTTCAATGGCAATGGATATTAAACTTCCTTCTATTAAATCACTCTGGTTTATACATTGGTCCTGATGCCCCTAAACTTGAAATCTTGTTACTAAAATCAAGAGGTATAAACGAAATGAATTGGTATTTAATAAGAAATAAATCCCATTTAGTTTACATCACAAGCCCAATAAAAAATATTATTACTTAGCAGCCACAAAGATATAAGAAAATCATATAAACATTACAAGTACATAAATATAATTTTGTATTATTGAAGCTAGCTTAGGGTTCAAATCCCGGTAAGGGCAGATATTTGTGTGATGAGCACGAGTATTTCTTCCTGAGTCTTGGATGTTTTCTATGTATTTAAGTATATATTTCTATGTATAAGTAAGTTTATCGTTGTCTAGTACCCATAGTACAAGCCTAGAGCGTAGTTTGGGACTGGACCAATTTGTGTGACATCGTCCTGTGATTTATTTATTTATTATTATTATTTATAAAGAAAATCGGATGTAAAATTGTATTATGTATTTGTTAAAATTAATAGGTACATCACATGGGTGCCTTGTAATAAAAAATAAATATTAATTACGTCAATAATTATTAGGAGGAATTAAATAAATAAATTGAGATTAAAAGTAATTGATATCGGTTTTCAAAAAGCTACTTTTTGAATTGAATACCAGCACATTCTTAGCTTCATAACTTTTTGTCTATGAATTATTTAGCTATTCATATCAAAATTTTTTTTTAAAAAAACCTCTTCTTGCTATGGAATAAAAACTAAAGTTAAAAAGGCAAAACTATCCCTCAATAATAGTGCGTCCCCACGCAAAGGGTAACTTCGTAATTGATTTACCCGACTCTGGGGTAAGTTTCACGAGACCCGAACTATGTAATTGGGAGTCATTAAAATTTCCCTTTCTCCCTTTTCTGGACGTATTTTTTACTTGAGCTTCGGGATGAAAAATTCAACTTGAAAATACAGTAAAGGTAAAACTAATAAAGTCATCCCCTTAGACGAGAAATCTGATGGAATGATAATTTGGTGTACATTACGTAGTTTAAAGGAAGCCCAGTGATTTAGGAACTCGACGCCTATGCCATGTAAACAAAATTGATGACTGTGAAGATGTCTGTTGTGTATTTCCCTAGCCATAACATCGAGGGTCTATCAAAGCCTCATCTCCCCTCAACTTTACCATAGATGAATGTCCAAGCAGTCGCTAATTTCTGAGGATGTCAATGTGACCCATATATAACATTTTCATTTCCTGAATGATTTGCAGCAGTTCACGGGGTTAATGTAGTGAACGAAGCACCTTTGTCAGTCAATTTGTTTTGTGTTCATAATTAAATTGACATATTCTGTTGTTTTTAAGGTTCCGTAGTCAAACTAGGAGCCCTCTTAGTTTCGCCGTGTCCGTCCGTCCGTCCGCAGCCTAGCTCAGATACTCTTAGTACTAGAAAGCTGTAATTTGGCATGAATATACATATTAAGTTGCCAAAGAAGTGGTAAAATAAAATCTTGTTTTTTTTTTGTGTACCCACATGTAACGTGGGGATGCTTTTTATTTTCGTCCACCCCATAGTGTGGGGTGTTGTTAAATAGATCTTTCAGAAATATTGCGAGTATGTAAAAAAAAAATCTATAAAGGGATTCGTTTATGAAATAGTAAGCTATAAAGCGCTGATTTTTGTCAAAACTACAAATCCTACATGATTTAAAAAGAATCAGTAGTAAAATTGGTTTAGGTTTAGTTAAATACGTGAAAAAATCGAAACGATTATAAAGGCGTCTTCTTTGATTACAAGCTATCAGATTTCATTATGTCAAAAGTAAAATTTAGAAACATTAAAATTACAAAATTATGTTAAAAATTTACACATACGTTATAATAGTATCAATTTTTGTATGTTTGGCAAATATGAAGATTAAACTGCACTTTAACTATATATTGTTATAGCAAAATATTAAATAATACTTTTTCTGCGGTTGAATGTTGCTTAAAACAAGTACCTATTCCGTATGAGCAATCATACATGTAGAATATCCGATTGTGAATGGTTGAATCGAAACAACTTAAACCAAGGCTTGGAACCGGTTGAAAAAATACAAGTTATTACCGGTTTATTTAGTTTTAGCTCCAAAATTTTGTAGGGAACGCGAACGTTTTGAGAATTTTATTTTAACCTTAATTAACCGGTTTAATCCACAAGCGGCTAGTCCATAACCCAAAAGCTTTACGTTGAATAAAAATACTAAACGGCACTTGTTAATCGTGCGTGACGTACCTCTGGATCAACCGGTTTTTTTAGCGCAAAACCGGTTAATTCGAAAATATTTTTTAAAATGGGTCCTCCTTCAACCGGTAAAAAACCGGTTTATGCGAATGGAACCGAAATGAAAAGGTTTTGCGTCAAGCAATAATAACGATTTGTAAATGTAACCGGCCTCCAAGCCCTGACTTAATCTTGTGACCGACATAGCCTGCCTTGTCCAAATTGTATTTTAGTTTTGCTATACCCTATCTCACAGCTTCTTCATTAAGACAAAATTATAGTCTAATATAAAATTGATTGAACAGATATCGCTTAGTTGGCTTAAATAACTAATTTGTTTAATTTTACTAGCTAATTTTAATGAGGTTTTACTGTTCCAATGTTTTATTTAGTTCAAGTGTTATTGATTCAAGGAACTTAATTGGGCTATACAAATTTCTTTATTAACATTATTTTAACAGTAAGGGTTAGTGTTTAATACAATTACTTCCTTTTAAGTCAGTTACAAATGCAAAACATTGAGATATCAAATCATCTTGTCCAAATTAGTTGATTGTAACTAAAAACAAATATGCAAGTAAAAAATTACATGTATTTTTTTATTGTACACATGAGATGTATAAGTTAAATGTCCAAATAGTTAACATTAGTATCAGCTTGGCTAATTGATACTCTATGAAGTGCAAGTGCAAAAATCTGCGGAACTGGCTTCTTAGGGTTCCGTACCCAAAAGGTAGCACGGGACACAAACTATTACTAAGCCTCCATTGTCTGTCCTTTTGTCTATCAGCGGGCTGTATCTCAAGAAACTTAAAGTTAAACTGTTTTAAATGTGAGTTTCTACATACATACTCGTACATACATAACATCACGCCTTCATTCCCAGAGTGGGGTAGACAGAGCTACAGAAATACTAGCAATAAAAAGACTTGTAATTCTGTAACCACAGTTTACTAGTGTATAAGTGACAGGTTGCAAGCCCATCTAACAGTACTACAAGCTCTTATTCCTATAGTCGCCTCTTACGACATCCGCGGAAAGACATGTAGTATATTTCTATTACCACTACAACATACATACATACATAGCATCACGCCTTCATTCCCAGAGTGGGGTAGGCAGAGCTACAGAAATACCAACAACTACAAAAAGAGTTGTTGGTAATTCTGTAACCACATTTTGCACAATCAGGCCAAGAAGTTTACATAGTGTATTAGTGACAGGTTGCAAGCCCATCGCCTAACAATACTACAAGCCCTTATTCCCTTAGTCGCCTCTTACGACATCCACGGGAAGATACGGAGTGGCACTATTCTAACCCGGCAACCAAACGGACTAATAAATATAAATAAAATAACTATCCCCCATTCAATAATGGTTCGGAATCCGACTCACACTTGGCTGATTTTTGGTTTATCTCCGCATTGTTTCTCTCAAACTTCCATTAGTGCAAGGAAAATATATTACTATTAATGAACACCCCATTCAAATAACAAATCTCATGCATATTTCCTTACAACAAACATTGGCCTCGGCGAACCTATCGGCTGTTCCGGGAATCTTTACAGCGTTAAAAGTGTTTACCCCGGTCAACCCGCGTCACTAAACAAAAACATTAGCGTCTTTACTGCCCCAGTATCACACTAAAGCAACCCCTTACAATAAACGGACACAGCATAATTTTCTTCCAAAGAAGCTCTGGCGTATAACTTTTGAACTGGTTGTTTTGGTAGGGAATTTTTCCAGTCTGTGGTATTATGTGTCTTGGTAGGTAAGTGCAGATCCTCCCCTGTCCAATGCAGGGTGATCGAAGAAATTTGTAGAGCTAGGAACACTTCGGCAATCAATTTGTCTACGTCAGCCGCATCGGGCGGATTCGGAAAAAGTGATTCATCAAATGTGGTTTTAAAATTTTAGGTTTTTTGTAGAGTTTGAGTAATTCTTGTAGGCTTAGAGGTTTTAGCTCGATGAGAGTTTAAACCTCTTCGTCTTCGATTTGTTTTTCTTTGTCGTTCTAAGAAATATGTCGTTTTGTATCAGTAAAAGAAAATTAAACGCTGAGTGGAAACTTCAGTCTTTATTGTCTTGTTTGTGAAAATAATATACTGTTGAGTAAACACGCAAAATTATCCATGGTTTTCGGAATAGAATTGTGCAAGATGATCCGCACAATATATCTTGGAAGACATTTGCACGAACATTTATGATTATTTTTAGCCCGCCATTATTTATTGTGTTATTGTTGAACAAAGATTGTGGACAACATAAGACGTGACTGTTTTCTTTTAAATCCTTTTTGCAAAATCTGCTAACAAGCTCACATAGAACTTATGAACGAATCGATACTCACTTTAAAATATTTGCACCCAGATCAAAGGTTAACTCATTTTGGTTTTCATTTTTATTCTCCCCAAAACTCTATTTCCTCGGCAACTATTCGACTTTTCAAAATACGAGTTAAGACCCTTATGTCCATCTCCGGAATATGAAAAAATCTTTGTGGGTACCAATTTTTATGTTGGTCAATTAAAACGATGTACGAGTATAGGACAACGTTTTTCTGTAATCAGAATCAGAATCAGAATTAGAAAAAGATTTATTGCCACACATATAACAAAGTATTTTACAAGTTATTTTCCATAAAATAAAATAGAAAGTATAAACTACAAAAGTGTCATAAATGCTACGGCAAGAGGTTCAGAACTGGGCTGGAATTCTACAAGGTAATAACGATATCGTTTTTGACCTGTTTCCGTATTGTCAACGTTTTGATAACTCTTATGTTATGTCATTTACAATAATGGCGACTGTGACATAAACGATTCCTAAACGTGTCAAACACGATATCGTTTTAACGCAACTGAATAGAGGCCCTGAGCATATGCTAAGAGGCTGGGGTCTACACAGCGCTGTTTTTCAGCCTGCAAATCCCTCTCAATGTTTGAATACTTTACACTGCATTACATACAATATTAATATTATAATTCATTAAACGAAACTTAACACAGAACAGGAACTTTCTACAAGGACAAGTTTTATTGGTAATGACTTTGAGCAGATTTCATTTTTTTATCCTGTAATTTTATTTTTGTTTAAATTGGTGGGTCAACCTAATTTTATGGTATTTTTCTTTAAAATAAAAGAAAATATAACTTGAATTAACATATAAAAATCTACAATTCAGGTAGACGCACTAATTAAAGAGATACTAAATAATATCCACTTCAAAAAAAGAAAACCTTGCACAAATTTTGTATAGAAAGGCGATTGCCCTGCCCGTCTCGAGTTGAACCGTGACACAGAAAAATGCAAACATGCAACACGGAACACAGAAAAATGCAAACATTTGGATTTTTAATTTTACGAAGGGCAACGATGATGTCTATCATTAAATAGCCTTTAGCGTTCCATATTGTACTTTTTCCAGCCATTTTAGTATCATAAAAGTATTCTTCCGAATAAAGCAATGAGCTTCCCCCGCAGTAGAGTCGGTCGAGACCAGATGTCACTACTCATAATTATTATGACGTCCAATGAAAACTGCAGTGAAATTCTACACCAACTTAAACAAAACCGCTTCTTCAGGCCAAAATCAACCTAAATGTAAACTACTTAAGATATCTGGTAGACGCAAGACTGGTATGATCACAAGTTAATGTGCACCATATCGTTAGTTTAATGGAATTTAAACTTTGCGCGCTTGAGATAGCAATGGAAACGTTAGCAAAATTATAATGGGTCCGGTAACGACCACAGTTTTAAATTTGTCAGAGTAAAGTGTGATTTATACTTATAGTTTTAAAGCTTCCGTAGTTTTCGCTTTTTGGGTTGGAATTTTTTGAAGATTTTGCTAAAAATCATTTTAAAAACGTTGGCACATTAAATTCTGTTTCGTGAAACAAGACATTTGGTAGAGCGTTTATTAAATGTTTAATTGCAAAAGCTCATAAATAATAATAATTGACATTTTACGTTCGAAAATAATGGACAATTATAATGCAATACGATACAAATACGCTTTATTGAACGCCATACAAAGAAAAATAAATAAGGAAAGACAATAACATGAAATTCGTATACTGTGTGGACAATATGCGGCCTAATTGCTATAAGCAATCTCTTCCAGACAATATTTATTAGAACAACATTATGTAGAAGAACTAAAAAAAACAAAAGCATAATTTATAAATTTTTCTTGGCCGTCATTTAGGTTTGACACTTGAAAAAGACTTTGTTGCACTATGGATTAGACAGTCCAAAATAAATAATTTGCATTTATTGACTTAAACAAGATTTATTTTTTAAGTGTAATGCAAGATTATCTTAGTCTAGTAAACAAGCTACAAGGCGTCTACAATTAATTTAATTTGAGTTCTTCAAAACAAACAAAATATGAAACCTCATTATTTATCAAAGATGAATGCTTCGTAAAATTGTTCGGCAATCATTGAACAGCCGAGTCATTTCCGAATACTTAATCACCAATACATTATTCTAATGAGAAAAAAATGATAATTTTCAAGATAAATGTTTTTTATTGCGTAATAAATAATGCATTGGATCATCGGCCATTAAGGCAAGTCTCTCATTAGTTGAGTACTTATTTTAATGATGTTTTACGTTTCTTGTTTAAGATAGATCTACTACAACAAACAGGCAATGAGCTTTCGACGTATTTATTTCTTTTTAAGGTTTTAAAAGGTTTACTGCTTGTAAACGCTCGTTGTTGTCAATTTTTTTTGATAAAAATAATATCCGCTACATTTGACTACCTTCTATTTGATGTAGAAATTGTATTCATCGTAGGAATAAATGACGGAATCCTATCATTTCATAATCTACGTTTTACAAATATTTCATCTCACAAACATATCATTTGACAACCCGCGTTTATGTCCGAAACTGTAAATAATTCTGGATTTATTTCAGGACCATCGTGTATAAAATAAAACGTTTATAAAAATCCTGAAATATTTGTTAAGAAAAAAAGCCGATTGACAAAATGAATAGGTTACGAAACTATGCATTTGTCAAAGGTTTGGTGGCGAAAAGGCGGAGAACCGAATATGACTTCTTGATTTTTCCGTAAACAAAGCCTTTAGCTATGCGTTTGGCTTCATGACTCGTTGATATTTTGTTTTTTTGTTTTATATTATAGAATAAATAAACCATTTTTGTTTTTTTTTAAATAATAAATTTAAATATTTTGACATATTTTACTAACTACCCGACTGCGGCGCAACCCAAAAGGAGGGTTATGTGTTTGACCTGTATGTATGTTTCCACCGATTGTGATAAATGATACGTCATCAGAAACATCTCGATGGCGCGAGTATCACTGGGTATAAAAAAACTTACCTACACTGAGTAAATGGTGATAGTTAAAGAACGTAAATGTTTAGATTGATTAAAACCGAAAAGTGTGAAATAAAGAAAATAATTAGAAAACAAAAAAATCCGTTAGCAATAAAAATATGAACTGAAAAGTGTTATAATGGTTTGTATTTGACCTAGAGTATATAGAATGGCAATCAGGAACGACGTTAATGTAAAGCACCTTATTTCCTTAACTCTACACCTAACATATTTCAACGCAATTGGGATTATTTTAGTTGCATATAACGCCACCTGTGGCAAAAACATGTAGTAAAACTCATTAAAATGCATGCAGTCGCAGTAATGCATGTTAGTGCAGCGATTGCAGAACAAAGCTAACGGCGAGGGCCGTTCGACTGCGCTTACGGCTCGCATTCGATTCTGGTACTCGGTGTACAGTCGGGCACAATCGGTTCCAGCTGATTTTATTCACAATTAAGGGTTTACATCCATCTGGCATAACTTTTTTTGGCATAATCATCATTTGGCATACAGTCTTTATAAAATAAACCTAACCCAACCTAATGATATTTGAAATAATCCTGAAAAGATTAATAATGATTATGCCAAATGACGATTATGCCAAAAAACGTTATGCCAATTGAAGGGAACCCACAATTAACTTCTGTCAAAAAAATCAAATTTGGAACAAGCTTTTCTTTCGTTTTTTACTTTTTGCACTAACGAATCCTAATTCGGTAAAACTGCGTTAAGGTGCACGTCTTTTCGGTTGTTATATATTTTAGTTGCATCTCTTTTATTTGTAATGTTAAATGTAAGAATTGTAAGATCAATACTCGTATTTGGCAAACAGCCAAGTGGAGAGCTACCAATTATAAAAAGTTTGTGATCTGTTGCTGATGCCACCTTTGGGGTTCATCAGAACACCTCCTGTATGAAATTATATTGCATCGCCTTTCAGGAATTAGGTAACTTATGTGATTCTTAGCCCGTTATGTTGACGTCGTTTGGTTCAAATATTAAATTGCAAGATTTGCACCTGACTGGTACGACAAACGTAATGAGTGGAGCTATTTAAAAAATGCTTTTAAAACAAAAATAACTTCAACAAGGGCCATATTCTACATTTTCCTTACCCATATTGGTATAGTATTGTCTATGTTACTGCAACATAGTTGTCAAAGCATTTTAACCCTATTGTTAACCACGTTAAATTAAAATGCTTATACTGGTGAGGCCGACCATACTAAATACAGGGAGATTTTCGTAAGTGGGATTTGGAACCTTCCAACAAGGAAACAAAGTCCAGTTACCTTTGCTTTTTAATGACAACTTCAAAATTGAAACAATAAAAACACACTTAATGTTCATTAAAATTTAGTTTAAACTAAATTACCTTGATTATGCACCTATCTCTCTTCTCATTTTCGATCTTATGAGGTTATACCTATTATGCAGTTACCCGCCTTCTTTGGTATCACGACAGAGTAGGCTCTTATTAACTTGATAGTAATGGCGGTAGATTTGAAAACAATACGTTAACAATTTTAGGGGTTATAACAATGTACAAAAAGGCACACAATCGAAAACATATTACATGTTTTTATTATGTTCTTTAATCCAAAATAAATAAATAAATAATCAGGGGACAGTCTCAAACAAATTGGCATAGTCCCGAACTAAGCTCTAGGCTTGTACTATGGGTACTAGACAACAAGAAACATACTTATATAGAGAAATAAATACTTAAATTTTAGAAAACATCCAAGACTCATGAACAAATATTCACGCTCATCACACAAATATCTGCGCTTACCGGGTTTGAACCCAGGACCACTGGCTTCGAAGGCAGGGTCACACCCAACTAGGCCACCATGTCGTCACAAATAATTGTACACAAATCTCCAAGCCGGCAAGCACGCGCAAAACCAATTAAAGCCGTCCATTCACAGATCCAACCACCCGAATCGAACAATGAAGCAATAACCCATCAAATACTAGAACAACCCAATTTTAAACTCGAGAAAAGCTTAATTTAAATAAACATTATTCAAAATCCATTCCGAATTTGTCGCAAGTCTTTGTTGGGAGCAATCTAACTTTTAATGGCGTACCCTCGTCACAGGACACCCGTCAATATTTGTGATATCCCAAAGTAGCTGGGCTTAGCGCAGGACTATCGCAGGATATTAGGGATGTGGCTCAGGATTCGGAGGAAATTGCGGAAATCATTGCCAATAGTCGGACTCCAGAATCTCTACGATATTTTTTGGTATAATTTATTTATTATTTTATGTATGTAGGTACATGGACTAATCCCTATAAGCGAAATTAACTTTATCAGTGAAATTGAGTTGTTTTAGAGTTTATGATCATCAGTGATACTGCAGAACCGCGTACTCTAGAACTTTTCTAAATAAATATCAGAAGACAATCTCACACAAATTTGCCTAGTCCTATACTAAGCTCTAGGCTTGTTATGGGTACTAGACAACGATAAACAGAGAAATACGAGCATAAACTTAAATACCTACAAAACATCTAAGACTCAGAAACAAAATTATTCGCGCTCATCATACAAATATCTACCCTTACCGGGATTTGAACCCAGGACCGCTGGCTTCGTGGGCAGGGTCACTCCCAACTATATAGGCTAACGTATCACATAATATAAAAAATTAAGAATGAGCTTCCTGCTGAAATTTTCCCAATGCGCTACATAAAGGGGCTTATTAAAATAATTTTTCATTTTGGTGTCATTAAATTTCTTCGAGACCGGCAAGCAACAGTTTTACTGGTAGTAGGACCCTGTGTAGGGTGCGTCCGGATCGCTACCATCATCTTATCCATTAACCACCTGCCAAGCAACAGTGTTCGCATTGTGGTGTTCAGGTATGGGGATAAGACACCCGGTGAAATTACTAGCATAGAGGCATTCCATCTTAGTCCTCACGGTTAGCAACGCATTTGAGGTCTTAGAATAAAAGTCTTGAGAATTCAAATGTCTATGGGTCTCAGATTCCACTTACCATTATGTGGCCTGGGTGTTCGTGTGACTTCTCCTTTAAAATCAATAAACGCATTTGTGACGCATCCGGCGTCCATAGGCGGCGGTTACCACTTCCCATCAGGTGGGCCGTCTGCTGTTTGTACCTCGATAGCATTAAAAAAAAAAACTAATTTAATAAGGAGCAAATCTGTACAAACTAACACCTGACACTACCTCAGGGCCGCGAGCCTTGAATGAGGATATATAGTATCTTTTTAGTTATGTGCATTTGAAATTTTACAACGCCATATGATTAAATAATCGATAATGAGTTTTTTTTTATATGTTTGCCCTGGGTTTAATGACGTTAATTATGACGAACTTCGTACTGTTTAAAGTTATTTGATGCATGTTTTTTTTTACTGGTTTTTATAATTTTATTTATTTATTTATTTTAAAGCAACATTTCTGTGCAACAGTGAAACCTAATGCACAATTGCTATATTTGTTAAACATAATGTTCAGTGCTTAATATCGAGTCAGAAGGTCGCTTCAGGGACTTTGGCTCTATACCATCCATATGACAAAAATAATTACTTTTTTAATTAATTTAGTTCTTGTATGAAAACAGTGACATCAGTTTTGTTAACAAAAAACACAGTATAGCATAAACCTAACCAAAAAACTTTTATAACTTACTTATTTTAATCTTATCAACACTTAAAAAAACATTACTAAGTAACGGACTAAAAAGCTTTTTATCCTTACTATTTAAAGACGTGAAATAACTACAATTTAACCAGTTTTCAATTCCAGAACTGTCATTTATAATAAAAGTGTCACCCTGCGGGAAATATGCGTCAGTTCCAGCCAGCCCCGCCTGTTATATGACGGAGTCTGTATCCACTAAAATAGCTGCCTCTTTAAAATCTAATGAAACTGCTGTGAAATCACGTTCACATTTAAAACAAAACTTTATTTAAACAAAAAATATTTTACGATAATTTTGTGAAGTTCATGATTTTTTAAAACAGAGAGACAACCTAAAAGAAATATACAAAGTTTGATACTGAAGTCTAGGCTTGTATAATAGGTACTAGGAAACTAAAAACATACTATAGATAAATAATGTTATACTTTAACGTACGCAGAAAACCTAAAGAATAAATACTCGCTCCTATGTTACAAACACTGGCCCCGAGAATGAAACCCGGGACGCTAGCTTTTTAGGTTAGGCACAAACCGCGTTGTTACCTATCGCATTCATGGTGCCTTATTAACAAACAGAGATTAAAAATTGACAATACGAGAATAGTTTTACAATATGAGTTCCCCCGTGTGGTTGCCGGGTTAGAATAGTGCCACTCCATGTCTTCCCGTGGATGTCGTAAGAGGCGACTAAGGGAATAAGGGCTTGTAGTACTGTTAGGCTATGGGCTTGCAACCTGTCACTAATACACTAGTAAACCTCTTAGCCTGTTAGTGCAAAATGTGGTTACAGAAATATTAGTAAGTCTTTAGAGTTGTTGGTATTTCTGAAGCTCTGCCTACCCCACTCTGGGAATGAAGGCGTGATGTTATGTATGTATGTATGAGTTCTATAATATATCCACGGAGTACGCTAGATTATCCAATAAAAACATTCTCATGTTTTAGTTTTATGCTTCGTGGGGCACATTTTTTAAGTTTGGCGGGTTGACGTTACAAAAACAAACGCACAAAATTGGAAAACCTTTTCCACCCCACAGTACAGTGCTCAAAAGAACCCATTCTACGTCTGTATCGCACATAAAGGCGTCGCCACACTGTCGTTACGGAGTTCGCCGCGCAACATTACACCGTATTAGTCTGGAATGGCTTTTAGTTCTAAGAATTTTAGGTGTTTCAAATAATCGTTGGCGTTATGTGTTGAGGGTTCTACGGTATTTCTATCGATGCGCATCGTTACTGGAATATTGCCGTTCTTAATTGATGGGAGTATATTAGATATAAATAAGTTCATCCTGAAAGATACTCTTTTACAATTTGGTAAATAAGTATAGTAAAGTTCGTAAGCGTTTTATTTGCTCTTTCTTTTGGACTGAAAATTTAAAAAGTGACGATGTACTTTGTCTTTTTATTTGTTACGCCTATACAGTCAAACAAGTTAAATAATTTTCGTTAAATTTAAAACTGTTTTGTAAACTAGAAACTTGAATATAACGTTATTATGATAAATAATTCTTAACTTCTCTTCTTTGTAAGGTTGTCTGGAAGCGATCGCTACTTAGCGACCTTAGCGGTTAGTAACTTTATTTGTATTTTACTTTTCATACTGTATTTGTATGTGGTGTTCAATAAAGAATATTTGTATAGTATTGTATTGTATGATTTGTAATTGGAAAAAAATGGCTAAATATAGTTTAATTAGTCAATTATTACGATGGGTGTCAAACAAGGTGGTCACTAGGAACTATAGTGGAAACCAGTTGTTTTTTGTGATTTTTTGGTCATTATGTCTTTGTTCACATATTTATTGCAAATCATAATTTTCATATTGCTGTTACCCATAAACTCTTCAGATTTTTTTTATGCTAGCATTGTTTATGTTTTTTTAATAATACTGAAAATAGAAAGGGTCTTGTAATTTTATGACTTGTGGTAATTATGACAAAAAATAAATATGGCAGACAATAAATACCAAACTATTATAAATAAGCGCAACCTTAATACGGTGTCGCTAAGAACATGCACTAGAAATATTTGGGCTCTGCGGAATACGAATAATTCAGTTACGAAATGATCCGAAACTGAAAGACGTTTTACAACATTTATAATGACACAATTAATTATTAAATCAACTAGGACATTCCGTTTTTTTTTCATTTATTAATTCTAATGAAAAAGCAGATAAATTGATTATCTGTATTTATTCATAAATCATCTATCAATTGTGTTGTTATACATTTTGTAAAACGTATTTTAATTTCCTTTTTTATTAGAAAATAATTATCATATTTTAAGTTTGTTTTTTTATGATACCTAATTAATTACACAGGATTAAATAAAATTATCTTAAACTGTGTCCAAAATAAGTTTTTTTTAACAATTATAGTTTTAAAAAAATATGAATGAATACACACAACTATAAATATTGTACAGAAATTTCAACATGTGAATTATTGGGAAAAAAAGTTAACTTTGTTGATTTGTTTCATTTTCACCAAAGTAAATATTTACTCGCGTCTAAAAACAATATTTCTTCCAACCCGTCAGCTAAATTGAATGTGCTACAACTGCGTAGCACGTGTTACGCCGCAGCGGGCGCTACGCCGTAGCCGTAGCGTCTGGGACGTCAGGCTGACCATAAAAGTTTACGACTCCCTCACAGGCAAAGAAACTGTAGTTCGTTCAAGGTTTGATAATAAATTGTATGAAAACCTGCTTTATTACTTTGTTAGTTAAATGGACGAAGGTCTACCAAAGTTCAAACAAAATAAAGATATTTAGAACAAATTAGGTGCTGATTTTCTATAGTCGTATACACAAATGCAGGGCCTCTATTCAACTGCGTTATATCGATATCGTGTTTGACGTGTTTTAGAATCGTTTATTTATGTCACAGTCGCCATTATTGTAAATGACATAAGAGTTATCAAAACGTTGACAATACGGAAACAGGTCAAAAATGATATCGTTATTACCTTGTAGAATTCCAGCCCGGGCTGGGACCTGAATAGAGGCCCAGGGCTGGGATTCTACACGATTATAACGATATCGTCTTTGACGTGTTTTCGTATTGTCAACGTTTTGATAACTCTTATGTTATTTACAATATTGGCGACTGTGACATAAACAATTCTAAAACACGTCAAACGCGATATCGTTATAACGCAGCAGAATCCCTCTTGTTCAGTGGAGAAATCTTATTGCTATTGAATTGTTTTCGTATCGTTTACAACTCGGCCGCCATTACTGTCGAGTAAATAAAGAGCTATCATATCGTTGACAATGCAATTACGAATCAAAAGCATTAAGATTTCACAGAGTAGGGAAGTGACTCGGAAGAAAATATTTTACCTGCAAGATTACAATCTGAAGACTGCAATTTATTTTAAGATCTGTATTACTTACCATATGTTTTTGTGAATAAACGATTAATTAATTAATTAATTAATTCATTCATTAATTCTATCAATTATTCATTCATTCATTCATTTATTCATTCATTCATTCATTCATTAAAACTGTTAATGCATAGCTTACACTAAAAAGTTTGTTGGAAAGGCTTTTATAGGTACCGGTTGTCTTGACACGACAATGCGAATACTGTTGCTTGGTGGTAGATCAAGGATAATATGATGCAGAACCAAAGCTTAGATTAAATTAAATACACTTTATTTAAAGAAAATATAGGTTTTTAAATTTGTTTAAATAAAGCCAGGAGAAATGGTTGTAAGGGACTTCAAAGTCCCGGTTTATACAGTCGACGACGTAAAGACAACTATTAATGGTTACATTTTTCTCGTAATGTCGCTTTTATTTGTGTTCATTGACGAGAACCAAATCATTCTAAAAACATTGCTGGGCTTCTGGGCCCCATCATATGCTGAGGTCGGCACCCATCGCCTAGAAATTGTTATTCATTTGAAATATAATTTCAATTATGGTTGAATAAGTGAGAACAGTTACGAGGGTCATACACACTCATAAAAACAAAAGTTGTCTCTCCTGTGGTCAATAGTTAAAGGCTTGTGTGCAAATGAGTTATGTTTTTATATGCATGGAATGCAATTTTTTTTAAGGAATTATTTCCCTTTATTCCTTTTATTATAGTATGTTTATATCTGTGAAAACCTGTAATTGACTTTATATGTCTTATGTTATGTTTAAAGTAATTTATCAGTTGTTGGTTTTCCTGTATCCTAGTCCTGACGGCATTTTTGCGGGAATGGGCTTAGCCAGAAAATTAGGCCTTAAAAACGTTAATTTTCGCTGTGTCCACAGGAAATACGGTAAGCTAAATCTGTGTATGACTCAAACACTTCCTCCAGAACATCCCATAAGCTGGAAAGTTTTAAAACATCTTTCTCGAAACTCAATTAAAATCCAATCGGAGCTCCTCGTCGCGTGAAAAATGGTCTGTTTGTGAAACGTTGAAATGTGAACTACAAGCAGAACTCGATGACCCAGTGATTTTAATTCAATATCACAATTCAATTAAATTGACAGTCGATAAAACTGAAAGGTTACAGTTCAGTTTGGAAATGTTGTATTGCTGGTATATTAAATTGTGTGATCATCATGTTACATAAATTGGAGTGTTTGTATGTTGATAAATATTATTTATTTAAACGTAATTATGAACTATCTAAAGAGCAATAAAAATAAAGGGGTGTTAAGATGTATGAATATAAGACTAGTTGTGCAATTATTGCTTAACTAAACGAGTTTTAAAATATGTATCATTTTATGTTAAGTTCGATAATTTCAAATTTAAATATTACGATTTCATATCGAAATATAGTTTTGAGTTAGTTTGCTAGTTCTTTCGTTAGTTTTTATTGTGTTACTTATTATATTTAATTCATTAGTAACTAGAAATTTAATGTACCATTGACAGGTTTAATTAAATATTGAAATAAAAGTTAAATTTAACAAAAAGTTCTAAAATTAATTTTAGAAATCCTGAACCTCGAAACTTAAAATATAATTCTTGCCAAGAATCAAAAACAATTTTCAATTATTCCGGAAACAATGTAAATCATTTAACTCGTAGAAACAGCTTAAAAGTTAAAGATGTTACATTAAAACGACAGCCCCACGTGCCCCAAAATAAATAAGGATCCCATTATCAAATTAGCTTTATTAATATTAAAATGGAAGGTTTAAGGTAATAATTAAAGTAATTTATTCGAGGGCCCGAAATTAGCCCCATGAATAATGTCGACGACTTGCCCAATTCCATAATTAGGATACATATCGCATTAATTTTATAGGGATTCTTTTTTTTCTGAAATATGTAAGTAACGCATTTAAGGTCTAAGGATTGTAGTCTTAAAATAATAGTCTTGAGAATCCAAAGGTGTATAGGTCTCCATTTACCATTAGGTGGCCCGAATGATTGTGTACCTTCTCCTAATCATAAGTATCTTCAGTCATTTAATTTTACTTGTGAAGATTAATAGTAAATCATTTTTAAAAGCCCGTTTGATTGTCGGGTTAGAATAGTGCTACGCCATGTCTTCCCGTGGATGACGTAAAAGGCAACTAAGGGATTAAAGGCCTGTAGTACTGTTCAGTGATGGGCTTGCAACATGTCATTAATTCATAGGTAAACCTCTTAGCCTAACTGTGCAAAATGTTATTACAAAATTATCACTTACTATTATTATTGACGACACGCTAGCCTAGTTGGGAGTGACCCTGCCTTCGAAGCTAGGGGTCCTGGGTTCAAATCCCGGTAAGGGCAGATATTTGTGTGATGAGCACGAGTATTTGTTCCTGAGTCTTGGATGTTTTCTATGTATTTAAGTATATATTTTCATATATAAGTAAGTTTATCGTTGTCTAGTACCCATAGTACAAGCGGAATTGACAATACGGAAACCCGTCAAAAGCGATATCGTTATAACGCAGTAGAATACAGGCCCAATCGAACGTAATGCTTTGGACACTTTGGATTAATGTAATTTCATAAATATCACAATTATCATAAACAACTTAGTCCAAACTCTGACTCCGTTTTATTTCAAAATTAACAAATCCATGTCAACAAAAACTAGACTTGTAATATATAGATGACAGTTTGTATAAGTCTATCTTGAGAGCCTGTTTACTGCACCCTTAAGTGCTCCCGTAAGATAATACTCGTTTACCTCGGGTACCGTACCAATGAACGTACGTTACAAAGGACATTTTGTCTGTTGTCTGAAAGTTGGTATCTATTTATAGTATCTTCTAACTGTAACTATATACTCGTACATTTTTTTTATGTTAAGGAGAAGGCACACGAGCACTCAGGCCACCTGATGGTAAGTGGAATCTGAGACCCATGGACATTTGAATTCTCAAGACTATAATCCCAAGACCTCAAATGCGTTGCCAACCCTGAGGACTAAGATGGAATGCCTCTATGCTAGTAATTTCACCGGTTGTCTTATCCCCACACCGGAACACATTAATGCGAACACTGTTGCTTGGCGGGTGGTTAACGGATACGAATAAATAAATAAATACATATAAATTAATATACAATTCTACAAAGATTAGTAAGTAAAATAATATCAAGTGACCAGAATTAGAGACCCCGCTCTTTCATAAATAATAAATATCAAATTACAACTTAAAAAACACTTAATATTATGTCACATTAAAACACTTATTATTCCGAATTAAAATACATATTAATTAAAAACACAAGGCAAAGCTACCAGGTAGGGACTCAAGGGGCCATTTTAGAGTTTCGTAGTCAAACTAGGAACCCTTATAGTTTCGCCATGTCCGTCCGTCCGCAGCCTACCGTAGAGACTCTTAGTACTAGAAAGCTGTAATTTGCCATGAATATACAAATTAGTCACGCCAACAAAGTAGTACAATAAAATTAAAAAAAAAAGTTTTTTAAGGTACCTCCCCTACACTTAATGTGGGGATTGTTTTCTTTTTTCTCGTCTACCGTAGGTATAATGTGGAGAGTCGTTGGATATTGTGGGTTTGTAAAACTATTTTTCGATAAAAGGTTTTTTGTTAAAAAAATGTTAAAAATCTTAAATTAAAGCGCATTTCACGACTAAGTTGACATCATTGGTTCTTGAAATATAGGCGATTAAAGTGTTTATACCTACTAAAATCATCTAACACGGCACCAATTGACTTTAAATAGAAAATTAGTTATTACTTGTTGATTTTTGTTTGTAGTACTTAACGGCTTCGAAACCCTACACTGAGCATGGCCCGACTTGCTCTTGCCCCGTTGAATATAATACTTATAAGCACCGATATTTTCTAGAACACATAATACTCGGTCGTTTAACATTTGGCATCATCTTAAGATCGCTTCTGACTCTCTTTAATGTGCTTTATCTAGTCTTTAATTGCTTATCGAAAGAACAGACAGCGGTTTAATATTAAAACCAAATAACCAACTACCTGCTTTGCCTGATCGTGCAAAATGTGGTTTTAGAATTATCAACAAGTATTTTTAGAGTTGTTGCTATTTCTGTAGCTCTGCCTACCCCACTCTGGGAATAAAGGCGTGATGTTATGTATGTATGTGTACAAATAACTAAGCGTGAAAATATCGCATGCACTATTAGACATTGCAAAATGTTTGAATAACTTGTCACCCTCTTAAATCACTGAAATTTGCTTGGAGAAAATACGTCATGGTTCTCATAATCATATAGCTTTTTAACAAGACAGCCACCGTTACTGTCCGACCATAATAGTTATTTGATGACACGGTGGCCTAGTTGGGAGTGACTCTGCCTCCGAAGCCAGCGGTCCTGAGTTCAAATCCCGGTAAGGGCAGACATTTGTGTGATGAGCGCGAATATTGGTTCCTGAGTCTTGGACGTTTTCTAAATATATCTATTTAAGTATGTATTTCTCTGTTTAAGTATGTTTATCGTTGTCTAGTACCCATAGTACAAGCCTAGAGCTTAGTTTGGGACTAGGTCAATTTGTGTGAGATTGTCTCCTGATATTTATTTATTATTAACTGAATAAGAATTGAGGCCCAATGTTATTTTTATCCGTTTGTATCTTGCATCTCCTTAACCTTGGGACTTAGTTACTGACATTACAAGGTCAATCTACCCGAAATGAACCGCAAAGGACACGGGGTTAAGTTTAAGATTTTCATTCGATGGTCTTTTAAGAAAACGGTGCACTTCCAATCAATTTTAATGCTCCTTTACTTTAATAGCTATGCATAAAAATTTATCGATAGTTAGATTTAACAAACGGTTTTAATTTGGTCTTTAAAGAATCAAAGCGGTGTTCTTTCACAAACGGCTTTCATTTTTTTTTATTAACCTGTTGATCAAATAAAATTTAAGTTCTAATTACCTTGAGTACTTGAGTATATAACAGAGATATCGTTATGTTATGTTACTTTATAGAATAAAAATATGTCAAATTGTTTCACTAATTAATGGTGGACAGATACGGAAAACACGACAGTAAGAGAGATAGGCTATCGTCGACTCGTTTGACGTGAACAGAGCGAGAGTGGTTAATTGGGTGTTTTATGAATCCTCAACTTGAGCGCGGCAGTTACATATTACCTACTGCCTGTTTATATGTAATATTATTGCTTGAGTACTTATTATTATTTGAGTTGAACTGTTGTAATACTAAATAAATAAATGTCAGGGGACAATCTCACACAAATTGACCGCGTCCCAGACTAAGCTCTAAGCTTGTACTATTGGGTACTAGACAACGATAAACATACTTATACAGAGAAATAACATATTTAAATACATATAAAACATCCAAGACTCAGGAACAAATATTCGCGCTCATCACACAAATATCAGCCCTTACCGGGATTTGAACCCAGGACCGCTGGCTTCGGAGGCAGGGTCGCTCTCAACTAGGCTAACGTGTAAAGGCGACTAATTGCAATTAAGTAGTTGCCGTCCTGAGCAGCTTCATGGAGTTGTACGAGATACGTGGGAGCCCGTGATATCCTTTATTTTAGATTTGCGTTTTTGTTGTAACAATTATCGTCCACCAAACAAAAACATTACAGAGAAATAGTACAATTTAAAAGACCCAGGTAGACAACAGATACAGTCAAGGTCATAAATATGTATACACTTTAGTACCTTGTCATTTTAATCGCTGTGACAATTTCATATGGCAGTTTAAACATGACGTTAATTAGACAAGGTATACATATTTATAACCTTGACTGTACTAACATACTTCTTAAGTATTTTTGTGTAAAACTAAGTATGTATTGATTTCATTTCATCATTCATAACTTAAGACCTATGTTGGTGGAGTGCCACGATTCCCCTCTATTAATTGCTAGATTCTTGACATCTTGATACGACACGACCTTAGCTTTCTCTTTCACTTGTTCACAGTAACTTCGTCTGCGTCGTTCTGATGTATCAGGTGTCATGGGCCTCTATTCGATAGTGTTATAACGATATCGCATTTGACGTGTTATAGAATCGTTTATGACACACTCGACATTATTGTAAATGGCATAAGAGTTATCAAAACGTTGACAATACGGAAACACGTCAAAAACGATATCGTTATTACCTTGTAGAATGCCAGTCCTGTCATCTTCCCTCTTCTATTTCTATCGTCTGTAACAGGCTTCTCTTTTCATTTACAATATTAAGTACTTCTTCATTTGTTTTTTCTCTGAGGATGGAGAGAATTATTTGGAAGGAAAATAAAACAAATGAGAATGTATTGATTTATTTGAGAGAATGTTTTTTTTAACTCTGTTGGTAATCACATTAAATTTAAAATGCTTATGCTATTAAGATGCAGTTAGCCTCCTTCTTTGGTATTAATATGGTTTATGGTGGTTTTTGACGACACGCTAGCCTAGTTGGGAGTGACCCTGCCTTCGAAGCTAGGGGTCCTGGGTTCAAATCCCGGTAAGGGCAAATATTTGTGTGATGAGCACGAGTATTTGTTCCTGAGTCTTGGATGTTTTCTATGTATTTAAGTATATATTTCTCTATATAAGTAAGTTTATCGTTGTCTAGTACCCATAGCACAAGCCTATTTTAGGGCTTAATTTGGGACTAGGTCAATTTGTGTGACATTGTCCCGTGATATTATTATTATTATTATTAATATAGACATTCATGGTTTTATAACTGATGGAGTTATCATGTTGTTGAGTGACTGCAGAATGGCAAACGCAATGTAGGACGTCCTCGGACTAGATGGAGTTTATGATGATTTTCGTGATTAATTAGTAAACTGATCTCGACTGCAATGCACGTCTGAAGATGCGACAAAACTGACAGCTTGACTTTGACGTACGAGTAACTTGTGATGGGCATCTCAACCAAGATGAGATTAATACGACCCAATAAATCAGGTGAATAATTACTGAAGTAGGTAGTCATTTAAAGGCGAGTTGAAACTTCGAGAGCATGATTAAGATTCTCGTTCCAAAAGGTCATTTTATTGATCTTTAAAAGAAAAAATATGTAGGATTGTATATTTTTTAAATGTTTGAACGTTTTTGAAATACCAAATTAAACTTAACTTAAATGCGATTCAATTAATTGTTGAAAGCCTAAAATAAACTTTCTCGGAATAAATCGGTCATAACTCTTTTTAGGGTTCCGTAGTCAAATTAGCTCAGAGAGTCTTAGTACTAGAAAGCTGTAATTTAGCATGAATATGCATATTAATAACGCCAACAAAGTGGTACAATAAAACGTAAATAAAACCGGCCTACACGTAACGTGGGGATTTTTTTTTTCGTGTACCCTTTAGTGTGGGGTGTTGTTGAAAAGATCTTTCAAAAACATTACGGGTTTGTGAAAACAGTTTTTCGATTAAGTAATCCGTTTATAAAATATTAAGGTTTAAAGCGCTATTTTTTGTTAGACTGAAGTGGGCTTCGGAACCCTACACTGAGCGTGGTCGGACATGCTCTTGCCCGGTTTTTTGATTTGTTGGTATGTCTGTAGCTCTGCCTACCCCACTCTGGGAATGAAGGGGTGATGTTATGTATGTATATAATTCGGTTATCCATTTCAAAGATCGATTTTTTTCAAAATGGCTAAAGTGGTAAAAAAATTAAAAATATAAAAACATTGAACTCTTAGCGAGACTCGCACTTGCCTTTAACGTTTTTCCGGATTATAAAGGAAATGCGATTTATTTACGAGGAAAGGTTCAAATCTCCGGCAGGTCACAAGTGTACATTACGGCCCCAACTCGAGACTGCCCTCTATAAATTACTTATAACGCAGCCTTGTGACGCCAAGGGTCAGTGACTTGAACAAAGGTATTTTACTTTAAAAGTTGCTGGGAACTTTATAGCATGGTAAAAGCCAATTATATATTAAAATTAACCTAATCTTATTTTTAGTGGTAGTAGGACCCTGTGCAGGGTCCGTCCAGATCGCTACCACCATCTTATCCATTAACCTACCGCCAAGCAACAGTATTCGCATTGTTGTGTTCCAGTGTGAGGATAAGACAACCGATGAAATTACTTGCATAGAAGCATCTTAGTCCTCAGCGTTAGCAACGCATTTGAGGTCTTAGGATTGCAGTCTTAAGGTTATATTGTTGAGAAATTAAATGTATATGGGTCTCAAATTCAACTTACAATCAAGTGACTTGAGTGTTCGTGTGCCTTCTCCTTATCATCAAAAAAACCTAATAGGTTTTATCGCATTTCAAAAAATCATTCAGTATATAGTTTTAGAAATATAACCTTTATAAAGGTATGATCAAGATTTATTTTTCTATTTTATTTTATTATATATATATATACTTACTTACTTACATATATATAAGTAACTGCCATCAGTCGGTAGCGAGTATAATCATTTTGGTTGTAGGTATTTAGGCAATTTGGGTATGGAGGCCATCGCCTCAACCAACCACTATATTAACGAGATTTGTTATCGTTTTAGTCTTCTCACGGTTTGGAAGGTGTCAAGCAATTGATAGCCAGTGAATTTAGGTGTATGGCTAAACATTTGGCATATCGTCTTGTGTGGTCTTTAATTTCCTCCTTTACATAATTATGATACCATCCCTTCCATATCAATAACATTGAGATTCCTATTAAGTCTCACGACACGAACAACTTTAAGCATTTTTTATTAAATCGTTACCGTACTACAAGAATAAAAACTTCCACGTTTTTTTAACTGAACACAGAAATGTATTTAATGTCTACACATGTATCGACGTCTAGTCCACATGGTATAAATAAGAGAGAGATTAGTTTGGGATTAAATTAATTTGTGTAATATATTATGTAGATACTAAACAAAGATTAAAACAAACAACATTGAAGACCTACTGGCTTGACTCTTATAATTGTGAACTGTTTTGTTTTCGCTGTTTCTGTAAACTTTTTTTGTACTTACGAGTATGTCTACCCGTTGACACTTTATGCTTTTTTTATTTTCCTCTATCACCCAAAGGTAAGCTGGATGAGATCCCTTAATTGAATAAGTTCGCCTTTGTACATTCATATCCTGTAAACATTGTATTTGAGTTTCTTTGTTATGTACAATAAAGAGTTTATTATACATACATACTAATTTAATAATGATAAGTTAACTAAAAGCATACGCGAGCGATAGGGTTTAGACTTGATACCTAGGGATTCGTCTTACCCTAATCCATCAAAATAACTTGCACATTAATATTAATTGTACAAGTAGGTAATATCACAAACTTGAACACAGAGACTTGAAACACATCAATCTAGTCCCAAACTAATACTTACCGTTCAAATGAGTCTAAAATAATAAGATTACCTATTCGTGTGGTTACCTTCAAGGGGGCAATTTTTGAAGCTCACCGAAGAAAAATGACTAATTTTAAAATCAATTTGTGCAGCGATTTCATCTACGAGCGGGCCCACCTTTTGGGTTTGATATCATAAAGCCTTTATCATATCAAATCTAAAAGGTCATTTCTCGTCGGTGAGCTTCAAAATTCTACCCCCAGATATAACCGACCCAGAAATAAATTTAGTGCAGGGTCCGTCCGGATCGCTACCACCATCTTATCCATTAACCACCCGCCAAGCAACAGTGTGTCTCATTGTTGTATTCCGGTGTGTGGATAAGACAACCGGTGAAATTACTAGCATAGAGGCATTCCATCTTAGTTCTCAGGGTTGGCAACGCATTTGAGGTCTTAGGATTATAGACTTGAGAATTCAAATGTCTATGAGTCTTAGATTCCACTTACCATCAGGTGGCCTGAGTGCTCGTGTGCATTCTCCTAATCATGAAAAAAAAAAAAAAAAAAACCAACACCGAGTGTAGTCTTCAGGATTATATTTCGTCCACAGTAATTATAATCGACGTGCATGCATGACTCGATGTATGAATGTGGAACTGAAAGTGATTAGTCAGGATCGTAGCAGGTGGAAAAAAGTGGTCTCTGCCTACCCCCTCTGGGGAACAGGCGTGATTTAACCTCGTGAGAAATGGTGTGCTATGCGGGGTACATAATCTAGCCAATACAGTTCGAACTTTATTTGAGTGAGTGTCAAGTTCATATTTATTTCAAGAACGAATGAAATTGAAAGGACAATAGGCAAAAATGTGTGGAACATGGTTCCGCTTCAATGAACATAAATTAAATGGGTAAGGACCAAATAGTTGGACCATAGTTTAAGCGTAGTTAACCATACAAACAACAAAAGTGGAAAAAGTTCCGTTGTGACACGAAAATTATCCCTACAAATGTATGGCTAATTTTCGTGTCACAACGGAAAAGTTTCATAGAAAATTTAACTGAGTGAGTTACCGTGGCCAACTTCTTGGTCCTTACCCTAATATCAATGGAAAGGTATTTTCATGTAAAGTAAAGATAGCCAGAGCGCATATATCCATTTGCTGTTCCTATTTAGGGTCATACACACTCTTAAAAAGAAAAGTTGTCTCTCCTGTGGTCAATAGTTAAAAGCTTGTGTGCATATAAGTTATGTTTTCATATGATAGGTGTAAAGCAGTCCTGACGGCGTTTTTGCGGGAATGGGCTTAGCCAGAAAATTATGCCTTCAAAACGTTAACTTTCGGTGTGTCCACAGAAAAGACGGTAACCTAAATCTGTGTATGACCCATTTATATAACATATTCAACGACACCACCATGATTGCTATTAAGCGGGTACCAAAATGCCCATTGTTCTTTATTTCCTTGCTGTAAGATTCAAATTCCCACCTACAAAAATCTCCCAGTTTGTAGTATGGCAGGCCTCACGAGGTTGTATGTATGATAACAAGCTTATATTTACATAACATAACATCACGCCTTCATTCCCAGAGTGGGGTAGGCAGAGCTACAGAAATACCAACAACTCCAAAAAGACTTGTTCATAATTCTGTAATCGCATTTTGCACAAACAGGCCAAGAAGTTTACTAGTGATTAGTGACAGGTTGCAAGCCCATCGCCTAACAGTACTATAAGCCTTCTTTTTTCCATTTTAATTAAAAACACGTTGCGTTTTTTTTCGCCGTTCTACCGTATGTCCTCTGGTGCCAAGTTCTATCATTAACATTTTCTTCCGTCACCAGATTGATCAGTTCAACACCTTTTTACTTCTTGTTTAATTAATAGTCATTTAAAACCTTACATTCCTCATCACCCTTAACAAAAAGATGGAATCTAAAATGATGTGAAATATATAGACATTAATTCTTGCGAAGTTCTCCTGTTTTGTCATCATCATCTCCTTGCCCCCCAATCATCTCAGCGTCTTTTTCTTCCACACACCCCTATAACCATTATATCAGCGGTCACTCCCTTCTTTCTCATATCTCTTCACAAAATCCCTCCATCTCTTTTTACAAGTGTTGTCAATCCCGATTCACCACAACAAGCATTTTAATTGCATGAGCTATATCTTAAACCTTCATTGAAAAATCTCTTCGGTACTCTGAAGATGGAGAATTGAAAAAGTTACGGTGGTCATATCTGGTCTTCAGCAGCACTGTTCGCATTGTTGTGTTCGAGTGCGAGGATAAACCTGTGAAATAACTACACACAGAGGCATTTGATTCCTCCGGCCGCGTGGTTCGACAACGTTGTCCGACTGACTAATCATACTATTAGAAATATTAGATCAAGAGGCGGTGCCAAGCGGCGTGTCATCGTGACGTCACATGGCGTGAGCAGTAGAGGACCGGTCGTGTCAGGTCGGCCAAACGGCAAACGGCAGAGCGCATTCACTTTGGCGGTGACTTTCGGACGAAACGGACGTATTTGATAGGCTGTGGAAACTTAGTGCTAGATTTGATTAGGTTTCATTTAATTAAATGTGTATAGGTGTTATTATAGAATCAAAGTGTTTTCGGTGATATTATTTTTATTTTGAAAACTACCCTTCCCTCCCTTCTGGTTCATTATATCAGAAGCAGGGATTCACCACGAAGCCTTGCTCGTTGTTATCTCTGATTAGTCATTTAAGTTTCAAGTTTTTAGTTTTAGTTCAGTGTTGTGCTGAGTCAGCAGAAACCGCAAGGCACTTTAATTTTATAATGACGGGACGCTCTTCCCGGTCTCATAAGAGATCTGATAGGTCATGTAGACACCGTAGTAGGTCACGGGAAGGTCGTCTTCATTCTCATCGTATTTCGCATAAGCGGCGCAGTGACAGTTCACGTACTGGATGTGTTGGTAGTCCTTACAATCAGGCATTTGACACGATTCTTGTTAGATTAAATGCAATTGAGGATAGACTTCCTACCTCTGAATCTGAACCGCCGCGTCCAGTGCGTGAGCGTCACACTCCGCCATTGCCTGTCGCTACTAGTGAAGCTGACGTGCCGGTTGAGTCTATTTGCGATACGACAAATAAGATTGTGAACGCGTTAACATCACTCATATCTAAACCTAGTCACTATTACATCTCAAATTTTGACCCCAATGTTCACGACTTCGATGTTTGGTGTGCAGAGGTTGACAAAGGACGCGAGATTAATCGATGGGACGACCGTGAGTGTTTGTCGCGTATAGGGCGGTGTCTTAAAGGCGATGCGCGTACGTGGCTAGACGATTGGGTGTCTAATGACCGTTCATGGACCAATTTTAAAGCAGATTTCCGGTCGCTCTGCCCTCGAAGCATCGATGTCGCGAATATTTTATTTGATGTGATGAAAACGGACTCTAATAGCTTTTCTTCATATGCTGAATATGCACGTAAGTCGTTGTTACGTTTGAGTATTGTGAAAGGACTATCGGATGACCTTATAACGGCGATTGTTTTTCGAGGTATCACGGATCCCCAGATCAAAGCAATTGCTTCTAACGCTAAATTACATCATAAAGACTTGGTAGAATTTTTATCTGTTTATACTAAACCTAAGACGGATTCTCGAGGTACCCGCAATTTTATTCGTTCGTTGAATCAAAGTTTATCTGATCCTCGTAAACATAAGATTTCAAAGCCAAATACTAAATGTTTTAACTGTGGTGACATCGGTCATAAGAAGTTTCATTGTCCTAAGAGACAGAAAACCGACTCTAACCAACCGACCACAACCTCCGTAGCACCAAGTAAAACTCCCATGACATGTACCTACTGTAGCAAGCTAGGGCACGCTGCTGATAAATGTTTTGCTAAACAACGCGCCGGGTCTAAAGCTCAGGGTAGTAGCAATGTAAATTTTTGTCAAACGACACCCGATGCAGTGATGCCATGACAGCAGTAATTGATAAGGTTTCTGTCGACGTTTTAATTGATAGTGGTTCCGATATCTCCTTGATTACTGACGCGTTGCTTAAACATCTAACGTGCAGAAAAGTTCCATCATATCGGCTAATGCGTGGTATAGGTAGTCAGGAGATAGAATCTACCTGATATGTAACGACCGTGGTTGAGTTCCCTGAGATATCCATAGAGGTGGATCTATTTGTAGTGCCTTCCAATTGTATAAGTGCGCCCTTATTGTTAGGGACAGACGTTCTAAATCGTAAGGGGGTCGCTTACATACGTACGTGTAACGGACAACGCCTGACAAGGGTAGATAGTGCAGCTCAGGTACATCACATACGCGATTTAGAATCTGATTTCATAAATACACCTTTGGTAGGCGAGGAGAAAAGTCGTTTACTTTCACTAATTAATCAATTTTCTAATTATTTTGTTACTGGAACAGCTACATCGACGGTCAATACTGGCAGTATGGAAATAAAATTAAATAGTGATGTTCCTGTGCACTATCGTCCCTATAAGCTTTCGGCTGACGAAAAGTTGAGGGTTCGTGACATTGTAAGCGATCTGTTGAGTAAAGGAATCGTCCGAGAGTCGCAGTCGGAGTACGCGAGTCCTATCATACTCGTCAAGAAGAAAGACGGGTCGGATAGGCTGTGCGTCGACTATCGCGCATTAAACGCAATCACCATTAAAGAAAGATTCCCCTTGCCCTTGATTGATGACCACATAGACAAGTTAGGTAACAGTAAATATTTTACGAGTTTGGATATGGCCACTGGATTCCATCAGGTGCCCCTTAAGGACGATGAATCAATTAAGAAAACTGCCTTCGTCACGCCGGAGGGTCATTTTGAATATCTGAAAATGCCCTATGGTTTGACGAATGCACCGGTGGTTTATCAAAGGATTATATCCGAAACTTTAAAACGCTTAGTTGATACTGGCAAGGTCCTTAATTATATTGATGATGTGCTGGTCTTATCAGATTCGATAGAGGAAGGGCTAGATCTATTACGTCAGGTGCTCCTTTGCCTTACAAGCGCGGGCTTTTCTATAAATTTGAAAAAATGCACCTTTTTAGAGACTGAAGTCGAATATTTAGGAAGACTCATCAGCCAAGGTCAGGTACGACCGAGTCCTAGGAAGGTAGAAGCTTTATTAAGGTCACCTAAGCCCGCGAATGTTAGGCAAGTGCGGCAATTTTTGGGTCTAGCCGGGTATTTTAGACGGTATATACCTTATTATGCAGTTAAAACCGCTAGCATTGCAAGGCTTACTAATAAGGGTCAACCGTTTATCTGGGGTGAAGAACAAGACGCAGCACGTAATTTCATCATTTCTTGTTTAACGGAAGAACCCGTACTTGCAATATTCGACCCAAAGTTGCCCACTGAGCTTCACACCGATGCTAGTTCGATTGGGTATGGTGCGGTTTTGCTACAGGAGCACGAGGGTAAACGTAAGCGCGTCGTCGGTTATTTCAGTAGAGCAACTCATGGCGCGGAGTCTCGATATCACAGCTACGAGCTTGAGACTTTGGCCATAGTGAAAGCATTGCAACATTTTCGCCACTATCTTATTGGCATTGAATTTAAGATAGTGACAGATTGTAACTCACTAAAATTAACCGAACGAAAGAAAGATCTCATCCCACGAGTAGCTCGTTGGTGGGTTTACTTGCAAGACTTCCGTTTCACCATTGAATATCGAAAGGGTGCTCTCATGCAACATGCCGACTTTTTAAGTCGAAATCCAGTAATGTGTCACACATTCGTCGCCCTAATAACTGGGCCCAAATTGCCCAGACAGCTGATTCTGAGACACAAGAACTGATGGAGAAGTTAAGAGACGGTCAGTTGGATTCATCCCGATATGTTGTTAAGAACAACCTTTTATACTACAAGTACAGTCCTTTTGGCGCGGAGTCGCGCCTCCTATGCTTTATCCCAAAAGGTCACAGATTGAGCCTCCTACGCGTCTTTCACGACGATCATGAACATATTGGCATGGACAAAACCGTCGACTTGATTCTCCGTCATTTCTGGTTCCCGAGCCTAAGGCAATTTGTAAAAAAATACATTGGCCATTGTGTGGTTTGCTTATCCCATAAAAAAATCCCTCGAGCTCCCCACCAGCCCATAGAATCTTGGACTAAACCTGAGTGTCCCTTCTCCACTGTCCATATGGATGTGTTAGGTCCTCTATCTGAGTCGAATGGATTCAAGTACGTTTTAGTACTAGTAGATGCATTTTCAAAATTCTGCCTCCTATATTCATTACGTAGACAGGACACTGATGAATTAAAGCGTGTATTCACAAACGCCCTTTCCCTATTCGGTACACCTTCTCTAATTGTAACCGATCGGGGTAGAATGTTTGAAAGTTCCGGGTTTCGGAATTGGGTCTCTGGGTTGGGATGTGCCACACATTTAATAACGCCTGGCATGCACCAAGAAAATGGTCAGGCTGAGCGTTACTGCCGGTCTGTTCTAAACCTGTTACGTGTCGAGGTAAATAATAAAGGCAGTAGTTGGTCCGACACTTTATGGAAAATTCAGCTAACCCTTAATATCACTAAACAAGCCACCATTCAGACTTCACCCATGCAGCTTTTAATTGGAGTCGAAGCAACCACACCTGTGTTGAGAGCGCTAGTGAGGGATGTAGCATTGGAAGGCACACGTGTGAACCGTGAAGCACTGATGACATCAAGGCGACAATATGCTTCGGAACTCTTGGAAGCAAACCAGACCAGACAAGATGAATTCATCAATGAAAGGCGGAAGCCGCCACTTGTATATGCTTTGGGCGACTTCGTGTTCGTCAACAAAAGCTCACAGAGTTCCGGCAAGATGGATTCCGGCATGAGGGGTCCCTATAAAATAATCCAGCAGCTCCCCCATCACCGATACGAGTTGGAGCTCTTGGCGGGGTCCTATGGCAAGAGGACTCAGGCAGCGGCGGAACACATGGTTCTGTGGCGCGGAGAGTGGACGCCGGATTCGTGTGCAGCCTTTTTCATCGGTGGTGAGTGATTGAGAAGCCACGTGCGCTTGCCTCATGGCAGCTACCTATGGCGTGTGCTTCTAGTATATATTTTTTAGCAGCCACGTGCGCTTGCCTTACAGCAGCTACCTATGGCGTGTGTTTTGATGCTTGAGAAGCCACGTGCGCTTGCCTCATGGCAGCTACCTATGGCGTGTGCTTCTAGTATATATTTTTTAGCAGCCACGTGCGCTTGCCTTACAGCAGCTACCTATGGCGTGTGTTTTGATGCTTGAGAAGCCACGTGCGCTTGCCTTACAGCAGCTACCTATGGCGTGTGTTGTGATGCTTGAGAAGCTACGTGCGCTTGCCTCACGGCAGCTACTTATGACGTGTGCAATATTTCTCAAGGGAGGTTACATACCTCGCAGCCACATGCGCTTGCCTCATGGAAGCTACTATGGTGTGTGCTGGCAGCCTATACTGTCTGGTATAGTTTTACTCATCGATTCCGTACTGTTAATGTTTGCATCATTTGTATACAAAACTGTTAGATAGCAATGTTCATGCACTGGTCACAAGTGTTTGAGTGCACACTTACAGTTGTGATACGGAGCAGTTAATTGTTATCGCCAATTAGACTATGGCATGTGTAATCACGATGATGTTTTTTTTTAGATGACGATGATCCTGACAATCCCCAAGACGATCAGGACCCTTCCAGACGAGATGCGGCCGGGGACGCCTCGCCGTCAGGAGAGGCCGTATTAGAAATATTAGATCAAGAGGCGGTGCCAAGCGGCGTGTCATCGTGACGTCACATGGCGTGAGCAGTAGAGGACCGGTCGTGTCAGGTCGGCCAAACGGCAAACGGCAGAGCGCATTCACTTTGGCGGTGACTTTCGGACGAAACGGACGTATTTGATAGGCTGTGGAAACTTAGTGCTAGATTTGATTAGGTTTCATTTAATTAAATGTGTATAGGTGTTATTATAGAATCAAAGTGTTTTCGGTGATATTATTTTTATTTTGAAAACTACCCTTCCCTCCCTTCTGGTTCATTATAATACTATTTCAAAATCAAATTTAACAGAGTCGACGGAACTACGCTGATGCGTGAAGATCTAGGCGCATTACCGTGTTTATCACGTAACGAAACGTGGATAAAACATCCGTCACTTTCTGACAAGCACAGTGCGAGAGTGACGGATGCTTTATCCACCGCTATAAACGTATGTGTGGTGAATAGTTAAGAGTTTGTGTGCATATAAGTTGTTTTTATATGATAGGTCTAAAGCAATCCTAAAGATGTTTTTGCGGGAACGGGCTTAGCCAGAAAATTCGTCCTTAAAATTTTCGGTGTGTCCACAGAAAAGACGGTAACCTAAATCTGTGTATGACCCGTGTATACGGGACCTGATTTACATTTGAATTACAATAATAATGTAACGATAAAGTTTACTTTAGATTCCATTGCCTCGTTTATTCCACTCACTCAATCCATTTGTTCTCCCAACAAAGCAACTCTATAACATTTTCGGTGTACTCAGTAAATTCAATTGTCTGAACAATTTCCTTAGTTCGACATATGCGGGGAGTTGTATCGTATTTAGACTTACTCTACCTACCTATGTGTTCTACCTACACTGGGTTATAAAGTTTGATTGATAACTTGCTGTTGTATGTATGTAAAATATTTATTCTACGTAAACAATTACAAGTTATTTGCATCAATATAGATAATACGGCGAACTTATCCCATATGGGGTCTCTTCCAGTTAACCCTGAAGTCAAATATGCAAGGACAATGCAGGATAGACACATGAACAAAAATATAGTACATATACCAAGAAGCAGATAAGAAGAAAAAGCAAACTGCTTTAATAAAATACATTCATAGATAATTAGATATACTAATATATATAACCACATCCGTGAACAGCAATTAAAGTCCACAACAGAGCTAAGGATCAACACCAATTTAGCCATAACTTATCCTCCAGTCCTCCTGTTATGATCCCATTGGTATGACCCATTGAGAGATTGGAGTTAAAGTGCATTTGAAGGGTCTCTATCGTTTGACCGAATTACATAATATGTAATTCGGTCAAACGATATATGTATGGCATTATAAATTATGTCATATTATGACATAATTTATAATGCCATCACAATAATGTGCCATAATATTCATTTACCATAAAGGCATTTTCTCAGAAACCGTAAACTATTCAGAATTGTAATAAAACAAACCTCACCTAACCTATTGGACTCTATACGATGGCATGTAAAAATTAACTTAAAGGTTTACCAATTCAGAAAAATGCCTGTATGGCAAATGAAATTGTGGTATGTGAAATTAGGGAAGATGAAGGTTATAGCCAGTGACCATTATGGCAAATGAAATTATGAAAAATGAAGGGATACTGCATTTGAATCCGTCAATGGTTTCGAGTAAGCCTTTTAATTTTAAAATGTTCACTCTAGTTCCTGGATTTGTAAGTGGCGGTGTGTCCGGACAAGTTCAAAGAAAAAGCCGAGGAACGTGCAGTGTGTATTATTATATTTACTCGAATCCATTTAGGCCCTACTTCCCACCCTCATAAATTTTACCGAGTACAAGCTAAGAAGCTGATTTTTAGGGTTCAGTATCCAAAGGGTAAAAATGGGACCCTATTACTAGGACTCCGCTGTCCGGCTGTCTATCTGTCTGGCTGTAAGTATCTCATAAACCATGATAGCTAGGCAGTTGAAATGTTCACAGATGATGTATTTCTGTTACCGCTATAACAACAAATAGAAGAGCGTTTCTCTTTTTTTTGCCACTAGTTTTCAAAATTGACAAAAAACCAAAATATCACTAATCATATAGTTTATGAACGAAATTCGATAGAATATTTCATAAAGTTTTAGATTTTGTGCAAGTGACCGCTTTTTAATAGGTTTAAATGATGAAAAATCGCAAAATATCAAGGGTAAGGAGAATATTGGTTCTTATTGTGTTACTTTTTCTTTGATTAATATCATAAAAAGGTGCACAATTTATCCCTTAATGTTGGTGTTTTATAAAAAAATACTATAAAAGTAATGTAATCGTGTGAAAATATTCTATCAAATTATAAATTATCTTTGAAAATTTGGTACAGATTCTTTTTCTGTGTTACCTTGACCTAAAATTGCCCTTATAGTTTTGTTTCTATGTAAAGTAAGCATATCTGAATAAGTTTTTGTATATTGTATTACGATTGCGTTTTCATGTGTTTTATTAGTAGCCCAATTATTTCTTTTTATAAAATATAAATGAAATAAAACGAAAATAACGACGGTAAAAATGTTGGGACAGTAACAAAGAAAACCATTGGTAACAAAGGAAGAAAAGTAAGGGTATGTGTATAATGAACCTCAATATTAAGTTTTATACAATTATTTTATGAAGAGGTGAAATTGATGAAATAAAACAACGATTGATTGGTAGTGTTTTTTTTATTGCACCAAAAATAGTTGTCTAGTTGACTTTTCAGACGACTTTCGTACTGAAAAAGTTTCAACAGTTTTCGTCGGAGAGCTTGATATATTCGCACTTTGTTTACATTTTTTTTTAATTTCTGTAGTTGTTTTTGTTTTTTCCATTTATTTCGTATTATAGTTTTTTCTTTTTCTGTCATTTCACGTATTTTTTATATTTGTATTTTAACTTCATCCTTTCAAGATTTTTTTTCTTTTGTTCTACAAGCTTTTCTGGATTATTTATTTTTAACCGTTCTCTGTAGCGTCGCATCTTTTCAGCCCCAGAAATCTTGGTAGGTTGCTCTGACAATTTTTTTAACACTATACAACAATGAAAACTAGCCTTTATTATTTTCCTCTTAGTGTAACTTAGCTTTCCTTTGATATGTTGCCACTCAAAAGTAACACAAAAAGAAGTTACACAACACGTGTTCAATGTTTTAAAAAAATAAATCCGGGCTTGTTTTATGGAAAATGTTCTATGACTTTATATCAAAGTGTTCGTAATAATATTAACTATCCTAATAAGTAACCAAATATAAGTAAATTATCTAACTTATCTCCTAAAATCACAAGTACACAATAGGAAATATATTGGTCACAATACCTACGCACGTGCTCTCTTCAGTTTTTCTGAATGACAACTAACCGCAACCACATGGCCGCGTGGGAAGTGACATTTGTTTGTGTTGCCCATCGCAAATAATAAGTCTTGGTAGTTTTTAGTTTAATATAAGCTAGTAAAATGGGGAACACAATAGGAAATTACTTTCGGAACATTTCCTGGGACAAGAGTTAAAAATTAAATTCTACCATATTACTGGTGTTAACTCAACAAAGTAGATGAAAAATGAATCTTAATACTACTAAGCATAGATTAAAATTCAAAAGTTCATATAGGTTCATTGACCATCATGAAGATATTCCAATGTTAAGTTATGGATTTTACGATGGGACAGTCGTTTTTTCATACTTAAACAAAGTAGAGGTTTCGTTTTTTAATAAATTTTAAATAAATGCCAAGCTTTATATGTATTGTAAAATCATTTTTAGTGTGCTTATAAAACGACGAAGAAGTAAAAAATACAAACTCCTTTACTTATATACATTAAGTATTTCATTTTTAAATGCAAAGTCATGGGACACTGCAAAATGTGCTAGTGGCAAAAAAAAAAGAAACGCTCAGAATAAAGTATATATTTAAGAGTCCCTACAAAAAAAGTGAGTTTTTCGCCGATTTTTGTTCGAGTTTAATAACGGCCACAGGTAGACGCTTGAAATACTTACAGAATATTTAGTTGTATATTCAAACCAAAAAAATAGACCCCTAGCTTCGTAGGTAGTGTCACTACCATCTAGGCCAACGTGTCATCCCTTCATCAATTGTTTCATATATACGTACATACATAACATCACGCCTTCATTCCCAAAGCTGGGTAGGCAGAGCTACAGAAATGCCAACCACTCTAAAAAACTTGTTGGTAATTCTATAACCACATTTTGCAAAATCAGTATAAGATGTTTCCCAGTGTTTTTATTAGTGACAGATTGCCAGCCCATTGCGTAACAGTACTACAAGCCTTTATTCCCTTAGTCGCCTCTTACGACATCCACGGGAAGACACGGAATGGCACTATTCTAACCCGGCAACCACACGGGGAAACTTGTTTAATATTCCATGTCAAAACAATAGGTACAATAAATACGCCACCTCACAAACGGCAAAGTAACATTAAATTTCTGTTTATCAAAACATTTTATGTGCAAATTGAGTCAACTCAAATTAATGGTATTGTATTAGTTTGGCCTACTGATAATTTATTAAGTTCAAATCCGGTGGGCAACCCCATCTATTTCGCGCGGTCTGGTGAAATATTCGCAACGTATTCCCTTCACAAATATAATTCAGTTGTGTATGGATGGCTGAAATTTTGGGATATTAATATCATGTCTAGTCTTGTTGGCTTTTCAGCTGCTACATTATGAAATTAAAACGTTATTTGAGGGTAATTCGGTTTTAGGTGAATTGCTTAGTAATTTGGTTTATAGTAAGCATAATTATTAGGCATGATTTATTATGTTTATTAAAATCAATCGACTATTTATTATGTGGTTTTTTTTTTGAGTCCGTGTAAAAAACTACTTACCTCCGAAAAACTAGAATTATAAAATACTGGAATCCTCAAACTAGACATTTAAATTAATTTATGTTTTTGTATAATAATACAAACAATACAACACATATTGTGAACAGTATGGGACTTTAATTGTTGTGCCACTATGGAACCCTGTCATAATGACAGCGTCAAACCAGATGAAAGACAGCTAAAATTAATAACTAACGCTGTCATTATGACAGGGCTCTATAGTAACAACAATTAAAGTCCTTGACCGTACCCTATATCTAATTATAGGGTACGGTCAAGGACTTTAAATGTGATGTTTTGGGAATCTTGTAAATCGAGTAAGTATTTTGTTATATTGTATGTATATTGTTCAATTCCAGGTTGCAGAGTTAGAAAAGTTTCACTTCATGTCTTCCCTTCGATGTCGTAAGATGTGACTAAGGGAATAAGGGTTTGTAGTACTGTTAGGCGATGGACTTGCAAACTGTCTTTAACGTACTAGTAAACTTCTAAGCCTGTTTGTGCAAAATATGGTAACAGAATTATAAACTAGTTTCTTTAGAGTTGTTGGTATTTCTGTAGCTCTGCCTACCCCACTTTTAGAATGAAGGCGTGATTTACTAATATATAGATAATACTAGAATTTACATACACACCTAGTATGTATGTAAATTCTAGTATTTTCGGAATCGGAGCGAAATAATATCATCGAGATAAAGCTAGTATATAATATTATATTATAACCTAGCGGCCTACCAGCGCTTTTGGCCCCGCTGCAATTTCCCACATTCTCGACGGCCTTTTCATTTTTGCAGAAAGAACTTGTCCTATAACGAATACGACAAACACATAAACATACAATTTGGTGCAGTCGTTCGGAAGTTATGCGGTACATACATTTCAGTGATAAATTTCTATTTATATAAAAGATAGATAGATATCAATGTAATTTTGTCAGTTTGTTACGTTTTCACGGCTAAACCGTTGAACCGATTTCGAAGAAATTTAGAATGAATCTCCAAGCAAACCCCGAGAAAGGATATCAACTAATTTTTATCGAGAGTAGCGTTAAACCATTTTTACGTAGACGGAGTCGCGGGCAAGTGGGTCAGATCAATTAATGCTAAGCATACTCTTGACCTCGTTTATTGATAAGGGTAGCCAAATAATGTTAAAAGTCACAAGTAAATGTTCTCTTTAGCAGTTACCTTCTCACTTTTACCCATTTAAACATATTGTTACGTACGTGGGGGTAGGTAACTGATAGAAATGCACGACACACAGATAATTGATTTATTAACAAAATAATTGATTTGTTAATAAATCAATTATCTGTGTGTCGTGCATTTCTATCAGTTACCTACCCCCACGTACGTAACAATATGTTTAAATGGGTAAAAGTGAGAAGGTAACTGCTAAAGAGAACATTTACTTGTGACTTTTAACATATTTGGCTACCCTTATCAATAAACGAGGTCAAGAGTATGCTTAGCATTAATTGATCTGACCCACTTGCCCGCGACTCCGTCTACGTAAAAATGGTTTAACGCTACTCTCGATAAAAATTAGTTGATATCCTTTCAGAAGAGAATTAAGAGCAGACTTTAATTAACACACTCACTTAATCGTTACAAACAATTATCGCACAATAAACTTAGATGATCGCTCGGTTCACTCGTAGGTACGCACTGTTCGCTCTCCAAGTAAGTAATGAATCGCCGCACGCGCGCCTCGCCTTTTATACTCCCGATTGCCGAATGTTCCAGAATGCCTTCTCGAATGACCGATGGACCTTGACCCGCCGGGGACGTTCGACAATGGAAGGTTCTACTCTTTACGGCCTTGTATTACAATAGCGACGGCCTTGGCCTTGAACTCGATTGAACTAGTTAACAATAGGCATATCCTTGAGCTGGCGCGTCGATTCTAATCTACCTACCTAACCTAACCATACCTACTCGTAGCAATATTACAATGGCAACTCAAACTTGATGTTAACGCGACATGGTACAAAAAAGATCATTTATTAATGGCGTTGACGCTGCTGTGACGGAACACGCCACTAGGGATTCAACTGTGCATATTACAAGCATCTCGTGTCTCATGTTTGAAGATATTTCTGCTTCAAAAAAGGTCAGATGTATTTGCCTGGTCCGCAGGGACGCAGTGGCTGCGGAAGGGTCTAGATAATATTTTACATATGTAACGTACAAGTGAGAGTCACGTGTAACGAGACAGAGACAAAACTATGTGTATTGACGACACGCTAGCCTAGTTGATAGTGACCCAGCCTTCGAAGCTAGGGGTTCTGGGTTCAAATCCCGGTAATGGCAGATATTTGTGTGATGAGCACGAGTATTTGTTCCTGAGTCTTGGATATTTTCTATGTATTATAAGTAAGTTTATCGTTGTCCCACAGCACAAGCCTAGAGTTTAGTTTGGGACTAGGTCAATTTGTGTAACATTGGCCGGCCCGTTATATTTATTTATTTATTTACATGCAGTGAAACCAAATCAAAAATAAGACTAACTTCATACAACCTCTGGATTAAGCAAACTCCTCCCAGACTATTAAATTTAACAGTGTTAAGTTAACACAAACAAACAGACGAAGCGGGTCCACTATGAGCATAAAGGCAAATACTAATGTTGTTTAGGACAAAATATGAGGCACACGGATTCCCGGCACAAACACAGATAAGCCAAGCAATCACGTTTAGTAATTAATAGTTTTTGACGTTACTCTAGTCGAGGGCAAAGAAAGAGTCAGGACAGGGTGCGCCGAAAATCATATAAAATTGCAAATTAGATCGTAATGATCACTTTAAAAAAGTCTATATTAATCATGGACCTGTTCTTGTTTTAGGTTAGGTTTGTTTTATAAACGTCCTAGAGCGGTTTCAGCAAAATTCACTTTAGGAGTTGCGATGATTATGAATAATAATTATGAAAGACAAAAAATTTGGCAAAATTTTTCGGAGAAATAATGAGTAACAAATCGTTATTTGTATGAAAATTCGAAAGACCAATTTTTATATGAGCCAATACGCACCCGTGAGGACAGTCTACGATTTAGTCAGCAGACATGAAAACCTAACTTATAATTCTTCTTTTGAAGGACACTCAAAAGAAGAATTATAAGTTAGGTTTTTAAGTAAAGGATCATCAAAAAATATGAGTATAATGTGGTTATTACTAAAATTATAGTTAAAAGCAATAAAAAAGTGTCACTCCGTGCAGAATTTCCATGGAAAGTGACACGTTTTCATTGTTCCTGAGTATATACATGTGAAATTTTGCTTAGTAAAGGGTTCCAAAACATAAAAATCAACAAGTAATAACTAATTTTCTATTTAAAGTCAATTGGTGCCGTCTAAGATGATTTTAGTAGGTATAAACACTTTAATCGCCTGTATCTCAAGAACTAATGATGTCTCCTTAGTCGTGATATTTTTCCTTTAAAATTCGTTATATGCCCTTTCATTTAAGGTTTTTGTTATTTGTAGTTTTGGCTGTGGGGGGGGGGGACTTGAGTCAAACAAAAATTATCGCTTTAAAGCTTAATATTTCATTAACGGATTACTTAATCAAAAAACTGTTATCACGTGACGGAAGGACGGACGGATATGGCGAAACTGTAAGGGTTCCTAGTTTGACTACGGAACCCTAAATTTTTTGTCAAAAGCAATGAAAACGGGTCACTTAGTTCTGAAATACTATGCAAAGTGGCCCGTTTTGATTGCTCCTGAGTGTAGTACCCGTCGAAATTACGAGAAAATTCTACGTTATAAAACGCAAGTAATATTATAAAAGAAAAACTTATTTTGATAATATCTCGGTCAGTAGATCATAGTCCCTTGTTTTTTTGCCAATCCCTATTATTATTTTTCCGTTTTCTATTATAGGCTTAATCGAGATGGCTTTTATTTCATAAATCTGATATTTATCGTACATAATACAATAGATTTTTCATCTCCATCTTTTGTTTGTCATAGACGAAGTTCCAAATCAAACAATGACTGACATGTTATTCCTTTATGAGGCGGAAGTACAATAACAAAATGAATTCCCATTTTTTGTAACAATATTAGAAGCTGCTGATAAATTTCATTCGTCAATCTTTTTTAGGGTACCTCCCCTACACGTAACGTGGGGATGCATTTTTTTTTCTCGTCTACCATATAGTGTGGGGTATCGTTGGATAGGTCTTTCAAAAATATATCGGGTTTGTGAATACAGTTTCTCGATTAAGTAATCCGTTTATGCAATGTTAAGCTTTAAAGCGCTAATTTTTGTTAGACTCAAGTGTCCCCCCCCCCTACAGCCAAAACTACAAATACTAAAAATCTGAAATAAATCTTAAATGAGAGAACATATAACCAATTTTAAAGGAAAACTATCACGACTCACGATTAAAGTTTTTATACCTACTAAAATCGTCTAAGACGGCACCAATTGTCTTTAAATAAGAAAAATAGTTATTACTCGTTGATTTTTATGTTTGTAGCACTTAACGGCTTCGGAACCCTACACTGAGCATGCTCCGACATGCTCTTGCCAGTTTTTTTTCCGTTTTAGGCATCAGGTTTGAAAATAACTCTTTAACTTCAACTCATAAATTTTCCTCTTTTGTCTGCCGGAGAGTCGTCATGTCGAGCGCTTTTGTCGATTCTATTCAATATATCAGTTTTCAAATATCGTGTATTTACCTACGTGAAATACCGTATTCCGAACTGTAAATAATCGTACCTACTCGATATTTACCTTTTTTGTATCGGAGCACGTGTATACATAATTAATTTCTTTACTTCGCTATACACATTGTATTATAATAATATTTATAATGTTCATGTGATTGAAATACGCTGCATTCGAAGTTATTCGCGGCTCGAACTTGTTCCAGCTCATATCTGTGTAGGGCATGAGAAATTTAAAAGCAGCGCACAAGCGGGCGATTATGTTTATCTACGAGTATAATATAAAATTAATCGCAAAATGTGTTGGTAAGCGCATAACTCAACAACGCATGGACCAATTTTACCAATTCATTTTTTATTGTGTTTGTTACGGTTCGGGTTCAAATCTCGGTAAGGGCAAATATTTGTGAGAGGAGCACGAGTATCTGTTCCTGAGTCTTGGATGTTGTCTATGTATTTAAGTATTTATTTTTCTATGTAAGTATCTTTATCGTTGTCTAGTACCCATAGTACAAGCCTAGAGCTTAGTTTGGGACTAGGTCAATTTGTGTGACATTGTCCCGTGATATTTATTTATTATTATTTATTTTGATAAGTTATCGCTTTTTTTGGTTCATAGACTGGGGTTATACATTTCTGCCCATCCTCCTTTGGTTTTGTTCTATAATGTGTGTGAATTCACAATGTTTCTCTCTTAAAATAGATAAATAAATATCACGCGACAATGTCACACAAATTGACTTAGTCCCAAACTAAGCTCTTGGCTTGTACAATGGTTACTAGACAACGATAAACTTACTTAAAGACATGGAGAAATAAATAAACTTAAATACATCGAAAACATTCAAGACTCAGGAACAGTTACTCATCACACAAATAATTGCCCTTACCGGGATTAGAACCCGGGACAGCTAGCTTCTAAGGTAGGATCACTACCAACTAGGCCAACGACGTGTTATCAAAACTACTACAAATAACTAAATGCAATTTATAACGACACGACTAGACGTACTTCTTAAAATCGTAACATGAACAGGCAGCTTTACATAAAGTAGCTCGCAGTAGTTGTTGGGTTTAGTTTAGTCGAAAATGCAGCTCGACGCAGCTCGTGCGGAATTAATTTAATGAACTAACTTTGATTCTATTCAGTTCTATTTTAGGAGTATAAATAGAATGTCACTCTTATTATGTGTTGGATATATTTTTTATATATTTTAAACAAATTTATTTAGTTAGTTCACAATATCACATATGCATGTATGTATATAAACACTTAATTGTACTAAAACAGAAATTCAAAAACAATTTTTACAGTATAGGAACGTACAAAGGCGAACTTATCCCTTTAAGGGATCTCTTCCAGCTAAGCTTTGAGTGATTGAGGAAAATAAGAAAGCAAAAAGTGGTAACGAGTAGACATGAGTATAAAGTAAAGTTTACGAAAACTCTATGAGCTAAATTTGAGACCTAAGATAATGAATAAACACTAACACAGATATAATGAATTATAAAAGTAAGAATAATAAATATCAGCATAATAATATACACGTACTTATATTTATAAGTTTCACCATGTCCGTCCGTCCGCAGCCTAGCGCAGAGACTCTTAGTACTAGAAAGCAGTAATTTGGCATGAATATGCATATTAATCACGCCAATAAAGTGGTACAATTAAATGCGAAAAGGCGTACCTCCCCTACACGTAACGCAGGGATAAAAAAAAATCTCGTCTACCATATAGAGTGGGGTGTCGTTGGATAGGTCTTTCAAAAATATATCGGGTATGTTAAAACAGTTTCTCGAGTAAGTAATCCGTTTATGAAATATTTAGCTTTAAAGCGGTAATTTTTGTTAGAGTCAATTGTCGTCGTCATCCCTCCCCCCTCCCCTACAGCCAAAACAAAAAAATCTGAAAAAAAAAGCGTTAAATGAAAGCGAATATAACGATTTTAAAAAACTGTCACGGCTAAGTATACATCATTAGTTCTTGAGATACAGGCGATTAAAATGTACCTACTTAAATCATCTAAGACGGCACCAATTGACTTTAAATAGAAAATTAGTTATTACTTGTTGATTTTTATGTTTGTAGTACTTAACGGCTTCGGAACCCTACATTGACCATGGTCCGACATGCTCAATGTTTTATTTTAAATTTTTCAATGGTTGACTATAATAGATAAAAAAAATCCAACACTTCTCTTAATCCAAATCTTTTTTGTTACAAACTTTAAATTTAGAAGGCAAACCAAACATCAACATCGATCTCATCCTATTACAAAACAAAATTATAAGCACCAGCCATTTCCCTACAACACAAATACAAACAAATCTCATAACTTGCAAACTCTCGTCCATATATTATAATGATAATGAAAGCAAGACACATTTGACTTTAAGCATTTTAAGAGAAACCTCATCAAGTAGCTAATCCAAGAATTAAGAGATAATCAAGATGGATGGCCTGTTGATGGCGTGTTTCAGCAAAGGTGCTTCCTCAGGGAGATACCCGCTTTCAAGGACTCCGAACCAAAAAACTCACCCTTAAGTATCTCAAATACGGTTGGATTTTGTGAGACGTGATGTAACCGACGTGAGAGTTGTGATTTTTTCAGATTATCTCGCAGAGGCATCCAAGGATGCAATAAGTCTTGTACAAGGGTTTTGGAATACGCGGAAGGTTCGTTCGTTAGGGTTGTGTTTGTGGCATTGAACTGGTAATGTAATAGTTATTTTGGGAACGTTATACATTTTTAGTAGAATATACTCGTAATAGAATAGTTTTTCGATAATTTTTGGACAATTACATTTTAGATTTTATATTTCACCATACCGACAACGACAGGTGACAGTTGCCATTCAATATACAGGCGCAGCTTTTATGAAACTCAGTGATCTTTCAACGTGTTAACTTTGCAATGTATACCGATTTGTCACCTGTCACGTGACATTGTCACGATGGTGAAATAGGGGCGAAAGACACATTACAGATGATGATATTTGATATCCAGTTTTGATCAGGGCTAATTGGATAACGCGATCACTAACCACTTTATATAATCCCAAATTTAAAAAAATACCAAGTACCTGAAGGGTCTTAGAATATTGGTTAGCATTCAAGAATATACCTAAGCTAAAACGCGACTGCAGCCAGCGAACGTGACTGGTTTAAAAAATACCGGTGGTTACCGGTTTATTTCGGTTTTGCTCCGAACTTTTCAAGGGAACCCAATCGTTTTGAGAACTTTAAATTAACCTTAATTAACCGGTTTAATCCATGAGCGGTGAGTCGGGAAACCAAAAGTGTTTTACTGAATAAAACACCAAGCAGCGCTAGATTATCGTGCGTGACGTGCGTCTGGATCAACCGGTTTTGTAATCATAAAACCGGTTATTTTTTAAATAATTGTTTGTAACGATTCCTCCAAATACCGGTTATAAACCGGGTAATGCGATCGGAACCGAAATCAAAACGTTTTGCGTCCAGTACATAATAACGGTTTGAAAATCTTACCGGTACCCGTGCCCTGACTGCAGCTAAATAAAGCTGCCTCAAAGATCACTCTTAGTTAGGACAGAGGCGACATTAGCCTGATGGATTGCTCCCAAGTCGCACCATCTTGGGTTGTGAACGATCGAATATTTGCCTTAAATTGGAGACGGTAAGTATCAATTTACGATAAGTAAGTAAGACAAGGATATTGCCTTTTATAATAAAGTAGAATAATTTTTGATTCTCAACGACTAAAATAAGCGAAAGTGCCAAAAACATATAAATGCCATAAATCACCAACCATCTTATTCATTAACCAACCGTCTGTTCCGGTGTAGTGATAAGACAGCCGGTGAAATTACTAGCATCGAGGCATTCCATCTTAGTCCTCAAGGTTGGCAATGCATTTGAGGTCTTAGGATTATAGTCTTGTGAATTCAAATGTCTATGGGTCTCCAATTACCATCAGATGGCCTGAGTGTTCGTGTGCCCTCTCCTTATCATAAAAAAAATACTTTTTTCGGCCCCGGCAATAGAAGATGCCTTGCGTCATCAACGGAACGATTTGATACATTTTTATTTCTTACCAGTTTTTACCCGCGACTCCACAGTCTCTGCAGGGTCCTGGGTCTCAGATTCCACTTACCATCAGGTGGCCTGAGAGCTCGTGTGCCTTCTCATTAACATAAAAAAGTCGAATGCAAATATATGTATACACTTCAGTACCTTGTTTATTTAATTTTAACGTCACGTTTAAACTGCCATACGAAATTGTCACAGCGAAGTGATCGCTATTTTCTTCCAGATGTTCAGGATAAAAGTAGTCCCTAAGTAACCTTTCCTGGGGTCAAGATACTCGTATTTCTGTATATAATTTAATTTAAATTGGCTCAGTGGTTTAGTACTGAAAATGTAATAATTTCAATAAACAAGCAGAGCTACTTTTGCATTTATAATTAAAAACCCTACACTGAGCATGTCGGACCATGCTCTGTGTAGGGTTCCAAAGCCGTTAAGTACTACATACATAAAAATCAACAAGTAATAACTGATTTTCTATTTAAAGTCAATTGGTGCCGTCGTAGATGATTTTAGTAGGTATAAACACCTTAATCGCCTGTATCTCAAGAACCAATGATGTCTACTTAGTCATGATAGTTTTCCTTTAAAATTCGTTATATGCTCTTTCATTTAAGACTTTTTTTGTAAGAGATTGGGTAATGTACTTAAGTTAGAGTTAATATAATGAATGCCTATATCATTCTATCTTAGTCCTCAGGGTTGGCAACGCATTTGAGGTCTTAGGATTATAGTCTTGAGAATTCAAATGTTTATGGGTCTCAGATTCCACTTACCATCAGGTGGCCTGAGTGCTCGTGTGCCTTCTCCTTGACATAAAAAAAAAAAACTGTACATGGTGACCACGAGGGTTTGAACTCGGTACCTTACTCAACTTATCATGAGTTGACCCTCTAGCCACTAGGGCATCGACGTTCTGACGTGTTTTATTAAAAAAGACGACCCGTTAGCCTAGTTGGGAGTTACCCTGCCTCCGGAGCCAGCGGTCCCGGGTTCAAATCCCGGTAAGGGTAGATATTTGTGTGATGAACACGAGTATTTTTTCCTGAGTCTTGGATGTTTTATGTGTACTTATTTAAGTAGTCTAGTACCCATTGTACAATCCTAGAGCTTAGTTTGGGACTAGGTCAATTTGTGTGACATTGTCCCGTGATCTTTATATTTTTTTATTATAACAGTTTCATTAAATAAACACGTAAATGTTACAAATGTATCGTCTACTAAAATCCCTACACGCTTCCAAAGTTGTAACGCTTTACATCCCACAGAACTGCGCTTTGAAAACCATGTTGCACTCGGCATTAAATTCCCATTAAAACGACTTTCCGCAGGTTCAACTGTTTTCTTGGTGACTTAATTTAAATTTAGCTTCCTTATAACGTATAGTGAGACCACAGCTTTATAACTCCGTTATATCAATTTCAACCCAACTGAAAAGTCTTAAGGTTGGTAGTTGAGTGGTTATTTTGTAACGTAAAGTAGCGAGGTAATCCTTATGAGAGAAGGGAGTAGATCCACCGCGTGTGTTCGCGCGTTAATCTGATGGAAAGAGACAGGGAGGGGGCGCGAGAGAGTTAGATTCACTTGGCAATATGAAAATTTAATATTGTGTTTTCAAGCTTTTTATTAACTTGCAATGATTGCATGTATGTATGGGTCAAATCTTGCAAGGAAGATTTGAACCACTTTTTGGGGATCAATAGAGCTAAATTTGGCTTTTATTCAACTTTGGTAAAACCAAATCGTCTTTGACGTGTTATGGTATTATTTTAACTCAGTTGCTATTACTGTCAAGTTAGTAAGACCTATCAAAACGTTAACAATACGGAAACACGCCAAAAGCGATAACGTTTTTACCGTGTAGAATCTCAGCCCTAGGCCTCTATTCTACTGCGTTAAATCGATATCGTGTTTGACGTGTTATAGCATCGTTTTGAACTCGGCCGCCATTGTTATCAATGACATAAGAGTTATCAAAACGTTGACCATACGGAAACGGGTCAAAGACGATATCGTTATGTTATTACCGTGTAGAATCCCAGCCCTAGTCTAATTTATTTACAGGATGTGGCAATTTTTGCGGTGATTTACTTGAAGGGACAATAATATTGTGGATTATTTTATTGAGTTTGGTTTGTCGACAGGAATGTTTTTTACAGTTTACTTCTTGGACATGTATAACTCTTGACACACAAAAGGGTTAATAATGTTAAAGGCCCAGCATATATTTTTACTCTATTTGGCGCCGAGACCTTTGGTATGTGGGGTCCTAGTACACCTTTAATTTTTCTTTGAAGAAGCTTATTGACGTCACTTGACACTGAAGACCTGGCAGAAACTTCACTCAACGCATTATGCAGAGAGAAAATGCTGCCAGCATCTTTGGGATAATGCACAGGCCTTTTTTTTAGATTTAGCGTTTTATTTTTAGATTTCATTTGTATTTTTTCAGTTACTGTCTTATATAAAAGAGGATTGCTATGTGTTTCATATTCTGCCGGCGACTTCGTCTACGTTTCGAGATATTTCGAAAGTACGACGGGCCTAGTCAAGATGCAAACGCTATTAACGTTTTTCTTTTCTATCGCTCAAAATTTATGGGATGGCAGCTGACCGGGTACACTACACAATTCCGAAGAGTCAAAATTTGTAATGTATTTTTTAATAGAAGACTTTATTTTTTGATTTCGCTTATAAATGAAACCTAACTTAACCTACGTATAGGAACTTAATATGCATTTTATTTAAAATGGCTTCAACGTAACATAGATTTCGGAAAAAACAAATTCGGACAAATGAATATTCGGAATTTTAAGGTGTTCCCCAGTTGACCACGTGATTTATCGCAACGCGTAACGTTAGCGTTTATGTTGGCTAGGCGAGGTTGCCATTATGGGGTTTTTATCGATTTAGTACTTTTTATCAGTGAACAGCTTGTACAGTCAAGGTCAAAAATATGTATACACTTTAGTACCCTGTCACTTTAATCGCTGTGACATTTTCATATGGCAGTTTAAACATGACGTTAAATAGACAAGGTACTAAAGTGTATACATATTTATGACCTTGACTGTACGTAGTGCTGCACTTAAACGAAAAAGTTAACAGCAGTTCAAAATTGCCTAATAATAATAGTGTTTTCAATTCACGCCTCGCCCCGCCACTTAAATTAACTTTGCGCGGTTGAGGCAATAGGCAATAAACATAAAATTAGGTTGTGGGAAAATCGTGGATTAAATAAAACTTTAAAGTTTTATTTATTGTAGTCATAAAACATAGTGAATTTTATCTTGTTTTTTTTATTGGTGGTAGGAGGGTCCTACCAGATTGCTACCACCATCTTATCCGTTGTGTTCCGGTGTGGGGATAAGACAGCCGGTGAAATTAGTAGCATAGAGGCATTCCATCTTAGTCCGCAGGGTTGGCAACGCATTTGAGGTCGTGAGAATTTAAATGTCTCAGATTCCACTTACCATTGTGGCCTGTTAGTGTTCGGGTGGTTACTCCTTATCATAAAAAAACAACAATTTTTTAAACTAGTACGCACTCTCGTCTTATCTCAGCTCGTGAGTGTACGCGAAAGTTGTGAATGTAAATTAAATTAAACCCGCTAATACAATCTTTTTATATTAGGGTTCCGTAGTCAAACTAGGAACCCTTATAGCATCGCCATGTCCGTCCGTCCGTCCGCAGCCTAGCGCAGAGACTCTTAGTACTAGAAAGCCGTTATTTGACATGAATATGCATATTAGTCACGCCAACAAAGTGGTTCAGTAAATAATAAAAAAAAAAATTTTTTAGGGTACCTCCCCTACACGTAACATGGATGTTTTTTTTTCGGTGTCTACCCTATCGTGTGGGTTATCGTTGAATAGGTCTTTCAAAAATACGCGGTTGTAAAAAAAGTTTTTCGATTAAGCAAACCATTTATAAAATATTAAGCTTTAAAGCGCTAATTTTGAGACTCAATGGGTCCCCCCCCTCCCCCCTTGCGGCCAAAACTAATAATGCTAAAAATCTGAAAAAAACTTAAATGAAACGACATAATAATATAACGAATTTTAAAGGAAATCTATCATGACTAAGTAGACATCATTGGTTCTTGAGATATAGGCGATTAAAGTGTTTATACCTACTAAAATCATCTGTTGGCACCAATTGACTTTAATAAAAAATAAGCTACTTATAACTTGTTGATTTTTATGTTTGTAGTACTTATCGGCTTCGGAACCCTACACAGAGTATGGTTCGACATGCCCTTGCCCGGTTTTTAGTTTGGATGGATCAGCAGATTACGAGTGGATACTTGATATTTATTTGTTTTATTAATCTAAAATAATTATAAAATTTTTAATAATGAACCATAATATAGTTTGGCAAAATATACCTATATATATACAGGGAGTAACAAAATCGTTTGAGCGGTTAATTTGAATACAAACAATATCCCAGGATAGTCTCATACCAATTGACCTAGTCCTTAACTTATATTTAGGCTTTAATAGATAAATATATAGAAAATATTACTAATATTATTAATAACTAGCATAGAGGCATTCCATCTTAGTCCTCAGCGTTGGCAACGCATTTGCAGTCTTTTGAATGCGAATGTGTATGGGTCATAGTTTCCACTTACCATCAGGTGGCCTGTGTGCTGTTTTGCCTTCTCTGTGCCATAAAAAGAAAAATTACCTAAAGTATTTTTTTTAATTATCTTATGTCATTAAGAGTATTTGTCTTCGTATTTATTAACAGTGTAATTGACTTAAACTTTATTTTGGTTGTATCCTTCTCAGCACCAACCTTATTTTGTTTCTGTTTGGCCCATTGGTTGACTGGTAGAGAATGCCTTAAGGCATTAAGTCCGCCATTTGTACCTACTTAGTGTATTGTATATTTTCCATCCGCCAAGCAACAGTGTTTGCATTGTTGTGTTCCGGTGTGGGGATAAGACAACCGGTGAAATTACTAGCATAGAGGCATTCCATCTTAGTCCTCAGGGTTGGCAGCGCATTTGAGGTCTTAGGATTATAATCTTGAGAATTCAAATGTCTATGCTGCCGTCATACCAAAGAAGGCGGCTATTGGCACTATGATAGTTGAAGCATACTCAACTCTGCACGATTACACATAAGGTTTCTTTTACAATACGATTCCTATAACAGATAGCTGCTTTCTTTCGTATGAGGGCAGTATGGGTCTCAGATTTCACTTACCATCAGGTGGCCTGAGTGCTCGTGTGCCTTCTCCTAAACATAAAAAAAAAAGTTAAAATAAATAAATAAATAATAAAATGTTAAAAAATCAGTCAAAATAACACGCGTTCATCACACAACTTTTGCTCATACCTGGATAGAACCCGGGACCGGTAGCTTAGGCAGGGTCACTATATACCAAGAAACCTAAACGCGTCAACTTTTAAAAAAAAATATATCACAGGACAATGTTACATAATTTGACCTAGTTCCAAACTAAGCTCTAGGTTTTTACTATGGGTAGTCAACGAAAAACTTACCTATATACACAAATATATACTTAAATACATGGAAAATATCCAAGACTCGGGAAAAAATATTCGTGCTCATCACACATATATTTTTCCTTACCGGGATTTGAACCCAGCACCGCTAGCTTTGAAAGCAGGGTCACTACCATATAGGCTAGCGTGTTGTCACATGACTTATAATTGAATAAACTTGTTCATCAGTTGAAGAACAAACAATTCCTGTCAAAGTCTTTATTACATTCACGATACGTTTCATTTTCATACAATTCAGAAGTCTTCCAGTTATTACCAAACTGTTCCTTCTTTTTCGCAGACAATCTTGCCTACTTTTATAAGTAAATTCGAAAAAGTCATCTTGTTGAAAAATGCAGCTTTTCTAATAAAACTTTAATAATGACGCTCCAGCCTTATAAAATATAGTGAAGCTAAGCTTAAAGCTTTTATCAAGCTTCCTTAGCACGCCTTACGAGGTTTTAAAGTTTATTCATTGCAAGCGAACTTTTAAGTTGGCTGGCGACACAAAGCTCTAGTAACGTAGGCAGCTTTCGAAAGTTCAAGTTTTCCGGTGAAAACATCGTTTGGAAAGCTGCATTGTTATTAACAGCAACAGCGTTTGATATTTATTGGAGGGTTTATATGAGTTTAGTTCAAGCGGTTGTTGGTTTATTTACACGAGTGGAGTTGTTTTGTTTTCAAGGCGAGTACTTAATTAATATTTATAAATAGAACCGACTTTTTACAGCGATATGGTTTTCACACCGTTTTTGCATTGCTCTGCATGGTCATAATATTTCTTTATCAGGAGCATTTTTTTAAAGTTATTGATTGTGTATTTGTATCAATATGAATGAAAATGAGTTGATCTTTTTACCAATAACAACGGTGTTAAAAAACACTTTATGAGGTTTAATGGAATAAAAAACCGGTCAAGTGTGAGACGGACTCGCGCACGAGGGTTCCGCACCCTTAAATGTCCGTGTGTCAACGTCTACTAGCAGAATGTGCACTTTTTGTAGGTATTGTTAAAAAATCATGATTGTTGAATGGGACTTAGATATTTATTTTATTCTGTGTGTATTTGTTGTTACAGCTGCAACAGAAATTCATCATAATCTGCGAAAAAAAAAAAATCTATCCAAATTTGACTTAGTATGGTTTACCATTATTACGATAAACAATAATAAAAATACATCGGAAAAAAACACGTTTGTTACATGGGGACACCCTTTATTACTTAACATTGTAAAAAAAAGTAAAACAAACTACCCTATCTCTAAAACATGATTTAAAAAAGACGGTAGTCGTTGTCGTCCTCCGTACAACGAAAAACGTGAATATATAGTCTATCCCTAGCTTTCGAGTAAGGCCATACAAAAATACGGGATATAGGTTCATGTGAAAACAATCGTGACACATTTACGTGGGTCAATATTTTCTATCACTTGACTTTGATTTCGAGCGCTCGGTTCAAAAGATGCTGCTTTTGGAGTTACGGACGAACAGCGTAGGCATATTAATAGGGGTGTGCCCGGAACCCTAAAAAGGTCACAGAAAATACCAAACTAGTATTCAATATATGAGGCATTCCACCTTAGTCCTCAGGGTTGGCAGCGCATTTGAGGTCTTAGGATTATAATCTTAAGAATTCAAATGCCTTTGGGTCTCAGATTTCACTTACCATCAGGTGGCCTGAGTGCTCGTGTGCCTTCTCCTTAACATAAAAAAAAGTCATGTGCATAGGTAAATACACATCAAATGGGCGTTTTCCAAAAAAAGTGTACATCGTTAAAGACAAAATCAAGAAAATTTAACTTTTTTCATTTCGTCACGTAAATTAACGTATGTAAATGTATGGCTAATTTTCGTGACGAAATGGAAAAAGTAAAATTTTCTTAACTTGGTCCTTAACGATGTACACTTTTTTTGGAAAACACCCAAATACCTGTTTGATGATACAGACTGTTCAATTTTCTAAACTGGAATAAACTTACTAAATCACTAATTTATTCAGTCAGGAAGTTTAATAAGTTCATCGGACAGATTACTGGAACGCGGTCACAAGTTTCACCAAATTACGACCGGCCACCGGCCCGTCCCCCCGGACTTGTAGGATTAGATTTAGTTCGAGGAGCCCCAACTTGCTATTAGCCGTTTGGCAAATCGGCAACTTAATACTAAGTAAGCCTGAGACCTAGGTCAAGTGGAGAGACACTATTTTGCGATTTATGTTACTACGAAAACAATATGAGTTTACTTACTTAAAAAATACCATACATAAACAACAACACGCTTTCATTCCCAAAGTGCAGGCAGATACACAGAAAAGCCAATAACTATAAAATACTTGTTGATAATTCTATAACCACATTTTGCACAATCAGAAGTAATTTACTAGTGTAGTAGTGACAGGTTGCAAGCCCATCGCCTAACAGTACTTCAAGCCCTTATTCCCTTAGCCGCCTCTTACGACATCCACGGGAAGACATGGAGTGGTACTTCTTTAATCAGGCAACCATACGGATAAAAATTACCATAACTTCAATTAAAAATGATTATACATATAGAAGTAATTTTGATTCAGGACCCTGTACACAACAACTTGCCATTTAATTCGTCGACGAAGTCATTGACGCTTGTTATATGGTGAGATTTTTTTGTAAAAGGATTTATTACTTCAGTTTCAGCCCGCGACTTTGTTTTGATTATCTCCCTCGAGATTTTTCCATGTCCGGGATAAAAAAAAGCCTATATCCAGGGTATAAGCTACCTTTATTCCAAATTTCATCCTACTTCGTCCAGCCATCCAGGGTAATTGAGTAACAAACTAACACACACACACACGACTTCCGTCCGTTTGGCACTTTTTGGGTCCGATAATCGAATTAATGTGTGTACCTGTGGTGTCTGCCTATGGTATCCTAGCTCCCAAACAGTTGGAAATCTAGTTTTTTTTTAAAGCAAGGAGAGGGCACACGAGCACTCAGGCCACCTGTTGGTAAGTAGAATCTGAAACCCGTCGACAATTGAATTTTCAAGAAAATAATCTTGAGATTTTTTTTAGGGTTGTCAACGCATTTAAGGCCTTCCAACCCTGTCTCTGCAACATCGGAACACTGCTGCTTGGCGGTAGCTTAATGGATAAGATGATGGTAGCGATCCGAACGGAGCTTGCACAGGGTTCTACCACCACATATTTGAATAGTTAATAATATTTACCTTCTTGTAACTACGACTAATTAATAAACGGTTAAACTGTATAATGACTTAGTAACTGGCCGCGCAAGCTACTGGAGGTAAGTTAACATGGCCGACTAACGATAACAAGTCGCCAGCTCGCTCTCTCCCGGGGGATTTGTCGCGGCTCGGAGACAAATAGACGCTGTTTAATGGCCCGTCTGTATGGGTCGGTAATGCTTCTTATTCTGTAGTAATGCTTTAGAGTCCATTAAATGGCACAAAAGTTTTACATACGACTTAGTTAAACGTTTTTACCTATGTATTTTACAGAATATGAACGTATAAAAGCGAACTTATCCCTTTAAGGGATTGCTTCCAGCTAACCTTCGGGTGATTAAGGGGAATAATAAAGCAAATTATTTTTCTTTCTTTTTAATGAAACAAAAGACAGTACACGTCTTTGTTTGTAGTAATGCAACCGAAAGCTAATTTAATCGAAAATCGGCTGGTTTAAAAGATATTTAGGGGTTACTATGAATAACATACCTTAGCAATTCAGTCAATGGCTATCTTCATAGCCAACTTCATCGAAATTATCCTGCCAAGCAGACACAGTTCGTTTCATATTTTATAATACGAGTATGAGCTCGCAAAATAACTAGTAGCTTTCTAGTTGCGAGGCCTGATCCCTAAGTTTTGATAATATCTATGAACCATCCCCATAATGTTATTCTTTTATTGAGAACTATAATGGCACTAATCAACGTTCCAAACTCGACCTCCGAAAGTAAAAATATTTTTAAAGTGGTAAAATAAAACATATGAATGACGTTATTAAGTTTTTGCAAACACAGGAAGTGTGCATATTCCATTAAAAGTATAACGATTTACTTATCTCACTTATGGATCACCCCTCGTCATACTTCATTGACAAAGTGAAGACCTTGACAAAATAACACACTACAGGTTGACTTCAAATTGGTAATACAAAACACTTGATTGTGGCTTAGTTAATGCCACACATTAACCCCTTTGTTAAAATTAACTGTAGGTATTTAATTAATGCTAATTTTCGAACAAAACAAATAATTAAAGTCCCAAAGTGTGGTTACACTACATTTACTATACAATCTTATTTTCTTTGATAAGTGACAATTACTAATCAAAACACGTTTTCTTCATAAATTGTGACAGGTGACGAGTAACCAAAGAGGAAAGTGTTCATTTGAAATTCTTTAAACTTCTTTGTTAATTATTATGGTAGGATAACCATGTTAAGCCAACAAAAATGGGATAATTTAAAAATTAAAAAAAAATACTTCTGATTATTTTAAAAGTGTGAGACTTAATTGAGGGTCTAAGTTTAGGGGAAATGTGTGTAAAACATTGATTTTGTATTACCAATTTGAAGTCACCCTGTATACTTAGTTCAATAATATTATAAAGAAGTGAATGAACTTGTATTACAGGGGGGTTACAATGACATTCCTAAGCAATTTAGTTTAGGACCAGCGTTAAGGATAGAGGTAAGGTATAGGAGTTGTTTTCAAAAAAAAATGTACATTAAATACAATACAATACAAAACACTTTATTGTCCGCCAAACAAAACATTACAGAGAAATAGCACAATTTAAAAAACCCAGGCAAACTTCAAGCGATCTTATCGCTGATTAGCGATCTCTTCCAGACAACCTTAGAAGGTATATGGTGTAAAATTAAAACATCTTACACAGTAGGTGGTGCAGCTTAATTGCGAACAATAACAAAAAACTACGCTAACTATAAAACATAATGTAGCTATAAATATACGATTACCAAACTAATAAATAAGGCTTAATGAAAACAAAATCACGATCGTGTCCGAGAATCAAAGCCTGATTCCACTTTAATTTTAAATATACACACACCGAGGTTAGTAAAAACGACTTTGCAGTGTTCGATTCAATAATTACTTTTTGTTAGCCTTTTTGACTCTTTACGCAAAAAATTAACCTTCTATGTGCGTCGGAGGTTAAAGGGTTAAAGACCTTGGTGTGTTTTTCAGTGGTATTATGTCACAAAATCGCGTGGGCTACTTTTAGTTGTGACACGCACACTACGGCAACGCTTTGCGATGACGTGCACGTACATCTACACACACAAGTATGACCCACCCGCTTTCGCAAGATGAAACAACTAGAGAGTTACCATGATATGGCTAAGTAATGTAGTTTTCGGTGTGAGAGAGAGGCAGAGCTATGTAACCGCAATAGCTTTATCCGTTACGCTCATCTTGAACTAAATTGCTAAGGCTATGTCACTGTAATCTTCCCTGTAGTACATTAAAATTAAATTTTTCAATTTGTTAACAAAGACTAAGTATTGACTGGAAAACTACTAGTTATTTTACACGCTCATCTATATTTATATTACAAAATGTGAAACGAATTGTGAATTGAATTGTGTCCGTCTGTTTGTTACGCTTTCACGGCTGGATAATTTCGATGAAGATGCCCTTGTCCCGGCGAAAGTAAGAAGAAACTGGTTGCTTGCGACTCCATCCATTTTTTGCTTTTCCCTCGGGAATTCCCTGTTTTATTTGCCTTTACCGGTGTTCAGGTCCATACCAAATGACATTTAATTTAAAATCGGTTTAGTTTTGAAAGCATAATAAGCACACAGACTTACTTTCGTATTTATATTTGTACTTATTTCTATACTTTTATACTTTAATAAAAATACTCAAATACTCGTTTAAATCTACTCAAATTATATAATAATTGAGGTATTTTGGTTCTAAATCTCTTTTTATTACAGCTGGTTTTTGACGTTCTCTTTAAGTAAAAGAAGGGTTGTCATATTCTTCTATTTTTCTTTTAATACCATCCGTTTCTAATTCCACTGAATCTTTATACCTGTAATAACCCTACTTTGGTTTCCTTTGTATTAAAAATATTCTCTCTCAAACAAGGTTAAACGACAATCCGTACCCACTTATCTTTCTTTTCCAATTCCCGATCTTTTCTTTAGATTAATCAGTTTAATCACATTCTTTCCCGCAATTATATTATGCGTAATAGGTATGTAATATACTTAGTACTTTTACTTGTTAGTAACAGGAATCTATAACATTTTTAAACTAGTTTTTAAACACTGGCTACAAAGATCAACTTTAAAAGGATGACGTTGTTTTTTTAGAGGTTTTCTTACCCTCATACCGTAACATAAAACAAACACATGTCATGAACCTTTGGTACTCCTTAGCAGTGTAATAAGAAAGATAGTGGTATAAACAATATAAATATAAACAGCATCCTCAACACCATTGCCGACAGATTCCAGGGTCATTTCCAGAAACACTGGAATATTATAATATACACTGTTCGCACTAGAGTTTTGAGAATTGACATATTTTTATTTTTGTTTTATATAATTTATTATTTTCTTTACTAACACTAGACTTAGGCTAACTATGTAACTAACAACTATTATAGCAAGTTTCTGAAATAAATTATTGAATTGAATTACCCGGACGGACCCTGCAAAACGTTCCACTACCACTTTATGGTCATTACTCTACACTATTTGCAATATTATTATTATTTTTGCAAAAAAAGAAATCGAATCCACTAAACTACTGGTAAATTTACAAGCAAAAAGTACCTACCTCGAAAAGTTATAATGACAAAACAACTAGCACTTTCATCCCTGTTACTCCTCAAATACTTTGTAAAATACTTGATACGGTCAACTTGTGAAACGAACAGTACCTTATCGTATAAAAGTTCTTCGGCGTTGTTTTCCTTTGAATGAGGTATGCTTAGAAACGGTGGTATTTTTCCCTTCACTACTGGTATTTCTACTCGCGAATACTTGTGAAACTTCGCGTAATTGCTTGGAAGTTGTACCGACTGTTTTTCTAAGAAAGTTTGTGGCGTGAAGAGTAAGTAAATTTTGCTACGTTGCCGCTATTTTACCAGCAAATGGTTTTAATGGTTGTTATTCGTTATGAAATAGGTAGTCATGGTATTCTTTTTAAATTTCGATGCCGAGTAGCTGCGATAGATGTGCGAATACTCTGCTCTCAAATTGGCGTCCTTGGTCGGTCGTCATTGTTGAAGGGCATCCAAATCGTGTGATCCAGCCTTCGTAAACGACTTTTGCGACTTGTTCAGCGGTGATTTCTTGCAACGGGTAAGCTTCGGGCCATCGCGTCGCTCGGTCGATTACAGTGACACAGTAGCGATAGCCGGCGGATGTTGTAGGTAGCGGGCCGACTATGTCGATGTGTATGTGGTTGAATCGACTAGTAGGTTTGAAAGAAGACACAGGACTTGTAGTGTGTCGCTGTATTTTCGCTCGCTGACATGGGATGCATGTTTTCGCCCAGTTTCCGACGTCGGTGTTTATTGAAGGCCAGAAGTACTTGCGTGACATCAACTTTCTTGTGTTGCGAATTCCGGGGTGACTAATGTTGTGTATGGCTTCAAATGCGGTACGGCGAAATTCCAATGGTAGGTATAGTCGCACGTCGTCGGTAGAAGTTTCACATAGTAATTGAATGTCGGTTCCGGGAATCGTAACTTTTTTTAATGATAAGTTACTCTGATGCAGTAGTGTTGTTATGCTGCTATCTCTGTCTTGCGCGTTCGCGAGTTCTTGGAAATCGATGGGTGTGGGACAGCTGATCGCGTCAATGCGTGAGAGTGCATCCGCGCTTGCGTTTTCTTCCCCACGAACGAATCTGATGTCGGTGGTAAACTCGCTGATAAAAAGTAGTTGTCAAGTTCTGCGTGGCGATTCGCTATCGGACGTCAGTTTGGTGAATGCGAACGTTAACGGTTTGTGGTCGGTGAATATAATCAGCTGTTTTCCCTCGAACATTTTACGGAAGTGTTTAACAGACATGTAGATCGCCAACAGTTCGCGATCGTATGTACTGTATTTCTTCTGGGCTTCGGTGAATTTTTTTGAGAAAAATCCGAGCGGCTGCCATGCGTTGTTTACAAATTGTTGAATCGCGGATCCAGCTGACGTATCCGATGCATCGCTAAATATTGCAAGCGGGGCGTTGTGCATCGGGTGTGCGAGTAAAACTGCATTTTTGATGCTGGTTTTACAGTTTTCGAATGCGTTCGTGGCTTCATCGGTCCACTCGATCGGTGTCTTGTCGCGCTTCTTCGCATTGTGTAGGTAGTGATTTAGCGGCGCTTGGATCGTGGCGGCGTCCTTGACGTTTTCGCGGTAAAAGTTGAGCATACCGAGAAAACGTCGTAACTCGTCGATGGTTTGCGGCTTCGGGTAGGCAGTTATGATTTCAACTTTTTCTTGAGGTCGTTGAATGCCATCGCTTGATACATCGAAACCGAGGAACTTGACCTTGGGCTGGCCAAATATACATTTCGACGGGTTGATGGTGATGCCGTACTCGTCGAGTCGTTCGAGTACGGTGCGGAGATGCCTTTTGTGCTCTTCTTCGTCGATTGAGGCGAGTAGTAAATCGTCGACGAACGGGAACACAAAATCGAGTCCTCTAAGTACTTCGTGTATAAATCGTTGAAATGTTTGTCCGGCGTTTTTCAATCCGGGACACATACGAGGAAACTCGAACAAGCCGAATGGTGTGATTATGGCTGTTTTTTCTATGTCTTGATCTGTGACTGGTAGTTGTTGGTAGGCTCTATTTAGGTCCAGTGTTGAAAAAATTGTTTTTCCGGCGAGTTGGTAAGTGAAATCTTTGATGCGTGGTATGGGGTACCTATCCGGTTTAGTAATGGCGTTCAGCCTTCGGTAATCCCCACACACACGTAGGTCTCCATTCTTTTTGGGTACGACGTGAAGAGGAGATGACCACGGACTTTTACTGGGCCTGCAGAGTCCTTGTTCTATCATATTTTCGAATTCCTTTTTGACTTTCTCATAACGGTGCGGTGCTATTGGACGAGCTCTGCAGTGGATTGGCGGACCAGTGGTGTCGATGAAGTGCTCGACGGAGTGCTTCGGGCTGAGTTTCATCGATGTGAGCCTGGTGGTGCCGGGGAAATCTGCGAGTACATTGTGGTAGGACTGCTTGATATCAATACTACGAACTGTAGGTATATTCGTAGTACTGAGTTGCGCGTTGGTTACGAGATGGGTCTTGCCGTCGATCAGTCTTCGGTTCTTCACGTCGACTATTAGATGGTGATGGGTCAGAAAATCTGCTCCGAGGATGGGTTTTGATACTGCGGCAATGATAAACTTCCATTTGAATGCACGGCGTAGGTTGAGGTCCAACTCGAGCGTTTTTTCACCGTAGGTAGGTATTGTTGTGTTGTTTGCTGCGTACAGTTCAAATGGGAGTGGTTGTGCAAACACGCCTTTCTTTTTAGGTAGGACGGAGATGTTAGCACCCGTGTCTACTAAAAAGGATAATTTCGTCTTCTTGTCTGTGACGAATAAGCGGTGCGAGTGGTTTGTAACGCCGGATCCCGCTTCAGCCAGCGTTAGTTTTAGTTTTCCGGGTCAATAGTCTTGAAATTGCAAGGCGATGCGCATTTCTTGGCATCCATGCCGAAACGGCGGTGGTAGTAGCAGTACGGCGTGGTTGGCGCGGGAGAGGTCTTGCGGCTGCGGTTTTGCGATGAGTTTCGGGAACGGGAACGATAGCGTGGATTCGACGAACGATTGTAGTTCCAGTCTCTTTGCCGTGGTTTTGCACGCAGCTCGGCTACCTCCAGTGATAATCTTCTTATTTCATTAATAAGAAATTGTGTATCCTGGTTTCTTGGTTGAGTTGAGACTGCGGCGATTTGTGGTGCTGCGTATTGCGGCGTTGCAACTGTAGCGATTTGTGGGCATTCTTCTAGCATCTTGTCAGCGAGCGCGGCTAATTCGTCTAGTGTCGCCTTGTTGTTGAACTTTTCGCTGACGATGAGCACCGATCGGATGTGAGTGGGAAGGTGGTTCATCCACATGATTCTAATTGTGTCGTCGTTGAATTTGTCTCGTGCTAAATCACGCATTCGGCGAAGCAACTGACTGGATTTTTGGTCTCCAAGCTCCATCTCCGACAAAAGCATCTTGATTTGCTTGCTGTCGGAGTCTTCGTATAGCCGGATGAGACGCTCCTTAATTATGTTGTAATAATTCTGGGCAGGCGGGTTGTATAGGATATCCGTAAGTTCTTGGATATCTTGCTTCTCCATTCGTGCGATAACCATTAGTGCGAGTTGGTTCTGGCTCCTCTTCAGTTCGGCTGTGGCTGCTTCGAAGTTCACAAACCACAACCGTGGCTGGTCGCGCCAAAATGGTGGGAGTCGGAGTGCGAGCGAGACTGAGGTGACTTCGCCGCATGCTTCGGGGATCTGCACGTGGCCGGTGGCTGCCGGTGGCGCAGGCTGGGCGGGCGGAGCGGTGTGGTTGGTCTCCGGAGCTGACATCTTCTTCTGGTTGTTGGCTGCTTGTTGTTCAGCGGGGTCACCAATGTAGAAGTGTTGGTAATTGTAGGGAGATTATTGAAACACTTCTTGTAGTTGTGACAGAAGAAAATGAATGTATATTTATTTACAAAAAGTGATTACTTAAAGCTAACAGTATACACACACATATATTATGGAGGAACGAGTAAACTATTTACAAGTGAGAGTGAGAGGTCTAGAGCGAGACGGAGCGTAGGTCGTAGGTGGCGTGATGCGCGGGCGACCTGCGCAGAAGCGTATTTTGATTATCTCGCGCGCCTATAAAACCGACGCGCGCCGAAAATCGTTCTTTTCCGCTCCTGGCTGTTGAAGTGAAAACATCGTCGCTCCGCTGCGCGTCCGCTCCGCGCTCCGTCCGCTCCGAACATAATTATACTTCGATGCATACAGAAGATTCAATTCAATTCAAACTGTCCTTGTCAGGGCACACAAACAAACTGTTCTTTTCAGAACTAAAGCTTCGACGTCATGATCAATCCTGTTTCCTTGAGACAGATGACGAATCAATCAATCAGTCAGCTACAGTACTCTAAATTTCGGTTGGCAAAAATTGTGTATAATGGGGTATTTTAACGAACTGAGTCTGATTGTGAAAGAGAAAACGTTATTACTAGATACATATTTTAGAGCTTTTTCACTGTCTGTCTGTCTTATCATTAAAACTCATTTGGTGTTTTTGCTTTTTATATTTTATGATGATCGTGTCCAACAGGGGTATAGGGTGGGTATTGCATGCACATGCTCTATCATCAAAACACCTGTAACTTTTTAATTTATCAAGATAAAAGGTGACAGTACGTTAAAGGTAACATTATTTTTTTTTAAATCTCATGCACAACTAAAAAAGGAACTAAAATATCTACTTACATTAAAAATCTACGCTCTATTTGTTAAAAATGATTTTCTTTCTTTTATTTTTATTTTAAAATAATTATGTGCTCGAGATGTGGTGTTGTATCATTGTTTAATTGTTTAATAATTAAATCGGATGGTATGCACAAATGCAACTTCTTTAAGAAAATTGGCTATTAACTTGCAACGTCTCAACATGAAACGGTTGTATTGTTAAGTGTTGCCATACAACCGATGTTGGTTTGAATAATAATTTAATTTTTGATAAGTTTTTTATTATATTTTTATTTGCTTGCTTTTGCGTTGTATTCAATGTTCTCCTACTCTGTGTCGCTGATGTTTGTGTGTCACTTGTTTAGTTAGTTTTATCAGGGTTTCTCTGAAAACCAGCGACACAATGCTGAGAGGGGCCCTTTTTAAAATTATGTATGCTCATTTAAGTAGTTTTTTTTAAATTGTTTGTTTTTTTTTGTTTGCATGTGTTTGTATGTACTTTGTTAAATAAATGTATCTTATCTAATCTTACTAACATGTTCTTCAATACGGTTGTTGAGTCAGGCGCTTGTCTCGAGAATGGCCGTGGTCCGCTCTATATTGGTATCGATCATCGATTCATCAGTGTCATCAAGAACAGGACTACTGTCACCAATAAGCCTTATATCATTTTAGCTGACCGACCTCAACACCGGGCAGTGCTCGTTGAAGTCACCATCCCACATGACGAGAAACACGTGAAGGCTAAAAAGGACAAGATGAGCAGAACCTTCTCTTGGCTCACGAGGTGACGGCCATGTGGAATGTTGACTCGACAATCATTGCCCTGATAGTAGTTTTGGCAAAATGGTCTCATAACGAAGAGACTCGACTAACACTTTAACGCTTGTATGTATGTATGTAAGTGAGACATTTGTTTTTATTTCTAATTTTGACTTCTTTGACCTTTTCAACGCTAAATTCAAAACCAAGAATGTCTACTTTGCCGCGTAGATACTCGGGTCTATTTTGCGCAGTCAAATCTAAGGGAAATATCCGTCAATGTCTTTGAAAGGGTATAGCGAAAACGTGTGACAAATAACGGGCGCTTATTTCTATCACCATCTTATCAATTTAATCACCCGCCAAGCAACAGTGTTCGCATTGTTGTGTTCCGGTGTGGGGATAAGACAACCGGTGAAATTACTAGCATAGAGGCATTCCATCTCAGTCCTCAGGGTTGGCAACACATTTGAGAATTCAAATGTCTATGGGTCTCAGATTCCACTTACTATCAGGTGGCCTGAGTGCTCACGTGCCTTCTCCTTAACATAAAAAAAAACTAAATAATTTGAGTGATGATCACGAGTAAGTTTTACACGTTAGCAAAACGATATCCTTAACACGTTATCTACGATATTTAATATGGTACATTCTAGATTACTCCAAATCCCACGCCATCGCTCGCATGAAATTAAAATACTCGGTTGACATGATAATGAAGTATGAAATACCAAGTATTTATACTTAATACTTATTATTATCTTTGAAACCACCCTTTCTCGACCATACATCCTCCGTTTTGCCAGTTCTTTGTCGTCTTTGTCCCTTTGCCGGCCGTTGGACCGGAAATACCTACCGCCCCGTAGATATTTGCTTTAGACCCATCATTTCTGAAAATATGCGCCTGAAAAAATTCGCATTGTTAGCGTTCCAGGCGTAATTAGAGGTATTTTGGGATTTAGATTTTAGGAATAAAATTTAAAACTGCTACCATACACATTCTTTAATACAAAAGTTGTCTCTCCTGTGGTCAATAGTTAAAAGCTTGTGTGCATATAAGTTATGTTTTTATATGATAGGTCTAAAGTAGTCCTGACGGCGTTTTTGCGGGAATGGCCTAGAAAATAAGCCCTTAAAAACGTTAAATTTCAGTGTGTCCAAAGAAAAGACGGTAATCTAAATCTGTGTATGACCCATAATAATTATGGTTGGTATTGTTATAAAAAACTTCGTTACTCAATTCTGAAAATCACAAGATGATCCGTGACTTTATTTTAATCAGTTGTTGCATCAATAAGTTCGTCTGAAAGCGATAAGACCGCTTTTGTTCATTATCTGTTTCCTTACTAATATTGTATATATGGATGTACAATTGTACATACATGCATACATAAAGTCACGCCTTTATTCCCAGAGTGGGGTAGGCAGAGCTACAGAATTACCAACAACTCCAAAAAACTTGTTGATAATTCTGTAACCACATTTTGCACAAACAGGCTAAGATGTTTACCAGTGTATTAGTGACAGGTTGCAAGCCCATCGCCTAACAGTACTACAAGCCCTTATTCCCTTAGTCGCCTTTTACGACATCCACGGAAAGACATGGAGTGGCACTATTCTAACCCGGCAACCACACGGAATGGATGTACGGATAAATAAATAAAAATAAATATCAAAGGAAAATCTCACACGAATTGACTTTGTATGTACCGAACTAAGCTCTAAGCTTATACTATGGGTACTAGAAAACGATAAACATATTAAGATAGAGAAAAAAATACTTAAATACATAGAAAACATCCAAGACTCAGGAACAAATACTCGTGCCTATCACACAAATATCTGCCCTTACCGGGATTTGAACCCGGGACTGCCGGCTTCGGAAGTAGGGTCACTCCCAACTAGGCCAACGTGTCGTCAAATGATGTTTGTTACTCTTTCACGCTGCATTTTTTTGTTGTATTTTTAAATTGCGAATAAATTTATTTATTATTTCTTTCAATGGCTGAACCGATTTAGATGAAATTTTGAACAATTACACATATTGTTACAATTGAAAACGAAAATCTAAGGAGGAGATTAAAGAGTTATCAAGAGTCAAATGAAAAGCACCCGAAACCGACGAACGTACATGAAGAGGTAGATGAAGTTAGAGGAAGCGAGGTTATATATTTAGACCGGTGCACCGTACGTTCAAGAGTCTCTGCCTTCCCCATTGGGAGACAGGCTTGAATTTATATATGTAATAGTTAATTAAAGTGCTTATGTGTATGGTGTAGAATAAATCGTTTTTTTTTATGATAGTGAGAAGGCACACGAGCACTCAGGCCACTGAGACCCATAGACATTTGAATTCTCAAGACTATACTCCTAAGACCTCAAATGCGTTGCCAACCCTGAGGACTAAGATGGAATGCCTCCATGCTAGTATTTTCACCGGTTGTCTTATCCCCACACCGGAACACAACAATGCGATCCAGAAGACCCTGCACAGGGTCCTACCACCACTAAAATTAAAATTGTATTGTATTGTTATGTGGGTTAGACCGCAGAAGCAGAAAACATGAAAGCACACAATTTGATAACATTTATCGCATTACCAACCCTGAGGACTTAAATGTCTGTATGATAGTAATTTCATCGGTTGTCTTTTTCCCATACTGAATTATAACAATATAAACACTGCTTCAGGAGGTAGGTGTAAGGATAAAATGGTGGTAGCGATCTGGACGGACCCGGCACATATATATACATACACAAAATCACGCCTTTATTCCCAGAATAGGGTAGGCAGAGCTACAGAAATACCAACAACTACAAAAAGAGTTGTTGATAGTTCTGTAACCATATTTTGCACAATCAGGCCAAGAAAGACCCGGCACACAACACCATAATCGCTTTTAGTGGTGGTAGACCCTGTGGAGGGTCCGTCCAGATTGCTACCACCATCTTATCCATTATCCTACCGCCAAGAAGTCAGTGTTCGCATTTTTGTGTTCCAGTGTGGGGATACCGGTGAAATTGCCTGCATGGAGATTTTCCATCGTAGTCCTCAAGGTCTTAGGATTGCCGTCTTGAGATTTAAAATGTGTATGGGTCTCAAATTCTTCTTACCATTAGGTAGCCTGAGTGCTCGTATACCTTCTCCTTACTTTAAAAACTTTTAAATCAGTTGAGTTGAAACCATGTGAAAACAACATACTTATGAACCGTGGTTGGAAAATACAATATTATCCTTCCATTAAATTCAAACAATAACATCGAAGCAGGCCAGTTCCCGCGGGACGCGCCTGGATCCATTAAAAGTTGTATTAACGCCGCGACTTTTGTCTCCCAAGGGCGGGAAGAGGTGTGGATTGCATGCCGTTGTATAATCAGTTGCTGGCCTACTGGGACCCTGGTGATGATTCTATTGTTTGGTGTTAATATTTATCTCTAATAATAGATTTTAATAGTGGTAGGGTCTGTGCAGTCTACCCGGATCGCTACCATCTTATCCTTTAACCTACTGCTAAGCAGCAGCGGTCGCGTTGCTGTGTTCCGTTGTGGGGATAAGACATAAATTCATACATACAGAAAGAAAGAAAAAAAAAATTCACTACACACAGAAAACAGCAATACAAAGAGTAACTGAACATAATATAACACCACAATACAATACGATACAATACAAATACTCTTTATTGAACACCAAAAAAAACAGAACACGGAAGAGTACATTAAATCATAGGTATACAACAGGTGGTCTTACCGCTAAATAGCGATCTCTTCCAGAAGACTTTGGATAGAGAAATAATTGAGGACACAAATCCACGTCTTCATTACCAGAGTCGGGTAGGCAGAGTACAGAAATGCCAACAACTCTACTGTAACAACATTTTGCACAATGAGGCCTACATGTTTACTAGTATAGTAGTGACAGGTTGCAAGCCCATCGCCTAACAGTACTACAACCCTTATTCCCTTAGTCGCCTCGCACGACATCCACGGGAAGACATGGACTGGCACTATTCTAACCCGGCAACCACACGGTTAAGACAACTAGTGAAATTACCAGCATAGAGGCATTCTATCTTCATCCTTAGGGTAAACTAACTTTGATTAGATTTTAACCCACTTTTGTTCATTGAATCGACATGAAATTTGACATACTGACACAATTCCAAAAATAATGTCAAGGTTCTCGGCTTCACTATTCCACTGCGTTAAAACGATATTGCATTTAATTTTGACGTGTTTTAGTATCGTTAGAAACGACTTTTATGTATTTCGTTCTTTTCGGTAAAAGTGGTATTTCTAAGCATAATTTTGTCATCCCAAAGTATGGTATTGTATGAAAATATGCAACATTTTAGGTGATGCTCCTAATAAGTAAATTATTAACCAACTATCCTTTTAAAGATACTCAACAACGTCCCGGCACCAGATCAGCTCAAAGAGAAACATTGAAAAGTTAGCGTAAAGTTAAAGTAAAATCAATGGCCCTATAGGTGAAAAACTTAAGTATAGGACCTGGGCCTCTATTCAACTGCGTTATAACGATATCGTTTTTGACCTGTTTCCGTATTGTCAACGTTTTGATAACTCTTATGTCATTTACAATAATGACGACTGTGACATAAACGATTCTTAAACGTGTCAAACACGATATCGTTTTTCACCTGTTTCCGTATTGTCAACGTTCTGATAACTCCTATGTCATTTACAATAATGGCGACTGTGACATAAACGATACTTAAACGAGTCAAACACGATATCGTTTTAACGCACCTGAATATAGGCCCTGTTGTATGTGGTTGTGTACAAAATTAATATGGAACTTACGTCAAATTTCAAATATAGAATGTCAAACGGTCTATACAGGGCCTCTATTCAGTGGGGCTAGGCGAGTTGCATTCGACAATCGTTAGCGTTTATGTTTCGATTGAAAAATGTTTGGAATTGACGTACGCCACCGAGATAGTACCACGTGACAATCCCGGTGGCTTACGTCAATTCTATACATTTGTCTATCGAAACATAATCGCTAACATTTTTCGAATACAACTCGTCTAGCCCCACAGGTGCGTTAAAACGATATCGTGTTTGACAAGTTTAAGAATCGTTTATGTCACAGTCGCCATTATTGTAAATGACATAAGAGTTATCAACACGTTGACAATACGGAAACACGTCAAATACGATATCGTTATTTTATTACCGTGTAGAATCCTAGCCCCGATGTGTTTCAACTACTTACGACAGGTCCTTTACATAAGTTTTTCAGCTATACGCATCGTCCACTGAAAAATATATCGCACACACAACTTAAAGCTCACTTTTCAATGTTTCACTTTAATGACTTTAATGTCGTGGCAATTATTAGGACCAAAGTTGTTGTATATGTATAAAATTTTAATACCTAACGTTTTCAAGGATGTTATAGCAATAATATTTCTATAGGTATATACAACCGAACACTGCTCCCGCTTATCATTAGTCTAGAACTTTAGGCAATGGAATGTTATTAATAAAAAAATATGATTTAAGAATATATTCATTTATACCCAAAAATATACATATGAATTAAATAAATAAATATGAGGGGACAATCTCACACAAATTGACCTAGTCTCAAACTAATCCATAGGCTTGTACTATGATAAACATACTTAAATAGATAAATACATACTTAAATATATATAGAAAACATCCAAGACTCAGGAACAAATATTGGCGCTCATCACACAAATATCTGCCCTTACCGGGATTTAAACCCACGATCGCTGCTGGCTTCGGAGGCAGGGTCACCGTCAACTAGGCTAACGTGTCGTCAATTATTATTATCAATATGCCTTTGAACGTTATGTACAGATATTTTTATAATTCCCGTTTTTTTCCTCAAGACGCGTTAGCCTTGTGTCACTAGACACTGCCTACGAAACTAGCGGTTCCAGGTTTGTTCCCGGCATGGACAAATATTTGTGTAAAAAGTGCGTGAATTTGTTTCTAAGTCTTGAATTTTGAGTATGTATTTATTTACCTATTTACTTATGTGTTTATCGTTGTCTTGTACAGTCAAGTTCAAAAGTATGTATACACTTTAGTACCTTGTCACTTTAATCGCTTGGATAATTTCATAATGGCAGTTTAAACATGACGTTAAATAGACAAGGTACTAAAGTGTATACATACTTTTGAACTTGACTGTACCGATTGTACAAATAAATAAATAAATATCACGGGACAATCTCACACAAATTGACCTAGTCCCAAACTAAGCTCATGGCTTGTACTATGGGTACTAGACAACGATAAACATACTTAGATAGAGAAATAAATACTTAAATACATAGAAAACATCCAAGACTCAGGAACAAATATTCGCGCTCATCACACAAATATCTGCCCTTACCGGGAAGGTAGGGTTACCACCTACTAGGCCAACGTGTCTACAACCCTTTAAGTCCGACTCGCACTTGGCCGATTTTTTGTAAAACTATGTTTGTTGTGTTGCAGCGTTTTTTAGTGAAATAAATATAATGAGTTAGTGCTTCCGTTTTTTTTAGTTGTTTCGCGCGTATGTATTATGTGGTTATCTATGTTTGTAAGAATGTCCATTCCAATATGTAATGTAAACGGCTCGACCGATTTTGAAGACATCAATTTTGAGGTAATAATAATAATAATAATATCACGAGACAATGTCACACAAATTGACCTAGTCCCAAACTAAGCTCTAGGCTTGTACTATGGGTACTAGACAACGATAAACATACTTATATAGAGAAATACATACTTAAATACATAGAAAACATCCAAGACTCAGGAACAAATATTCGCGCTCATCACACAAATATCTGCCCTTACCGGGATTTGAACCCAGGACCGCTGGCTTCAGAGGCAGGGTCACTCCCAACTAATATATATGAATATGAAAAAAATGAAGAGCATTTATTCAAAAGATTTAGGGCATAAACAATGGTTTCGGGCCCTGCGCTAGGATTCCCTGTGTTGCAGGACCCATACACAATCAGCTTCAACAGGCACATTTCATTTGCGGATATACATATCAACGGATAAAATCCTGTATTCTACTACGAGTAGTATAATTTTAAGTTTAATAGTTGACTTTATAAACACTAAAATTATTCCATACGAGTACATCGTGTTTTAATTACACTCATTATCATACATAAATACATAAATCACGCCTGTTTCCCAGAGGGGTAGGCAGAGACCACTTCTTTCCACCTGCTACGATCCTGACAAAGCTCTTTCGCTTCTTCCACATTCATAGATCGGGTCATGCATGCATTTCGGGTACTTAAGATTCTTCCCTTTTCCAGTATTTCCCAGATTTGATTCAAAAAAGTACGCCTAGGGCGCCCCCTTCCAACCATTCCACTCACTTTCGCACTGTATATTTCTTTCGTCAATCGTTTTTCATCCATCCTTTCATTATCATACTCTTATTAAAAAACTTGCGCCTGCCATTCGCGAACTAATCAAAGCTAGACAGTTTGGACCGAGTCGGCGAAGTTTAACCGAGTCTGAATGGGTAATCCAGACACCCGACTCCCGGGTCTCAGTTCCTGTTTAAAAAAAAAGCAAACGCGCTGACTAAATCCTTGGGGGAATATTACGGTTGTGAGCGAAATGTGAATTAATCGGATTAGTGTAGGACCCTGTCCAGGGTCCGTCCGGATCGCTACCACTATCTTATCCATTAACCACCCGCCAAGCATTCGCATTGTTGTGTTCGGGGATAAGACAACCGGTGAAATTACTAGCATAGAGGCATTCCATCTTAGTCCTCAGGGTTGGCAACGCATTTGAGGTCTTAGGATTAAAGTCGTGAGAATTCAAATGTCTATGGGTTTCAGTTTCCATTTACCATCAGGTGGCCTGAGCGCTCGTGTGCCTTCTCCTTACAATAAAAAAAAATGTACAGATTTTTTTGATAATAATCGTATCAGTTCTATTATAATATAACTTCGGGTCTATGGGTCATTATGTATTATGGACCCTTTAAACATAATGATCAATTAAATATCTATAATGGTTTATTTCTGAAACCGTAAACTTTTCATGATTGGTATTAAACAAACTTAATTTAACCTAATGGGCTCTATATAATGTAATGGCTTATGAAAAAATCGCGAAAAGGTTTGTCTTTGAACTTTACATTTATATGACGACACGGCAGCCTAGTTGGTAGTGACCCTGCCTTCGAAGCTAGGGGTCCTGGGTTCAAATCCCGGTAAGGACAGATATTTGTGTGATGTGCACGAGTATTTTTATTCCTGAGCCTTGGATGTTTTCTATGTATCGAAGTATATATTTCTCTTTATCTTTTATCGTTGTCTAGTACCCATAGTACAAGCCTAGAGCTGAGTTTGGGACTAGGTCAATTTATGTGACATTGTCCTGTGATATTCATATATTTTATTTTATTTATTTATTTATATTATGATACAATCCCTAAAACTTTATTATTTATGATATTCATTGACATAAATGCTACAAGAGAAAATATGGTCATTTAATTTATTTAAATGTCGCTCGTTTCAAGATAGTACCCCTTCTCGTCAAATTATAAAGAAGCTGCGAACAGCTTACTCCATCGAGCTTGTTCTATTAGGGCCTCTATTCTATAGAGTAAAATCTTATTGCCTTTGACTTGTTATTGTATCGTCAATATACAATTCACGCAAAAACTACTGGTCGGATTTTAGTGAAATTTGGAATGCAAACAGTTTATACTTTAGATTCCCTCATGAAGTAATATATACGCGTACGAAGTCGCGGACGCGACTAGTTTTTACTACATTTAAGAGGACTGTGAAGAAAAAAAAACCATACAAAATGCGATAACGTTTTTTCTCCCCTTAAACGTTGTCCAATTTTTACGATTTTTGAAGATGTTGTAGATATTATAAAACCTGTGCCTGTACGTTTTCCTTTCCAAGAAAATATTTACCGGAAAGAAAAAAAAATAAAAAAACAAAAGCGGAAACATACAGACCTAGTTTCTCATAATATCTACAACCTATTCAAAATCGTGTTCCGTGTGGTTGCTGGGTTAGAATAGTGCCACTCCATGTCTTCCCGTGGATGTCGTAAGAGGCGACTAAGGGAATAAAGGCTTGTAGTACTGTTAGGCGATGGGCTTGCAACCTGTCACTAATACACTGGTAAACATCTTAGCCTGACTATGCAAAATATGGTTACAGAATTATCAACAAGTTTAGAGTTGTTGGTATTCTGTTGCTCTGCCTACCCCACTCTGGGAATAAAGGCGTGACGTTATGTCGTTGTATTCAAAATCGTGGAAGTCGGATTATATTTAGGGGTGAGAAACGTTATCGCCCGGAATTAAATTTGTTATTATTGACAGGCGATTTAAGCATCGATTCACAATCCTCTTAATTTAAGGGAAATTTCTACGTTTCCTCCATAATTCTCGTTCTACTTCCTAAAGCTTGTACCTATTTAAATCACTTTCACCTTGATAAGTTGAATAGTCCTATTTTTTTTTATGTTAAGGAGAAGGCACACGAGCACTCAGGCCACCTGATGGTAAGTGGAATCTGAAACCCATAGACATTTGAATTCTCAAAACTACAACCCCAAGACCTCAAATGCGTTGCCAACCCTGAGGACCAAGATGGAATGCCTCCATGCTAGTAATTTCACCGGCTGTCTCATCCCCACACCGGAACACAACAATGCGAACACTTGCTTGGTGGGTGGTTAATGGATAAGATGGTGGTAGCGATCCGGACGGACCCTGCACAGGGTCCTACCACCACTCAAATCCATCTTAGGAAACGAGTAAATTGCGCATATCGAAACAGTTTGTCAGACAACTTTAAGGGCATTCAAACAGAGCTTCGTTTTCAGGTGTAAGCACCGTCCAACATAAGTGGAACTGGGCCAGTCATGTCTATCATAAGGACCGTATCGTTAATGAACAGAATAAAAATACGCAGTTTGGTTTTTTATCACTTTTACTCTTTTTTAGCTATTCTATACATTTTGAATTATGTTTATAATCCCTACAAATCAGTAAATATAAAGTATTTATTGCTCTTTGCCTAGTTTTCGAACTTTACGCTTGATGTCTCACATAATGTTTTGGACAACGCTTCTTCCTAACTTTTTGGCCGTCTGATTCCAATCTCTCTTAAATTTTTCTAATGAATCGGTTGACCGGTCTCTTTTACGCAGATCCCTCTTCATCATAGCCCAATTTTTTCTATCGGGCGGATTTCTGGGCAATTTAGTGGATTGTGTTGCTTGCTCACAAAATTAACATTTTCTTTGCTGTACCATTGCAGCATCGACGAGGCATAGTGACAGCTAGCCAAGTCTGGCCAAAATAGTGTCTAGTCTTTATGTTTTTTCAAGAGAAGCAGCAATCTTTTCTGGAGACATTCCTTCTGATATATATTAGCAGTCAAAGTTGTGTCAGTGAAAAATAGTGTTGAGATCATTCCGCATTGACAAATTGCTTGCCAAACAAGAATTATTTTGCCGATTTTTTAGCAAAAAATTGCTTTTTCTGCATTACTAACGACAGTCCCTTCTTTTACTGTGTAGTATTGTGCACCAGGTAAAGTTTTATAGTCGAATTTGGCGAATGTTTCGTCATCCATGACGATGCTTTGTATTTTCTTGACCAAAATATCTTCATATAACTTTCGGGAGCTGCTGAGATCGCTGAGAGGCTGCTGGTACTGCTGAGATGTTCGCTTTGGCTGTTTCTATTTCTTATAGGTCTTTAAGTCATTTCGCTTCTTAGCTCTCTGTACCATACCAATACTTGTACATGCTTTATTGGCACAATCTCGAATAGAGAGCCCTTTTTTCGGGGCAAACAATTTGCATATCTTTTCGTCCAATTTGGGCCTTGAAGGACCTAGTTTTCTGCCCCTACCAGGCAAACCATTTAACGTGTAGTTCTCGCCGAATCTTTTGGTTGTATTTTGAACCGCGTGAACGCTTACGCCTTAATCTTTGGCTAACTTTCTTTAAGTTATATCCTTATCAGTACACCATTTGGAAATAATTGATTGCCGCTTTTCACTCGTGAGACCTCTCATTATGAAAATAGGAAGTAAATGTATTAATTTTATAGCACAATTTTTTTTATAGACATATGAACTATTGACCGATGTCAAGTTATTATGTTTATAACCCACAACCTTTTTATTTGGATACTTTTTGTGTGTACCCATAATAAACGATACGGTCCTTATGTACATACAGACCTAGACAGGACCGCAAATATTGTTAATTAATAGGTGCCACGGGACAGTCACCGGCGACGCTGACGACTAAGGCAAATATGGGAAAGTCGATTTGATTGCCAACTGCTAGCTACAGCTGGCTCGACCGAGTTACATCTTTGGAAAGATAAAGATAAAGATGAATTTTATTCGCTAAACATGATTTTTAAACTGGTGTTAATTATTTTAATCCTAAGGTCTTTTATGTTTTGCTTTCGGCTTACAAATAGAGTGGTAAAATAGGAAGTAGATAACCTCTTTACCATCACCACGTACAAATTCTAAACACACAATACGCACAATTTTATGTTCACTTACATCCTTTATTTATTTAGTTTATTTAGGACATCAACAGCGATACATTGAAACAGATGCTTAAGATATGGATACATTTGAGTAAGCCAATAACAGATGACCACAAGAAATACAAAAATAAATAATAAATTTACTAACACTATAATAACATTTTTGTAGGAACCAATTGATCAACTCCCTTTTAAACATATTACTGGTGTCTTTTATTTCTTTTGTTTTTTTATCGAAAATGGTAGGAGCCTTACCAATTATACTTTTTCGAAATACAGTTAAGACAAAACAAGTAATCTATCACAACATCTCCGAAAAGCGTTTGCCCGCTGTTTCGGTTGTACAGTCACCATCAGATAGATCTAACCGGACAGCGAGCCCATAAAAATACGAACGTACGAACTTTCATATGTTAGAATACAATTTTTTTCTGAATTCTTTTCAAAAAGGTTTAAAGTCGCATAGTTTGATAATGCAGAATTACGTTTAGCCAGCGGTCCTCGGTTCAAATCCCAAATATTTGTGTGTTGAGCGTGAATATTTGTTCCTGAGTCTTGGATGTTCTCTATGTGTTTAAGATATATTTCTCTATATAAGTATGTTTATCGTTGTCTAGTACCCATAGTACAAGCCTAGAGTTTAGTTTGTGACAAGGTCAATTTGTGTAAGATTGTCCACTGATATTTTTTTTAATCTTTTCCAGTTAGATTGGGCCTGGGTCGGGCATGTTTGTGGTTTGTGGCCCACAGAAATGGGCCAATGCGGCAACCTGGTGGGTCCCCCAGGACAGCTACAGACGGCCAGGCAGACCCAAGGTGAGATGGCGGGATGATTTGGACGCTTTTGGATTAGCCGAAGATTGCCACAGAGAGAGAAGTGTGGAAATTAAAGGAAGAGGCCTTTGTCCAGCTGTGGGACACTATGTCACTCTAATTAATAATAATTATTATTATTATTTGGTCATATTTTTCATGCTCCGAATCATGTACGCATAAAATTGTTTAGCCGAAAACTATCGTTGCAGAGATATTTAGCGAACAAGTTCTAGTAGCAATTCGTTTTTCGCAGCAGTCGTCGCAGTTCTAACCTAACCTAACGTATTAACCTATTTCTGACTAACTCATTTTTGAGGTGTTACAAATTATACCAAATTTATTTTCTACCACATTAACATTCAGCGAATACCGATTATGCCAAGTCTGCTATTCTAAAACAATGATGGACAATTTATGCCAAATAGACCCATTTCAGATTTCACGTTATAAAACTGAATCGAAGTTGTGAAATCTAATATTATACCAATACACTTGAATACAAACAGCCGTTTCGATTTAGTTGCTGCAACGTTCGAGCAACTATCCTTTAGTGTTATTGTAGGATAGTTTAGTTTCGGCGCGGTAGTTAGGTAAGTAGGTAATTGGTGCGATCATCAGCCGGGCGGTCGTAACAGAACAAGTTGTCGTGTAACGACCGCGGAAGCGAGTACACTGCTGCATACGCTACAACAATACAATTTTTATAGTATGAAAAAAAACACGAGGTCCACCTGGTAGTATAGCCTTTAAGGCGTTTTTTATTATAATAACTGCCTAAAGGAGCTAAAATGATCCGGTTAAAATCAAAGCCAATAAACACTTTTTAGAAATAAATATATACCGTAGAATGGGGTGAATTTGATCAGTTTCAAGATTAAAATGGTTATATCTTCTTGAATATAAAAAATTAAAAAACACAAAAAAGACCTCCATATCGGTTTTTGTTATTTTATTGATTCCACCATTAGAGTATTTTTTGCTATCATTAATTCGCTTTAAAAATAAAGCATTGGTGATAACTTAATACTGCGAATGGGGTGGGGTTACTTTGAAACCACCGTTTCTATAACGTATTTCAAAAGTGGGGTTACTTTTGAAATACGTTATAGAAACGGTGGAAGTTAGAGAGAAGTGTGGAAATTAAAGGAAGAGGCCTTTGTCCAGCTGTGGGACACTATGTTACTCTATTTAATAATAATTATTATTATTATTCGGTCATATTTTTCATGCTCCGAATCATGTACGCATAAAATTGTTTAGCCGAAAACTATCGTTGCAGAGATATTTAGCGAACAAGTTCTAGTAGTTCTATAACGTATTTCAAAAGTAACCCCATAAAGAAATAAATATGTAACAAAACGTCTACTTACATATTTTATATATTTTTGCATCGACCGTCGAGGTGGATCCCGCTGCCGCTACTGACACGTGTACAGTGATATTCAATGTTGCCAACCGTAAAAAAACAATCCCAATTATGCGTTCAGAAATCGCATAATTTGCGTTTCAAGTCAAATTGACGTTTTTATCAAAGTAACCCCAGGAATTAAAGTAACCCCATTCAAAGGTACATACAAACATAACATCACACCTTCATACCAGATTTCTACAAAGTGTTTGTCCTTCAAATACGCGAGAAATAACTTCTTTAAAAATTGTAGGCACCTACCTAATAGGTTAGTCGAAATGAAGTTGGCGACCACAATATTTTCACTAAAAAAGCCGACTTCAGTTGGACTAACCTATTATGTAGGTGCCTACAATATAAAAAAAAAGTTATTTCTTGCGTTTTTGAAGGCTGTTTTTTTCATGTAGCTTACTCAAAATAACAAGTGACCCAACTCTAAAATCTCTCGCAATGCTGACATAGAGGGTTAAGTTTTGAAAACTAAGTTGTGAGTGTTAGCCCTCGGCCCTCGACCCTCCGTTCATTAGGAATGGAAATACCTGCGGAGAGCCCTCCGGTACTCTCGTAAATTGACCGCGTCGTGTGCGATTTAAACGACGTTAAGGAGTCAAAGAAACGGAGACTTCTTTCGTATAAAATGTAGAACGAAAACATACATCATTATTTACGTTTGGTTTGATTACAGAGCCTACATTCCATGTCAGTCGTGAATTTACGAGCTTTGATCGTTGGCGCGTGTTTGTTGTTCAATTTTAACTAGTGGTGGTAGGACCCTGTGCAGGGTCAGTCCGGATCGCTACCACCATCTTATCCATTAACCACCCGCCAAGCAACAGTGTTCGCATTGTTGTGTTCCGGTGTGGGGATAAGACAACCGGTGAAATTACTAGCATAGAGGCATTCCATCTTAGTCCTCAGGGTTGGCAACGCATTTGAGATGAATGTCTTGAGAATTCAAATGTCTATGGGTCTCAGATTCCACTTACCATCAGGTGGCCTGAGTGCTCGGGTGCCTTCTCCTTAACATAAAAAAAAAGAAGTAACTTTAGCCAGATTTAAATTCGTACGAGTATGTGTTACTTATGTAACATACTTGGCTCAGGCATCGAGATGGTACAGTGGTTTAACGGTGAAATTTAATAAATTATTTAATTGTGTATAAAAAAAAAACCATGACAGTGTTTGCGCTTGTAAACGCGTCAATATGTTCACTCCTCTCTTAACAATGCTGGAGAGCGAGATGGATGGTGTAGTGGCGTTAAGATTTGTAGAAACGAATGCCGCTTGGTTCAGGGTATGCGACGAGGAATGAGTTTTTTTGATTATAGAATATTATTATTGTAGACGACGCGAACATAGATATAATGTACCTTCTTATATGTTTATATATATATATATATATATTTATTGTTTTCGGTTAGAATAGGTAATAAAACTTCTGGTAATTTCGAACATGTACCTATCTAGCGTAATATAATAAAATTCAAAAGCCTTGGTGTTAGCTGCAGTTACTAGATGCATTTTATTTTGATAGTCTGTGGCAGTCGTAAAACAGGATTTTTGTTGTTAGAATCTGTGGTTAAGCAAGCGTCCTATCTAGGTTAATACGGTAACAAATAATTATATTTTTTATAGAGAAGAAGAGTAATTTACTCAATTTTTTCCCTCTTTTTACTGAATTGTTTATTTATGACATCAGTTTTTTTTTATTATATTGACATTTTATGTAAGCAACGAAATTGAACTTTGCTGAAATATTAATGTATGATATAAGCAAGTATAATAATTGGCAGAAATTATTCATGTATCAATCAATCAATCAATCATTTATTCATAAAATTTTAATTTTACATGTCAATGGGGTAATCCTATATTATATTATATTTTGTATCTACCTAAATTAGTCATAAGTATATATTTCAAACACAATGTATTTATTGTTAAATTGAAATAAACAACTATGAACTATGAACTATGAATAAAGAGGCAACCAACGAGTCGACGATAGCTATCTCTCTTACTCTCGTGTATTGTGAATCTGTTCATAATTAAACATAAAGACATAAAGAGAGACATATATTCGCAACAATACAAAATTACATTTCATACATACAAAAAGAACAGAGAAACTGTTGCGAAACGGTCCCAACTCAGCATTAGCTAGCCGTAAAGCCAGCGCTGATCTTCCGTTGGAACCGCTTGGTGAAGAGATGGAAAGTGACACTTAATACAAAACAAAGTAAAAAGAAAAACAACATGGGTTATCATTTAATTTAAACAACTATTTAAACAAAAAAATAAAAAAAATATGTAAATGAAAAAATCAAAATTAAAATTACGATTGTCCAAGGCCGTCGCTATTGTAATACAAGGCAGCAAAGAGTAGAACCTTCCATTGTCGAACGTCCCCGGCGGGTCAAGGTCCATCGGTCATTCAAGAAGGCATTCTGGAACATTCGCGCGTAAGGCGCGCGTGCGGCGATTCATTCCTTACTTGGAGGGCAAACAGTGCGTACCTACGAGTGAACCGAGCGATCATCTAAGTTTATTGTGCGTTCGTGCATTTCTATCAGTTACCTAACACCACGTACGTAACAGTATATTAAAAACTAACTACTATTATTGAAACAACTGAACACCATTTAATTTTTCTATCGTCAAATGGAATTGTCTACGATCGTAACATATCTATACTTGTAATCTCATTGGGTATCAGTGTGCAATGCAGTTATGCACAAAGTTCTCCGGACCGCCGCTTGGCTCGCGCAGACAACGGGACTGCGGCCAATGAGGCCGAAAAGAGTTATTCCACCACCAAATGGCATGGTCAAACTTAAATTTACACCATTTATAAGGTAAATTGGTCACATCAAAGCCTATAGCCAAGATACGTTCGCTAACTAGCGTTTCTATTCGTTTGGTTTTTAAACCAATCGCGTCACTGGTATAGTTATCACGTGACGCTTCGAACAGCTGATCACTTAAGATGAAGCTCTGCAAGATAGAAACATAGAAACATAGAAACATTTATTCGACGATCACAAGAAAAAAAGAACAGTTCAAAGATTACACATAATAAAAATAATGGCAACAAACTACAAATTAAACAAAATAAAAGAAAATAATTGAAAAAAAAACAATTATAGCATAGTGTTGCCATGAGTGGTCCTGTGATATCGAAAATGACACCACTCAGCACTGTGTCACGGCATCAACCGCGACGCTGATTTTCAGTGGCGCCAAAGTGACACACGAACGATGAGACAGCAGACTACACAGACACTAAGGGAAGTGAAATAAGAATACGAAATTGATAAATTAAGCATACTTTAAAATAAATACATGGGAATTAACGAAGGAGAACAAATTGGTCATGAAAATTATGTACATAAAATAAACAGGAAGGAAACTGACCACAGAAAAAGGAAGGAGAGATAGGAACCAATCAGTACTACCAACATCAACCCGCAACGGCCGGCGATGGTTAGCAATACTAGGTTGGCAGTGGAACAGCCTGTACCTACCCTTATTTAATCAGGATGACGATCATGAGATGTTTGCGTGAAATAAGTAGTGATTTAATGGTGTTACATAAGCAGCGAAATTTGAATACTACTACCCGAATCTAGAGCAGTCCATAAGGTAAACATTACAGCCATAAAAGTGAATATTACTATACATATAGTGATAAATGAAATATTTATATACAAATGAATAAGAATTCAAGCTTTGCTTTTTTGTTGGCATTTTCGAGTTAAACCCCTTTTTTAAACAAAACTAACCCATATGGAAGATAATTTAAACTGTGTTTTTTTTTCTGACCTGTTTTTAGGGTTCCGTACCCAAAGGGTAAACACTGGACCCTATTACTAATAAATAAATATCACGGGATAATCTCACACACATTACCCTAATCCCAAACTAAGCTCTAGGCTTGTACTATGGGTACTAGACAACGATAAACATACTTATATAGAGAAATATATACTTAAATACATAGAAAACATCCAAGACTCAGGAAAAAATACTAGTGTCCTTCACAGAAATATTTGCCCCTATCGGGATTTGAGCCCCAGAACGCTAGCTTCGAAGGTAGGGTCACCACCTACTAGGCCAGCGTTTCTACAACCTTTCGTGCGCGAGTCCGACTCGCACTTGGCCGATTTTTTGTAAAACTACGTTTGTTGTGTTGCAGCGTTTTTTAGTGAAATAAATACATATAATGAGCCAGTGTTTCAATATTTTTGAATTTTTTCGCGCGTATGTATTAAGGTAACAACACCAATGTTCGAAACTTTTAGCACCAATAATCGACAGAAGCTTTTAATTCTAAGATCATAGGGTTATAAATTGATTTTTGCAAAACAAATGAATAACTCTTATCTTCTTTGAGTGGGAATCAATGTCGAACATTGGTCCTCTGTCGACTACTGGTGTCTTTACCTTATGTGGTTATCTATTTTTGTAAGTATGTCCATTCCAATTTGTAATCTAAACGGCTCGACCGATTTTGAAGAGTGAGGTATCATTAAATTCGTCCATATATCGTTAGTGTCACTGGTTATTAAGAAAAAACAATATTGCGGAATAAGAAATCTATGAATGGTAGGTACAGTCAAGGTTATACATATGTATACACTTTAGTACCTTGTCTATTTAACGTCATGTTTCAACTGCCATATGAAATTGTCACAGCGATTAAAGTGACAAGGTACTAAAGTGTATACATATTTATGACCTTGACTGTACCTAACACATTTAGACGACACAAAATACGCAATTTGATTTTTACAACTTGATTTTTGTTGGACTTGTTTAAATTACATAAAAACTACTTAAAAGTAAATAAGTTTTAGTTCGGACTAAACAAAGACCTTGCGACTTCCCTCTCTCCCTCTGTTATCCTCTATATCCCCCCAAAGAAAAAGCCATAACGGGCTTAGAGTATGCAGAACCCTTTAAAGAACTATTTTATACAAAAACGTTCGGGTATTAATAAATTTAATATAATCTACGTAAAATAACTGTGACATAGACACAAACGGATTAACCAGATTTTAAAGTTTCTGCTTTGGATGAGAAGAGTACAACAAGCAAGCTATCCTTTTTCTCTGCAGGGCAGGGATTCTACACGGTAATAACAATATCGTCTTTGACGTGTTTCCGTATTGTCAACGTTTTGATAACTCTTATGTCATTTACAATAATGGCGATTATGACATAAACTATTCTAAAACACGTTAAACGCGATATCGTTATAACGCAGTAAAATAGAGGCTCAGAATTTCAAGCAAACCTTTTTTTAATCGACCAAATAAACCACTCCGCTCGCGGCCAAAACGTCAATCAGCCGTTCCAATACAAGTCAATCACACATTTAAAAATAATAAGAAACAACTCAACAAAACAGTCATTAATTTTGATCTTTGCGCGCCAACGTCAAGTTTCAAATTTCAATGACTCTAGCCACAGACTTGTTTCTCTTCGGTTTTAAATTTGAAATGTAAATTGGAGTGCGTGCACAATTTTGTTTCCATTTAACTGTTTTGTCAGGCGCGGGAAGATTAAACAAAAACATGATTTAAACCCTTCCGGTTGTATTTGTGTTTACTTGCCGATACAATACGAATCGTACAATTCGTATTGTTACATAACGAACAGACAAACCTGAAATACAAAATGGTATTTGTCTAAAAATGTGGAATATACATTTAGTTTTGCAAGCGGAGCAGCTGCAACCGTTTTAAACAAACCCCGCTAACATATAGGGTCTCTATTCTACGAGTAGGTATAAATCGTCTCTGATAGGTTTTTGACGTCTTATCACTTTTTTTTTTTTTTTTTTTTTTTTTTTTTTATATTAAGGAGAAGGCACGCGAGCACTCAGGCCACCTGATGGTAAGTGGAATCTGAGACCCATAGACATTTGAATTCTCAAGACTATAATCCTAAGACCTCAAATGCGTTGCCAACCCTGAGGACTAAGATGGAATGCCTCTATGCTAGTAATTTCACCGGTTGTCTTATCCCCACACCGGAACACAACAATGCGAACACTGTTGCTTGGCGGGTGGTTAATGGATAAGATGGTGGTAGCGATCCGGACGGACCCTGCACAGGGTCCTACCACCACTAGATAAAACAAAGTATAAAACAAAGTCGCTTTTTCTGTTCCTATATCCCTATGTATGCTTAAATCTTTAAAACTACGCAACGGATTTTGATGCGGTTTTTTTAATAGATAGAGTGATTGAAGAGGAAGGTTTATATGTATAATACTTTAATCCGGAGCGAAGCGAGGGCGGGTCGCTAGTAGTATTATATAAAAGCTAGCAAATCGATGACAATACGGAAAAATCGTTGACAATCTTACAAAGAAGACTTGAACCACTTCCCGGGGTTTTATTTTTAATTCAATGACAATAGGGCATTATTGAGTTGGTCTGACAGTGACAGGATCTCCACTATAGTTTAAGTAGACTTACCGTGTTTGGACTCATTAGGTTGGTCTCGATAAGGTGTAAACGATGTTGCAAAAAAGAGTCGACAACAAAAGCTTGTTATAAAAATGGATTGTTTAAACAGAAACCTTTGACGACACGCTAGCCTCGTTGGTAGTGACCCTGCCTCCGAAGCCAGCGGTCCTGGGTTCAAATCCCGGTAAGGGCAGATATTTGTGTGATGAGCGCGAATATTTTTTCCTAAGTCTTGGATGTTTTCTATGTATTTAAGTATTTATTTCTCTGTAAATAAGTATATTTATTGTTGTCTAGTACCCATAGTACAAGCCTAGAGCTTAGTTTGGGACTAGGTCAATTTGTGTGAGATTGTCCCCTGATATTTATTTATTTATTTCAGTGTCAAGTCGGGATCTGGTTAGGTGTTATTGTATTTGGAAAAACTCACCTATTTAGTTTTCTCTTAGGTTTAGTGTAAGGTTTGCCTTGAGCTTGAATAGTAATTGAGACCCGAAAACGAGACGTAAGATTGTAAGGTTCGTGCCAAAGTTACGGAACCCTAAAAAGACTAACACAGTTTGCTCGTAACGAACAGCATACAAAAGGTAGTCCAATTTAAAACGTTTGGTACAAGCGATTGTCACCAGTCAACTGAAAAAGTGCAATTACGTTCTAAAAACAACACACGCTAACTGGCTTCGTCCTTTTTCCTTGTATTGCTCTGTCCTTTTATAAAAAAACAAGAACGAAACGGACGGTGTGCGAGTTTTGTTGTCGTTGAAATGAACTGAAATACAACATATTTAAATTGTGTGGTCATTCCAAAACTATTTCAATTTCTATAATTTTTTTCCTAAAAAAATGTGAAATTGTCATTTTGTTTTTAATTCTAAAAATAAAAATGAGTAGTGAAATGTAATTTTAAAATCTATCGATGAACATGCGGGCCGCCGCTCTGAGCTGAGATTCTACACGGTAAAACGATATCGCTTTTGACGTGTTTCCGTATCGTCAACCTTGTAATAACTCTTCTTTACTGGCCAGTAATGGCGGCTGAGCTCAAATAGTAGTTTACTCACCAAGGGGAGTAAGGCACGGATTACTAATCGAGTGTGCATTTTACATTTTGCACCACACGAGTTCAGTAATCTGTATTTACTCTCGAGTGATATATAATGCTTTATACTACACTTAAAAATAAATAAAATACAAAAGTAACAAATTAATTCTTTCGAGGAAGAACGAGCGCGTCATCAAACAGGGGCGCTCTACTTTGAAATCTATAAAACGTTAAAGAAGGTGAATACGTCCCGATTTGCAGGGTCTAACTTGCGTGCGTGTCAAAGTTGGTTAATTGACAACGTCATAGAGAATAAAAATAAAATGGGTTAATAATGGATTTTCATACGACATTACTGCCCTGATAACGGGGCAGTTGTGAAATTTCATTCAACATTACTACCCTGATTTTTGAGAAGGTTTAATGAACGGCTTTCCCGCATTTTATTAGGGCATTCTTATTGGTTCTGATCGCACTACATTAAATTAACATAATATAATGTAAAGCTCGCAGGGTGGTGGTTATTTGTAGGTCTCTAAATATAATAGCATAAACATAAATTGGCCATATGTTTTTGACACAACAGTGTATCAAGAGCAAGAAGTGCAATGCCAACAAACTGTTATGCAGTTTGGCAATATACTATCATATGTAAACATAAATGTGTCTTTTATGAAAATAAATTAAATAAATAAATAATAATAACTATACACTTACTAAAAAAGTGTAGTAGGTATAAATAATATTAAAATGCGTCAAACGCCATATCATTTCAACCTGGTAGAATAGAGGCCCTATTTGCTCGTATTTTCGGTGCGTGGCTGATTCTTAGTTCTCAATATTATTTACTAATTTTTAATTGAATTTTAACATGAAAGCTTTTAGTAGTTAATTAAAATAATAATAATAAATAGACATGTTCATTTCTTTTATAAAAAAGCTTAAATATAAGGTGTATATAAAAACAACGACGACGACGTCCTAATGAAATTATTCTTTGAATTGCAAATTCATTTAGTTTTCTATTTTGCATAGAATTAATATCTCTTTTCTTTAAAATCCATTTCGCATTTCAGTCTAACAAAAACATTTTAAAGTAATTTTATGAAACTTGGAATAAAAGTTAAGTAGTTGTTTAAAGTTCATTTATTTAAGAGGATTGTGAAGCGATGCTAAAATCGCGTAGCTGTCAAAAATAATCCATACAAATTTAGCTCTGGGCGATGACATTTCTCAACCCGTAAAATCCCTAAATCTTATCCAAATTCCACAATTTTTTAATATGTTTTAAATATTAAGAAAATGTAAATATTTTCTTAGAAAGGAAAACGTACAGACCTAGATTTTAATAATATCTACAACAAAATATAAAAATCGTAAAAATCGGACAACGCTTAAAGAGAGAAAAACTTTATCGCATTTTATATGGAATATTTTGGCTTCACAGTCCTCTTTAAATAATACTTATTTCTTTAAGTCGAGACATGAGGTAGGTAGGTGGGTAGGTGGTTATAGATAATGCAAACACTGCTTTTTATTTCATCTGCTCTAAAAGTTAAGATTTATTTATCTCAATATTGGAAAGATAATGGCATTTCCATCCCAGGGCGGAAAGTGATTAAGAAAAAAAAACCTTAAGAAAGTCTAGCTAATCAGTAAATAATTGAAATTTGATAACTTTTTGAATTTTCCTAATAATAAAGTTTCCTCTAAAGTAATAAAATCACCAAGCGAAGCCTTTTTAAGGTCAAAAGGTGTTGAAAGTAAGTCATAAAGCCCTTGTCAAAGAACAAGGAAATTAAATCCAGCTCAGAACAGAGAGGCAGAAAAAATGCTCCTAATGAGCTGTTGGCAAATTCTGCACTTCTTACGAAAAACGACATATCAACAACGCAGATGCTGAAATAAATTCAATCTTACCTGGTTTTAAAAAAGTTTGCTTTTATAGTAAGGACTTGGTAGTAGATATGTCATTATTTATGCAGACAGAAAAAATTCTTCTTATTTTGAAGTCTGTAAAATCACAAAGAGGGAGATTATTGTTTAACCAAACGTACGGTGCGGCTGGCATGGCTAGGATTGGGTAGATGGACTATTCTGGCTTTATTTATGTTGAACATTTTCTTTTAAAATTATGTAGACATCTTAAAATTAAAAGGTAAAAAGACATCGCAATTCAAAAAAAAAATGCTACCAGGGCCTCTATTCAGGTGCGTTAAACCGATATCGTGTTTGACACGTTTAAGAATCGTTTATGTCACAGTCGCCATTGTTGTAAATGACATAAGAGTTATCAAAACGTTGACAATACGGAAACAGGTCAAAGACGATATCGTTATTAATTTGTAGAATTCCAGCCCTGTATATTTGATGCCGTGCCTCAAGAAAAGCCTTGTTTAGATATTTTAAAAGAGGTTATAATTAGATTTAGATTTAAAGTAGTTTTTCATTATAACCAATGTTTTTACGGTGTAACTATATATTAAAATATATTTAAATAAAAATATAATATAATTTAAATACAGACCTCAATACATAGAAACATCCTAGACTCGTAACAAATGCATACGCGCATCACACGTTCAATATTTGCTCTTAATTCAAACCAGGGTTGCCATGACACGTCTAAGCAATTCAATTAAGGGTGAGTGTAGGAAACAGATCCGTGTAACTCCTATAGCTCCGTCTCATACACTCATCTTAAACTGAATTATAATAAAGTCTTTGAGATATTATATGTTTGTATTATCAATTTGAGAATAATTTAAATTGATATTATGTGTAATTCATACCCAGAAATAAAGCTGGCCTGCACTTGTAACGACTCAACAAGAAATGGTTGTGTTGTTCTAGTGTTGCCACACAAAGACACGTCGGTCTTTTATCGTTGAATTTTTGACCATCGCTGATAATTGTGTCGCTAAAAGTTCCTTTACACGGTTCTGCCTCAAGACAATCTCACTCGCCTAGTTATTAACCACGAGTATAGTTGCTGTGCACACAACTTGTTTGTACTTGCCTCCGTCCTCTTTTAACTGCTTCAAACTGAAAGAGACGATACAGCAATACGCTGGTTTTGCCGCTAGTGCAATCGTTGCAATAATTAACATAAGTAAACGTTACGACCGCACGCTACTTTTCTTGTTGCTTCTGTCATACAATAGCTTTTAACTTTTTGTATTTTTTTTGTACTACGGCAGTAATAAGATTACATTTTACAGTTCTATCGGACTTAAGGTTGTTTAATGGTATTTGGTTTGTATATCTACATCATACAATTGATAAACTTAATTTAGACACTGGCAAAATTAACTGACAATTTTTATCAGTTTTTGGAATGTCGACCCATTTTTATACACCGTTTTCATGTTTTTGTAAGTTTCGTCCTTTAAGAAAGACAATGTCCAGCTAGCAGGGCCTCTATTCAACTGCGTTATAACGATATCGTTTTTGACCGGTTTTCGTATTGTCAACGTTTTGATAACTCTTATGTCATTTACAATAATGGCGACTGTGACATATAAACGATACTTAAACGTGTCAAACACGATATCGTTTTAACGCACCTGAATAGAGGCCAAGGACTTTAGCCAACCTAATAGCTTCAAATAAATAAGCTATTAAAGTAGAAGTATTGGCGAGGGTAAAGGAGAAGAGAAGGATATTGGAGAGTGTGGAGATCAGAAGATGAGGGATGATTGGCCATTTAACATGCTTACCAAAAACATTATAGACGGAAAGAGAGGCAGAGGAAGACCAAGGACCAAATCAAGGAGAAAGTGCATGTCGTGTCATATAGAAAGTTGAAGGAGGGTTGAGGTTTTAGTTGTGGTAGGACCCTGTGCAGGGTCCGTCCGGATCGCTACCACCATCTTATCCATTAACCACTCGCCAAGCAACAGTGTTTGCATTGTTGTATTCCGGTGTGGGGATAAGACAACCGGTGAAATTACTAGCATAGAGGCATTCCATCTTGGTCCTCAGGGTTGGCAACGCATTTGAGGTCTTCGGTATACTCTTGAGAATTCAAATGTTTATGGGGTTCAGTTTCCACTTACCATCAGGTGGCCTGAGTGCTCGTGTGACTTCTTCTTAACATAAAAAAAAAAGGAACTGGCAGAGAAAAGAGAAAATTGGTAATTACTCCACCGACAAGAGCAGGGCTCTTAAATTAAAAGATGAGAAGAGAGAAATAAGCTTTAAGCTTATATGAATACTTGAATATGCATTGTGGAGGCCTAGTTACTAACTTTGGAAATCCTAGGGATTTAATTAGAAAAATTAAAGAGGGTCGGTCTCGATACCGTCCCACCCCGCCCGACTTTAGGCAAATATCGTACCGAATTTCAGATCCCTGGTCATAAAGCTAAAATATCACACACAATAAAGCGTGCAACTAGTGACGTACGAGTTAAAACGCGCCAGTCGTCTCTTTTTCGCCCACGTGGTTAAACTCGACTGAACTTGTGTGGCACGCCGTGCGATATAATACACGATGCAGCAGACAAGGAACTAATAAAAGCACTACGAGTATCAACAGTTCATTCGTTATTTAGGATTTTAATACTTGTATATCTGACTTGTTAAATTATTTTTCTAAAATGTTTTCTCTTTGACGCGAATTTTTCACTTGTTTTTTTCACCGTTTTTATTGCAACGGGACACGAAGGGCCCAAACGCCTAGAAATAGACGCTCCGCGCAAGCAGATCTCCGTCAACGGTATCAATTGTGTGTGTGTGTAGGTTAACTACAGCTCTTAATTTCTTATAGATTACAAATTATTTACATACATACAAACATTTGCAGTATGGGGTAGGCAGAGCTGCGGAAATACCAACCACTCTCAAAGTACTTGTTTATAACCCTATCATCGCATTTTGCACAATTAGCCAAGAAGTGTATTATTGAATTAGTGACAGGTTGCAAGCCCATCGCCTAACAGTACTACAAGCCTGTATTCCCTTAGTCGAATCTTACGACATCCACGGGAGGACACGGAGTGGCACTATTATAACCCGGCATCCACACGTGACTTTCGTATCACGTGATCTACTAGTGACGCGATTGGTTTAAAAACAAAACAAATCAAAACGCTAGTTAGCGAACGCATCTTGACTTATAAATGATATTGATTGATTGATTGAATATAGGCTCTAATTTCTAATTCCATAAAAAAGTTTCGAGATCAAAATACCCCTTTTATTTTTCAGCAAATATAAGTTTTATGTTATTCTGGAGCGTCAAAGCCAGAAAATATATCAAACTAGCGACCCGCCCTCGCTTCGCCCCGGATTAAAGTATTATACATGTAAACCTTCCTCTTCAATCACACTATCTATTAAAAAAAACCGCATAAAAATCCGTTGCGTAGTTTTAAAGATTTAAGCATAAATAGGGATATAGGGACAGAAAAAGCGACTTTGTTTTATACTACGAGTATGTAGTGAAGAGTACGATTACTGTTAGTTTACCACTGACAGAGAGTTTGCCTTCATTTAATTTTCAACTATCACTTCATACAAATAAAGCAATTTTCAGAATACTTTTACCCATGTCTACCGATTTAGTAATAACTATTTTATTTGTATGAGATTAAGGCTGAAAATTAAATGAAGGCAATCCATCTCTCAGTGGTAAACTCAAAATAATTCTACTGTACGCATACAAAAACACGAGTAAAACATCAGGTAGTTCATCGCGAAGTTAATTGCAACTTTTATACGTTGTCAGTCACATCACATTCGCTGCAAAGTAACGGATGACAGCTTCAACACCTCATTAAATATTTTAATTATCATGTTGATTGCAGCGTAATATAATAAACTTTACAATATTTTAATAAGAGGACAAAACATTTTGAAATACCTATGTATATCGAAATACTTTTTAGAGTTCCGTAGATGAAATCTTCACTAAACTAGTCTTTGTAACCTTGTTTAACCAAATGAACCTAATAAAGACAGAGTTACAACATGTGCGATGAAACTCTACATTTTACTGGTTCTAAACCATGGCCTCTATTCTACTACGTTATAACGATATCACGTTAGACGTGTTTTAGAATCGTTTATATTACAGTCACTATTATTGTAAATGACATAAGATATATCAAAACATTTACAATACGGAAACACGTATACGTCAAAGACAATACCATTATTACCGGGTAGAATCCCAACCCCTGGTTCTATATTTCTCTACTGTCTTATAGTTCTTGGTGGCAGAGCAATTGCTTCCAAAAAGAGCGTTCATTATTCTCTTGTTAGAAACTTTTCACAGTTTGTAGCCAATAAGGAACACATAACATAACTAACATAGTTTTAGCTGACTTTGCATAAGATACCTAACTAACACCACTAACCACCAAACATTTAGATACACTTTAATCATTTTGTGCACACATTAGTCTAGTTATAGTCTGGATCCTTACATTCTCGTCATGATGTTTGCGTTGCTTATGATGATTGTAACTTGTTTTGTGAGCCATGAATAAATAAATAAATAAATAAGGCTCACAATATCCATAAAAGTAGAGAGGCGGTGTTTATTTTAAAGTAATTGGCGTTCCCCCGTGTGGTTGCCGGGTTAGAATAGTGCCACTCCATGTCTTCTCGTGGATGTCGCAAGAGGCAACTAAGGGAATAAGGGCTTGTAAGTAAGGCCATGGGTTTGCAACCTGTCACTAATACACTAAAATTCTTGGCCTGATAGTGCATTTTTTTTTGTATTCTGCCTCCTGGCAATCTGTTCAAACAACAATAAGCCGTTTTTTGACAGGTTTAATCATTCGTAAGATTTTCATGTAAGGGAAGGTCCATTGACACTTTTGAGTGGGGTAGGCAGAGCTACAGAAATACCAACAACTTTAAAAATACTTTTTTATAATTCTGTTACCACAATTTGCACGATTGGTAGTTGTTGGTATTTCTGTAGCTCTGCCTACCCCACTCTAGGTAATGACGGCGTGATGTTATGTATGTATTTTCCTTCCAGGAAGTTTATGTATATTTACTTAGTCATAAAAGGGTCATTTCCCGAAGTGTACAGTAATTAAAGCGATCGTTTTACGAGGCACGTTGAGGAGACCTAAGAAATGAAAGGGGGAGCGTGCGGTGGAGGCCAAATGTTACAGCTGCGGTAAAATAATTGCCCAGTTCTTAAAAAAGAGCAAACATAAACTGTTCTGAAATAAACGGCTAAAGTAATCTGTGGGGTATAAAACTACTTTATATTTCTATACAAAATTGATAGAATAGTTTATTTATTTAAAGCATAACAAAGCCAGTAAATATTGTTTTATTACTTGTATATACCAGCCCCCTATTTTACCATGTGACGGTAACATTTTGGTATACATTACAAAGTTAACTCGCTGATACATCACTGGGTTTCATATAAGCTGCGCCATGTACACTGAAATGCCAACTGTCATCTATCATTAGGATGGTGAATTATGTTATGGGACACATCTCAAGGGCATGGAAAAAGGTGACACGAGTTTTTATTTGTTTTCTAGGTGATTTCAATTCATGATGACGCCCTCGCACAATGGTGGTGGCTTGTAATGGAAACTGACGTTGAAATTATCTCAACTTACCAAATCTCATATGAAAGAAGGTGGTGGTGGTGGTGGTGGTGGTTTAGTGGTGGTAGGACCCTGTGTAGAGTCCGTCCGGATCGCTACCACCATCTTATCCATTAACCATCCGCCAAGCAACAGTGTTCGCATTGTTGTGTTCCGGTGTGGGGATAAGACAACCGGTGAAATTACTAGCATAGAGGCATTCCATCTTAGTCCTCAGGGTTGGCAACGCATTTGAGGTGTTAGGATTATGTTCTTGAGAATTCAAATGTCTATGGGTCTCAGATTCCACTTACCATCAGGTGGCCTGAGTGCTCGTGTGCCTTCTCCTTAACATAAAAAAGAAGAAAAAAAAAACGGATAGAGCTAAAATGTATCTCCTGCTGTTACCTGAAGAACACCTCTTGAGAAGACTTGAATTACCAGGGGCCCTTTTTTTCTCTACTCGAACCGTTATTAATTTAACCGCCATTACAAAAAAGTAAATAAGAGCTATCATAGCACTGAAAATACAAGAACGATATGTGTAAAGTCAATGTAGACTAAGTTACCTCTCACTAGTTTGATACCACTTACAAAAGTATTCAAGTCAAATAGAATAGAATAGAAAGTATTTGTTCAACGCAAACAAAATAAAAACAAGAATTAAAAAGTTAAAAATAAATCTACGTTTAGAAAACGATTTATTTTTCTAATATGAAGCATAGAATCTTAATCGCACTGAGTTCAAGTCGTATAGTTAATTACTGTTTTAACCGAAAGTTTTAACGAACGACCTATTTATTTCCCTGACAAAAAACAACGTATTTTGAACTATTTTGAAACTAAAAAACCTTTTTACGAGCGCCATTTTGTTTTTATTTCGGCCGTGTCGGAACAGCGAATATATTCATGAGCTAACTACGACTCAATTTGCATGAAAGTTTCGAAACTACTGCTATAAATTGTAAGAACGTACTGTTGAAAAAATCTCGTAAACTATTTGAGTTATTGGCGGTTTATATCCGTTATGAGGAATTCTGATTGGATGAATTATTTAGTGCTTCATGAAACAAGGTAATTAAAATTTAAGATTTATCGCTAAAAAAGATTATAATTAAACGAATACCCGTCCATGATTATCTATTCATTCATAAATAACTTGGATTTTTTTATAATTAAAGTAAAAACAGGCCAAGTGCATGTCGGGATCCTTGATATTTTTACGATTTCGTTATAGTTTCAATAAAACAGAAATTAACGAAATCAATCCGAAGTATGGACCCCTAACACATACTTATGTTTCCATACATGATTTAACCTTTACTTTACAGATTAAAAATGTTAACAAAGTAAAAACAGTAATATCACAATTGAACTAATCAATTTTTTCAACAAAAAAACCCGATATTAACTAGAAATACAATGGTTATAATAATCTATAATATCTTACACAGTTATAAGTTTTAATAAACGTACGGAGTATGAATCGTGACTGAAATATTTTAATAGTTGGGCCTAATGGCCAAATCATTTATCACGAAATATTGGCTTGTAAGCCGCCCGGGGGATATATTTCGACGCCTACCAAATGATAATATATTGAGCCGACCCCGGGTTCGCTTAGGTCGTTTATTTGTTAAGGGAAATGAGCCCTTGATTATTTTAGATAATACCCTTCTAATAAACATACAAGGTCAGCTTATTTTGACACGGTAGTGTGTCAAGCCAAGTTCTGAAGTTTATATTAAATGGTTAAAGAAACCATAACTGACTTGCAATGATGGAATAAGTAACGGGAAAGCGCGATGCATGAAAAAGTCGTAGTCAATTCATGGTGATTATATCCTTCATTTTTAGAGCTGATAATCTCTTAAAAGACCTAACCAATTTTCATGAGGTCAAACTGCGAACCATTTTGATTAAATTAGTATTATTAATAAAAAACGCGTCGAGATCAACTCATCCAATACCACTGATAGACAAAAAGATACATTGACACAAATATACACAGGTACACCATCTTAAAATGACAAAATCACTCTTTTTGCGTCGGGGGTTAAAATGAAAATCTATTGTTATGTTGACTGATAACATGACAGAAGCAATATGGTTTTTAAATAGTAGCTCGTTCACTTCACAAAAGAAAAAAGATAAATATTGAGAGTTAATCGTCAACCTTCAGCAATGAGATAGGTACCAAGAGAGGAAGACGTAACCGATAGGTACAAGTTTTACAGTGAAAAGTGTTAAAACTTCACGACGTTACAAATTCAGTAGTAAGGAACGTTATAAACTCCTTTTCAACAAGCGAAGAACAATGTACATTCCAAGAGCTTTAAAGAACCTCGACTTGGCACCATTTAGATCTCAATTCTTTTATCAGCAAATCTTGTACGAACTTGGCCCTGTTTTACATTTATGTTTTTGATGAGATAACTACTTTCTTGTGATTATAAAAAAAAACATATAATTAGAATATAGTAATATTTTCCTGTTTTCTGTAATAAATGGTAACATGCATGAGAAGTTGATAAAATTTTATAACTTCTTTGAAGGTTTATATTATGTTTTTCGGTATGTTACTTTTAGTAACGAAATATTTTAATTTAAAGATATTGACTGAAACATCCTAATTTCTGAAATAAATTCAAATTTCATTATAAGGTAAATTAAACATGGAACAACAGGTGTGACGTCATTCCTGTTGTCGATTTTGCATACATAAACATCACGCCTTCATTCCCAGAGAGAGATAGGCAGAGCTACAGAAATACCAACAACTTTAAAAAAACTTGTTGATTATTCTGTAACCACATTTTGCACAATCAGGCCAAGAAGTTTACTAGTGTATTAGTGACAGGTTGCAAGCCCATCGCCCCTAACAGTACTACAAGCCCTTATTCCCTTAGTCGCCTCTTACGACATCCACGGGAAGACATGGAGTGGCACTATTCTAACCCGGCAACCACACGGGCTAGCTTAGTCTGAACTATGACATTTTAAAACTACATATCTTATGAAAAGATAACACGACAATTGTTTCGCGTATACAGTTACTTTTATCGTTCTAGTACTTTCCAGAGAGCGTAAGAAAGATTTATGAATGGTCCCTATTGTATTTTATTTCTCATCAAATAGCATTATTACAAAACAAACGTTCACCATAAAAACATCTAAAATGAACTTTAAAGTATGCTACGTAAGAATGGAATTTCATCAAATATGAAATTTGCGATCCTTCACAAAGCCCAACCGATAATTATAATACGTATATCGTTCACTAAATCATTTAGTTCATTGATAAATACCTTAAAAAAAACAGTAACACAATACAAAAATATGTATGTCTATAATATTTGAGGAGTTCCCTCAGTTCCTCATGTGTCACCTCTTCAGATAGAGTTCTTCTGACTTGGCGAATTTGAGACCACCTTGAAAACATACCCTATAAGAACCTCCGCTAGAAAATCTGCTTTCAAATATAAAAAAACCGCACCTAAATCGGTTCAAGCGTTTAGAGCTACGGTGCCACAGACACACACACATACACACTTACACATCAAACTTGTAACACCCATCTTTTTGCGTCGGCGGTTAAATAAAATGAAAAAAGAATTTTCAAAATCGGTACTCAATTGACGAAGTGATCGTGTAACTAACATACTAAAAAACCATGCAGGCGAATTGAGAAACTCCTCCTTTTGAAGAACTTAGTTCAAAATCTAATTGAATAGTTATGAATAGAACTTTTTACCAGTTTCAATCCCACAGATTATGGGATCTGCCCAGGGTCTCGAAGGGTTTATAACGATAGGATTAAAATAATTATCCATTCATTGCTTAGCGCGGAACGCCATTTGTTTTAGATGAAACTAATCTTTTATTGTATATGTTTTGATAATATTGTGACGCTAAAAATAATCGGGACTCATTCAGCGTTTTCCAAGATAAAACGATGAACTGATTTCAATGAAAGAGCTTTGAATCTCAAAGAAGTGGGTACACACGAAGACACTGTTAACTGACCACCCCTAGACTTTAATACGTTGCGATAAGGTTTATGTTCGTTTGTAAATGTAAAGTTAACAGTGTCTTCGACTGTACGTATTATTGTGGTATTTTTTATTCGGCAAAATTTATAAATTCTCGGTTATATCAATAAATGATGCAGATGCTGTGGCGGGCAACAGCTGCTAGCTGAACACCCCGATGGTTCTCATATCTTGATTCACTGAAGTACCTAATAAAAAACAATACAATACAAATATACTTTATTGAATATCACATACAGTAACAGCATACAAGGGAATAATCTCACACAAATCTAACTAACTTAGATCTACGTTTGTAGTATGGGTACTAGATAACGAAAAATATATCTATACAGAGAAAACGTGTACACCCAAGATGGGGGCTTTAACCTTGCCCTTTATAGGAATCAAACCCGTGACCACTTGCTTCTTAGGCAGGATTATTTCCTAGATTCAATCGAAGTGTGCTAATTCAGGATATTATTTTGTATGCCAAATTTCAAATCAAACATGAAAACATTCAAAAACTAAAAATTCAATAGCAAGATTATACAATACAATACTATTGATTGATTATATAATTATGAAGCAAGTAGATAACATTTTTTTTGCAAAGATAACACATCAAATTCAAAATTAAGTCATGAATAAACTAGCTTTTATTAACACACCAGAGGTTTCCCGTGATCCCGTCCAAGTAAAAGTCGTTTATTCCCTCAGGAACCGTCCATATTTTCTGGATAAAAAAAAAACTTCATGTCCTACCCCAGAACTCAAATTATCTACCAAATTTCATCCACATCGGTTTAGCGGTTTTTCCGTGAAACTGTAACAAAGAGACAGACAGTCAAACAGTAATATAACAGTAAATGAGTCTCATACATTTTAGGAAATTCACTACAATTATTATAGAAATTTTATTTTACACCAAACGCAAACGACAAACATCACATTCATGAAAAAATGCATTAAAGTTGTTGTTGAATAACTCATTGGAGATTAAATAATTCGAAATTTAAATTTAAACGAACATCATTCGTGGCGAATGACTAGTGTCCGGTGACCGCATGGCGGGACCGAATGAGCGGGTTTAATATTAATGAGTGAACGTTAATGCCAGATTTGGGACGTCACGCCAATGTGACATGACTTGAATAATCATTTGGGCTCAATTGGTCTTAATTTTCCAATATTGGCTTTAGTTGAAACGTTTGGTTGTTTGAGCCCGCGTTACTAGTGGCCCCGGGTTATATATAGTATGACCAATGTACATATGTACGCAAACTCTTTATTTCTCATAAACAATTACAAGACATGTCATGTTTATAGGTGAATTTATCTCATATTATGTGATCACTTCCAGTTAACCCTAAAGTAACCAAGGACGCAGACGGATAGAAAAATAAACAAAAAAAATAAAAAATAGAAGTAAACTGCTTTAATTTAATACATACATAGATAATTAGACATACCAATATATGGGTCTCTATCGTTTGACCGAATTACATAATAAGCAATAATTTCACTTGCCCAAATTTCATATGACATAATATTCATTTTCCAGGAAGGCATCTTTTCTGAAACCGTAAACTATTCAGTGGGGCTAGACAAGGTGAATCCGACACTCGCTAGCGATTATGTTTCGATTGAAAAATATATGGAATTGACGTAAGTGTCACGATACTATCTCGGTGGCTTACGTCAATTCCATACTTTATCAATCGAAACATAATCGCTAACGATTGTCGAATGCAACTTGTCTAGCACTACAGAATCGTAATAAAACAAACTTATCCTTACATATTGGGCTCTAAACGATGGCATGTAAAAATTACCTGAAAGGGTTACGAATTAAAAAAAATGCCTTCGTGGCAAATTAAATAATGGTATTTAATTATATGTAATTAGTATGTATTTATTAAATTATTAACTTTATGTATTTATATTTAGTCCATATATAAATAGTTTTATTTTAAAATTGAAATAATTTAATTGTTTCTTGTAGTTGTTTAGTTTGAGTTCTAAAAGAATTAGTTTACACCGCCTGCCATGAATTTGTGTCCTCAGTTTTTCTCTATACAAGGTTATCTGGAAGAGATCGCTATTTACCGGTAAGACCCGCCTGTGGTATATCTATGATTTAAATTTACTGTTCTGTGTTCTGTTTTTTTTTGGTGTTCAATAAAGAGTATCTGTATTTGTATGTGATATTAGGGAAAATGAAGGTTATAGCCAGTGACCGTTATGGAAAATAAATGGATACCCAATAGTTCAAAACAGTATCAACTCAAAAAAACTGCTAGATTTGTTTCAAGTCCAAACACATTGGTATTAAAGTTGATTTAAAAATACAGTTTTATTTTGAGTTGATGCTGTTTTGATCTAGCAGTGCGATATATAACCACATACGTAAACAGCAATTAAAGTCCACAACAGAGCTAAGGATCAACACTCAGACTCATCTTGTGGATTTAACCATAACTTCTTTAACCTTTCCTTCAATGAACCGGCAGATCTAGATTGCCTCAAGCGTGGTGGAAGCTTATTCCACAATTAGACAAAGTGTACTGTGAAAGATTAAGCATAGAGTCTTGAAATGTTTGTGTTTAAGATAAGCAGGTTTCTAAACATTTGGGAACAAACAGTATACAAATATAATTATGATTATGACTGATTCATGGTACTGACACGTGGGTGTAATGATAAGTTTCTTAGGAAAAGAGAAAGGTCACTCAAAAAGCAATGATAAGGAAAATGCCAGGAAATTTTCTGCGTGATCGAATCATACATGAAGAGAACTGCACTAGAATGAAATAATGTATGCGTAACTAAAAACCTTATTGTACAAAATTCAATAAATACATACATAACATTCATAACGTCACGCCTTTATTCCCAGAGTGGGGTAGGCTGAGCAACAGAATACCAACAACTCTAAACTTGTTGATAATTCTGTAACCTCATTTTGCAGTCAGGCTAAGATATTTACCAGTGTATTAGTGACAGGTTGCAAGCCCATCGCCTAACAGTACTATAAGCCTTTATTCCCTTAGTCGCCTCTCACGACATCCACGGGAAGACACGGAGTGGCACTATTCTAACCCGCCAACCACACAATAAATCAAATACAATATTAACAGAATAGGAACGCACAAAGGCGAACTTATCCGTTTAAAGGATGTCTTTCAGCTAACCTTTGGGTGATTGAGGAGGATAAGAAAGCAAAAAGTGGCAAAGAGTAGTCATGAGTACAAAACGAAACTGTATGAACTAAGTAAGACAATGAAATGTCATCGGCATAGCCTTAAGACTTGTTAGACTTAAGGGGCAGTAGGTTGGCGATATCGCTCGCAGAAGAGAGGCTTTGCTCTACTCGTTGAAACAATATTGCTTTTGACATGCTACCGTAAGATGGGGTGAATAAAGTTTCGCAGGGTGAATAGAAATACAATTTAAAATAAGTCATAACTTGTTAGTGATAGGAACAATTATTAAATTGACAAGTGTATTGGAAAATTACGTTTAAATCTCAGTCTTGTAATTAATATAACATGCTTTATTTTAGGCTGTATTTCTATCCACCCCATTTTACTATACTGTGTTGTTTTAACTCAGCCGCCGCTGCTATCCTCGCTGGAAGAGATCCCTTAAAGGGATATAAGTTCACCTTTGTACATCTTTTTATATTTATTATAATGTTTTTTTATGTACGTATGTAATGTGTTTACATACATACATACTATCAAGTGATTAAGAGGTATTATAGTTGCGTTAACAATACTGTAACATGTGAAAATCAATATGGTTTCACTACGTAGAATTGAACCCCAGATTGAAAACAGTAACAGTAAATAACTTACAGAATAGCTTCACTATACACCACAATATCCCTTTATTTCTTACGCCTAACTAAGTGCCGAACTAAAATTACAAAGGGTTAGCTTATTCAATTCCAGAAAGTTAACTAAAAAGCTCTCCGCGGACTTAACGCTAAACAAACCAGGCTAATAATTAAACCGGAGCTTTCAAAGCTCCACGTGGTCTCGAATAAAATGAAAGCACAGTGAGCTTCTTAAATTTGTAATGTACTTACTGGGGCAGGAATGAATTTTGCGTTTTTGAATACATGTTTTAATTAGTTTTTTCCTGCTATGTAGTTAGGTGAAGTTTTTTAACTTTGTGTTGGAATAAGTACTCGTACGAGTAATTTTACTGAACATATTAAGTTTTGTGGCCGATTTTCTTTTAACTCTTTTATTTGAATCTTTGAAATTAATATTGTTTAAGCTTTCTTAGATTAATATTTATGATGAATGGTAGGTAATAAGATTTAAAATTGTTGAATGTTTTAGTGATAATATGTGTACTTGGTCTTTTGCTATTTTTTTTACTTTATTTTATTTTATTGGTTGTCTTAAGTATCCGTTATACACTCACCGAAAAAAGCAGTTTTAAGAAATCCATGTTTCTTTGTCGGTGAATTTGTCAGTTGTAAATCTTATGAGAATAAAGTATCCAACTGAAGTTGGCTTTGTTTCATGTTTTCTATGTATTTAAGTATATATTTCTCTATATAAGTAAGTTTATTGTTGTCTAGTACCCATAGTTCCGGTGTGGGGATAAGACAACCGGTGAAATTACTAGAATAGAGGCATTCCACCTTGGTCCTCAGTGTTCGCAACGCATTTGAGGTCTTTAGTGGTGGTAGGACCCTGTGCAGGGTCCGTTCGGATCACTACTACCATCTTATCCATTAACCACCCGCCAAGCAACAGTGTTCGCACTGTTGTGTTCCGGTGTGGGGATAAGACAACCGGTGAAATTACTAGCATAGAGGCATTCCATCTTAGTCATCAGGTTCGGCAACGCATTTCAGGTATTAGGATTATAGTCTTGAGAGTTACAAATGTCTATGGGTCTCAGATTCCACTTACCATCAGGTGGCCTGAGTGCTCGTGTGCCATCTCCTTAACATTAAATAAAATAAAATAATACAAGCCTAGAGCTTAGTTTGGGACAAGGTCAATTTGTGTGACATTGTCCTGTGATTTATTATTATTATTAAAATATTGTGAGTTGCCGACTTCAGTTGGACTGACCTATTACTTTATTTCTTGCGTTTTTGATGGCAGTCCTTTGTGTTTTTTAAACATTTATTTTATTTCATAAGTACTTTTTAGTGATCATATGCTGATACGTAGTCCCACATCTAAATTAATAAGAAACAAGCAACGTCGCGGTAAAGTAATAGTTATATAATTAAACCATTTAAATGTGCTTCGTGATCATCGCTCAACTATCTTCATCTTGATATCTTATCGTCACCCTTGAAACAGGTACCATTAAGGAGTTCCGGTGGCTATCAGTGGTCTTCATCATCAGTTTCACTTCACCAAATCACCTTTTGAACTCCTCAAATATTATAGGACTTTTCATAGCGATGTCAGTATTTTTAGTAACGAATCCAGCATTAACATTCAATAAGTATTATTTGGTGAAGTGGAACTGATGATAACGACCACTGATGGATGTAAAAGTAAAATAAAACATCTTGGTGATAATTTGACGAAGAAACAGTTGCGATTGCCTGCTCTAAACAGGATCTCCGTCAAATACATTTCCCATTTACTATACAAGACTAATAAGGAGTTTACATACATACATATATACATTATTACATACATTGTATACATGTACTATCGTTGAATGGAAACAATCATGTATTATTCAGAGTCAGATCAAATATATCACATTATAAAAACAAAGTCCAGTCATGAAAATAATGTACATTGTAATCAAATGAAAACAATAATCAACAAAATGGTATTTGATCGCTAGAATAAATTAAAAATGAATTCTGTTCACATGGCTTTTATTCAATTTTGCGCTTTAGCAGAGATCATTTATCCATGCGTGAAACTCAATTAATACAATATCGTTACTTCGTTATTTAAAATTGGTTTTAAACTAACTAGCCTATTCAAATGTTTTTGTGCGTAATAATATTAACGTATGCAGGGTGAGCAAAACATATAATATACCAAATATCATAGGACAATATCACACAAATTGACCTAGTCCCGATCTAAGCTAAATTAGCAATTTAATTTCATAAACGGATTACTTAATCGAAAAAGTAATTTCACTAACCCATAATATTTTTAACGGCCCATCCAACGACCACACTATAGGGTAGACGAGAAAACAAATACATCTCTACGTAACGGTAAGGGGATCAACACTAAAAAAATAAAAAAAAATCATTTTATTGTACCACTTTGTTGGCGTGATTAATATGCATATTCATGCCAAATTACAGCTTTCTAGTACTAAGATTCTTGCGCTAGGCCGCGGACGGACGGACATGAAGAAACAATAACACTAAATGATTTCTGATTCTGATTCTGAAACTATAAGGGTTCCTAGTTTGACTACGAAACCCTAAAACATATTTGCTATAAATACTAAAGTGTAGCTAGCCCGTGTGGTTGCCGGGTTAGAATAGTGCCACTCCATGTCTTCCCGTGGATGTCGTAAGAGGCGACTCAGGGAATAAGGGCTTGTAGTATTGTTAGGCGATGGGCTTGCAACCTGTCACAATACACTAGTAAACTTCTTGGCCTGATTGTGCAAAATGTGGTTACAGAATTATCAACAAGTCTTTTTAGAGTTGTTGGTATTTCTGTAGCTCTGCCTACCCTACTCTGGGAATGAAGGCGTGATGTTATGTATGTATGTACTAAAGTGTAAATAATATGTTTCTATGTTTGCAAATGTGTTTTTCTGTGATTGCAATCTCTATAAAATGTAGTGGGTAATCACTGGTCGCGGGCAATAACTGTATGGTTTACCCTAGGACTGTTTTCTATTTACATAGGCTCACTCTAATGCTCAAATTGTCGTTGCATGGCTGCATTAATGTACGTAATTATCAAGTTGTGGAGCGCGACATTGTGGTTTCAAATCACAATATTTTTATACAGCGTTTTTGGGATTTAAAAACGTAAATTTGAATGTTTTAAAGATTGATAGATGTATGGGCGGGAGTGAACAGATAGAATGAGTAGGAGCCATAGAATTAAGACTAAAGGCAAAGAAGGAGCGATAAAATAAAAGGAATCATACAGATAGCTGATATGCACAGTCTTATTGGGATTCAGAGTGCCAAAGAAAGTTCTATAAGCTAAAAAATATTATGGTCGTACACTGTTGCTGTCGCACACTGTTGCATGTATAATCTACGACCATGATGTCCAGTTGGTGTCGCTGATGACCAGTTTATACGAGTTGACAACACCCTGTACTTGTAGAGCTAGTTTTAGCAAGAATTGTACTCTATACTCTTTCCTTTTTTAACTCATTGATCATTCATATTGAAACTTTCGAGACTGGTATAGATTTGACGCTTTTGTTTTAACCCTTTATTTGACAAAAATGAAAAAGGTCGTGTATTAAAGCCTCTTTAAATTTAAAAACAGAAGAAAAAAATATAACAAAAATTTATAAAAATGTAGATGTTATGGTATGTATAGTGTGATATACATCACCAAATAAAGAATGGCTCCTTCTGTGTCTTTAGTTCTTTTTCTATGATAGGAACTAAATGAACGATTCTCTGGATTTTGAAGATGGCAACGGGATGAGATGCCATTCTTTCGATGTAGTTTGTTTAAGTAGGTAGTTTTAACTAAATAATCCAAGTTTCACTAAATACTGGACTCTACTTATTTAGATCCCATACATAAAGGTTTAAAGTATGCATTTAAAGTTCTTATTAACTGTACTAGGACTTAAATTGCCTTTGCCCGCATTTTTATTTCTTAGTCGCTGTATAAAGGTCATATTGTATAAGGCAATTCGCACATCATTATTGCATAACTTACACAACTTTGAAACTTGAGAAGGGCAAAGACCTCACCAAATTCCGGCAACTATCTCCCACACGTAGGCATGTATATTAACTATATGCTGCGTCGAAACTCCTTTCTGGTCGTAGTTAGGAACTTCCAATCTTAAAGTTATGCTCTTGGTACTAAACATTTAGTAATTTCTATGTAGAATAGAGTTTGTCATGGTTCGATCGAACATGAAATGAGTCGTTTAAACACAAAGCTAGTGACATATTATAATTATTATGGTAAGGAGTTCGGTGGCATACTGGTTCTAGAATACATGGAGACGCTACTTTCTAATACCGCTTTCTTTCTATTATATACATACCGCTGTGATGTTGATTTCAGTAGTGTAATATTGTCAGCACATGCTTAGTTGGGACCTTTTTGGAACAATTTATGACTATTCTCCCTTTTTTAGGGTTCCGTACCTCAAAGGAAAAAACGGAACCCTTATAATATCACTTTGTTATCCGTCCGTCCGTCTTTATGTCAAGATCCTTTATGTCGGAAATGCGTAAAGGTATCAAGATGAGTTATATTTCGACACTCTCAAAAGAATCAAAGTGTAGTAGTACTTCCCATGGGTACGTATCAGAATAAATAAAGTTCAAAATACATAATGGGTCATAATTTATTCATAATGGTCATAATATATAATGGTTTTATTTCTGAAGCCGTAAACATTTCTGGATATTTTAAAAGTCCATTGTATTGAACCCATTAGGTTAGGTTTGGTTTGTTTTATAACAATTCTGAGAAGTTCACGGTTTCAGAAATAAAACCATTATGTATTATGACCATTATTCATTATGAGCGTTACATATTGAACTTTATATATTACTACCGACCCGCCAGCGGCTTCGCCCGCTGCATTTTTTTTTCTTGACAACTTTTTTTGTTTTGGTAAAAAATATATTTTTTTAATAAAAAGAACACTATGTTACTTCTAGTACCTCCCAGAATATGTGTACAAAGTTTCATGATGATTCGTCAAGTAGTTTTTGCGTGAAAGCGTAACAAACATCCACGCTTTCACATTTATAATATTAGTAAGGATGATACGCATCCACTTCCCATAGACCTAGAATCCTGAATATTGGCAAGAAGTTACGTCTGACGGATAATCGTCAATTTGCTGTTATTTTTGCAATTGCTTACTTATTTGCAGTTGGTAAACTAATCGCGACCTATGTCAATGTATGGAGACAACAGTTTTTTAACGGCCAAGTCAAGTTTGTCCTTCAATAGAATTTTACATTCTTATAAGTTTATTAGGCATTTTTTATTTTATTTGTTACTGTTGTTAATAAATGCTTTTCTTTCTCTCTTTCAATACCGGTGGCGGACTGGTAAATGATTCTCTGAACACTCTTAACCGCTCTCGCTTTACAACGGCAAGTTAATCATTAACCGGCAAGTTTATGTTGTCCCTTACAAATTCTGAATTAAGTAGAAAACTCGTTTGTTTAACTTCGCTCGCTCGATCGATCATTCGACAGTAAGTTTTTAAGAGAATATCAACTCTGTTAGTCTATGAAGTCCTTAAAGCAACGTCAACTACCTAAAATATCTAGGACTATATATTTAAGGTATATCTTTTCGGGTATTTTTCAAAGAAATCATACCTAATTTAAGACTGAAATTAAGAAACGGTAACTTCTACATGTGTAAAGAAAATTAATCGTCCATGTATATGATTAATTTTCTTTACACACATGTAAAAGTAACCGTTTCTTAATTTCACCCATTACTTAGGTATTATTTCTTTGAAAAATACCAATTTCTGAAAATATTGTATTTGAATTTCTGTATTTAATACAATAAAGTGTAGGCATATATATCTACATACTTTAGACACATTCTCCGTTGGATACAAGTTGAACTACTGCAGTATAAATCTAATAGCTACTCAACCCCTAGTGTACTAAACTGCGCGTTATCTGCACCCTGTAGCTAAGATACAGAACTTTCTAGTTGCGACTAATTGCTAACTCGGTTATAGTTACAGGGTGATGTATTAGGCGAATTAGTTCGTCAGTAGTGAGTGTCGGTTCTGTCGGATTAGCTTTTAGTATTCTATAATTCTGGATTTAAAAACCGGGCAAGAGCATGTCGGACCATGCTCTGTGTAGGGTTCCAAAGCCGGTAAGTACTACAAACATAAAAAATCATCAAGTAATCACAAATTTTCTATTTAAAGTCAATTGGTGCCGTCGTAGATGATTTTAGTAGGTATAAACACCTTAATCGCCTGTATCTCAAGAACCAATGATGTCTACTTAGTCGTGATAGTTTTTCTTTAAAATTAGTTATATGTTCTTGTATTTAAGTTTTTTTTCAGATTTTTAGTATGTGTAGTTTTGGCTGTAGAGGGGGGGGACACTTTAGTATCACAAAAATTAGCGATTTAAAGCTTAGTATTTCATAAACAGATTACCTAATCGAAAAACTTTTTCGACAAACTCGTAATATTTTGAAATACCTATCCAACGATACCCCACACTATAGGGTAGACGAGAAAAAATATACATCCCCACGATACGTGGAGGGGAGGTACCCTAAAAAAAAAACATTTTATTGTACCACTTTGTTGGCGTGACTAATATGCATATTCATGCCAAATTACAGCTTTCTAGTACTAAGAGTCTGTGAGCTAGGCTGCGGACGGGCGGACGGACGGACGGACATGGCGAAACTATAAGTGTTCCCAGTTTGACTACGGAACCCTAAAAATGGACTTTGCGAGTTGTAATGCCGTATCTTTTTTATATACAAGTAATTTATTAGCTTTTGCCAGAACTCCATCCGCCTAGAAGTCGTTTATTCTTCGAGAACTGTTTTTTTTACAGCATTCAAAGTAATACTTATTCAAAAAAGCGTAAAATATGCTTATACTTACTTGATTGGTGTTGTGTACCTACCCACATTTAGCATTTACCCTCTGCGACTGACGTGACGTCTATCAGACACCGCCAAAAAAAATCGCTTTATAGCGTGAAATAGGTCTGTATCGCTCACCAACCTCTCCTAAAGACTCGGGGCATTACAAACTAAACTAAGTTAAAAACTCCAGATTTTTTTACCTTGTTCAAGTTAATGTCATTTTTTTATTTAGAAGCCCATAAATTTCACATGAAAATTAAATAATCATGCTATACACTTAATAAACAATACTTATCATTGACCCAATAGTATTTTTTCTATGTTTAATCAAAAATGACGTCTGACAGACTCCACCTCAGTAGAATGTTTCTAAAAAAGTCACCACAGTTGCAGAGGGTTTAGCAAATAATTAAATAATATAATTCGTCCTATCTTTCACTGTGACATAAAATTTGAAAGTGACAAATAACACTGACTAAAATAGGTTTAAGTTTGGATGTAATGTTCGATAAAATTCACTCAAAATTCTTTTAATTTCATTCGGTTGGGGCGTTTTACCGTTAAAGTTGACATACAAACACACTTAGCATTTTTTTATTGCCTCTGACAGACAAACAGGCAGACGGCCCACCTGATGGGAAGTGGTCACCGCCGCCTATGGGCTTTTGCAACGCCGGAGCCGTCACCAATGCGCTGCCGGTCCCGAAGAAATTTAATGACACATTTTTAAAAAGCCCCATATTGTAGCGGATTGGGAAAATGTAATCTCGTTTAAGATATTAGTAAGAATATTAAGAATGACACTCATCAAAATCTCTAAGCAAGTGATTTTACTCAAAAATAGAACATTTATAGGATCCATTTTTTTGGACGTCTTTCTATTATCAAGATTGTCTGTAAGAGGTTGCAATGCAGCGATAAGACCTTCTGATGGGAACACCTTGAATCATCGACACTCATTTCATAAAATGTGTCGTTTCACCGAATTTTATTTCAGCCTCAGCTAATTTCTGCTGAAAATTTATTGTTTCTAAGTTATCTTAGGCTTGAGCTATGTAAGTTAGGTTAAGATTCATAAAAAATACTTGACATAGTTGATTCTTGTCTAGTACCAATAGTATAAGCCTAGAGCTTACTTTGTAACTAGGTCAATTTGTGTGACATTGTCCCGTGATATTTATTTATTTATTAATATTTTGAATTACATACGTAACGTTAATTTAAGCCACAATTACAAGGGACAGTCTGAAAACAATTCCGGAACAGTGTAAAATGTTCCCAGATTAACTGCGCGTCAAGCGAAGTATTTGAGTAATGCCGTCTCTGTTTACGGCAGTGGCATATTAATTTACGCTTTGAGAGAGATGAGAAGTATTTAGGAGTATTTTACAAGAAACAGGTATTTTTATTTAATTTATTTATTTAGGGCCTGTTTCACAAATGACAAGTAAATTCATCTGTCAAATAAAGATAGCTCTGTCTGTGTATAATTTTAAGTGTAAGAAAGGATAAGGGCTAAATTTATTTGACAGATATGCGTTACGTGACGATTGTGAAACCGGCAGTTCGAAGAATACATTTTCTTATTGTTTTATGGTCCCATACCCAAAAGGTGCCGACGCGATCCAATTACTTCCTATGCGTCCGTCTGTCTGTGAGCCGTAATATTTACATGCATACATAACGTCACGCCTTCATACTCAGAGTGGGGAAGGCAGAGCTATGGAATACTAACAACTCTATACTTGTTGATAATTCTGTAACCACATATTGCACAGTCAGGCTTAGATGCTTACCAGTGTATTAGTGACAGGTTGCAAGCCCATCGCCTAACAAAAGCCTGTAATATTTTTTTGCAAAATATATTATATATTTTAAAGCGCATTTCCTATGAAACTATTAGTGGCCAACTTTCAAGAAACATTAAAAACTGTCATGTTGCCCTTTGGAGCGCGACTTGCAATTGACTGTTGAACTGAGAAAGTTATTTCTTTTCAGGTTTTTCGAGTGACTAGCATGCCACAAGTTAGTTTTAAATTTAGGTAGAAGTCATAAAAAGCTTAATTTTGTACTTATTTAACTATGTACTATACCAATTTATAATTATCCTTATGACGCCCACAATATTTCAAATAGGGATATTTTTAAATTGGGAAATTAAATCTAGTAGCAAGGAGAATAAAGTTTAAATATCTTTGCTTTCAAATTCCATTTTCAATTTTGAAACAAATTAAAATAAACTTAATATTCACTGTACTATAGTTTATACTAATTGCTTTGATTATGAACCCCCTATAGCACACCGGGACTCAAAAGTTTATACGTTTTGTGGTTATTTACTCACTAATAATATCATAATTATGATATCGGCTGCGTAACTAATATTTTTGAAATTTACCCAACGCAGCATAAGTGATCAATTTAAAAGCCTTATGTTAACCAGCTGTAATTTCTCATCGTCACTATGTAGATTGATAGTATTTACACCTAGTATTTTATACAGAGTATTTATACCCAGTATTTTCCCTGCCATTCTAATTCGTCCCGTTTTCCCGCACAAACGGTCACACCGTTTTAACATTTCTAATTTGTCTGTTATGTTTTTGCCTCATTTTTATACGCAGATTGTTTTTGTCCCAATTTTTACGGGTTTTCGTATTGTTTGGAGCGGGGGAATGATAATTTTTCGCTGGAAACGGACGTGATATATGTTATTTAGTTGTATACGAAATACTAATAAGTTTTGTTTAATGTTTAGACGACACGCTAGCCTAGTTGGTAGTGACCCTGCCTTCGAAGCTAGGGGTCCTGGGTTCATATCCCGGTAAGGGCAGATATTTGTGTGATGAGCTCGAGTATTTGTTCCTGAGTCTTGGATGTTTTCTATGTATTTATTTATAAGTAAGTTTATCGTTGTCTAGTATCCATAGTACAAGCCTAGAGCTTAGTTTGGGACTAGATCAATTTGTGTGACATTGTTCTGTAATTTATTTATTTATTTATTTAATGTTACACTTAGGTATGTGCGTTGGAATTTGTCTAGTTTATCGTAAAAACAACCTCACACACATTGAGCTAGTTCCGAATTAAATAAGGTCTAGGCTTGTATAATGGATACTAAATAGACAACGATGGATATAGAATTAATATAAACAAATACATGGAAAACATCCAAGATTCAGGTACAAGTACATGCGCTCATCACACAAATATTTGACCGTACAGGGAATCGAGCCCTGAACCGCTAGCTTAGTAGTCCACTCCAAACCAACTAAGCTAATCACATCATCAAAATATTGAGTTATAGTCCCTATAACCTCTGTTGTATTTTTGTAACGCTAGGTCACTATGGAACTATGTCAAAGTAACATTATGATTCAAATCGTAAGAGACTTCTTAAAAATTGTATTATAATGTCACTTTGACATAGTTTTGTAGCGGCTTATGAATCAAATTGGTTGATTGTACGGTATGACTTTCTAGTTGGCAAGTATAAGTTATACAGAACCTCAATTCATAGAATGTATTACTTCGCGTAATTTTCATTTCATAGAAAGGTAATTTCCACTATATTTTTTTTTTTTTTATGACAGGGAGAAGGCACACGAGCACTCAGGCCACCTGATGGTAAGTGGAATCTGAGACCCATAGACATTTGAATCCTCAAGACTATATAATCCTAAGACCTCAAATGCGTTGCCAACCCTGAGGACTATGATGGAATGCCTCTATGCTAGTAATTTCACCGGTTGTCTTATCCCCACACTGGAACACAACAAGGCGAACACTATTGCTTGGCGGGTGGTTAATGGATAAGATGGTGGTAGCGATCCGGACGGACCCTGCACAGGGTCCTACCACCACTATACTATTGTTTTCAGATTATCTTAACCATGAATCACGTAGGTTAGGTTAGGTTAAACCTGTGCCCATCAAAAAATAATTTGAAAACAGTAAGGTGACAGCAGAAATTAGCTTTCTATGAAATGAAAATTCTACGGAGTGTACAACCATGATTTAGACATTTAAATTCTCAATACACCAAATGCGTTGCTTTCCCTAAGGACTAATAATTATAAGACCGAATGCCTCTATCTAGTAGTATCATCATTATCACCATCAGTATCATCACGGTCGAGAACAATCAAAATAATATCTATACCTACAGCAGACATCCCGTCAAATATGTATACAAATGCGATTATGCGATGTGATATGTTTTTGACTGTACAAAGATATGTTTCCACTTTTGCACCTTAATTAAAATTTGCAAAAATGTAAACAATATTTTGTACTCGATTGTACTTACAGGGTATATAAATAGCTTCAGACAATATTTAAATATCACCGCAGACATAATTCTTTCGGTATTTTTAACACATCATTAGCACGTTCACCTTTATAATCCGGTTTTTCTTTTAAATAAAATATCTTTTCTCTTCACTCCGATTAAAATAGCCGTTTTATGTTATCCCTAATGATGTAGACTAAATAAAAGGGTTCTATTCCACTCGGTAAGATCATTTTGCTTTTGATATGTTAGATTATAAACAACGGAATTTTAGTAGCATTTTTGAGCTGTCATGGTGACTCCTCGTTTATCGACTTTCAATTAGGTGCCTAAATATCGATAAATATATCGATATGTACCTAATTGAAAATCGATAAACAAAAAGTCACTATACAACTACTTTAAAAATAGACTGTTACCAACTTTCCTCATACGAAATATGGAAAAAATATGGTGTTTTTTTATAAATAGCCTACAAGACACTCATCTAATTTCTTAGCACTAATATAAATTTTGAAAATAAAATACAAAAAGCTGCAGTGGCTCAAATATTGGTAGTTGTACTAGGGAATTGATTAATTATAAAATATAGTTATCAAAGTAACTTCTATATTTAATTATATATGTTAATTTAAAATTTCACCTTCACAAGGTTACCTGGAAGAGATAACTTTTTAGCAGTAAGACCTCTTGTAGTTTACCTCTACTTTTAATTCGTTTTTAATTTTGTAATCTGTATTGTATTATATCGGATACATAATTATGCCTAACAGAAGTCGATAAATGAGAAGTCACTAAGCTTTATTGAAAAGTGCCACGAATACTCCAGCCTCTGCTGATTATCAACGTTACGATATCTCTCATTTATGTGACAGTAATGGCACCTTCTTATCCAATAACCTACCGCCAAGCAGCAGTATTCGCATTGTTGTGTTCCGGCTTGGGGATAACACAACCGGTGGAATTACTAGCAAAAAGGCATTCCATCTTAATCCTCAGGGTTGGCAAGGCATTTGAGGTCTTAGGATTGCAGTCTTGAGAATTCAAATGTCTGTGGGTCTCAGATTCCACTTATCATCCAGGTGGACTGGCTGCTCGTGTGCATAATAAAATAAATATCGTTTTACCGAGTGGAACAAAGCCCGTACGTTTATTTACAAATTTTCTTATAAAAGCAACACTACTTCATTATTATTCAGATTCACACAAACTTTTTAAAGTTTGAGTTTGAGTCAGATTTATCTCAAAATATTCTCAGCCACTTCCTACAATAGAGCCTTAAGCAAACCTTGCAATATGAAATACGTTAATATTTTCGAGTATTCGCAACTCGAACGGAACAACTCGAAAACTTAAACATCACATAACGTTCCTGCGCTCTTACAGCGCACTTCTCTATAACAGCGGAAAGTTCTGGATCAGTTCTGCTGGGGCGTTCGTATTATTGCGCGCAGCCATCGGATACCGGGTTTTGGCCCACGGCAGTCAAGTTGGTTCACAATCCATATATTAAACAGTACAGCATTGAGCGAAAGAAACTTAGGAAAATAAAATAGGTCCGTCCGAATCGCTACCACCATCTTATCCATTAACCGATACGATGTTAAATTTAATCAATGTTAATCGACTGTTAGTTCATAAATTTTGACAACTGTTAACGCTCTAATCGTCTGTTAATTGGTTAACATTGTATGGTGAAATCGAATTGGTACTTAGTGTTATAACATCGTGTTCTAAAGAGACTGACAACCTTTTTTTATGTTAAGGAGAAGGCACACGAGCACTCAGGCCACCTGATGGTAAGTGGAATCTGAGACCCATATACATTTGAATTCTCAAGACTATAATCCTAAGACCTCAAATGCAATGCCAACCTTAAGGACTAAGATGGAATGCGTCTATGCTAGTAATTTCACCGGTTGTCTTATCCCCAAACCGGAACACAACAATGCGAACACTGTTGCTTGGCGGGTGGTTAATGGATAAGATGGTGGTAGCGATCCGGACGGACCCTGCACAGGGTCCTACCACCACTAAATGTAATGTTAACTGTTTACCTGTTACGGTTCATGAGATGCAGCCCGCTGACAGAGAGATGTAATTTGTAGTCTTCGTAATAGGGTTCCGTTGGCACACTTTGGTACGAAAACCAAAAAGAGCTTGATGGTGAACATAATACCCTTCCTACTGTTATCTCCCCGCTACTGCGCCGACCATCTGTCGGACCTTTAATTAAACCCAACCAGTCGTAATTAAATGCTTATATTTTGCAGATGATCGTAGTTTCTGCTCCTAGTCTACGCCATACTCAAACTTAAAGTGCAGAAACTTCTTCAAAGTACACATTAAATTAAATGGTCACCTTTGTTCTGCTGTTCTATTGTGTTTTCTATTGAAACTGTTATGCAAAGTACTTACTTATATTATAAAGTAGTTGTTTTCCGCGACTCTATCTGTGTAGAAGTCGTTTAAAGCCGTAAAAAAATCATAATGAGATACCCGATGTCAAGTCAGGACTTTAATTGTTATGCCACTATGGAACCCTGTCATAATGACAGCGTTACTCATTAATTTTATTTTTCTTTTAAGTGGTTTGACGTTGTCATTATGACAGGGTACCACAGTGCATGTGCACTGGCACAGTGGCATAACAATTAAAGTCCTTGACTGTCCTTTCCTGGTACTCAAACTGTCTCCATACCAAATTTCATCTATAGGAATAGTGATAAACTATTTCTATGCGTACGGAGTCGCGGGCAAAAACTACAATAGAATACAATTAAAATTATCTTTAATGAACACCAAAAACAACACGGAACAGTACATTTAAATCATAGGTAACAACAGACTTACGGCCGAACCCTATACCGGGTGTGGCCTGTAATAGGAGCAATAAATTGAGGAATCGCTTCCACACCACAAACGTAACAACATTTGTTCTACAACTTTTGAAAATAATTTGTTGTTAAATAAATATTAATGAAATCAGATTTTCTAAGCGTGCAATGTATTGCGAAAACGCTGAAGTTTGTAGGCTGACAGTAGATGTCAACTAGACTATTGGATGGAGTACATTGAAAATGCTATTTACTTAGTTCGAAAAAATCCCAAATTCAAATTTACATATTTTATAAAAGTTATAGAACATATGTTGGTACCTACGTTTATAGAGTAGAAACGATTCCTCAATTTATTGCTCCTATTACAGGCCACACCCGGTATTCACACCGCGGACAGATGCCTTACTTCGGATTAAAATTTGACACATTTTGTATGGGCAAATGTCAAATTTCAACCCGAAGTAAGCCTTATCTATCCGCGGTTTGAATATAAGGTTCGGCCGTTAACTAGTGCTTCATAAAGACGGATTGAGTCAGGTAACAGCTGTTAATCCAACCAAATTGAGAATAGAATTTTATTTAAATAAGACAAAAGTTGACTTGGATATCTCCAAAGGGAGCTATTTACGATAATAAAAATTTTAGTCCTTTAAATTGTTACGATATAAACACAAGTGACGACAACGCATTGTCAGAATTAGTAGTGACACTGCCTGCGAATCTAGCGGTCCTGGGTTCAAATCATTTCCGGTATGGGCAAATACTTAAGTGATGAGTGCGAGTATTTGTTGAGGAGTCAAGTTTTATATAATTCCTTATATTTATAGATAGTCGTATAAAAATATTTTAATCAATTATCATAACATAATAACAAGCTTAATAAGAGGAATAAAACAATAAAAACTAAAGACAAAACTTTTTTTTCTTTTTTTTTATGTCAAAGAGAAGGCACACGAGCCACCTGATGGTAAGTGGAATCTGAGACCCATAGAAATTTGAATTCTCAAGATCCTAAGACCTCAAATGCGTTGCCAACCCTGAGGACTTAGATGGAATGCCTTTATGCTAGTAATTTCACCGGTTTTCTCATCCCCACACCGGAACACAACGATGCGAACACTGTTGCTTGGCGGGTGGTAAATGGATAAGATGGTGGTAGCGATCCGGACGGACCCTACACAGGGTCCTACCACCACTAAACTACAAACTTACTTAAAACTTTTCTGATTTAACAGACCGCTACCAATGGACATCGTTCCCAAACTGCTGGCAGCATTGCCACGTTGAATGCCAATGCTTAATCTTTGTACTTAGTAAAGGCTAGCATTTTGGTCACGAGTTGCATTGCATTTTTAGGGTTCCGTAGTCAAAATAGACCCTTATTCGCAATGTCCGTCCGTCCGCAGCCTAGCTCAGAGACTCTTAGTACTAGAAAGGTGTAATTTAAAAAAAAAATGGTCTACCTCCTCTACACGTAACGTGGGAATGTATTTTTTTCTCGTCGTTTCGTTTTCTCCACCACTTTGTTGGCATAACAAATATGCATATTCATGCCAAAAAACAGCTTTCTAGTATTAAGAGTCTCTGCGCTAGGCTGCGGACGGACGGACGGACTTGGCGAAACTATAAGGGTTCCTAGTTTGACTACGGAACCTCAAAAAAATAGTCAAGTGAATTACTTATAAAAGGTAGCCATTTAGCGGAAATAAAATAGGATACCAGACATTTTCCAACCCTTTAAAAATCTGAAAAAGAAAGGCGTAATTCAATTATGAAAATAAAAGCTCTCGAAGCTTTCGTTCCGGTGCTACGTTCAAGGGGCTTTCGCAGCTTCGCTAGTGAGGAATGCACTTAAGCTTTTAACGGAAGGGTGGTTCCTTAACCTTTTTGATATTGAGCTTTAAGAAGCTTATTTTGCGATTAGCTTTACCACATTACGAAAAAGGCGTGTTTTTTATACTGATTTACGATATGCCGGTAAGGTTAGGTTAAATAAGATTCAAAGTAATGAATAAAAAATAAATGTCACGGGACAATGTCACACAAATTGACCTAGTCCCAAACTAAGCTCTAGGCTTGTACTGTGGGTACTAGACAACGATAATATATAGAGAAATATATACTTAAAAACATGGAAACCACCCAAGACTCATGAACATATACTCGTGCTCATCACACTTACAGGGATTCGAACCCAGGACCGCTAGCTTCCTAGTCAGAATCACTACCAACTAGGCTACGAGCAGATCGTGTCGTTAAGAAGAATGTTACAGGAATTGATTACAGCATAAAGAAGCTCTAGGCTTGGCTTTATTAGGCAATAATAAACATTTTTATAGATAAAGAAAACTCCGGAGAACACCACATAATCCCAATCGCATTATTTTAATGGAAGACCAAACTTAAGTTTTTGATTGCTTGCTCATAAACCTAACCTTAATCTTCGTATAATGACTTAAGTAAATTACTAATACAATTTTAAATAGCTCCAGCATATTATTACCTTTCAGAAAAAAATATATTGTCTTTCCTAAATCTTAAGACTCCGAAATATACGAGAGGCGGCTAAGAAGTAATTTACCGTGAATATACGTAATAATGAAACAAAAGACTGTTTGGCAAGTCGCGGTTTTTTTTTTTTTCATTTTTAATGAAGTCCCTTGTGAAGCAAATTGACTTGTAAATCTTTCAAATATTGACATATTAACTCATGAAACAACTTTAATTGTAATAAAAAAAAACGCGACTCCGTCTCGCACACAAAGGGTTCCGTATCAACGTATAATAAACACGCTTCTTGTGTGGGATTATTTTTTTATTTTTTTTTTGATGTCGTAGCGGCTATAGAAATACAGACTCGGTAAGTATTTCGGTACCCTGACTTTTGACCAATGCATCATTTGACAATCTGTATCATTTTACAGACTTTCATTTCGCAAAAACCTGAGTGTGCTTAAATCATTACGTATTAAAATAGTAACATAGGCTTATTAAATAAGTTAGGTTATGTTAGACTTTTGACCGCAAAAAAATATAAAACAATGCGTTTGGAAGTATCTCTTTGCGAAATCGAAGTTTGTAAAATGATATAGTTTGTAAAAAATGATGATTTGGTAAATCATTAGTGAACCAAATATTTAAAATATCTACCTGTAACGATTCATACGATATACTCCGGTAACAGACAGACGGACGAATGGACTGTGGAGGCTTAGTAACGGGTCCTCTTGGCACCCTTCGGGTACTTAATTCTAAAAATAGTTGAGCTTTAAATGCTTAATGATGCCCAGAATCCAGAGTGTCCTTGTATTAGTGTTTGTCCGAAGCCGTGAAGTGCCAGAAGCCTCATTATCATGCCAAAGGCTCCGTCAAAGGCTCGGCTAGTTACGCGTTTAATTCGCCGAGCCACGCAATAACTTTGAGATGAAGTAATGTGGAAAGAACATGTTTGTTTTGAATAATGAAGGGTTAATACAGGATGTTTTTAGGGTTCCGTACCCAAAGGGCAAAAACGGGACCCTATTACTAAAATTCCGCTGTCCGCCCGTCCGTCTGACCGTCTTTCTGCCACCAGACTGTATCTCATGAACCGTATCAGTCCGTTGAAATTTTCACAGATGATGAATTTCTTTTGCCGCTATTGCAAATGGGTCGTTGTCATAAAAAAAATACACAGTTAAAGGCTTAATGAAAACAAAAGCGCATACACGTCCTTTGTGTCACGAAAGTTAATCATTGAAACTGTATGGGTCACTTTCGTTACACAAAGAAATCAATTAAGGTTTGTTTTAATTAAAGCACTTAAATCTGTATTTTTTTTAAAACGTCCCAAATACTAAAAACTGAATAAAATAAATATTTCAGGGGGCTCCCATACAACAAACGTGTTTTTTTACTCGTTGTTGCTCGATATAACGGCAACAGATAGACGCTTGCAATATTCAGAGGATATTTTAGTTGTATATTCACTTTAAAAATAAATGATTAAATTCTAATAAAACAATTATTTAAGGGGGCTCATGCAACAGACTGCGCGTGCGCGAATCCGACTCGCACTTGACTGGTTTTCTATAAACGACCTCCAATCAATATTTTTTGACATGGCAAGGACATGGTATACGAGCACATAGTCCACCTGATGGTTAAGTGAGATGTAACCCATTTGCATTCTCAAAACTAAAATCTAAAGACTGCAATCCTAAGACGGCAAATCCGTTGTCAACCCTATGAACGTAAAGATAAGATAGTATGCCCCTAATGCCCCTATGTTAGTAATTACACCGGTTGTTTTATTCCCATACTGGAACACAACAATGTGAACACTGCTGCTTGGCGATTGGTTAAAATATAAGATGGTGGTAGCGACCTGGACGAACCGAAGCCTTGCATTAGCTCCTACCACTAGTAAATGTAAATGGTTATAAGGGTTATGCTATTACACAATCTACATAAAATGTTAATTACTTACTTAAGTAGTATAAAACGATCTGACTTGGATGTTTTACGTTCGTGGAAAGTGCATTTAACACGTAAGTTTCATTTCGTATAAATCCCTGTTTGTAGTTTAAATGCTTGGCGTTTATTGCGAAGAATTTCACAGCTTATTATAATTTCATAAAACCATCTGCACATTTCACTAATTCTCATTATACTGTTTGTTTATAAAAATATAACAAACATACATAAAGCAGAGCTACAGAAATACCAACAACTCCGAAAAGACTTGTTTATTCTGTGACCACATCTTGCACAATCAGGCCAAGAAGTTAATTAGAATATTAGCGACAGGTTGCAAGCCATCGCCTAACAGGTACTACAAGCCCTTATTCCCTTAGTCACCTCTTACGTCATCCACGGGAAGACATGGAGTGACACTATTCCAACCCGGCAACCACACAGGGGCAAAATAAAATTATACCCGCACACATTAAGGTAATCATTGTAAATAACTGGTACTGTTCCGTACTGCTATAGATTATTTAAGATAATTATTTAGAAAGCTAAAAACAACACAAATTTTAGCTGTTCTCTGCCTTTTCGCTGATTTTTTTTGACAAATGCATCATTTTGCAACTTATTCATTTGCCAACCTGCTTTTTTACTGTAGCTACAAATATTACAGGATTATTATTACACTAACCTAACCTAACCTATAGGGTTCTACACGATGGTCCTGAAATAAATGCAGAATTATTAACAGTTTCGAAAAAAAAGCAGGTTGTCAAATGATATGTTTGTGAAATGAATCATTTGTGAATCGTTGGTTATGAAATGATAGGATTCCCTAAATTTTTAAATAGGCATGTGATAAACAGTGCTGCCCTCCTAAGCTAAAACACAGTATGTCAGATTCAATTGCCAAAGTAGATTCAATCTTCTCTTGTTAGTAATAAGGTTTTGATTGCTACAGGAGACTTATTTGACATACTGCTATTTGGCTTAGCAGGGCAGTGTGACCATCTGAACGCACCAATCTGACAAAACTAGCTCCACCAAGCGGGACACGGCCGAAAAATAAATCGAAAAACAAACGCCATCGCAAATGCAGCAAAAACTTTCCACTTGCTGTTTAAACTTCATAAAACTAATCTCTTTCACCATGAAATTCGTAGTTTTGAACTAGCGACACCAATGGACCTGTGTTTTGCTATATTTATTGGATTTTCGTGTGAGCTTACACCCTAAAGGGTTGCCATGATATGGCTAAGCGATTCAGTTTAGGATTAGGGTAAAGGATACATATATAGCAGTTATATAGCCCTGTCTCATTTTCTCACTGTTAGCTGTGTCTTGGTAACCCCCTGATCACCAAGACCTTGGAACACGCAGTCGCCGCGCGCCGGTGGATTATAGCAGGAATCGCTAGACCTAGTTTAATACCTAACAGCTGTACTAAAAACAAGAATAAAATAAAATCTTTAAGAGGATTGTGAAGCTATGCTGACAATAATAATCCATACTTTAGCTACAGGAAATAATCTACCTCACCCCTTAAATCTAATCCGATTTCTACGATTTTTGAATATGTTCTAGATATTATTAAAAACTAGGTGTGTACATTTCCGCTTCGTTTTCCTTTCCAATAAATGTTTTCATGAAAGGAAAACATAAAGACTTAGTTTTTTATAATTAAATACTCGTACCTACAACATATTATTATTCAAGAATCGTAAAAATCGGACAAGGCTTAAGGGGAGAAAAACGTCATCGCATTTTGTATGGAAACTTGTTGCTTCACAGTTCTCTTAATAATAAATAAATAAATAAATCACTGGACATTGTCACACAAATTGAACTAGTCCCAAACTAAGCTCTAGGCTTGTACTAGGGGTACTAGACAACGATAAACTTACTTATGTAGAGAAATACATACTTAAATACATAGAAAACATCCAAGACTCAGGAACAAATACTCGTGCTCATCACACAAATATCTGCCCTTACCTTTAATAACTTGTAAATAGATAAAAACTCCCGATAATGTATTGGCGATTGCTACTTATTGTTGTGATAACTCTAAGGCCCGTCCAAATCGGTGTATCCGTATGGGAGCTACGACACAAGTTCACTGATTGAAACGTTAAAATTATAACAACCCTTTGCAAATAAAGGGGAGTGACGCAAACGTTGGAGGTTAAAAACAGGGACACGGGGAAGGAAAATGATTTTTGCTTTTTCTCAGTGGTTAACTAATACACACAACGAAGACGAAAACGGTCAGTTGTGCGATGGTCCTCACAATTGACAATTAAAAAAAATATATTGTTCAAACAAACACATACAATAATAGAGTCTACTGGCCCTGAGCTAGGAGTTCGAGTGTTCTAAAGCCCAATCCTTAGGCATTTATTTTGTCACACAACGGCGTTTCATATAGAATTTTAATTTCGTAATTTAGCATGTTAACTTTTTGGTCCTCAACCAAGCAACTAAATGCCTATATTGATGACAATGCCTGAAATATGTTCGACTTAAACAATATTAATAAATTTCAATTATCGCTCGCATCCGAAAACCATCAATTATTTTGTCTAATTACCAGTTAGCTAATATCCGGTCCCGTGTGCATTTATTACTGTACAATAAGGTAAAACGACGTATTTGTAATTGAAACATCAAAAGAAATATCAACCTTGACATTAAACGGATAAGGTCACTTTTATAATAACGAGGTATATAAAAGATAGGCCCTATTTTCAAGGATAGTGCTAATAAATTAATTTGAACTGGTTTATCGGGCTATTGATTACAATTAGTTCGGATCGGCCTTGACTGGACCGATATCTGTTTCTGTTGAAATTGATAAAGTTTTGGGATTATTTATTAATAATTGTTGTATCCAATAAAGCGTGTCAATACATCACACTGTTATTGTAAAAGTGTGTGAGTTGCGTGTGTAAGTTAGTATATGTATAACTCTTTCACATTTAAACGGCTACATAGATTTGGATATAACTTGGAATGTGTATAACTTATACTCTTAATTAACTCCTAGCTAACTCGATCTACTTCCACCTTTCTTCGATCCTTTGAGATTTCCTAAAGAAAAATATCAATAAATTAAAAAAACACTGTTCCCGAGGAATAGATCAATCCAACTCGTACAAAAAACAGCAACTTGCAATTTTGGCTGTAGGACGCACGCAACTAGAGAAAATTACACTTTTCGAGTTCAATATTTCCTAAACAGTACATGAAACCAAAAAAAATAATCTTTACGTTATTATGTAGCAAAACTGTAATGTTCGTTTGTTGACTACAGAACAATAAAAACATAAATAACTCGCATAACATTTCTTTCACCCGACAACAGTACAAACTTACCAATCCTTGCATTCACATATAAGTAATGCAGGCTAACTCCCAAACTAGGCCGCAGCACTCAAGACAGCTCTAGCATAAACCTCACAATGCGGCATAATATTTCGCCGAGGTGAAATGGTGAAATCGGGCCTAGCATGGGTACGCGGAGAGGACGTTTGCGCATGCACTGTCATATTATAGGTGATTTATAAGTTCACTGCCGTTCTGCTTCCGTTACACTGTAAGCGACATTTTTGGGGTTCCGTAGGGTGTACCTATTTAAAATTAAAATGTTAAACGGAGTTGTGCAATTAAAAGTTTTAAGAAAGGAGCTGGAAAAGTATTTAAAGGTAAAAAGTAATTGGATATTAATATTAAATACAACATACCTTAATTACATTGCTAATAAAGACTCTTGAAGACAAAGCTGAAGAAAGATCTAAAGGCTTATAATTGATTTAGTTTTGCTAAAAACGAGGAAAAGTAAATTTTATTATTTTTATAAACCTTTGTACGTTTTTGCTATTATCCTCGCTCCACAGGGGTATGTTTCTCTTAACTCAGTTAATCATTTTGATAAAGTTTAATTTGCTACATTCACGTAAGGTTGAGCAAGGTGCTTTTGTAGAGCTACTTCGTCGACGAAACCTGCGATAAAATTAAGAAAAACTTGCACTACAGCGCTTGCTTGACGTATAGGTAAGATAGGCAGCAAATATGCAAAATTTACCTAAGTGTTTTCCACCAATTCTAAATGTATTGAGGATCATTTGTATTGTATCATTTTATATAATTTTATCGAATTTCATTTCATCGAACGTTATTTTCTGCTGAAACCATAATAATATTATTTTATTATGGGGTCAGCAGAAATATTGTTTAACCTTAAAAACTGGACGGGTCCTTAGGAAATAGCGATACATTACTTCTACATGGACTCAGGAAACAGCTAGTATAGGTAAAGTAATTTGCTATATACAGAACCCTCAGAAGTACACACTCGCCCTTGCCGGTGCATATCAACTCGCGGCACAAGTTTTGATTCAAGACCTAGTTCAACGTTGTTGTTCCTTATATGCTTTACATCACTTGTACTTTTCCAAGCGAAATAAGCTTTAGTTTTGATAACAAAAGACCTACAGGGCTTATAAGGCAACTTAAAACTAAATCGGGTTTCACTCCGAGTCCTCTCCGTTGTTTTTTTTTTACCCACACTTTGTTAAAAAAACACCTGTGGTGTGTTATGAATAGACTCCGTTATCAGAGGTGTAATTTGGTAGTTGGACGTTCTTAGACATGGGTAATAATATTTCTGATGTCTATGTCGATACTCTTAGTTTATTTTTTACAATTAGTTTTATATTCAATTTTGTTGTATTCCATGATAATCAATGTCATCTGAAGCAGAACCCGCTATCATTAGAACAGGGCCTCTATTCAACTGCGTTATAACGATATCGTGTTTGACGTGTTTTAGAATCGTTTATGTCACAGTCGCCATTAATGTAAATGACGTAAGAGTTATGAAAACGTTGACAATACGGAAACACGTCAAATACGATATCGTTATTACCGTGCCGAATCCCAGCCCTGGGCCTCTATTCAAGTGCGTTATAACGATATCGTTTTTGGCTTGTTTCCGTATTGTCAACGTTTTGATAACTCTTATGTCATTTACAATAATGGCGACTGTGACAAACGATTCTTAAACGTGTCAAACACGATATTGTTTTAACACACCTGAATAGAGGCCCTGTGAGGTTGCTTTTTCACAATTGTTTATAGTTACAATTTAACTTTTTAAATGTTTCGAGGTGCAGGCCAGTGCGTGAAATAAACAAAATAATCAAGTTAAATTTTTGGTAGAGAAAAAGTATCGACATAGCTATATTTCAAAATGTATTTTTACCCATGCCTAAGTACGTTCATCCAACCGTCGCATCTTGGCCATGGCCCATGTACTACGGCATGACATATACAACCTCTTACAACAGATAATGATGGGAAAGGTCGCTGGCAAAAGACATGTGGGCCGCCGTAAAAAATGATGGCTGAGGAATCTCCGGGAGTGGACTAGTGTCACGAATGCTGCCCGTCTGTTTCGCCTTGCGAGAAACAGAGAAAAGTTTTCGGAGCTGACTGCCAACCTTTGCTAGTAGGAAAGGCACATTAAGAAGAAAAAGAAGAACGTCCAGCTACCAAATTCCACCTCCGATAACGGGATCTAGTTATGAATTTGAGTTCTTTCATTAAAGTTCAAAATGTTACTTACTCACAATATCTTGAATAATAAATCCTGACATATTAGGGTTATACACAGATTTAGGTTACCGTCTTTCCTGTGGACACACCGAAAGTTAACGTTTTTAAGGCCTAATTTTCTGACTAAGCAAAAACGCCGTAGGGACTGCTTTACACCTATCATATAAAAACATAACTTATACGCACACAAGTTTTAACTATTGACCACAGGAGACAACTTTTGTTTTTAAGAGTGTGTATGACCCATTAACAGAAAAACATATTAATAAAAGCTAAAATATATCATTAAGAATCCCAAAAAAATGCTCGCACAGGTGGCTGGAAAAAATCACGCCATATTTCACAAGAGTAACCTACCTATGTCAAGGAGATGACAAACAACCCTTAAATTGAATTAATAGCCCGTCCCCAGGGGTTATCCCTGTTTATAAAACAACCCGCTGATTTAAAAATATAACCCAAAGGGGGTAGATTCGCCTGCATATGTTTAGGGAGGGGGGATCACGTTGGAGGGTCTTAGTATGTGTTTTGTTCGAATATTTTTGAATTCAAAGAAAGATAGAGATGAATATTAACATGCAGAGTTTCAGTTATTGTTTAGTTACCTTAAAAAAGGAGGAGGAAAGAATGTAAAAAAAAAGCTACCTTCAAAAACGCAAGAAAAATCTTTTTTGTCAGTTTAACTAAAGCCGGCAGTCTTTACGTCGAGTCGACAAAGAGTCGACTTCAGTTGGGTACCTGACATCATAAAAGAAGTTTTTTTTTAAACATTCATTTTATTTCATAGTTTTTAGTGCTCATAATGATACTGCGATGTAATCTTTCATCTCGATTAATTAGAAACAAGTAACGCCGCGGGAAAGTCACATTCATATAATTCAAACCATTCAAAGAAAGGTAGAGATAAATATTGACGTGCAGTGTTAGTTATTTTTTAAGGTCTGGAAAAGACACACAAGAATACGGCCTGATGGTAAGTGGGATCTGAGACCAATAGTTATTTGGAATTTCGAGACTTCAATCTCAAAGTTGCAATCCTAAGACCGCAAATGCGTTGCCTGAGGACTAAGAAGGAATGCCTCTTTGCTAGTAATTTCGCCGTAGGTCTCATCCCCACACCAAAACACAAAAATACGAACACTGCTGCTAAATTGAAGGGTAAAATATTCCGACTAACTGTACAGTCAGCTGAAAAAGAATGCACATGAAATCTCATAAATTGCCCGTGTCGAACGCGGCTAACTATTCGTTGTAAGCGTAGTTTGATTCGGGTTTGTTTTGAAGGGTTCCGTATAAAAGTGATTTGAGTTGAGATTCTACACGGTAAAAACGATATTGCCTTTGACGTGTTTCCGTATTGTCAACGTTTTGAGAATTTGTTTAATTGACAGTAATGGCGGCCGAGTTAAAAACAATACCAAAACACGTCAAACGCAATATCATTTTAACATTGTAGAATACAAGCCGTGGTTTATTTCTTCTTCTCCTTTTTATTTAGCAGGTTTTGTCGGTGTAGTACTCGTATTAGTTATACAATGTCTGCTTCTCTCTATCTATTGTAGCATCATAGAATTTCATAGCAGTTTGACATAATACGTAAATTTGCCGTGTTTTACATTTCCTAACATGACACGACTAATGACAATTAGAAAATGAATAACCCTGCAAATTTACGTATGGTATCGATTTGGTAAGCATTTTAAATTCTTCGATTGCGCCTCCTTATTCAGAAGCGATCGTAATTAAAAAGCCTTTGTTCATATGCTTATTAATATTGTAAATGCGATCCCACCAAAAACATAAATGTAAAAAAGGAGAGCCAAGTTCAATACAAAAATTATTCTCTGCTGTGGGCTTCGCCGCAAAAAGAATGGAGATCTGAGATTGAGTGCCAAGTTCTATGCAAAATCCAAATATGTAGTCTAAGGGCTGACCTGGCTGGTTTTCCCATACGAATAATATAGCCTTCGCATGTTCTAAACCTGTTACCTTTCGGTTCTTATTTTTTATTTATTCCTTTGTATTCATCTAATTACCTATCTGCATACCAATTTTTAACTCTCTAGGTCATCTGGAACTGGGTTAGAGTTTTGGTCTATAGGTCAGTCAATGATAAAAATGAGGAATTTTAGACATTAATATCTAAATAACCGTTTGAGATAAGCTTATGAAATTTAGAACACATATGTATCTTGCAAGTCTCAATATATGAGCCAAATTTGATACGTTTATGTAAAATAGTTTTTGATTTATGAGGGGATCAAAAGTGGCTCCAAATGGTTCGTGTAATATTACACACGGTGCGGCTCGCCAGTTCTGTTTCTTGAACTTGGCTTGACACGCTCCCGCGTGTCTAGATAGTGTCTTAATCTGTCTTAATTTCATGAAATTGTCCTGAATTGCTAGTTGCCAACAGATAGCGCTTTCTTTTACCCTATTATCCGCTGAATGTCGCTGAGGAACTAAAAAGTACAAGATTTTTTTTGCATAATCGATGTGTTACAGCCTCGCTTTAACTACGCGAGCAAGGGTAAATGCTACTAAAACAAAGTGGAATTATCTATTTTTTCTCGCCTATCTCACACGCATTTTAGTTTGGATTATAATAACCATTACATGGATGAAAAATCCGATATATTTAACACTATACTTTGTGTCTTTTCAACAGCCAAACCGATTTTTATAAAACCTTTTTAATACCATCCCGAAGAAAGCTAGTTTATCTTTTATAAAACCGTCCGTATCAGTTCATCCATTTGGGAGATGCAATGTGACAAACAGATACACAGTAACACAAACACTGACTTTTAACTTATAATATCCCTTTTTTTGAATCGGTGGTTACACATTCAATTAAGTGGCTACAAAGGATTATAGCGAGTTTTTTAATCTTCCCCTCACTGGGTACCAAATGATGTATTTTTAAGCTATTGTCATTGTGCTAATATTAAGGTATTGAATAATACATACATACATAAAATCACGCCTTCATTCCCAGTGTGGGGAAGGCAGAGCTACAGAAATACCAACACCCCCAAAAAGACTTGTATGAATTCTGTAACCACATTTCACACATCAGGCCAAGAAGTTTACTAGTGTATTAGTGTCAGGTTGCAAGAATCAGAATCAGAATCAGAATAATCTTTATTCAAGTAGGTTTACAAATAATAAACTCTTTTGAAACGTCATAGTAGCGACTTAGCCTAAATTGACTGCAGGTTCAAATCGCGACCGATCAGAGAAGAACCTGTAAGAAACTCTGTCGGATGTCTTTTTTTTTCGACGTTCGCAACCTTTTGTCGTAAGGACTAAACATTTTATTGCCTAACAGTACTACAAGCCTTTATTCCCTTAGTCGCCTCTTTCGACAGCCACGGGAAGACATGGAATGGCACTATTCTATCCCGGCAACCACACGGACGAATAATCATTTTATATAATAATGATATTGACTTATAACAATTGTTAGAAAAAAAATATTTTATGTCACATACTAAGTAAGATTAGTTTACCCGCGGACCCCTAACAGGCAGTGTGCTCACAGAAAAAGGTAAAAAAGCACTGTAGCAGAAGTTGAGTGATATTTCAGCGGCTTGCAACGGAAGCGTCGTTCAACGGGTAACTTTCACTCGCACAATTCAGGCGGGACTTTTTGACGGAACACAATTTTTTAAATCCTTCTAATTTACCGAATGTTTGAGCGAGTTGACTAGCACAAGGTTATTTTTGGGACTTACGTAACCTTGACGTGGGCCTTACAAGGTTAAAAAAGTCCTTTAAACCAGCCCAAGAAAATATTAAAAATAAATTATTTCCTCACGGCAGCGGCTGCGATAAACGTATCTATACATTAAACATCAGTATTAATTTTAAAAACGATGTTTAGACGGATAATTAACTCCAAATATCCATTTAGCTCGTGCTATCAGCAACACTGTTAACTGAGCATTTTTGAAACTTGTCACCTTACAATAAGGATGGTCGGGTTAACCTTTACGAGCGGCGTTAACAGCTAGCTTTTTTGTTTTCACTGGCAGTTTTAGGGCTGTGCAATTGTGTGATATTTTCCCGCATTGTTAGTGAAAAGCTTTAGAAGAGGCTTCTTTGAGGGTTGCTGGTCTCGTACAATAACTCATACTCTTCCCGCAACTACTTCATCACATTAATAGGTACTATTCATTTTTAATTAAACCAATACCTATTTTTATTGCTTTGCCTACAGTAACTTATAATAAACCTATAAGTCAAATTGTTAAAATTTGACACCTGTATAGATCCCACGTGGCATACGTCGTCTAAGTGCTGCAGCCTATTTCACAATTTTATACACATTGCAAAGTTAACACGCTGATACATCACTGGGTTTCATATAAGCAGCGCGATGTATACTGAAATGTAACCTGTCACCTGTAATTGTCAGGATGGTGAAATAGGGAGCTGGTGGTAACATTGAGAAAGCAGTTCTCTTAACCATAATGATAATTACGTTAGAAAAATATCTGCATATTTTAGTCGTAAAACCTTATTTTCAAAAGTGACCTTTACTTTCACATAAATCACCAAAAATTGCTTGAAATTAATTTTCATAACCCAATAAAATCGATCGTTTCAAAACAAACTATCATTTCAAAAATCCTATCTCGCAAAACTAATGAATCACGTTTGCTCAAACTTCAACCCTCCATCTTGACAATAAAGCAAGATTTAGTTGGTAGCGTTCGAGGTGCGTTTACGAAGATAGCTAAGCTCAAGAATCCGCCATTACGTGAACAACAAGCTCCGTAAACGCGCCCGGAGGGAGCTAGGAGTGGTTTACACTAACGGAAAAGGGGGACGGAATTGATGGGAACAAAAAGTGGGCTTAGCGGCTCGTTATTCCGTAGTTTGTGAGAGTTATTGAGATGATTGTGAGCTTTGAATTTATACGTGGAATTAGAATTTATTAATGGCGGATATTGTTGTGAGCGTATATGAAAACGTACCTACAATTAAAATTTTATCATTTAAAAAATTGACAGAGAAGGCTCTAGCACGCAGGTTGAATGGGCTTCTCTTCAGGTTTTTTCAATATCGTTATTACGAGTATATTGTTGACAAGATAGATTATCAATAATTTAAAAGTAAGAACGTTTTTTTTTCCTTTTGGAAAAGAATCCCTAAATAGGTTTTTAATTTCTATGTGGTCATTCATGGTCAGAAATGTTCAAAAGTATTTAAAAAATTGCTAAAAACCCAGTAACATGCTAAGCTGGAATTTTCTTTTGTGTTTATGCTTTTGTTTGTTATTACACACACACACACATAACATCACGCCTTCATTCCCAGAGTGGGGTAGGCAGAGCTACAGAAATACCAACAACTCTAAAAAGACATGTTAATAATTCTGTAACCACATTTTGCACAAGTAAGCTGAGATATTAACTAGTGTGGTGTTTGTTATTACTTTTGTTAGAAGTAAGTAAATTGACGTTTATTATTTTATCCTTCGTTTTATAATAAATAAAGGTCAGTGTTGATTAATTTAGTGTGTGTGTGTATGTCTGTGGCACCGTAGCTCTTAAATGGATGAACCGATTTGAATGCGGTTTTTTTTTTCAATGAAAGAAAATTTTCTAGTGGTGGTTCTGAGACATGTTTTATAAGGATCAGTTCAGCCGTTTTTGAGATATTGAGCTTTTAGAGGGTTAAAAGCCCCCGAAAAAACGGCGACACCTATTTTCAGAGCTGATATATCTTAAACAGCCTAACCAATTTTCATTAAATCTTGCTAAGAACCATTCTAATTAATTCGTCCAAATTCGTTCATCCGTTTGGGAGCTACGATGCCACAAACAGACAATCAGATAGAGAAGTTTAAAAAGTGTGAAATAATTCCGTAGTAATTAGAATTTTTTAAGAAACACCGACTAAATAGTCCATAAAAAAACTCTTTTTTTTACAGACTATTTAGTCGGGGGTTTTTTATTATCATTATCATTTATTGCAAATCAGTGGCTTTAGCTTTTATTGCAAATCAATGACATAAGATACGGAGACAGAATAGATTTGTATTCATGGTGCGAGTACTTACTTCTCCTTGGTGCAGTAGGTTAAAGGGTTCGGTTAGGTTAGGTTAGGTTAGGTTATACTGCCGTAATACCAAAGAAGGCGGCTAATTGCAATGTTGAAGCGAAGCATTCTATACTCTATTAGTAACTAAATTAAATTGAAAAAAAAACCGGGCAAGAACATGCTCACTGTAGGGAAGCCGTTAATTACTACATACACAAAAAAACAACAAGTATGAACTAAATTTCTATATAAAGTCTTAGATGATTTTAGTAGGTACCTACCCTTTAATCGTCTGTATCTCAAGAACCAATGATGTCTACTTAGTCATATTAGTTGGTAACACTAATACTATCTAGAAAGAGCTTATCTTAGCTTATCATGAAACCTATGTGTAAATACCGGGTGTGGCCTGTAATAGGAGCAATAAATTGAGGGATCTTTTCTGCTCTATAAACGTAGCAACATTTGTTCTACAACTTTTAAAACATATCGACGGTGGAAATTTCAAATGTCGTAAGGGACAAACGCTTACTTTTCAGGGGAGCCAGAAAACCAAATTCCACTTTTTTTAAATTCATAACTTGAAAACTACTCATCCCATTAAGATGATTCTTGGAAGCATACTTTTTAAATAACTTCGCCTACCCTATTTTTTTAATTGGACATCCATAAATACAGTGGTTTAGGAAATAGTGTCCCTAACAACAAAAAAATAAGAAGAAAATGTGTGTTACACCTCCGAAAACACAGTATTTATCTGACAAAATGTATTCTTTTTAGTGCCTTACAACATAGGAATTTTAAAAATATTGAGATATACGATATTGCGCTTAATGAAACAAGACGTCATACAAAAATATTTTACCGATACAACATAGTGTTTTAAATATTAGGAAGTTACGACAATCTTTGACCGACTCATAACTTTTCTATTAGAAGTCATATCGAAATTTCAATACAACAAATAGATAGAAAAAAAAATACTGACTTCAAAGGTATATTTAGTGTACTTACGACAAAATGTCCCTTACGACATTTGAAATTTCCACCGTCGTATGTTATTTATTATTTGGGATTTTCTGAACAAACTAAACAGCATTTTCAATGTACTCCATCCAATAGTCTAGTTGAGATCTACTGTCTGCCTAGCAACTTCGTAGTTTTCGCAATACATTGCTTGCTTGGAAAATCTAAATTCTTTAATATTTGGTTAACAATAAGTTATTTTCAAAAGTTGCAGAATAAATGTTGTTACGTTTGTGGTGTGGAAACGATCCCTCAATTTATTGCTCCTATAAATCCTCCTTTCGGGCCACACCCGGTATAGACATAATTTGTTCTGGGCCTCTATTCAGCTGCGCTAAACGATATCGTGTTTGACACGTTTAAGAATTGTTTATGTCACAGTCACCATTATTGTAAATGACATAAAAGTTATCAAAACGTTGACAATACGGAAACAGGTCAAAAACGATATCGTTATTACCTAGTAGAATTCCAGCCCAGATTAGTCGTTGGACTTTATTATGCGCTTTCCATGAAGATAGTTTTCCGATTTTTTATTATTTGTAGTTTAGGCTGTAGGGGGGGAGGAGGGGGGACACTTGCCTCTAACAAAAAATTGCGCTTTAAAGCTTAATATCTTGTCTACCAAATTCGCATTATTTTTAAAGACCTATCCAATAACACCCCATACTTTGGGGTAGACGAGAAAAATAAATGCATCCTTCGTTACGTGATATAGGGGTACACTAAAAAAATATTTTTAAATATTTTATTTAACCACTTTGTTGGCGTGACTAAATATGTCAATTCACGCCAAATTACAACTTTCTAGTACTAAGAGCCTCTGAGTTAGGCTGCGGACGGACGGACGGACGGACACGGCGAAACTATAAGGGTTGTTAGTTTGACTACGGAACCCTAAAAAGCTACTATTACTATGTAGTTAGCCGCCACCTTCTTTACTATAACGGCAGTATATCCATATGACCGCTTATTCAGCATCAAGTTCTATACAAACTGTAGCCGTTAAAATTTACCACCCAATCGTTTAAAAAAACTGTTTATCTGACACGTTTTCCGGAGAAATATGGCAAGGTTCCGTACAGAATGGAATGTTTATGTGCCGTGAAATAACCGCGGCCGGGCGTCGCGTAAACCCTGCCCGTGGACCCCTATAAACACGAAATGGCTCAGAAGTGCATAACTAGAGAAAACAGCTGCATTAGTTTTAGTTTAAAAAAAATATAGCTTCAAAGATTTTGATAAAGGAAAGAGAAGACATAGATGAAGTAAATGAGGCAAGGAAAGGATTTTCTAACGCTGTTATGAGAGGTAATTGGGTGAATCAACTTTTAAGGTACTTCCCAATTTTCGACATGTCTCACTATGTCACCTTAATTTGGTAGAATGCAATTTTTTTTTTGATGTGGTCAATATATTGAATAAATCAGACAATTAAACTTACTTTCTAGCTGACAATTTTAAAAATTCTTCTATGATTTACACAAATATATCAGGTAACGCAGGGGACGACGTTGTCCCCGGGTTTTGTATGAAAATCGTGCATTTTCCACTGCGTTACCATGTTTTTACAAAATTATAGAATTGGTTTATGATTATGAATAGTGAAATCCGAAAATCTGATTATCTAATTTTAACATGTGTAAACCATTATCAATCTCACATATTCTAGTAAGTTTTTATTAGCGTGTAGAAAAGGAGGACTTTAAAAGTTGATTCACCCAATTACACAAAAGATCCCATAGCCGAAGTGAGGTACAAGTACCTTACCGATAAATGCGATAAGATAATGTTGGTAAAAATTATTAATAACGACTTATGTCACTTATGTGGATAGAGTCCACCTGGCCTTTTGACTCTGTAACATTTGTAGTAAAATTGCTTGAAACACACCTATAGAAATCGCATTATCACCGCTACGAAAACTCAAGGTATGCTTGTCTTTATACAGTCACACTGGTTGTCTTATCACTACACCAGAACATAACTATGCAAACACCGGTGGTAGGTTGAAGTAGTTAGCGGGTATCCTGCACAAGGTTCTGCCATCTTTATGTAATCAAAGCTAAGTATCAGTTCAGGGCCTCTATTCAGGTGCGTTAAAACGATATCGTTGTTTGACACGTTTAAGAATCGTTTATGTCACAGTCGCCATTATTGTAAATGACATAAGAGTTATCAAAACGTTGACAATACGGAAACAGGTCAAAAACGATATCGTTATTACCTTGTAGAATTCCAGCCCAGTTGTATCATACTATTGACGAGAGCAACAATGTACCATGAAAAGCATGCGAGCTGATGCAACTAAGCTTTTATGTTCCTTACGATCATTATGCTGCAGCAGTTGTTCCTTTCTCGGCTGTGCCTCGTCGTTACGTCGCCTCGTATTTTATTTGGGAATAGCAAAAGGACTTACATTAGAATGTGATTAATACGTTTTATTGCTTTTTTTATTGTCTCACTTGACAATGGCCGCTCGTCATCAAAGTCCGTTTGGGACAAAGAGCTCATTAATATTGCGATGGCTTAGGAAGCCTTTAAATTATGTTATTAACCGCATTTATCTGATATATGTAAAATTGAAGTTATGTCGAGATTTTTGTTTAGAAAACAAACTTGCCCTCCTTTTGCCGACTAAGGTCTATAAGGAAAAAATACTAGGTATAAAAATACATAGAAAGAAAATTGGAGAGAAGTATTTATTGATTAAGTATAAAGATGCCGACATTTAAATGCGTAGGTAAGTTTAGGTTATGTTAGTTTTGCAGCAGGTCTGGAAGGCCAACCTCCCAGAAATAGGAGCTATGCGGCAGCGGAGCTCAATCGACACTACCTTATTTCCAAGAATTACGTATTTAAATTTCGGCATTCTTATACTTAGTCAATAAACCTTCTCTCCAATTTTATTTCTAGTCATTTTTACACCTATTAAATATTTTTTACTTATAGACCTTAGTCGCCAAAAGGCTTTCCCTGGCTTTTTTTTAATTAAGATTAACCCTGAGGACTAAGATGGAATGCTTCTATCCAAGTATTTTTTCCAGTTCTCTTTTACATATACCTATACTAAAATACGACGAGTGTGTGTCACGAAATCAAAAATATACAACAAGCTTTACCGCCTTTGAAAATAAACTTTTTAAATGACATTTATGTCATTCGCTCTATCCACAGACTTTCAGCTTTCAAAGACATTACACCTATTTACAACCCAAATCACAATTAGAAGAATCGACTTACTTGTCTAATGTGTCCATGGATGTCACACGCGAATAGTTCGGGAAAAGAGTATTGTCTCTTGAGGACTAAACAGCAGCACCTGGGGTTAGCTCCACGTGATTCTGCCAAGTACCTCTTTTTGCCTCAGGAGTTAAAAAAACACAGAAAGTCAATAACGTTCTCTGTAAACGCCAACTACCACATAACTTTGACGGTTTTCAGCAATTTCAAAATTTCATAATAGATTCACAACGTTTTTAATTTCAAAATTAATTAAATTTAAATTAAATGGGTAAAAATCATGACATACTTACAGAGACTTACTTATACTTTCAGAGATTAAAACTTAAACATCCCAACCAATATTCATCAAGCCTATATAAAACCCAACGTAATCAAACTAGCTTTCTATTAAAAAACTCCGCTTTCGAATCAGTCCATTTGCATAGAAATTACGATGCAGACACACACAGACAGCGTCAAACTTAGAAAACGATTATTTTTACGTCCGAGGCTAAAAAAATACCGCAACTCACCAGCGTTCTCCGTAAACGCTAGCCACAGCATAACTTGACGGTTTTCAACAATGGCGGTCAAGCGGACAACTTTAAAACTTCATTCAAGATTATTGTTACGCAGACTGCACAAAGTTTACTATCACGAAATTGCCCGACAAACGATAACGCGGCAAACACTTTACCAACTCTATAAAACACTCTTCAACGCCTTTTAATAATTAGCTGAGAGTGTATAATCGCGTGAACGGTGGGCTAATAGTTATTGGTAGAACTTCCCAACTTAGTATGGAGTCACAAGGAACGGTATTGAAACTAGTTAAGGTTCATATTTTGTTTTTTGAATGGTATTGTATTGGTGGTAAATACAGTGCATTTACGGAGGTCGGCACTGAACAGTATTTGCATTGTTAATAACTGATTCAATATCGACGGGTTGTCGTTAAGCCAGTAAAGTGTTGTTTTAATATGAAATTTGTACAGGATTTACAGGAATGTTAATGGTATGTGGCTTTAAAAATAGACTTATGATATTATAATAATTATGTGTACGAATTATGAGTGTGTGGTCATTTGGAAAGGATGGATGAAAAACGATTGACGAAAAAAATATACAGTGCGAGAGTGAGTGGAAGGGTCGGAAGGGGGCGCCCTAGGCGTACTTTTTGAATCAAATCGGGAAAACACTGAAAAAAGGCTTAAGATTCGGCCGTACCCGAAACCGACGTGCATGCATGACTCGATGTATAAATGTGAAAGAAGCAAATGAGATTTATCAGGATCGTAGCAGGTGGAAAGAAGTGGTCTCTGCCTACCCCTCTAGGAAACAGGCGTTATTTATGTATGTATGTATGTGTATGAAAAGGTTTAGGTAACTGCATTTTGTTTTACCTGTATTAGTGTCCTACTGTAGGGCAAACACGTCTACTCTTACTGGCCATTCTTCCCTACTGACTGACTGTCGGTTTGAGACACGTCCAAATCATCCTACCAGCTCCTTTTTGGTGTGCTGCTGGTCCAGTGGCCATCTTGTGGGGTGGCTGCACATACATACTATATTAATAGCAATTTTGTAACTGATAACTTGTAGAATAAAGGCTTGCAGGACTATTAGGCGATGGGCTTGCCACCTGTCACTAATACACTGGTAAACATCTAAGCCTGATTGTGCAAAATGTGGTTACAGAATTATCGACAAGTTTTTTTTAGAGATAATGGTATTTCTATTATAGGTCTGCCTACGCCACTCTGGAAATGAAGGCGTGACGTTATGTATGTATGTACTAGTAAAATGCTCTTTAGCTACTTTAAGACGACGGCGTTACTCGTTGACACTTTTTGCTTAAAGGCTTATGCTTTTCGTATTTTCCTCCATAAACCAAAGGTTCGCTGGAAGAGATCCCGTAAAGATCAAAGGTAAAGTTATAACTTGCCTTACCTTGGTGTTTTGAACAATAAAATGTTTACATGCCTACATTTACAATAGGTGTAAAGTGAATGTAAAATTTAGACCCAAATCTGACACTGCCTTGGTTCGATTCCCTAAGGTAGAAATATTTGTGTGATGAGCGTGAGTTGTTCCTGAATCTTGGATGTTTATATATCTCTATACAATAAGTATGTTTATCGTTGTCTTACCCCAGTCTTCACGACTGCTAGAGCTTAGACTGTTTTATTTTTTGTAAAATTGACCCTTGATATTTCATTCCTTTCCAAAGTTAACTAATTTGGTTACCTTAACCCTTTATTTCGGAATGTTGAGCCCGCTCAACATATTTTAGGGTCACTTTTCCCTTAACATATCTTTTTATAACAAATTTTATGTACTCTATTAAAATCAAATCCACGATTTTTTTAAGTTTGCGAATTAAAGGGCTAACATATTGTTTTATTTTGTTTTGTTTCTATGACAAGAACATTATAATATAAGTTACTATGTTAGTTAGTTAGTTAACATGTACATATTAATAATGACTAAGTTTCACAGGTCACTAGATAACTAAGTTCCCTTTCTCTTTGCATAATGCGGGTTCGGATTACGTTACAAGTTTATAACGGCTTAGCCGTGAATCCGCACAGTTAACTTGTCGTCAGTTAAACTAACTTAGATATATTAAGTCCGTTATGGTACGGTAATTGAAATGGTTAATTTATTAGACTAGATTTTCCCCGTTTCTTGGTTTGCGTAGATTTCGTTTTAATTTTTGTCAGATTAACCCAAATTTTTGGGATAAAAAGTACCTATCCTATGATATTCCTCCGGATTTAATATACCTTCAAAACCAATTTCTTCAAAAGATGGTATAGGAATTTCAGCCATGAAGGCATAAAAACAGACAGACACTTAAGTATTAGGTACTTAAGACAAGTTACGTCTGTATCCGCGATTTTGTAAATCTAAATGGGCATCAGTCTATTCCACCGGGTTAAAACGATATTGCGTTTGACGTGTCAAGTAAATAGAGTTCTCAAAACGTTGACTATACGGAAACACGCCAAAGGCAATATAGTTTTTACCTTGTAGAATCTGAGCCCTGAAGAGTGAAAAAAATACAACACCGCATCCAAAACACAGAAATAAATACGAAAATATTTGATAAATGGATACTAAAGATATAAATATTGCGGGAGAATCGGACACAAATTCACTTAGTCCCATAATAAAGCTCAAACTAGTCAACTAGTAAATTAAATAGCTAGGCAACGATAAAAACAATGTTTTAACAAATAATACAGAAAAAAATTCTTAAACAGAAAACATCCCGTGGCTCAGAAGACCAACGTTTGCCCTTACCTGGAATAAACCCGGGGCCGCGTTTCCTCAACAGCGTCACTACCAAACTAGTCTTACCGGGTGCGCTAAGGTTCATATAAAATTGCATTTTAGATTATTGGAACTCCGAATATGTCTCTCATACGGTTTTATATCATAATTATCACTTTTCACAAAATATTTCTCATACCATTTTACATTATAATGATCAATTATCTCTTTATAATTAATATGAATAATACACCTGTTTATTTTCAGGATTTTTAAAATATCCTACTGGTAAATAAGGAGGTTTGTTTTATAAACGTCCAAATTTAGAATGGTATCAGTAAAAATCACTTTAGAAGATGCGATGTTTATGAATACCAAAATTATGAACAAAAAAGTTGGATAAAAAAAATGCATAGTAATTATACATACATACATACATAACATCACGCCTTCATTCCCAAAGTGGGGTAGGCAGAGCTACATTAATATCAACAACTTTAAAAAACTTGTTGATAATTCTGTAACCACATTTTGCACAATCAGGCCAAGAAGTTTACTAGTGTATTAGTGACAGGTTGCAAGCCCATCGCCTAACAGTACTACAAGCCTTTATTCCCTTAGTCGCCTCTTACGACATCCACGGGAAGACATGGTATAGTAATTATGATGAATACAAATCGGTAGTAAAACAAAGAATAGTAATAAGAATTGTATGTGAGCCAATATGGACCCAGACTTACCACGGCATCCATTTTCCTCGATTTCAGCAGTCTACAAGATATTTTATATTTTCTTCCTTCTTTGTTTCACCCGAACAATTTCATCCCAACAAGAAAATAAACGTACCAAAAACAAATCTTCACGATCACAGGTAAACAGAACTGCCATCGCGATATAAAGAGATCCAACAAATCCGAAGACAAGTTGCCTACGCAAACAAAGCGTAGTGATAAATAAGGGCGGTATACCACGACCTCGGCCGTCATCGCAGATTGATGGATGACGGGCCTTAAACAATCTCACCTAGACAGCGCGGCCGGCCCGGTGGATGTAATGTAATTTTAGGCAAAGGTATTTTCTTATGAAAGTCTTTTACTCGGGTATGTGTGTAATCACTATTGAGATGAAAAAACCCTAATAAAATACATTGTACATCAAATATGTCCACTGACACAAATATACTTTCACGAATTTTATATTTTACAATGAATTGATTTTCGATACAGGGAACACCTTAAAATTTCTATAGTATTTTTTTCCGAATATTAATTTGTCCGAATTTTCATTTTTCCGAAAGCTATGTTATGCTTGAGTTATTTTAAATTAAATGTATATAAATTTATGAGGTTTGATTTATGAGCGACATCGAAAAATAGTCTTTTATCAAAAAATTCCATTTGGAATTATGAGAACTAGGAATTTTGATCAATTCGTAGTTATAACTCTTCGGAATTATGTAGTGCACCCTTCGATACATTGTTAAATGGGTCGTTCTACTTTTTTACCGACAATACATCGTCATTTTTCTATATTTTGCGTTGTTCAAGTATTGATAATTATGGTTTTAATTTTTTATTTTAAAATACGTTGCGTGAATTTTTATTTGGACGAATTAATGATTATTTCGGTGGCGATAATGTTTTTTTCTTTATGGTGGTTTTTCAGAATATACTGTGACAGAGTGGCCGTTTTCAGAGGAGACTAAATTTTGTATTACCACTCTGTCAGCGAATCTATGAAAAAAACACTGGATAGAGAAAGTGAAAGATTATTTAGTACTAATAGATGATTAAATGTTTGGACGTGTATTCAAACACTAAAACATTAATAATCAATACTCTAACTGATAACGTATGGTAAAATGAGGACAGGCAATTGTCGGTAAAAAAAATTGACCCAAATATGAAAGAAATAAAAGGATAAAATTGGATGAGTTTTTTATCTCCATAAAATTAGATAACAGATACGATATCTTTAATACCATATTGTTTACATATAGCTTATGTTTACATATAATATTATTACACATGACATGTTTCTGAACTAGGGTGTTCCTTTTTTTCAAGCCTTGAAAAGCTTACATACTAGGTATGTATTACTTACTTAATCATTAAATGCACATTAATGTAATAAACTCGTAAAAAAATACATTTAAAATTTCAAGGTGAGCTATACATTATTTTACTCTCTCTAGAAGTTACATAATAATAAATAATATTTATAACATAACAAATAACTAAAAGATATTAATTGCGTGATGAGTGCGAATATTTTTTTCAGAATGTTTTCTATGTATTAAAGTATATATTTCTCTATATAAGTAAGTTTAACATTGTCTACCCTTAGTACAAGCCTAGAGCTTAGTATGGGACTAATTTATTTATTTAGGGAATTTAGTAAGGGAAACAAACAGAACAAAATAATACATGTTTAGATAATACAATTTAGAATATACATAGGCCAAAGAAGTGTCCACCACTAGTTTAAAATACATTAATTTGCTGCTCAAAAAGGAGTAACTTCATTTCATTCAATAACAATGAGATTGGATAACCATTAACAATTTTACACATATAATTGTATTCTTAAATAAACTAATTACTACAGGCTATAATATTTTAATTACAGTAATAAGTGAAAGTTTTTCTTTCTAAATTATACATACCTAATTATTAAAGAAAATATCAAAAAATGCAGTCTGATTTTTAAAGCCTGCTTTTCATTTCTTTTACTATTGCAAGAATCAACTAACAGCGGCATAACGAGAAGGTATTAGATAACTTGTAAACCACTTAAATGGTACCTAATATTGTTTAATTTAAGTGACCTACACACGTATGTTAGCCCAAAAACAAATAAGATCCTTTAAATTTATTTACACCTCAAGCAAACATGGCTGATTACGACCGGCTCTTTAAACATGTAATGAATTTACCGCTCCGCATTGTTTTATAACCGAGGGACGTAAAAGAATTTTTACTCCCTGTTTGCGAAACGTGCACGAAAAGGTTGTCACAGCGGTAATTGGGTAGCCTGGGTTAGATTCCTGGGAATATTCAACAATAATGAATTAGGGTTTTGTTTGTGTATTAGGCTTTATATAACGTGGGGTAAAGTAGACATAACAAGGGATGTTTTCGTTCAAATTGACCTAGTCGCAACCCTCAGCTCGAGGCTTGTACTTAATAAGTACTATAGGCAACGATAAACATACTAACTAACATCCAGGGCTCAGGTACAAGTACTCGCATTCATCACACAAATATAACGGTATTTTGACGACACGTTGGCCTAGTTGGGAGTGACCCTGCCTCCGAAGCCAGCGGTCCCGGGTTCAAATCCCGGTAAGGGCAGATATTTGTGTGATGAGCACGAGTATTTGTTCCTGAGTCTTGCATGTTTTCTATGTATTTAAGTATTCATTTCCCTATCTAAGTATGTTTATCGTTGTCTAGTACCCATAGTACAAGCCTAGAGCTTAGTTTGGGACTAGGTCAATTTGTGTGACATTGTCCTGTGACATTTATTTATTTATTTATTTATATACCTAGTTTACTAGAGTATTAGTGACAGGTTGCAAGCCCATCGCCTAACAATACTACAAGCTTTAATTCCCTTAGTCGCCTCTTACGAAATCCACGAAAGACATGGAGTGGCACTATTTCAACCCGGCAACTACTCCTACTTCTTGATGGCGAGAAATATCTCGTACCTGCAGTTACCAACATAATAGCTAAGTGAACGTTATATAGGCCAGAAATATCATAGGCGCTCTTATGCTTGTAGCAATAGAGAACTTGTCAAATAATGCTAAAGTTATTATTGGTGTTAACTGTACTCAAGAATATAATAAATTACAGAAATGGCTAAATGAGAATTATTTTATAAATTTTAATTTCGATAAGAGCATAATAATCCTTACTAATATTATAAATGTGAATGCGTGGATGTTTGTTACGCTTTCACGCAAAAACTACTTGACGAATCATCATGAAACTTTGTACACATATTCTGGGAGGTACAAGAAGTAACATAGGTTACTTTTTATTTAAAAAAAAAGCTTAAAAAATTTATTTAAAAAAAAAAATATTGCACCGGGCGAAGCCGCTGGCGGGCTAGTATATTATAAATACGTAATTTCTTGTAACTTATAACATGACATCATCCATTTTGACATGTTATTATTTTATAATTACTATCAATAAATTAGTACAAATATGACTAATGTTGTGCTAATTTATCAAAACATAGGACTAAATTATACATCGTGTGTGACTTCCAAAGGATATTAATTAAACATTATTATGAAGCCTATCAAAACCAAAATACAGCATGTGTCGTCCGCTTGTAATAATTTCCCAAATAATTATCCCTGTCAAAGACCAGGCAGATAATTATAATAATTAATAGCGGTAAACAGAACCCGCCCCGGCCTAGGGGTTAATACGGATGTAGGAAAAACAATACGTGTTACTGCTACTAAAGAAATAAGGCAAAGGACAATCTTACTAATTATTGCAAGATGACCGCTGAATACTAATGCGGGTAATACAATACAAATACTCTTTATTGAATACCAAAAAATAAAAACAGAACACGCAACAGTACAGTTAAATCATAGGTATACAACAGGCGGTCTTACCGTTAAATAGCGATCTCTTTCAGACAACCTTGTAAGAGAAATACCTTAGGACACAAATTCATGGCAGGCGGTGTAAACTAATTGGTTTAGAACTCAAACTAAATAACTATAAGAAACAATTAAATTATTTCAATTTTGAAATTAAAGCTATTTATATGTATAGACTAAATATAAATACATAAAAAAAAACATTTAATAAATAGATATTAGTATCTATTTATTAAATGTTTTTTTATACATAATTATTTATACATCTATATAATATATACATACATACATCCTCCAAAACAGCCAAACAATGACAACAGAAAAAATAATCTAATCATTCTATACCTCTAAATTTTTATAGTGAATTCTGAGATACAGGCTGATGTTAAGTGGCTGGAAGAGGGCGTAAAGAATACAAGACGTGCCGCGCGTGCCAGTTGGTTTTTAGGGTTCCGTAGCCAAATGGCAAAAAACGGAACCCTTATAGATTCGTCATGTCTGTCTGTCTGTCCGTCCGTATGTAACAGTCACTTTTTTCTGAAACTATAAGAACTACACTGTTGAAACTTGGTAAGTAGATGTATTCTGTGAACCGCATTAAGATTTTCACACAAAAATAGAAAAAAAAACATAAATTTTGGTGGTTCCCCATACTTAGAACTGAAACTCAATTTTTTTTTCATCAAACCCATACGTGTGGGGTATCTATGGATAGGTTTTTAAAAATGATATTGAGGTTACTAACATCATTTTTTTCTAAACTGAACAGTTTGCGCAAGAGACACTTCCAAAGTGTTGAAATGTGTCCCCCCCCCCTGTAACTTCTAAAATAAGAGAATGATAGAACTAAAAAAAATATATGATATACATTACCATGCAAACTTAAACCGAAAATTGGTTTGAACGAGATCTAGTAAGTAGTTTTTTTTTTTAATACGTCATAAAAACATTGATCAAAGCTACAACGAACTTTTATATTATGTTACTTGCTGCTACGGAACCCTTCATGGGCGAGTCCGACTCGCACTTGGCCGCTTTTTTTAAATTGGAATGCGCCATGCGTTTAGCAGAGTGTCATACATTGGAAAACAATGTGACAATGGAACGAAGTGGATAAGTATAATATCCAAAGCTTACCACATCACCATGTATTGGATTGGACATAGTAGGTAGAATGTATCATGACATCTCTTCCATTTGATTTGATTTGATTTGATTCTTCTACAGCGTGGCTTACGTTTTTTTCATGGCAGTAGTTAAATAAAAACATACTTTATTTACGATATCATTGACACAAATTATACATACCTACATACATACAAAACACCATGCCTTCATTCCCAGAGTGGCAGAGCTACAGACTTGTTTATGATTCTATAACCACATTTTGCACAATCAGGCTAAGGAGTTTACTAGTGTATTTAGTGACAGGTTGCAACCCCATCGCCTAGCATTACTACAAGCCATTATTCCCTTAATCGCCTCTTATGACATCCACGGAAAGATATGGAGTGGCACTATTCTAACCCGGCAACCACACGGGCCAAATTATAATTATACTTAATGTCTAATGCCTTAACGTATTTAATATTGGACTTAATTAAATAATAGCACACCCTTTGAGACTAGTTTAGCAGTAACACGGCCTAAAAACGAATCGCTAAGCGGCTTCCACACAACCCGTCTTTGTCCTGACGTCCTCCGTCCATTGTCCTAGTTGTCCTTGCTCCAATTATGCTATTGTGTCCTGAAGCATTGTTAGTTTGTTTATGAGCCAAATGTCTATCTGTGGAGTTCACAATGTGCTCTAATGTGCTGGAGGAGAATTTCATTGCCATATACAGGATGTATACAGGTGTACTGAAATTCAAGACTGAGACACTTCGGTGATCTGAACTGAACGCTTAAAGGGATGAATTGAAAGCCTGACCACCTTTGGCAATCCATATACTTACATTATAAATGTGAAAGTAACTCTGTCTGTCTGTCTCTTTATTACACTTTCACGCTGAAACGATTTAGATGAAATTTGGTATGTAGATAGTTTGAGTCTCAGGGAAAGACATAGGGTACTTTTTATCCCAAAACCGAGGACAGTTGTTGAGGGAATAGCGATAAATGAGTGCAACGCGGACAAAGTCGCTGAAAACAGCTAGTCAATAATAAGTACGTCCATGGTGTGCTAACGTGTTTGCTTTACGCAAAAACATTTTCCAAACACTTCCCGATGTAATGCATACACCGATTAAATAGATTGAAAATCCCCAAAGTTTAATTGTGTCCCTACTTTCAGGGTTGATATGTCCATAACGGCCCAACCGATTTACATCAAACCTATCTAAGAACCATCTCGCCACGGACAAACACTCTGATAATATAGACGTTAAACTGACTTACTGCGCATAAAAGGATTGCCTAGGTAAGCCATGTGCGAGCACATGATTGACGGAGTTCACGGAGTTGATGCATTCTCCATAATTTATGGTCGAATCCGCATCGACGTCATCACAGATGTGTTGCCAGTGATGACTTACGGAACAGAGACATGCTCACGCCTCATAAGAAAGTGTTAATTATACCCAAAGCGCAATTAAAAAGGTTATTACAAATGTACAGGTTTCCTAGCGAAGTTAAGAGCATTAAATAATATAAGAGCATTGGATAAGATAATGCACTTAAGTAAGGAAAATCCACTGTGTACATTAATATCGAAATTCGGTCGAAGATGTCGGTAAGCAGATCATGAGACTGAAGTGGCAATGTCGGGACACCTGGCTAGGAAAGAAGACGGTCGGTAGACGAAGGTGGTGACCGAGTGGTGGCCAAGACGGGAACGCCGATCATTGGGCAGATCACCAGCCCGATGGTCGGACGACGTCATCAGATCGGCGGGCACACAGTGGATTCATGCAGCACAGGATCGTGGTAAGTGGCGTGGCAAAAGGAAGGCCTACACCCAGCAGTGGGAAGATACGGGTGATTTGATTTGATTGATTGACATTAACACCGCTGCGGGGCTTAAACTCGAAACCTTTTGATTGTGAATCGATCTCCTAAACCCCTAGGCCTTCGATGCTCGTTGATTACACATCAATACGTATTTACAAGCATCTTGATATTAAGAAGAAGGTAAAACTGTTTTTACGACCCAGTTGCATGGTTTCCTTTTTTCATGTTGTTATATGTCAAAACATGTTACACTAGTATTAGGAACTTTGTAACCATGATTTTAAGTAAATAAAAATAATAATTTAATCCTAAATAAAAGGGGACTCGGTTTCTGTAGGAGGACGTATCAAAACTTATTTTTTTTTTAATTTAGTTTTGCACTGTCATGGGTATGTATAAATATTAATTGCTATTTAATTTATCTGCTCTTGTGTTTAATAGAAGTTTCTACACGTTTTCCCGCTTAACTGCGCATGATATTATATAAGTACGAATATTTTTAAATTATATTAATTGTTTTATATAATGCTATCAGTTAAGTTATATCATTGTCATAAGCAATATTTGTTTAAAAAAAATACTGACTGTTGAGTTTCTTGTGGAGCTTCTCAGCAATGGTCTCCTTTTGGGAAGCGCTGGTAGAATTCTGACGTGTAAAAGTGCCCGTGCAGCCTACTTACAGAATAAACAACTAATCAAAGCAACAAAACTATGTAACATTCTCTTGATTACAAAAGCTTCAACCACACGTTACCAGTCACTCCTACGACTACGGCAAAAAGTATTACAGTTTACGCCCTAAATGTACGCTAACAAAAAACGTCTACGAAATATCAGGTAAATATATTTCCTCGCTGTTCCTCGTTTGAACAAAAAGCTTTTTGCCGTCTCAGGAGAGCTCTCGTATAATGTAATCGATCTGTTTTACAATAAGTATAATCTGAAGAGCTGGGAATAAATACACGCAACGTTTCTTTATTGTTAACACAATTGCTCTAAAAGTGGTACTTTTCGTAGTTGTATATCGTGCGAAAAGTTGGATATTACGCATTAGTGCGTCATAGTTTTCCATTTTTTTAAATATAATTTTGTTTCAACTTCCAAGCCGTGCATCCAACCAAAGAGTTTACATGTTCAACTACTTTTTGATTACGTCATTTAGCATTGAGACTATACATAGGTAATATAATTTAAAATATATAAAATTAAATACATACATACATACACACATAAAATTTATCTAGGTAATAATTATTACAAAAAAAACAGCTCTCATCAAGAAGGCTGAATTTGCGTATTTAGGTGAATTCACATTACACCATGCCGAAACCGGGCCCAGCCCAGTACGGCGTAATGTGAATCCACCTTTATGCATTACCGCTGGTTTATAGAGAATTATACTTTTTGATTTTTAAATATACGTAATTAAATTACTGTGACTTTTTTTTATTTGGCTGAATGGTCACAACCGTTGCCATTTCATAAAGTCTGTGTCAATTAAAAGTAAAATTGTCTCTTGTAATAGTTTTATTTACTGATTTATTTTGTTTCATTGATATTTTTTCGCAAATGTATTAAAAAACGTCGTTTGATACACGTGCGGAACTGTCATTTGAACTCGTCCCGAGTCTTGTCCTCTTCTTCGGCAAAATGACAAACTTTCCGCATTTGTATCAAAATTTACCATTATTTATACATCCTTTACATCCTATCCACATCATTTTTTTTTTAAGAATGACCTTATAATTGATTGTTATAAAAGAGACTTTCTTTTGTGATGTCACTTTTTGTAACTGACTGATACACTCTGTATCTTTATTCTTTATCTAGACTAGGCAACCCTCCCTCGCTTCGCTTCGGTATATGCGTGTTTTCTGTAACACAATTTTTAAGCCAAAACATAAAATATTATCACTTTGTAAAAAGGTACGTAATATGTTCTTTGATTTTTTTTGTGCACCACTTTGTAAGGACCTTTGACCTAGGGACTTGAAATTAGGAGCAAATATTCCTTTGGTACCCTAGGGCGACATTAAGAAAGGATTTTCCTAAAAACAGCCCCAAACGGGATGAAAGTTAATTCGACGCATACATCACGGACGTCCACTAGTTACGGTATAAGATTGCTTTTATTATTATATTTTATTTTATTTGAATACACAAAAGTTTTACTGTTTACTTGGCCCGTGTGGTTGCCGGGTTAGAATAGTGCCACTCCATGTCTTCCCGTGGATGTGGTGAGAGGCGACTAAGGGAATAAAAGGCTTGTAGTATTGTTGGGCGATGGGCTTGCAACCTGTCACTAATACACTGGTAAACATCTTAGCCTGACTATGCAAAATGTGGTTACAGAATTATCAACAAGTTTAGAGTTGTTGGTATTCTGTTGCTCTGCCTACCCCACTCCGGGAATAAAAGCGTGACGTTATGTATGTATGTATGTATGAATACACAATAAATCCATATCACTAATTACAGGTAAATCATCATTTTATTGAATTTCACTTCATCAAATTAAATTTTGTCGAACGCTATATTCTGACGACTAATAAAACTAACTCATTGGACGAGAAATGCCTTTCGATGAAATGAAATTTCATTCGTTGAAAGTTGTTTCGGTAAAACAATAGGTACCCCAAATTACAGTCTAGTAAGTTTGCCTTTGTACACATCGCTTTTGTGTTTCTGTTTCGTTTTTAGGGTTCCGTAGTCAAACTAGGAACTCTTATAGTTTCGCCATGTCCGTCCGTCCGTCCGTCCGCAGCCTAGGTCAGAGACTCTTAGTACTAGAAATCTTTAATTTAGCATAAATACATGTCACGCCAACAAAATGGTAAAATAAAATGTAGATTTTGTTTTTTTGTTTTTTTGGTCGACTATGCAGATACATCTTCTTGATTTTTTATCCAAGCAAATAATTTAAACGAAGTGTTACGTGTCATTTTTCTGACGGTTTCACGTGTTAGTCTTTTTTGGGAATCCATTGCAACACATTTTTTTAGGCTCGCTGTCCGGTTAGATCTATCTGATGGTGACTGTACCTCCCCTACACGCAACGTGGGGACATATTTTTTTTCTCGTCTACCCCATAGTGTGGGATGTTGTTGGATAGGTCTTTCAATAATATTGCGGATTCGTGTGAACCATTTTTCGATTAAAGGATCCGTTTATGAAATATTACGATTTAAAGCGTTAATTTTTGTAAGAGTTAAGTGTCCCCCCCGAGTTTAAAAGAAAAACTATCACGACTAAGTTGACATAATTGATTTTTGAGATACAGGCGATTAAAGTGTTTATAACTACTAAAATCATCTCATACGGTACCAAATTACATTAAACAGAAAATTAGTTTATTTTTTGTGTTTGTCGTACTTAACAGCTTCGGAACCCTACACTGAGTATGGTCCCATATGCTCTTGTCCGGTTTTGACATTGTTATCTTCTGTTTGTGCAATAAAAAGTTTACATTTATATGTATACAGACAAGAGACTATTACTTCTACTTATACTAGTATACTAACTACTTTTTCACCTTATTGCGGTGAAATAAGATCTAGAATTGGACACAGTCGACTACTAATTATTAAAATTGCTAATTAATGCTTGTTTGTATACAGATACATCTAACCGTCACGATTCGTTAATCATCGTGTTTATCTAACATTATCCACACTAATATTATAAATGTGGTTGTGGTTAAGTATAGAATTATCAACAAGGCTTTTTAGAGTTGTTGGTATTTTTGCAGCTCTGCCTACCCCACTCTGGGAATGAAGGCGTGATGTTATGTATGTGTATGTATGTATATTATAAATGTGAAAGTGACTCTATTTGTTTGTTTTTGCGCTTTTACATCGAAACCGCAGAACTGCAGAAATTATTGATGAAATTTGTTTTTGATGGCTGCTGGGGTTCGAGGAGAACATACTTTTTCTTGGAAATCTTTACAGTTCCAGAGGGAACACCTTTATTCATCTCTGATTGAACTTTTAGCACTCAATCATAGCCTATTCCACTTCTTCGAGGAATATTGAAGCATGGTACAGCCAAGGTCAATTTTTTTTTTATTTATTTATTAAAAAGATGAAATTACAACATAAACATTATGTCGCACAAAACCGTTTGCACAGTTTGACTGTGGGATCGAGCAGTCTTTACTCTCTTATTAAATCTATAATGAAAACTGAACACTATAAAGTATCCTAAATTACTATATGTTTTTAATAAGGTAACTATACAGCTTTCTACCAATCTTTGCTTTAATGGCTTCCTGTCTGAAGTCAGAGGGCAGGCTGTTGAGTATACATATAGGGTAGGCGTTTCTGGAGACACCTATCGCCGTAGTAATTAAACACCCTCGGCACAACAAACTTGCCAGCCGACATCGACCTGGTATCACAAGCATCATTACGGTGTAATTTTGTAATTGGGTATGCTCTCGACAGCCGTGATTATTTAATACTAATAAATATTTATGCTTAAGGCTCACCGGTAAAATATTACAAATTTTGAACAAATTCCTATAATCCTTAAATGTATCTTTTCAATGTACACTTTTGTACCTTTTCACTTTAATCGCTGTGACAATTTCATATGGCAGTTTAAACATGACGTTAAATAGACAAGGTACTACAGTGTATACATATTTATGACCTTGACTGTACCTTAAATGTTCTATAATACTTCCTCTCTAATTTATAAGCGTTCAATAACTAAAACTTCTAATTATATTTTTATTCATAATAAACGGTTTCACTCCTGTGGAGCTAGTCAAGTTGCATTCGTCAATCGTTGTCGATTATGTTTCGATTGAATAATGTATAGAATTGACGTAAGTCACTGAAATAGTACCACGTGACTATCTCGGTTTCTTACGTCAATTTCATACATTTTTCAATCGAAACATAAGCGCTAACGATTGTTGAATGCAACTTGACTAGCTCCACTGGTAAGGTGTATTTCGCCAATATCAAGTTTTCTATGGACACACCTATTTGACTCATAGATAAATAAGTCCAAGGATATAATTGGTTGGAAAAAGAGTATTTTTTCTTGTGGACTAAACAGCTGAGCACATGGGGTTAGCTCCACATGCTTCCGTCAAGTCCCCAAAACCTGTTTCTTTATTTTCCTTATCTTTAACTGTGACATTTGAATTGGCAAAAAGTGACAAAGTATATTTTAAATAAAACAGGGCCTCTATTCAGGTGCGTTAAAACGATATCGTGTTTGACACGTTTAAGAATCGTTTATGTCACAGTCGCCATTATTGTAAATGACATAAGAGTTATCAAAACGTTGACAATACGGAAACAGGTCAAAAACGATATCGTTATAACGCAGTTGAATAGAGGCCCAGGTTTATTGTACGTTTACCAATAAGGGGATTATATGAATCTTCTGTTCTATAAATAAGTATTCAATCCAAATCGATATTTCCATGCGTGATTAAGTTACAAGCATAATTCAACATATTCCCAAACTTTAACAACATTAATACAAATTAGTGTGATTTCAAAACCATGTCTACAACTTAACATTTGCATATAATATATGGAAATGCTTCTCATCAGTATAACTCATATTTAATGGAATAATCCGTGGATTCCCGTAAAGTCTGCAATTACACGAGCATGAATATGCATGGCAGTGCGGCGCCGAGTCTCGTAATCGACGGGTAAGTTGGGCAGTTTGGGAGTTCAGAACTTGGCTCGGAAGAGTGGTGTTATTCAAATTTATACCATGAGTTTAATTGATGTATGGTTTACGTGTAACAAGTGTTGGTCATGCAAAAGAATAAGCACTCTCTTGATTGAAAAAAGACAGTTGTGAGTGGGGTGGAACTATTCAAAATGGTATTTGACGATACAGTAGCCTAGTTAGTAGTGACTCTGCCTACGAAGTTAGGGGTGCCGGGTTCAAATCCCAAGTATTTGTTCCTGGGCCTTATGTATGTATGTAAACACTTTATTGTACAAAATAAAACAGAAACAATACAATGAAGATACCAGAAAATAATGTACAAAGGCGAACTTATCCCTTAAGGGATCTCATCCAGCTAACCCTTGAGAGATTGAGAAAAGTGAAAGATTGTGCATCGAGTAGGTAAGCAAGTTTACAAATTTCTTTAGGATCAGATCATACAAATAAGTCCTAACTATAAACATAAAATTAACTACATTCAAATACTTACATAAATATGCTAGACACAGAAATATATATTATTATTTATAAATATTGATTTATAAATATACATACTTAAACTTATTGATGTTGTATGTATTTAAGTATGTATTTCTCTAATATGTAAGTTTATTGTTGTCTAGGACCTATCAAGCCTAGAGCTTAGTTTCAGACTTGTGTTTTATTGTTTTACAATGCGTCTTAACCTAAACGAACGAGAATTTCTTCATGCCACAGGCCAAGTTAGATCCGAGACCCTTACATATTTGAAATCTCAAGACTGCCAACTCTTTCTTGTGTTGCCAACTCTGAGGACCGAGTTGGAATGCCTCTATGCTGCACATTTCAACAGCTGTCTTTATCTCCACATAAACACAACAATATGGATACTGCCGCTTGGTGGTAATAGGTGGAACGATAAGGTGGTGGTAGCGAATCGGATGGACCCTGCCCGAATCCCTGCCATTAATAAAATTAAGTTATTTTTGAATATTGATAAAGTTTAATTGTGTATGATCTATTTATACTTTATTATTGACTTTTATTAATACTTTATTATTGACCTGATTATCTATGAATCTGAAAAACAGAAATCTATTTGTACAGTGACTATTTACGTAATTATTTTAATTTAATTTTTTATTCAATGTAGGTAAATGTAGCATGTTTTTAATTAAGATAGTAATGTGTAGAATATTAACTAAATTTAGTGGTATCATTTGTGATATTTATAGAATAATACAAAATGCAATAGTATGTTACAAATTGCAATAATAATTTATGTAACCTTAACATATATATAATCTTTGTTAATTAAGATTGGATGTTAAGCTAACCAAAACTTGTCTTAGAAGAAAATAAACAGCTGATTTTTTTTTTGTTGGTTCATCTGTTAATTACAATTTTATAGTGAATAAATAAATCAATAAATAAATAAATTATCTCGTTTAAAAGTTTTTGATCTTTATTCTGTTGTTATTACTTGTAACTACGCGACAAACCCACAAATTGGCAAACATAGCAACGGCTTACAATTATTATTATTTATAGCCAATTAGTATAACGGGCCCATAACGTAAATAACTTTTGAGGATTATAATGGTCATTGTTCAATTATTAATAACTAGCGAGCCGCCCCGCTTTGCTTCTGATTTTTTCTGTGACACCCAGCCAGCCACCCGAAGCCGGTCCTGGGTTCAAATCCCGGTAAGGTCAGATAATTATTAGTGTGATGAGCGCGAATATTTGTTCCGGAGCCTTGGATGTTTTCTACGTATTTAAGTATGTATTTCTCTATATAAGTATGTTTATCGTTGTCTGGTACCCATACTACAAGCTTAGAGCTTAGTTCGGGACTAGGTCAATTTGTGTGAGATTGTCCCCTGATATTTATTTATATATTTATAATCCAGAATTGTTAATACATAAAAACGTTCCTTTAGAACTACTCTATCTATTGATGGAAACCGCACTAAAAACCGTTGCGTAGATTGAAAGATTCTAAGCGTATATACATAGGGACAGACGGCGGGAAGCGATTATGTTTCATACATTTTAAAGATTTAGTTGATTTATTTTTAGTTATTTACATTTACAGATCAAATTAAGCAACGCTCTAAAACTTTTAATTTAATTAAAACCTGCTATACAAATTATTAGATAAACCCCAGGATGATACTATCCGTATTAATATAAGCGATATTACAGACCTAAAAGTTTTAAAATTATTAACGCTTAGCGGCAATTTTAGTATTAAAAGTTTGAGTTTGTAGAAAGTTTGAGGAGCTGTGTGTACTATATATTTTTTATCACTTGTAGACGATACGACCCATTTTATACATTTTTATTATTATGTTTTCATATTTTATTTTATGTTTAGTATGTAAATCACGGCATCATCTTCGTTGACGGAAAACATTGAGAGGAAACCTACACATCTGCAAAATAACTGAGTTCCTATCCATTTGTGTGTATACTTTGTACTGTTAGTTTTAAGTCACGATGTGCATAGCAACGCCATCTGTTACTTACCTTGCCTTATTATGCCGTAAATAAATCTTTAGAGGGCGCTTGCGGACGAATTCTTCCCAACCATAACCTCAAAAATACTAGTCATGCCAGTTCCATTTTTGTTCTATGACACGCGGACGCGAGCGCCTTTTAATTCGGTTTAAATCTATGTTGGTGTTTCATTTTCGGCCTCCATATACATAATATCACTCATAGCATAGCTTTGTCGAAGACATTATAATTTATGAATGTGCATTATATTTACGACGCTACTGTTTAATTTTAGAAGCGGTTATAAGGTTGGCAATTGACACCGCGTTAAAACATCATACAGATGCTTTTATTAAGCCTTAAGTAAGTCTTAAGTAATCCCGTGTGGTTGCCGGGTTAGAATAGTGCCACTCCATGTCTTCCCGTGGATGTCGTAAGAGACGACTATGGGAATAAGGGCTTGTAGTACTGTTAGGCGATGAGCTTGCAACCTGTCACTGATAGGTACACTAGTAAACTTCTTGCCCTGATACTGCAAAACGTGATTACAGAATTATAAACAAGTATTTTTAGAGTTGTTGGTATTTCTGTAGCTCTGCCTACCCCACTCTGGGAATGAAGGCGTGATGTTATGTATCTATGTAAGTCATCGTGACAGTTACCAACTCCAGTCACTATAGTATTTGTATACAAAAAAAAATAAGACAAAAATAATATTTTACAAAAGCGTAGCCCATCAGAGACCCAACTATGCTTAACCTGTATCGTGGCCGTCTGCGAGTGCGGTTGACAAGATAGTTAATGTAGGATTGTGAAAAGGGAAATGTAAAGTTTTTTACCGAACTAAATGCTGGTGCTGGTTCTAAGCTACTAATACCTAGGTTAAGAATTTGAAATAATAATAATATCACAGGACAATGTCACACAAATTGACCTAGTCCCAAAATAAGCTCTAGGCTTGTACTATGGGTACTAGACAACGATAAACATACTTAGATAGAGAAATAAATACTTAAATACATAGAAAACATCCAAGAATCGGGAACAAATACTCGTGCTCATCACACAAATATCTGCCCTTACCGGGATTTGAACCCGGGACCGCTGGATTCAGAGGCAGGGTCACTCCCAACTAGGCCAACGTATCGTCCAAAATACAGGGCAAATACAGGGTAAGGAGTATAGTTCATTTATTTTAGCATAATACATAATAAAATAAAGGTTTTTACTGGACACGTTACGTTAAACGGAACATATTGGTTATTCAGAAACATTGCTTTAAAACGTCTTTTTTACCACTGTTACTTAACATACGTAATAATCTATTGTAGTAGTACTTTTAGTTATATTCGTTAATATTTACATTGTGTTTTTTATTTGTGTTGACTAAATTTACTTTAATCGAAAAGTTGGTCTATGAAAAACCTAAAGAAGCAGGGGTTACAAACATGATGAAACTTCTAAGTATATAACTCGACTGAATCAAATACTATCCTGTTACCTGTCAAATATATCAAACCTAGTGAATTTTAAACTGATCACTAATAACGCCACCATTTCCATTTTTTGACAACGCCATGATGTCAGTCGCATTTCTCCCGAGCCTGTCATCACGCCTTTATTTCCAGAGCTACAGAATTACCAACTAGTCTAAAAAAGTCATTGATTACCACATTTTACACAAACAGACTAGGATGTTTACCAGTGTATTTTAGTGAAAGGGTTGTCTAATATATACGTACTTAAATATTTTTGTAATTAAATTTTGATTTAATATCGATACTCAACAATAAAATATTAATGACACATGCACAGATACAATAAATTTAGTACATAGATACTAACTAATTTTGTCAGCGTGTATTGGAGTTGACAACCACTCCTTTTCTTTTCTCATCCTAAAATAAATGATCTAATTATAGGTAATTTTAAGACATTTGAATCTTCTTTTGGTTTTCATTTAAAACAAATCAATATACCTAAGTCCTGCACTCTTCCAAGTATGACTAAGCTAAACCAAAACTACTGTAACTAAATGTAACCAACATTTTAAATATTACCACTAAAATAAACAAAATAAAGAACTGAAACACTCAAAACGTTAACAGGATTTTTCCTTTTAGAAAGCTCTTAGCTAAATAACGAAACATTAACAGTTAAAACATTTGCTTGTTTTAAAATATATTTATTTATACAGAGACTAAATTAAGGGCTATTTTCGCCAATGGTTTTATTTTATTTTGGGTTCATCTTTAAGCTGTATTCTTTGCTTGTACCCCAACTCATCACTTCGCACCAAAACATCCACAATTTACCATCCATTACAGCTTTAACTCCTAACTTTAATCATAAAACTAAACAAAGTCATCAATGTATAACCACAGGACCGAAAAAACCTTCTGAGACGCTTCCTGAGTACCGGATTTCTTATACTCTTGGAAGATAAACATCCAGCAGAGGAAAAGGTCTCTTGCGAATTTCTCCGCCCATTTCGACCTTTTTTTGCGCGTCGACCAGATTCTTTCATTTTGACGACATTCCTACGTAGATGATATTGATAAAGGGGACTGGGTCAGTGGCATTAGAGTGGCGATTCAGTTGAGACGGCAAACATTCTGACGATTTTGTATAAATCATTCGGTAGATTAGCAATCGGTTGACGTATGTCTCAAGGCTGATCTTAAGTGAGAGGCCCGTTTCAAGGAATGTCACAGTAAATCTACGAGTTAACTAATCCAAATCTAAATATGCTATGTAGTGTTCCCCCACTGGGTAAAGGCCTCTTTCTCATTTCTCCAGCCATTTATTGATCTGGCTTATCCTAGCCAATCTGGATTGAATTTATCCAAATCGCCCCACCATCTTCTTTCGTCGGAGTAAATTATCAAGACATTATTAATGCGTCTTGAGACAATATTAGTTTATTTATACGGTTCTCAGTCTCCAGATATGTGATAGAAGATTTCTAACCGGTCACGTCAGGGTATTATTAACATTTTAAAGCGTGTAGTTTTAATTTGGTCGCATTATTCATTATTCATCGACAAAGCGGTAGGTTCCTTACTTTACGAGCCTTCGTACTAAAGGTGTCCCACTCCTTTATTTGGTCGGTTAATATTTCGTCAACAAATTGGAAATTGAATTGTTTAATAATACCGTAGAAATGGCAACGGATTTGCAATCTTTAGACTACTGTGTGCTCATTGCACAATTTTTTTTTATCATACGTTATTGAGAATTCAAAGAAATGCTTGAAAAAATTGTGTTAAGACAAGGCGTCGAAAGGAACCTTGCACATCAACTTAAAGCATGACATGTCATTCGATCATCAAATTTAAAAGTTCAATATCAAATATGGAACCCTTAGTGCGCTAGTCCAACTCGCACTTGATAGTTAATAATGTTTCTCGAGTTATAAGTCTAATTACAAATTTAAAATCAAATAGTGCCACATTTTTAAGAATGAGAATATTACGAAAACTTTTGTTCGTCCTGATTTTTCCTTAAAATTTTAAACTGGTAACGACAGTCCCGGGTTTAAGTGTTTAATTTGGCGTGCGGAATATTTGGGATTTAATATGATCGGGCAACATTTCAGCTGCGAACTCTGAGATGTCGTTAAGAGAAGCTGCTTAAACTCTCGGCTGTCATACGAACGTTAATTATTTCAGAAACAATTTGTTTTGAGCTTTTTCAAACAACAACTACGTTTATCAAACTGATGCATTTCCCAAAAATATCATTTTAGCAGCCGCATTTTTCTGAAACAGTCAATATTTCAGGATTTATTTCAGAACCATAGTGTAGAACCCTAAAGGTAAGGTTAGGTTAGTTAAATACAAAATCCTGGAATCATTAAAGCTTCGGAAAAAAAAGCGTTTGCCCAAATGATATTGGGAAATGAATCTGTTTGGGAAACGTTGTGCAAGACGGCCGAGATCAGTTTTGAGCATTTGCAAGCATATTACTACTTACAATGGAGATTAGTGTTTTTAGGGTTCCGTACCCAAAGGGCAATAACCGTCTGTCTGTCACCAGGCTGTATCCCATGAACCTGTGAAATTTTTAAAAATAAATTTCAATTTCAATTTCAATTTCAATTTCAATTATTTATTGCACTCATAATAATACATAATACACTTACTTAGGTGATATTCGTACACTATGGACCCTGTTGGGCGCAGCAATATAAGAGAGAGGAGGACTATCCAATTAATAATTAATCAATATTTTTCAATGTTTAGTTCTCAATCCTTTAAAATCAAAGGTTCTTTATCTCGGCACTAAATTTCAAATAAAAAACATGCTTGTTTCTGACCTGCAAGTGAAGCTGGGTGATGAACTCTTGGAGCGAGTCACGGTTGCTACTAATCTTGGCCTACATATGGACGACGAGCTCCGTTTTGAACATCATGTACTCAATGTCGTACGACAGTGCTTCTTTAGGCTTAAAGTCTTATACGGTGTTCGCAATTATTTGAGTGTAGATTTAAGGATAAAACTATGTGACACTTTGATCCTTTCGAAGCTCAACTATGTCGATACCGTTATTGGCGGTTGCCTTCTAGCTCGTACAAAGGCACTTATCCAACGTGTACAGAACGCTTGCGCACGCTTTTGTTTCCCGATCCCCCCTAGGACTCGCGTGTCACCTTACCTGAACAACAGCAATCTCATGAAGATGAACGCAAGACGTTCTTTACATTTTGCCACTTTACTCTTTGGTGTGATCACCACTCGCCAACCAATCTATTTATACGAGAAACTTCACTTTTCCAAGCGCGAGGTACGAATCGCGAGTCGTCTTGTTTGCCCTAGACACTGCTCAGCTGCGTTTCGTGGTAGCTTTCGGTATGCTGCCACGAAATGTTGGAACAATTTACCACCGCCTATAAGAAATTCCTGCTCAATTGGATCATTTAAGTACAAATTAAAGGAATACCTACTGAACATTCAGAAATCCCAACCATAGACAGTTCGTGCATTGTCAAACTATGTTTGCAGTTGTTAATTTGGTACATTTGATTGATTCTAGCATTGAAAGATACGCAGTAGTAAATTACAATTATTATTATATCACTTATTTATATATATGAATATGTTTTCTGTATTATGTATACCTATTTACCTCCTCACTTACACACATTCAGTTTTTTAGACCATTCATGCGCATTCAACAAGACACCAAGTTGCAACCTTTTTTTTTTTTTTTTATTATTATTATTATTTATTACTTTCTTAGGATGATTGTTTATCGTCGCACGCAAACTAGGGATCCACTGAAAATCAGCGTTGCAGCACATGTGCCGCAACACATGCTGAGTGGGCCCCTATTGGCGTCAGGGTGCAATACCACCAATGTACTGTAAAATTTCTTATGTTTAAGTTAATTAAGTTGGTGGAGGTGCGCTTTTGATTCCAATAAAATATTTTTCTTTCTTTCTTTCTTTCAATATTGAATATTTCCATTTTTCTATATATCTATCTGTTTATATAATTTATCGCTTAGATACTCTGTTATAGGTATTATATTATATTATAGTATAGTAAGCTATATGTTATATTATATTATAGTAAGCTTTTTCATATCGAATATTTTTTAGTTTATTTATTATATAGGTGTTGATTTTTCTATTTATCTATATATCTATCTGTTTATTTTTTTATTTTTTATGGGTATCTCATAAAACAGATAAGTGTCAAGCCAAATGTTTACTAAACACATTTTTTCGAGAACAATAATCCTACCGATTCGTACAATAAAATAGCGAGGGTTTATTTTTAGGATAAATAGTTGGTTCGATTCCCGGATGGGACAAGCGAACTTTAGAAAACTTTTCAATGCAGTTAAAATATTTTTTTTTTTTTAAAAAAGGAATGTTTTCTTTCAGTAAAATGAGGTAACTAAAGGATTTAAGGTAATTTCCCTCCAGGGCTCACAGATTTTTTTCACTCTGTATACATAATACTTAGTTATATTATATCCTGAGTCTGTGAGGTCGACGGGTTAGAATAGTGCCACTCCTTGTCTTCCCGTGGATGTCGTGAAAGGCGCCTAGGGGAAAAAGAGCTTCCAGTACTTTTAGCGATGGGCTTGGTCAACATCTTTGGCCTGATTGTGCAAAATGTGGTTACAGAGTTATCAAGAGTCTTTTTAGAGTTGTCATTTCTGTAGCTCTGCCTACCCCACTCTGGGAATGGCGTGATGTTATCTATGATATTTTACTTTGTGTATACTCACAATGTGAAAAAAACTTGCAATATACATATATAAAATCATATTTTATTTTAATTGTATGAGCCATTGGTATTGCGCGGTGTCGTTCCGAACAGCCGGTGACCCACTAAATAACAGCGAGTGTCTTGTACGGAGCTAACTTTATAATATCCTGCGACGCCAGTGTTTCGCTATTGAGGGGATTATCTTTAATTACGCTTCTGTCTTTTAAAATAAGAATATATTTTTGACGGTGAAGAATTGCATGTTGTTTTTTTAGGAAGTAGATGGGACAATTGTTCATTTTTATTTTATTGGGCTTGCTTCTCAATTAATATGGAAAATGACAACGCTCCTAGTGGCGCATATTTATCCTGACTTTGACCCTATGGGATCTTTTGTCCAATTACCTCTATTGATTCTTTCGTGCGTGTTTCCTAATTAATATCGAAAGTGACAGCGCTCCTAGTGGCGCATATATCTTATCTTATGCTATTTGATGGGGTCCTTATAAATACTCCTCGAACTCCTGGGATCTTTTGTGTAATTACCCCTCTTTAGCTCTTAGTCCAATGCTGCCTCCACCCTATCCAGAAAGCGGATAGTGAAGTGCAAATGGCAGTGCCTTGAAATTGTTTGGTTCTAAGCCATAGCCTAGGACTTTCATTCTTACTCTGGAGAGGGCATCATATTTACACACTATTTGTATGATCTCTACCTCTTCGCCGCACATTCTACAATCTGTAAAATCATAGTCATAAAATCCCATCTTTGTGCCGCATATTTGAAACATTTCTCAGCTCCATCCAAATTGACCACTTTACACCAACGCGACTGACACAAAGTAACCATACAAAATAATACACTAGGCTTTGAAAAAATGGAGTCATTATAGTTAAAGGAGTTAGGGTAGCCAGCTTTGTCAGCACGCTTCCTATTAATTAGGCCAACCAAATTGTCAAAATGTGTTATTGTTCGAAATTAGTCTGCACCACCTACTGTGTAAATTGTTTTAACTTGACACCTTATCCCTTCTAAGGTTGTCTGGAAGAGATCGCTAATCAGCGATAAGGCCACCTGTTGTTTACCTGGGTCTTCTAAATTGTGCAGATTCTTTGTAATGTTTTTGTTTGGTGGACAATAAACTGTTTTGTATTGTATTGTATTGTAATGTATTTAAGTAAGAAAAGGTCATGGGTATACATGCTTGTTAAGGGTACAGTATAGTTTCTCAGATATGTATGCAGTTTTGTACCTTATCCGATTGAAATAAGGCGCAAAAGTGTATACATATTTAAGAACTCGACTATGCCTAATATTTGAGCACCTATTATTGTGAACACCTTTCAACTAACATGTCAATACACAGAATATTTATTTCATTGAACGGCATATATTTTTTTTGGCAGTCACAAGTATAATGTTACCTAAGCTTACGTAATGATTTTTAAGAACTTTAAGATATCCTGAAAATATCGTGGTTTCTGCAGAAAATAGCTTTTGATGAAATTAAATTCGATACAAATATTGGTCACCCTATATAACTATGTAGTGGTGACTGATGGGATTCAAATTCGTTACTTTACAATCACTAGTCAGTTAGCCTCTTAAGTAACAAAATTCACGAGTAGTTTGTTTCAATTATAACCATTTTAATTTTAAATTTACGTTTGTTAACTTGTGTAGGGTCAGGTGGGGTTAGGTTAGGTTACTCAAAAATTATTCTACTTCATTCCTATTCCATTTAAAAGGAAGTCTACACATAATGCTGCTTTTTGAATGGAAAAGGAATGAATTAGGTAGAATAAGTTTTGGAGTGTTAAAAACTTAGTCTTATTTTTACCCCACCTGACCCTAGTTATAATAAAATAGAAACCAAAAATATTAGTTATACCCGAAATAATGACTCGAAAACCGTCAATTTACGTTATCTAATAACATTCTGACTATAGTCACTAACGCGTTTTTGTACACGCTAATATAAACCTAATGCTGCAGTAATTTAACTGAGAAGGAGTATAATAAATTAACGTCAAATCAGCGTCACAGACCAAATGGCCCGTAGATCTAGCTAAAGCGGCACGTCACAGCTGAGTCAGATTTAAGTGACGCGGGACGTCAGATGTCGGTTACGTTACTGACATGGCACTGTGACGTCACACGAGCGTTTGGGCGGAACTGTGGAGCTACTATGGAATATTTGAGGTACATATGGTTTCCGTCCTTTTCTTGGTTGGAGGAGCGTTCATTTTGTTCTTTAGGTAAGAGTTTTGGTTGTAAAAAATACTATTTCTACTTTTTATATTTTGAATATTCTTTGTATGTATGAAAGAAGGCAAAAATAAAATAATTAACCAATTTCAAATTAGGAAGTAGCTTGTGTCTGTCAAACCCTAGTTAGTATGAAAGACTGCAACAAAAAGCAAAGTTTCGGTAAGTTGCGTTTGTCTCAAAAACCATAAACCGTTTCATAGCCTTTTTACGTTCTTATTCTGTTTTTTTTTTTTATTAGAATTTCTCTTTTTTTACAATAAAGTGTTTATATTCATCCATACCTTTTTACTGGACTCTTGTTAGTTTGGATATTTGTGTAGATAGAACAATGGCTCCTTCGTCTATATAAAACTTTACTCGTATTAAGGACCTCTTAATACAGGACAGCCTGTATACGAAAAGTGGGGAGCTTCCTATAGTTTTATTATCATATGATAAAATTTAATACATTTAAATGAAAGCCAGAATACGACCAATAATTGCCTTTGCTTTTAAATGCAATTTTCTATTTCGAAACAAGTTAAAATGAACTTTATACTCAGGGAGATAAAGTTTAAACTAAATTGTATTGATTATGTACCTCTTTTAGCAGAGCACTCCGGGTCTCAAGAGGTTAACCCTATCAGGTTTTAAAAAAAGTTATTGATATAAAAGAGAATATTACAACAGAGAAAATAGATTTAATACAAAAAAACTACAAATGACAGATCATTTTGTCAGTGAGTGTTTCAAAGAAAAACGAAGAATACCGATATTATTCTGAATCATCCACTAAAATTCTTACTGGCATTAAAATCAAGGTAAAAACACCACAAACAACAAAGACCATCAAATATAAAAATTGTGTGAAATTCGATTCCTCGACTCGTTATAAACTTCAAACAGAAAGAGAAACGCTTTTGCCTGAAACGGTTTCTTGCTTGCGTATTTTTCTTTTAAATTAAATTTTCTGTTTTCAACTAGAAAATGCAAGAGAGCTGCGTTTATTTACTCGTGTTAAATAGTAAAGTGGTATTATAATTAGAGATTTTAACTAACAAAATTAGACCAAAAGAGTCAAAGGATATTTCAGTGGTTGGATAAGGTAGTATTCAATATCCATTCAATAACGTATTCCCATTCATCTCTAGCTTCGGGTACTAACTTTTTTTGGTTCCGTAAGCAACATGGCAACAAGTTAGGCTTATAATTTCACCATGTCATATCCGTCCATCCGTTCATCCGTATGACATTTGAATATTATAATATATGACAGATGACATTTGAAGTATGGTGTCTTGTTAACCCCGCTACCTAGTTTCGTAGTTAAATAACAAAAGTAAGTATTTTTTTCACATGTAACAGAAGCGGTTTTTTTAGCAAAAAAACGTGCGTCACAAATTTTGGCCGTTTGTTTAAAAACACTTAGGATTTTAAGCAATATTTTCGGAAATAATCGCTCCGTAAGTCGCATAAATTGTGTCGTTCATCAAAAATAATTGAGAAAAATTGCGCTTCTCAACTAAAGGGCATAAGTGCCTCGAAGATACGCTCTTTTGCTGGTGTACTTTTTTGTGTTCACCAGTGTGGTTGCCGGGTTAGAATAGTGCATGTCTTCCCATGGATGTCGTGAGAGGCAACTAAGGGAAAAAAATGTCTGCCTGAACTGTTGCCCTAATGTGTCAAAGATAACCTGTCCTTTCCCAGGGACACAAATCTGTGTCCCCCCTTTTTCAAATACTGAAGAAATCCATGTATCATACTTCCCCGAAAAATAAATAAGGGATGAGGATAATGTATCTCAAATTAAACTTCGGAAAAAACGCATATTATTTTGTTTTTTTTAAAGGACTCAAAACTCCCTGGTAAAGGATAGGTAAAAGCAATAAAGTACAGTAGTGTACTGCTACTTATAAGGCCAACTCAAGGGTATAAATATATATACGTTCCCAGGACGTTAAAAATATCTATACACCTTTATGCCACTGGCAATAAGGTCCATGTCTACATATATTTGATGCGATGGCTGTATAGTTATTAATGCCCTTGACTGTACCTCGAGAAAATCATTATGAGCGTAACGAGAAAACTGAAAAACAATAACTCGTAAACGGTGTACCCTTGTTTTGTCGACAACCTTTTCATCGAATATTATTTCATCGACAACGATTCATCGAAACTTTAGTACTAGTAATATTGTTTGGCGTTATTTTATTTCAACTACTATTTATTTAAATTTATCTTACTACGTGGAAATACTAATCAACGAATACTACTTAATCGCTGATTTGTTACAAATTATCTTAATTGGTACAGCTACAAAACATTGCAATTCATTTCTTCGACGTATTACTTCAATACATTTTTATATGTCCTATGAGGCTTTCAAAGTAGGTTAGGTTAGAACTGCGACCCCCAAGAAAACGAACTGTTGACAGAAGTGGGTTAGGTTAGGTTAGAACTGCGACCCCCAAGAAAACGAACTGTTGACAGAAGTGGGTTAGGTTAGGTTAGAACTGCGACCCCCAAGAAAACGAACTGTTGACAGAAGTGGGTTAGGTTCGGTTAGAACTGCGACCCCCAAGAAAATTAACTGTTGACAGAAGTGGGTTAGGTTAGGTTAGAACTGCGACCCCCAAGAAAATGAACTGTTGACAGATAGCATGACACATTACTATTATTAAATTATATCAATGGTCAATCATAACACACATAGCTATAATCGCACAGAGTGCTTGCGTTTAGTTTTGATAGCAAAATATTACCAATTGAAATAATTTTATGCGGAATAAATATTATTACAAGTAAAAAAAAACATATAAAAAAACCCGAAATGATTAGTCATGACATGAATTTGATTGAAATAAGTCAACTACCAATTAAAAGACCTCGTTTCAAATTACCTAGTATTGAGTCCTCGACGCAATGAGTTGTCGATGAAATGAAAATACTTGAAACGTTGTCTTTGAAATAATATTCGATTAAAAGTTTGTCGGCAATTCAATGGTAAACCCTCATAAACAAACATCCTACGCAATACGTCGTTACAACGGAAAATCGATATTTTTAACCACGCCAAGGCCTTCAATTTTTTTGATTACTCCAATTAACAGAACATACGTATGTAGGTAATTACGATATTGTGTCAAGGTCTGAGGTAGGTATTTATGTTGTTTTGTGATAATTATAATACGCACTTATTTTCCTGGTAGTTCTCTTATTACAGAGTCTATAACTTTGTAGTTTTTACTAGCATTTGCGAGGCAGAATAGCTAATTTGATATAATTAACACAGCAAAATATTTTCACGAACGAGTATTTAACACTATATAATAAATCACTTTTAAAAAGTTTAATTAAATATTTCTCACAAACTTAAGAAGAAAGAGTTAACGACAAAAACTTAATAAGTGTGACTTTGCCAAAACAGTCTTACTGCATTTATTGATTTATTTGCCAAAGTGTTTTTTTTTTTAAGTTAACTAGCATTGCGGTACAACGGGGTAATGCAAGTGGGTGCAATACTGCGTTTTAATTTATAAGTATAAGTTAGTTTAAATAAAAAAGTAATTGTTTAATTATTTTATTTATGTTTCTAATACTAGTACTAACAAAATAAAAATATTAGTTACATAAAAAAATGGAATTTACTTTCTCACTAAAGTTCTACAGTTTATTAGTTAACAGTAAAGTAATGTTTTAAATTCAATTTCAAAGATGAAATAATATATTCTTAAAGGCTACTTATTTATTTAATTATTAGGTATGGTAACAAGATGTAGATTAAAATAATCATGTTAATTATTAAAAACATTGTAAATTAAATAGTTACAATGTTAGTAACGTCATAATTATCATATCATCGTATCTACATTTTTATTACTACCACACGCAACACTTGTATAAGATTATTACATACTAGCTGTTTTCCGCGACTCCGTCCACGTACAATTCGTTAATCCATATTAAAGTACCCTAATGTCCGTCCCCGGGACTCAAACTATCAATTTCGTCTAAAACGATTCAGCGGTTTATGGGTGAAAACAAGCGTAACAAACAGATATGCAGAGTTAATTTCACATTAACACTATTAGTATAGATATGATGTTAGCACACACGCTACACGCTAGCCTAGTTGGTAGTGACTCTGCCTTCGAAGCTAGGGGTCCTGGGTTCAAATCCTGGTAAGGGCAAATATTTGTGTGATGAGCACGAGTATTTGTTCCTGAGTCTTGGATGTTTTCTATGTATATAAGTATATAAGTATATATTTCTCTATGTAAGTATGTTTATCGTTGTCTAGTACCCATAGTACAAGCCTAGAGCTTAGTTTGGGACTAATTCAATTTGTGTGACATTTTCCTGTGATTTATTTAATTATTTATTTATTTTATTTAGTATGGATAGACAAATGAAATGAATCCTAGTAGATATAACATTGCTCAGCATTAATTTCAACATTATCATCATCATCATCAGCCGCAAGACGTCCACTGCTGGACGAAGGCCTTCCCCAAGGTTTTCCACAACGACCGGTCCTCTGCTGCTTTCAACCATCGGTTTCCCGCGACCTTTACCAGATCGTCTGTCCACCTTGTAGAAGGCCTGCCGACACTTCATCTTCCGGTTCGCGGTCACCACTCTAGAACCTTTCTGCTCCAATGGCCATCGGTTCTACGAGCAATGTGCCCCACCCACTGTTAATTAAGGTTTACAATTTGATGAGCTATGTCAGGTTACTTTAGTTCTCCTGCGGATCTCCTCATTCCTGATTTGACGTCGCAAGGAGACACCCAGCATAGCTCTTTGCAACCCCCTTTGAGTGACCTTGAGCCTTCATCTGAGGCCCATTGTAAGCGACCACGTCTCAGATCCATGTGTCATCACTGGCGACATACACTGATCAAAGAAGAAAGCGTTAAATACAAACTAATTTAAATAACTGAAAGGGTGCAATTTTAGGAATATATCATATTAAAACTTTCACTCGCCAGCTTCGTTCTACCAAATAGCTTTGTCTAAATTTAAGAACTCATTCAAGAATGCACTGGATCTCTGGAGTACACTTTCGTGTCAAAAAAGGGCAACAAGTTTCTATCTGCAGTAAAGCAATTTCTTTCAATTAATTCCGACAGCTTGAGAAAGTCAACAAACATAACTAGTCTAGCTAGACCCCTGGTGACCCATGAATTGCCTCCGCTGTTGGCTATTGATGAGGGGTAAAGGGAGATGAGGAAGTCCTAGTTCTGCTGGTGCTTTGTAAATTGCAACGGAATTGTTAATCGAGAAGAGATAGTCTACGAAATGCAATTAGGAAGCTAAGTGATGCCTTCAGTCCCTTTTAAGATACTTTACACTGCAGGCCGAAACGAAACTCGCCTAGAATTTTAGACTCACAACTTTTATGATACGGAAAAAAAAACCGATATTTTTTTTAAATCTAGTTTTTTTTTCATATGATATGGAACCCTAAAACAGGCATTTTATCACATGCCGGGCTCAGTTATTCAGATATTTTTGGGACATAATTGACTAATTAGTTTAGTTGTATGTAATATTTCGTTGGGCTTATGTTTTGTGGCTTCCGATAATAAACTAGATATAATTTTGATTGTTTTTATTGTTTATTTTTACTGTTTAGTTTCTGTTTGAATTTTGATGGACTTTAGTATATATAAGTACATCAGATCAGTCACTATCCTGGATTGATACATAAATTTCTTACATCTTGAAAAAAAAAACTGCAGGGAAAATTGACAAACGAATTCTACGCAAACGAAGTCGCGAGCCAACTCTCATTTAATAATAACTCATAAACACAACCACGTAACTACCCTCGACCACCTTAAAACACACAGTACAAAAGTCGTTATTGCATGCAAACAGAATTCTGTTACCTTTTTAATTCCCACCCGTTTATTTGCAATGAAGTGCTCTCGCCATAACGAGCTCGCAGAGCTGTTTAATTGTTACACTATTCGAGGCCGTAAGAGTGCTTTATAAATATAGAGCAGTAAAACGTGTTTTACATCTGAACTGGCTCTTGAGTTTGCGCTCAAGTGAAGTTAGTGAGCAGGACTTGAGTTTACTAAAGGACATTGACACTTTTTTTAGATAGTTGCAGTTTTCTGACATTAGCAAGAAATGCATCGTGGTAGGTATTAAGTTTAACATAAAACAGAATTTTGGCTGCACGTTATTATACTGTCGTCTATGTAAGTCAATATTTTTGTTACGTGTCTTCTTGAAAAATGTGACATTTTGTAATTTTTAAAAACGTTATTTAGCTTTAATGTTACACTATTCGAGACTGTAAGAGTACTTTATTAATAAGAGAAGCAGTAAAACGTGTTTTACATCTGAACTGGGTCTTGAGTTAACGCTCAAGTGAAGTGAGCAGGACTTGAGTTTAGTAAAAGACATTGACACTTTTTTTAGATAGTTGCAGTTTTCTGACATTAGCAAGAATACTAGTTTATTCCAAGAGGAGTGAGGCACGGATTACTAATCGAATGTGCATTTGCGGCCGGAAGCAAAGCAGAGGGCCGTAAACCACACGAGTTTAGTAATCTGTACTTACCCTCGAGTGATATATAATGCTTTATACTACACTTAAAAATAAATAAATAACAAAAGTAACAAATGAATTCTTTCGAGGCAGAACGAGCGCGCCATCAAACAGGGGCTCTACTATGAAATCCGTAATTCAAACTTCGTCTAATACTATCCCTTTTGCTCTCGATGCATAACTAACTTGCGAAAAGAGACAAGGCTATCCGAAATTCGAATTACGGATTTCAAAGTAGAGCAGCAGTAACAAGTTTTTTTTTAATTTGTTAAACGCTCAGTTTGCGTGCCAAAAGACGTTAAAGAAGGTGAATACGCCCCGATTTGCAGGGTCCAACTTGCGTGCGCGTCAGTGGGTTGATTGACAACGTCATCTAGAATTTAAAAAAAAAAACAAAACGGGGTAATAATGGGTTTTCATACGATATTACTGCCCTGATAACAGGGCAATTATGAAATTCCATTCAATATTACTACACTGATTTTTGAGAAGGTTCAATGAACTGCTTTCTCGCCTTTTATTAGGGTAGTAATTATGCACTTTCGAACAAAGTATAGCATAAATGCATTTTACGTGGTAGTAAGTATAACAAAAAACAAGCTTTGAAAATTCAACTGCATGTTTTTGTATAATATTGTTGTCTATGTAAGTCAATAATATTCTTGTTACGTACCTACTTTGAATCTGCCATTTTGTAAATTTTTTACACGCTTTTATTTAGCTTTTTTTGTTAGTACGGGATAAATTAAAGTCAATATAGAATCACTGTTCGCTATCGTAATGGACGGAATTTTGGAATACTCGTACATATAATAATGTAAACCCGATGACAATGCAATGTTATGGTATCTAAGAGCTGGTCAGATGATGGAGCCGGAAGGTGGTAACAGGATCTCCGCGATATTTGACGTAGATCCATCGTGTTGAGACTCATTTACTTGGTCTTGATAAGTAAATAATAAATCTGCAACATCCCTCAGCCTCTTAAAACCATACACACATACACACAAGGCAAAAATATGTCGCTTCTTCTTCGGCAGTCAAGTACCTAATAAATTGGAAGTCATCCCTATCTGGAAATTTGGTGACATGTAAATGGAAGTTACTTTTTTTGGAATTTTGTGAACACAACGAGTCACGAAAGGATTTTCAAATGTTTAAACTTGTTATGCGTACATAACGTATTCCAGTTGATAATCATGTAATATATTGTGATATTAAATTTATCTACGAATATTTATGGTGTGGTGGTTTGCCCCGTGTGGTTGCCGGGTGAGAATAGTGCCACTCCATGTCTTCCCGTGGATGTCGTAAGAGGCGACTAAAGGAATAAGGGCTTGTAGTAATGTTAGGCGATGGGCTTGCAACCTGTCATTAACACACTGGTAAACATCTTAGCCTGACTGTGCGAAGTGTGGTTACAGAATTATCAACAAGTTTAGAGTTGTTGGTATTCTGTTGCTCTGCCTACCCCACTCTGGAAATAAAGGCGTGACGTTATGTATGTATTTATTTATGGTGTGTTTCGAAGACTATTGATTTCAGTCCATTTGAAACATTTGTTTATGTGAAAACAACACATTTGGTCGAGTTTACCAAAAAAAATACGCTCTTTTACAGTCGAGTAGCCAGTAAAACTTCAGCCCCGTAATCCATAAACGAGAAAACTTTCAATACGTAGGTAACGAATCGGTCGAGTTTATTTTAACACAAGTCCGATTCGGATTCCGGTTGGGAACTTCAAAAAATATCGGAAACGATTATAACTTGGTCCCGCGTTTGATTTGGAAACGGTACTAGAACACAGTGAAGTGAAATCAGTAGTGACATTGTAAATAGACTGAGTAATGCAGATATAGCGAGCTCTTACCCAATTGTCCATCTATATTATAACCCTAATCCTATAACCTAATTAAAACTAGTAGCATATAGCCCCCATCACATACTAATTAAAAAATATAATCATCTCCGAATGTATTAAACAAACAATTAAAATATATATATATATATATATATATATATCTTTCTACAACTTAAGTGATTATTTTAGTCCTAGATATTGAATTGCACTTCGATAGCTACGACACAAGCGATTCTTTCGGCTTATAATTTGTAATTTAGCAAAATTCAGATGAATCGAAAAATATTATGTTTTACCACTTTCGGCCCTATGTTCATCTTTTTTTCGACTCGGATATAACTTGTAATATAAAAAGATACATTTAAGTGCTTTAATATTTTTAGTACTTTAAAGACAGCGCTATTAAATGTTAAATTCTTTCATGTGAAAACAGGTCAACCAACAGACGCAATATTATTCGCAGTGAGACAAGACTGTAACATTTATTCCGATAAATTGTTGTGCAATGTTAAATTTAGTAACTTTATCAGTATTTTCACTTTCCTTTCTTTTTTAAAGACAGTGATCTCTTACACCTCCGATATTCCGTTGCTATTCTGTAGTAAACTCTACTCTGTCTAGGTTATTCGAAAAGTTTTAGGTCAAACGGCGCTACCTGTAAGTCAGTTTATTGCGATTCTCCTTGTTTCCTTGATGTTGTTGGCTTGAGCTTGGTCGCTATCTAGGAACCTACTTACTCGTACTTATACAGGAAAAGAAATGCATCTTTCGTGATTTTTATTTCGAGAAATTTAATTTTGATTATTGTACTGAAATAATAATTTTGTTTTGAGATTAATTCCGTCTGAAAAAAAAAAAAAAAAAAAAATGTGTACAGTACGACGAAAATATTAAAGTAAATCTATAAATGAATGCGAGTTTATGATATGTCGGCAAATTGCCAATTCATTATCCAATGCCAATTCATTGCCACGAATACATATATTCATTCTACGACATAATTATAGTTATAATCAACGTGAAATATCCATTTCTAAATAATAACTATAATTATGTCGTAGAGTAATTAGAGAAAAGGAGCTCTAAGTAGAAATATATTTGAAACAACAACAACAAGGAAAACCCTGTTCGCGCAACTGAATACGTACGCTGCTCTTTAGTTCTGATTTTAGGTGAAAACACGGTAAAATACATACACACATTTTAGCAATTACCTAATCATAAATACCAATTAGGAATAATTTGACGTTTCTGGGGAGAGAAAACTTAAGAAGAAACTAAACTTAGAGCTTCTGTTTAAAATGAGTTGAAGAACATACCATTAGTTATTGATCTTATTTTGTAAAGTAACCTAACTTTGCTTTCCTCCTTTGACCTTCTAATTCCACTTTATGACCACAAAAACCGCAAACGACTCGGACTCAGTTCGAATTTTCTTAAAAGTCATATTTTACTTACCAAAGGGGAGTCAGTTCGTGTGACTTCTTCAAATACTAATGTAGTCAAAAATGACAGTAAATGTAAAGTTTGAAATATGTATAAAAGTTCAAGTGGTCAGGTTAACTGGAAGAAATACGTTAAACCAATAGGCCATTGTACATGTAAATCCTTATAGTTTATGTACGGACTTACTTGTAATTGTTTTTTGTGCTATAGAGAGTTTACTTACATACTTACAAACACTCGATGACTCATAAGAAAAATACGGTAAGGGCAGTACCAGGATTTGAGACAAGACCCTTCGTTACTACCAACTAGGCTAACGTGTCGTCTCTCACACTTGTCTCACTGCTGAGCAAGGGCCTACTCTCTGTGTGTACACTCGTCCCTAATAGAGAGCGTGCTTTCACCAATCCGTCGCCAAAACTTCCAGGTCATCCCGCCGTTTCCTTTTGAGTCTACTTCTGCTACGGTATCCATCTTGTGGATGAAAATTGGTGGTACTCCTGTGTATACGGCAGACGTGTCCAGCCCAGTTCCATTTATATTGGCAGTTTTCATTCTAACATCGGCAATTATATAAATACTAGCGACCCGCCCTCGCTTCGCTCCGGATTAAAGTATTATACATATAAACCTCCCTCTTCAATCACTCTATCTATTAAAAAAACCGCATCAAAATCCATTGCGTAGTTTTAAAGATTTAAGCATACATAGGGATATAGGGACAGAAAAAGCGACTTTGTTTTATACTATGTAGTGATTCCTCACGCGATCTAATGACACGGTTTTCGTTTTACCTCTATCCTTATACGAATATCTATCACGAGGTAAACTAAACGATATGGTCTTGTCGTCAGTAAGCTAAGTATGGTGCGGTGTTCCACAGGGCTCCGTGTTAGGCCCCGTGCTGTTGAATGTCTGGTTGGATTGGCTGTTGTGCGTTCCATTGCTCCCCAGAACGAGCGTGATCTGTTAATATGCTTTAGCACTATCTGACCAAATATTGGTGCATACGGAAAACTAATAGACACGTGTAATTATATGATATTGGAGCAGATAGTACAAAAACGGAGTTACGGGGACACTGCGTAGGTTAGTTAGGTTAGCCAATAAAAATAGTTACTCTGATTTATTTAAGAGCAAAGGGCGTATCGTAAAAAAAATATCATGTTATTGCTTATATAATACTAAGAGGAATGGAACTCTGTTCAATACCACAAAACCCATCAAACAAATGAACACAAGATCCAAAAGTGATTTTCAACTTTTGATAGTACATAAATACGTCCTTACTCCAACCAAAGCATCTTTATTAGACCAAAATAAAATAAAACAACAATAAAAGGCGGTGATTGGAAGAAACTGCCTATTTGTGGGCGAAGTTTCACGTTGGGTCTCCTTAATGAATTCCAATTGGTAATGTTCAATCGAAAATATCGTATTGTTATACATCCTCAAAAGACTTTCTCTTTTTATTCAATGTTGTGTCGTCAAATAGGTTAAAGTTTGGCATTATTAGTTTGTTGGGCATGTCATATTAAACTTTTACGAGTATTATAAGAATTGAAACAGGTGAATTTAACGATTCTTTTTTCCCGTACACTGAAATTAGTAACATTGTTTGACTTGATTTTGGTTTAAGTAATATAAATTCCATCACAATACAAAATTCCTTCTATAATTTTAAAAGCCAAGGAATATTCTTCTTGATACTCTCACGTCAAAACACAACAAGACAGTAACGCGATTTATCACAGACATAAAAGAGGCATAAAGCTACAGTTAAAAAAAAAAACTAATTGAATAGTTCTTTTTTACAAATACTTATTCGTCAACTCAAAAACAATTCAGACAAATTTTAATCACTAATAATATTATAACGGTAAATATAACATTGAAATCGCAAACTGTCACTAGAAACTTATTTTATTTTTAAATTCTAGCAAAAAAAAACCATAAGATCCACATCTATGTTTTATTTCGAAAAAATATTTCCATCTGGTAGCCAAGTTTACTTCTAAGTATATACAAACCTTGAATTTTATACGTCATTTGTAGGGTAAATACGTCAGCTTGTACGGATATTTGTGGCTTCACCAGGGAACGTAACATATTCAACGCCCATCCCCATAATCTATATTCAAAGTGGGCTCTATATGGCATTGTTGGCAGAAGCTGTTAAAATAGTTTCCCTGTATTAAGGGCTGTGGTGTTGCGGGTAGTTTCGCATTAAAAGTTAGATTAGAATGACCAGCGACATCTATCTGATGAGTTGATCTCTAAAATATAAATTGTAACGTTCCATGGAAGAATTTAAACATTAATGAGTTATGATAAAGTTCAGTCGTATTTTAGTTTAGATAGCGGGGATCTCTGCCATCAACGCACAAAACCGTTTCGCCTTTTAAATCCTGAAACATTTACAGTTTTGAAAAATATAATGATATATTTGGGAACAGTTTGAGAAACATTGTTGTGCGAAAAGGCAGGACACCCGATAGCAGACGTTTTTCGGTGAAATCATAGAAGCGGATGAATAAAAGTAACCTACTTTTAATAGAGAAGGTGCATGAAAATCAGGATTGAGTTTTATTCATACGATTTAGGAGATAAGAAGCATATAAAACGCAATAGTTTTGACCCGTTTACATTTTTTACACAGAATCAAAACTTTGTTAGAATTTTAAAACTTATTTTAATGTTTAGATTGTTTTTTTCGGTTTCCTCATTTTATTTACGTAATATTTTAATTTTCTTTATAACACCCTTATATTTTAAACATTGAGCTGTGACGTCATTCCTGTCATCGATTTTGTATAGTGTTTTTGCAGGGGGTCTGAACTATGACTTTTAAAACTTCATATCTTATGAAATAAATACACGACAATTATTTCACGTATACAGCTTATTCCTCTCTTTCATAGCACTTTCCAGAGAGCGTCAGGAAGATATGCATGTTCCCTATTACCCCAGCTAACCTTCACATTTGAGAAGATGACGACGAGATAATAAAACTTAATATTTTTTTAGCGGAAAAACTCTTGAATACGAGTAAGATCAATTGTAAAGTAATGACGTCGAAATTAACTTGCACCAAAAGGCTAAATTGACCGTCAGGCTTGGTAGGCTAGCTGCGTCACCGACAGACTCACCACTGTCACTGACTTATTAACACCTTAATCTAACCTTTAACGTTTAAATAAAATATATTTTAACAAAGCATGTACATGCCTTCAGTTTTTTATGCCTGAAACTACAAAGGCATTGAAAATGTCAAGCTCTTGTTAAAAATCTTTTAAAACCCAGGAAATCGTTATAACCCTCTTTGCCACAAGAATTTCTTTGTCCTCTAGACTAAAATCGCTGGCTTCACTTGAAAACTGGTTTCTAATAACGGTTGTCATTTCATTGACTTCACATTTTAAAGATGCTTAAATTATTTCTTGCTCCTTCGACGATTCTGCTACGCCTAGCAATTCCTTATTAAAAAAAATATGTAGGAAAAAGCCTTTGTTTTTTTGACAAACTTAATTGCCTAAAGACGTTCAGTATAAAAAGAAAAAAAAGGAAAGAATTAAAAATATTACAAAATGACCCTTATTTCAAAAACAATGAACTTATATCACATATTCGTTGTAACATCCAATATATCCGTTCATTTTGTGATCGGTTCGCAATCATAATAAAATCTTAGATAAAGTATTCAACAAAGGTAAGGGCTCGTAAGGTAAAGAAATCCCCTTCGAAAATATTTCTATACATAAAAAATAAGGGAGGTCCGGGGAAATAGGCTTGTGACGATAAAACTTGTTTCGCGGCGGACAAAGAAAACTAAATTGATGAAAGGACGACCGTGGAGCTAGGAAGACAGGTGTAATGGATTTATTGCTATCGATAATCTGGTTGCTAACCACGGTCAACTGGAGCTTGACCTTCTATTAGTACATTCAGGGCAGTCATATAATCGTCAATGATCGAAATAGGTAGTGCAATTTCGCGAGACTTCGGTGCGTAAGTTTAGAATGGATATAGCTTGTAACCCCGGGATTACATTTGCAAAGTGTTAAAGTTTGTGTTTAATTCAGAAATGTTATTAAAATATGATTTACGATTATTTTGCTAGCATAGAATATCGCATTGACAAAATATGTAGACACTTGCAATAACAAAAAGTAAAAAGTGTTTACAATAACATTTTTTTTTGATTTTTCGCTTGTTTCCATTTAACTTCAATTAAGGTCATGTCAAGAAAATATTCCGTGAAAATAATACGAGTCCCGGAATCTGGGGTCTTATCCATATCAAGTATAATGTTTAAGCTCATTCACCCGAAATTGCACTACCTATTCCGATCACTGATAATCGTACAAAATGAAAGAGATATTTGAGATCTCGATTGTTGAGCTACTACAGAACTGTCACGTGTTAATGACGTGAGGTCAGGAATGACATAAGAGTTATCAAAACGTTGACAATACGGAAACAGGTCAAAAACGATGTCGCTATAACGCAGTTGAATAGAGGCCCTGGTCAAAATCAATGTGTATAAATTCTGCAAGTCGCAAGAGGCACAACAAAATTGAAATATTTAAAATATATATTAATATTTTTATTTTTATTATTATTAAATCTAAAATCGACGTCATGGTTCCTAAGAACAGATCTCGCTATCTCTCATAGTTTCCGACTTCACCATACTGACCCATTTGGATTTTACACCCGGTATACCTGACTGACGAAGGAAATGAGGTACTTCTATTAAAATTTGCTCAGGGGCACGAATATATTTTTCCGGGTTAGTTTAAAATAATATTGAAAAGGTTTTTCCTAAAACTAAACTAAACCCATTAGCTATAAGAATAAATAAAATAACAGATTAAACAACTGCCAACTCCTTTTATTCTATCCTCTGATAGAAAGTTCTGGAAGGGCCCGCTTACCCGGGGGACGGTACCCATTAAAAGTTAGATTAGCAGCGCCATCTGTTGTCCATCTCTTCATTAGGACATATCGTATGTGAGTTTCGAAAACAACCCTTTTTGGCGCTTCCATCTTTCTCTGTCACAGTGTGCAGTACTATTTCAAAAGTCGTGACCTCCGAAATTCTTAGGCCTTTTACCTTTTTGCATGTGTATGTTTGAACTGATTACTCTGAGCCAACTGTTTTTTTATCAAATCTAGAACCATCCTGATCAAACGAGCTGTTGAAATTTCCTGTGAAAACAAACATTTGTTTTATAAGTGCAATTTATACCCGAGTCATAGATACTTCAAAGAAAATTAAGTGATTTTTTAATACCTACTCATATTTTTCTGTAGAAATAAGAATGTACGTACATTTTTCATATATAATCTTGCATTTAACAGCATATCTGAGACGTAAGACATAAACATTTGCCGCTGCCAGCGTGACCTGCCTGCAAATGTACGCCGGTAATATTAGTTTTTATTATACCGTTTTATTACTGGTCAGTTTGGGGTATTGTTTTTTCGACCATATCTCGTGAGTTATGCGAGCCTAGTAGTTGACTCGAATAGCAATGGGGTTGTGAGTTTAAACCGAGCCCATATTACATTTTATTTACCCATTTTGCTTTGAAATCTTAATATTATTGTTGGCTATCATATCATAAAGTCAAAACATTGATAACAATAGTGAAGAAAGATATTCTAAACCAAAGTGAACATTACAACGTAAGACAAAAAAGGCAATCAGCCACTTAATGAAAACTTGTTTTTTATCTTTTTTAATTTATTTTTACCGTGTACGAGTATTATCTCTTCCCGTGAATCCGTCCACAACGAAATTGTTTTATTTATTTATTTAATCTTTATTGCACAAAAAAGAATACACTTCGCACTGCTAGATCAAAACAGCATCAACTCAAAATAAAACTGTATTTCTAAATCAACTTTAATACCAATGTGTTAGGACTTGAAACAAATCTAACAGTTTTTTTGAGTTGATACTGTTTTGATCTAGCAGTGCGACTTAATATGCAAAAGGCGAACTTAATGCCGCAAGGCATTCTCAACCAGTTAAACTTTAGGCAAAGCAGAGATTGTAGTGGCGGTGCAACATAGATTCTGACTTAACTATATACTATATACTTACATAAACATATACACTTACATAATATCAATATGCTACATAAATATAAATACATGAAATACACTAATAAATAAATACATACATAATATGTATATACATATAAGCAAAAAAACAAAACAGATAAAGCAATCAGAAAACCAAGATGATGTCAATTCTACCTGCAAAGAAATTCGCGAACTTTCTTTTGGCTGGCTCATATATTGAGACTTGCGAGATACATATGTGTTCTAAATTTCATAAGCTTATCTCAAACGGTTATTTAGATATTAATGTCCAAAATTCCTCATTTTTATCATTGACTGACCTATAGACCAAAACTCTAACCCAGTTCCAGATGACCTAGAGAGTTAAAATTTGGTATGCAGATAGGTAATTAGATGAATACAAAGGAATAAATAAAAAACTGGCAATTTTTAAATAATTAGATTCTATTATGAACGCTTAACATAAATACCTAATATTACTTAGGGTATTAACTGGGATTAATTATTATTTTTATATTTAGCGCACATCAATAGTGTAAAATCATTACCTACTCATAAATAATGATAAAATAATAGGCATTTAGATTTTCGGTATATACACGACGCGCGCGCGCCGAGTGTCGCCGGAGAGGCGCGGGCGGGGTGGGTGGGGCGCTGTGACAACCGAATCGAACCGTTGACGCGAACGTGGCCGAGCGAGCGGCAGCCGCGCTCATAAGCGCGAGCGCCGTCTTGCTATCCGGTTGTCTCTCGATATCTGACCTATGGCTATAAGGTTGCGATTTATGCTGCGAAATTGCTAAATTTTCTTAAGGAAAACTTATAATTTGTAGTAATATTATTATTACAATTTCTTTAATAAGTAGGTACGTACGTATAGTATTATAGTATAGGCAAGTAGACTTGTTTTGAATTTGTCCTTTTAAAAGGACCCACGGCGTTACGAGGATATGTACTTACCTACAAAAAGTAATGATATCCCACCAAAAACATAAATGTAAAAAAGGAGAGCCAAGTTCAATACAAAAAATATTCTCTGCTGTGGGCTTCGCCGCAAAAAGAATGGAGATCTGAGATTGAGTGCCAAGTTCTATGCAAAATCCAAATATGTAGTCTAAGGGCTGACTTGGCTGGTTTTCCCATACGAATTATATAGCCTTCGCATGTTCTAAACCTGTTACCTTTCGGTTCTTATTTTATTATTCCGAAAATTTGGCTTGCTGGTAGAAACTACCCATCGAACATAAGGCTCTTCCATAACTGTGTAAAAGTAGGTACTTAATAATAATTCGTATGGGAAAACCAGCCAAGTCAGCCCTTAGACTACATATTATTTGGATTTTGCATAGAACTTGGCACTCAATCTCAGATCTCTATTCTTTTTGCGGCGATGCCCACAGCAGAGAATAATTTTTGTATTGAACTTGGCTCTCCTTTTTTACATTTATGTTTTTGGTGGGATCAAATTATACATCGATCGGTATAATATTGTTGAAAGATTAAACAAACAATCAAAACATTTTGCAATATAGTAAGGATAAAAAAGTGAGTATAAGAACTTTTTTTCAATATCAAAAATGACATCAACTGGTTGTATTTTATTACTGATAAATGTTCCATGAATCATAAGAAAAAATGTCGTAGAAACTAACAATCGCATCTCCCTAACCTCCTTAACGTAACAATAACAAAATCTGACCTCCGAATTCAAATATGGTCATCGTACGTTACGTAACGGAAGTCGGGCACAGATAAAAAACGCGGAGACACACGCATCAATCACTAGCGCCATCTATCATCCGAACAATGAGATAGCGCGGTCAACTTACGTTAGAATAAGTTGTCGAACTTTGGTATTGGGGAGAAGAGGCTCCGTAGAAAATATGTTTTTTATTTTCTTTTGCGGTCAGCTTTTGATAAATTCAAGATGGAAGTTACGTTGTCGTAAAGAAGGGAAAAATAATATGTTGTTGTTAAGTATATTATGTCAAAAAAAGGCCTGTCCTTTGAGTGCAACGTTTGTCTCCCGTCTAACAGTTTTTTTTATTATTACTGAACTGTGGGGCTAGACTACACTCGGCGTCAAAAATATCGCCCCTCCTCGGAAAATAATTACAACCGACTTTAAACCCTATTTGATCAAGGACAACAATATGATTGTTAGGTATCATTTGAAAGGTAATAAAGTGTTTTTTTAGGAAAAAAAAAAAAAAAGGATTTTTCCTTGGGGTCAAAAATTAAAGGAAATGACATTGCGAACAGTTGAAAAATGTTTATTCAAGTTTAAATTTACAACAATAAAAGAATAACAAAATTTTACAAAAAGTGCCTAAAATAAACTTAAAACCTAGTGTTACCCTCCCCTTGCCCTTATCACTGCCTCTAAACGGTCTTTCATTGATCGCACCAACTTTACGATGTCCTCTTGTGGAATGTTGCCCCATTCTTCGATGACTGCGTCCTGAAGATCTTGCAGGGTGGTAGGGGTGGCATCTCGTGACCGAACCCGTCGCTTCAGCTCGTCCCAAAGGTGTTCAATCGGGTTTAAGTCAGGACTCCTGGCTGGCCACGGCAAAACGGGAATCCCGACTTCCTCCAGATAATCCCGAACAATTAATGCAGTGTGGGAGCGAGCGTTGTCGTGCATTAATGTGAACCCAGAGCCGACGTAACCCGCATATGGCATCACATGCTCTTCCAGGATCTCGGCAATGTATCGGCGAGCATTCAGGGACCCTTGGCCGCGAGTGCCTCCAGTCCTGGAGACGCAGACAAGGGCGGTTTTGCCGTCTATAGACATGCCCCCCCAGAACATGCAAGAGCCACCTCCGTAGCCCACTGTCTCTTCAATACAGGCTTGAGCAAATCGTTCGCCCGACCTTCTGTAGACTCTGGCCCGCCTGTCGTTGCAATAAAGACAGACTCTCGTCTCATCGGTAAAGAGAACCTGCCTCCATTGCTCAAACGTCCAATCGACGTGGTCGCGGGCAAATTGCAAGCGATCTCTGCGATGCTGTGCGGTCAACGTTGGGCCTGTAGCAGCCCTGTGAGCCACGATATCCTTCTCCCGCAGTCTTCTTCTAACCGTAGAGATGCTAACTGATCTTGTCCGAGCTTCTCTGAGGCGTTGTTGCACCTCAACAGCACTAGCGAAGCGATTGCGTAGAGATGATGTCACGATGAAGCGATCATCTCTTTCGGATGTGCAGCGTCGCCGACCAGCCCCACGTCTTCTGATGTAGCCCCCAGTCTCCTGGAACCGCTGAAATACTCGGCGGACAGCATGACGGCTTAAATTGAGTTGCCGAGCGACATCACACTGCCGAACTCCTGCTTGCAGTAGTGCAACCACTTGAGCTGATTCAGCAGCGGTGGTCTCCATGTTCGAGGGTTGTTTTCTTGCTTGAGTTCCTTAGATGTGTTCTCTTCGACGTCTGGATAGTGAATGATTTTTGGACATTTGACCTTGTACAGGCATTTTATACCCCTGGAAAAGGGCACAACTCGCGACCCTTCAAACGAGTATTTGTGCACTTTTTTTTCGAAACGCTCTGATTCACAAGCCATTACGTTTTGTTTAAATTAAACATTATTAATTTAAAACACATTAAACGTGCTTTTAATTGATACTAATATTAATTATGTAACATAATTTCGCTAAGGTCTAGATTAGCTTGAATCTGATTTTCGCGGAGGGGCGATATTTTTGACGCCGAGTGTAGTTGCACTCGACAAACCTTAGCGATTATTTTTCGATGGAAAAATGTATGCAATTGACGTAAGTGGTACTATCTCGGTCGCTTACGTCAATTCCATACATTTGATCATCGAAAGCATAATCCATAACGATTGTCGAATGCAACTTGTCTAGCCCTGTTGCGGTAATTTACAGGGCAAAACGATTAATATGAAAAAAAAAGGAAAGCAATCAATTAAAAATACAGTAAGTATTAGCCTCACTTTCAGATATTTAAGTTTCTTGTTAAATAATACCCCTTTTACTTACAAAAACCGGGCCATAACATCAAGTACGATAAAATTTTCGAACCAAGTCTAGACTTGGATTAGTTATATCGAACATCGATTTATGGATTGCATTATTTCATCGAACGCTATTATGTAAAAACTCATGCTACGAAAAAGGTCTTTCGATGAAATGAAAATTATGCGTACTGATAAGTTCGTTGAAAGGTGTGCAAATAATGTTTTTTAAGAGCCGTATAAAATGATACCTCACTCGATGTCATTATGTAAAGAAATATGTTTTACCCAAAGTATATTTTTCTGAAGATTTTTTTTTACAACTTTGTCAGCGTCTTTTATTTAAATATCGCACCTTCGGTAGAACAAGGGCAAAATATACAATATAACAATACAATACAAAACACTTTATTGTCCACCAAATAAAAACATTACACAGAATTTGCACAATTTAGAAGACCGAGGTAAACAACAGTCGGTCTTATCGCTGATTAGCAATATACAATGTGACTAAAGGGGCAATTATGCCCTTGTCCACTAGAACAAAGGGCACAATGTACAATGTGACTAAAAGGGCAATTGTGCCCTTGTTCTACCGAAGATGCGATATATAAACTACGCCAAGTTTCAGTTTTCTAGTTCCAAGAGTATCTGCGTATAACCGCGGATAGATGGACATGGTGAAAATAATTAGTATTCCTTTTTGACCATGGAACTCTAAAAACTTAGTTCTGCCAGTCACTGTTGATTCACAACTTAATAAGTAAGAACTATAAAGTTAAAGGATAAAACAAACTCAATACCAAATTACCTTCCAAAACGGTATCTTCCGACGATGGAGAGAATGCCACTAAGTTGTAAGTCTGGACTCAGCGGGCAGATTCCTCACATACAAGCGGTAGCTTTGACGTTCCACTGATGGAGAAAATACAGAAGGCCAGCTGAGATGACAAAAGAAAGCCCTTGTCAACTTAAAAGACGCTTTATTATTACATGATTAAGGACACTTTGAAAACAATGTTAAGGGCAGAATTATAACGATCGATAACAATTTGTTTTCAATAAAATATAACAAAGGCCATGGCGCATAATTAATAAATAAATAATAAATATCAGGGGACAATCTCACACAAATTGTCCTAGTACCACACTAATCTCTAGGCTTGTACTAGGGGTACTATACAACGATAAACTTACTTATATAGAAAAATAAATACTTAAGTACATAGAAAGCATCCAAGACTCAGGAACACATATTCGCGCTTATCACACAAATATCTGCCCTTACCGGGATTTGAACCCAGGATCGCTGGCTTCGGAGGCAGGGTCGCTCTCAACTAGGCCACCGTGTCGTCAAAAAGCGAATTCATAGCGCGTATTCATTTGGCCTATCTTGCTTCTCAATTGTTATATTATCATTTTATTAGCTCTTATTTACCTAAACGTTTAAACCACCGGAGTTTCTTAACCCAAATGGTTTTTTTTTTATATGTTACGGAGAAGGCACACGAGTACTCAGGCCACCCAATGGTAAGTGGAATCTGAGACCCATAGACATTTGAATTCTCAAGACTATAATCCTAAGACCTCAAATGCGTTGCCGACCCTAAGGACTAAAATGGAATCCCCACACCGGAACACAACAATGCGAACACTGTTGCTTGGCGGGTGATTAATGGATAAGACGGTGGTAGCGATCCGGACGGACCCTGCACAGGGTTCTACCACCACTAAAGTTTTCGCTCGATATTGCTTTGTTGTAACATTTTGTCTTTATTTTTATTATCAAAGCATGAAAGTGACAAAATAAGGTAGTTTCGGTACAATTGAAATATAACATGTGATCGATACGATCGAAATACAATAATAGTGTCATTGTCACTTCTGTTGGTAACTGGGATACGAGTACCGAGGGATTCATATTGCTCGTAGAACTGATAAAGTGGTGGGAAGCTTCGACTGAAGGCTGGAAAGAATAGTGTTGGGGTCAATTTCGTTACGCTAAAATATTGTGGACAAATGTTTCATTTCATTTGTTTTCTGTAACCGTAAATATTTCAGGATGTTATAAAAGCTAACCTAACCTAACCTATAGGGTTCTACTAGATGGTACGAAAATAAATTGTGAAAAAAATATATAACATTGATTTGTAAAATAAAAAAATTGGGAAATGATACATTCGATCAAAAATATTTTGGCCAACCGAAGTAATGACATACCTCCCACAAGGTGGACTGACGATCTGGAGATCGTCGGAAATTGATGGATGTGAGAAGCAATAAGCTGACCGTCTTATAGATGCCTGGGCAAGGACTATATCCAACAGAGGACGTCTTTCGGGTGATCTGATCGTAATGAAAAGGTTTGACGTGACAAGATCTTGGCAATCCTCTGCTGTATTTGTGTTAATTGTACCTGAACCCATGCCTGGCATAGTGAAACGCTCTTTGACAACTTTTTTAATCACTTTTATTTGTTAGTAGATTTTTCTGTGCAGCCATTGTGATGTATCCTGATTTCAAACTTTTTGTAATTAAATGCCTAATCAATAGTTCAAAATACATTAAGGTCATAATATAGACTGGTTTTATTTCTGAAACCGTACACTTTTCAGCATTTTGAAAACGCCGTTGTGTAGCACCCATTTAGAAAGGTAAGTTTTGTTTTATAATAATAATAATAATAATTAATCTTTATTTCGGAACACGCATTTCCATATCCATACAGTCATCATTTAAATTTTACATATTAAATTACATTACATTATTAAACAATCAAACTAAAATTAAAATAAAAAAAATAAAACTATAATCAAAATCAGAAAAAAACAAAATTAAAATTAAGGTACAATTTTATATCAATCCTGAAAATTTTACCGTTTCATTATAAACCATTATTAAATTGTGATCATTATGTATTTTGAACTTTATAATATTATGATGTACCCATAATTATTCATCTTTGATTTGGGAAGAGTCTCGAAATATTATTTTAAAAATTGCCATACACTTCACTAGTTGCTACTCATATCCTGTATGCTGTGGCATGTATCTACATGGAAATAAAACGTATCTACGTGATAAAAATATAGTACATGTAGAACAGGTATTAAGTATTCTATTAAAAATGGTTTCTTGTCAAAAATACATCAAGTGGTCTATTCCTAGTAGTTCTATTGATCTATTAAATAGGATTGACAATGTAACCAGCAGGTCAAGACTATGCGAGCAAGGTTAAAGCGACCTAATTTAGAAATCACGCCATAAAGCGTTTTTTGTATGCTGCAAAGGGACCACTTCAACTGGCCGCGTGAAAAATGAGTCCTTGAAAGACTAAGATGGTTGAAAAAATCCCTTTTTTATCCTAATGTATTATTTGGTTGAAAATCTTTTTGTCTAATATCCTAAATAAATCAGGTCATTAGGTTAGGTTCTTTATAACAATAAAAAAATGTTTTTATTTTTAATCCGTTTTCAACCAATAAATTTTCGACCAAACAAGATTAAGCCACTCTATATAGACCAGGTTAAAAGGTAAGAATAAAAACCAGTTATTTTACGTCGCATATTAATACATAACTAAAATCACAACAACACCGCATGTTTTATTTTTTATTTTTTTATGTGAATGAGAAGGCACGAGCACTCAGGCCACTTGATGGTAAGTGGAATCGGAGACCCATAGACATTTGAATTCTCAAGACTATAATCCTAAGACCTCAAATGCGTTGCCAACCCTGAGGACAAAGATGGAATGCCTCTATGCTAGTAATGTCACCGTTTGTATTTGTGTTGTTGTAATTACTAAAAAACAGTTGTAATTACTTAAGCCATCTCTTAATAAATTTATTCACCATTACAATTTACTCCTGCAATATTATAGCACCCGTGTTCCTGACAAACATGGATATTGGAAAACATACAGACTCGTACTTCTGCCAGGTAAAATTATTAAGCCAGTCCCGCGAGAGACGTTTACATGTAAAAGAGTTTGGTTGTGTGAGACTCTGTGCTTACGTTTAACGAATACTTTGATGACACGTTGGCCTAGTTAGTAGTGACACGGCTTTTGGGGCTATATAGTGATACCGGGTTTAAATCCCGGTAAGGGCAGATATTTGTGTAATGATCACCATTATTTGTTCCTGAGTTTTGGATGTTTTCTATGTATTTAAGTATTAATTTCTCTATATACTCGTAAGTATGTTTATCGTTGTCTAGTACCCATATTACAAGCCTAGAGCTTAGTTTGGGACTAGGTCAATTTGTGGGAGAAAGTCTCACGATTTTATTTTATTTTACTTGTAAATGATTCAGTGTTTTAGCAGTAATTAGGTCCCTCCAAATTGCCTGAACCATTTCATCCATTAACATAGCGCCAAGCAGCGTTCACGTTACATGTTCCTTTGCCTCTATTCAGGTGCGTTAAAATGATATCGTGTTTGACACGTTTAAGAATCGTTTATGTCACAGTCGCCATTATTGTCAATGACACGGAAACAGGTCAAAAACGATATCGTTATAACGCAGTTGAATAGAGGCCCTGTTTGGGGATAAGACAACCGGTGAAAATGAATAGAGGCATTACATCTCTCTCAGGGCTGGCAACGCATTTGCAGTCTTAGGATTGCAGTCTTGAGATTGTAAAGTTCGATCCGTTTCGAAGTTACAATGCTACAAATAGATACTCAAATACACATACATCAGATACACAGACACACGTTATACTTAAACCCCCCCATCCTTTTGCCATGGGAGTTAAAATTTCTTAACATCTTAGATGGTAGCGAGCTTCTTACGATAACCCAACGACCTTAACATTGTGCTTATCTTTCATTTGCCTTTTCGATGTCTTAGCAACTGCAGAAATCATCTAAGTTCTTGTATTTATTAAAATTCTCAACCATTTTGTCTACAGAGTCAATCAGGTCATCCCGGGGGTCCCGGGTTTTTGCATAAGTGCCGTTTATTCCCGGGACATCGGACGCCATAATTTCCCATTGAAAATGTAAATTCCGAGAACTTTGCTGGGTACTTAAAGTTCTTCTTGAGTAGCTGTGGACCGGGAGTCGGCGATGGAAAATTATGTGTATTTCTTTGGTGGCGATGTATGTCTTACACATATTTGAAGTAAAATTGGCACGTTTACAAAACAATCGTGGAAAGAAGAGATATTTTCATCTTGTAGATAAGGCCCTAAAATTGAATTTGCTAATGTCATTGTTAATGTAAGTGTTACTAGCGTTAATATCAGGATATTGTATAAATAGTATAATAAAATAAGCAACAAATAAATCATGAGTTATAATAATTTCTTAAAAACAGAAGTAAATTCACTTCTTAAATTTATAAAGACAAACATTAATAATTTTATGTAGTCATAGTTTTGAATCTGTAATATTTTGACTCCAACTGCTTACGTACTCGTAGGGTGATTGAACCAGTAATGGACAAGGTCCAATGATGGACATTTGACTGTTATTTTACAGACAATAAAGGTTATTCATTTGTTTTGCAACAATCAATTTATAACCTTATGATATTTGAGTTAAGAGTAAAGTGTCCATTATTGGTGCCTGTCAGCTTAAAGTGTCCAACACTGGTGCGATCACCCTAGTAAGCTTTTGCCCTATACATATTATACGTATTTATGTATGTATGGCCATTACTTTGTTTTAATGTAGACACTGATAACTGGTTTTGACAAACACGATTTCGTCAGTTTAGGCTAAGTGTTGCAAGTGTCACTGAATAATTAAATAAAACAAATGACATAATTAAAAGCATATAATCATCATTTTAGTTACCCATTTACATGGTAACTACTCATCACTAGATAGGGTTAATTGCTAAAGACGGATTTTTCGTATAGTGACTTTAATTCTGAATGTACAAATTGACATCATCATCATTCTTTTAGCCGAAAAACCATACATCATATGATATCATAATACATATTATATCATACTGTATCACATCATATTACATCCTATCCTATTATCCTATTAAAATGCAGTCAGGTTTTTAAAACTTAATTTTTATAACCTGTAAATTATAACGTTTATTTACATACATACATAACATCAGGCCTTCATTCCCAGAGTAGGCAGAGCTACAGAAATACCAACAACTCTAAAGACTTGTGGATAATTCTGTAAGCATATTTGGTCCAAGTAGGCTAAGATGTTTACCAGTGTAATAGTGACGTTTATTTTAATAATTAAAATACTACATAGCTCCCGTAGAAACAAGAAAATTTCGTTATTTGCAGGAAAGTTGTCAGCGTCGTTAATAGCCTCTATGCGCGAATCTTTCGACGATTCATCTCGTCCCTTGTCGACTGTAACACACTATTAACCAAATCGTGACATGAATGTTTAGAACTAATGGTAGAGAGACGAATTTAAGTATGTCTTTAGGAAGAGGAAGAATAGACGCGTACCGAGGATTTAAAATAACATTTGACTCAGATTGAATACTTCATATTTTATTGCTTGAAAAAGGCAAGTTGAAGAAGAAGATGGAATACATTTATTCACCAACCATTAAACACACATACATATAATAAAAGACTTAAAAAAGAAAAGAAAAGAAAATTAAGGCAATCAAAAGTGTGTCCTCACTGCGCTGATCTTCAGCCTGTACCGACGGTGACTCACGGAACGCTGTAGGTACTAACATACAACATAATACGTGTAAACTACTTATATAATTTTAGCGGTAAAAAATATGTAACAAATCAAATAATAAAACGCGTACATACTCATATAGAGCCTAGATTTATAAAACCGGGCAGGAGCATGTCGGACCATGCCCAGTGTAGGGCAAACATAAAAATCAACGAGTAATAACTAATTTTATATTTAAAGTCAATTGGTGCCGTCTTAGATGATTTTAGTAGGTATAAACACTTTAATCGCTTGTATCTCAAGAATCAATGATGCCTACTTAGTCGTGATAGTTTTCCTTTAAAATTCGTCATATTACCTTTCATTTGAGATATTTTTCTGATTTTTAGTATTATTTTGTACTTTTGGCTGTAGAGGGGGGGGGGGGGCACTTGAGTCTAACAAAAATTAGCGCTTTAAAGCTTAATCCTTACTAATATTATACCTAAATGTGAAAGCGTGTATGTTTGTTACGCTTTCACGCAAAATCTACTTGACGAATCATAATGAAACTTTATACACATATTCTGTGTGAGTTACTACAAGTAACATAGGATACTTTTTATTTAAAAAAATATCTTTTTTACAAAAAATAAAATTAAAATTGTCAATAAAAAAAAATGCAGTGGGCGAAGCCGCGGGCGGGTCGCTAGTATTTCATAAACGGATTACTTAATCGAAAAACTGTCTTTACAAATCCATAATATTTTTTAAACACCTATCCAACGATAGGGTAGACGAGAAAAAAAAACCCACGTTACGTGTAGGGGAGGTAGGCCCGGTACCCTAAATTTTTCTTTTTATTTTTTTTCGTACTACTTTGTTAGCGTGTCTAATATGCATAATTCGTAAAAATTACAGCTTTCTAGTACTAAACTCTGCGCTACGCTGCGGACGGACGGACGGACAGACGGACTTGGCGAAACTATAAGGGTTCCTAGTTTGACTACGGAATCCTAAACATGAATGAAAGAGTAATTTTAAAAGCAACAGGCTGAAATATTAACGTGTGTAAGTGCTGGATAAGGGTTAGGATTTGTGGAATTTCAACAAAATGGCCCTTAAGCTTGCCCTTAAAGGTGTACCTGCTAGAAGTTACATATGATGAAATGAATCCCGGTTGTTCAGGGAAATAGTACATACGAGTGGGTGAGAGACTAAGGTTTAGCCCTTTTCTTGACAAAATAAAAAAAGGTCGTGAATTCAAACCTCTTCAGAATTTTAAAGAGCATAAGTAATAAAATGTTAACAAAAAAATATTAAAAAGTGAATGATATGATATATTGTATCTTATAAGATACATCGCCAAGAAAAGGGTTAAAGACACATACATACATAACCTCACGCCTTCATTCCTAAAGTGGAGTAGGCAGAGCTACAGAAATATCAACTACTCTAAAAAGACTTCTTGATAGTTCTGTAACCACATTTTGCTTCATCAGGCCAAGATGTTTCCCAGTGTATTAGTGACAGGTTGCAAGCCCATCGCCTAACAGTACTACAAGCCCTTATTCCCTTAGTCGCCTCTTACGACATCCACAGGAAGACATGGAGTGGCACTATTCTAACCCGGCAACCACACGGAATTAAAGATCTAAGGGTAAAAGATTTTCAAAAAAATCTTTTAGTGAGTTTAGTGAGTGAGCATTTTTGTACCAAATATTATTTTAAGGCTCTTAGTAATATTTTATTTAGTATATTTTTCTTTCTTCTTAGCCTGGACCTTTCCCATTGTATTTGGGGTCGGCCCTCCATATCTTGCGTCTCCAGGCAGCTCGATCCTCGGTCGTCTTTTTGTTGACTTGGGCTTCTTTGAGGTTCTTATTTACTACAGAAACCCATGTGATTCGCGGTCTTCCTTGTCCTTGGGGTAAACCCCAATTCGATATCTAGCACCTTTCTGGTCATGTGGTCGGATGGTCGTCTCGTAACGTGTCCGTACCACCGCAGACGGCTCTCCTGCAGTTTATCTGGGATAGGTCTCACTTTGAAGGTGCCTCTTATGTGTGTGTTTCTGACATGATCCAGCCTGGTTACACCACCTGCCCACCTAAGCATTTTCATCTCTGCGCAGTGTGCATTTTCGTGCTGCTTTTTTAGTGGCCAGCATTCGGCCCCGTATGTATTTGGTATATTTTTTAGGTCATTTCCTAAACAGTTATACTTTTTATTGCGTTGGGGCTTGTGCCGTGCAGTTTTAATTTTTAAGTGGTTCCTACCACCACTACATACTTTACATCCAACAAGTTAAATTTTGAATCGACCATGACCTTGAAAAGCCTTTCAAAACTAATTTATATATATATAATGGTTATTTCAGTGACTTAATTAATAAATAGCCTCCTATTTAAAAATTAGTTGATTACCTTTAAAGGAGAAGCGCGGGCTTATTTCATTTTTATTTGATCGCAAGAAAGGAAGTAAGACCGGATGAAACCGTATTTTTAATATCTTTGGAAGTCTTTGGAAGGTGAACGAAATAAATAAAATATCCTGGAAGCCGTTTCTGACACCTTATGAAAGGTTCCACCTGTAACTACAATCTTTTAACCTTACTTTGCAACCAGACGTCAACGCGTTGGCACGCACTTTACGCACAAATAAATAAATAAGTATCAAGGGACAATTCCACACTAAACTAAGCTCATGGCACAAGAATAAATACTACTTATTAGGAAGGTAACTTCATTACCACCATGCTCGCTCCCGCGTGGCCTGTCAGCAATCCAAGACTACTTATCGCAGCATACATTAGCGGGTTGCCATGCCACCCAGAATCGGCGCTTGAAGTAAATGTGGTACAACATTTCAAATGAAGCTCTCAAAGGCACAAGTGCCTATGTAAACTGTGGTTTTACCATACGAAATTGTTAGTTCCCTTGACCACGTGCTTTACGATAATTACATGACGACATCAACGAAGTTTGAATCTTTATTTATATTTGTAACATAAAACATTAAGTAAAGAGCGTAAGAATTAAATAATTACATAAATACATTATTTGCCTGTGCACTTTTGTTTAGATTTAATAATACTTGTTTTAAAACACTACAGTAAAAAAATGCATTTTGCCTTCAGGATCTTGCTTTGGTATATATTATTAAGTATTATTACGTCATTGATACGAGTACCGGGTAAGCGTTTTATTTGAAACTGCACTTTTTACTGAGAAGAGATTTCTCAAGGACACCACTGAGACGAAAAAAAAAAAGGATACTTTTATCCCACTCCGCTTGTGTAAAAAAAAGGTTATGGTTAGTCGTAAAGTTTTACAGGTAAATAAAGTAACTCGTTGCGGGCTCAGTTAGTTTTATATACTTGTGACAACCCTAATTTTGCGACAGGCAAGAGAGAGAGGTAAGGCGGGGCGTGGGGCGTTGTAGGTAATTATTTGACGGGTTTGCTTTCAAATCTATAGAACAAAGATGCACTTCTAATAGTATTTACTCTTATGCTCTAGGCTTGTACTGTAAAAACTACACAATAATTTGCCCTGACCAGAATTCAAACCCAGGACCGCTTGCTTCGTAGGAAGGGTTAATAGTGACTAGGCTGTGTTATGAACCTCTTCATCGCCCCAGTCATCTAGTCGTGACAGCCAATGACAAGGCTCATTCGCCAATGTCATCTATACGTGACGAACATTCACCTCGAAATAAAACATTCTACGATGGTATTATAGTTCCTTTTATCTACTAGACGGTTTGTTCCATGATCTACAGAGCACGTCACTTCGTTTGTTTTGTGGTAGTAAAGAGGTTAAATATAACTAGAAAAAATTGAATAGATATCTCGAGACAATTGCGACAGTAGCTACTTTCAGGATATGGAGGATAATATGACATGCCTAAGCAATTCAGTTTAGGATGAGTGTAAGGGACAGAGCTATGGCAGTTTCACGGCTCTGTCTCTTACAAAATTGCTATGGCATGTCATGGTAACCCCCTGATAACTTTGTACCATTTGTCATTAAACCTAGCTAAGAACTTAACCTAAGTAAAACTAGTTTTCTATTTACCCACCCCACCCATATCCGTTCTATCCGTTTGGGAACTACCATAGAGTATAATAGAATACAATAACTTTATTTCAGACGACAGCCCATTTATACAAATACCTTACAACCACTCGACCCTCAGGGTAACTCCGGTTTTAACTCGTACATAGTCTACGAGCTTTTTCGCCTCTTTAGAGTAACCTAATCAGGTCAAAAACAGACAGGTACAAACCAAAAATTGTCGGAAGTTAAGAACCAATTTCACCATACGATGTTAACCACTTACTTAACAGACGATTAGGGCATTAACATTTGTCAAAATGTATGAACTAACAGTTGATTAAAATTGATTAACATCGTATGGTGAAATTGGTACTAAACCTATCGAATAATGTTGAACCAGTTCTCCTTTATCGAATTCGTGGACAAAAACTCGACGTAAATAACGAAAAATATAAGTGCGTAATATCTTCACTTTCCTCAAAAACCCTTAAAATAAGATACTTCGACCCGTAGACGTTCCACCTCACTTAATAATTCCTAATGTTACTTGGTGGGTACAAAATCAATTTCGCAGAAGCCCCAAGAGATTACTCGGCCTCCGGTTTTTTAAATTAAAATAAAGAGGGGATATTTTTTATTTTATAGCACAAGTAGCGGTTATGAGGTCGGCTTCGCCGCAAAGGTTTCGTTTGATTGGGCTGCGGTAGAAAATGGTTAATTTACAATGTGACTGACGTACTTTTTTTTAATGGCAGGAGTGTAATGGCGCAGGGAATAAAAATTAAAAACACTGCTTTGCCCTCAAAGGACCAATAAATATATCTTCGATAAACTGCGCGTAGAAAGAAACTTGACGACTGAAATCTATTCTACGGGGTAAAATCATATTGCTTGTGACTTGTTTTCATATCATCAAAGTTAAAATATCTACTTAATAGTAATAGCGGCCGAGTTAAAACAATACGATAACATGTCAAGAGTAATCTGTTTTGACCAAGTAGAATACAGATCCTGTTACGTCTACACTCGTTTCGTTGACGTATCAGGGGCAGTACCAATATAATACTGAAGATCATTGTTGGAAGAACTGACTCTTCCATCCTGAAATCCTGGGTGGCCATTGGAGTGTATTTTAATAGTTACTAAAATAGTGTATAAGTTGAATTGTTACTAACCAACTATGGATTTTTATTATCTGACTAAATTATTTATTTTTTATTTTTTAAAGCAAGCAGTCCCGGGTTCCCGAATCAGTAAATATTTATGTGTTGAGTATTTTGTTTTCAAGTATTAAAAGTTTTCTATGTATTTAAGTATTTATTTCCCTCTTTAAGTATTTTTATAGTTGTCTAGTACCTAGTACTATCCTCAACTTAGTTTGGGACTAGGTCTTGTGAGATTACCCCCTGATTGATATTTATTATTTTACTAGCGCCCTGATGCAAATTACTGACTTTCCCAGTGGATTTTTCAGTTTTTTTTTCATAAGAACCTTCTCCTGGCAGTAACAAACATATTAAAAAAAGAATTCGTAAAATTAGTCTAGGCGTTATGCGCTTACCAACAGATTTTGCGATTCATTTTTATATTATAGATAGATAATAGCTGTTGCCCGCGACTCTGTCCGCGTAGAAAAATAAAACATAGCCTATGTTACTCTGTGATAATGTAGCACTCTAATAATGGTGAAATTATTATCAAAATGGGTCCAGTAGTTTTTGTATTTATTCGTACAAAAATAAAATCATTCTTCTTTATAATGATATATTAGTGTTGATCTGATGTATAAATTTGATGTTTTTTTTTAATTTAATCTTCTCCTTTTTTTTTTTGACTTTGACTTTTGACTTTTTTTTTTCATCCCAGGAGTGCAAATTCTATGGTACTTACAAAATCTTACCCAACGTAAACGTTACGTACGTCTACAAAATGAATATTCAGAATATCTTAAAAGCCACAAATTTTCATCATTGCATCTTTCAGCGAATTAAAATTTGGGCAAACGATACATTTTAAACGGCAACTCCAGCGTTCCCCTAAAAATTGGTATAATCTAGTATCTCTTTAAAATTAGAATGAAAAACCGGCCAAGTGTGAGTCGGACTCACGCACGAAGTAACATTATCCATACAACCACAGTATCTGTATTAAATCGAGCAAAAAAACTGTAAATAAAAACGTTTGTTGTATGGGAGCCCCCCAGATATTTATTTATTTTAAAGGCGCTTAGAAACCACCGTGTAGACCTTTTTATTCGATTTCCCTCTTTTCCCATCGTTTACCTTTGACAGGACTAGCTGAGCCGTTATCTCCATTAATAAGGCCATTATTGCTTACAAAGCTCTCGTAAAATGGCGGTCTTGCTGCATCCGGAGCACGGCGGATCGTGCGCCGTTTCCAAATGCAGAACGCGAGAACGGTAGATTTGTTAGGATTTGTGACATAAGGAGCTAAAGCACAATATTACAAAATTGAGGAAAGTCGTTGATCTTGTATAAAGTTTCAGCTGTCTTTTTAGGTAAGGCAGAAGTTTTGTACTGTTCCGTGTTCTGTTTTTTTTTTGGTGTTCAATAAAGAGTATTTGTATTGTATTGTAAGTTTTATTGTCCATACAAAAAAATCTTTTACATATCAAAGTTTTTTTCTTAATTTGTGCTTTATTGTCAACAGCAGTCATAACTTTAGAAATATGATAACAATAATGTTAAAGACAATGTAGAATGACTCAAGGGGCCTAAAAAAATGCATAACACTTGTTAGCTAGCTTACGTCAACTTCGTCAGTTTTAAGTTTTCGAAAAACGCTAACGTAAGTTGCATCCTATCGAGTCCCCTGAGTGTGTGATCGTTAATTATTTAATCACCTAGCAAAATGTTTTGAAGAAATGTGTATTACTTTAATAGCTTCTTAACAACAGAAATAAATGACGACACGAAACTTCAGAATTTTTGGTATAGAAGTAGATATATCTAAACCAAATCAAAAGACAGACGGATCTATGTTAAATTCGATTTCACTTTCAAGGAATCCTCTCATTGATTTCGTCTCGGCAGCTAATTCGATTTTCCTTGCATCGGCGTCAGACAAAACCGCAAGGCACGCTAGTCTCTCGGGATAACTCTAAAGCATTTTAATTGACCCATTTTTTTTACTTGCCTACGAGTTGGCTTTAAGGGAAAGAAAGGGGAGAAAATGTTTTTCAGAGTAGTATTTTTATGAAAGCACAGTAATTGACATGCTGTGCATTATTTATGATCGTCATGTTGTCTGAGATATTACACTGCGAGAAATATTTTGCAGAAGGTTTATGGTATTCTTTGAAGGAGAAGACACAGGTCACCTGATGTTAAGTAGAATCTCAAGACATTTGAATTACATTTGCGTTTTATTTTAGAAGTTGGTGTTGCTTCGTTTGATAAACGATATTCTAAATTTGTTTTAATAAGCACATAAATAAATAATTATAACTAAATACAAAATACACAAGAAAAAACTTATACATAAAAAAAATACAATCGTACATATACATATAAACAAATATAATTTAAATAGTCAATAATAAATAATTAAGGAAGGTAAGAAGAAGTTATGTTTACAGATGAGGAGGCGAGTCGAGCCAGTACTTTCCTAATTAAGACTTGAAAGAAACTATCAATTGTGATTGCCTTATGTCAATTATTATTATTTTATCGCTAAACAGCAACACGCTTGTACATGGGTACAGGGCTGGAATTCTACAAGGTAATAAATAACGATATCGTTTTTGACCTGTTTCCGTATTGTCAACGTTTTGATAACTCGTATGTCATTTACAATAATGGCGACTGTGACATAAACGATTCTTAAACGTGTCAAACACGATATCGTTTTAACGCACCTGAATAGAGGCCCAGTAACCTCTCCACTCCATCCACTACAAAACTTCGTCCTTAGGCAGAGTTGGGCAGTATTTGAATTACTTGTAATCCAAATACGTGTTTGGTATTCTAATTTGGTATTTGTAATTCAATTACCTGCTTAAAATATAATTTGTAATTCATATTTCAAATACCTAACGCCGAGGTTTTTTGTAGTAAGTATTTCAAATGGTTATGGCTACAAAATACATTTTAACATAATAATATATACATTTAATCTTCATTTTAGCGATCATGCACAGTTTGTGCTCATCAGGACCTGTAGAAAAATTGTTTTCCTTAGCAGGTTTTATTCATTCTCCAAGAGGCTGTTTGTCTGACAGTACATTTAAAAATCTAGTGTTCATGAAAGGAAACTCTGGTTTTACTGATTAATCTTCTTTTACCCTGGTTTTACTTCTTATTTTCAATAGTATTTTGTATTTGTATTTTGTATTTGAAATGAAAATAGCTAAATTACTTTATTTGTATTTATATTTCAAATACATTACTTAAAGATATTTTGTATTTCGTATTTTAAATACCTGTCGATAGGTATTTAGTAATTCTCATTTGTGTTTCAAAGCATGTGTTTTGCCCAGCCCTGTCTTTAGGTTCTTAAACAAAACTATGAAGCTTTGAATACTATACTCGTAGTGCTAATGTAAAGCCAAATTATAAGTGACTTGTGAGATTGAAAGGCAAACAATATTTTGATCACTTTTTAAACGTTAAGTCAGAAAATGACTTGTAAAACAATCCAGTTCATGCACATTCCCATCTCTAGATCCGTAGAAAGCATGCAAGCTGCCCCGCATTACCTCGCCTTATGCAAGTCAATGAGCCGGATTGATTCAAACCAGTTGCAAACGTTCTGTCTGCACGAGCCTGCCTTATTGCGTTTCCACTGGATAAAGGGGTTTATATTTATTGCAAGATTTTATTTAACCCTAAATTGGTCCTGGCGTGAGAATTGGTATTAGGGTGTTAAAAATATACATGTTTTTTTTAAAGGGGCAAAAGATAAAAACACAATTATCTGTTTTTTTATGTTATGGAGAAGGCACACGAGCACTCAGGCTACCTGATGGTAAGTGAAATCCGAGACCCATAGACATTTGAATTCTCAAGACTATAATCCTAAGATCTCAAATACGTTGCCAACTCTGAGGACTAAGATGGAATGCCTCTATGCTAGTAATTTCACCGGTTGTCTTATCCCCACACCGGAACACAACAATGCGAACACTGTTGCTTGGCGGGAGGTTAATGGATAAGATGGTGGTAGCGATCCGGACGGACCCTGCACAGGGTCCTACCACCACTAAAAATGACTGTTCACTGTTTTATGAATTATTTTATTTTGTGAGAAATACTATACTCCCTCTGACTTCTATAGGTAAGTGACTTCTACCCTATAGAACACGTAATTTTTACTCTCCAATAGGGTCAGAACTCCTAAAGTGAAACGTTTGTAAACTGAAATACTATTTGCGTAGGAAATATTCACCTTCTATCCAATTAAGGGTTAAAACAACAATAACTGAGAAGCAATAACGGGTCAATTTGTTAAAGCTTTCAGTACAATCAGACTCCATTATTACTGCTCGTGAATACATAAAATAAGTCTTGCATGGTTGTTGTGATTAATTGGTATAGTTAAGAATATCAAGATTTAATTTACACAAGGCAATACTAATTAAAGAAAGTGCAGAAAAATGCATGTATGTTTTATATTTTTATTTATTTATTTAGGAAACAAACAGTCACGTACAAAAGTAATATCATAAACTTATTATAAACTAACTCTACGAACATTTCGTAGGTTTTTATCATGACAGGCTCGCCTTAAGAAAGCATTTCTTGCAAAATTTGAGCGGTAAAAAAGCGGGTTGAGAGAACTGTGAAGCAAAAAATGTCTATACAAAATGCTATAACGTTTTTTTCCCTTAAACTTTGTCCGATCTTTCCGATTTTTGAATATGTTATAGATATTATGAAAAACTGTGTCTGTACGTTTTCCTTTTCAAAAAAATATTTATTGGAATAAAATTAAAACAAAAAAACAAAAGTGGTAATGTAGAGACCTAGTTTTTCATAATATCTACAACATATAAAAAAATCGTGGAAATCCGATTAGATTTAGGGGGTGAGAAACGTTATTGCCTGGAGCTAAATTTGTACGGATTATTTTTGACAGCTACGCGATTTAGGCCCCGCTTCACAATTCTCTTAAGGGGTAGATGCAACGGGGTTTTTCAAGGTATACATAAAAATCAATATAATTAATGATCAGCTAATAAGAATTATATGGTCTAAATATACACGGCGTTTCGCTAGAGGGGAACCATGACGTTGATTGCTATTGAAGTTACTGCTTGAACCTTGACGGAAATTTAGCGACTTTAATAATCTATTATTTACGAAAACGTTCACGACTCACAAAGAAAAACTCACGCTCATCCCACAAATTTCTGCCCATACCTGGAATTAAACCTAGCACAGCTAGTTTTGTAGACAGGGTCACAAATAGCTAGGCAACGCATCGACCATAAAAATAAAACTTACGAACAAAACTCAAAATAATTAGTAGGTAAGCTAGATGGCTGCACTAGCTTACTAATTCTTTTGAGTTTTGTTCGTAAATATTATTTTCCTAATCAAATAACCTGACATCCAGATCATTTCGAACGTTTCCTCCGTGATTCATCCATACGAACAATGCATCGATCGTCGGTTAATGAAGTAATTTGTATTCGCAAAGTTGCCCAGCCTCCACAAATCCTCGGCCGAGGAGTTCAGAGTTCTAATGAAACCGCCACGTGTGAGCCGATTGGTAATGGGAAGGGTAAACAGAAATTTGTTAAGACTTGGAGGTGAATTTTGTCACCTGTTATATGTACAGTCACGAACATTACTTCAGGACCCATCTTAGGTCCAAAGTCAATCTGACATTCTACATCAATGAGGTTGATTTTTTTTGTAAGTTACAAATGACTTTGAATCTGTAATGCCATTGGCGATGTCAAGCTATTTTTTTTAAATGGGTCCTAAATTAACCTTTGCTACTGTACTAGTACTTTTTAAAGCTTGTTTATTTGCCACGCAGTGTTATGGAATCAGTGCTATGGCCAGACCGCTACGGCTTGGGGACATCCAAGAAACGAACATACACTTTCCTCAAGGGCCGGCAATGCGTCTGCAATTCCTCTCCTGGTTAGTGTCCATGGGCTGGCGGTGATCACTTCACATCAGGTGACCCGCTTGCTCTTTTTATTCTATCATAATAAGCCTATCGGTCCGAGGGTTCCATACAAACTTGTAAGTATGTATAGTTCGTTCATCACGGTGATCAAGTCTTGAAGATTACAAATCTTGACTTTACCGTTAAAAGACTGGTGTCTCCATACATCGATATAGGTCGCGATTAGTTTACCGATTGCAATTAAGATACTATTACAAAAAGAAAAAGTTTGTGATGGAACAGCATTTACTTTATTTGTGCTGTAAGAACTTTTTTCTTACCAAATTTCATAATTCTAGGGTTATGTGAAGTTGGTTTTGATACCTCTTCAAAGTGTTAGAAAAGAAGGCTGGAATGGCCGTATCTTTGGATTGCGTTGACTAAAAAGCTTGATTTTTAGGGTTCCGTAGTCAAACTAGGAACCCTTATAGTTTCGCCATGTCCGTCCATCCGTCCGTCCGCCCGCAGCCTAGCGCAAAGACTCTTAGTACTAGAAAGCTATAATTAAGCATGAACATACATATTTACCAAATCAAATCAAATCAAATCAATTTATTTGTGTTTATAGGTCATAATAATCATAAAAGGATGTACAAAAGTTAAACGTATCACTATAAACTGCCAGCTGGCGTACAAATATATAAATGTTCAAAATTCTATCTTATTATTCCAGTTTATCCATTAAAAAGTCATGCACACAATAATAACATTTGTCAATTAATAAACTAAATACTTTCCTCTTAAAACTATCAATGTCGGAATTTCTTATACAATCAGGTAATTAATTAATACCGTCATGAATATACATTTTGGGTTCCAATGTGGACGTTCATCCACTGACCACACGAACACATTGCGCATCCTTATCGAGTTGTGCATGGAGTGACGTGCCAAACTTTTCCTGGCATTCTTCGACTTCGAGAAAGCCTGCGACTCCATAAGGTGGAGCGCATTATGGTCCAGTCTCAAGCAAAGTGGAATACCCAGCAAGTATATAGGTATCATTCAGTCTCTGTATAATGGCAATTTTTCAAAGTAGTGCACGACCAAGTCCTAGGGGAACCAATTCCAATGACTGCAGGAGTCAAACAGGGCTGCCTCTTGTCGCCCCTGCCTTTCATTGTCCTGCTCGACGACGTTATGCGAAGAATAACAGAAACACCTAGAGGCATCGCATGGAATAAAAGCTTACACCTGGAGGTCCTAGACTACGCGGACGACATAGTGTTGATTTCGTCTTCACTGCTCGATCTCCAAATAAAGCTGGACTCGTTACGACAGGAAGCTAAAGACAAGGATTTACGAATCAACGCAAGAAAGACAGTCAAAATGCAAGTTCAGTCGTGTGAAAACCGACCCATCAGACTCAATGGTACACCGCTGGAATCTGTCGCAAAGTTCACATATCTCCGCAGCACCGTGACCAACAGCGGTGGTTCTGATGACGACGTCGACGCGATTACTAAGAAAGCCAAAGGCACCTATGCCCAGCTAAAACCGGTCCGGGATTCGAACGTGCTCACGCGGTGGATCAAGATTTCCCTGTTCGATTCCATAGTGAAGTCTGTTTTGCTCTTTGGCTGCGAGACTTGTAAAAAGACAAAAAGTCTGACGAGCAAGCTACAAGTGCTCGTCAACAAATGTCTAAGGTCCATCTTGCGCATATTCTGGCCGAACACTATCAGCACCGAGGATCTATGGAATCGATGCCACCAAATCCCGATCAAGCAAGAAATCGCTCAACAGAAGTGGAAGTGGATAGGGCACACCCTCCGAAGACCGGAGGACAACGCCGTCAGGGTCACGTTCACGTGGAGGCCACGCGTAAGCAGACGGTGGGGCCGGCCAGCGCACACGTGGCAGCGCACCGTTGACGCCGAGCTGCGGGCGGCCGGGATGAGTTGGAGCGACGCGGAGCGCGAGGCACAGGACAGGGGTGGATGGCAACGTCTCACGAAGGCCCTTTGTACCACTAGGGTACCATAGGACAACATACATATTAGTCACGCCAAGAAAGTGGTACAATATAATGTAAAGTCCTTTTTGCGAGTTATTTTAAGATTATTGTGACCAACTTGTCAATTATTGTATTTAATCTAATATTTTGCATGTCGATTTTAATGTCGGCTGAATACTGGTTCTGTTATTTATTTTATGATCTCATTGTATTCTAGCAAATAAACATTTCTATTTCTATTTCTATTTCTAAAAAAAAAGTTTTTTAGGGTTCTTCTCTTACACTCAACGTGGAGATTTTTTTTTTCTTTTCTACCCCATAGTGTGGGGTGTCGTTAGATGGGTCTTTCAAAAATACTGTGGGTTTGTGGAGCAATTTTTCGATCAAGAGATCCTTTTTGAAATATTAAGCTTTTAAGCGCTTTCGTGAAATCACTAGCATAGAGGCATTTCCATATTAGTCTTTAGGTTTGGTAACGCATTTGAGGTCTTGAGAATTCAAATGTCTATGGGTCTCAGATTCTACTTAACATAGCCTGAGTACTCGTGTGCCTTTATAATCAAGTGTGTGTGTGTCCTCATGTACATTTAAAATTCAATTCCAAGATGACAATCCTACGATTGCAAACAGACTGCTCATCCTGACGACTAAGATGCATGGTAGACTTTTTACTAGTTGTGTTTTTCCCACACCAGAACACAATGCAAAGACTGTTCTCTGGTGATAAATTAAAGGTAAAGGGTGAATTTTATGGTGAAGAAGCTCTGCTTAGACTGAATAATCATGTACAGATACCATATTATTAGTTGATTAAAGATACTAAGTGCCAGGAGAATAAAAAAGAACTGAAGTGTTTTTTTGACCTTTTTACTACTTAATACTTGACACGTTTTATCAGTTTACATTTAAAGCCTTAGATAATTGAATCATGACATTGCGACAAAAATATAAATCGGGACAATTCCAAACATTTTGATGTTATAATTATTTTATAAATAATTCTTAAGATAAAAACTAGATTTAACTTCTGCGTTACAGTCGTATTTGCTAAGATTTTAATAGCGGATTAGATGAATCCGCTATTAAAATCTCGAGCTTAAATCTTCAACATTTAACTTTAAAAATACAACTAAATTGGGCTTTTGTTTATCAGGTTTTAGAGTAACACGGCTATCAATTCTTACAATTTAAATTAGGGTTTGTGTCATTGTAAAAAAAAACCACAGAATCGACGTTTCTACGAGCATCATGAAGGCAGCGTCGTTTACTGTGTACTCGTATTTAGTAAAATTTTCTTTTTAAGCCAACATTTTTACGCAAGCCTAGTGTTATGTCGTCGCGCCTCCCTCGGAAGGCGCGCCCCCTATTTGATCACCTTTGATTTAAATTGTAAATCCAATCCCTGTGCACTATGTGAGTATGAAAGTGAACATTTTTTTATACAGTAAACGAAAACGAGTACAAAGGTTACTTACTTACTTACTTACTTACTTTATCAGAGTTTCTATTCCACTGTGAATACCTATCACCATATTGTTAAATTATGGTCATATTTTCTTGACAGTAAAGGCGGCCATATCTTACAATAAACAGTAATAGTTTTGAAATAGTCTTAACACCGCAAACGCAAAACCAAGACATTAAGCACTATATGTATTATCGCTTTTCCTAAAAAAATCTTAAGAATAAAAGTGTGGGCATACTCAAAATTAAACCTACCATATCTTCCCAGAAAGAATACCTAGACATTAAATATAAAATCTCATTCCAGCCCCGAACGGGGTAAACGAGGCTCTTACAATATATCCGAGGCGGGGAACGTTCGAGAAATACCGCGTGTATTATTTGCAAGGATTTTTTTACAGATTGCGTTGAAAGAACGGAATCTTATAGGTATTTATTTTGTATTTGATTTTAAATCATAATAGATAAGTTTACCGACTTTTGGATCGTAAACTCTTGCTTTAGAAACCACAAACCAATTTCTGTTTGAACATTTAATACCAAATATACAGCAAGAAGCTCAAATCTTTGAAAATACTGTAACTCCAGTAATTGAGTCTAGGCTGATATATTTTTTTGATGACTTTGGCGGCTTCATCCCTTTCTTTTTCTATGTTTTAGAAAACACACAATACAGTATTTATCTTTCTTTTTTTTTTCGCGCCCCCCGATCCGCTGATCCTAAGCCATACAAATTTTCATGATTTATTTATAAATGATTTATAGATGCTTCAGCTATTTCGGCTGTAGAACCTGTGACAGACAATGGACGAACAGACGGACACCTGAGTTATTTTAATAATTTCAATAAAAACTTTGTTATTTTTCAACTGTTTATCCCAATCAGGGCTCATTCTTCAAAGAACGCCGAAAATATGATGACAATGAGACTCAATGAGTGAAGTGTGGCCCTTGATCACGTTCGCTGTACAGAGTTCGTCCCCTCCGGAAACAAGCGTCTAAAAATACTGCTATGGCCTTGGCAACTTCACCGCCTTCAATTTTACCTTAACTTCAATAATATTGTTAAGGTAACAACACCAATGTTCGACACTTTAGGGTTATAAATTGATTGTTGCAAAACAAATGAATAACACTTATCTTCTTTGAGTAAGAATAAGTGTCGAACATTGGTCCTTTGTCGAGTACCGGTGTCTTTACCCTATATTATTGAAGTTAAGGTGCATGGGTACATTTGCATGGGTGCATGGGTACAATGTACCCATAGACATTTCTCGAGATTTCTCTTAAGGGCCGTATTAAAAAACTGGGGGGTGATTCTCTCAACACAGCGCTGCGTCGATCTCAAATTTTATCCGGCAACTTTAAGAACTCCCGTCGGAGTGTACAAAACACTTTTTAGCGCTTGCCTTCTTAATAAGGCAGCTTTATACGACACTGAACTTGACTCACCTGCCTGCTGCCTTGAGAAGGCACGCGCTAAAATGTGTTTTATACGCTCTGACGGGACTTCTTAAACTTGCCGGATGAAACTTCATCTTTGAGATCGACGCAGCGCTGTGTTGAGAGAATCACCCTGCTGAACTCGACTGTAATGCTCGCCTCAAGATGCGTCAAAACTTAGTAGTTTGTAATGACGAGCATCTCAACTAAGATCCTATGACCGTAAATGTGTTGCCAACCATGGGAACTATTGAATGACTCTATGCTAGTTATTTCAAAGGTTGCCTTATCCCCACGCTGGGACACAACAATACGAACACTGTTGCTTTGCGACTGGTTAAAGGTTAAGATGATGGGAGCAATCCGGACGGACCCTGCACCTACCACCACTATATTATATCCCTGAGATGTTTATGAGGTTCTTTTTACACCGAAAAAAATTCAGTTCCCAAGAGAAGTGATGGACTACTTTTACGCGAACTGAGAGGGTTGTAATTATAGAAAAACAGTAACATGTAAATGGGCGTTTTCCAAAAAAAGTGTCCATCGTTAAAGTTAAAAACTTTTCCATTTCGTCACGAAAATTTGCCATACATTTACGTTAATTTTCGTGACGAAATGAAAAAGTCAAATTTTCTTAACTTTTGTCTTTAACGATGTACACTTTTGGGTATGTTAGTTTTAAAGAACGCAATTGCCTTTTTTTTAGAGGCTACGGATGATTTTCTTTTAATGGTTAAGAGGATCTGTAAATATATATAAAATTATATATTTAATTTGTTTAATATCACAGACAAAATACTTAATTAATATAATTCATATACAAAATATAATTCATTACTGAAATGTTGAATCCTCCGATATGTACTATAGAGTCAATAAATACAAAATGATGATTTTGAATTGACCTATTTTAGTGGTGGTAGGACCCTGTGCAGGGTCCGTCCGGATCGCTACCACCATCTTATCCATTAACCACCCGCCAAGCAACAGTGTTTCGCATTGTTGTGTTCCGGTGTGGGGATAAGACAACCGGTGAAATTACTAGCATAGATGCATTCCATGTTATTCCTCAAGGTTGGCAACGCATTTGAGGTCTTAGGATTGCAGTTTTGAGAATTCAAATGAGATTCCATTTACTATCAGATAGTCTGAGTGCTCGTGTGCCTTCTCCTTATCATAAAAAAATATATATATATTATATACCACTTCATAAAAATACAAAACTTTTTTACTCAACGCCTTTTCGAAATATAATGTTGTAGTTTCCGACTGTACCTATTTTAATGTCCATTTATTATAATTCAAAAGTAAAGCATATTCATAGTAATTTTAATGGCAAATATGGCAATTACTACATAATTGAATTAATTACGTATTTAAGCTTAATATTAATTATAGCTTGCTATAGCAGCGTAGCTGTCCGGATTGTCACATAAATTGCACCAAATTGCATAGTAATGCACAATTTCAGTGGGAATTATGCACCTTCCAGCCCATTTATTACGTTTTGGACCGCGGCCCGTTAATATTTTATTAATAATAACTGTGTTATTGCTGTTTTAACGTTACCGAGAATTACGTTTACGGTTAATAAACGAAATTTTATCAAAAAAAAAAGAGAAAAGGTCTAATGAGATTTTATTCGACCAGGGGCCCTAGCCAAGATGCAAACGCTCCTAACGTTTTTCTTTTCTATCGCTCAAAATGTATGGGATGACAGTCGACCACGTGGTTTATCGAAACGCACGAGAATGTCAGCCCTTACATTTTAAGCGATAGAAAAGAAAAACGTTAGGAGCGTTTGCATCTTGGCTAGGGCTTGCTTCTCATCGGTTCATGTTAGTTTTTAGTAACAATCTTACTATACATAACAATCTTTCGTAAAAAAATATCGAACTGATGGTAAAAACCGCATCAAAATCCGTTGCGTGGTTTAGGAGGAGTTAGCGAATACAGACAGATGTTATAAAGAACTAGCGATCCGCCCTCGCTTCGCTCCGGATTAAAGTATTATACATATAAACCTTCCTTTTGAATCACTCTATCTATTAAAAAAAAACCGCATCAAAATCCGTTGCGTAGTTTTAAAGATTTAAGCATACAAAGTGACATAGGGACAGAGAAAGTGACTTTGTTTAATATTATGTAGTGAAGAAAGGAAAAACGTTCATTCGTGAAAAACCTTCGATAAACAATTTACTACTAGATTCAAGGTCCCATACAAAATCAAAGCGAAAAAGTGTCCGTGTTGCTTATACTTATAGCTATATCTGTAAACCTTCTAAATAAATTTAAAATATGCCTTAAGTCTAAGCAACAAAGATCCAAATAATAATTAATCACGTTGGCTGTGGTTGCCGCGAACTCTCATAAATAAGATCACAAACTTATTTTATGCTCTCTTTTCAGAGCTGTCACGTTGAATCTAGTAGTAATTGTTGATTGAAGTGAAAAACAGACAAAAAAAAGGAACAAAATACCTACTGAAGTAGACAAGAGGCCTGTTGACACGAAATGGTTCCAACTCAGCGTTATGCAAGCTTTAAAGCCAGCGCTGGTCTTCCGTTGGAGCCATCCAGTAATCTCACGGCAGATCACATACGCATAGCACACGCACTGCACTAACATAAACGAAACAAGATAAAACCGTAATACAATTAAGCAGGTTGCAAGCCCATCGCCTAACAGTACCTACTACAAGCCTATATTCCCTTTGTCGCCTCTTACGACATCCACGGGAAGACATGGAGTGGCACTATTCTAACCCGGCAACCACACGGGGTACTAATACACTGGCAAACATCTTAGCCTGATTGTGCAAAATGTGGTTACAGAATTATCAACAAAGTCTTTAGAGTTGTTGACAATTCTGTAGCTCTGCCTACCCCACTCTGGGAATAAAGGCGTGAGTTTATGTATGTATGTGTACAATTAAGCAGGTAAAAAAAAAACCGGTCAAACCATGTCGGACCATGCTCAGTTAAGTACTTACTACAAACATAAAATTCAACAAGTAATAACTATTACTCTATTTAAAGTCGTTTATTTAGTAGGTATAACCACTTTAACACTTTAATCGCCTGTATCTTAAGAACCAATGATGTCTTCGTAGTCGTGATATGTTTCCTTTAAAATTCATTATATGCCTTTTAATTTAAGTTTTCTTCTGATTTTTAAGATTTGTAGTTTCGGCTGCAGGTGGGGGGGGGACACTTGACTTTAACAAAAATCAGCGCTTTAAAGCTCAATATTTCGGATCCCGTGAAAAACTGATTTCACATTCCCACAATATTTTTGAAAGACCTATCCAACGACACCCCACACTATGGGGTAGACAAGAAAAAAAATGCTTTTAATATTATTTTAACTTTTTGTTGTCGACTAATATGTATATTCATGCTAAATTACAGCTTACTAAGAGTCTCTGCTCTAGGCTGCGTATGGACGAACGGACGGATGGACACGGCGAAACTATAAGAGTTCCTAGTGTAACTACGGAACCCTAAAAAAACCTACCCTGAAAAACTACGTTAGCTCCGTCTCTTTTTCTCGATTGATCCATGAAGCTTTATAATTATGTGTCGTATTTAGGAACAAGTCAATCAAAATATGTATATTCATTATCGAAACAAATGGATATGGAATGGATTTTCCTTTTCTGTGATATTGAATAGGAAAAAAACATTTTCATCGTAATTAAGTATATTTTAAGAAAAGAAAATATTTGTGTGTCTCGGAAACATACTCGACAGGAAATGATGTTTTTCTGCCATTTTAATTACTTCGATACTGACTCGGTAATTAATAGATTAAAAGTCGACGTATAACAAAAACATTCTTAATTTAATCATTGAGATGTTTTGGATTTTATCAGTGTTTGATTTATATTTTCACTGCCATATTTTTTTTTGGTGGTCTCAAGTCTAATCTAACCTAACTACGTAATTAAAGTTTAAGATATCCTGAAAACATCACGTTTTCAGCAGAAAATAGCGTAGGATGAAATAAAATTAGATGAGATGAAATTCGATAAAACGATAGTTTACCATCTATAGCACATGGTAAAATATGAAGTTAATTTATACCTGCGTATGCATGCGTAGCATGCATAGCATGCGTCGTTGTAAAGGTCTGTTGAATGAAGCAATTGAAAAATATTAATTAAGTAGTAATTTAGGATCTTATAGCTTTAAAAACCTCAATTCATTGACAGCTGATTGGTTTTAAATAGCGGTACAACATGGCCGCAATCACAACCCTTCCTTGGTTCATTTGCTGCAAAGAAATAAGAAATTTGATTGAATTCCATTTAAAAGGATTCTGTAATAAAGGGATTAAAATATCTCAATGATTTTACCAATATAGGGTTGCCAGTTCTTTAGGAGTTTTTAATATATTAAGGTTTAAAGATGACACATTTCCATTTTCAAAAATCATTCAATACACGGGACATACGCTTAGGTATAATATCAAAAATAATCATCCCTTACCGGGAATCGAATTAGAGGGCAAAAGAATCGCTAGGTTTGTAGGTAGGGTACCAGTTTAGTGAACCTCATATAAGTAGATGTACATACACAGTACCTTGCCTTTGACAGATTAGTGGAACTGTTCAAAAGTTAAAGTGACAAACACAAATGTGTGCAGCTACTAACACCCGTATTTTAGGACTTACTTAAGCAAAAGTAGTGACTTAAGAAACGATTTTAGTCTGACTTTTAACATATCTATTACTCAAGTAATTACTTTTCTTGTCTATAAATACGGGTGTAAAGGTGAGAGACTCGTAACTCTAGCGAACATTGCATTTTTAGAGTTCAATGTATAGTTCTAAACGGGGGACCGAAGTTAAAAATTGATAATGACATAGACTTAATGGTATTTTAATAGCTATCCAACAATATATCACACGATTTTGAAAATGTAAAGTAAAAAAAAAACCTTGGTTAACATGTACGGAACTGTACCCTAAATTATTTATTTTACTTATTTCATCTTTGATTTTAGTGCCCGATATTGATAATTTATATTTATAAAAAGTATACTAATTGTTATTTTCTGTTATTTTCTGTTATTTTATTGATACAATTTGTCTATCCCCTTGCATTTTCCTTACTAATTCCACTCCAAGATTAACTGGAAGCGATCCCATATGGGATAAGTTCATCTATTGGTTTATTTTTAAAGTTTTTTTTTTTATGTTAAGGAGAAGGCACACGAGCACTCATGCCACCTGATGGTAAGTGAAATCTGAGACCCATAGACATTTTAATTCTCAAGATTATAATCCTAAGACCTCAAATGCGCTGCCAACTCTGAAGACTAAGATGGATTGCCTCTATGCTAGTAATTTCACCGGTTGTCTTATCCCCACACCGGAACACAACAATGCGAACACTGTTGCTTGCCGGATGGTCAATGGATAAGATGGTGGTAGGATTAGGTGGTAGCGATCCGGACGGACCCTGCACAGGGTCCTACCACCACTAGTTAATATACATACCATATAGAATTATCAAGATCCAATATCTACAACATACCCGTAAAAACTCCTGACACTGCTAACCTAACAAAACGCAATGTTACCGATCCAAAACTTATCGACAAAGAAAGACATGGTCAGCGCAACGAGGGAAACCGTTCCGTTTTACAGATGAATGACTTCGAATAACCCCCCTTTCTACCCCCATTCCCTCCCCCCTACCTACTGAGTTTAGGCCTAGGGACTTTTAATCTCATTAATACTTTCCTGGCCCTTTGGGTGCTTTAAATCGATGCTTTTTAAGTAGCAATCGATTTGGAAGGAAGCGTTGATGTACTGTGTTATTAGGCTATTGATTAAAATTATTGACAGGTGCTTCGATAAAATAATAAGTACCTTATTATTTTATCGAAACACCTTTCAACAATTCAATTTTCAATCTTTCAATTTGTACGCGGCATTTCTCGCTGCAAGAGTTTTTCGTTTGTTAGTCTCATGTTTAACCCAACGTAATAAGTCACGCTACACGATACACACGACACGTTGGCCTAGTTGGTAGTGACCCTGCCTTAAAAGCTAGGGGTCCTAGGTTCAAATCCCGGTAAGGGCAGATATTTGTGTGATGAGCACGAGTATTTGTTCCTGAGTCTTGGATGTTTTCTATTTATTTAAGTATATCTAATATATAAAATTCTCGTGTACGTTATTGAACTCCTCTGAAACGGCTCGACCAATTCTTATGAAATTTGGTGTGCATATCGGGTAGGTCTGAGAATCGGCGAACATCTATTTTTCATACCCCTAAGTGACATGAAATAAAACAAAATTGCAGCGGGCGAAGCCGCTGGCGGGTCGCTAGTTTCTCTATATAAGTAAGTTTATCGTTGTCTAGTACCCATAGTACAAGCCTAGAGCTTAGTTTGGGACTAGGTCAATTTGTGTAACATTTTTATTTACATTTACGTAACTTACGTATTTAAATGTTAAATATATTCTTTAAACATGCTGAAAAGCTAAAAAATAGCGTTTAATGAACCGAAATTTGATGAAATGATAAGATGGAGTGTATCTCATAAAACGAAATCAGTAGATGGTTGACATTTTCACAGTGTGTATTTCCATTTCATAGAAAACTGTTTTCTGCTAAATCTTGTGATGGTTACAAGTCTAACCTAACCTGAACTACGTGAATCATATTATTATTAAAGATATAACCTGAAATCAACACGTGTTCAGCAGAAAATAGTTTTGTATGAAATGATGATTCTGTATAGCGATATTGTTTAATAGTAGATTGTTCAACAAGGGACTAAAACAAGCCATAATGACACGAGATGTTTAGCCACGCGAACGAGCTTGTGAGTAGTTCGAGTGTCATTATGGTTGTTTAGTCTCGCGTTAAACACTTTACTTTTCACTTTGAATGAGAGGAAAAAAACGACGTTCTAAACAATATTGTTTTTTAAGAACGTACGCTCAATACAAGTTATGAGCATCTATTCAAAATACAAATAGGAAAAAAAAGTTCCGCGGTTTTTTTGTAAAGTGATGTTTTAAATGCTTGCATATTTAGCCAACAGATTCAAACTTGGAAACCATTTTAAAAGTAATTGGACCACGCATAATAAAAGAGTTCGGCCTTAATATGACTAAATAGATTCATATTCTTAATAATTCATAGTGTTTCACGAAACTAAATCCTTTTTATTTATATATTTGCACAGTTGTCATTTTGTGGTTATTTCGACACCCAAAAATATGGTCCATACACAATCACTGAAAATGGCGATAATCCTCCATTCACAAACACCGCGATTGGTTGTTTAGGGGTTTCCAAAGTAAGGAACTTTAGTCCCGATTCGCAGAGATTTAAGTAGCATTTTAAGAGCATGAGAAGTGAAATAAAAAATTGTCTACAAAAGTAATTATATTGCCACCATCATTACTATTTAAACTATACTATTAACTATTTTACTATTCATTTCGTTTCGGTGGGATAGGCGTCGTGAGCATTGGGCTGCAACCTATCTAGGAGAAGGAAAACTCCAAAATCAAACCCGGCGGGATAGGAGTCGTTAGCATTGGGCTGCTACCTATCTAGGAGAAGGAAAACTCCAAATCCAAACCCGAACCTGCACCATGGACCATGCAAGCAGTATTTAAGAGAGTTATACCCCAGGAGGGTACTGGCAATGCCAGAGAATCCCTCCCCAGGCCTAGCCTGGGCAGCCCTTCGTACTCTGGGGGGGGCAAAATGCTGCAAGTATGTCCAGATCCCACCGGGGATCGGAACGGTGGCGATGCCGTTTGCCACGCATCATGCCGTGTTCGTAGGGGGGTTGGCAAAAAGCGGGCTGCTGAAAGCCGCCTTGCTACATTGAATGTTTGTGGAGGGATGGAACATAAGTTAGTTGAAGTATGTATGATGATGAAAGAGAGAAAGCTGGATATTTTATGTGTGACTGAGACGAAGAAAAAAGGGGTGAGTACGTCCACACACGGAACCTTGACGGCATTGTGGTCCGGGGTCCCGGCATCCGAGCACGGTCGTCAGGGAGTTGGTATCTTACTCACAGAACGAATGGCTGAGTGTATGCAAGAGCATGAATGCGTGAGTCCGAGACTTCTCTGGGTGAGACTAAAGGTAGGTCTCACTCGTTTGTTCATTATTGGGACTTATGCCCCCGATATGAATAAACCAAAAGAAGAACGGGAGAAGTTTTGGGAAAGTCTGCATGAGGTTTCAAGAAAATGCAAGGAGAATGAAAGGATTATTTTACTAGGCGATTTTAATGGTTGGACAGGCGTGCAAAGAGATGGTTATGAATCGGTACTAGGAAAGTATGGTGATGAGCGTGTGAACGAGAATGGCATATGCCTTCTCAATGTATGTTTGTCTAAGAATCTCTGCGTGACAAACACTTGGTTTGATCACAAAGAGATTCATCAGTATACGTGGAGACGTCAAAATGAGAAGTCTATGATAGACTTGATGATTGTGGATGAACGTTTGCGTAACAAAGTTGTAGATACTAGAGCATTTCGGGGGGTCAGCGTAGGTTCAGATCACTACTTAGTGGTAACACGAGTAAGGGGTCTGTTCACACGTTGGCGCCATCGTGTTTCCGTACCGACAACTGCGTTAGAGAGGATAAAAGTAGAGAAACTGAATGATCAAGTTATAAAAGATGAGTACGTAAGGAAGCTGAAAGATTATTTTGAATGTGTTAATAAGATGAATGACAGTGAAGTCGAGAATGATGTAAATAATGTATGGGAGACTATGAAGAATGGAATGGTTAAATCGGCCATTGAAGTATGCGGTGTAGTAAAGAGAAAAAACAGCAAGAATGAACGTCCGGAATGGTGGGATAGAGAGGTAGATGATGTAGTAAAAGAGAAGAAAAAGTGTTGGTTGGATTTTGTAGCTATAGAGCCAGCACATCATTTAAGTGATAGAAAAAAAGAAGATTATATTAGATCAAAGAAAAGAGTGAAAGAAGTTGTGGCTAGAAAGAAAGATTTACTAAATGAAAAGTATGATAGGAGTTTCTCTGACAACTTCCGGTCGAATATTAAACTCTTTTGGAGTTTGATAAAATCGGCTCGGGGGAAATCAGAAAAAACTAAGTTAATTGCGTTGAGGGATGAGTCTGGAGACTTAATATGTGAGGAAAGAAAAATGCTTGATAGATGGAAAACCTATTTTGAAAGTTTGTTTGAATGCGAAGATGTATGCCTTGAGCCAGAATGCAAGAATAAGGATGCAACTAGAGTAGATGAAAGTGTGATTAGCATGAGTGAAATCGTGGAAGCTTTAAAAAGTATGAAAGCGGGAAAGTCTGCAGGTTGTGATAGAGTGTCGATAGAAATGCTGAGGAGAGGAGATGGCGTGGTGGGTAGTCTGTTGTACCGCCTTTTCAATGCATGTTTGAGTAGCGGTCAAGTCCCGGAAGATTGGATCAAGGCCGTTATCGTCCCTCTGTATAAAGGAAAGGGGTCACAGCAAGACTGCAAAAACTACCGCGGTATCAGCCTCCTTAGTGTTGTTGGCAAAGTATATGCGAAGATTTTAATTGAAAGGGTAGTGAATGTTACGAATGTCAAAATCTGGGATGTACAAGCGGGATTTCGAAAGGGAATGGGATGTATGGATCAGGTCTTTTCACTACGGTCCATCGCAGAAAAGTTTTTGGCTGTCAACCAAAAGGTTTTCTGTGCTTTTGTAGACCTGGAAAAGGCCTATGATAGGGTAGATAGAAAAGAGTTATGGACGGTGCTGTCTATGTATGGAGTGAGCGGCAACCTGGTACAGGCTTTGAAGTCCCTTTATGAGGGCTCTAAGGCCTGTGTCAGGATCAATGGGGCATACTCGGCCTGGTTTAATATCTCTAGAGGTGTTAGACAGGGCTGTGTTGCCTCACCGTGGCTGTTCAATCTATTCATGGACAGTTGTATGCGAGATTTGAAAGAGTGTGATAAGGGTTTGCGTATGCAAGAGTTACTCATCAAATGCCTCTTATATGCCGATGATCAAGTTATACTTGCTCCATCGGCACTTGAGTTGCAGGAGATGGTGACAGTGATGAATGAGGGATTTAAACAAAAGGGTATGAAAGTAAACGTTGCTAAGACCAAGGTCATGGTGATAGAAAAGAACGAAGAGATTACTGAGTGCGTGATAAATATAAATGGTGAACTAGTAGAACAAGTGAGTGAATTTGTGTATCTGGGAAGTATGTTTACAAGAGATGGTAAGTGTGAGAAGGATATTGAGAGGAGGGTGAATGCAGGAAATCAGATAAATAGAGCCCTGCACTCCTTTGTGAGCAGAAGGGGCATTTCACAAAAAGCTCGACTGGCTGTTCACAATGGAGTGTTGGCCCCTACTCTGATGTATGGTAGTGAATGTTGGGTGTGGCAGGATAAGCATGAAAGTCGCATAAATGCTGTAGAAATACGCTCTTTGCGTAGTATGTGTGGTGTGAAACTGTGTGATAGAGTAAGGAATGAAAACATCAGAGAGAAGTGTGGTCTGAAAGAAGATGTAGTGACTAAAATTGAAAAGGGCATGCTTCGATGGTTCGGTCATTTGGAAAGGATGGATGAAAAAAGATTGACGAAAGAAATTTACAGTGCTAAAGTGAGTGGAAGGGTCGGAAGGGGGCGCCCTAGGCGTACTTTTTTGAATCAAATCGGGGAAATACTGGAAAAGGGCCGAATCTTAAGTACCCGAAACCGACGTGCATGCATGACTCGATGTATGAATGTGGAAGAAGCGAAAGAGCTTTGTCAGGATCGTAGCAGGTGGAAAGAAGTGGTCTCTGCCTACCCCTCTGGGAAACAGGCGTGATTTATGTATGTATGTATGTATGTACTATTCATTTTATAAATTCGAAATTTCGTTTGTTTTGTTGACCTTTCACAGCTAAGCCGCTGAACCGATTTCGATGATTTGGTATGGAGATAACTAAGGTCGTACATTGGGTACTTTTTATCCCCAAATATTGCACAAATACCGAGGGAATAGAAACAAAAAAAAATCTACGTGGACTGAGCCACGCCCCCAATATATATGCCTTACGGCATTAAGTTTGTCTTTTGTATACCAAGTGTATTCTTTTGTGCAATAAAGATTAAATAAATAAATAAATATATAAAAACGGTACGGAACATTTCATGAGCGAGTCCGACTCGCACTTAGCCGGTATTACCATAATAATATTACATAATTTAATTATTTAATTTTTTTTTTTTTAATTTAATTTAATTTAATTGTAATATTCAATGATGTCTCCGTGATCAGTGCGGTTAAAACCGGGAGTGATCACCGTATGGTACGAGGCTCATTGAATATCCAGTTCAAGCTTGAAAGGTCTCGACTGATGAAGTCTACGCTCCGCCCGGCACCCGCCCAGCTCCAAAACCCCGAGAGCTTCCAGCTCGAACTCCAAAACCGTTTCGAATGCCTAGGAAGTGACGTGGACGATTTCAACGACGGGTTCGTGGAAGCTGTCCATGCGGTTGGGTCTAAGTACTTTAAGATCCGCCGTGCCAGAACCAAGAAGCTCTCGGACTCCACCCTTAGGCTCATGGAGGTTAGGCGCGAGATGGTTTTGCAGTCCTCTGGTGATGCTTGTCGCTATCGGCAGCTCAACAGACAGATATCAAAGTCTCTGAAGCGCGATATACGCCGATTTAATACTAAAAGTATTGAAGAGGCTATTGAGCGTAACAGGGGCTCTAAGGTTTTTACCAGAGATTTGTCTGTTGGCCAAAGCCAATTGATGAAGCTGAAGACCGACGACGGCAGGATCGTTTCATCCAGGCCTGAGGTACTGGGGGAAATCGAGAGGTTTTATGGGCAACTCTACACGACAACCCGAACACCCGTTGAAAATCTAGCCAAAGACCCGAGGGCTAGACAAACCCGGCACTATACCGACGATATTCCGGACGTCAGCCTGTACGAGATTAGTATGGCTCTCAAACAGCTTAAGAATGGCAAGGCCCCAGGTGACGATGGAATTACAGCCGAACTCCTGAAGGCGGGTGGTAAACCAGTTCTTAAAGGCCTTCAGACGCTGTTTAGTTCCGTCCTCCACGAAGGGAGAACGCCAAAAGCATGGAACAGAAGTGTGGTGGTGCTCTTCTTCAAAAAAGGTGATAACACCTTGCTGAAGAATTACAGACCCATCTCACTTCTGAGCCATGTTTACAAGCTGTTTTCGAGAGTCATCACGAATCGTCTCGCGCGCAGGTTTGACGACTTCCAGCCTCCCGAACAAGCCGTGCGTTGCGGCAGGTTATACAGAAGACTGAAGAGTATAACCTCCCTCTTTGCCTTTCATTTGTGGACTACGAGAAAGCCTTCGATTCGATCGAGACCTGGGCTGTGCTGCAGTCTCTCCAGCGGTGCCAAGTTGACTACCGATATATCGAAGTGTTGAAGTGTCTGTACGAAAACGCCACTATGTCCGTCCGACTACAGGACCAGAGCACAAAGCCTATTCCTCTGCAGCGAGGAGTCAGACAAGGGGATGTGATATCTCCGAAGCTGTTCACCGCTGCATTGGAGGATGCTTTTAAGGTTCTGGACTGGAAAGGACGAGGCATCAACATTAATGGCGAGTACATCACTCACCTTCGATTTGCCGACGATATCGTAGTCATGGCTGAAACCATGGAGGACCTCAGTGCGATGCTCGCTGACCTCAGCAGAGTTTCCGACCAAGTTGGCCTGAAAATGAACATGGACAAGACGAAAGTCATGTCTAATGTCCATGTTGTGCCAACTCCCGTGATTGTCGGAGGCTCTGCACTCGAAGTTGTTGACGACTATATATACCTGGGACAAACGGTCCAGTTAGGTAGGTCCAACTTCGAGAAAGAGGTCACTCGTCGAATCCGACTCGGCTGGGCAGCGTTCGGGAAGCTTCGCAGTGTCTTTTCGTCCAAATTACCGCAGTGTTTGAAGTCAAAAGTCTTTGACCAGTGTGTGTTGCCGGTGATGACTTACGGATCTGAGACGTGGGCGCTAACGATGGGCCTCATAAGAAAGCTCAGAGTCACTCAGAGGGCTATGGAGAGAGCTATGCTCGGGGTTTCTCTGCGTGATAGAATCAGAAATGATGATATCCGCAGTAGAACTAAGGTTACCGACATAGCCCGAAGAATAGCGAAACTTAAGTGGCAGTGGGCGGGGCACATTGCTCGCAGGACTGATGGCCGATGGGGCCAGAAAGTTCTCGAATGGCGTCCACGGACCGGGAGACGAGCTGTTGGTAGGCCTCCAACAAGATGGAGCGACGACATCGTAAGGATGGCGGGATCGCGATGGATGCGGAAGGCACAAGACCGGTCTAAGTGGAGAGCCTTGGGGGAGGCCTATGTCCAGCAGTGGACGTCTTTCGGCTGATATGATGATAATTGTAATTGCAAATTATGACTTGTAAAATGTACTTTTACCAATAAAGATCTGTATTCTGTATTCTGTATAGTTAACAATGTTTTTTAGCCTTGAATTAAGAGGTATAATCATATTAAATTCATTACAGCAAATCCCTTTAATAAGTGTTCCTTCCATTAGGGCTATAACTCACAATATTTCGGCAGTCTGCGTTGCCTTCTAACTAATTTCCTACTTTAGTCATTAGCTAATTAGTTACAAAGGTAAGGAAATACGTTAGTTCGGCCGGGTGTAACGGGATATTTAATTTCAGTTACATGGTACACTAATATTATAGATGTATTAGTGTGCAGAGAATCTATTAGATTAGATTAGATTAGATTAGATTATGTATTGCTCAATGTAATGTTACGAGTATAAATTGCACAGCATCTCAAATTATTATAAATATACATCGCGGTCGTCAGTATCACAAATAAAAATATAAAAGCATAAAACAATAAAAAAAGCATAAAAGAAAAGAAGAAAAGATTTTCTTTCACCAGTACCATACTATTATTAAAACTAAGTAACAAAGGCATATATATTTTACTTCAGTGAATGCATTTATTATTTTTAAATGGTTCTCTATTGAATGGCATATTTTTTACGCATATTGTACCTTTTCACATAATATCGTTTGGCCGGAATCGGTTTTTACAATAGGGCGGTTTTATTTTAATTATTATAAAAATCTAACCTATTCTAATCTACACAATACCTGTTTAAAAAATTCTGCAAACTCAGCCTAAAAGGATGTTATGCGAAAAGATTTTATGCGAAAAGTAGATTATGCGAAAATATTTTATGCATTTCAAGGGAATCCCTTTTTAAATACTATTAGATGTTTAATCAACGTTGTAATTTGCAATTACCGAATAAACCCTTAGCCAAGCCGAGCATTTTTTTTCTATTGAATATGTATTTTGGTAGATTAAAGCCATCACAGTGTTATAAAAAAGTAAATTCTTGTCTTTTTTTATTACTATATACCATGTAGTCTCTATGTGACCTACCTCGCTAAGGGTAACACGTTTTTACGCATTGTTGATCAGTAATTATTTACATTATAAATGAGTTGACGCGCATCATTGTACAAATAATTAAGCTAGCTCTACAAATATTAATATTATTAATATCAATATAGGGCTGAGATTCTATTTACTTATTAGGAATATCAACAGCACATTACAATTCATACAGACAACAGACATCCACCTATAAGAAACTAAAGCAGACGATCGTTACAGATAAATACAGATGCGTGTGTATGTGTGTGCGACAGTGTGAGTGTGTTTGTGTAGAGTATTAAGCACGGAATTATTAGTACCTGCTGATTTAAAAGAACACCTCTTCTAAGAGGTCCGCCCGCGGCATGGTCCCTATGACACTGGCTGCATTACCTCTGGATAGATAGCCCAATATTTTGAGAAAAGTAAGCACCAGCTCTAGGATGTCCGGACGCTTCTTTGAGCCGGGATGACAGCTTAAAACATAGTTTTTTTAGAAATCAAGAAATATCCTACTTAACGAATAACAGAAAAAAACTTATTTCCATCATTAATGTAAACTTCCCTTCCTTTTGCATTAATATTTACATTTTGAAATCACTGAAACTACACTTTTATACAATAAGGTACCTTTGATCTTCGAAGAATGTAATTCAATTTATTTACTACGGAACCTTTTAGGCTTCAGGCAAACTCAATTGGCTTACAAAGGTAAGTGAGAACGTAGAATGTTGACCTCAATTTCAAATAAATGTTTTATTTGTAAATTGCTTTTTTGTTATGCAAAAAGACCATGATTTAAAACAACTAAACTATCAAATCGTTACCATGCATGCTGGCATTTTAGGAGTGACGCCCCCTTGAGTATTATATACTTCGTTTTTTTCTTATAAGAATAAAAACGGTCTAATTCGCACAAGCCCGTGTGGTTGCCGGGTTAGAATAGTGCCACTCCATGTCTTCCCGTGGATGTCGTAAGAGGCGACTCAGGGAATAAGGGCTTGTAGTATTGTTAGGCGATGGGCTTGCAACCTGTCACTAATACACTAGTAAACTTCTTGGCCTGATTGTGCAAAATGTGGTTACAGAATTATCAACAAGTCTTTTTAGAGTTGTTGGTATTTCTGTAGCTCTGCCTACCCCACTCTGGGAATGAAGGCGTGATGTTATGTATGTATGTATGTAATTCGCACATGTTTTATTAACGTAGATAACACTGAATAATCATTGATCAATAACATTGTATTCATATACGCCAAGTATACAATGATACCTTAATACCAAAGAAGGCGGCTAACTATGTAGAAGGCGAAGCATTCTATACTCTATTGGTAAGCGCATTGAATTCAAAATGCTTATATTATTACTAGGTAGTTAGCCGCCTTGTAAGAGTGGCGCCCTCGTTACTATAAATTGTGGTTTCTGAAAAAATAAAGTATGATAGTATCTTGAAATTGGAGCGGTTTTCTAGTTGTACATATGAAAGCAATAAAAATATATATATAAAAAAACAGGGGACAATCTCACAAAATTGATCTAGTCCCAAACTAAGCTCTAGGCTTGTACTATGGGTACGAGACACCGATAAACATCCTTAAATAGAGAAATACATACTTAAATACATAGAAAACATCCAAGATTCGGGAACAAATATTCGCGCTCATCACACAATTATCTGCCCTTACCGGAATTGAACCCAGGACCGCAGGCTTCGGAGGCAGGTTCACTCCAAACTAGGCCAATGTGTCGTCAAAAACCTAGTCTTCGATTTTAAGTAAATAGTTTCTTTATTAGAAAACTATAGTGACGAGGAGGGCCAGCGTTTACTCGCGTTGTAAAATAATTTCATGCATTTATTTATCCGACAAAAATGGAGTACCTATACTAGTAGATAGGCGCTTTTTAGGCTATTTATTATGCTCTTAATAGATCAGTGTATTCGTTAGTAGTTCTAATCAGAAAATGTTGATTGTTTATTTAAAGTAGCAAACGCACAGAGAGCGTAGGTACCATTTTTATTCCCAAAATAAGCGTGGCAGACACGCTGCGTCCGCTCTGAGGTTGTTTTTAATTCTATGTTTACTATTAACAGTTCTTTTCTCATTACTATTATTATTATTATTTATTTATTTCGTGTAACATAATTGACACATAATTTTGTTAGTAAGAATAGTTACTTAGTCTAAGGTGTTAGTTGCATTAACCTAAAACAATATGGCACTAGTAGGGGAATGCAGTCCCCCACAGTGATTTATATAGGGACAGTCTACTCTGCCCGCTATCATGCGCAGGATGGTGTTGGGGCTGTCGCGCACCCGGCGCACCAGAGCCGCCGCGCGCTTGCGCATGACCGTGTAGAAACAGTCCACACGCGCCGCCGCGAACATCCCTGATGCGCTACAGAAGCGAGGCAACCCCATCAACACCCGAAACGCATTATTATATTGGACCCGGAGGGCCCCATAGGCCCGTTGAGTATAATGCTCCCACAGGCTGCCGGTGTAGAGAGAGGTACAATAGGCTCTAAACAGAGTAATTTTTGCCTCTGTCGAGCAACCGGAAAACCTGCGCGCAATCATGTTTGCTCGAACCGACAAGGCCCTCCGCTCCCTCTCGATGTCCATATTGTCTTTGAGATCGGCCGCAATCACATGACCTAGATATTTAAAATGGTCTACTCTCTCCATACGAGTACCGTTAAGGCAAACCTTGGGAACCTCGACTGTCTTTTTGTGACCGGTTTCAAATACCATATACTGGCTCTTTTTAACATTATAGATAAGGCCATGGCTGGCCGCATACGCTTCGCATATATTTATCAATTTACGCACCCCACAGACCGACGCACTCAGCAGCACCATGTCATCCGCGTAACTTATATTATTAACACACGTGTTATCAATATGACATCCTACATGTGTGTTGCTGAGCGCCTCGATCAGTTCGTTAACGTACAAGTTAAAAAGAGTTGGAGATGTCAACCCTCCCTGTCTGACCCCACACTCCAACCTATATGAGTCAGAAAACTCATTTGCCCACCTAACGCTATTGACCTGGTTTCCATACCAGTACTTGAAAATACGTAGGGTCTCCGGAGGAAGGTTAGTACCCTCCAATTTTTCCCACAGTATATCGTAGGACACCAGGTCAAAGGCCCTAGATAGGTCCAAGAAGCAAGCGATCACTGGAGTCTTCCTGTTTACGTAATATCTGACAGTATGCTTCAAACTCAGTATTGCAGACTCTGTAGATAGTTGCCGTCGAAACCCAGACTGGTTATCATGCAATTTTACATGTGTGCTCAACTGCGAATTTAGAATACTGTCAAATATTTTAGCTACGATCGTCGCTAGAGATATGGGTCTATAGTTATTTTTGTCTGCTAAGTCTCCAGTTCTATTTTTGACCACAGGCACAACAATCGTACGCATAAAGTCATCCGGCAGGTACGAATGTCTCACGCATACTGTATAAAACATTGCCAACACTCTTGATATATGTGGACCAGCATGCTGCAGGTGTTCGATGCTGAGCCCGTCGTGACCTGGAGATTTACCCCTAGACATTATCTTAATGGCTTTATCCACCTCCTTTGCAGTAAATCTAGGCCCGACCTTCTCACTACAGGTCTCACCATCGAACCCCCCTCCCCTCGTTGTACCTAACGGAGATCTTATAGAGAAGTGGTCCTTAAAGAGATTAGCAGCGCTTTTAGGATCACTCACGCCATCGACTCCAACAGGACGGCTAGCCAAGGATTTCATTTTGTTTGTAGTTTTCCAGAAGGCACGAAAGTCCTTTCTAGAGTGGTGAGAGGCGATGATGTCTAATTTAATCTGTCTTTGGTGATCTTGACACCATTTTAAACGAGACTTAAAGATCTTTCGACTCTCACACATCTCACGGAACAGAATACCGCCTGATGGCCTACCGAACAAAGTCCATTCCTGAAACCTTTGTCTAGCCACCCCGTGGGCGTCTCTGACATGTTTCTTCCATCCCATGATCTGGTTCTTGTCCCTTGACTTTCGATTTATTCTTCCGAGGGACGCTGCTCCCCTGAGGGCATTGACTATATCAAATTATTACTTGAGAATTATTTCTTAGAAAGTTTGTACCTAGTTAAGGACTAAATTTAAGAAACGTTAACTTTTCCGCTGAGTTACGAAAATTAGTCGTACAATTTATATACCACTCTCAACGCCAATTACCAGTATCTCGCATTCAATAAATGAACCAGATTCAATCCTTACCCGTTAGTAATATGCTTGCATTTGTTACAGGAGTTTTGTCTGAGATACCATTTGTCTTATAACAGTATAGCTAATTACACCGGTCCGCAACTCGTTAGTATAATACTCAGCCTACTATTATTAACTCTCAAATTCGCAAATTCCCTTTAATGTAACGCCCGGGGCTATTAATTTGTTGTTAAATATTTAAGCGAGCGTGAGCTCGACTCAAAAATCTTAATTATTTAATTAAGAAGCTTCTGAGATACTTCTCGGTAATCGCGGGAAATGGATTGCCGTATTTTGTGAGCCTCATCTGCGGATTATTACGCTTAGTAAATAAAATTTAAATCAGATCGCACGATCGTATATAAGTTACTAATTAGTAACTTAATTAGTTCCTAGAGTAATGATGGAGGTTTCTTCCTGCGGTAGAAAGTGGGTCATACACAGATTTAGGTTACCGTCCTGTGGACACACTGAAAGTTAACGTTTTTAAGGCCTAATTTTCTGGCTAAGCCTAGTCCCGCAAAAACACCGTCAGGACTGCTTTAGACCTATCATATAAAAATATAACTTATAAGCACACAAGTTATTAAACTATTGACCACAGGAGAGACAACTTTAGTTTTTAAAGTGTGTATGACCCAAGTATGCTACAGTTCTAGAGTAAATATTTTATCGTTAACTTATTTTCTGTTCCGTATAAAGCGGCATACACATAACATCACGCGTTCATTCCCAGAGTGGGGAAGGCAGAGCTACAGAAATACCAATAACTCCAACAAGACTCAATTTGATGATTCTGTAACAACATTTTGCACAAGTAGGCTAAGATGTTAGCCATTGTATTAGTGACAGGTTGCAAGCCCATCGCCTAACAGTACTACAAGCCATTATTCCCTTAGTCGCCTCTTATGACATCCACGGAAAGACATCTTATATAAATACCTACCAATTCAATGATAAACTCGCATTTGAAAATATATTCAGCCGTTCAGTCTCTTTAATGCCACGCAGCAGTGTTCGAATTGTTGTTCCGGTGTGGGGATAAGACAACCGGAGAAGTTACTAGCATAGAGGCATTCCATCTTAGTCCTCAGGGTTGGTAACACATTTAAGGTCTTAGTATTGCAGTCCTGAGATTGTAGTACTGAGAATGCAAATGTCTATGGGTTACAGATACTCTTTGTCACAAAGAATCAGCCGTGGGTACACCGGTGAAATTACTAGCATAGAGGCATTCCATCTTTGTCCTCAGGGTTGGCAACGCATTTGCGGTCTTAGGATTATAGTCTTGAGAATTCAAATGTCTATGGGTCTCAGATTCCACTTACCATCAGGTGGCCTGAGAGCTTGTATGCCTTCTCCTTAACATAAAAAAACACAAAATCAAGTCATCTTATCGTGACCGTAACGTCTAAAAGGTCTTAAAAAACCTATTTTTGTTAGAATCGAAAACATTGGAGTACTAAAAAACATTTCGTCCAAAGTTTCCTTAATGCCCTAGTTTCTTAAGAGTTGTAACTAAAGACGTCCCAAACAATTCATTGTAAATTAAGAAATCAAAGTTTTATGTTAGATTAATATTTAAACAAACAAAAGGCTGTTTTACAATAACTCTTTACTTTGAAACACAATGGCGAAAGTTTCTGGTAAGATATTCAGAGATCATAGAATATTTTGCCGAGTTTAGGGATAATAACAAAGGTATTTTCAAAGTAATTCCTTTGGAATAAAGTTGCTTCAACATTTTTCGATGGAAGTTACTAGATTTAGTGAACTATTCCTTTTAAAAGCTTCTGCAAACTGCGGCCATCATAAAAACTAACAAATAAATACATACTAAAAATAATAAATATGCGGGGACAATGTCACAAAAATTTACCTAGCCCCAAACTAAGCCCTAGGCTTGTTTAAGTGGTGGTAGGACCCTGTGCAGGGTCCGTCCGGATCGCTACCACCATCTTATCCATTAACCACCCGCCAAGCAACAGTGTTCGCATTGTTGTGTACCGGTGTGGGGATAAGACAACCGGTGAAATTACTAGCATAGAGGCATTCCATCTTAGTCCTCAGGGTTGGCAACGCATTTGAGGTCTTGGGATTATAGTCTTGAGAATTCAAATGTATATGGGTCTTAGATTCCATTTACCATCAGGTGGCCTGAGTGCTCGTGTGCCTTCTCCTTAACATAAAAAAAAAAAAAAACCATGGGACAACGGTAAACATATTGTAAGAGAAATACATCCTTGTATATACAGAAAACACACAAGACTCAGAATCAAATACCCGCGCTCATCACACAAGTATTTGCCCTGACCTGGAATCGAACCCGGGACTGCTAGCTTCGTAGGCATAGCCAAATAGGAAACGCGTCAACTTAAAATTAATAAATGTAATCTAATGGTACTGCCGTAATTTTCAAGAAGGCAGTCAAGCGCATAGGTACAGTGTAAACATTTTAAATTGAATGATTAATAGAGTAAATAATGCTTTATTTACCACATTGAAGTTAGCTGCCTTGAAAATTACGGCGGCGTCCTCAGAGACGTCAATTAATTTGAAAATGTGATTATAGCAGGGACCCGCCCATCCATTCACCGATAAAAGCCTTTGAAAGACTAACCTCTCAATAGAATACCCCACTGAAAGAATAACCTCTTGGAACGAAATATATATGACTAAGTTATTTGTTAAACTAATCAATCACTATAAGGGAAACCTTAACAGCTAAAGCATAGAATAAGATAACACTTGTAAATAGCGCTTTAAAAAGCATATCGAACGGCTTTTCTAAGTAAAACCTTTATAAAACGCTTTCGAAACCCCTTGCATGGGATAGCAGGCTGGTCCCTGGATTAAAGTTGCTGCTGTCACTTTCTGTGTTGTAGCAATAGAATAAGACAACACGTCTTCAACAAGTATTAAATTTAATTGACCGTGCGGCCGCTAATAGTCAATGACTAAGTCAGGTTTTAAAAGAAATGGCTGCGGACTTAGATGAGAGACGAGATGCTTCGGTCAGCCTTATAAGTAGCTGCTCAGTTTAGTGCTTTGTCACTCTTACGTGATATTTGAACTGCAGCACTAATCTGCCAAAGGCATTATAGCGGCAAGGTACTAGAGTGTGCAGCTATTTAAAATGCTGTCTGTACTTTATTTTAGACTAGCAATCCATCCTCACTTCGCTTCGGTTTATGTAAATTTTCTGTAACATCCGTTAATAGACCTCTATTAACCTATACTTATATTACTTATAAAGAGGTAAAGTTTGTGAATTTGTAAGGTACTACAACTTCACAAATTCACAAACTTTAGAACAGTAGATTCAGAGATTACCAGAAGGTAATCTTCTGAGCTGGTATGGACATAACCAAGATCCCTGAGAAGGACATAGAATACTTTTATCACGGAAAATTAAACAGTTCCCGAGGGAACAGCGATAAACGAGGTATTTGACATGCAATTTGTAATTTAATAGTGTCATCTGCTTTTAAAGGAGAAGGCACACAAGCACTCAGGCTACCTGATGGTAAGTGGAATCTGAGACCCATAGACATTTGAATTCTCAAGACTGTAATGCTAAGACCTCAAATGCGTTGCCAACCCAGAGAACTAAGATGGAATGCTTCTATGCCAGTAATTTCACCGGTTGTCTTACCCTCACACACAGCAATGCGAACACTTGCGTGGTGGGTGGTTAATGGATAAGATGGTGGTAGCGATCCGGACGGACCCTGCACAGAGTCCTACCAAATTTAGATTAGAAATCAGTCGCCCAGTTATTACTACATATAAAAGAAATAAAGGAAGAGTGTAGGTAAGGGATTAAAGGCTTGTTAGGCGATGGGCGTGCAACCTGTCACTAATAAATACACTTGTAAACATCTTAGCCTACTTCTGCAAAATGGGGTTACAGGATTACCAACAAGTCTTAGAGTTGCTGGTATTTCTGTAGCTCTGCCAACCTCACTCTGGGAATGAAGGCATGATGCTATGTGTGTATGTGTATATAAAAGAAGAAACTGAGTGGCTTATCGATCAACACACAGCCGAAACCGCCATAGAGACTTGAAATTTTAAGGGAATATTCCTTGATATCCTTGGGGTGCACAGAGAAGGAATTTTCGGAAATTAATCTCCTAAGGGGTTAGAATAGTGGGAGTAGCGGAAAACTAAATCTACGCATACGAAGTCGCAGGCACCCTCTTGTACATAAAAACCTTCCGTTGAAAATTGTCAACTGACGATTAAAACCGCATCAAATACGTTGCGTGGTTTAGGCTGCGTTTCCACCAGAGATGTGCGAGGATGCGTTGCGAGGGATGTGTTTGTCATTAACCAATAGAAACGCTTCATTTACCTATCCTCGCTTAGCTTATCTCTGGTGGAAACAGCTCAGAGGAGCGAGGTTTTTGTACATACAAAAGAAGGGAAAGATGTGTGCGAGGAATGTGTTGCGAGGCGGCGTCTGGCTAAGATGTGCGAGGTAGCTGAGCGGTGCGAGGATGCGTAGCGAGGATTCCGGGACTACGCTCGCGTCCGTCGGCCAACACATCCTCGCACCGCTCAGCCTCTGTCACCCCCTCGTTACACAGCCTCGCGCCGCTTAGCTACCTCGCACATCTCTGGTGGAAACGCAGCCTTAGGGGGAGTTAGCGGGCATAAATACAGACAGACGCAGACAGTGGTTTTGTTTTATACTAGGGAGGGAGAGAAGAGATGCGAAAGTTATATTACTCGTATCTTTATGCAATTTAATATGAAGAAATCGACGTGTCTAGTTTGATTCGGGAAAATAGAACATTAAATAACAACAAAACAATTCACTTTGTATAATTAAATTTGATATTGACATTCAGTTAGTATAATTAACGAAACGTATACGGATAAAATATACAATCGTCAATCACACTATTGACATTATTTAGTTTTGTGTAAGGATTATATATCATAATAAAATATTGAATAAATAAAACCCTAACATACGTTTAATATAAGAATGAAAAACATAACCTTTAAACATCAACAAACAACCAACGTTTCTAAAATGTAATTATATCAAACGATTTTATATGTTATAACACATAACCGTTTGAACCCCCAGAGAAAGCCATAGGGTAATTTTATAACAGATTAAAAGATTCTAATTCCGAAAGAACAACTTTAAGCGATCTGCACGTCGTCACACCGGTTATGGTGGGCTAATAATTTGTTATTGAATTCCACCCTGGCACCTACCCAGCTGGCATCGCTGCGTTGGCCCACTATAATTAAATAACATACTATTATTAATAACGACGTTAGCATGGTTAATCAAGGACAGTGCGCATAATAGTATTAGACAAGAATCAATTATACCTAACCAAGAAACAATATTAAAAAGTCAAGCGAGTGTGGGTTGTCATTTTACGCACGCATCAAACAACGTTGTTTAATACATTAGCAAAAAAAATACAATGAAACTATAAGTAACATCTAATTAAAAGAGACCATTTTACATAATTCTTAGATTGATAAAAATACAATGCAAAGTAAAGAGCACTATTTTGAAATATCCAACTTTCCGATCGATAAACAACTTCAAAAAGTACCACTTTTCAAGCAACTGTATTAAAACCTCTTTATTACACTAAAAGGTAATGTTTTACACTACAATATTTTGTACTTTTGAACATGAGTTTTAGGTTGTATTTATTTTTGGGGATACATTCCCCATTATTATTACAATTCTTTTATTCGTTCCGAAGAAATTTAATCATTCCAGGCCCACCATACTAAAATCAGGGACTTTTATAGTGGTAATTTGAATCTCCCAGTTTGGAAATAATCTTTAATAACCTTTACTGACGCGTAGGGTAGTCTATCTCGCGCGCGAGTTAGAACTACCCGTCATTGTCTAATTATAACGGTCTATAATAATAATCGGTAAAAGACAGGTAGTCTATCTTGCGGGCGACATAACTCGCACGCCGTCGTGTGCTAGCCGTGCAGAGTGGGGTAGGCAGAGCTATTTTTTTTTTATATTAACGAGAAGGCACACGAGCACTCAGGCCACCTGACGGTAAGTGGAATCTGAGGCCCATAGACATTTGAATTCTCAAGACCGTAATCCTAACACCTCAAATGCGTTGCCAACCCTGAGGACTAAGATGGAATGCCTCTATGCTAGTAATTTCACCGGTTGTCTTATCCCCACACCGGAACACAACAATGCGAACACTGTAAGCTAATAGAAATACCAACAATTGTAAAACTTATTTATAATTCTATCACCAAATTTTGCACAATCAGGCGAAGAAGTTTACGCCTTTATTCCCAGAGTAGGGTAGGCAGAGCTACAGAAATACCAACATCTAAAAAGACTTGTTGATAATTCTGTAACCACATTTTGCACAATCAGGCCAAGAAGTTTACTAGTGTCTTAGTGACAGGTTGCAAGCCCATCGCCTAACAGAACTACAAACCCTTATTCCCTTATTGGCTCTAAAATTGCATTTTTAATTTTGAATAAAATATAGTTAATTTCTAAATTGCCTTGATTATGAACATACCTCGCGGGTCCCACGAGGATAATGTGTAAAAACCCGTACAGACAGACAAGCAGGAATAGCGGCCTTTTTTCTATTCAAAATTTCATTTTTCCATTAAAAAAGTTGTGTTTAAAAAACTGTATTTTACCTTAACTGAATTCCGGAATCCATTTTAATATGAATTTCATATTTTCCCGGCTTGTTTGGAAGTTTACTGATGAATATATTTCACTTCCGCTACTTCGGTAACTCGTGTTAAAATAATTTATCTCAGTATTTTAATAAATAACAAATTGAAAGTAAATCGGAATCCTCGGTAATCTGAGGATTTGGTATAAAAATGTAAAGACAATCCTACATAATTCATATAATATCATTATATAACGTTAACAAAAAGGTAATAATAATATGAGAAAAAAGAGAGTGAAATGTGGAAAAACTAAGTATAAATAGCCTAAGGGCTCTATTCTGATAGGTAAGACCATGTTGCTTTTGACGTATTTTTTTAACTCGGACCTTCTGTCGCCATTACTATCAAGTAAATAAGAGCTATCGAAATGTTAACAGTACATTCAATAACAGGTTCCCTTTAATTACGCCGCAACTTTTTTGGCCGTTTTTTACTTCGCATAATTTTTCTCCAGCTAATAAAAGTTTTTTTTTTAATGTTTTTTGTATCCTGGTAGCGCAGGGTAGGTTAGGTTAGGTTTATTTTATAACTTTTCAAAAAAGTCGAAGTTATCAGTAGAATAACAGTTATGTGAAATGAATATTATGTAAAATCATACATTCGTACAATCGTGATTATGCGAAAGCAAGGGGAACCTTCAATGACATGTCAAAGGCTGGTTTAACCTAGTAGAAAAAAGACAAGGCAAGGCAAATCTCGAGAGCAGTTGAACCGATTTCGCTAATTCTTTTAGTGTTGTGTTCGTTGCCGTCAGGAGAAGGTTCTTATGAAAGAAAAAAAAGTAAAATGGAATGTAAAAATTTGCAGCGGGAGGAAGCCGCTGGCGGGTAGCTAGTTAATAATAAAAATAAATCGTCGATGAAACTGCAGTACCGCGTAACTAACAAATACAGTTAGTTGCAAAATGTGCCTTACTGACTTACTTGTTAAGGAATATTTTGCAACTTATTCGATTTGTTAGTTACGCGGTATTGTAGTTTCACCGACGAAATATCAAGGGACAATCTCACACAAATTTAAACCTAGTCCCAAACTAAGCTCCAGGCTTGTACTATGGGTACTAGACTACAATAAGCATTCTTATACATATAGAGAAATACATAGAAAACATCCAAGACTTAGTAACAAATATTCGCGCTCATCACACTAATATCTGCCCTTACCGGGATAAAATTATTATCGTGTATATACAGGGTGTCCCAAAAATCGATGTCAAGACGGAAATAGGTGACAGGGCAGCTCATAAGCTATCGATTTAACCCCCATGTTTGTTCAGCGATTTTTACTACTTTCGGAGTACTTTAACATTGATCATTTTAGTAGGAATAATTGTAATTTTTCCTTATGTCCATGTTACGAAAAACCCTTAAGTTCATGTATTATTTCAATATTTTTTCAGTAGTTTCTAACATCGATAGAATCATTATTAACTTAGGATGTTTTTAAACCGTCTTTCCATTTTTTAATTTCATGTATTTTTTGTGTTATTACACAAAGTTTGTTTTTCTATACTAGAAAAGGGAACTAGGATACACTTAGTATGGAGAAAGTAACTTTTTGTGATTACACAAAAAGTTGTAGAAAAAAAAATAAAGGCACGTAGTTTTAAAAACATCCTAAGTTCTATAATGACTCTATCGATGTAAGGAACCACTGAACGATATTGAAATAAATCATGAACTTAAGGGTTTTTCGAAAAATGGAAAAATACAATAATTCCGATTAAAATAATCGATGTCTCCGAAAGTACAAAGGAACGCTAACATGCATGCGGGTTAAATCGATAGCTTATGAGCTGCCCTATAATCTGTCGGCTTGACGTCCATTATTGGGACACCCAGTATATAAAAACATAAATAAAAATATAATCACACGACTACAAGTATTCTACGCCTTCAGAAATATTTAAAGCAACTTTAAACTTAATCATCACTCAATTTAAATTTTTTAAGAAACCTGAAAAGAGTAGAGTAGCTAATGCTATTAAAAGATATTGACGGCTAAAACAATCTACCGCAAGAGAAATTGAATATTCATGCTATTCTAATACCTCCGGAAACATCTGTTTCATAAAAATATAATTGAATTTTAACCAAAATTCCCAGGTTTGAATAAAGTCGTATAAAAGTGACCCTTTCAAATTTTGTTAAGATTTTGAAGTTAGGAAGTTGGATTTGGCCTTTGATAAACTTTTTATAGCATACCTGGAATCTTAAGGATTAAGATCTTTAAAATTTATATCGTTACCTCGTTAGACCCCGGCGTGCAATAGAATGTACAGTCGGCCTTATAAGTAGCTGCACAGTTTTGTACACTGTCGCTTTAACGCGTTTGACAGATTAGTGCAGCAGTTTAAACATGACGTTAAAGTGACAGAGCACTAAAGTGGTCAGCTACTTTTATCCAACCATAGGATAAAAGAGGATATTTTGTGATTTGAAAATTTATGACTTCATGGTTGAAAAATAATAATGAAATCAATATTAATAGATTATTATTATAAACTTTCAATGGCAAACAAACGTATACTACGAGTATGTAAGTACGTTGCTTTAGTTTTTTTGAAAAGTATGGTTTTTATTCTTCCATACCTCAAGAGTGCAAACGGAACCCTATTACGAAGTCTTCGCTGTCCTTCCATCCGTCCGTCTGTCCATCTGTCTGTCAGTGGGCTGTATCTTAGAAACTGTAATAGGTAGAGTTTAAATTTTATCATAGTGCAGTTACGTTCCAGAATTTCTACTGCCATTATAACAGCAAAATAAATTAACAAAATGGGGAACCATAAAACAAACTTTTTTTTGGTGCTTTTTGCTCTATCTCAAATAATTAACGTATCTCTTGAACCATATAATTATAAACCAAACTTGAACCAATTAACCATTTGTAATTAACCTATTTATGGAATCTAATTCTGAATTAAATGATTAAGTGATGAAAAACACCCCGTCAATAAAACTGTAAATTTGCCACATAAATTGATTTTAAAATACGATCAAAAACATTTTCCTTCCAAATTACCTTACGTAAACATTTCAGCAGTTCAAAGGAAAATGTTGAATTTTACACGAATAGGTAAACAAACAGAAATAAAACACTCATTTTACCTTGTTTTTGTTCTCACTTGATCTCCCCTGACATATTGTCTGAAACGTCTAATGTAATTTGAAATGTAATGAAAGCAGAAAATGTCGAATTCCTTGACATCATAGCACGGAATCGAATTAACAGATCGTAAGGGCAGCGTCCATTGGGCAAGCTAAGCGATGCTAAGACACTAAAAGAGTTAAGAACGAAAACTCGAATTATTATAAAGCATAATTAAGTAGTTTTTAAAATAAAGGTAGGTACTAATACTTTTACATGTAAGTCACGAAAATCAACCAACTAAATGTATGACTAATTTTAGGTATATTAGTATGAATGGCACTAACACATTCTTAAGATGTACTTACACTGACAATTTGATCATTTTATATCACTTCCGTAGTTTTTCTATTATCTCCTTTAATTTTTTCTTTGTTCCATCTCACGCTTCGTCTGTTGTCATTGTTTGGCTGTTTTGGAGGATGTATGTATGTATATATTATAAAGATGTATAATTATATGTATTTAGAATATATTTATTAAATTATTTACTTTATGTATTTATATTTAGTCTATTTATAAATAGTTCTAATTTCAAAATTGAAATAATTTTATTGTTTCTTGTAGTTATTTAGTTTGAGTTCTAAACGAATTAGTTTACACCGCCTGCCATGAATTTGTGTCCTCAGTTATTTCTCTTACAAGGTTGTCTGGAAGAGATCGCTATTTAGCGGTAAGACCGCCTGTTGTATACCTATGATTTAAATGTACTGTTCCATGTTCTGTTTTAATTTTTTAATTTTTGGTGTTCAATAAAGAGTATTTGTATTGTATTCTTGTATTTAATGTGGCTAAAAATCTCGGTCCCGGAAAAAAACGCTTCCCATGGGAAGTTTAACGCGGATGAAGTCTCGTGCAGCTGCTTGTATGACAATGAGTTTATTTAACCTCTATTAAAAATAAACATTGGTTTTTAAATCTTGCTTATTTTTAATCTTATTTAACCATTAATGGATCACAGCCCTTCTGCGGAGGCCAGGATAAGAGAGAAGTCGGAATTATTCAATTCCTACAGAAGCAAACAAAACTGAATTTAAAGGTTAATTGGCAGGCCGTGTGTCAACTGTCAAGTCCAACGCGATAAGAAGGCATCGTACTGTTTATTATATATTAAGTTATTTTTTAATAACCAACTTGATTCATGTAGTAAATATTTTTGGAAACCTGCCGTTTTTCCGTTTTATTTTTCAAAAATCTTTATCTACCATGAACCAAAGAAAGTTAGTAACAAAAAAGTAAAGTTTCATACAAATGTATGAGGACATTTTGGGAGACTATGTTATTTAGGCTCAGCTTCATTCACTCTACCAACCTGCATTTTTTTTTGCAAATTGAAGTCGTGAATGAAACGTACAAACTTTTTTAGAAATGCTCTGATATGATTTTGGAGAAAAAGTAAAATAAAAACATATAAAACATCTTTGTAAATACAACATAAGGCAATAAAGAATATGAATATGAAAACGCAAACCAAGTCTTGACCCGATTATTAAGCTTTTATATAGAATCTAACCTTGTTAAAATTTTAAAACTTCTTTTAATGTTTAAATTGTTTTATTCGGCATCCTCATTTAATTTACGTAATCTTTTACTTCAACAATATCGGCTTAAACATACTACATACATAACGTCACGCCTTTATTCCCAGAGTGGGGTAGGCAGAGCAACAGAATACCAACAACTCTAAACTTGTTGATAATTCTGTAACCACATTTTGCATAGTCAGGCTAAGATGTTTACCAGTGTATTAGTGACAGTTTGCAAGCCCATCGCCTAACAGTACTACATACAAGCCTTTATTCAACATACTAATTTACGAAATTAATGCTACCTTCTCTATAAGGTCCTTTTTTTAGACACGGAACAACGGCTGTGACGTCATTCCTGTCGTCGATTTTGTATAGGGTGTTTTTGCAGGGGGACTAAACTATGACTTTTAAAACTTCATATCTTATGAAAAAAAATCATGACAATTATTTCGCGTATACAGTTATTCCTCTCTTTCATAACGTTTTCGAGGGAGCGTAAGAAAAATATTAAAAAAAAAATTTCAATATGTAAATATATGCGTGTTCCCTATTGCCGCGTCAGGAGCTTTTGTTTTCTAATCAAGTTGATCAGCGTGGGCCGAACCTGTCTGATTCAGGAATTTGTAATGTTTCTTGTATTTTGGGAAAAAATAAAATTGAGGAAAATTCCCTGGTCATGTTGTACTGAAACGATTAAATAAGTGACCCGTTATATTTGCTCGTAAGTGTGCTTACCCAACCTTTTGATTTCACTGAAGACTTGGGACTACCATACATACATACATACATAACGTCACGCCTTTATTCCCAGAGTAGGGTAGGCCGAGCAACAGAATACCAACAACTCTAAACTTGTTGATAATTCCGTAACCACATGTTGCATATTCAGGCTAAGATGTTTACCAGTATATTAGTGACAGGTTGCAAGCCCATCACCTAACAGTACTACAAGCCTTTATTCCCTTAGTCGCCTCTCACGACATCCACGGGAAGACATGGAGTGGCACTATTCTAACCCGGCAACCACACGGGATTACCAATGAGCTATAAACATTCAATGAAACAGGAAAATTAATTCTTTTGATTACTTTTTCTATTATTTGCTTTATACTTGTCGATGTCTAAATTTTTTCAAAAGGCTTAGTCTTATTGGCAAAATATTGAAAAAATAACATCATTACTGGGCTTCTATTCAACTGCGTTATAACGATATCGTTTTTCGTGTTTCCGTATTGTCAACGTTTTGATAACTCTTATGTCATTTACAATAATGGCGACTGTGATATAAACGATTCTTAAACGTGTCAAACACGATATCGTTTTAACGCACCTGTGGTGCTAGACAAGTTGCATTCGACAATCGTTAGCGCTTATGTTTCGATTGATAAATGTATGGAATTGACGTAAGCCACCGAGAAAGTAACGTGACACTTACGCCAATTTCATATATTTTTCAATCGAATCATAATCGCTAGCGAGTGTCGAATACACCTTGTCTAGCACTACTGAATAGAGGCCCAGTCAAGATAATACTGTTGTTCGAGACTTGATCACGAGCTTTACAATGCTTTTAATTCAAAGATCATAGTGTTATAAACTATTGGTTGCAAAACAAATGAATAACTTATCTTCGTTGAATAAGAGTCAGTGTCGAACATATTGGTCCTTTGTCGAGTACTGGGGCCCTAGCCAAGATGCAAACGCTCCTAACGTTTTTCTGATGACATTCTCGTGCGTTTCGATAAAGCACGAGACCTTAAATGCGTTGCCAACCCTGAGGACTAAGATGGAATGCCTCTATGCTAGTAATTTGATCGGTTGTCTTATCCCCACACCGGAACACAACAATGCGAACTCTCTTGCTTGGCAGTTGGTTAATGGATGAGATGGTGGTAGCAATCCGGACGGACCCTGCACAAAGTCCTACCACCACTCATTTCAGGATTTGTTTCAGGACCATCGTGTAGGAACCCTAATAGTTCAGGGGCCCTAGCCGAGATGCAAACGCTCCTAACGTTTTTCTTTTCTATCGCTCAAAATGTATGGGATGACATTCTCGTGCGTTTCGATAAACCACGTGGTCGACTGTCATCCCATACATTCATCATCTTCATAGCATCTTCTGCCCTCCTAAGCAAAAAAGCAGTATCTCAGATTTAATGGCCAAAGCAGATTCAATCTTTTACCGTTAGTAATAAGGTTACATTTGCTACATAAGTTTTGTCTGAGATACTGCCTTTTATGTTAGCAGGGCAGTCTTACCCCCCACCCCTGCCCCTGCACCCTCTGCACCCTAGGCCCCTGGTATCGTTACCTTAATAAAATCTGCTTTATGCATACTTTTCTTAGTATAATAATATTAGAAATGCGAAAGTGTTATTTATTTCGTTTGTTCAGTTTTTTCGGTTCTACGCCTCAACCAAAACCAATCTAACTTTCATTTCAGCAATGCCTTATTAGCCCGGAGTGATGTGAGAGAGTGAGACGTTTGTTACTCAATCACATCTGAACGGCTAAACCGATCTGGATGAAATTTGGCACAAAGATAGATAGTAGTCTGGATTAGCCCATTAATTACTTCTTTTTCCGAAAAAATTAACAGTTCCCGAGTAAAGCGCGATAAATAAACTACGCAGACGGGGTCGCGTGCAAAAGCTAGTAAAATGATGTATTGTAATGTATCAGTTATCAGCTGTTTTCCTTACGCTTTGTATTATAGTTGTATCTTTGCTTCCGTAATACCGAAGAATGCGGCTAACTTCATAGTAATAGTATCAGCATTATAAATTTAATTTGGTAACAGGGCTGGGATTCTGCACGGTAATAACGATATCGTCTTTGACGTGTTTCCGTATTGTCAACGTTTTGATAACTCTTATGTCATTTACAATAATGGCGACTGTGACATAAACGATTCTAAAACACGTCAAACACGATATTGTTATAACGCAATTGAATAGAGGCCCTGATAGAGTATATAATGCTTCGACTATTAGATTGTAGCAAGCCGCCTTCTTTGATAGCTACGATAGATAGTCTATCCAAAGGCCGTTATGCCATGATAACACAGCGCATAAACTTTATATGTGCGCCAACTTCGAGCAAGCCTCTCCTTGTAATCCCAACTTATGAAATTCAATGAGCAATCCCAAATATACACGGCCCTCGCTATCGGTGTGGCATAACACCCTTCTCCATTTTCCATTACTGCTTATTATCAATCTCTGTTAAACGTAGATCAAGTACAGAAGCGATGAACAGCGACGTTAGCGATAATGTCTTATAAAGCGAGTGATATTGTTAGTGTATTAGGTAAGTAGTAAATATGTAAATTTGCTAGGATTTTGGGCTTTAGTGCTCGTATGATAGTGTAAGAGAATAACATTAAATTAAATGGTTATAGATTGACAAATAACTAGACGAAACCTTTATTGTAGCATCTGCCTGCGACTATGTCTGCGATGACCGTCCCGCAAGGACAATGTTTTTTGGAATAGTTTGCTGTGTTTATTTATCGTATTAGCTTTATCCATGTTACATTTCATTCAAATCCGTTCAGCTGATGCCACGTGAACATACTCCTCGTAATTCACACACAAACTTACACGGGATCGTCTTTATATATTAATATAAAGTTCAAAATACGTAATGGTTCATAGACATAATACATAATGTTCATAATATATAACGGTTTTATTTCTGAAACCGTAAACATTTCAGGATTTTTTAAAAGGTAACATAGAACCCATTAGGTTAGGTTAGGTTTGTTTTATATCAATCCTGAAAACCTTGTGGTTTTAGAAATAAAATCATTATGTATTGTGACCCATTATGTGTTTTGAACTTTATATATTATGAAACGCACCCCCCAAATATCAAAGACCAAACTTCATTTAAACTCCTATAAATAAAGATAAACTAAACCCAATACGACATCGGCACTCCAAACGACATCTGCCGAGGACTGTAAAGCCCTAAACCGTTCCAACACGGCCATAAAAGCCGTTCGTCAATGGATCCCTCAAAACCACGTCTTCCAAACTGCAGTAAATTCCACCACTCACTATATTCATCGGCATAAATCGGCGTAGATTTTTCCCCTTCCCGAATATATTCAAACGGGGCGGTAAGACGCATATTTCATTTTAACTGTTCGTCGATAGTCGCTGTGAAATATGGCCCGCCCGGGCTGCAGTCTCGCGAAAGTAGCTCGAATGTGGGTAGTTGACACTTCGCAATTACATTCAGAAATGGTAACTGCGATTTAAACTCGCGTACTAAGGGTTCAGGGCCATTATTCTACACGATAAAACTATATTGCTTTTGACATGTTATAAGTTGACCCCGCTATCGGAGGTGCAAATTGGTAGCTGTCAAGTTCTTAGGGATGAGTTAAAATTATTTTGAAATACTAGCTATGTCGATAATTATAGCTATGTGTTGACTCTAATTAAACTTGTTTATTTTTTAAAACAGGACTATTTAATTACAAAATGAATGTGTTAAATATTTTTCATTACTATAAGTAAAAATCTTCAATCTTTCATCATTACTAAAAAAATATCGTTATCTTCATAGCACGAACCATTCATAAATAATTTAAATTTTAAATAATCAATAAATCTCTCTTTTATGTCCACCAAAAGGGATATTGACTATCGTATTCTTAATGAACGATCAGTTTTCTTTCCAGTTTCTCTGCAGTAATCTAGTGGAGTCATGATATATTTAACAATAAACCCAATATCTTATCTATTCATTTTTAATCATGGATCCCAAAAAAACTTGTTAAATTGTAATCTAAAATTGGTATAGGTACCTACATATAAAACTAGTTGTACAGAAAAAGTAAGAATATCGATATCGACATCATAAATATTTTAACTCATCCCTAAGAACTCGACAGCTACCAATTTGCACCTCCGATAGCGGGGTCTAGTTATAAGTATTGTCAACATTGCGATAGCTCTTATTTGTACTTGACAGTAATGGCGGCCGAGTTAATAACAGTTGATATGAGTAACGCTAGTAAAATGGAGAAAAACGAAATGGATTATATGAAACGTAACATCGCGTTCTTAGCTTTTCGTAGTATTCGGCTTTCTTTGCGTTTCTAGAAAGATCCAGCAATTCAAATGTTCTAGATTGTGATGGACCCGTGGCAACCTTCAAGTGCGGAACTTAAGGAAAACTATGGCAATTATGCGAGCTCGAGTTCTTGCTTAAATTAGTAAAGTCTACTAATGAACAATAAAACTGTTTGTCAGTCCATGGTTCAATTAGATGCTAGGTACTCTATTTTCTCCAAAATCTGTCAAAGGCAGTGTTTATGCGATTTTTACCTAGTTGTACTGTTCTAAATTTTTGACGTTTCACGTGATATTCAACATAACATCCCTTGCACGTGTTCAATTATTTATTACGCGTAAAACGATGTGAAAGTGGCATTACCCATGCACGAGGGTTCTGCTCTCAACATTAATGGTCAAAACTTTTGTGACAGACTCCTTTTGACTACGCCTCGCGTTATTCTAAAGTCCGTAAACAAACTGAAGAAACAAACTTACACCAACTTACGGAAACTTTGTATTTCAGCCAAAGAGTTCGCATAGCTTAGTTAGCTTACATTATTCACAAACCAAATTACCTTCAGACGCAAAAAACGTTCTTCAGAATTTACCTTCCGCAAAATGGAGCGCTTAGTTTAAAATTCAAATTCGTAACGTCTAACACTGCGGGCGCGGCTCAGTCGATTTAAGTGCAAATACGGCCAAATGAGAGAGTCCTCCTGGCCGGACATTCGGTATGGAAATAAGGCACACTCTCCAGCGGTCGGGTAATTCTATTCATAGTGCTACAAGGACCGAATGGTCTGTACAAATAGCGAATTATTCGAGTCGTGAATAAAAGGAGCGGTGAAGTTTTTCGTTTAGTTTTTCGTATTAACATATTGCGGATAGCTTGAATTGTGTAGATGTTCAGTGTGTAATTTTGCGGTTCGTTGGGTTTGTCTGGTTATTTTTGTGAATAAGACGTCGTTTTTGCAATTTTTTAATCATGCTAGTTAGTTGGGTCGTTTTCAAAAAAAAATGTACATAGTTAAGGGCTTAATGAAAACAAAATCACGATCGCGTTCTTTGTATAACGAAAGTTAGCCATACAACCTGTATGGGTAACTTTCGTCACACAAAGGAATCAATTAAGTTTTGTTTTAATTAAAGCCCTTAACTCAGCCTAACGTAGCCTTTTTGTCGCAGTCTTAATTGTATTGTCTCAGCACATTTCTCTCACTATGCATTTCTGTCGTGTGGCTGTTTTTTTTTTCCCTGATGTGGATGTATTGACATTTATGTATGTATTTATTTATTACTATCTATTTATTCATGTAAGTCATTATAATGTATTAGTTTGTATTGATATATATTTGATTATCTATTTATTAGTTTGGTAAGCGTGTATTTATAGGTATATTGTATTTTATAGCTAGCATAGTTCCTTGTAATTGTTCGAAATTAGTCTGCACCACCTACCGTGTAAATTGTTTTAACTTGCACCTTATCCCTTCTAAGGTTGTCTGGAAGAGATCGCTAATCAGCGATAAGACCGCCTGTTGTTTACCTGGGTCTTCTAAATTGTGAAAATTCTGTGTAATGTTTTTGTTTGGTGGACAATAAAGTGTTTTGTATTGTATTGTATTGTATGTACATTTTTTTTTGAAAACGACCCAGTTGGCAGTTGCTCCCGCACTGAAATTAGCTGGATATTGTTTTTTTTTTTTATATTTAAGACTGCATTGAGGTTACCTAGATGTAAGTGGCGTTATTACTACTGACATCGAAATTAAATTGTATGTCTCATTTCATGTAAACGATAAATTATGTCTACCAATTGAAAACCAATTTGTAACATAATTTAGTCATACGCTTATCCTATAAAAATGGTATAATATAATTTAGTTGCTGATTTCAAGAAAAACATTATAGTTAATTTTGTAATTGCTCAAAAATCTTGCAACTAAATAAATAATTCACGCACTAAAATTAAACTCTTCCACTGAATACCGTAGTTTCGCCGGTTAATAACTCGTTCACACATTAGAACGAGTTGCTTAGGAGAATCACCTTGTCGTCCATTTACTGTCTAAGTGCGCGTATTTATAAATCTGCAGTGTAAGCGAACTCCCAAATTGCGGGTTACTAGTATTTATAACACATTAAAAACTTCTTCGTTTTCTAATAAATATCACCAGCCACGTTCTAAAACGAGATTTCCGTCCTTCATTAAAATACTACCCTTTTCAGCCCAAACAGATTTAATTAATTACGCCATTTCAATACCCAAATCAGTCTTTGTCTGATCCAAATTATAATGATCTGGAATCGAACCGAGTGAAGGGGCCAACAAAGCCGTCCTTTGAGGCTTAATTAACTTCCGATCAGAAATTGCCCGCCGAACAGCTGGCAATACGACGCCATTTTGGTAAGGTTCCATTTTTAATTTACGCGCGGCTCTTTCATAACGGCGACAGAGCGTTGATATTTAACGCTTGTTCGGCCCGTGGCTCCCACGCGGATAATTTATTTACGGCAAAGCCTTTGGGAACTATTAAATTTTGATGGAAATGTATTTTTATTGCTAGCTAGGTTTTTAACAGTCCTATGACATATTTTTGCTACAGAGAAAGACCAAGCTTGGTGGAAATTTTGATCTTCATTCGAGCAAGTTCACAGTAGGCCATATAATACGTATGTAGAAAAAACTTTATTGCACACTGATTGTTTTAACATAATGATTTAATTTTATTTATGTTTCTGCTTATAATTATGGTTTAGATAAATATCTTGAATAATTTAATCGCACTGAAATTGTGAAAAAAAATCATAACATTTTTTTGTCACGTTATTCATAATTGGTCTTTAGAATTTATGAGACCAAAAATATTACCTTTCAGTGCATTGGAAGTTTGTACTCGGAAAGCAAAAATATTGTTTTAGAGTCATCCCACAATAACTCTGCAATGAGGTGACAACAGTAGAAATCTCAAGTTTATTTATGGCAATACTGGTTTTTGATCACACAACACGTTTTAATACTTACAAGTATAGCTTAATTATTATGTATTTCCTGACCATCCTAACTATCTATGGATCCTTACTTCTATGAGTACACTAATTATAAAGAGAAATAATTAGTATTTTTGAATGTCTTTATAGAATAAAAAAGATGAATATAAAATAACTCAGAAATTAGTAACAAAATATAAAGTATTTATTGGGGACTTACTCGTACTGTTTAGAATTTCATGTAAACATTGTTATATTTGCATACGGACGGACTCCATTTCTTCTTTTACATTTTGAAAATGAGTTATCATCTCGAAAATAAGTTCTCGAACTCAGCTTTTAATAGATTTACCTATTTTGTAAATAGGAATCGTTAAAAAAACCTCATCAAAATTTCCACGTAATACCAATATGTCATGTTTGAGTGACATGAAAGAACACAGATTATAAGGGTGGAATCACAACTATCAGCACCGATTCGTATTTTGTCTATAGAAAATAACTACTTTGTATAAAGATGCGTATATTCTTTCGCATGCGTACGCAACTTCATACAAAGTAGCTACTTTCTATACACAAAATGCGAATCGGTGATGGTAAATGTGATTCCACCCTAAGGGTAATTTATGGGATGCCGTTTAATATCTTGAGCAAAGATATTGTGGGATGACTCTATAAGTAACATTATAAATGGCTGGTGACACGAGACTGCTGGCCAGGTTACAGTCGATATCGCTTCGGTTACCACATATTCAATGTTAAGCCCTCGCAAAGTCACACCAAATAGTTTTTTTTTTATCCGATTCAACCAATCAGGGATTTATTTTTCAAGCTTTTTATTAACTTGTTTTTTAAGTTAAGGAGAAGGCACACGAGCACTCAGGCCACCTGATGGTAAGTGGAATCTGAGACCCATAGACAATTGAATACACAAGACTATAATCCTAAGACCTCAAATGCGTTGCCAACCCTGAGGACTAAGATGGAATGCCTCTATGCTAGTAATTTCACCGGTTGTCTTATCCCCACACCGGAACACAACAATGCAAACACTGTTGCTTGGCAGGTGGTTAATGGATAAGATGGTGGTAGCGATCCGGACGGACCCTGCACAGGATCCTACCATCACTAAACTTAACTAACAAAAACTAACTTAATTTGTATGTTCGGGTCAAATATTGCAAGGAAGATTCGGACCACTTCTTGGGGACCGATTGAGCTGAAATTTGTTATACACAGTACAATAATATGGCATCATCGAACTGGTGAGTGGTGACAGGATCTGCGCTATACCTAGTTAAGGTAGGCCCACCGTCAAAGCTTTGCAAAAAAGTAGTCAGCATGAAAAGCTCGTCCCAAACATGTTTTTTTTGACAGAAACTTTTACTCGTTAATTAATATGGCTTTTGCAAGATATCATAAGCACTGCGATAACATTTCAAAACCAATGTGGTTTTAACGAGTAGAATTGCGCCTCAAAAGTAAAGCATCATCTTAATACATTTTTTCATTTTTTTTATTATTATTATTATTATTATTATAAATATATTCAAGAACTTTTAATAAATTCAAATACGGCTTTAAAGGCGTTCTGTCGTCTGAAATTGGAGTTATTAACTTTTCAGTAGAGTTAATATTAATAAACCTTTATCTATATATAAATATAAAGCGCATAAAGTAATGTAAAATCCCGTCCGGAAACGGAAACGGGGGCGTTATAATGGTAATTCGCGGATACTCAGCGCTGATTGGTGGACTGGCAACGTCCGGCGTTTAACGATTGGCCGTTAATTAATAATGTTTGATTTAAACGCTCTTTGCGCATGTTATTTTGGCAAAATTTACTTTGTATTTAATTTTGGTTTTTGATGCATTGAAGGTGAATAAAGGTGAATAAGGTTAGTGGTGGTAGGACCCTGTGCAGGGTCCGTCCGGATCGCTACCACCATCTTATCCATTAACCATCCGCCAAGCAACAGTATTCGCATTGTTGTGTTCCGGTGTGGGGATAAGACAACCGGTGAAATTACTAGCATAGAGGCATTCCATCTTAGTCCTCAGGGTTGACAGCGCATTTGAGGTCTCAGGATTATAATCTTGAGAATTCAAATGTCTATGGGTCTCAGATTTCACTTACCATCAGGTGGCCTGAGTGCTCGTGTGCCTTCTCATTAACATAAAAAAAAAGCCTGGTACGTCACGCCTACGACATGGAATTGATAAATTAACTCAATACTTAGGCTACCTTTCATCCTGAGTGCACTGACGTAATAAATTAAATATCATTCTCAGCTGTTTATTTTTACTCAATTACAACACACACACATGCAAACGTAAAGTATTGCCTTGCGCGGCAACGTGAAAGCATTCGATCGTGTACATCCGTCTCCATCTTGCTATAGGATTATCACTTCAAAATAGCGTCGGCAAAAGGCTGAGAAATTGCATTCTACCAGTTCATTGCTTTCAATCACTGACTGGCTTAGTTTCCTTATAGAAAAGCAGATATTTTATGCAAGAGGTTGAGGAAGAGATCAAAATATATCGATGTCGATAAGAAAATAATAAAAATACCATCGATTATGATTATTAGTGCAGTTAGTCAAGCTGGCTACTGTTCTACGTGAATAAAGCCGCGGGCAAAAGCTACGCTGAAAAGGTATTAAATAAAATAACTCTGCCAGTTTAAAATTAGTTTCATTTTATGTGTTTTATTGTGTTTTTTTTTAATATGAAAAATGACAAGTTAGTGTTTTTGTTTGTCTGTTAATAACGCTTTGTCTTAATGACATAAGCTGATTAAAATGCAATTTTTAATATGAACAAAAACATTGATTGGTGAGAAAAGACGTAGGATACTTTTTAGTCCAGAAAATTTATGATTTCTTCGGAAATAACTAATGAAAAGTGAGTTGCGAACGAAGTTTTAGCAAAATCTGGATAGAAAATACTATTATTAAACAAATGCAACTTTTCTAGCAAATAGAAAATATTTTTAAAAAATTACTAAAAAATACTAGCATAGAGGCATTCCATCTTAGTCCTCAGGGTCGGCAACGCATTTGAGGTCTTAGGATTATAGTCTTGTGAATTCAAATGTCTATGGGTCTCAGATTCCACTTACCATCAGGTGGCTTGAGAGCTAGTGTACCTTCTCTTTAACATAAAAAAAATATGTTTCATTAATTACCTAACGTGAAAAACCTCTTTAGTTGATTGTCTTATTAATACAACTCAGTTTTCAATCCGTCGACGATTTATTTACCGGTAAGCTCGAGTTTCCCCGTCACACCATTATTAACAGTTAGTGCGATTTGTTATAACCTCCAACAAAAAAATAGGAATGTTGTAAGTTTGACGTGTGTATTATGAGTGAGTTTGTGTATCGGTGTGTCCGTCTATAACATTGTAGCTCCCAAACAGATGCACCTAATTGGACGCCGTATCGTTTAAATCAAAGCTTATTCAAGGGTTAATAAAAATCCGTACCGTGTGGTTGCCGGGTTAGAATAGTGCCACTCCATGTCTTCCCGTGGATGTCGTAAGACGCGACTAAGGGAATAAAGGCTTGTAGTACTGTTAGGCGATGGGCTTGCAACCTGTCACTAACACACTGGGAAACATCTTGGCCTGATTAAGCAAAATGTTGGTTACAGAACTATCAAGAAGTCTTTTTAGATTTATTGATATTTCTGTAGCTCTGCCTACTCCACTTTGGGAATGAAGGCGTGGTGTTATGTATGTATGTAATAAAAATCGGTTAAGCCATTTACGAGATTATAACCTCTAAAGGAAGGGGTTGCCATTATTGGAGGCTTTTTATATACAACGTGTTATTTTTATACGGACATATGTTTTATCCAGACGTAGCTGAGCGTTTTCAAAATAAACTGACAAAGTTAATGGTTCTTTACTTTACCTTACTACGCACTTTATTTAGAAAAGGCTCAATTAAAGTTCTTATAAATCTTGTGAGAAAGATATTTTAAAAGTAACGAAGATATTTTATTGCAGCGTAGTTATTTTTTAAAGTTTTTATTAGGAGCAATGTAACGCGTGCAACTTCGTATTACAAAATGAATTTACGAAGTGTGAGAGCGTCCAGTCCGTAATTCATAACATGATGGTTACGTAGATGCTTTAATTTTACTAGCGCAATGTGGAATACATTGCTAGCTAAATTTATAAGTAAGTGAGAAAAAATAAACTGCAACTTATGTTGCTGTTACACGAGTTTTTACGTTAAAAATAGGGTGTATATTAACTTGAGGATATAATATCAAACCTACAAGGCACTCTATAGTTAATTCAATAAGGTTGCAATTACAATGTGACTATAATATTGAACAGATGAGAATAATTTGGGCGATGCTGCTCGAATAAAGCGGTAGGTACCTTAATCAGCTTACGTGCATACAGAGGCGAAAGGCAACTTTAATTTGCTAGTTAATACTTAAAAACCTAAAAGAATATAAAGTTGGTTGAAAGAATAACACCTTAAGTACAAGAGGGCGTATCATCCCACCTTGCCAGGGACCGGAACCGCTTAGCATTAAAGGGGTTTTCGATAGGGTATTTGATAGACTTGTTTTTACAAACCCCAAGGATGAGCTAAGCCTATCGTTGACATAGCCCAATGAAAGGGCAACCAAGCGATACAATTAATTCGACTAAGCGCTAACCCATTCCCAATACCCTATCATCTGTTACCCTTTTTAAACTTAATCGAACGGTTTTAAACTTTTTTAATCTCTATGCGCAAGTGTTTCGACTTATTATTGCACTACCTAACAATTGAATGGGTAGCGGCGCCAGGTGAGTAGCGCATGCGAGACGGCGAGGTGAGCCAGCCGAAATGTGCCGAAGGCGGCCGAGGCTTTGTCATAGAGTCGCACTGTTCGCTACGTCAAACAATAGTAAACCTAATTATCGTTCGCACAAAATGTACATTGTTTTGTTTAGGATTTGCTTTGAACTTGTTTTTTTTTTAAGGCTGTAGGTTTAACTGACTTTGGTGGATTTTGGCGTAAAGTGTTTGTTTGTTTACTTTCAGAAATGAGTGATCAGGGTCGATTAAATAAATTGTATACTACCTACGTAGTTAGCTAAGTTTTTAGTTCCATCTGAAATATTTGATATTTTTTAAATAAAATCGTCAGTTAAAAAGTTTCGCTGACGAATTTTCAAAGAAAACAAAATGGAAAGCTTGCTTTGCGCTGGCAAATTACGATGGTATAGGTAGGCGCAATTAATATGGCGCGCGGATTATGCAATAATAGACTCTCTATCAACGGTGTAAGCGCTTCCATGCGCGCATTATTAATTGTGTCGTGCTATAACACGGTTAATATCTTTATATATATAAAAATTGAGGTGTGTGTCCCTATATTTCACTTTGTAGCCAAAACTACATATCGCAGACGCATAGTGTTTGTATGTGGCAATAGGTACAAGGCTCCCATTGTGCACTATGGTGGTTGCAAGTCAATAACTATAAGGGTGTGAAAAATACGGGGGTTGAAAAAAGTTAACTTCAAAAATGTGAGACTATCATTGATCTATAATGATCTGGATGGTTCTAGAAAATTTCTAGAATTATCTGGAAAGTTCTCAAATATATCCCTAGATTCTGATTAAAGAGAATGTTCTAGAAAATTCTAAAATGATCTAGGAAATTCTTGAATAATCTAAAATATCCCAGAATAATTTGGAAATCCCTAAAATATATTCCAAGGCTCTAATTAATCGAGCATTTTTTAAATGTTCGACAAAATTCTGGAATGATCTAGAAATCTCTAGATTGATCTAGAATGAATTAGATAGCTCTAAAATTGATATCACGGTTCTGACCAATTTAGAATGTTCTAGAAAATTCTCAAATGATCTAGAAAGCTCCAAAACGTATCTCAACATTCTGATAAATTAATAAATTATTATATCTTGCAAACTACGCAACAGATTTTGATGCGGTTTTTTTTAATAGATACTTAGAGTGATTCAAGAGGAAGGTAAAAAAATAATAAAGGAAGGTAATATTCCCTCGAGAACCGCGTAAACGAGCTCCACGCGGACGAAGTCGCGGGCAACAGCTAGTTGATAAATATTAAATATTTGTAAAATGAGAAGTAGCTTTTTAGGGTTCCGTAATCAAACTAGGAACCCTTATAGTTTCGCCATGTCCGTCCGTCCGTCCGTCCGTCCGCAGCCTAGCTCAGAGACTCTTTATACTAGAAAGCTGTAATTTGGCATGAATATACATATTAGTCACGCCATCAAAGTGGTAAAATAAAATCTTGAAAAACATTTTTTTTTAGTGTACCGTCGTCTACCCCATAGTGTGGAGTGTCGTTGGATAGGTCTTTCAAAAATATTGCGGGTTTGTAAAAACAATTTTTCGATGAAGGGATCCGTTTATGAAATATTCAGCTTTAAAGCGCTAATTTTTGTAGAGTCAAGTGTTAACCATTATTTAGCCATTGTTCTTTTCGAGACTGTTGAGGAAATCAAAATGATTTACATACATTTTGTACGCTGTAAATCACTATTTACCTATTGTTATATTATACGAGTAGGTATAGGGTTAATTAAACCATCACTGCGATCTAAATAATTTACTTACATGTTTTTAAAGTGTAAGCAAGCCATTATTTACAAATTGTTCCATATATAAGGTCGATTATTTAATGAGACTGGTTTATAGTTACATATTTTTAGTGTAATTATGTACTAATTGTTCAATATAACGTCAATTGTTTAATGAGATTGTTGATGATCAAAATGATTTATTTATTTTTCATATTTTTACAGTTTACCTATTGTTATATATAAGGTTAATTATTAAATGAAACTAGCTGTGATCAAAATTATATTGTAATGTAGAAGGTTAATTATTTAATGAAACTATTGTTGAGATCAAAATTATTTAGTTTGGTACTTATTTACTTATATATTTATACAGTGTAAATCATTATTTACTTAAGTACAATTTCTTAAAGTGCATCCATTCAGCAGTCCATTATTAAACCAATGTTTTAAAAAAAACCGGGCAAGAGCATGTCGGACCATGCTCAGGTAGGGTTCCGACGCCGCTTATACTACAAACACCAAAAACTATCTCTAAAAACAACAAGTATGAACTATTTTACTATTTAAAGTTATTTGGTGCCGTCTTAGCTAATTTTCGTAGGTATAATAAACACTTTAGCCGCCTGTATCTCAAGAACCAATCATGTCTATTTAGTGGTGATAGTTTTCCTTAAAAATTCGTTATATGCGTTTCCATGTTAAAAATATTTTCAAATCACACAAAATGTATTATTTAAAAGTCAACCAGAACTCGCGTACACTTATAATAATTAAATAGCTTGCACTTTTTGCAGTAGGTACTTGCACAAGCAGCCATCCGTCACGCAGCCAAACGTCTTTATTATTCCGGCGGGAACATGAACTAAGAATTATTAAACAACATTTTCATCTCAATCCCGTGTCGACCCGACACGAACTTAAATAAAGTAGGCAAGTAACGTCAGGCTAGACAGAAATCGCCCAAATGCGCAAAAAAGAGAGAGGCGATCAATGGGGTAAAACCCAGTTAATGCTAAGCGCTTCAATATTAAACTACCGAAACCCTAATGAAATTGGTAAGCTCTATGGAAGTGGTTAACTAGTTCAAAGGGGTTCCCCTAACGTTAAGGTAACACAATCATAGGGTAACCACATCGATTGGGTAGCCAAATGATAGGCTTACCCTATCGATAGGGTTAATCAAATGAAGGGGTTTTCCGGTCCCTGCACCTTGCAATGCCGCGCGCAAATCACTTAGGCGCATACCCAACAGTGTTTCTGAGAACATTACTTAATCTCGATCCCTGACTCGGCGGTTTATGTTTGCCTCGACGCGTGATATTAATACACAGTAGAGAGTGCACTTTTCACCGAAAAACCTTTACCGAACTGTTTTACGCAACTTTTTTTTTATGTTAATGGGAAGGCACACGAACGCTCAGGCCACCTGATGGTAAGTGGAATCTGAGACCCATAGCCATTTGATTTCTCAAGACTATAATCGTAAGACCTCAAATGCGTTGCCAACCCTGAGGACTAAGATGGAATGCCTTTATGCTAGTAGTTTTACTGGTTGTCTTATCCCCACACCGGAACACAACAATGCGAACTCTCTTGCTTGGCAGTTGGTTAATGGATGAGATGGTGGTGGCGATCTGGACGGACTCTGCACAAGGTCCTACCACTACTCATTTCAGGATTTATTTCAGGACCATCGTGTAGGAACCCTTATAGTTCAGGGGCCCTAGCCGAGATGCAAACGCTCCTAACGTTTTTCTTTTCTATCGCTCAAAATGTATGGGATGACATTCTCCTGCGTTTCGATAAACCACGTGGTCGACTGTCATCCCATACATTTTGAGCGATAGAAAAAAAACCTTAGGAGCGTTTGCATCTTGGCTAGGGCTCCTGGTCTGTTTATGTCTACAAGGACTGGTCCTTCAGTTAATTATTCTATTTATCGCGTTTGACGTTGAGACCTCATTGTGGGGTGTCTGTCATTTCATCGAAAGATCTTTCATCGAATGTAACGTTTCATTGAATTTCATTTCGTCGAACGCTATTTTCTGCTGAAACCATGATGCTTTCAGGGCAGAAATACATTCGATAAAGTGAAATTCGGTGAAGTGATGAGTTGCCCTCGTCCTGTTGTTCTCCTATAGTCATTATTTTTAGTTTAACATTATTAACCTTACATTTACGCATATTTTCTTTGTGCTAGTTTTAATATTTTTTGTTTAACAAACAGAGTTACTTTCACATTTATAATATTGGTATTATAGGATTGAATTTCATACCTTTTAAATTAAGTGTGATTTGTTGTTACGTGACCAAGAAAACTCGTAAAACGGCAAGTGCTGTAAATAGTTTAATTTATTGACTTAGCACAACTTCATGGGCAAATTTTCTTGTGTTTGTCTTTCTGATTAGGTCTAAGTAAGAGAGGATGCGGGCGACCTACTAAGGCTACTTCTGGATCTTTTTCCTATGTATACGGTCTTTAATAATACTTTCGTCAACCAATTGAAAGGCCAAATGCTGCTACGCCCAAACAAAATCAAAAGGGATGGCTTTATGTGATTCCGCGCTACGCCTTGATTTCAGCGTCAACTTCTAACAATTCCTGGTTACTTTAATACACAATACTTAGTAGTTTACAGTCTCAAGTCTAACCTAACGGAACCTACGTACAAGAGGACTGTGAAGCAAAAATTCCCACACGAAATGCGATAACGAAAGGTTTTAATATGTTGTACATATTATAAAAATTATGTCTGTATGTTTTCCTTTCCATGAACATTTTTATCGGAAAGAAAAAAAAACAAAAGCGGAAACCTACAGACCTCGTTTGTCAAAATATCTACAACATATTCAAAAATCGTGGAAATTAGATAAGATTTAGGGGGTGAGAAACGTTATCGCCCGGAGCTAAATTTGTATGAATTATTTTTGGCTGCTACTTAATTTAAGCATCGCTTCACAATCCTCTTGATGAATGTTTAAAATATCCTGGAAACATGGTTTCAGCAGAAAATAGCATTCGATGAAATAAAATTCGATGAGTCAAGATGATACACTCGATGAAGTTATATTCGATAAAATTATAGGTAACCGTCAGGATTCATTTCCTATCTCCCTAATGTAGATTATTTTAACTCTATAATTAAATAAACAAAACAAGGCGCACTACAACTCCACATCGATATTCCGAGTCACATCATCCATTAAAAAACGTTTCACAGCATTTATTATTTGCCCAAAAATTCTCCAACTCTGGGCAAACATTAATTACGACTGGACGCCTTGGGATTAAGCACTTAGAGTTTATTGGCTTTAAATTTACGAGTCCAATTAGGCCTCTAAAGTTCGCGCGTCGAGTTACTGAACTCTTGATGCTTTGTCTTTTGTTTTTTAGACACCTGAGAGACCATCTGGTATAATTTAAGGGTCATTACGGACACTAGAGCTTCTTCAGCTGTGTAAAACCATATCGCCTTTGACTCGTGACCGTATTGTGTTTAACTCGGCGGCCATTACTGTAGGTAAATTAGAGCTTTCGTAACGTTATCAATAGGAGAACAACCCTACACTTACAATGACAGGTGATAGATGACATTTCAGCGTACATAGCGCAGCTTATACAAAACCTAGTAATGTATCGTAAATTGTATGTAGCGTGTTTCAATGTAGGTATACCAAATTTAATGTTAATAGATTGTTAAAAGAATAAAGAGTGTTTAACTGTTATGAATATGACCGATATTCTATTTGTGTTGTTATATTTACTATGGTTTTATTTTATTTATGGGTTGTACTTAGGAATAAGTATATTTGTGTACAAAGTGTAATACTTAAATGTATTACTTAAATAAATAAATAAATTTTCAACTGTCATTGTCAACATGGTGAAATAGGAGGCCTGGTCTTGGTCTAAAGGATTACGATTCTACCTAAATAGAGGCCCAGAGGCTCTTAGAGGGTACATGGGCTCTATTTTAACGCCCTAAATACTTTTGAAATAAATAAATAATCACAGGACAATATCACACAAATTGACCTAGTCCCAAACTAAGCTCTAGGCTTGTACTATGGGTACTAGACAACGATAAACTTACTTATATAGAGGAATATATACTTAAATACATAGAAAACATCCAAGACTCAGGAACAAACACTCGTGCTCATCACACAAATATCTGCCCTTACCGGAATTTGAACCCAAGACCTCTAGCTTCGAAGTCAGGGTCACTACCAACTAAGCTAGCGTGTCGTAAATGTTATTACTGTCAAGTATCTAAATAAGAGCTATTTATAGTAACGTTGATCATACGATGACATGTTAAAAGCAATATTGCTTTACCGAGTAGAACAGAAGCCATGTACTTTGAGTAATCAATGTTTTTATCAGATTTGTAAATTTGTCACCGTCCAAAAAACGCCTTGGTTTTCCATTACTTTTTACTTTTTTATGTTAAGGAGAAGGCAAACGAGCACTCAGGCCACCTGATGGTAAGTGGAATCTGAGACCCATAGACATTTGAATTCTCAAGACTATAATCGTAAGACCTTAAACGCGTTGCCAACCCTGAGGACTAAGATGGGATGCCTCTATGCTAGTAATTTCACCGGTTGTCTCATCCCCACACCGGAACACAACAATGCGAACACTGTTGCTTGGCGGGTAGTTAATGGAAAAGATGGTGGTAGCGATCCGGACGGACCCTGCACAGAGTCTTACCACCACTAAATTGAAATGGAATATTTCAAACTCTTTTTTTGGGTTTCTATGTCATTCATCTTATCTTACCTTGTACCAACTAACTTGTATTAGACCTCTCGTACGCACTCAGCTGCTCGGTTCTGCAGGTTTCCTGACGATATTTTCCGCTACCGCCAGAGAATCAGAAATAAACTTAAAGGTAAATTTGACTATTCATACCATTCAAAAATATTAAGTATCGTTTTGGTTATCATTTATTTATTACTCCAAAATCGATTATTTACAGATAAACCAAAAAGACTCGGATATTTTTTTACTTAAATTTAGAATTTAATTTGATTTGAACGAACTGCGCGGACGTGGGGACGACACAAAACGCCGATTGCTGAATCTCCGCGGCTGGTGGAGAGGACTTAACGTTTTTGCCCTGGATTGGTATCTAATTCGAGCGATTACTCAGCGTTCCTTTGTAACTACTCGTCCTTGGCATAATTTTCTTTCAGTGTTGTAACTTAGGATTAAAAGGATACTAACCTTTTTAGAGGTGGTTCTAGAAAGACTAGCAGGCCATTTTCTTTTTTGATTTCGTTCTGATACACCCGTAGTACTTTTTTGTTTATTGAATTGAAGTAATCTTTATGATAAAGGCTAATTCTCCGCTCAAAAGTAAACTATACTGTCGTAACAGTAAAAATCTGGTCGCTAGCAAAAAAGGCAGTAAAAAAGGTTACAACCATTAACTTTGTACTTGAAGTGCCAGATAAATAGAAAAAATAAAGTGCCAGCGCTTCGAAAAAGATCATTATTACTCAAAAAAACTTAGTTGATTTAACAATGAAAGCAAGGAAGTAACATCACGAGAAAACACAATTTTAAAACAAGATATAACTAAGGTACGGACAGAAAGAACTAGAATTCTACAAAAGAACTCTTTTTCCGGTGACAGAATAGTTGTAATAATTATCAATCGCAAACAACACAATCAAATATACAGTTGTTAATAAATCCCCACTAATAACCATTAATGCAAAATACGCTAACAATTTAAAGTTTAATCCTCACCCGACCGAACCGAACCGGCCCGAGAATTAACACATAACTTCGTATCGAGTCCCAAAAGTACGAAAAAGCTATGCAAATTAAACAATAAATCATTTCGATGTACAGCGTGATTCAATGGCTCGCAACGTCGCTAGCATAAGAACGTTAATTTATTTGAGAGCCGGGCGGAAATTCACTTTTTCGGAGACTGTTGAGGGCTCGAGCATTTTCAGCGCAGCAGCATTACTAAATTAAATGTATTGAATTAACCCGTGTGATTACCGGGGTAGAATAGTGCCACTCCATGTCTTCCCGTGGATGTCGTAAGAGGCGACTAAGGGAATAAAGGCTTGTAGTACTGTTAGGCGATGGGCTTGCAACCTGTCACTAATACTAGTAAACTTCTTGGCCTGACTATGCAACATGTGGCTGCAGAATTATTATAGAATTTTAGTGGTGGTAGGACCTCGGATCGCTACCACCATCTTATCCATTAACCACCCGCCAAGCAACAGTGTTCGCATTGTTGTGTTCCGGTGTGGGGATAAGACTACCGGTGAAATTACTAGCATAGAGGCATTCCATCTTAGTCCTCAGGGTTGGCAGCGCATTTGAGGTCTTAGGATTATAGCTTTGAGAATTCAAATGTCTATGGGTCTCAGATTCCACTTACCATCAGGTGGCCTAAGCGCTCGTGTGCCATCTCCATACCATAAAAAAACAGGTCTTTTTTAGAGTTGTTGGTATTTCAGTAGCTCTGCCTACCCCACTCCGGGAATGAAGACGTGATGTTATGTACATATGTGTATGCATTGAATTCTGGTTGTTTGGTCTTTTATGTTTCTTTTGCGAGTCACCGGTGCGAACGCACCGTCATTTTTTCTGCGTCTGTGACGTGTCGCTGCGTTTTTATGACGTTTCAAACATTTTCCGCTCTGTCATCACGTCACAGACGCGGCAGCAATGATGACACACTACACTAGTCCCAAACTAAGCTTTAGACTTGTAAAAAAGGTAGCAAATACATACATATCACGCCTTTATTCCCAGAGCTGGGTAGGTAGAGCTATAGAAATACCAACCACTCTCTAAGAAGACTTGTAATATTTTTTAACCACATCTTGCATAATCAGGCCAAGAAGTTTACAAGCCCATCGCCTAACAGTACTACAAGCCTTTTAATAGGTTCTTTAAAAGGTACTTTTGGGTCGGATATTATAATTTAAAAAATCCATTGAATGTAAATAAAAATAGAGCTATTCAACTGTTTTAGTTCCTAGTGAGCTAGTCAATATATCCACGTGCCTACAGTCGTCGTGATTTAGCACATAATATTTAAATCGTGTCCGTCTGTCTAGACGTACGTTTTACGCGCGCACCTCAGGGACTGCGCGGTAATTTTGTTTCCTTCCTTTGACACTGCCTGTGAAAATTGACGACCACAAACGCTGCGAGGTATGTAGCCGTTACCGGTAACACATTGCTTTCGATTCGTCGATGGACTGTCCAGTGACGGCCTTAAATAAGTTGATGGTTCTGGCTAATTAAGTACTTTTTTAATACAAGCACCATTGCGTAGCTGTGCTGTACTCCGTGTGGAAGTTCGACGTACGGTGAAATAACTAGTGTAGAACTGCCTCTAGCATTCCATTTTTGTCCTCATGCTTTTGTATGTATGTATGTACACATACATATAAATGATTATTTTTGGTGGTCACAGGTCTAACCTAACCTACGTAACTCATGCTTAAGATAATCTGAATACATCCTATGAAATGATTTTCTATAAAAAAGGGGACACTAATAAACATAGACACAAAAGGTATGTATAAAGGCGACCTTAACCCTTTAAGTGGTCTCTTCCAGATTAACCTTTGAGCTATAAATATACCTTATAGCAATATAATGAAAATTTATAGTTTGAAGATTTTTTATTTCTATGGACCTCAGTCCCAGGGCCCGTATTATGGTCGCCTTTATCGCAATAGATAAAGCATCCGTCACTCCCGCACTTACTTACTGGAAAGAAAGTGACAGAAAATATATATCATTGACGACCGTAATAAGCCCGCAGGTGGAATTATGTGCTCGTCTGCCTTCTCGTTTTAAAAAATAAAATAAAAATCCTTATAAACTCATTTTATATTTTACAGCAAGATGAGTGGGATTCGAACAGTATCCTTCGGCACGGAAAACCGGTCGTATGGATAACCGATCACTTACCAAATATGGTTTTTATTAAAGCTAAGTCTGTTTTACCGCGACAGGTAGGGTAACAGCTTTCTACAGCTAACTTGTGCAGGGCTGGGATTCTATACGATAGTAACGATATCGTATTTTACGTGTTTCCGTATTGTCAACGTTTTGATAACTCTTATGTCATTTACAATAATGGCGACCGAGTCATAAACGAGTTCTAAAACAAGTCAAACGCGACATAAGTCAAACGAGAGGCCCTGGTTCTTTTTTGCAGAGGTTTAAAATTATCATTTTATTTGTAGCTCAGTTAAAGCCTCAACTTTTAATTGTATTTAACTTTATAGATTTTTTTTAACATATTAAAGTTAGTAAATTAAATAAAAGCAATAGTTAAAAAAAAATTTAGTTGTGCAAAAATATTTTTTAGGAACCACTACATAACAAATGACAAGCACAAAGTCAGTATGGAAAGTACGTCGCCTCAGACAGCTACCTACATCAGAACCGCAACCACGCCGCGTAGTCACGTCCCTGCAAATTGTGACTCGCTGCGACCACCCGACCTCCCAACCACCCGACCGCCCTGCCAGACCCAACCGCTGGGACCTTCTATAAGGCACGAATTTTATATTTCGTGGCAAAATGTTTCAAGTTGGACTTTACGTTCAACATTGTTGCGCGCTGGAATCGCCAACGAGTTCTGTTTGTATTCAACTTGTTTAATCCTGTTTTTGATAGGTACGATTCGGGGATTTAGGGTGTGTTCTAACTAAAAGAATATTGAGAGTACTCTACATATTATAGAAATTTTGAAAAAAAAAACGCTTTTTACGGACTGGGAAAAGGAACGCATTAAACGTTATTATCTTTAATACGAAAAGAACAAAACTACGACAAAACGTTGAATATAACTAGCAACAGCAAAATAAAATATTACTTACAATCACGAGTATTATCAGTTTTTATTATATACCCGTGTGGTTGCCGGGTTGGTATAGTGCTACTCCATGTCTTCCCGTGGATGTCGTAAGAGGCGACTAAGGGAATAAAGGCTTGTAGTACTGTTAGGCGAAGGGCTTGCAACCTGTCACTAAGGCCCGTATTAATAAACTGATCTCGGTTCAACGCCCGTCTCAATATACGTCAAAAGTGACAGTTTTCTATGGTTTGACGTTTACTTTGACGTATCTTGAGATGGGCATTTAAACTGAGACGAGTTTATTAATACGGCCCTAAGACACTAGTATACTTCTTGGCCTGATTGTGCAAAATGTGGTTACAAAATTATAAACAAGTCTTTTTAGAGTTGTTGGTATTTCTGTAGCTCTGCCTACCCCACTCTGGGAATGAAGGCGTGATGTTGTGTATGTCTGTAATTTACTTAAAATAAGACCCGTGCCATCCTAATAACAGTTTATATACAGGGTGGTCCATGTAGATAGGTCAGTATGGGCGTCTGGAAGTATAAGAAATACAAAGCTCTGTTCTAAGGAACCATGTCATCAAATTTAATGACAAAAAAAACTGCATTCATAGATTTAGAAAAACTAGTTCTCAGGTCGGGACTCGAAGTTTTGAAAAATAAAACGCTTACTATGAAACATGATAATCTAAAATGCATTGTTTTTTCATGAACTTTAATTTAATTCACTAACTTAACTATACTTCCCGAATGGCATTAAAAGTGTGCAAGCAGAATAGAGACAATTTTACGCAACTAAACGAGTTCAATGTTGTATTGAAAAAATGGATGTAATAGTAAACATCTTGGCCTGATTGTTCAAAATGTGGTAACGCAATTATCAGGAAGTCTTTTTAGAGTCGTTGGTATTTCTGTGGATCTACCTACCTCACTCTGGGAAAGAAGACGTGATGTTATTTAATGTATGTTTGATCCTGCCTTCGAAGCTAGGGGCCCTGGGTTCAAATCCCGGTAAGGGCAGATATTTGTGTGATGAGCACGAGTATTTGTTCTGGAGTCTTGGATGTTTTCTATGTATTTAAGTATATATTTCTCTATATGTTCATCGTTGTCTAGTACCCATAGTACAAGCCTAGAACTTAGTTTGAGTTAAGGTAAATTTGTGGATGAGATTGTCTCCTGATATTTATGTTTTTTTAATGATTCGAATTTGTTCTTAATTAATTATATTTTTTGACAGGAAAAACTTTATCAAGCTTCCTGATGCTTCTTTCTTGCTTCCTGATTGGATTTTGATACCTATCCTATAAAGTCCTAAAAGGTGGCATTAACACGTTTTGCTCCAAAATATCCAGTTATTTATAGTTTTATTTGAAGTAATAATTTAAACAACGCGAGTACAACCCTGGCGACAGAAGATGGTAATATTGTGTAGGGAATAAGACCGGTTCAAATAATAAAGACATATCTGTATCCTGACACTTTACATTTTAAACCTACTGACTAAGAGGATAGGGTTGATAATTCTATGGACATTCAATGTAGTTCTAACTTTTTTGTATGTAATAGGCTTGCGGTTACGGACACAAAGAAAGATAATAGTATTTAATTGTACACAAACAATGGCCTTTGTGTAGAAGATCGGCTCGCTAGAAATAATAAAGACTATACCACAAATGCGATAACTGCTTTTATCCACCATTCAATACTAATAAATACTCAGTGAAAAGTGGATTGAAGAAAATTTTAAGTAAGTCGCATAAGAACATCGTCACCATAAACATTTAGATCTAAGCTCTTGGTAGAGTGACCGCTAATTCATCTTTACACTGAACCAATTCTACGACTTTTTTATGGGAAAATATTATTCACAGCGAACATTTTGAATCAAAACAAATGCATACTAACAACAAAAGGTACCCAACTGTCGGGTTCTGATTTGATTTATTTTGATATGTTTGAGAGTAGTCTAATAATGGAGAAGAGAAGAAGAGAAGAGAAAGAAGTTAGAGAGTTTAGTCACTTTTCAGTACTTTGGAGGCTACATAAAATACGAGTCCGTTATTTTAGACTACACTCTAACATCATCACTACATAGTATAAAACAAAGTCACTTTTTCTGTCCCTATATCCCTATGTATGCTTAAATCTTTAAAACTACGCAACGGATTTTGATGCGGTTTTTTTTAATAGATAGAGTGATTGAAGAGGAAGGTTTCTATGTATAATACTTTAATCCGGAGCGAAGCGAGAGCGGGTCGCTAGTAACAAAATAAATCACATCGAAGCCGGACAGTTGGGTACCTTTCCTTATTAGATGAAGTAACTCCGTACCATACTTCATTGAATTTGTTTAGATAATTAAGTAAACAAAAACTACGTGATATACTCGTAGTTTGTCAGCCAATAGAAGCAGAACACTGAATCGTCAAAGCTCGTCAAAACAGTTTTAATTGGCTGTTCGACAGAACCACGTGGATTGATTTGTTTACAACTAAACAAATGCGGTAATAGCGGTTCGACCAGCAGTTTTTTCCCATCTATTTCCACCTACAATGACAGGTGACAGGTGATATTTAAGTGTGCATGGCGCAGCTTATATGAAACCAAGTGATTTATCAGCGTGTTAACTTTGCATTGTATACCGAATTGGCACCCGTGTCGTGTCATTGTCAAGATGGTGAAATAAGTGGCTACTCTAATTGTTTAAGGTGGGTACCGGTGACACTTTAAGAGGCCAATCCTCACTGTTTAAGAATATTTTAAACATAAAAGTAGTAAATGTAACTTTTTAACTGGTCACATTTTTACCTAAATGTAGGGTGTCAACACTGATTTTTTTCCACTTCCAATAAGATGTTGTGAAATGGCCATGTAAATTTAAGTCTAAGGCTAGTGTCATACATTAAATACATCTGTTGAAAAATTGATTACACCACACCTTCAACTAAAGTGACCATTTAAAAAAAACCGTAAGCACATTATCGCGTTGCTGATGTAATAAGGGTTTATGATATATAACACTTTATTGTACATAACAAAAACAAAAACAATACAATGAAGATAGAAAAATAATGTACAAAGGCCAACTTATCCTATCTTATCTTGTCAAAGTTATGCACGATACGGCATGTGTGTAACATACCGCACTGCTAGATCAAAACAGTATCAACTCCAAAAACTGTTAGATTTGTTTCAAGTCCAAACACATTGGTATTAAAGTTGATTTTAAAATACAGTTTTATTTTGAGTTGATGCTGTTTTGATCTAGCAGTGCGATACATAGATTACATGTTACATGAATTAAGAGCTATTATTATACCTGTCACCTGCACCGATAATCGCCACACTTTTATAATTTATATTTTTATCCACAATAATTGGTTTAAACAAAAAGTTCTCCGCGTGCGTATATTTAGATATCACGTTATCAAGTTTGTTGATCGATGAAAGCTGATAGCAACACAATTACGCTTTGTTATCCAAGCATCAAAACTTCAATTATTCTAGAAACAATATAAATATTAAATATTTCACTGATTGTGCAATCCAACTCGTGCCAAAAACAGACTTCTTTATCATTTCTTATCATTTAACTTTCACACTGGCAGAATAATCAAGAATGATGGGGCGATATATTCTTAAAATTAAACTGACATTTCTATGTTGAAAATTTTATTTTCTTATATCTGTCGCCCGTAACTCCATTTGCTTTATGCAAATGGAGTTACGGGCGTTACTTTCGTTTATCACTATTCTTGGGAACTATCCAATTTTATGAAACAAAAGTACCCTAAGTCCTTTCCTAGCTATCTCTGAACCAAATTATAGCAAAAACGGTACAGCGTTGTAGTTGTGAAAGCGTAACAAACAGACAGAGTTCATTTCACATTTAAAATACAAATGGGCTATATCGGACACATTTTGACCCCTTTAGGATGTTTTGTGCAATTATCCTCTTACACACTCAGCTAGGCAGCTGTTTGAATGTGCAGAATTCCTCACGAACATCGGGTCATGTGCTTAAGTTAGAAAAACTCATTGGCCAGGTCAACACAAGATACCATGGTTCGAACTTGGTACGTTACGATCACGACTCGACCCTCTAAGCCACTAGGCCACTGAAGCTCTATTATTTTTAATATTAGCGTGGATGGATTGGGATGGCAAGCATAAGGTTCGGCTTCTTCATACCACTTACATTAACAGTGAAGAGGTTCATTCCTCCAATAGGGTCACTCCTGCCGGAGCTGAGGTACCTGTCTCTGAACACTTCGCTGTCCTGCACCATCACGCGTCGCGCTATCTGAGGGTCAGCCACGACCAGGACTGGCCGAAAGAACACCCAGATTCCTACCAGTGGTTCCAAGAAGTGCATGTGAAGGTCACGCATCCATTCTCCCTAAAAAAACAACAAAAAGTCCTTGAAATGTTGAAACTCATTTCATCGAATGTTTCGTTTCACCAAATTTCATTTCATCGAAAGCTATTTTCTGCTGAAACCTTATTGTTTTTAGGTTATCTTAAGCATAGGATACGTAAGTTAGGTAAGGTTAGGCCTGTGACCACCAAAAATTGATCACTTCTGCACGTGGAAATGCCTGTTAATGAAACTAAAATTCGGTGAAGTAAGCCATTCGATGAAACGAGTGTCGACATTTCAAGGGTAAACCGTTTTTTATACTATACAAGTAATTCGCCCGCTATGTTTCGGTTTGTATGAGTTTCTGTAACACGCGTTCATAAACCAGGATTGTTTATAACCATGTATTTAACCTTTAAAATAAAATTAGGATAAATTTTGCCTACTGTAAATACCTTTTCTTATCTAATTTAATATTATCGTCTCTTTTTTCTTGTTTTAGCAAATAGCCGCATGTGTTTTTGAAATTCTCATGTATGAACCGACCTCCACGATACAGGCTACGCCTAGTATGAAGGTTACTGTTTGGAATTCAAATATAACTCCTTCTTTGGCAAATAAATAATCTATCTATCTATCTAATATGTAAAAAACTTGTAAAAAATATATATCTGACGGTGAAAACCGCATCAAAATTCGTTGCGTGGTTTAAGAAGAATTAGCGGATATACAGACCGACAAACGCGGGACGCGACTTTATTTTTAACTGACTTCTGTTGAAAACACTTATGTTTTTAGGTTATCTCAAACTTTTCATTACGTAGGTTAGGTTAGGTTAGGTTAGACTTGGGATTATCAAAAAATCGAAACTTCTGCCAAGAAAAGCCTGTCTATGAAGTGAAAATGTTGTGAAGCGATACATTTTATGGAATGAGTGTCGATGAAACAAGGTTAACCCATAAGTTTATCGTTGCCTAGTACCCATAGTACAAGCCTAGAACTTTGGGACTTGATCAATACGTGTGACATTTTCCCTGATATATACGAGTATTATAATTACATAAAAACATAACGTGACGCCTTCATTCCCAGAGTAAGGTACGCAGAGCTACAGAAATACCAACCACTATAAACTTGTTGATAATTCTGTAACCACATTTTGCACAATCAGCCTAAGATTAGAGAGAGGTTGCAAGCCCATCGCCTAACAGTACTACAAGCCTCTATTCCCTTAGTCGCCCCTTACATGACAAGGAAGACATGGAGAGGCACTATTCTAACCCGGCAACCACACGGACCAGTTATTTATAACACTTACCACATTTAATTTAAACATGAAAGACATGCTTCCAAGGAATGAGAGTGGAGGGCGGTGCGGCACGCCCCGCTTGGCCCAGTACTGCCTGTTCCGGTGGACCTGGACAGCCAGCCAGGCCATCAAGCTCGCTAGCAACGTGCACAGGATGACAAGCAGCATTGCTCTGGAATAAGGAGTTCCTCAAACGCTTCACAGCCATATCATAAAAAAACATCGGCCAAGTACGAGTCAGACACGCGCACGAAGGGTTCCGTACCATTATCTAGAAAAACGGCAAAAAAATCATATCTGTTGTAATGTTATTTTTAAAGTTCAAACCTGTTGCTGTTATCAACAGGGCTCGGATTTTCCATCGCACGGTAAGATGAAAGATAATTATAGAGTCGATATTAAAATTAAAACTTTATTCATATTCATACTCATTCATTTAAATGTCACTAAAAGATTACATTAAGTATGAATAAAAATGGTAAATTGCACGCTATACTTATCCACATTATGGGCCAAATAATAAAAGTAATATGAACATGAAGTAAGCTCCTAGTTTGTAATATCCATGGAGCATGTAGCTACAAGAATAATTGTTTCAAAATCTTGACAGGGTAAATAAATTAATCTTGATAAAGCGGCCAGTTTGATTAGTGTGTAAAACCGATATGTAATTAAATTGAAATAGTTACAGCATGATAAAAATAAAAGACGGGTCTACGAATATGAGTATGAATATGACTAAAGTTTTAATTTTAATATCGACTCCTTAGCTTTCTATCATCTTACCGTGCGATGAAAAATCCGAGCCCTGGTTATCAATATCGAGCAAAAAACAAGCAAAAAAACTCACATTCTGTTTTTTAGTATTTGTTGTTATGGCGGCAACAGAACTACATCTCATCATCAGTGAACATTTCGACTGTAACTATCACGTTTCACTCATAAATAAATAATCAGAGGACAATCTCACACACATTGACCTAGTCCCAAACTAAGCTCTGGGCTTGTACTATGGGTACTAGACAACGATAAACATAAATACATACTTAAATACATAGAAAAAATCCAAGACTCGGGAACAAATATTCGCGTTCATTACACAAATATCTGCCCTTACCGGGATTTGACCCCAGGACCGTTGGCTTCGGGTGTAGGGTCAATCCGAACTAGGCCACCGTGTCGTCAAACTCATGAACATTTTAATTTTGTATCTCAATAGGTACAGCCTGGTGACAGACGGACATATATAACTTCAATTGGAAAATGTGTTGCAGGCGAGGACAACCAATAAACTATAGAACATTTTTCTTGAAATATAATAAATGTTTTAAAAAACTAACTTTTAATTTTTTTTAAACTCCATTCCTTAGTAAAGTTATCACAATAAAAAACATGTCGTCCACGTACATTTGTTCCTATAATATTTGAGGAGTTCCCTCGATTTCTCCAAGGTCCCATCATCAGATCTTGACGTGCTGGAAATTGGAGTTCGACCAAAATGATACTTTTTGAAATCGGTCCAGCGTCCAATTAAAAAATAAGAATTAAGAACCCCTCCATTTTTGAAATCTGTCTAAAATTTAACATTTAAACTTTTTTTTTTTATGATAAGGATAAGGCACACGAGCACTCAAGCCACCTGTTGGTAAGTGAAATCTGAGACCCATAGACATTTGAATTCTCAAGACTATAATCCCAAGACCTCAAATGCGTTGCCAACCCTGAGGACTAAGATGGAATGCCTCTATGCTAGTAATTTCACCGGTTGTCTTATCCCCACACCGGAACACAACAATGCGAACACTGTTGCTTGGCGGGTGGTTAATGGATAAGATGGTGGTAGCGATCCGGACGGACCCTGCACAGGCACCACCACTGGTTTAGTTATACAAATTTATATAGATTATATAGCTTATTTTTCGCTTTTGAGTTGATATTTCTTTCTTTTTATTAAAAATTGAGTTTATTACAAACTTTTCAGGTTTAAAACATACCTTTGATTTTAGTTTATTATGTTAAAACATGACTATTAGTCTATTAATTATTCAGGATCGTCATGAACCGAGTGCGGCTATACGATGGCGTGCTTCTATACTATTTATTAACGACACCCCCACACACTGAACAACACTTTACTTACTCTGTGTAAATGATTCCTTATGAGTTTTCACAGTGAAACCTATAGGGAATTAATTTAAAGTTAGTGTTAGTTCATATATTTTAACAGCTGCATGTATGAACTAACAGTCGATTAACATATAACATCGTATGGTGAAATTCGTACTTAGGATGTTTACTTCAAAACTTCACTAAAAAAAAAACAATTATACAGGTACATCAATGAGATGTTGTCAATACAAGAGCAACGGGTGAATCTGTTTAATAATTTTGCATGTTCAGTTATTAAACCGACGTCATACACAATCGCAACCAACAATTATCACTTAACCTGTGTGCTCTTAGGCATAACAATGTGGGATGTGATTTAACCTAGATCGGTATTACCTCATCTGAGTGGCTTCTGCCCCGAACCCATTTTGCTCGCTGTAATTTATCATTTTTAATTATGTAACTAATTAACAGATTAGTGGTTATAACTTTGTATATTTGTGCATCTTTGTGGCATCGTAACTGCTAAACGGATTAACTATTATAGAAAACTACTTGTAGTTATACTATGGTGGTTCATAGCAAAGTGTCATGAAACTTACAATTAGCAGTAACTTTTTTTTTTTTATGTTAAGGAGAAGGCACATGAGCACTCAGGCCACCTGATGGTAAGTGGAATCTCAGACCCATAGACATTTGAATTCTTAAGACTATAATCCTAAGACCTCAAATGCGTTGCCAACCCTGAGGACTAAGATGGAATGCCTCTATGCTAGTAATTTCACCGGTTGTCTTATCCCCACACCGGAACACAACGATGCGAACACTGTTGCTTGGCGGGTGGTTAATGGATAAGATGATGGTAGCGATCCGGACGGACCCTGCACAGGGTCCTACCACCACTAACTAATTAACTAATTGATTCGAAGGGTTTTTTATGGTAGTTTATTTAACTCTTTTTCTTTTACTTTATTTACTATAATAAAAAATACAACATTTCTTACAATAAGACGCGCTTCGAAAACCTGTAAGAGGTTTATATGTAGCACGAATGAGGTCGACTCACTCACAACATAAGTACTTATAAACCAATTATAAAAACTATCAAAAAATTTGGAATGTTTTATTTATTACAAGCAGTACTATCAATTACCCATTCTCGTTAAAATCCGTAGCGTAACACTTTTTAAATACTTTCTTGCATGAGTTCGTGTTGTTACTATTTATGATCCTTGTTTGGACGTCGTTAGGTAAGTAATTTGTTTAAAATATTAGTATGTATTCCCACGTCCTTCTACCATATCCTCTTGAGACCCACCATACTACAATCCGGTAGATTTTTGTTACTAGGAATTTGAATCTACCAGCAAAGAAATAAAGTTCAATTACCTTTGCACTTAAATGACATTTTAAATTTTGAAACAAATAAAAATGAACTTTATTCTCCTTGAAATAAGGTTTAAATTGAATTGCCTGAAATATGTACTTTCTAAAGGACACCGGGTCTTACGAGGAACACTAATGTAACTGATACATAATGAGGGATCTTAACTCGCTTTCGGCTCGTTTCATAATAAGATAACACGAACGTTTTAAGCCCTAATTATGAACAGTTGCATACATTATTTAATTTACACATAAACTGGGTACTTAGGTACTTTAATATTGGTTCAGAATCCGAAGGTAAATGACCTACATTGCTACCAGTGCTACCTGAACATAATAGGTGCTTAAGTAAGTTTTGTGTTAACTAAAATTCAAATTCAATTGTTACTAGAATTGGGGCCTATTCAATTTGAGTTGGTTTTGACAAATGCTTTCAAATTTTAAATTCATAACTTAATTTAAGAAATCATTATAAGAACATTACGCTACAGCCGCCAGCAAATCCACCACCACGACCTCACCATCGAGGTAACAAAATTTAATATTGTAATGCTGGTCATTTCCAACGGGTTTTGAACGCATTATTAAGGACTTACACAGACTTATAAGGAGTTAACCCTAGTAATCTTCTTGGCCTGATTGTGAAAAATGCGGTAATAGAATTATAAACAAGTCTTTTTAGATTTGTTGATATTTCTGTAGCTCTGCCTACCCCACTCTGGCATAATGCCAAATACAAAAATCATCCTATTATTAAAACATCAAGGTAGCAATTACAATGTTACTAAACGTATTGGGTCTTACGAGGTTTTGACACGCCCCGCCTCTCAAATTGACTTTACATGGTTTTATCAATGCTCACTTTAAATTAACCTGTCCTTTACCAGGGGGTATGGAATGCTTCACTACATAGTATAAAACAAAGTTCCCGCTGTCTGTCCCTATGTATGCTTAAATCTTCAAAACTACGCAACGGATTTTGATGCGGTTTTTTTAATAGATAGAGTGATTGAAGAGGAAGGTTTATATGTATAATACTTTAATCCGGAGCGAAGCGAGGGCGGGTCGCTAGTTTTATATAAAATAGAATATTTTTTTCTTGAAATTTAATTTCCTAGTTAAATTTTCGGGGAAGATCACAAATTTCTTCAGTTTATGAAAATGTGGATAGACAGGGGGACGGACAGTTTCGACCCTGATAAAGGAAAGGTTAAGGAGGGGGGTGGGACTTCGTGGATTTGCATGGAAACATAATATCCGTTAATAGAACAAAAATAAAATACCATAGTTAAAGTCTGAACTTTATTAATAGATTTCCATAAAATAAATTTACAAAAAGGCTTAAGCGATTATTATGCATTTCAATAACGATGAAAATTACCATAAAAAAACCTTGAAACATCTGGACTAACATTTAAATCGTATTTATAAGTAATCGTATTCGTGCTCTCACCGAATGGGCCCTGCGGAAGATCAGCGCTGGCTGTAAAGCTAGCAACATGCTGAGTAGGGTCCATTTCGTGGCAAATTGTGTTATGTTTTATATTTTTTATTTTGTTTGTGTTTTATTTTATTATTATTTATATTTGTCACGAATAAATGCTAGAATTTGAATTTGAATTTTTTTTAACTCTTATTTTCAAACTATTTATCATTGCTCGTCTGCGAGCTAAACAATTGTTTGGCCTTTAATACATGAAAGAAAAATGACTTCACTCCTTTCATAAGTAGCAAGTATTAATGCTGGCTAGTAAAATATTAAAAAAACTAAATGCGTTTCCAAACATTTTACTTCTAAAGATATCAGTTCCTTAAAACAAATTCCACAGAGAGAGGCTCTCCTGGCATGAGGAATAAGCCTTTCTTCTCAAACTGTATGTCCGCTGGTTTCGGGAAGCCAGGCAGAGGCCTGAACTGGAATTTGCTGACGAGCTCGGCCATAACAAATCGCATTGTCATCATTGCGAAGCGTTGCCCTGGAAGTAAAGAAAAATAGTTATATCGCGTTGTCTTTTAACGATTCTTATAGGTGAGAGTAACACCACTCATAGACATTTAAATTTAAGACCACAATCCGAAGACTTCAAATGCGTTGCCAACCCTGAGGACTAAAATGGAATGCCTCTGCATGCGAGTCATTTCAAAGGATAATGGGCAAACATGAATGTATCGAGGTACTGTTGGCGTTATAAGCTGGACATTTTAGGGCATAGTCACATTATCTTCATGTTTAAACCACTGCTCTAATCTGTCAAAGGCGTTCAAGTGACATCATACAAAAGTGTGCAGTTACTTAAGCAAACTTTACACTATCCAATTTATGTATTACTAGCGGCCTGCCAGCGTCCTCGGCCCCGCTGCAAATTTCCGACATTCCCGATAACAGATAAACTGACTACAACGAATACCACCATAAAAAAAAAATTTGGTGCAGTCGTTCGGAGGTTACGCGTATATACTTACATTTCAGCGATTCATTTTTATTTCAGACTAGAAAAGTAGAATAAAGGTAACTAGGGCGCTTGTCTTTACTTACTATTCCTCTTTGTATGACCAAGTCAACGGCACAAGCTTGATTGCTATTGGAACAGGTCCCAGAAATATTTTACCCATGCGGTATGATATCTCGAAGTCTAACTTACCTATACAAACGCGTGGACCTTCACCAAACGGCAAATAAGAGTAAGGGACGATGTTCTTCTCATTTTCAGGCTGGAATCTCTCAGGGTCAAAGACTGTTGGCTCCGGGAAGTATTGAGGGTCGTAGTGCATGCCAATAGCGTTGAAGTAGACAGGAGTCCCAGCAGAAATGGTCAGTTTCTCGGAGATCTTGTAGTCAGTAGCGGCGATGCGGTCCAACCAGCCCATTGCTGGGTATTTTCGCAAAGTTTCTACGACAGATCAAAATAATAAATAAAAAAAGTACAACATAATACATATAGCCAGGCCAGTCAGGCCTTCATTCCCAGAGTGAGGGTAGGCAGAGCTACAGATGTACTAACAACTTGAAAAATCTAACCATATTTTCTATAATCAGGATAAGATGTTTACAGGGTACCAGTGACAGGGTGCAAGCCCACCGTCTAACAGAACTACAACCCTTTATTCCTTTGTTCTTTATTTAGTCGTCTCTTACTAATATAATAATAGCTACAACGGGACTATTTTTCGATCTATCGAGGGCCTTCGATTTTGTGTCTCATGATCTCTTGTTGTGCAAACTGGAGGCTCAGGGGATCAGAGGGTTGGCTCTTCGGTGGATAGCGTCTTATCTAGAAAATAGACAACAACGTGTTGAAATAACAAAAGTGAATGAAAAAAGTGAGATAATAAGCTACTCATCTGGATCAAGACACAATAAGAATGGTGTCCCACAGGGGAGTGTCCTGGGACCCATCCTGTTTTTGTTATACATAAACGACATAACAGAGATAACAAACCACCGTTGCATTTTATATGCCGACGACATTTCCATTATTGTGACATCTGACAAAAATACAAATACAATTAGGGAACATGAACATGACATCAATCATACAATCAATTTAGTAATCAAGTGGCTACATTCTAACAATTTAGTAATTAATTTAGATAAATCTAAATACATACAATTTAATAAACCAAGGAATCCTAAATATAATTTTAAGCTTAATGTCCCGAGGATTGTAAATGTTACACAGACCAAATTCCTTGGAGTCATTATAGACGAAGATTTGAATTGGAAGTCACAATTAGATTATATATGTAACAGAATTAACAGATACGTATATGCCCTTAGGCAAATAAGTAAAGTAACAAATTTCAAAACAGCCATCTCTTGTTACCATGCCTATGTAGAGTCAGTGTTACGATACGGGTTAATAATCTGGGGCAATAGCACTGGCAGTTATCAGGCATTTATTGCACAAAAAAAATGCGTTAGAGCTATGTGTGGCCTACGGCCTATCGAATCGTGCAGACCAGTCTTTAAAAAGCTTGGCTTATTACCTCTTCCCGCTCTCTATGTCTACGAGACGTGCGTGTTTGTTCATAGACATATAGAACTCTTTAAAAAAGCGTGCGATAGTCATCCACGTTCCTGCCGAGACCCCGACAGATTGCTACCTGATGGTTTTTCCAGATTAGCGAAGCACAAAAAAAGTTGCTTAATAATGTGTATAAAAGTGTACAACAAAATACCGAGTGAACTTAAATCTAATAATAATAGAAAATTTAAAAATAAATTATATCAATGGTTGAGTAATAATAATTTCTATAGTATTAATGAATTTTTTGACATTTAATAGAGTGTAATTGTGACTAATTTTCTTAAATTTTTTTTATTTATATTGTCACGTTACGGATGCCATAAACCAAAAAGATTGTTTAGTTATTAGCTTTTAAGTGTAATTTGCATACCGGAAACGGTTAAACATGTAAACCTGCCAATAGTTTAATAAGACCTAGATGTATACATTTAACGGTAATGTTTAACGCAAATAAATGATTATCTTATCTTATCTTATCTTATCTTATCTTACGACGTCCACGGGAAAACATGAAGTGGCACTATTCGAACCCGGCAACCAGACGGGCTAAATGCATTTAAGGGTCAAAATGTAATCGTCAGCCAAAGTTTAGTGGCTTCCCTTGTACTTGGTATAACGATATTGCTTTTGATATGTTAACGTATACTCAACATTACGAAAGATCTTATTTACTTTGACAGTAATGGTAGCTGAGTCAAAAATAAAACTATAGGATGTCAAAGCAATATGGTTTTAGAAAATAGAATAGATCCTCAGGTTGGTTGGAACATTCGAACAGCAAGATTACTCGTGTATACAGTTAGCAAGACATATGAATAATGCAACGACTTTTTACCTTTAATAACACAGGTGAAGTATTTAAGATTTTCTAAAGTGTTAAAATCCAATTCTGCACCATTATTCTCCTCTTTGACTTTAACAATCTCTTGGTACAGTCTTTCCTGTAAAACGAAAAAAAATACAGTCTATAAAATTGAGAAAGATTAAAGTTTTTAAAATTTTAACTTGAGTCCGCTTCCCGAGGAAATGAAATTTTAACAAATAATAAAATAAATATCACGGGACCATTTAACATAAATTGACCTAGTCCCAAACTAAGTTCTAGGCTTGTACTATGGGTACTAGACAACGATAAACTTACTTATATAGATAAATGCATACTTGAATACATAGAGAAAATACAAGACTCAGACACACAAATATCTGCCCTTAGCGGGGGACCGCTAGCTCCGTAGGCAGGGTCAGTACCAACTAGGCCAAAGTGTCGTCAACGTTCCACATGCCATTTATTCAGTGTTAGTAGAAGTTGATCAATTTCGTCGTATTTTAATTTCCTTAAAGTTTAATTTGGCTAAAACTCAACGGTTACCAGGTTACCTGGCCATTTATGCGGCCAAGAGAAAGCAATCGAGCCAATAGGCCTGGTGTGCCGAGAACAATGCGTTATATGCGTAGTGACCGCACACGTGCCCGCGTTCAATCTGCGCTTTTCAAACGCGTTTCGTGTGCCGAAGATTTAAGAACTTTGTAACAATAACTTACTTGAACTTCAGGATTGTGAGCCATTTCCATGACCATGTAAGTCATTGCACTGGCGTTGGTATCAAATCCCCCTTGTAACATGATGCAAGCTTGGGCTGCCAAGAGGTCATCAGTGAGTTCTGCAACAAAATCAATGTTATTTCAAAAATTGACATCTTTATAGTTTCTCTCTTCATCATTAACGCGCAATAGTTAAAGTGTGCTTTAAATATGATTTGTCCTTATCTGTTATTGTGACATTTGAGTTATATTGAAAGAGACGGAGAATACTATACCTGGGACTAGATAGAAGCACGTGGAGCTATCCCCATGTGCTTCTGTTCAGTCCACAAGAGAAAATTACTCTTTTATCGAACAATTGGCCTTGCGCGTGATATCCATAGGGAGTGTCTATAGATAACTCAACATTGGCGAAATACACCGTTTCAGGAGTGAAAACCATTGATAAAAATTTGAAGTAGAACAAAAAAAGGGTTATGCCTTCTATGATATCATCTATATACAGGAAAAGCTCACTAAGCTTGATATAAATTATATAGCCAATTCGGATCATGCTTTTTATTTATGTTTTTAAGAGGCTACCGATCCAAATTAGCCCAATAAGTACTTAGTGAGATTTTTATAGACGAAATTATCTCGTTTTCCAAAAGCAACAATATTATTATTCCACATTGTACTGTATGTATAAGTTCATCTTACTTCAATATCGTTATTATATTCTTGACGTTATGACAGTTTTTTTTAACATCGTCAAAATCGACGTAAGACTGGTAAAACCATAGTCGAATAAAGACCCTGATCATATGTTACAAACGCATACCGGTTCACTAAATATTGCTATCGAAATATTCAATCAAAAAAAGTTACTATATTATTATATTAATTCTTGGCTAAAATGTCGTTGTTTTTCAAATATTTCCTTACATTTAAACTACCACAACTTTAACCGTAACTAGAAAACGTCTAAGCAAAAAATAAAGTTCTACAAAAAAAATCTGTAAAATTGGTGCCTATTGGTGAGCTAATCTTGTGTAAAGTTTATTAACTACAACAGAACTCTTACCCTCGCCATCATCAAGACCGTCCCTCTTCATCTTCATCAAAGCGTCAATCATATCATTCTTCTCAATCTTGCTGGTTGTTCTCTGCTCGATGATGGTGTGTATTGTTTTTCTGAAGAAATCCGTAGTTTTCTTCGGAAACATTGAGAACCTTAACAAAATCAAAAGTAACATTAAACAGATGTCCGTTTTGTTAAATAAATGATAAATATTATGATAAATGTATTTCTTTCTTTCTTTCTTAATATACATACATAACATAACGCCTTCATTCCCAGAGTGGGGTAGGCAGAACTACAGAATTACGAACAATTTGAGTGAAGTTTGTTAACTATTACTTTTCTGTTCTCTCTTTTCCTTCTTTTTTGTTATTTCATATGTGATTGTTGTGAATAACTGTTTTTCATTTCTTTCCTTGTCTTTAAAAACGGACAAATTCATACATCTTTTGAGGACATATCAGGAATTCGTGGTCCCTACTAACGCGCATTTTTTTCCCAAATCTGACCAAACAATGATATAGGTACAACTTTTTGAAACCCCCCAATAGCACTGCTGTAATATGATGGCAATAAAACAGGATGATAGTAATGATAATGATAATTGTACGGATGAATACCTACCCGAAGATATCGACGAGGCTGGGCCAGAAGAAAATGCTGAACCAGCTCATACCACGGAACCAGTTGAACTCCATAAACTGGCGAGTTACGGCGCGGATGGGGCTGTCTCCAGTAAGAACGGCATTATTTTCTATTCCAAACGCAAACGTGCCAATTATGTCTGTGCTAAAATCGCTTAACAGAGACTGGAAAACAAGAAAACGATACGATTGTCAATAAAAAAATAGAGACATAGAAATAATGAGTAATTTTCTCGCCCAATTTCAGTTTGAAAACGAACAAATTAGAAAACGACACATTTCCATATAGTTATGTCACTCAAAGATCTCGCTTTCCTTTCCAGGATATTGAAGACACTAATTAGGTGTCAAAACCTCACTTGAAAAAATAACAATACCTGGTTATAAGAACTTACTCGTATTTCAATAGTCTTCTTTTCTGCTTTATCTTGCTTAATACGTTGCACTAATTCCTTTGTTTTTTTCACAACGAATGGCGACATTGCTTTGAGTTTAGCCGCTGTGAAGAGGTATGTTAACCGACGCCTCACGTTACTCCATGTTGGTTCCTAGAAAAACATTAAGAATTTAATTCACCAAAGAGTACACTCTTCTCACACTCAAGGAAAGCGTTTCAAAAATTATGCTAAGATTCTAGAGTTCAGGACTCTTCTTGGTAAAACTGGTATGATACTTGTAGTTTTTATTTCCTTAACAGTAATGGCGGCCCAGTTAAAAACAATACGATAATAATATGTCAAAAGCTATATAAATTTGCCAAGTAGAATAGAACCCCTGAACTATGGTCAAACGATGCCTTATAAATAATACAATTTTTTATCCTATACTAGTTGACAGCATTACATTAATCTTCAAACTTTTTATCCTCATAATTTATCTAATACACGGATTTGATGTTTTGCAGAAGTATTGCCGTAATTTAGAGCAACTATTTTTAAAAAACCAGGACTAAACCAGCTCGCTAGCATTCTAATTAAAATTTTTTTTACAAATACTGGGGACACCTTTTTAAACACTATCATGCTAGTCCTGCTACAGCCTGGTATATTTTTTTTCTGAAACCGTAAACCTACCACCGTAGGATGTACTGGGTGTACATGGTTCCTATAAATGGCCTTTTACAATATTTCTGTCACTGTATATAAAAGTTTACGGTTTCAGAAATAAAACCATTTATTATGAACAATATGTATTTGTATTTTGAACTTTTTATAGTATGATATTACGATTCCAGTTGAAACACTGACTGTTGCTTGGCGACAGGTCAGCGAGGTCCAGAACCCTGAACTATGGATTCTCTTGGTCTAAAATGTCTCATAGAAGCCATGTAAAAGTGATACATTTAATCCTAAGGGACTATAGTGATATTTTACTCCCTAGGGACTAAACTTTTTCCTTTTTTTTATGTTAAGGAGAAGGCACACGAGCACTCAGGCCACCTGATGGTAAGTGAAATCTGAGACCCATAGACATTTGAATTCTCAAGATTATAATCCAAAGACCTCAAATGCGCTGCCAACCCTGAGGACTAAGATGGAATGCCTCTATGCTAGTAATTTCACCGGTTGTCTTATCCCCACACCGGAACACAACAATGCGAACACTGTTGCTTGGCGGGTGGTTAATGGATAAGATGGTGGTAGCGATCCAGACGGACCCTGCACAGGGTCCTACCACCACTAAAAAAACCCCTCCTTATAAATCCCTTGGAAAACCACAAACAGCCATACACATGTTGTATTTGATGACGTTGCCCTTGTCATCGGAGTGCGTGGTGGGGCCGGTAGAGGGCAGGCCAAAAACAACCTTGTTGTGGTCTCTTTCTGCATTATAGTGACGGGTTAAGAGTAAAAATAACAGCGCAATAGCTTAATAAAGTGGTTATTTTTAACGTGCTTATGCTATCACTATTATAATTTAAGATTCGTTTTTCTCGCCATCGAGGTGAAGATTAAGTATTTAACTCGAGACTAAAAAGCCATAATGACACTCGAAGTTGAAGCGAGGGTGGATGAACTTCGAGTGTATTTCGTCATAATGGCTTACTTTAGTCCCTTGTTGAAAATCTACTATTTTACCCGTGAAACTATAATACGCATTATATCGTTGCTGATATGGATAAAGGTTATCGAGGTTATGAACAACTACACCATATAAGACAGATCATTTGTTTTGATTTTATGTTGTTTAGAAATCAGATTACAAGTATAAGCTATAATCATGCTTGTTAGCTATTGGGACATTTTGTCATAATATCTATTTTTGTCATATCTAGTTTATTATGATAAAACTAATTAAGTAAAAACACGATATCTGATTTGTTATCTGGTACCGATTATAGATTATTGTATAATAAGTACATTTTTCTCGCTACAAGATAATAATTTCAAAGCACACGAGCACTCAGGCCACCTGATGGTAAGTGGAATCTGAACCCACAGAGGTTTGAAATCTTAAGACCTTAAATGCATTGCCACCCCTGAGGACTAGTATGGCTGCCACGCGCCCCGCCGCTAACTCCTCGTTTAGATTTATGCGATTTAAACCAAACGAAGTGCACAAGATAATTGCCAACACAATCCCACCCAAGACAACCAAAGATGTATACGAAATATCAATGGATGTCTTGCGGTTGGCTGTAGTCGCGTTGGCGCCGGTGCTGACTGAACTCTTTAATACTTGCCTAAGAGAAGGAATATATCCTCCAGCATTAAAGCAGAGTAGAGTCGCACCTATATTTAAAGGGAAGGGTGCAAGAGATAATATCGATGGCTACAGGCCTGTGTCAATAATTCCATCTATTGGCAAAATTCTTGAAAATGGCCTGTGTACTCGTATTGTCCATTACCTCACGACTACGAACGCCCTGTCCGACCGACAATATGCATACCGAGCCGGGCGCTCAACAACTTCTCTAGCGCGAGAGGTGGTCGGGCGCGTGCTGGACGCCCGCGAGAAGCGGCAGCACGTCGCCGTGCTGTGCTGTGACCTATCCAAGGCCTTCGACGTTGCCGACCACGCTCTTATTGCCCTAAAGCTGCAGCACTATGGCTTCGACGGCCCGGCACTCGCGATTCTTACGGATCTAATGCAAGACAGATCCCAGGTGGTCACAGGAGACGGAGGCAAGTCTAGATCGGACCCCCTGACAACAACCATCGGGGTAGCTCAGGGCTCATCGGTATCTAATATAGTATTTTCGCTGTTATTTAATGACCTACCTGAAAGAGTCTCTGACGCCGAGGTCTTTATGTACGCGGACGACGTCGCGGGCGTGGTAAGTGCAAATAACATTGACCAACTAGAAGTCAAACTCAATGCTGCGGCAGAGCAACTATCCAACTGGTTCGAGGTAAACGGCTTGGCACTAAACCTCAAAAAGACGCACTTCTTGTGCTTCTGCTTATCAGGACAGGCCACCAGACCCCTCACGGTCCTTACAAGAGGAATACCTATTGAACAGGTTTCCTCCACTACATTCCTAGGTTTTGAACTGGAAAGTGCACACGTCTTGGGAAGTGCACACGCACAAGCTGTGCGGGAAACTAGGGGGAGCGTGTTTCGCCCTGCATCGACTGAGCCGCATTCTCCCGTGTGAGGTGGTGCGCGCGTGCTACTTCGCCACGGTGCACGCCCGGCTGCAGTACGGCGCGGAGCTGTGGGCGCGCGGCGCCGACTGGCAGCGTGTCTTTCGCTTGCAGAAGCGCGCCGTACGAGCCGTCGCGCGTGTGCCGAGTGACACCTCGGCTCGGCCATTTTTTAAATCCCTGGGCATACTTACGCTCCCATCTTTGCTAGTCTTTCAGGTAGCGGCATACGTGCGTACACATTTAAACTCATACCGCACGCGGGGCGAAACTCACGGTTACCCCACTCGCAACGCAGGCAAACTCCTGTCGCTCCCAGGGAGACTGACAAAGACGCGAAGACACACTCGCGTGCTGGGGCCCGCGGTGTACAACTGCCTACCCGAGACGGTTTTAACGGCGCCTAGTGACGCAGCCTTTAAAGTCAAACTAAAGAAATGGTTGATCGAGCAGGCATTTTACAGTCTTGAAGAATTTTTGTCCTACAAACAAATGACGTAAAAAAAATGTTAGTATTGCCTTTATATTTAATTCATTTCATATGAGATAATATTTATTAATCTTATTTAAGGTAACTAAATGTAAATTTATTTTGACTTGTAATTTGAGATTATCAATAAAGAAGTATCTGAGTATCTGAGTATCTGAGAATGCATTTATGCTAGTAATTTCACCGGTTATCTTATTATTGTAGTTGCCGGGTTAGAATAGTGCCACTCCATGTTTCCCCGTGGATGTCGTGAGAGGCGACTTACGGCCTAACCCTATATTTAAACCGCGGACAGGGCGTCTATTCTACTGCGTAATAAATAACGATATCTTGTTTGACGTGTTTTCGAATCGTTTATGTCACAGTCGCCATTATTGTAAATGACATAAGAGTTATCAAAACGTTGACAATACAGAAAAACGACAGAAACGATATCGTTATTACCGTGTAGAGTCCCAGTCCAGATAGCCTTACTTCGGATTAAAATTTGACACATTTTGTGTTGGTAAATGTCAAATTTCAACCCGAAGTAAGCCTTATCTATCCGCGGTTTGAATATAGGGTTAGTCCGTAAGAGAATAAAGGCTTGTAGTATTATTTGACAATGGGCTGTCACTAATACACTGGGCTGGACCCACCCGCCAAACAGCAACTGTGTTCGCATATTTGTGTTCCGGTGTGGGGATAAGACAACTGGTGAAATTACTTGCATAGAGGCATTCCATCGTAGTCCTCAGGGTTGGCAACGTATTTGAGGTCTAATTATAGTCTTGAGAATTAAAATGTCTATGGATCTCTAATTCCACTTACCATCAGGTGGCCTTAACGTAAAAAAAATATAACTTACATTAACAGTGAAGATATTCAGTCCTCCAATAGGGTCACTCTTGCCGGAGCTGATAAACCTGTCCCGGAACAATTCGCTGTCCTGCACCAGCACGCGTCGCACTACCTGAGGGTCCGCCACAACCAGCACTGGCTGCTGGAAGACCCAGATACCAAATAGCGGTTCCTTGAAGCGTGCGTGCAGGTCGCGCATCCATACACCCTGAAAAACAACTTTAACTGTATCTTTACTTATAGCATCTCGCATATTCATCGTTAATAAATAATAAATTCTGTGGCAGAGTTCTAGAATGCTTAAAAATTTGGGTGACAATGAGTCTGTGACTGTACATGTAAAACAGAATTTATTTATTTATTTGGTTTGCCATCAGATATAACACCAGTAACTTAAACTAAAAATAACACACGTAGAAAAAGTGACATGGCGTTTACCCAATTACAGGCAAACTCAGTTTGCGTAAAACAATCGCTTTTGTGCCGATGTGGCTAAATAACTCAGTTAATAATTATTTAGAACTAATTTACTATCCTTGCAAACACAGAAATAATGAGATGTTTTTACAAGGTCGTACTTGTCGGCTGCATGTGATTCCATTTGATTATACATATTAGATATTATTTAGTCACTTCACTTTTGATCTTTCATTTATTACACTCCTTTACAGAGAGATCAAATTCATGAAAATATCCGCAAGACGGCCCGGCCCGCCTCTGTCATTTGTATTATAATTTAAGATTAAACTATACCTACTAAATGAATTATCTGTCTGTCTACTCTGTGGGACTAGACGATTTGCATTTGACTATCGTTAATGATAGTCGAAAGCTAATTCTTTCGATAGACAAATGTATGGAATTGTCGTATGCCATCGAGACATCCACTTGACGACTGTAAAAGAACTTACCATGTTCAATTTAAACATGAAGGACAAATTCCCGAGCAGCGGGTGTGGGCTGCTGTACGGGACTCCTCGCTTGGCCCAGTACTGACTTCTCTGGTGGAACTGTACAGCCAGCCAGCCTAGTAAGCTAGCTACCACCGTGCACAGAATGAGGATCAACATTGTTCTGCAACAAGAGAGACTTAATGTCAGCGTAACGTGCTCAAGGCTTGTATGTACTATGGGTACTAGCCGAAGATAAAAGTACTTATATAGAGTTATCATAATTAGACGTTCGGCAGACAACGGCGCTGGCCAATCGTCGCGCTTTTGGGCACGCCTGGGTCGCTTCGATAGTCACGCCATGCAATATAATCTTGCATCTGGGGCGACTACAACTTAACAATATGCACGCGGGCTGGCAGCGGAGTGAGCGTCGAGTTGCCGCTGTTCTTTGAATGTCATAATGTTGCCGTGATAAACTAGCAAAAATCTGTTTAGGTTCTTGTTTATGTTATTATTTATTTGGCTCTGTCTCTAGTTATTTCAGTGTCTAGCATAAATATTTCTAGATTTCCTCTGTGATGGTGATAGATATCATTGCGTTTTATATGTGGACATTATAAAAAAAACATCATTATCATTTCACTCGTGAGAACTTATAAGTCACACATCTGAAGGTGGGTCCACATTAAATTTGTGAAATTTCATCTGTAGCATGGTCGCCTTTATCGTTTGATACATATTATTATTACTTGTTTTTTTTTTTGTATTTGCAGTACTTAAAGGCTTCGGAGCCCTGCATTGATCATGGTCCGACATGCTCTAGCCCGATTTTTTGTTAAGTTATAAGGATAGCACACGAGCGCACTGGCCCCTTTTTGTAAATACAAAACAATACAAATACACCCGAAAAACACACTGCACACCGAAAAAAACAGAACACGGAACAGTACATTAAAATCTTGGATGGAGACATAAATCCATGGCGGGCGGTGTAAACTAATTCCTTTAGAACTCGAACTAAACAACTACAAGAAACACTTTAAGTATATCAATGATAAAAGAAAAATAATAAAAAAACTATGAAGTAAATATGAACTCTGAATCCCGTAAACATTACTCAATTTTTTTAATTTGCAATGTTTTTATGTATATTAAAATACAGATGGCATCACACTTTAAACCCAAAAAAGTTTTTTTCGACGGAATATTTTTTCTATTTCAAGACTGTTAATGCATTGCTAGCCCTAAGGATTTAACTGGTATGCCCCTGGTATGGTATGCTAGATATTTCACCGACTAACTCAATTTTACTTACTTAAGTAAATGTTTCCTTATTCACAATAAAATAATAGCAAAATAATAGTAATGAATTAATTAATAAATTTTAATTTATGTTTTAATGTTTTTCGTTGTCCACTTGCCAACAACCCACAACACTTATATCTTCACATCTATGAGACGTTGCCAGCGCACGCGCATATATAAACTGCGAGTAAATCTGTACACTCACGTTACATGTTATCTGCCTAACGACGATAGCACAATGACATACAACTATTTTATCACATAAACTTGCTCTCTCATCTTGACCGACTGTTCTCCCTTGACCTACGGCCTTATTCTATATTATTTAGTGTAGTTTGTATTGCATGACATTTCAAAAATACGAAATTACATTCAGATTCACTGTCAACATTAAAAATTATTATAACAGCAAAATAAATAAATACATACATACATAACATCACACCTTCCCAAAGTGGGGTAAGCAGAGCCACAGAAATACCAACAACTCAAAAAAGACCTTGTTGATAATTCTGTAACCACATTTTGCACCATCAGGCCAAGAAGTTCACTAGTGCATTAGTGAAAGTTGCAAGCCCATCGCCGAACCGTACTAAAGGCCCTTATTCCCTTAAATATAAATAAATAAATGAATAAATGTGGGATATGGTAAAATTGGTAAGTGATATAGAACGTAGAGATGAGTGAAAGGGATGGAAGAGTGCGAGAGAAATGGAGAACGAATGGACGAGTAGATGGATGTGGCTGTGTGAAAGTTTTCTCCGCTTGTTAAAGTAAAATAGTGAAAGCAAGTTTAATATTGTCGTGTTTTAATAAATCCTGGTCCAACATAAATAATATTAAAATAATATTAATTATCCCGTGTGGTTGCCGGGTTAGAATAGTGCTACTCCATGTCTTCCCGTGGATGTCGTAAGAGGCGACTAAGGGAATAAAATCTTGTTAGGCGATAGCATTGCAACCTGACACTTATACGCCTCTATTCCCAGAGTGGGGTAGGCAGAGCTACAGAAATACCAACAACTCCAAAAAGACTTCTTGATAATTCTGTAATCACATTTTGCACAATCAGGCCAAGAAGTTTACTAGTGTATTAGTGACAGGTTGCAAGCCCATCGCCTAACAGTACTACAAGCCCTTATTCCCTTAGTCGCCTCTTACGACATCCACGGGAAGACATGGAGTTGCACTATTCTAACCCGGCAACCACACAGGGCCACACAGTCTGTATTTTAATTGCAATAAAGTAATGTGTACGAATTTTATAGGTTTCTAGCTTTCCACACGCGACTTTGTCTGTGGAAAGTTAGAACATGAATAAAACAGTACCAGATTAATACCTTCATCATGCATTCATTCCAGTAGCACACTGCCGCGAAAGAATAGCGAAACTTAAGTGGCAGTGGGCGGGGCACATTGCTCGCAGGACTGATGGCCGATGGGGCCAGAAAGTTCTCGAATGGCGTCCACGGACCGGGAGACGAGCTGTTAGATGGAGCGACGACCTCGTAAGGATCGCGGGATCGCGATGGATGCGGAAGGCACAAGACCGGTCTAAGTGGAGAGCCTTGGGGGAGGCCTATGTCCAGCAGTGGACGTCTTTCGGCTGATATGATGATGATGATGACTGCCGCGAAATCGGTACGGAAGCGGACCAAAACCGAAACACCACAATATTAATACATAAATAAATAGACCGTAGGATTGTGTAGGAATATATTTGATCCTTAGACACGCATCTACTTTCTTTTTGTAAAGTTATTCGTGAAAAACCCCGTGTGGCGTCACGAAAAATTCGACTTTGTCACCTTTGCTAACTCCTGTGGTAACCTTGGACACCGCATTTACGTCGTACCTCAGACAGTGACCAAGGTATAACTTCCTTGGATTTTTGCTAAGCTAGTTGTTGAGATTTCTAATACTTACTATTTTGCATTTTTATTACAAGTAAAATATTAGTTAGTTTTAAATTCAGATGACAAGTTTTGCTTATGCTTTTCATTGTCCTAACGAAGTTAGAAGTTTTTTATAGGGCGGAAAGGAAATTTAGCACTTTTTATAAATTTTTACCAAGAAAACAATAAAAAGGTACAAAAAATCTACTTCAAAGACTTAGGTTAGTAGTTAGTAGGGGGTGTTGTACCATGGACACTTTTCCCTTTTTTATCATCTACCTGTCTCATCTAAACTATTAACAGAAGCGTGAAACAACAGTCACATATCCCAAAATGTAGTTTAATAGAAGATCTTTCGAAATATTCGCACATTTGGCTATATAGTATTCAGTTTTTTTTTTTCAAGAAAATGTCCGTGGTACAACAGCTTTTCCCTACTCTACGTCGGTTAAGCGGTTTAACCGTGAAAGTGTAACAGACAGACAAACAAGCAGACAGAAATAATTTCGCATTTATAATAAGTACTACTATGGATACAGAATAAAAAACCGTTTAACCGGTGTAATACCCGTGTGGTTGCCGGGTCAGAATAGTGCCATTCCATGTCTTCCCGTGGATGTCGTAAGAGGTGACTAAGGAAATAAAGGCTTTTAGTATTGTTTGGCGATAGGCTTGCAACTTGTCACTAACACTGATTATACAAATTGTGGTTATATTGTCCGGTGGTAGTTTTTTCTTACGAAGTTCGTTTTGCTAAAAAAACATTTAGTTATTAACTAATGAAAACCAATTATTAGGTATAAAGAATTCCAATATTACGGGGCCCATGTCACTTAAACGGTTTTTATTGAAATTACGTATTATTTTACAATTTGAATAACGTGTAACAATGCCGCGGTACTACCAAAGAAGATGCCTAACTGCATTGTAGTTGTCAAAGCATTATACACTTTATTGACCACCACATTGAATTTAAAATGCTAATACTATTTCCGCCTCCTTCCCGTCTCCTATAAATGACGCAAACAACGTATTTAGGTGGTGGACTTTAAACCTCACATATCATTGTACATAATCTAGCAATGACTAGTCGTTTTCAAATAATCAAAACTTATAATTTATCGCGAATGTCTTGTGGAAAATAATTCCGTAAATAGATAATATGAACACTGAAGGACTAAAAAATAACTGGTCAAGTGGGTGTCGGACTTATGCACCGAGGTTTCGACGTCAAAATAAATCCATGGACCATACAAAACCGCACTTCCAGCGAAAAGTATGTTTGGATTGGCGTCTTAGATCTTTAATAAATTCCAGAAAACTGTTTTAAAACTACCAGATAATTATGTTGTTATTTAAAAAATATTATTAAAGATTTTAAGTTAATAATGTTTTTTAAACCATACAATAATGTTCAAATGATGAGATTTAAAAACAAAAAACCGGGCAAGAGCATGTCGGACGATGCTCAGTGTAGGGTTCCGAAGCCTTTAAGTACTTACTACAAACATAAAAATCAACAATAATAAATAGTTTTCTATTTAAAGTCAATTGGTGCCGTCTTAGATGATTTTAGTAGGTATAATCGTCTCTATTTCAAGAACCAATGATATCTACTTTGCCATAAAATTCCTGTAAAATTCGTTATGTGTTCTTTCATTTCAGTTTTTTTTCTGATTTTTAGTATTTGTAGTTTTAGTTCTAGGGGGGAAGTTGAGTCACAAAAATTTGCGCTTTAAAGCTTAATATTTCATAAACGGAAGTCTTAAACGAAAAACTGTTTTGACAAACCCGTAATATTTTTGAGAAACCTATCCAACGACTCCCCACACACCATAGGTAGACAAGGAAAAAGAATACATCCTCAAATTTTGTTTTTTTTTTTAGGCATCGTAAAAAATCTTTTTTTTTCACAATTTATTATACCACTTTTTTTTCGTGACTAATATGCATATTCATGCCAAATTATAGCTTTCTAGTACTAACGTCTCTACGCTAGGCTGCGGACGGACGGACAGACATGGCGAAACTATAAGGGTTCCTAGTTTGACTACGGAACCCTCATTTAGGTAAATCAGAATTTCAAAATAGAAGGACCAAATATTATATGAAACATTTTCTGCTACACGAAATTCTGTGAAATTTTTCTCCGGAAAACAAGGGATCATCGTGTGTCTGTCTGAACGGATGAACCGATTTGGACGCGGTTTTTTAAAGAACGCTAGTTGAATTGGGGTGGTTTATAGCTAAGAAGGCTTCATAAGAAATCAGTTTTATCCTTTAATTTGACATTAGCGCTGACAGAAGGGATTTCAGCCACTAAAAAGGTTTTTATATTTACTGTAATGCATAATGAGTCCAATTACTTTTTAGGCCATGCTTTTTGAGACTTTTATCTTGAACTGAAATAAAGGGTAAATTTTCTTAACACAAGGTGAGTATATCCTTAATATATTGATTAACGTTCGAGTAAAATATTATATTCAATAATATAATTACGATTTAAAAGCAAAAATGGGTTAAATAATGTAGATTGGAGACCCTATTTCTTTTAATAACTAAATTTATTATGTTATCAGAAGGTATCATCTTAATAATGATTGATTATTTAATTTGTACTTTATTCCGTGATAAGTTTTTTTTAATCTAAAATATTGATTAGTTTATCATATCTGATACGGAAACGTAATATCACGTCTAAACAAAATAATATTTTGTCCTGTTATACTGAGAAATTTGATTGTATGGCAGTTCGATATGTTACGTAAATTTGCCGTGTTATATTTATCACGTGTCACTATGTGAAACTGCTAAACAATCAAATTATGTTTTTAGTACAGTCGACTACAAAGAGATGCATCCACTTTTGGACCTTATTACATTGCAATAAGGTGAAAAAGTGGAATCTTCTTTTTGTAGTCGACTGTACATAAACAAATAACATACTTTACAATTTTGCTATAATCTCGTTTTCGGGGTTCCGTACCAAGTCCTGAAAATCGAAATATCGTTATGGGATCACTTTTTGACAGTATGTCTGTCTGTCCGTATGTAATCATAATTATCTTCAAGCTTTTAAGGGTTCCGTAATCAAACTAGGAACCCTCATAGTTTCGCCATGTCCGTCCGTCCGTCCGCAGCCTAGCGCAGAGACTCTTAGTACTAGAAAGCTGTAGTTTGGCATGAATATGCATATTAGTCACGCCAACAAAGTAGTACAATAAAATGTAAAAAATATTACGGGTTTCTAAAAACAGTGTTTCGATTAAGTAATCTGTTTATGTAATATTACATTTTAAAGCTAAGTTAGACTCAAGTATCCCCCCCCCCCTCTACAGCCAAAACTACAAAGACTAAAAATCAGAAAAAAACTTTTAGTCTTTGTAGTTTTGGCTCGTTTGGGTCGTAAGAGGCAACTAAGGGAATAAGGGCTTGAAGTACTGTTAGGCAATGGGCTTGCAACCTGTCACTAATACCTACAAACATACCTAACCTGGTAAACACCTTAGCCTGATTGTGCAAAATGTGGTTACAGAATTATCGACAAGTCTTCTAGAGTGGTTGGTATTTCTGTAGCTCTGCCTACCCTACTCTGGGAATGACGCCGTGATGTTATGTATGTATGTAAAAATATTAATGAGGGTGCCACTGGACGCTCGGTGCGATAGAGAACATGCAAGCAAATCAGAATTCAGTTTTATTGATATCATTTAGGAGAATTAAACGCATATAAAACGCAATACACTAAGTTTTGACCCGTTTATTACGATTGTATATACAACCAGACATGTTAAAATTTTAAAACATCTTTTATTGTTTTGATTGTTTTTTACTGTATCCTCGCTTTACTTACGTAATATTCAACGATATTGGCTTAAACATAGTAATATACCAAATAAATGCAAATTTCTTTATAAGGTCCTTATACGTTAAACATGCAACAGCTGTGACGTCATTCCTGTCGTCCATTTTGTATATGTAGAGTGCAGGGGTTCAGGGCCTCTATTCAGGTGCGTTAAAACGATATCGTGTTTGACACGCTTAAGAATCGTTTATGTCGCAGTCGCCATTATTGTAAATGACATAAGAGTTATCAAAACGTTGACAATACGGAAACAGGTCAAAAACGATATCGTTATAACGCAGTTGAATAGAGGCCCTGAACTACGACTTTTTAAAGCTTCATATCGTATGAAAAAAAACACGACTATTATCTCGCGTAATGCGTTCCTCTTTCCAGAAAATGTACAATAAAAATATTATGCGTGGTCCCTTAATCATGGTATTCCCGCAATGCAGACAACACCATTTAAATCGGACCATCCGCAGTTTACTAATGGGGAAACCAACCAGGGCCTCTATTCAGGTGCGTTAAAACGATATCATGTTTGACACGTTTAAGAATCGTTTATGTCACAGTCGCCATTATTGTAAATGACATAAGAGTTATCAAAACGTTGACAATACGGAAACAGGTCAAAAACGATATCGTTATTACCTTGTAGAATAGAGGCCCTGTAGTCCGTATTGTGAAGTGTCAAAGCCTGCTGAATTCGGCTGGTTTGAAACTTCATATTCCGGCAGTTTTAAAGTTCGTATAGCTTCTCGAAACTTCCTCTCTTTGAACCTGAAAGGGCGATCGTCGAATATTCACCTTTTCCCGACGTGACTAATTGGCGGCAGGGACACGAAATTAGGGAGTTTGTTTACCCTCAGGATTTAGCGTCCTTGGATATTCTTTACCGCGATAGCGACTAAACAAATTTGGAATTCGATATTTAAGAGGATTGTGAAGCGATGAAGAGATGCTAAAATCGCGTAGCTGTCGAAAATAATCCATACAAATTTAACTCATACATAAAGTTTCTCTATCCCTTGAATCGAATCCAATTTCCACGAATTTTGAAAATAATGTACATATTATAAAAACTGTATGTGTAAATTTCCGCTTTTGTACTTTTTTTCTTTCCCATAAATATTTTCTTGGAAAAGAAAACGCAGTTTAGTAGTTTTAGTTACAACATATTCAAAAACCGTAAAATTCGGACATCGTTTAAAGGTACAAAAACGTTATCGCATTTTGTATGGATTTTTTTGCTTAGACAGCCGTCTTAAATCGTGGCACAAAAACGTCATACAAACAGGGAGATTTGTAAGTGGGAATTTGAATCTACCAGAAAGGGAATAAAGGCCAGTAACCTTTTGCTCCTTAAATGCCATTTTCAAAGTTGAGACAAATAAAAATGAACTTTATGGTCGTTAAAATATAGTTCAAACTAAATTGCCTTGCTTATGTTCCTTCTGTGGCACACCGGGCCTCACGAGGTTAATATGTAAATAAAAAGAATCTTTAGAAAATATTAGTGGTGTATTATTAAGTGGTGGTAGGACCCTGTGCAGGGTCCGTCCGGATCGCTACCACCATCTTATCCATTAACCACCCGCCAAGCAACAGTGTTCGCGTTGTTGTGTTCCGGTGTGGGGATAAGCCAACCGGTGAAATTACTAGCATAGAGGCATTCCATCCTAGTCCTCAGGGTTGGCAACGCATTTGAGGTCTTAGGATTATAGTCTTGAGAATTCAAATGTCTATGGGTCTCAGATTTCACTTACCATCAGGTGGCCTGAGTGCTCGTGTGCCTTCACTTAACATAAAAAAAGAAGAAAAAAAACGTTCCAGTGGGGCTAGACAAGGTGTATTCGACACTCGCTAGCGATTGTTTCGATTGAAAAATATATGGAATTGACGTAAGTGTCACGTTACTATCTCGGTGGCTTACGTCAATTCCATACATTTTATCAATCGAAACATAATCGCTAACGATTGTCGAATGCAACTTGTCTAGCACCACAGAGGTGAGACTAGGTGAATAGTAATAACGTTGTAAGATTGTTTCTATTCAAGAGCTCAGAGTAAAAAGGTGTTACAGAATAACACCATTAAGTTACCAAGGGACGTAAAATTAGAAAATTAAGTTTAAACAAGTCAAACTACGAAGTACAGGTAAGTTACGAAGTCGACCATTACGAACGACGTATTAAGAACAAAATGAACTTTCGTTTTATTAACTTGTTTTCACTTTTCTGTTTAGTGAAATAATAATTTATTGAGTCCGTTGTTTCCCTTTTTTTGACCATAATGTCTTTGTTAGCATAATTATAATATTGTGAGTCATAATTTGTATATGACTGGAAACATAATTATTAAACTATTTATTCACAATTTCTCAAATGTATAACGTTTATAAAGAGTAGGTTAGGTTAGGCGTTATTTTTATAGATTCTTAAATTTAAAAATACGTTATTATTTGCGATAGTTATGACAACATAGACGCAATTGCTTAATAAAAAATATAATTAATGAATTAATTAGTCTAAAATAGTGCCCCACTGCTGAGCAAAGGCCTCCTCCCTTGATTTTCACACCTCTCTGTGGCAATCTTCAGCCAATCCAAAACAAAAAAAAAAAAAATGACTTAAATACTAGAAGTGAATTACTAGAATAGAAACTTAAACTAATGCAATAAATAAAAAGAAAATTAAAGTACAAAAAAAAAAACTATTAAAATAGAAATTTGTTGACACATTACAAAAAATTATGTCTTTACTAATTACTATCAGCGGGCCATTATTATGCTCGTGTATATCGATGTGCATAAAACATCTGTCACTTTCTGACCAGTGTGCAAGTGCGAGATTGACGGATGCTTTATCCTTCGCAATTAAGGCGACCATATTACCGGCCCAGGTGCCCTATGCATTGCACTAATGTAAAGGATTGTCTTAAACTGTCAAAATGGATGTGTCATATTTTCATTATTCTGCTAAGAAAAAATTTTACCAAAGAAAAATGTGCTTAATAAATTTAATGGGATCCCCTTCGAAACGTATTTCATCGATTGTGTCGTTTCACCGAATTTTATTTCATCGAAAGCTACTTTCTGCTGAAACCGACATAAAATTATAACTTCGGCACGTGGGAATACCTGTCTATGAAATAAGAATCCATTAAATTAGTGTTAACATTACAAGGGTACACCAAATACAAATATATAAGTGATATTGCCCAAAAATATTTTGCCCAAAACAGCAAACTTCCGTTTGTATGACTTTATCCTCGTAAGGCCTCCTACCTATTTTTGTTACATTGTAAATGCAACCTTGTCGGTTTAATTATAGAGTGTCTTTTATATTTACATTATACCCTCAAGTGAAAATCTGGGGACTCGGGAGGCCATACGTTCTATTATTTTTTTTATTTTCCTTATCCTTATCATAATTTTAAATTCGAAAGTATGTTTGTTGGTTCCTTTTTTACGGTTCGACGCCTGAACCGTTCAACGTGAAATTTGATACAATTAATATAGTTTATAGCACAGAGACGGACGTAGGATACTATTATTCTGAATTGATTGCACAAAACGACTTCAACACAGATCAAGCCTTATGGCATTAATACATGTACATATGTAAACAGTTTATTGCACATAAAACCATAAATCCCGCCCGTCGGCGTCGCCGTGTGGTTGCCGGGTTAGAATAGTGCCACTCCATGTCTTCCCGTGGATGTCGTAAGAGGTGACTAAGGGAATGAGGGCTTCTAGTACTGTTAGGCGATGGGCTTTCAACCTGTCACTAATTCACTGGTAAACATCTTAGCCTTTTTGTGCAAAATGTGGTTGCAGAATTGCCAACAACTCTTGTTGTAGTTGTTGGTATTTCTGCAGCTCTGCCTACCCCACTCTGGGAATGAAGGCGTGATAATATGTATGTATGTAAACCATAAATACGTACACAAACTTAAGATTTACGTGTACAATGGCCGACTTATCCCTTTTAAGGTCTCAAACATTAAGTTTGCATTTTGTGTATTATTTTATGCAATAAAGATTAAATATAATTATAAATACATAAATCTAGTAACGAGAATAAGCTATTTGAATACAAATATCCTTCTTTTTAAAATGAGATACAGAAAGTATGCAACATATCAGTGACTTTAAGATTAAAATCTTCCACTGGTTAGTGCTAACCTAACGTTTCCTAACATAATACGTATAAGTATAATTGTATTCTGTAAATATTTCCAAAAAACGCGTCTAATTACACTCACACAAATGCTCAAACTTAACTATATTGTGCTTACCTACACGGACACGGTGCCTTGAATATAATAATTTATCAGTCACTTAAAATAAAATCTCATAAAAGTCATGTTGAAAATAATATTGAAAGTATAATACATACATACATACATAAAATCACGCCTTCATTCCCAGAGTGGGGTAGACAGAGCTACAGAAATACCAACAACCCCAAAAAGACTTGTATGAATTCTGTAACCACATTTTTCACAATCAGGCCAAGAAGTTTACTAGTTATTAGTGATAGGTTGCAAGCCCATCGCCTAACAGTGCTACAAGCCCTTATTCCTTTAGTCGCCTCTTACGACATCCACGGGAAGACATAGAGTGGCAACCACACGGGCTTCATTTCATTAAATTTACCTAAATAGGCCTTTGTTGCAAGGCACTCCTTGGTTTCAGTTTACTTTGTATAGAAATCAATTGAATAGCATTAAAAGAAGTTTTTGTGTAAGATACACGTAAAAAGAAAAGTATTAAAAATTATGTTTATTTGAATTTTAAAATCCTTAAAAAGTATTGCCGTGAATTACTTAAAATAAATACATAAGTGGGGATAAGACAACTGGTGAAATTACTAGCATAGAAGCATTCCATCTTAGTCCTCAGGGTTGGCAACGCATTTGAGGTCTTAGGATTATAGTCTTGAGAATTCAAATGTCTATGGGTCTCAGTTTCCACTTACCATCAGGTGGCCTGAGTGCTCGTGTGCCTTCTCCTTAACATAAAAAAAAAAAAAAAAAAATACGGACGCCGTCAAAGGTCGGTAAAGTATAATAGTAATTCAGCAATGGATTAACTTAAGATACATATAAAATGCAGCTGTTCCACTCATATTTTTAGCGTGCTGCTCAATTAGGCACCCTAGGTTGCAATAAAACTACGGACAGAACAAAAGTAGCTTGTTCTACTTAAGCGTTCGACTTTATATAGGTTAGCAATTTGAAGCCAACTTTCATAGCACAAACGGAGCAACTGTTCTATACATTTTTGATTAGACTCATATTTTTTTTTAAAAAGTATTTTATTGCCAAGAAGTTTAAATACAAATATACAGAATCAAATTTACATCAAAACAGGATAAAATAAAAAGTAATGTAAAAAAGAATAACTTATTTCTAGGCAATGGGTGCTGCTCTCAGCATGTGCTAGGGCCCGGAAGCCCAGCGCTGATTTTCAGATCGGCCCCTGGGTGGAGTGGTCACTAGATAGAGTGGTAGATGAGATAATAAATCTGATTTTCTTTAAACTCTGACGTATCGGTTGCTTTACTTGGTTAAATTTTCTCCCTGAGCTCATTTTTTTTTTAATGTCATCATGACTATAAAATTTAAGTTTTTTTTTTTTGTTAAATATCCCGTCTAAAAGCTCTACTTTTCAGGATTTTTATTCAAAAACTAGATTTTAAAAATCTTACAATTTGTAATTAGAGCAATAAAGAAAAAAGCTGCGTCAAAAAAAACGGTTTTTACATAATTTAAAAAACCTCAAAAACTAAGCCATTTTTACAAAACCTAAAATTTGATTTTTTTGATACGTAATCACCAGCCTCATCAGCTGTAAACGGATTATCGTCGGTTTACGGGACACCCTGTATGCAGGGACTGACCGGCTAACACCATTGATCTTTTAGAAACGCCAATCAGCAGTTGTTGTTATGATCCGATGTGGAGAAAAGACAATTACTAGCATAGAAGCATTCCATCTTCCACCAGTTCTCAGGGTTCGCAATGCATTCACAGTCCTGAGAATACGATGTCCGTGTGCTCCCTTGTCATAACATAACAAACTTTTTTTCATCAAACCCATACGTGTGGGGTATCTATGGATAGGTCTTCAAAAATGATATTGAGGTTACTAGCATTATTTTTTTCTAAACTGAACAGTTTGCGCGAGAGACACTTCCAAAGTGTTGAAATGTGTGTCCCCCCCCCTGACACTTCTAAAATAAGAGAATGGTAGAACTAAAAAAAATATATGATGTACATTACCATGCAAACTTCCACCGAAAATTGGTTTGAACGAGATCTAGTAAGTAGTTTTTTTTTATTACGTCATAAAAACATTGATCAAAGCTACAACGAACTTTTATATTATGTTACTTGCTGCTACGGAACCCTTCATGGGCGAGTCCGACTCGCACTTGGCCGCTTTTTGAAAACTGCAACTGTACAAGGAAATAATAAACCCATGTCCGCACTTGGGACATATTTTATCTAGTCGGTCCGGCAAAAGCGTTACAAACAGAAACACTTTATAATACTGGTATTTCAACAAGGTATAATGGCCAAATGTTGCAAGTAGAATTCATTTGTTATTAACCACTTTGTTCAAATTTTTGGCCTTCGAAGACTTTCGAACACATTTTTAAATTTAATCCCATTTCACATATCCCAATTTGCGTAGCCGGTGCGCCACCATATCACTATTTCAGCCATCTTTGTTTTATCGTTGGTTTTAGTGAAACCCTGGATACAACCAAGTTAGCGAAGTTTGCTTAATCCAAAACAAATCATTTACAAATTCGCCATTCCGATATTAAAAACTTCTAGCAACATTTATCACCTTCACCTAAAACCTGACGCCGTTCTAAAACCAAGAATATTTATGAATATGAACACCCCCGGCAGTCCATAACAGCCTTCATAGACGCAACAAATAATCTAAGGTGTCTGAACAGGAATGATTTACGACGAGGAGTACAAAGCGTTCTGTACCGTTCCTTGGCAAAACCGATTTTTGGCGGAATTTACCGAGTTTGGAATGAACTGAATAAGGTAAAAGGACATTATTCCTGCAAAATAATGAACAGGGAACAATAAATTAACAACGCTCGTAATTGACTGAAATAGTAATGGCTTTTGGTCGTAGGTTCGTGGTTTTCCGGGAAAATAGTTTGTTATTGCAGTACCGTACAGTGTATATTAACAATATAACATCACTTATTCAATTTCGAGCCAGCCACTGCTGGTTAAGATTGCCACGTTCAAATATGCATATATACATAAAGTCACGCCTTCATTCCCAGAATGGGGTAGGCAGAGCTACAGAATTACCAACAACTCCAAAAAATTGTTGATATTTGTAACCACATTTTGCACAATCAGGCTAAGATGTTTGCCATTATATTAGTGACAGTTTTCAAGCCCATCGCCTAACAGTACTACAAGCCCTTATTCCCTTAGTCGCCTCTTACGACATCCACGGGAAGACACGGTAACCACAGGGAAACGTTCAAATATGTTAGTTCCTAATTTTACAACAATTTTATACATTATATTTATTTATCTTGTAAATGTTATGAGATTTAGTTTGAGTTGGACCTCGACTTCACCTGGGTGGTCCTCTTAACACAGGACTGCGTCAAACTCAAAGGTTAACGTAAAGCTCCGCTGGGCGACCGAGCTCTGCTACCTAACTGAGAAGGCACGCGCTAAAATGTGTTTGTACGCTCCGCGGGACTACTTAAACTTGCCGGATAAACGTTCACCTTTGCGCTGTGTTAAGAGAATCACCCCCTGAAGGAAAGTGATGATGAAGCTGAAGACATAGCATGCTTACCTAGATAGTGCCTATTCACTCTCGACTTTAAAAGGTCCGCTGCTTGAAAACGAAAAGACAGTGAATAGACGAATGGAACGAACTGATTGTTTTATAAATTGATTTAAATGTTTTACGTTAAGCTGAATATTTTGAATGGGTCATCATTTCATTTCATCGAACGCTTTTTTCCGCTGAAACCATAATGTTTTAAGGGTATCTTAAACGTATAACCTGACCTAACCTACGTAATTAATACGATGAAGTGATGAGTTACCATTATGAATGTACAGGGTGGATAAAGATGACGGTTCAATCGGGAAAAGGGAGATTTTGTACCATTTGTAATTTGTTTATTTTTCGTTCGGGTAGCTACCCAACGATTACGAAAACCTCTACTTTTACAATCACCAATCCGTTGATCCAACGAAGTTAGTCCCGTTATTGATCCTGCCCCGGCGCAGGTAATTGCGCCTTTGCACTCGGCAGTTTCTTAATTGCCCGTTTGTACCAACAATAATGCTGTTAGTCTAGTCCTACCTGCAGTTTCATTTTTTTTTATAGCATTGAAAAGGTAAGCGTGCACGCCTGATGGAGAAAGGGCTCTGAAGCGAATTGACATTTGCAATTTCGAGATAGCAAAGCATTATCAACCCTAAGGACTTGTATGGACATCGAATGCGCTGCGGGCGGTGGGTGTATTTATAGTAAATTGAGCCTGGACATTAAAAATGCGCCTTATGGTTTGTATGTCAGTAGATTTAAGTTAGGTAATCAATTTTAATTACATATATTTATTTGATATTAATGATTATTTTTTATTGTAAATTTGATGTTAAATTATTTGACTTTGACTAAGATGGAATGTTTCCCTGTGAGGTTGTATTACAAACAAAAGTGTGAAGGAGCCTATAGCCAAGATGCGTTCGCTAACTAGCGTTTCTATTCGTTGGTTTTTAAACCAATCGCATCACTGGTAGATCACGAAATACGAAAGCTCAAGCTCAGTGCTGCATGGCGAAAGGGCCAGAGATGACAAGCGGATATTCAATGAATTAATTAATTAATGATATTTATTTCTTAAAGTAAATATACACTTTACATTGCATGTCATGTCAAGGTACAGTAAGTTACACTATGATCGTCAAAAATGCAACCGAATAATAACAATGCGATATTTTTAATAAATGTCAATAGACCAACAGATTTTAAGATATTATCTCTGTAACTCTAAAGGCCTTGGAGACTTGCGAGGATTGGGCAGTGAAAAGTAGTAGGTAGAATGCAACAAACAAATGCACAAAGATTTATGAAGCATGCCACGAATCGCGGCGGCAGCGGGGAGTCGACTTTAATCTATTGCATTCTCCGCCACCGCAATCGTAGCCACGCAGTCGTGGAAAGTTTAATTGTAGCCATAAAAAAACATAACATTTCAAACTGATTAAATAACAAACTTTTCTGAAATATTTTAACCCACTTTACCAACTTCCCGGTTAATTCTAACTGGAGCTATGTTTTAATTTAACCCTCAGCTATTTAACGTAACTTGGGGTGGTATTATCAAAGTTCAAAGTATTTCCAACCGTTAAGCTTCCGTAATGACCGTGTTACCGAGAAAGGTTTGGGCTGTTCTTGAGAATTAGCCCTAACGGTCTTACAAAAACCAAGATCACTTGGTCTTTTACTCCCCTCGCTGGAACCAATTATAAGGCTTGGGAAGGGGTGAGTTAAGTGTTGTTGGGGGTCTTTTTAAAGTGGTGTTACGGTAAAGGTGGCGTATAAAGTTTTATGTATCTGTAACGGCCGGTGTAGAGCCCGTTCAGACGTTTAGAAATACTATATTGGGGGACTTGTACTGATTTTGCGGTAACGCGCTGACCAATCTGTTACAGGCTAAAAATAGTATGGAATCATGTCGTTCGTGCGAAGATTACTAAATTGAAATAGATTCAGATAGGTATTAACATACATACATAACATCACGCCTTCATTCCCAGAGTGGGGTAGGCAGAGCTACAGAAATACCAACAACTCTAAAAAGACATGTTGATAATTCTGTAACCACATTTTGCACAATCAGGCCAAGAAGTTTACTAGTGTATTAGTGACAGGTTGCAAGCCCATCGCCTAACAATACTACAAGCCCTTATTCCCTGAGTCGCCTCTTACGACATCCACGGGAAGACATGGAGTGGCACTATTCTAACCCGGCAACCACACGGGCTATAATAGGTATTAACTATCTACATATTAGGGTCATGCACACTCTTAAAAACAAAAGTTGTCTCTCCTGTGGTCAATAGTTAAGAACTTGTGTGCATATAAGTTATGTTTTTATATGATAGGTCTAAAGCAGTCCTGAAGGTGTTTTTGCGGGAATGGGCTTAGCCTTAAAAACGTTAACTTTCGGTGTGCCCACAGGAAAGACGGTAACCTAAATCTATGTATGACCCATTACCAGAATTATTAGAAGATACAAAATAACACTGTATTGTACTCACAAAAGAGGTACAATAATGAAATAATAATAATAATAATAATATCACAGGACAATCTCACACAAATTGACCTAGTCCCAAACTAAGCTCTAGGCTTGTACTATGGGTACTAGACAACGATAAACTTACTCGTACTTATATAGAGAAATATATACTTAAATACATAGAAAACATCCAAGACTCAGGAACAAATACTCGTGCTCATCACACAAATATCTGCCCTTACCAGGATTTGAACCCAGGACCCCTAGCTTCGAAGGCAGGGTCACTCCCAACTAGGCTAGCGTGTCGTCAAAAAACACAAAAACATAGCAGGGATGTACAATGGCGAATAAAAAAAAACCTAAATTTACACTTATCTAATCAACCTCCGCCTGTGGCCATTGATTTGAAAGTGTGCATTGTTACGTTGAATGGCAATGCCTAATCTTCTAAATTATACAAATGTACAGTCGAGGCATTTCATTGTTTAGCAGTTTGACACACTACTAAATTTTGCCGGGTTATACCTTTTTCACGTGTCATTAGTCGTGACACATCCGGAAATGTATAACACGGCTAATTTCCGTATTATCAAATTGTAAACAAAAATTTCCTTACCTTCCCAAAACTATGAGCCAGCACCTACATTTTATGCTTCGTCGGACAAAGATTTCGTATTCCGTTGGCATCGGAAACGCATTTTCCTCCATCCTTAAAATGAAAGTAATCTAATTTAACTTCTCCAATAAAATACTTGTATACACTGACTTGGATGTTTGCTTTATCATTTACAAATGCATTACTAAAGGAGTAAGGGTGTACCAAAATTTACCATAGTATTAGTAAGGTAAATCTTATTGATTACTATTTTATTCATTTAATAAAAGTAAATTCACATAGTATACAGTGTGTGACATCCATAAGAACATAAATTGTAAGTAGGAATAGCTTTAGATGCTGTGCATGGTTTTATCGAAAAAATATAACAATTACCTTTTCTAATAGAGAGTTATCATTTTTAGGGTTCCGTAGCCAAATGGCAAAAACGGAACCATTATAGATTCGTCATGTCTGTCTGTCTGTCCGTCCGTATGTCACAGTCACTTTTTTCCGAAACTATAAGAACCACACTGTTGAAACTTGGTAAGTAGATGTATTCTGTGAACCGCATTAAGATTTTCACACAAAAATAGAAAAAAAAACATAAATTTTGGGGGTTCCCCATACTTAGAACTGAAACTCAATTTTTTTTTTCATCAAACCCATACGTGTGGGGTATCTATGGATAGGTCTTCAAAAATGATATTGAGGTTACTAACATCATTTTTTTCTAAACTGAACATTTGCGCGAGAGACACTTCCAAAGTATTGAAATGTGTGTCCCCCTCCTGTAACTTCTAAAATAAGAGAATGATAGAACTAAAAAAAATATATGATGTACATTACCATGCAAACTTCCACCGAAAATTGGTTTGAACGAAATCTAGTAAGTAGTTTTTTTTTAATACGTCATAAAAACATTGATCAAAGCTACAACGAACTTTTATATTATGTCACTTGCTGCTACGGTACCCTTCATGGGCGAGTCCGACTCGCACTTGGCCGCTTTTTTATTTTATTTTCACGAGCAGCAATGTAATGAAAAGAGGCAAACGAGTTAGGTACAAGCAATCAAATGTTTATGTCAGTTGTTAGCTTTGTTACCGATACATTGCGTGGCGAATTTGTAAGTATGAAAAAAGTACACATTATGTTAACAATACATAATATGTTTTTATGTTAATTAGGATGCATATTAACTGTTGTCAAAATATATGTTCGTATGAATTTCACACACTGTATATTGTAGCACTACGAAGACATGATTTACATTGTAATCTTGCGTAAATTTTAGGACATCCTTTATGTCTGTGTTAGTGGTGGTAGGAACCTGGGCAGGGTCCGTCCGGATCGCTACCACCATCTTGTGTTTAAACCTACCGCCAAAGATCAGTTGCAACTGGTGAAATTACTAGCAAGAAGCATTTCATCTTACTCCTCAGGGTCGGCAATGTATTTGCGGTCTTCGGATTGCAGTCTTAAGATTGTAGTCTTGAGAATGTCAATGGCTCACAAATCGCACTTACCATCTTCATCGTTTGCCTACTCCTTGCCATGAAAAATTCGTTAGTATAGTAACGCTAGTAGTTTATGTTAAGTTAAGTTACAGTCTGCGAAGACTCTGATCTCTCTCTCTTTTACAGTTGACCTTATAAGTAGATGCACATTGAAGTGCTTTGTCACTTTAACGTCATGTTTGAACTGCTTTACTAATCTGTCAAACGCGTTAAAGCGACAAGGTACAAAAGTGTGCAGCTACTTACAAGGTCAACTGTACACTCGCATCCCCGTTCAATAGGTTCATTTATTTTTATAACAGCAATCCTAATACCATTTATTAGTATGCGAAATTGTTAATAAAAACGGCTCTTTATTAAAAGCTTTTTACATTACGATTTTTTCATTTTTCTTACCTAAAACTTATTTTTATACAGATTTAGATTAGTTGTCATATTGGATAGTTTTCTTGAATCAACAACTCATTCAAAAATAAAACAAATGTACGTTTTGTAAGGAGACGCGCGTCCTCGGCCTAAAATAAATAAATGAAATGAAAAATAAATATCAAAAGGCGAGCTCACACCAAAAAACCTAGTCCCCAACTAAGCTCTAGGATTGTACTATCGGTTTAAGACAACGACAAATATATATATATATATATATATACAGTGTGTAAATGGTATACGGGCATTCCTTTTAACTGTGGTTAGTACAACCCCTACTGAGCACATTTAGGCAGCTTTAGTTAAAATTAAATTAAAAAAAAGTAACCATACAAAATAATTTAACACGCAATGTATAACGAAAAATGCAATGAATTAAAAACGCAATTAATGACGTTTCAAAGTTAAGTATTATTAAAGCTGAGGCTACTTAAGCCGAAATACACATTTTCACAAGTAAACCATTACGTACTTACCTGACAGATGGACTTCGATGTACATTGCGGGTCGATAGTATGTTCAAAAATTAATAACGGTGTATACGTTAGCGTAATCAAAATAATTCTTTCTGTTAATGATTAGTAGAGTCTTAATCTATGTCCAGTTTTAATAAACGCCCGTATACCATTTACACACTGTATACATTATAGAGAAATAAATTCTTTAATACATATCGCCGTTCGGCATTCAGAACCGCGAATGTCTAATTGTGACCCAATGCGACATTCGCGGTACTGAATGCCGAACGACGATATGTAACTCTGTGATTTTGAAAACGCTCTACTAGTTTTTGAGTCTATACGTTACAAGCATACAAAAACACTATAGCCCGTATGGTTGCCGGGTTAGAATAGTACCACTCCATGTCTTCCCGTGGATGTCTTAAGAGGTGACTATGGGAATAAAGGCTTGTAGTGGTGGTAGGCCCCTGTGCAGGGTCCGTCCGGATCGATACCACCATCCTATCCATTAACCACACGCCAAGCAACAGTGTTCGCGTCGTTGTGTTCCGGTGTGGGGATAAGACAACCGGTGAAATTACTAGCATAGAGGCATTCCATCTTAGTCCTCAGGGTTGGCAACGCATTAGAGGTCTTAGGATTATAGTCTTGAGAATTCAAATGTCTATGGGTCTCAGATTCCACTTACCATCAAGTGGCCTGAGTGCTCGTGTGCCTTCTTCTTAACATAAAAAAGAAAGATAAAAGTAAAAATGGTACTGTTAGGCCATGGGCTTGCAACTTGACACTAATACACTGGTAGACATCTTAGCCTACTTGGACAAAATGTGCTTACAGAATCATCCACAAGTCTCTAGTCTCTGGGAATGAACTGTAGATGTAAGTGTATAAGGGTCATATCTTTTTCACCACTACACGCAAATACCGCAAGCCCAAGTGATTTCCACTGATGCGTCGTAACGATACCCAGCCAATTTCCTCCCCCGTAGCCATCACACTCCGACTTATACATTGTGTAGCCTAAGCGAAAAACCTCGAATCCACCTTGAAGTTTTTAACTGATACAATCTTTGATATCGGGTTTGAGTAGACGCGTGTAATGTTCAGAACTTTATATAATTTACGCCTACATTTGGGTTATGGTTTCGTTTGTTTGTACGTGTTCTTGGTTTCCTTTTAGTGGCTGAATGGTTGACCGATACTTTCGAAGAAACACAAAGATGGCGGCTATGTGACATGATTAATGTATGACTGAAGAAATAGCGTGATGCATCAAAATAAACCGCTTTTAATGAAGGTAAAAAAACATGGTTATTAAAATAACTATTTATCCAGGTGAACAAAAAAAACTTTATATGAGAACTTTTAATGAAGAGATGCCAAAATGGCAAATTTATCATGATAGTAAAATGATTGGAAAAATTGCGTGAGAAATGAAAAACAAGAGTTTTTTGGTGCAGATTATAAAATCATGGTTAGTAAAATTAAGAAACTTAAAGACTAAGAAGAAATTACTTTAAGCAGATAAAAGAGAAGATTGGGTCGTGCCAGAAAGTCAAGCAGTTGACGGAGGACCTGAGCGGTTGGCGGTTACTCCACCGACAAGAGCATGGAGAAAGTAAAATAATTATTAAGGTACCTGTGGCGACCTAGCGACATCTAGTGACAACTTGTAACAAAAACAACTCGCCAGCGCCACCAGGGTCAGACAGCGCAACTAAATCTGACAGTGCGCTACATCGCGCTAACGAAGTTTCTTCAGTCGGTGGACTTATATACAACTTCCAACTTCATCCAAATGGACTTCGGTCCCCAGGCATAACACCCGCCTGGAGAGAGATCTCTCTATTGTCCTCTCTACCTACATTGGTGACCCCGACGTGATTGTCTTCCTACCTTGGTGACCCCGACGTGTTTGTCTTCGTACATACCCACCTTCATTAATTTTATTTTAGATTTGGAAGGTTTCAATGATCACGTCGTACCTAAGTACGCTTGTTTATCCAAAATATACGGATTAAGCATCTCAAATAGCCCCAAGTTACTCAAGGGGACATAGTAAACTTTACCGTTACCGCCAAGCAGCAGTGTTCGCTTTGTTGTGCACCAGTGTGGTAATATGACAACCGGTGAAAATACATAGCATTTTAATCCTCCTATATAGTCTATGGGTCACAGATTTCACTTACCATCATTTGACGTGATCTTTTTAGCTTTCTCAATGCCATAAAATCCAATGCTGTTCATCAAGAGATATTATATAATTTTGTAACAGCTGCAAAAATTTAGCAGATGACTTTTTAAAAGTCTTTATATAACTTATCCCTTTTCTAATATATTGCCGGAGTGTTCGCTTAATAAGCGGATAAATTCGATATATATGAAACAGTGCCTACCGAGCGGAGACGCGCTTTGGACCGCTTCCAATATACTCGGACCGAGCACCGACACTACAGACTTGAGCAACCACTTTATAAACATACATAACATCACGCCTTCATTCGCAGAGTGGGGTAGGCAGGGCTACAGAAATACCAACAACCCTAAAAATACTTTTTGATAATTCTGTACCACATTTTGCACAAACAGGCTAAGATGTGTACCAGTGTTTTTGGTTACAGGTTGCCTCATTAGTCGCCTCTTACGACCTCCACGGAAAGATATGGAGTGGCACTATTCTAACCCGGCAACCACACGGGGTTACTAATAATAAAATAATATAACATAAATATGACTCTGATTATCTGTCTGTTACGCTTTCAAGGATAAACCGTTAAACCGATTTAGATGAAATTTTGGTATGGAGATAGTTAGAAGCCCGGAAAAAGACCTAAGGTACTTAATATCCTGAACAATTGGGTTTTTTTTTATTGCAAGGATTAGGCACACGACCACTCAGGCCACCTGATGGAAAGTGGAATCTGGGACCTGTAGGCATATGCATTCTTAAGACTGTAATCTCAAGACTGCAACCCTAAGACCTCAAAGCGTTGCTAACACTTAGGACTGAGATGGGATGCTTCGAGGTAGGTTAGGTTAATTTTAAAAAAATCCTGAAATAATTATACTTACAGAACAAAAAGGGGGTTTGCAAATGAATAGGTTGCGAAACGAAGCATTTGTCAAAGATTTAACGGCAAAAAGGCAGAGAACCTTCAAAAGGAACTCTGTTCTACTGCTTTCGAATGATATGCGTTTGACGTGTTTTAGAATCGTTTTTGACCCGGCCAACTTTACTGTCAAGTACAGTGACAGACTTTAATTGTTATGCCTCTATGAAACCCTGTCACAATGACAGCGTCAAACCACATGAAAGAAAGGTTAAATAATGATTACGCTGTCATTATGATAGGGTTCCATAGTCGCACAACAATTAAAGTCCTTGACTGTACCTATAAATAAGAGTTATCAAAACGTTGACGATACGGAAAAACGTCAAAGCGTTTTTATCGTGTAGAATCTCAGCCCTTTTTTGTACCATGTAGAAAAGATCCTCAGTAACTAAATTTCCCCAACTCCCTAGCCACCGCGTCCCTGACACTCAGGCAGTCCTTGTAGAATTTTATCTGAATCCAGCTACAAAGGGGTTTTGATCAATTTTACCGTTTTATTCCTAGTCCGTCTGTGCCGGATAGCGCTTTGTTATGTAATGCTCTAGTTAACCGAGGAACAAAGGAATACTCTCTGGTATTTTTATCCGGTACTACGAGGTAACTGGTAGGGCTAAGAGAAATGCATTCTTCGAGCGTAACGTTTGTCAAAATACAGTGTGTAAATGGTATACGGGCGTTCCTTTTAACTGTGGTTGGTACAACCCCTACTGAGCACATTTAGGCAGCATTTGTTAAAATTAAAAAAAAATTACCATACAAATTAATTAAAAACGAAAATAACACCTGACGGATGGACTTCGATGTACATTGCGGGTCGATAGTATGTTCAAAAATTAATAACGGTGTATACGTTAGCATAAACAAAAAAATTCTTTCTGATAATGATTAGTAGAGTCTTAATCTATGTCCAGTTTTAATAAACGCCCGTATACCATTTACACACTGTATATGAAATTGGCATGACGCACGACAGCTTTCAATGCTTATTTTCCTTGTGAGACCCGGTTTGTAATGAGGTTGTTACTGCCTCCTTTTTGCGTTCCTGGCCATTTTTACATTTCGTTTAAATTCTATCCAAACTCAAAATTGTTCATGATGTATTTGATGCGATCGATAAATTAATTCTCTAGAAAATTTCGATAAGCATCAGACACGGGTCCTGTCTCATTTTATTTTATTTAGTTATCGTTCTGTTTTATCTTTTTATTACCAAAAGTATAATATTTAAGTATTGAAAGAAAGCGATTTATTTAATACCAACTACAGTATCCTGAGCTGAGCATGAGTCTCCGAGATACCTACCATTATACCGTCAGAAATGGCTCTCCGGCGGGGAATCGAACCCCGGTCTCCCGCGTGACAGGCAGGGATACTTACCACTATACTATCGAAAACCCATAGGAAGTACAAAATCGAAGAAATTTAATTTCAACTATATTTCATCGAAAATAAAGTTCATTTAAATTTGCTTCATAATTTAAAATGGCATTTAAGAGCAAGGGTAATTGGACTTTATTACTTTAGTGATAGATTCAAATTCCATTCGCAAAAATCTCCCTGTTTGTGGTACGGTGGGCCTCACGAAGTTAAACTACTTGATTTTTGAAAAGTTATTAATTTTTTTTACTTGTTTAAACCAAGCATCGATGGTCTAGTGGCTTTAAGTATCGGAACGTGATCCTAAGGACAAAGTGATAAAAAAAATCTTGGGGATGGTTTTTTTTCTCGTGTTTCTCAGACGGCACCAATTATTATTATTATTTTTTTTTGTTAAGGAGAAGGCGCACGAGCACTCAGGCCACCTGATGGTAAGTGGAATCTGAGACCCATAGACATTTGAATTGTCAAGACTATAATCCTAAGACCTCAAATACGTTGCCAACCCTGAGGACGAAGAAAACTACTACTTTAAATACTTACTAATTATTTTACTTTTTAATTACTTTAAATATAAAACTTATGTTCCATCCCTCCACAAACATTCAATATAGCAAGGCGGCTTTCAGCAGCCCGCTTTTTGCCAACCCCCCTACGAACACGGCATGATGCGTGGCAAACGGCATCGCCACCGTTCCGATCCCCGGCGGGATCTGGACATACTTGCAGCATTTTGCCCCCCCCAGAGTACGAAGGGCTGCCCAGGCTAGGCCTGGGGAGGGATTCTCTGGCATTGCCAGTACCCTCCTGGGGTATAACTCTCTTAAATACTGCTTGCATGGTCCATGGTGCAGGTTCTTTGTGAGCAGAAGGGGCGTTTCACAAAAAGCCCGACTGGCTGTTCACAATGGAGTGTTGGCCCCTACTCTGATGTATGGTAGTGAATGTTGGGTGTGGCAGAATAAGCATGAAAGTCGTATAAATGCAGTAGAAATGCGCTCTTTGCGTAGTATGTGTGGTGTAAAACTGTGTGATAGAGTAAGGAATGAAAACATCAGAGAGAAGTGTGGTCTGAAAGAAGATGTAGTGACTAAAATTGAAAAGGGCATGCTTCGATGGTTCGGTCATTTGGAAAGGATGGATGAAAAAAGATTGACGAAAGAAATTTACAGTGCTAAAGTGAGTGGAAGGGTCGTAAGGGGGCGCCCTAGGCGTACTTTTTTGAATCAAATCGGGGAAATACTGGAAAAGGGCCGAATCTTAAGTACCCGAAACCGACGTGCATGCATGACTCGATGTATGAATGTGGAAGAAGCGAAAGGGTATTATCAGGATCGTAGCAAGTGGAAAGAAGTGGTCTCTGCCTACCCCTCTGGGAAACAGGCGTGATTTATGTATGTATGTATGTATGTAAATATAAAACTAGTTATTACTAGTTACACTGAGCATGGTCCGACATGCCTAGTTTTTTTATCGTAATCTTGAAATCCAAAAAATTCACCTTTTAACACCGAAATCGCAAAAACTCCGCAAACAAACTTTAATTAGTTGTCCAAACCCCGGCTTAGGTTGAGCCGAACTTGATTAGCTATTTGATAAATAACGGCGACACGCCTTGAATAATTCCTCCCTGCGAGAATTACGAGGCTCATTTACTTTACTTGGGAATACAATTAATTACAAAGGAAACATAACTATACAGGATTTGTGTGGGATTAGTCGGTCAGTTTAAAGAGACGTTTTATTATTTTCATCATACACGCTCGGAAAGGGTGTTTAACACGCAGGCGTATAGGGCAGTTATAGCCTATTTACCTCCCAAGGGAGTTATGGGTTAAGTTTTAAAATATAGAACGCACTAGTACATAATTTCAGACTAAGGAGGTGTAAAATCAGCCAAAGTGTATTCCTATGTTCATAACTTGGGTACAAACCAATTCTACTGTATATAAAACTTATACGGTACATTTAACTGCATTATATTTGTATATTTTTTTCGGGGAGTATGGCCTGTCTAGTTTGAAAACTAATGGCAGTTCTTAGCATTATTAGTGGGACAATCTCTTTTAGCGAGTCGAGTGCCATTTACTTTTTGATTGGTGTTTTCTTTAATATTTAGTCTATTATTATTTTGTTTTCTTGCAAATCACATGTGTGTATTACGGGCAGTAAGCTTCTCTGCCTATGGCATCAGGCTTCTAATACTCTCGTTATATATCCCCTTCTTACTTCCCTTGATGCATAATGTACTTTTGTTGTATAGTTCAGGGGACTGCGACTTGACAGAAGCACGTGGAGCTAACCCCATGTGCTCAGCTATTTAGTCCACAAGAGAAGATCTTTTACCGAACAATTGTCCTCGCGTGTGATATCCGTGGACTTATTTATGTATAAATTAATGGGAGTGTCTGTAAATAACTTGACATTGGTGAAATATACCTTAACAGGGAGTGAAGTCATTCATTGAAAAAAGAATCAGTGTTTAGTTCAGGGCCTCTATTCACCTGGAAAAACTCCTTTGACATCTTATTATAATGTTAACGGTAAGATAAATACATACATACATAATGTCACGCCTTTATTCCCAGAGTGGGGTAGGCAGAGCTACAGAATTACCAACAACTCTAAAAAACTTGTTGATAATTCTGTAACCACATTTTGCACAATCAGGCTAAGATAATAAATAATAAATAATAATAATAATATCACATAATAATGACACACAAATTGACCTAGTCCCAAACTAAGCTCTAGTTTTGTCTATGGGTACTAGAGAACGATAAACATACTTATATAGAGAAATACATACTTAAATACATAGAAAACATCCAGGACTCAGGAACAAATATATGCATATATAATTACGTTTCTATTAACGTTCTTGCAATACATCTCGTCTAGAGCTACTAAACTTACATCATTACAAAAGCTCTAATGTTGTCGAACAAAGCCAAGCTTATAATCACGAGCTTACTCAAAGCCCGAACTGGCAGGTGGAACAGAAAAGTCCCGGGCTTGCGAGAGCTTTGACCCGGAAAAGCTTTCGGATATCCGGTAGACAACCTGTTCGGAATCAATAGCGGAACGTACCTCATCCTTATGAAATATGCATCGAATTCGCGTCCTACATACATTACTTTAAGCCGTATTCCGGGAGCAAGGTAAGTTTTTTTAGCGCCTTGACGAAGTTTTTATTTATAGCATAGAGAAGGTTAACTAGCATACGGGTAAGGACCAAATAGTTGGACCATAGTTAAGCGTAGTTAACCATATAAACAAAAAAGTGGAAAAGTTCCGTTGTGTCACGAAAATTATCCCCACAAAAGTATGAGTAATTTTCGTGTCATAACGGAAAAGTTTCAGGGAAAATTTAATTGAGTGAGTTAGCGTGGCCAACGTTTGTTCCTTATCCATACAGGCCACCAGGGCGTCTGGTCTACTGCGTTATAACGATATCGCGTTTGACGTATTTTAGAATCGTTTATGACACGATCGCCATTTAAATGACAAGAGTTATCAAAACGTTGACAATGCGAAAAAACGTCAAAGACGATATCGTTATTACCGTTATGCACTGGGCTGAGATTCTGCACGGTGAAAACGATATCGCCTTTGAGGTTTTTCTGTATTATCAACGTTTTGATAACTCTTATGTACTCGACAGTTATGGCGACGAAGTCCAACTTTTTGGTCCTTACCCATATCGTCTTATCGTAGTAGAATAGAGGTCCTGATGGTAAGTGGGATATGAAGCCCATACACATTTTCATCCTGAAGACTGCCATCCAAACACTGTAAACGTGTTGGCAACTGAGTCTTATCCTCACACCGGAACACAACGATGCGAACATAGCTGCTTGGCGGTGGGTGCAACTATTACGAACTTCTAATAAATGATGCATTAAATTCACAGATAGATCAAATTACTTCTGAGGGGTTACCATGACAAAAATAAGAAAGAAAGAAAGGCCAAAAGAAAATGAAAGAAAGTAAATAAGTCATAACGTTGACAAATATGAGAATACCTCAAAAGGAATATGGTTTTATCTAGTAGAATAAAACCCCCTTTGGTAAACCTAAGTTTGAACTTCTAATTTTAAACTTGGCAGGGTGGTATGGAGCATGAAACTGTGAATTAAACAGTAAACTCTTCATAAAAATGGCCAAAATTGTCTCTAAATATGAAAAAAAAACATATAAGGGGACTATCTCACACCGTTTGACTTAGGTCAAACTAAGCTCTAGGCTTTTACTATGGGTACCAGACAACGGTAATGCTTATATAGAAAAATAAATACTTAAATACAAAGAAAACTTCCAGGGCCTCTATTCTTCTGCGTTATAACGATATCGTGTTTGACGTCTTTTAGAATCGTCACAGTTGCCATTATTGTAAATGACATAAGAGTTATCAAAACGTTGACAATACGGAAACACGTCAAAGACGATATTATCACAGTTAAGGTCCCATTTTGTTACAATCCATCCAGAATACGCCCACCATCGGCTCGCACGTCGTCGACTGCACGGTTAATTATAAGCTTACTGACACGATTAATACCTTCAGCGCCAGACTCACTAAGAATCATACACAATAGAGTCAGATGTGGAGTCCTGGGCACTGACGTTGAATCATTTCAGTTGGGGCAGGTCGATACACTGCATGCTCTCTCTAACGTTGTACTTAGTTTTTGTGGAAATTCATGGAGTTGTGAGGTGGTCAATCACCATGAAGATAGAATAATTGGACAGAGATCGTCAATAAATATTTCTTAACCCAATGTTTGTTGATGATCTCTGTCTAGTCTTCAGCGCCAGACTCACTAAGAATCATACACAATAGAGTTACCTATAGATGTGGAGTCTTGGGCACTGATGGAGAATCATTTCAGTTGGACAGGTCGATACGCTGCATGCTCTCTCTAAAGTTGTCCTTTTTTTTGTGAATATTCATGGAGTTGTGAGGTAGTCGATCACCGTGATGGAGATAGAATAACTAGACAGAGATCGACAATAAATATTGCTTAACCCAATGTTTATTGACGATCTCTGTCTAGTCTTCAGCGCCAGACTCGCTAAGAATCATACACAATAGAGTCAGATGTGGAGTATCGCATAGAGCCCAATAGGTTAGGTTAGGTTTGGTAGTTTTATTTTTATAGAGAAAGACGAGAGATGTAGATTTAGGGTCGCATTAATAAACTGATCGTGGCTTAAGTGCCCGTCTTGAAGAAAACACCTTTCAACGAAATTATTATACATAATTTTCCGTATACCTTAATTTTACATCATTTCATTTGCACTCATTTCATGTGCCATAGTGGTCACTGGCTATAATTTTCATTTTCTTTAATATCACATACCATAATTTCATTTGCCATAAAGGCATTCTTTCTGAATTCGTAAACCTTTCAGGTAATTTTAAAAACGCCATTGCATAGTTCACAGTTTTTTAAAAAATGCCTTTATGGCAAATTAATATTATGGCACATTATCGTTACGGAATATAAAATTATTTCATATGAAATTCGGGCAAGTGAAATTATTGCATATGAACTTCGGTCAAACGATAGAGAACCTGAATTTTCATTTCATCGAAAGGTATTTCTCGCCGCATGAGTTAAAACAATAGACATAACCGGTCAAGTGCATGTCGGACTTCGTACATTTGGGGTTCCGTACCAGAATCTAATCAATACTAATATTATAAAGAGGAAAGATTCGTATTTTTGTATGTTTGTAACAAATCAACTGAAAACCTAATGGACTTATCAGTGAGTAAAATAGGCTTTTTTTTTCTTCGACGCGGACGGAGTCGCAAAGGCTAGTTTATTAATAAATTGGTATTTTTTAGTAAAATATACGTAATAATAAACAGTATCAGTAAATTTCAACTTTGTAGGTCAATGGGAAGTTAAAAATAGTTCAGATGAAAATTTTGTACAAAAAAAGGAGAATTTGGTGGTTTTCTTTGTTTTCTAATGTTTTTTAAGACAAAAAATTAATCAACGAGTTTAAAAATAACACCCCATTCCATGAAGAAGGTCTAATTTGTATTTCTCGCTCCCGTTTATCTGTATTTATCTTAAAAACCGTCAATTATATGTTTTGACAATTTGTATGTTTACCGTTTGACTGTAAAAGCTGTGGGACAAACGTCGGACGGACAGGCGGAAAAGGGCACTCCCATGACACGATGTCGAATCAAACACATATTGACCCAATTCTACTTTAGAAATTTCGCACAAAAATAAAAATCCCCCATGTCTCGGTTCAACTAACTCCCAAACAATTTCCCAAAACCCAACTTAAGCCTCCATTCGTAAGTAAACTTGACTTCAAAGTATAATAGAGTTATCCATACATAGTTCCAACATACGAGCATTTAGGCGGGCCGAACCGCAAACTGGGATCTACAGAAATTCACACATGCGACCCTAGCTGCTGCTAACTCCACTTAAACACTAAATAACCTAAAGTCAACTCTAAATCCTGTAAAATACAGCTTCAGTGACGGCAATAGCTACATGGCAGCGCGACTAAAACGGCCACAGTAGCCTTTATGTTTCTAAGGGGCGATTATAAGCTCTATTGCTTGTTGCTAAGGGTTTGTAAGCCGCAACTGTAAGTCGGTCTGCAGACTAAATACCTCATAGTACTAATGCCACAGTTGGTGTTTCTCTTACAGCTTATAAGTACGTGTCATGTGCTTAGGGGCTTATAAATGGATGTTGAATTAAAAATACCTAGGAGTCGGGAGAATATTCACGAACGTTGAACTTTTTGGGTTATTGTTCATACATATTTGTTACATTTTTAGGATTACATTGTTAGACTTCTGTGTATCTGTCTGTCTGTTGTAGTCACTTTTTCTCAAAAGTATCAAAGGCACTAATAAAATTTTGTAAAAATATATTCTAAGCTTTTGTATCGTTATAATGAAGTTTGTTTTAGTTGTGCAATGATTATGGTTCGTTCAAAGTTTTTTTTTCAAAATTTTCTTAGTTTATTATTCATTTTATATTTTGTTTATTTTTTAAATATCCTTATATGCACCGCCTACTTTGTTTCATTTTTTATGTTGCTGCGTCTCTTCTAACCAAAGTTCTCTGGAAGAGATCGCCTATAGCGATAAGACCGCCTGTATTAGAATGTTATGTTTTTGTCTTTCCTTGTTTGGTTTATATATTTATGTGTGGTTTATTAAAGCGTATTTGTATTTTATTGTATTATATACGGGTTATATTATTTACGGGTTCTCTTCATCTGGAATAACTTTTTTTGGCATAATCGTCATTTAGCATACAGTCTTTTTTTCATTTTATTTAAAATATCATCGCATTGAACCCATTAGGTTAGGGTAGGTTTATTGTGTAACAATCCTCAAAAGTATACGGTTTCAGAAAAAAAAGACTGGTACCTATGCCAAAATGATGATTATGCCAAAAAAGATTATGCCAGATGAGCGTAAACCATTTTTTACAAATAATGTAGAATAAGGCCTCTGGGCGATAACTCTTACAAAGTCGGCAGTAATGGTGGCCGAGTTAAAAACAATACGATAAGATGTCAAAGGCAATAAGGTTTTACGGAATAGAATAGAGGCCCTGATAGTGAACTTGTAGATGTCCTTGTAGCTACACGGCCAAATTGCGGAGTACGGGGCCGGTAACTCAAACATGTTAATGAGGACGCAGGTGCGGCCAAGTTCGAGGATTACGCAGATCTCGCTGAACTTGGCTTGTTGGGTCGAGGACTTGTAATTAGACGTGGCGGGTTCGAATCAGTTTAATTAATTACTTATTGTTATTGTGGTAAGCAAAAGTATATTTGTCGCTTGTTTGTTTGGATTAAGGTTAAACGAAGTACACACAGGGCTGGGATTCTTCTTGGTAATAACGATATCGTCTTTGACTTTTCGTATTGTCAACGTTTTGATAACTCTTATGTCATTTACAGTAATGGCGACTGTGACACAAACGATTCTAAAACACGTCAAACGCGATATCGTTATAACGCAGTAGAATAGAGGCCCTGATCGTAGGGTTTCGAAGATTGCGAAAAAGGTGTGTGTTGAAATTAGAACTAGCGAAGATTTTGTTTCTAATCGTGATTTCACGTTTAACAGTCTCAAGGAAATATGACCAAGTTTAATATATACAAATAACGGACTCAAAATTGTTATGGTTATTGAATTCTAGATCGCGGAACACAACCAACTTCATTTTATCATATAGCCTTTTAAGTAAGGCTCTCTGTCAAACGGTTGATCAAGTGAACAAAGTCATACGAACGGGATCACTCGAAGGGTACATACATACATACATAATATATCACGCCTGTTTCCCAGAGGGGTAGGCAGAAACCACTTCTTTCCACCTGCTACGATCCTGACAAAGCTCTTTCGCTTCTTCCACATTCATACATCGAGTCATGCATGCACGCCGGTTTCGGGTACTTAAGATTCGGCCCTTTTCCAGTATTTCCCCGATTTGATTCAAAAAATTACGCCTATACGCCCTTCCGACCCTGCCACTCACTTTCACACTGTATATTTCTTTCTTCAATCGTTTTTCATCCATCCTTTCCAAATGGCCGAACCATCGAAGCATGCCCTTTTCAATCTTAGTCACTACATCTTCTTTCAGACCACACTTCTCTCTGATGTTTTCATTCCTTACTCTATCACACAGTTTCACACCACACATACTACTACTAACTAATCACTCGAAGTGTAAAGCTACCTAATTGAGAATTCACGTCCGTAAATGTTGTATGTACTATCTGACGGGACAACTTAAATTCGCCGGTTAATAATTGGTCTGTCGAGTTCAAGAGAGAGTTGTTTAATAAAATTGCCTTCCTGAGTTGTGGGAATGAATTATCCGATGAGAGCTATTTTACAAGCTTTTTATTTACTTGCAATGTGTATGATTGGCCTCACGAGGTTATAATATTACGTGGAGTCACTCTATCTCGAGCAAGTTTTTTTTCTATCCAACTAACTGATAACTTATCATCCTCGAGAATATTAAGAAAGCGATTGGTACAGTCGACGTCATAAATATGTTTACACTTTAGTAACTTGTCACTTTCATTCACTGAGACAATTACATTTATATAATATGTGAAATTGTCTCAGTGAATGAAAGTGACAAGATACTAAAGTGTAAACATATTTATCACGTCGACTGTACAGCGCCCCGTACTTAGAACATTTTTTTTATGGCATTGAGAAGGCAAACGAGCACACAGGCCACCTGATGGTAAGTGGAAACTGTGATCGATAGACATTCGCATTCACAAGACTGCAATCTTAAGACTGCAAATGCGTTGCCAACCCTAAGGACTAAGATGGAATGCCTCTATGCTAGTTATTTCACCAGCTGTCTTATTCCCAAACCGGAACACAACAATGCGAACACTGCTGTTTGGCGGTAGGTTAATGGATAAGATGATGGTGATGGTAAATTACCTTCACATTAATGGCTCTTGGCTGAAATGTTACCACCCACCTCAACTATTCTGTTTGGCCTAGAGGTTGGCAATAAAGATTAAATAAATAAATAATTTAAAGGTAACTTATATCGTCGTTGAGTAATAAAAACGAAGTTTACCTAAAATAATCTATAAAAAACACGAGTATGTTTTTTTGCAAGTTAACTATTTCAAACTTGATGTGTCTGATATATTTTCCAAATTATCTTTGAAATTTCCAACAAAACCTTCTAAAACAAGAACAATCAAGCACACAACACTTTTACGACGGTAGGAAGACAAATCTCCTCCGTCACAGTCAGCCTCGATTTATTAACGAACTTAGGCAATAAATGCGTCGCGCTCGACTGTACCTGCAGTAGGAAACTTGAGAAATTCCATTGGCTTTTCCTACGACAATCCACTATACTTTTACCTTTGAACTCATAGGTCTTGTTTGGAAATGTGGTTCAAGTTCTGCTGGTAGGTACACCAGAATATTATGACCTCAAATTAAGGATGGTTGTACGGTCAAACTTAGAAAAACCTGTACACACAAAGTTTGTATTTTCATACTAGATAAAAAAGGAACTGGTTTACTTAAAATGGAGAGTAGTTTTGTGTCATTAAAAATGTCCTAATTTCATAATGATTCTATTGATGTAAGAAACCACAAAAAATATTGAAATAATACATGAACTTAAGGGTTTTTCGTTCTGTGCAGGGTCCGTCCGGATCGCTACCACCATCTTATCCATTAACCACCCGCCAAGCAACGGTGTTCGCATTGTTGTGTTCCGGTGTGGGGATAACACAACCGGTGAAATTACTAGCATAGAGGCATTCCATCTTAGTCCTCAGGGTTGGCAACGCATTTGAGGTCTTGGGATTATAGTCTTGAGAATTCAAATGTCTATGGGTCTCAGATTCCACTTACCATCAGGTGGCCTGAGTGCTCGTGTACCTTCTCCTTATCATAAAAAAAAAAAAGGAAAAAATATTGTAATTCAGATTAAAATTATCAGTATATCCGAATGTACTAAAAATCGCTGAATATACATGGGGGTTACCTATTTCCGGCTTGACATCGATTTATGGGACACCCTGTATAAAGGAGACCCTTTCTTTCTGAGTTGATATCTTTGTAACAGCGTAACTGATTTTCATGTAATCTAAACAAAAACCATCCCGATTAGACGAGCTTTGGGAGTTAGGATGCCACAGAGAGACATTCACACCTTAAACTTATAACACCTCCTTTTGCATGAGTTATTCTTACAAATTGATGAAGCTCGTCGGATAACAACTCCAAACGCATAAAAGCATGTCTAAATGTCAAATGCACATAATTAAAAAAATCTGTACCTGGAAGACTGAGCATGTCGGGTTGAAAACGACTTTTTCCCGAAGATGACAAATTAACAGATTGATTTCTCGTCCCCCCTAAATCCTTTTGTAGCAAAAATCATCGTTAGAGACATTATCGATAACGTTATGAATTTGCTCGTTTAATAGTAATAATAGGCTTGCATCCTGTCACTAAAACACCTGATTGTGCAAAATGTAGTTACAGAATTACCAGCAAGTCATTTTACAGTTGTTGGTATTTCTGTAGCTCCGCATACCCCATTCTGGTAATGAAGGCGTGATGCTATGTAGTAAGTACCTGGGCGACCGAGCTTTCCTCGAGTGTATGTAGGTAGACGACACTATTCAATCACAATTTGTTGTCATCTATATACCTCGGAACCCGAATTTTCTTAAAGATCACGACTTCGATTTTTCGACCTGCAATTTTCATCAAAATCGTTAGAGCCGTTTAAATTATTGCTCTTTTAAAACTATAGGATAGGATTTTGAAAAGCCCTCTAACTTAGCATTTCTTAAGATGACACGAACTTTACTCAAGTTTACATGGCTCTCAATGATTGGATATGTTTTTAACCTCCTACAAAAGAGGGAAATACATTTTAAGTGTGTAAACGTGAATCTGTCTATGGCGTCGCATCTCCTAAACGAAATCATGGAAGTAAACAGTCAGACGTTTAAAAAAAAGCTACTTTAATCAGGATGGTTTTCAGCAAGTTTTCATATAAATCTGTTGGGCCGTTCATGAGATACATGAGATATGGGCTCTCAAGTTGACATAGTGAAGTTGTTGTAAACCAAACACAGTCTATTGGAGCAGCAGTTAAATTTGGTGTTCCTCAGGGCTCTATATTAGGTCCTTCCTTATTTTTGTTTTATATTAATGACTTACCACCCACGGTAGATAAACCTTGTGATATCGTGCTTTTTGCGGATGGTAAATCATTAATTTTCAAGATAGACCGAAAATCCATCGATTACACTAGAATAAACGCCACGCTAAATAAAATACTTAGTTGGTTTTCTTGTAATGATTTGCTACTCAATGCTAAAAAAAATTATGTTAAGTTCACTTTGCCTAATGTTAGACCAGTAGAATCAAACATAATTCTGTTGAGGATGATTCTCATTCTGATACGAGCTCTCAAAGAAGAGAATCTAGGCAAGCTGCAAACGCTACTAAGTTAGCGTTTTTCTTTTCTGTCAATTAAAATGTACCCTTGTTTTGTCGACAGTCATTTCATAAAACACTTTGACAGAATTTTCATTTCGTCGACAGACTAGTCTAACAGCAGGAATTTACATTTTGTAATAGTCACAAAACTAACCCAACCTAACCTACGTCATTAATATTTAAGATGAAAACAACAGGGTTTCAGTATAAAATAGCATTCGATGAAGTGAAATTCGGTGAAACGATACATTCTATGAAATTAGTGTCGATAACCCGGTCAACTGTCATACTGTGTCTGTATTTCGAACGATAGAAACGAAAAACGTTTATAGCATTGCCATCTAGGCTAGGGCCCTAAAGATTATTATTATATGGTAAGTTTGGGATCCTATCATTTCTCAAATGATTCATTTCACAAACATATCATTTGACAACCCGCGTTTTTTCCGCGTTTTTAAGGTTAGGTTAGGTTCGTTTTGTAGTAATCAAAGAAGAACCCGTAAGTTTTAATCTATTAAGTAGTTAAAATGGTATATATTACTCCTTAACTATGCTGTAGTTAACAAAACGTAGCCCAGATTGTAAACCGTTAAACGAATGAGGCCCCGTTACCGCGGGCATTGTCGGTCCATTGTTCGATCTCAATCAGGATTCAATCTCGCCTGTTTTCATATCGGCCGATCGAAATATCATTGGAAATGTCGCGAACAGAGCGACTGTGATCAGGTGCGGGCTATACGGTGAGGCGTTGCGGGCGGGGACGCGGCGAAAGAAAAAAGTCTATCAACTTTTCTTTGTTCGTCGTTACCATGGTGACGTCTATTGGGTCATTCGTTAAAACCATAATTTTACATACATCACGCCTTCATTCCCAAAGTGTTAGGCAGAGCCACAGAAACATCAATAACTCTAAAAAGACTTGTTGATAATTCTGTAACCACATTTTGTACAATCAGGCCAAGAAGTTTACTACGAGTAGAGTATTAGTGACAGGTTGTAAGCCCATCGTCTAACAATACTATAAGCCCTTATTCCCTTAGTCGCCACTTACGACCTCCACGGGAAGGCATGGAGTGGCACTATCTAACCCGGCAACAACACGGGGTACATACATAAATAAATAAAATAAATATAAATGACAAATATCACGGGTCAAATTGACCTAGTCCCAATCTAAGCTCTAGGCTTGTTCTAAGGGTACCGGACAACAATAAACATACCAATACAAAGAAATACCTACATAAATACGTATAAATCTGCCCTTACCGACCTATGTCTCTGTAAGTGTTTTTTCATTATTTTAGGTCTTAAATTTAGTTCATAGTCTCCCTGAACTTTGTTTTGTGGTCATGTCTACTTTGTTTTGTCGTTGCCACTTTTTGCTTTCTCATTTTCCAAAATCACCCAAAGTTTAGCTAGAAGAGATCCCTTAATAAATTCGCCTTTGTGAGTTCCTACATACATACATAAAATCACGCCTTAATTCCTAGAGTGGGGTAGGCAGAGCTACAGAAATACCAACAAATCTAAAAAGACTCGTTGATAATTCTGTAACCACATTTTGCAGAAATAGGTAGGCTAAGATGTTTACCAGTGTATTAGTGACAGGTTGCAAGCCCATCGCCTAACAGTACTTACTACAAGCCCTTATTCCCTTAGTCGCCTGTTACGACATCCACGGGAAGACATTGTCTTAATCATAGGTTTATATCATGAATGAAATCAAAACAAATTAATATATTAAATTAGGATAATAGTTTATAAAACATTTGATTTTCATTTAAAAAATATTAAATTTAATTTAATTTATCTTAATAAAAATAATAAATAAGAAGCAATTTTTGCATTTAATTTCGACTTAAAAGAAAGAGTAATTTATAACTCCTTATTTATTTACTTAGCCTGACTATGCAAAATGTGGTTACAGAATTATCAACAAGTTTAGAGTTGTTGGTATTCTGTTGCTCTGCCTACCCCACTCTGGGAATAAAGGCGTGACGTTATATGTGTATTCTATGAAAATTGTATTTGTATTTATGTATTTAGTGCAATAAAGTATTTGACCATAAGTACATTTGAGAAACGTATCATTTTACCCACTTTCAGTCGCAAAAACGTATTTGTGCTTTAACCATTACATATTACTTAAGCTACGTGACGTTATTTAAATATGTAAGGTTAGGTTAGGTTACATTTTTAAACTTATTTTTTTTTTAATGCGGCTGGAACACTTTGCGAAAAGATAATTTGTAAATTGTTATTTATAGTTTGCCAAATGATGAATTGATAAAACAAGAGAACCTACGTACATACACATGTCGTGATGGTTCGTACTTCGTAGAAGACGCCGCCGCTACCTGACTTAGCACATCTGTTATCGCTCGATAGTTTTGCGGATTTTAACCCCTTTTCGCAATTAGGTACCTAATCGTTCTTCTTGTAAAATTTTGATTGTTAATAAAATACTAAAGGCCTCCTCGTTGGTTTAGCTTCTATACAGAATTCATTGAATTTAACGATACCTTAGTTTGATTGAAATAGACAAGAACCTAATGATTTTTTATTGATTTTGTATCTCTCTGACAACCTTTGTTCTAAATTTATTGCCGTGCATTTTCAATTGATTTTATATTCTTATATCAGTGAAACTTACATGTATATGTAGAAGCTTTTAAATCTTTACCAAAGACCAAAATATTATTTAAAAACTTAAAAAAATTGGGCAAGAGCAGGTCATACCATACTCAGTATAGGGTTCCGAAGCTGTTCTACAACCACAAAAGGACTATCTAATAAAACAACCACTATGAACTTATTATCTATTGAAAGTCATTTGGTGCTGTCTTAGGTGATTTTTAATAGGTATAAATTAGTCGCCTGTACCTCAGGTACCAGTGAAGTCTATTATTTATCGTGATAGTTTACCTTTTAATTTTGTTACACCTATTTGCTTTCAAATATGTTTTTTTTTTCGATTTTTATATGTTGTGGTGGTTACCGTGTGGTGGTCAGGTTGGAATAATGCCACTTCATGTGTTTCCGTGGATGGCGTATGAGGCGTCTAAGGGAATAAGGGCTTGTAGTACTGTTAGGCGATGGACTTGCAACCTATCACTAATACACTAGTAAACTTCTTGGCCTGATCGTGCAAAATGTGGTTACAGAATTATAAACAAGTCTCATAAGAGTTGTTGGTATTTCTATAGGTCTGCCTACCCCGCTCGTAGTGTATGGATATGTATTACTTGTAGTTTTGGTTGTATAGGGGTGGAGACACGTAACTAGTGAAATATACTTTTCGAGTTCAGTAATTCCTTAACGATCCCTCAAATTTATAATTTTATAATAACATGTACATGGTTATTTTAAGAGCTATTCAATTATACCTCATTCGATATCTAAATGTTAAAAAACACCTTTTCATTACCTGTAAAAATAATATTTAATGATATTTTTTACTACTTTGACGGCGTAATTTCAATGTATAATGCCAAATTACAGCTTTGTAGTATCAAGAGTCTCTGAGTTTTACCGTAGACAGACGGACAGACGGAAAGAAGGACAAACAGACGGATGGTCACACGGACATGGGAAAACTATAAGGGTTCCTTGTTTACTACGCACGGAACCCTCAAAACACAGTGACTGCGTTCGTATATTTTATATCACTTTGAAAATTAGCCATTTAACTTTTTGTTTTTTTTGTTTTATTCTGTGTGACATTTTAATAAAAAGGAGCATCCTCACTGAGAGCATTCGCGTAAAATATTCGAGTGGCGTGGATTCTGGACGATGAGCCGAGCGAAATTGCGTCCACACTACTTGAATATTCGACGTCGAATGCTCATTACACGCAAATGATCTGTGGTGACGCACCTTTTTGTACGTAGGTATAGAATGATATTGGCCCTGGACAGGATAAATCTCAGGAAGCTGATGGATTCTAGTATCACAAAACCTACCTTGTTTAGTAATAGTAGGACCTTGCGGTGGGTCGTAATCATAATCACAATTTTATGTTGTGACAAGTAATAAGTGGCAAAGGTGAAAGGGCTTGAGGCCTTCTATTTCTTTGGTTTCGGCTTTTTTCTTTCGTAGCCCAAAACAGGTATTATAAAGGCTCTGTGGCCCTAGAGACGATGCATTGCGAGAACGTCATCGTTATCGAAAATTTATAAGATTGACGACACGCTAGCCTAGTTGGTAGTGACCCTGCCTTCGAAGCTAGGGGTCCTGGGTTCAAATCCCGGTAAGGGCAGATATTTGTGTGATGAGCACGAGTATTTATTCCTGAGTCGTGAATGTTTTCTATGTATTTAAGTATATATTTCTCTATATAAGTAAGTTTATCGTTGTCTAGTCCCCATAGTACAAGCCTAGAGCTTAGTTTGGGACTAGGTCAATTTGTGTGACATTATCCTGTGATATTTATTTAAATACTTATACTATAACAAACTTTTAATTGTATTCGTGAGCGTTAGGCATCTTGTCTAGCCATTCAGATAAACTATTTGTAGACAATACGACAGAGATAACCTTTATATCTGCGGTCAGCCATTTAGCCGTAATATTATTTGTCCTAGAGAAATAACGTCATGCTCGGACCCGCGTTGTGACCAAAATGTAGGCGGTATAATCGCCAGAGCCGCGGCGGTACCACGGGTGCCATTATATACTGGGGTGCCATTACAAGTTCATTTGACAATTGTTAGCGAATATGTTTCGATTGAAAAAATATGGAAGTGAAAAATCATTGTTTCAGCCCAAATCCATTACTCCAGCTATAAATCAGCGCTGCGAGTTTTAGTCGCACAGGATATCGCTAAGGTGATCGCGTTTTTGGCGCTTAGTACATAGTCCTAGTAATAAGTTTTGCACCTTATTTCAATTTATTTATAGTGTCTCTAAATTTCAAATCACTAAGTTCTGCAATTTAAGCTGTAAGATGTGTATCAGTCAGTCGCGAAAAAGTTTTATAATGAGTAGGAAGTGTGGTTGCCGGGTTAGAATATTGCCACTCCATGTCTTCCCGTGGATGTCGTGAGAGGCGACTAAGGGAATACAGGCTTGTAGTACTGTTAGGCGATGGGCTTGCAACCTGTCACTAATACACTAGTAAACTTCTTAGCCTGATTGTGCAAAATGTGGTTACAGAATTATCAACAAGCCATTTTAGAGAGTTGTTGGTATTTCTGTTGTTTTTTTTTTGTTAAGGAGAAGGCACACGATCACTCAGGTCACCTGATGGCAAGTGGAATCTGAGACCCATAGACATTTGAATTCTCAAGACTATTATCCTAAGACCTCAAATGCGATGCCAACCCTGAGGACTAAGATGGAATGCCTCTATGCTAGTAATGCGAACACTGTTGCTTGGCGGGTGGTTAATGGATAAGATGGTGGTAGCGATCCGGACGGACCCTGCACAGGGTCCTACCACCACTCAGGGAATGAAGGCGTGATGTTATATACGTATGCATGTAGTTAAAAGATTCCCGATGATCTTAATACTCTCACACGTTCGAGTAAAACGTGATTATCCATAGTATCCCGCAAAACTCTGTCCGCGAGCCGTAATAAAACTTTATAGTAACATATGTTGCTATAATAAAACCTTTTGCCCCAAAAAACTACCTTTTACAGTCTCGCCGAGGCGCGTAAACTGCCGCCGTTACTCAAATCTTAATAGGTTTTATTGGAAATATTCTAATAGGGGTGCCTCTTGAAATCTCGACAAACTATTCATCGAATTTAATTTCATCGAAAATGATTCATAGAATTTTTAGTATAAATATTATCTCTTGTAGTATTATGGCTTCATAGACTATTCATTATATATTAAAACAATTATTAGAACAACGGTACAAGGATTTTTAAATCCTCAAAAATATATTTCAGAAACTGTATAAGAGACAGTACAACAAAATAAAAAAAATATAATTACTATTACTAAAAACTAGTTTGAATTGCAACACATATGTTATTATATGATATTTAAACAGAAGTTTGCTATTCGACAGAGTACAAATAGGTGCGACGACGAGCGAAGCGAGGAGGAGCGTCTTAGGTGAACTGCGACCTAACAGCCGCCAGAACCGACTTGTTTTATTCCAAAATATGCCACACACACACACACACACAATGCTGAAATGATTTCCAAACATTTACAATATACAAAATAAAATATTGAATTATAAAGTATAAAGTAAAGATCTGTGACATAAAGTATCTACTAAATAATAATTATACATATTAAAAATGGATGTTTTAAAAATACGTCACTTAATTGTTTGATGTAAAGAATATTCGATTAAATGAAAATAAGCGAAACGTTGACTTTGAACTGAAATTCGATTAAAAGTTTGTCGATATTTCAAGGGTAAACCTTTCTAATAGTCAATTTTTATACTGAATGCACGTTTCTATTTTGGTAACTCATCATTTTATCGAATTTCACTTCATCGAACGCTATTTTCTGCTGAAACTATGATATTTTCAGGATTATCTTAATACATTCAGCGCCAACGATATCGGGTCAACTATTCGAGCAGATTTTCGCTACGTAGCGGAAAATGCTGCTACAGGCTACACCGTAGCACTCGTAGCATTGGCTGGAGTGAATGCGTACATTAATTACGTAGGTTAGGTAAGGTAAGACCTATGACTACCAAAAAATATATTAAATAAATATCAGGGGACAATCTCACACAAAATGACCTAGTAAGTAGTAACTAAGCTCTAGGCTTATACTATGGGTACTAGACAACGATAAACATACTTATATTGAGAAATAAATTCTTAAATACATAGAAAACATCCAAGACTCGGGAACACATATATATAATATTCGCGCTTATCTCACAAATATCTGCCCTTACCGGGATTTGAACCCAGAACCACTGGCTTCGGAGGCAGGGTCACTCCCAACTAGGCCCCCGTGTCTTCAAATATTATTATTAATTCGGTGAGAAATGCCTTTCAATAAAATGAAAATGCTACACAATAATACATTCCGTTTAAAGGTGTTTCAAGATGTATGCAAGACTAACTGTTGCCCGCGACTCAGTCCACTTAGAAGTCAATAATCGCTATTCCCTCGGGAAATATTCATTTTTCCGCGATAAAAAGTAGCCTTTGTTCTATTCCAGGCTAAAATCTATGTCTGTACCAAATGGCATGTAGATACATTAAGCCCCTCTGTCGTGTCTGAGTAACTAACATCCATCGAGAGAGAGACAGCTAGCTAGCTTTTTCCTTTCAAGCCTAGGGCTTAGTTTGGGACTAGGTCAATTTGTGTGACATTGTCCTGTGATTTATTTATTTATTCATCCATTCAATTTTTCGCATTTATAATAGAAAAAAAACAATAAGCACACTTCACTAAAGAGCGCTTCCTGACAACCGTCAATTCTGCATCGTTTACCAATACCAAATACATGCTCAGATCATTAAACAAACACTTTTAAAACGACAAAAACATAAACGAAATACGTATATTTTCCCCAAAGACTTCCTAAAGCATAAATTAGTTTCTTTGTCCAACTAACGAAAGAACTTGGACTATTAATCACGAGGTAATACTGGCCATTGAAGTCGATACAGACGAAGCAAATGGCGCGTATCGCCGAGATAACTTGTTATCTTGAGATAGGAAATCCTGTGCTATTACAAGTTGATACACATTGGAAGCGCTGTGTGGAATAGATACCTAAGGTTTACTATTGAAAATAGGTAAGAGATTTTAGTAGCTGCAAACTTGCTGTCACTTTAACGTTATATTTGAACGGCTTGAGTAAATCTATCAAAGGTATCAAAGTGGCTACTTATAAGGCTAACTGTACAAAGAAATGTTATATACTTTGACCATTCGATTTATGAAATCGACAATAGAATGTATTAATAAACTGTTCTAGATGGGAGCCTGCCGTTTGGCCAAATTATTTTTGGTCGAATGTATCCTGTCCAAAAAAATTCATTTGTCAAACCAATGTTACATAAATTTCTCAAAATCGTGTAGAACCCTATAGGTTAGGTTAGCTTTTATAAAATCCTGAAATATTTACGGTTACAGAAAACAAAGCGGGTTGGCAAATTAAAATTTGGGAAATGAAACATCTGACCAAAAATATTTTAGCCAAACAAAATAGACCCGTTGTAGACACAAATTTTGGGTCGGTAGCTTGACCACGAATTTAAATATGTGATATCGATAAGTTGACACGTTTTCAAGTAGTAAAGGCAATTCAAAAACCTCATATTGTATATAATCGTATAGTCAAAGTTTCGATAGCTCTTATTTACTTGACAGTAATGGCAGCCGAATTAAAAACAATATGGTTTCCGCCTTTTGTCAAATAACAGCAGTAAAGTTACAATACAACGGTTCCCAAATGTAAACCAATTCTCATGTGCGAACTTTATGGGACTTTTAAGGGTCCCTTTATGAAATTTTAAATTATCCGCACTGTTATTATAACACTCTAAAAAGTTGTACAAACTGTCATTCATTAATAAATCTGCATCAACACCCAAGAGCGTATTAACCGTAACCAGCAGTGGCGGCCCTAATTGCAATTACGTTTATCATGTTGGCACGCCGGCCGCACGACGCGCTGTGATTGGTCCGTGGTGTCGCTTAATTGGCGCTGATTGGCGGGCGATACAACTATTAGGGTTGTCATGAGGATTCGGACATAATGTTGCTGGTTGAACGTCACGGTGTAATTGTGGTTTTAATTAGTAGCAGTTAAGTTTAATTGGCGTTGTACTACAAAAGGACAGTGGAATGGATTATGCTAGTAGTTTCCTAGCAAGTTTTTATCAGAAATTATATTCAATAAATATCAGGGTAAAATCCTACACCTGGTCAAATCGGTTGTAAAACGAATTGGGGATCACCTAAAAAAAAACTACTTGTTTTTATATTTTTATTCGAAAGAATAGACATTTATAAGCAATTAAAAAAAAAACAGATTTTTTGGTTGCGTCATATAATTATGAAAAATAAAAACAGTTTATTAAATCTGGGACGGATTAAGACGGACACTAACCTTAGTCCGTCACATAATTAAGAAAGCAGTGACAGATGTCAAGGGCACATCTAACTGGACTAAGGTTAGTGTCCGTCTTAATCCGTCCCAGATTTAATAAACTTTAAATTAACTTTAATAAAATAGGCAAATTAGAGGGGTACCTATTATTTTATCGAAACAGATTTAAACAAACTATGTCATTATGCAGAATTTACATTTCATCGAAAGGCATTTCTCTCCGTTATTTTTTCGGTAATCACAGATGTACCCTAACCTAACCTATGTAATGAATGTACAGTCGTCGTCATAAATATGTTTACACTTTAGTACCTTGTGACTTTCATTAACTGAGACAATTTCAATTGTAAACATATTTATGACGACGACTGTACATTGTTTTATAGAACATTGTTTCATAGAACGTATCTGTTCACAGAATTTTCATTTTATAAAAAGCTAATTTCTGCTGAAACCTTATTTTTGGTGGTCACAGGTCTAACCTAACCTAACCTACGTAACGCATGCGTAAGATAGGTTATACCTAACCTAACCTACGTATCGCATGCGTAAGTTAATCTGAAAACATTACGGTTTTAGGAGAAATTTGCTTTCTATGTAATGATAATTCAGTAATACGTTCTATGAAACAATTTTCTATAAAGTAAGAGGACACGCCACTAATTACAGTATAACGATATCCCTATTTGAATGCGTGGCAAATTGGCGGCCAAAGTTAGCGTACATTCCACTTTATTAAGCTATATTGTTTTTTCGATACGGTAACCTTGACTTAATAAGACTAGCTAACTTAACGTTAACAATATGACTAAAGACAATATGGTTAAAGACGAAGAAAAAATTAAGAAGAATTGGTACTACTGGATCGATAATTTCTATCACAGAATGGTCAACTACAAAATTCTACATTAAAATCGCCCTTGCTTCGCAGGTGTACCCACAATTTGGAAGAAATAGGGTCTTAAACCAAGTGCACTTTATTTCACAAATTGGTATCGCAGTAAAGACATTCATATTATCTCTAAATCGAGCCTAAGTGTAAAATGTTCCTTAATTTAAACCAGCTTGGACAATTTAAACTTTTCCTGGCAAAAAATCGTTCTCGAAGTTTCTTTAAACTCTGCCCAACTAATTTACTGAATGAGCCGTAATTAAGCTTTGTCAGGGAGAACTTTATGTACAGAATTTGGTAAATTTGACGACATTGTGTTATTTACTAAGGCCTTCGTTGGAGTTATGACGACGAAATGATGAAAATCTGAAACGAATTGTTCTAGGGTTGAATATCTAGAATCTATCGCGGCTAGCAGGATCTCTATTTTACGAGCTAAAACCATATCGCCCTCTTTACTATGATTGTGATTTCTAATAAAACAAAGTTGTCTTGAATGGCAAAGTTTAGTATCATTTAACCTTCGTGTTGTGAACTTAACGATTAAAGTATATTTACCATCAAAAATTTTATAAATTTATTTAGGAACAAACAGTCGGACATAAACATAAATAGATACCAAAACAAAAAGACTTATAGGTTCATAAAAGTACAGGTTAATATAATTATTTACGGCTAATGCATTACACAAAGAACGGCATTGCAAACGAAGACGAATTTATACCAACGCTTATTTGTGCATAAAGAAATGATCTGAAAACAGTAAGGTTTCTATGAAATGAGAATTCTGCGAAGTGATACGTTCGACGAAACGAGTTTCGATGAAACAGTGTACAACCACTATTGGGTTAGACAACGATAAACATCCTTATATAGAGAATAGAATAGAATCTCTAAACAAAACACATGGTTACAAACACAGGCATTATTTGGTGGATACCAAACGGCTGAGCCTGAATCTTGAGAGAAAAACATACATACATAACATCACGCCTTCTTTCCCAGAGTGGGGTAGGCAGAGCTACAGAAATACCAACAACTCTAAAAAAACTTGTGTATAATTCTGTAACCACATTTTGCACAATCAGGCCAAGATAAATTATACTTAACACACTACATAATACATACTAAGTTTAAATGCATAGAAAACATCCAAGACAGGAACAAATACTAGCGGTCATCACATAAATATCTGTCTATGCCGGCATTATCGGGATTTAGTCTATAGGTACCCTTAATTTAGTTTTATTACACAATTTCTATTTTTTTACCATGATATTGTGACATTTACTTACAATTAATTAATTACGTTTAAAATTAACGTCACTGCACTGGTATAGTGATAATTACCTACTTTAAATTAGACATTTAATTTATTATTATTAATAAGCAGACAGAAGTTTTTGTGGCAAAAACGTCAATTGACTAGAGACCTCCTTCCGAGATTATATTTATCGATAACTGTTTCAAATACTTTTTATAAAGTATTATAGTAGATAGTTAACGTTCACCGGATTAACTATAAATTACCTAAAATGCTGATCACTGCCCATGGATGTAATTCAATCGATTTCCATACAAAATAAACTTAAACCAAGAGTGCCTTGCAACAAAGGCATATTTAGGTAAATTGTATGACGATATGTAGCATAATAGTATACTCTAATATAATACCTACTCAGTTTTCGAAAAATGCATGGAAAAGACTCAAACTGAAAAATATTATAAATAGATAATCATTCACTTTTAGGTTTTTTGCATGTTCATATTATACGCTATCTCACAGTTATTAGTCATACATAATTAACTGTCATAAGAAAGTACAATTTATCGATAAATTATTATCGTTCGGAAGTCCCTAGGACAATTTTAATCGTGCCACAAAAACTTCTATCTCTATTAATAAATATATGAATATGAGTATTAATATAAACCCGGAACCGCTAACTTCGTACCAATTATAGTGCCCGGCGGTTGTAAAGTAAATCCTGACACCTGTCATTCCAGTACAAATTATAACCTCAAACCTAAGAATAGGCTATAAATTGTACTGCAATGACAGGTGTCAGGATTGACTTCACAACGGTCGGGTACTAGGCTAACGTGCCGTCATAAATACATCTTCTAACGATCTTATTCCCCCTAATCGATGTAACCTTTATGCTCGGCTCGTGTTATCAAGTTATGCTACACCGTGTCCCGAGTAAAATGATTAGCTCCGCGTCACTCTCGCATGAATCATTAGTTATTATCATAAATAAATATTCAGGAGCGTATTAAATTTCATCCCGCTGTGGCGGCTGGCGGGGCTCCAAGGACTGCGATTGGTCCACGAGGTAAAGATGGTGGAAGTGGCCTGAGGTGTCCTTGGGTAATTCACTGTTGGTAGCACTTACAGCTATAAAATCAACACAGTAAAAAAAAAATATACAAAAGCGAAATTATCCTTTAAATGGATCTGTTTTAACAAACTGTTGGGAGATTGAGACATTGTACACACCCATTTATTTAGGAGAAGAGCATTTCAATTTAACTAACTAATAAAACCTAAAAAAATAAAGACAAAAGTATACATATATTCAGTAACGGGCACTTTTACACGTCAAAATTCCCAAGAGGAGACCAGATACTTTGCAGACACGAAACTTTTTATGGCAATTTTATTTTTATTTCTATTTCTATTTTAAAATTATAATTGCCACAATTATTAATAAAAGAGTCTTGGTCCTTAATACGAGTAACATAAAAAAACATTCTTATAAAGAAATTGTGACGCTACAGTTAAAAAAAAATCTTTAAATAGTAGGTACTCTTAAAAAATCACGGGAGTTTAAGTTATATATTGAACGAATGGCCCATTTTTGTAACATTCAAATATCTAAAGGAATACATACATAAATAACATCACGCCTTCATTCCCAGAGTAGGGTAGGCAGAGCTACAGAAATACCAACAACTCTAAAAAGACTTGTTGATAATTCTGTAACCACATTTTGCACAAGTAGGCCAAGGTGTTTACCAGTGTATTAGTGACAGGTTGCAAGCCCATTGCCCAACAGCACTTACAAGCCTTTATTCCCTTAGTCGCGTCTTACGACATCCACGGAAAGACATGGAGTGGCACTATTCTAACCCGGCAACCACACGGGCAAAGGAATAGATACAGAAATATATATTTACACATCTATATGTAAATTACATTTATGACTTACATGAAGGACAGTTGATACAATATTTAGGAGCTAGAGTCAAGCCGAAACTTCTTTAATTTGTCTTTAAGAATCATTATGATTATAATCTTTGGATGTGTTGACATAAGATTAAAATTAATTAATACCACAAATAATTCCCGCAAGCGTCTTTTGAGCATGAGTGTTAAATAATTTCTATCTAATTTCAACACGTCCAAAGACGACAATGCTTTGGCAATGAAAAATGTTTTGCGCTGTGTTTCGCAGTATGTACTCGCGCCCTATGCCACTTCTAGCGATCCTAAATCCCTGGACAAACTGACTATGCAAAATGCTCCCCACGCTGCCCGCGCGCACTATCCATTCTCTATCCATTAAGACGCCGATTCTTTCCGCGATTGTTTGGCTTTCGACCGGTTTAAGTGAAAACTTTGGCCCACTTTGACTTTGATGTCTGAATACCGAATTGGGAAGTCAGTGCGTTGTTAGTTTGATGTTATGTTACAGGGTATGTTGTTATTACGCGACTGACCCAGAAGGGTAATGTTTTTCGCACGTATTTATGTGTGTGTATATGTATGTATGTCCGTTCCATTGCGAACTACTGTAGCTTAAACGGCTCGACTGATTTTGAAGAGTGAGGTATCGTTAGATTCGCCTTGGTTGTAGGAGTAACATTGTGACATAAAAAGATTAAAATTCTCGTGTCACACTGTTAGTTACCATACTCCTCCGAAATGCCTTGACCAATTTTTATGAAATTTTATATGCATATTCAGTAGGTCTGAGAATCGGCTACTATCTATTTTTCATACCCCTAAGTGACATGAAAGAAACAAAAAAAATTGCAGCGGGCGAAGCCGCTGGCGGGTCGCTAGTCTTCTAATATATAAAATTCTCGTGTCACAGTGTTAGTTACCATACTCCTCCAAAACGGCTTGAGCGATGTTTATGAAATTTTATTTGCATATTCAGTAGGTTTGAGAATCGGCTACTATCTATTTTTCATACTGCTAAGTGACATGAAAAGAACAAAAAAAAATTGCAGTGGGCGAAGCCGCTGGCGGGTTGCTAGTAATATTATATTAAATTATACATTCAATTAAATTCAATTCATTTATTGGTAAAAATATAAATTGAAAAAAATAATTTGGTCATTCCACACGGTAACAACGATATCGTCTTTGACCTGTTTCCGTATTGTCAACGTTTTGATAACTAATATGTCATTTACAATAATGGCGACTGTGACATAAACCATTCTTAAACGTGTCAAACACGATATCGTTATAACGCAGAAGAATAGAGGCCCGGGTCATGTTACATTTTGTATTGCATTATAAATGTATCGGTATGTTATATAATAAAAATGTTTATGTAATATAGTAATATCATTGAGTAATTTTAGTGAGTTTCAATGAACGTATGATTACGCGGAATTATCATTTCGTCGGAAGGTATTTCTCACCGCGTGAGTTAATTTTTGCGGTATTCACAAGTAGGTATAACCTAACTCAACATACGTAGGGTGATCGCACCAGTGTTGGACACTTTAAGCTGACAGGTACCAATAATGGACACTTTACTCTTAATTCAAAGATCATAAGGTTATAAATTGATTGTTGCAAAACAAACGAATAACCTTTATTGTTTGTAAAATAAGAGTCAAGTGTCCATCATTGGACCTTGTCCATTACTGGTTCGATCACCCTAATTAATGTTAAAGATATCATGAAAACATCACGATTTCTGCAGAAAATAGCGATAAATGATGGGTTACCACTACTAAGATTGGAAGTCAATTCTGTCACATTGCACAACCATGAAGTTTCTGAATATTGATAATGATGACAGCAGTAAAATAATGCTTAACTTATTGTTGCGTGTGCACGAATAGTAAAACCAGCTTTGTTTTACCACTGATAACATTATATTATCGTGAACGGGTGCTGTTTGTGGGGTCCGGTCTGTACACGTTTGCAAGGACTGGTTCTTCAGTTTATTATTCTAGATATGGCTTTTGACGTAGAGACCTCGTCGTGTTGTTCTCCTAGACTTATTATTTTTAGTTTAATGTTATTAGCCTTACATTTGTATTGATTTTATTTGTTCAAGCTTTAATCATTATTATTTATTACTTTATTAAGTACTTGTAATGTAACTTACTTTTAAGTATTTCTGTACTTTATGTTTGAAAAAATGACCTTCTGCTGGAGTTTCTTGGCGCTTCTTCTCCGCAATGATGGTCTTATCTGAAGCGCTAGTAAATTCACTTCATATTACCGACGTGTAAAAGAGCCCCATGGGGGCCTATTTACTGAATAAACATTTTGATTTTGATTTTGATTTTAATAAGATTCAAAGACTTCAAGGTTGTGCAATTGAATTCAATTCAACCACAATATTACACAAAATTAAAATAGGATACAAATAATTATTAGATTTATCTGCCTAGTGAATGAAAGAATGAATGAATGAATCGTTTTTTCACAAGAACATATGGTAAATAATACAGGTCTTAAAATTGGTATGCATAGCTTCCCAAGATATATTCAGCCAAGTCAGGCATGTGAACGTTAAATTAAAAATAATAATATTAAATTGAAAAGAGGAAATTGTAAAATTATAAGTTGAATAAATTAAAATTATTCATAAAAAAACAGATGTTATATAAAACAAAAATTAGAATTATATTAAATACATGTCTATCAATATATCTCAGGTCAAGTTAACTAAATGTAATAACATGTCAGTATTTAAAACTTAAACATTAAAAAGTATCGACGTTGATTTTATTTTCCCATCTATTTTAGTTTATCCGTATTATCTTATTTTACAAATGGGACCTTACGGTCACACTTCGACCCCTTTAGGATCTTTAGTGCAATTACCCTCTAACACACTCAGCAGGTTTCCTCACGATGTTTTTCCTTCACCGTAAGAGCATTGGGTACATGGTGTTCGTGGGGGTTCGAACTCAGTACCTTATGATCACGAGTTGACCTCCTAAGCGACTAGGCCACCGAAGCCTTAATGGTGGTAGGACCCTGTGCAGGGTCCGTCCGGATCGCTACCACCATCTTATCCATTAACCAACCGCCAAGCAACAGTGTTCGCATTGCTGTATTCCGGTGCTGTATAAGACAACCGGTGAAATTACTAGCATAGAGGCATTCCATCTTAGTCCTCAGGGTTGGCAACGCATTTGCGGTCTTAGGATTATAGTCTTGAGAATTCAAATGTCTATGGGTCTCAGATTCCACTTACCATCAGGTGGCCTGAGTGCTCGTGAGCCTTCTCCTTAACATAAAAAAAGCTCTCTGGTTTATCAGCCTACTCGTATCCTTGTCTTTACCCGGACCCGGGTAACTCCTTGTCTAATGGCTCGCATTATCCCCCCCCTTACCCTTCCAGGTCGCGATGATTCACCGGCACCTGCGGGTTGATCTACTTTTGTTCTAATAGAGCTACCCATTCAAGACGGATTTCGCAAATCAGACTTACGCAAAATGGTGTAGCTATCATTTGTTTTATATTTCTGTACCTTACGTTAATAGACTAAGGAATTCCTTAATGCAAATGAAAATTATTTATTTCAAAGTATATGTATATAGACCTTTCTCTTGAATCACTCTATTAATTAAAAAAACGCATCAAAATCCGTTGCGTAGTTTTAAACATCTAAGTATACATAGGGACAGACAGTGGAAAGCGACTTTGTTTTATACTACGTAGTTATTATTTAATCTTAAAATTTATGCAGCATTAAATAAATAAATATCACGGGACAACGTCTCACAAATTGACCTAGTCCCAAACTAAGCTCTAGGCTTGTACTATGGGTACTAGACAACAATAAATATACTTAGATAGAGGAATATATACTTAAATATATAGAAAACATCCAAGACTCAGGAACAAATACTCGTGCTCATCACACAAATATCTGCCCTTACCGGGAATTGAACCCGGGACTAAGCCAACGTGTCGTCAACACTTGCTAGTCCTGCAACGCTGGTATTCTGTGAAGCGCAAATCGTGTACGACAGCAACCAATGTGTAACGCCTATTCCTAGATGATAAAGTATTACTCTATCGCCTTTTGATATACTATTGTTTTGAATATTGTATGACACAGGGTTCAAAATTCATCGACAATTGTTAACTATCTTTCTTTTCGATAATAATATATTCTTTTAAGTTTAGTGTGAAAGGACCATGGGCAGAAATGTCCCCCCCACCAACAGAAATGAAACATGTCTCATTTAATAGATCTCAGCAACATTATGTTCCATGTGCTGTTTTTATTTTTTTATTTTTGGTGTTCAATAAAGAGTATTTGTATTGTATTGTATTATGTATTTTTACTATGGAGACAATCACCAGATGTATGGGGTTTTCTTGGAAAACCATAATCGTATCGTATGGAATTTGTTTGAAAATGAACACATATATGGATGATTTGCCTTATTTGGCCCTTGTTTTCATTAAAAAAATCCCATTGATTTTGCTACTAAAATAAGTATTTTGTCTTTTTTTGGGTCCTTATAAACATATAGACATGCATCCCGTTACTGTTGGTGGGGGGGACAGTGCCCATACAAATTTGCCCATTGTCCTTTACAAACCCAAAAAAAAAACATCCTTTACTCGCAGGGTAAAACGGTTAGGGGTAGGGATAGGTTAATAAAAGGAAAGTTAAAAGATGTTTATTCAGTAACACAAAATTATCCCTCAATTTTGGAAGTTGCGAGTATCTCAAAAACTGTAAGACTTTTACTAGACCCATATTAGGTAGTTTAGATAGAAGTAAGGCTCATATTAAAGTCTTACATTCTGGCTTCTATTCGTTATTACCTTGTAGAATTCCAGCCCAGGGGCTCTACGTTATAACGATATCATGTTTGACGTGTTTTAGAATCGTTTATATCACAGTCACCATTATTGTAAATGACATAAGAGTTATCAAAACGTTGACAATACGGAAACAGGTCAAATACGATATCGTTACCGTGTTGAATCCCAGCCCTGGTTGATCTTGGACTTTTAAAGCCAGAATACCCTATATATAATAATAAGATAATAATGTATTATTTTGTATTACTTGTAATTTGACATTATCAATAAAGAAGTATCTGAATATCTGAGTATATCTCCATCTAAATATATTTTGCCCATAAAATTATTAAGTAATGTTTGTTGGATGAAAAAACGTTTGAAAACTAAATAAACTGTTGTGCAACACAAACACAAATACGCAGACAAACATAAGTTTCAAAGACCTCTTTTCTTTGTCGCATTACGCCCAGATGCCTCTCAATTTACAACTTCCCCATTTTAAATATAAAATTTCCAAATTATGCGACCAAGTCGCCCCGTGAACAGCCCCCGCCTCGGTAAGTTATAATGACTCGCGGCGTATAATCGCCGTGACGCTTTGTCTGTGACGGAACAATGTGCTCCCATTCACGGGCAGTCTTTTGTTAACCTCCAGTTAATTTATCGAGCTCAGTCGCAGATTTCTTGTTTTATTGAATGGTATGATATGATATGCCGGGATAGTAAAGGCTAGAGGTGCAAGATGCATTGTATGAAAGGTAAGGCTGTAGAAATCTGTCATTAATAATCTGAGATGTGCATTCTCAAGACTGGAAACGCGTTGGTAACCCCAAGGACTTTACTCGTATGTACTTATACTCCCCCCCTCCCTCCGTGTGGTTGCCGGGTTAGAATAGTGCCACTCCATGTCTTCCTGTGGATGTCGTAAGAGGCGACTAAGGGAATAAGGGCTCGTAGTAGTACTGTTAGGCGATGGGCTTGCAACCTGTCACTAAACACTGGTAAACATCTTAGCCTACTTGTGCAAAATGTGGTTTCAGAATTATCAACAAGTCTTTTGTAGAGTTGTTAGTATTTCTATAGCTCTGCCTACCCCTACTCTGGACTTATACTGGTATGTACTTATACTCGTATGGACTTATACTCGTATGGATTAATTGTGTTTCTGTTGTTTGTGTGATTAGCGAAAGTTTGGATGTTTGTTACTCAATCACGCTAGAATGGCTGAACGGAGCTGCATGAAATTTGGGCACAGAGTTAGTTTATAATCTCGAATAGCAAATAAGCTATTAACTATCCCGAAAAATCTGACAGTTCCCAAGGGAATAGCGATAAACGACTTTTATGCGGACACTTGCAAAATAAGTAAATAAAAATCAAGGGACAATCTCACACAAATGGACTTAGACCCAAAAGTGCTGACTTATACTATGGGTGCTAGACAATAATAAACTTAGTTATATTAAAGAAAAATATGTACTTAATACATAGAAAACATCCATTACTCAGGAACAAATACTCGTGCTCATCACACAAATATCTGCCCTTACCGGGATTTGAACCCGGGACCGCTAGCTTCAAAGGCAGCGTCACTACAAACAAGGCCAACGTATCGCCATACACATAACCCTTCCAGCCGACGTACAGTAGGGTAAATAAGTGGTGTATCAATTTTGACACAACTCCCTATAAAAAAAATTGACACTAAAGTCGAACTTTCAAATTGATAGACCACCCTGATCGACCTTATTGTTTTATGACGTGAAAGCAGAATTGAGCCTTAAAGCGGCAGACCACATATTAAGTCGACTGTACCATCTAATGACACTTTTCACCAAAGCCCAAATTTCATTTATTTACTTCCTTTATGCAATCATTACGAAAAAAGCTACTTATTTTGAATTGTTTTTTCATCGCCATTCAAATTTCACGTACAATGACTTGAGTTAATTTTTATTTCACATCCAATGCCTCTGAAGACAGGGTTTAGTTTTGAACGGGCTTGATTCCCGCTTAAGTCAGTTCGGAATTAAAAGCAAAACTACCTCGCAAACTGTTAGTACTGAATATTTAACGTCTAAATATTTGTTCGAGAAAATTCCAATAAGTAAATGTCTGTGCTGAACGTCAAAGGGATCTACAATTTTACGGAATCTCCATTTTTCTTTTATAAATATTGGATCTGAAGTGTAAATTTAGTACGGAATTAACTACTTTATTTACTTAGGTATTTATGGGTTGATATTTAAGTCTGTTTCTTAGTAGACTTGAATATTAAAGTAAAACTGAGCCTGTTTAAATATTTTTTAGGCCTTCAAGCCAGGTTTAGACGACGCCTTGGGAGCTACGCAGCTACGCCCTACGAAGCTAGCAGTCTCAGGTTCGATTCCCGGTATGGGCAAATATTAGTGTGATGAGTGCGCGCACGATTAAAATCAATTGTAACTAGATATTGTTAACTATTTCTATAATTACCGAACAACTCTGTATACTAAGAAGTCGCTATTTTGATTGTTTACTTTAATGTTTTGCTTAGTGTTTTTTTTATGTTAAGGAGAAGGCACACGAGCACTCAGGCCACCTGATGGTAAGTGGAATCTGAGACCCGTAGACATTTGAATTCTCAAGACTATAATCCTAAGACCTCAAATGCGTTGCCAACCCTGCGGACTAAGATGGAATGCCTCTATGCTAGTAATTTCACCGGTTATCTTATCCCCACACCGGAACACAACAATGCGAACACTGTTGCTTGTCGGGTGGTTAATGGATAAGATGGTGGTAGCGATCCGGACGGACCCTGCACAGGGTCCTACCACCACTAAAGATAAATTGGAGTGTGATAAGTTGTGTATGATTTATTATTAGTAATAGGATATTTAAATAATGTTGTGACTGTTTATTGTATAATTTGTACATGTTCTTGATCTAAGTGTTATAATTAATTGTTTAAGTGCTGCCATCTACGGAAGATTTAAAAGGGCATGTTTATCGACTTGAAGCCACATTCAACTGCCGAGTTTTGTAACGAATTTAATAAGAATAAACTCTTGTTCAGTTTAAATAAGTTTTTCTGTGGGTTCCACCCTGCCTGACGATTTATAATATTCAGCTCAACAATATGTAAAACCGGGCAAGAGCATGTCGGACCATGCTCAATGTAGGGTTCCGAAGCCGTTAAGTACTACAAACATAAAAATCAACAAGTAATAACTAATTTTATAAACACTTTAATCGCCTGTATCTCAAGAACCAATGATGTCTACTTAGTCTTGATAGTTTTTCTTTCAAATTCGTTATATGCTCTTTCATTTCAGTTTTTTTTAGATTTTGTGTATTTGTATTTTTGGCTGTAGGTTCTGTTTTTACCAACTCCTAATTTTTTTTGAAAGACCTATCCAACGCCCTCCCACACTATAGGGTAGATGAGAAATAAAATACAACATCTACCTAACCTAACCTAAGCTAACCTAGTTTTTTTTTTTTTTTACATTTTATTGTACCACTTTGTTGGGGTGACTAATATGCATACCTATTCATGCCAAATTACAACTTTTTAGTACTAAGAGTCTCTGCGCTAGGCTGCGGACGGATGGACATGGTAAAACTATAAGGGTTCCTAGTTTGACTACGGAACCCTAAAAACTAATCTTAGGATACCTTCATGATTCACTTATACTGTACCACATTCATTTACAACATCTCTCTTTTTATTTGTTCATGCTCCATTGACCAGCAAACATCCCCTTTCCTTCCTAGCGTCATAAATAATGTCACATAATCCTCTGGAAGGAACTCTTATTGTTACATACAAGACATCCACATCATAAGCGGGTGCGGGTGAGTGTGCGCGGGGAGCGGAGCGGGTAGCGGAAAGGTGGTCTAGTAATAATGATATATTTATAAATAAGTAGCTGTTTCTCGCGAGCCGTCCACGTAGAAGTCATTTCTCCTTTGTATCCCCGGAACTCAAACTATCTCCATACGAAATTTCATCTAATTCAGAGACAGACAGAGTTACTTTCATATGCGTGATGTTACGAGTGGACAATGGACCTATTTGATACAAATTGAAAGTAACTTTAATGTAAAACTATGTGTCGGTACATTAATATTTACAGAAGCGATAAAAATATGCGTCTTATCTTTGGGCAATCGACTCACTGACACGTCATACTCTCCTCACATCTCTCTACATAACCTGAGTATTTTTCAAGCTTTTTACGAACTTGCCATGTTTGTATGAATTTATGTTCGGGTCAAATCTTGCAAGGATGATTCGAACCACTTCCCGGGGACCGAGTGAGCTGAAATTTGGTACTCGGTACGTAACTTCGAGGGCATACAATAATATGGGATCATCTAGCTGGTCTGATGAAGGTGTCAACAAGATCTCCGCTATACTTAAAGTAGACCCATAGTATTTGAACTCATTAGGTTGGCCTTGATAATCAGTAAATGACTTTGAAAATAAGGTACAGTCGGCAACGAAAGCTTGTCTCAAAAATGCAATTTAGACAGTAACTTTTTTAATCTGATCTAGAAGAGTAATCGAAGCGTTTCCAGTTCGACCACGACGAGAATTGTCAAGTTAGAAGGGTATAGAGTTAAAGGGGAGAATCGTGCGGTCTTTGTTCAAATATGCATGTCTAATTCTAATTATAAGTAAAGGTTTTACACCATTTAGGGTGTATTTCGCCAGTATCAATTTATTTATTGGCACTCCCATTGAATTATTAGAGAAATAAGTCCAGGGATATCACACGCGAGGACAACTGTTCGGTAAAAGAGTGTTTTCTCTTGTGGATTTACCAGAAGCATATGGGTTTAGCTCCACGCGCCAAGTAAATATGAAAATGGTGAAGTTACTAGCATAGAGGCATTCCATTGTAGTCCTCAGGGTTGGCAATGCATTTAAGGTCTTAGGGTTATAGTCTTGAGAATTCAAATGTCTATGGGTCTCAGATTCCACTTACCATCAGGTGGCCTCCTTATCATAAATATATATATTATTATGCATGTCTATAATACTGCCCTCTATCACTACGCCCCTACCCCCAAACTGTCCCCGTGATCTTTCCCGAGGCTGTCACCTTGTTATGCGGATGTGTCAATTCTTCGTTCAACGTACAACATGAGTATATTTGAAATTTTGTGATTTGATTTCTGTGTTGCCATTCTTTTTATCAAGTTTAATCTTCGTTATAATAAATGTTTCTATTTCTATTTCTTCGTACAATAACCAGTAATAGTATCTTAGCTAACAATGGGCTCGAAAACCCCGGCATCGCACTTTTATAGTGACCTAATTTAAACGTTTTCAGCTTTCGATTTTGAGTCATAAATTTAGTACTATAGAGACCTAAGTCGAAACTCAACATTATGTGGATTAGGTCACTATAATTCTAAATGTTGCGGACGGCTAGCTTTTAAATTTGTGTAAAATGTTTCGTTGATTGTAGGAGCCAGAAATTAGTTGATTATGAGAGGGATAGCAATTGATTAGCGTTAAGTATTAGAGTAGGATAGCAATTGTACTTAGCGTAGCATACATTAGTGCCGATTGCCGCCGCTGAAAATAAAATAAAAGGTTGGATGTTGTTTTATTTGGTCCCCAGGAGTGCTCCACTACTATTAAAGTCTGAACTATAGAGTGGGAGCGCTCCTGGGAGACGGGAGGCGTCGACCTCTGTAGGAAATGAGGTCGGCGCTCCCACAGCTGTGAGAAAGCTGGCCCTGCCGCTATTAAAGTCTGAATTATAGCGGCAGGGACCCCGTAGGAAGTAGGGCGGCAACCCCCTGCATCACTGTGGCCATGAAGGAAAAGTCTTGATAAAATAATTAGGAAATCATAGGCCACAAAATAGGAATTCCATAGTGAAAAATGTATCAATAAATCGACCAAATTGCGTAATAATTAATAGCCAATTAGAGGCAAGACGTCATGGAGGGAGAGGACTCTCCATGGTAAAGTAGGGCAGTATATAAACCGGTAAGGTTTAATGGAAAATTGTAGTAGTAATAGTCGACTAGTAGTAGTCGATCAGGATCCGCCCTCAAGAAAACAGGAAGAAGTAAAGGAACAAAGTGCCAAGTCTGAAAAGTGCATAGTAGGGAAAGTTCCAATTAGCTTAGGATCCGCTACCTCGTCGCTCCGCTCACTAGTTGCGCCACGTGGGGTCGCACAGTGAGATTTCCGTGAGCGTCGATCAGCGACCTGGGTGCTCCCCTCACTAGTTGCGACACGTGGGTCGCACTGAGGCAGCCGCGAGCACAGGTCGCCGTACCCCTGGACGGTCGGGGTACTAAGTGTGCCACGAGGGCCACTATTGTGAGAAAAGGGACTCGAACTAGGTTAAGGGACTTGTTAGTGCTAAGTGTTTTAGTTATAGTGTTTGTACTTTTGAGTGACTTTATTTATTGTAAATATATTTGTAATTAACATTGTGGTTTTCTTGTTCGTGTCTGAGCTGTGTGTTGGTGTACTTTTGCCAGTGCCCAAATCCGGGGGCACTCGACGCCGGCCTGGTTGAGGCCGCGTCCCCCACATCTCTTGGTCCTTCGAACCGGATCCTGGTTCTCACCAGGACACCACCACAGCCAGTGCCATGGGATTGGTACCGAAGGAGGTCGACGAGCTCGAGGCACGGCGCCGCGCCGAAGAGCGGCGTCGCGAAGAGGAGCGCCGCGCCGATGAAGAGCGTCGCCGACTAGCCAGACAGCAGGAAACCCATCAACGGAGGCGGCAGTCCATGGAAGAGTACGAGCGAGTACAGCCGCTCGTGTTCACGGACCCGCCCTTCTCACCGAGCGAGACGCAGCCGAGCGCCGGGCCGTCACACGAACGGGCTGACGCGGGCGCCGGCCCGTCAGCTACACAGCAGCAGCAGCAGCAACAGCCGCCGCCGCAGCGACCTGCGGTGGCCTTCTCCGTGCCGCTGACCGCGGCGCCAGAAGCGGAGCAGGACGAGGCGAGGCCGGAGCAAGCAGCCTCACACTCTTCGGCGTGCACAGCTGTGCGCATGCGCCAGGCTGAGCGCGATGCGCAGCTACGCCTGCTACAACGGTGCGAACAAGACCTTCTGCGGAAGATGGAGCAGGAGGCGGAGCTGGCGCGGATCCGCCAGCAACTGGAAGCCGCGCGGTTGGCCGTGCAGCTTGAAGACATTGAAGCAGAGGGCTCGCAGGCGGGCACGGAAGCCAGCGTCCACGCCCGGGTAGCAGATTGGTTGAAGAACAATCCGCAGCCGTCAAGCCGGACGGACGCTACGTCTGCGATGCCGCCACCCGCTGCGCCTGCCGCGGCAGGGCCGCAGCGCTATGCACCCAGCCGGGTGCCCGCAACAACAACGGTAGGTGTGAGCCACACGCCGACCCACATTGCTGCCACCGAGACCACGCACGCGGCGCCCGCCTACCTGCCGCCGGCGTGCATGCAGCCTGCGACGTCGGTCGGCGCTAGTTATGCGCCACCGGCGCTACCCACCGCGACGAAACCATGGAGCTACGCGCCGCCTACGACGCTGGTTAGCGCGTACTACGCGCCGCCGACCGCGCCGCCACCGCAGCCAGCGGCGCAAGAACCTCAGCGGGCGCGCAGTGAGAGCACCGAGCGCGCCATCCGAGCCGTAGCTGAGGTAATCGGCCACTCTTCGCGCTCCCGTCTGCCCAGGCAGATTTACGACCTGCCTGATTTCAGCGGCGGATGGGGGGAGTGGCTCGCCTTCGAGGCGGCTTATTACGAGTCGACGGAGGCAAACCGCTTCGGCAGCGCCGACAATATGGCGCGGCTGAGGCTGTGTATTAAGGGCAAGGCGCGGGAGCTTATCGCGCCTCAGCTCTTCACCACGAGAGACCCGGAGGACATGATGGCCACGCTGCGCGCGACCTACGGCCAGCCGTCAGTGGTCGCGCACGAAGCTTTGGCAACACTCAAGAAGCTGCCGAAGCTCTCCGCATCGCCGATGCCTGCGGACTTGAATTTAATCGCGATCAAGGTACAGAATGTCGTAAGTATCCTTACAGCAGTGAGAAAGTTTGGATACCTCTATAACCCGCAACTGAACGAGGAGGTTATGGATCATCTGTCGCCGGTCCTGCGGTCGAAGTATTGCGACTACGCAGCGGACCGGGGCAACCCCGAGGATCCTCCGATCGTGACAATGGGCCGCTTCTTGAAGCATGAAGCGAGCCGGGTCATGTGCCACTGGACCATCGGAGAGGCGCACGCGGGTGCCCATGCACCACCCGCCCGCGCCGAACAGAAGCCGGCGCCTAGGAAGGCGCCAAGGAACGCGCTAAGGCCAAGCGCGGCCTTTGAGCAGCCGCGCGCTATCTACGCGACGGCCGCCGCCGCCGACGTGGAAGAGGACGACGGCTGCTTGTACTGCGCCGGCCGCCACAGAAGTACGAGTTGTGGCCGGCTGGCAGCATTGGACGTCGACGCCCGCTGGGAGTGGGCCAAGCAGCAGGGGGTGTGTTTCCGGTGCCTATCGGATAGGCATCGCCGCTACCAGTGTCGCGCCCAGGGATGCAAGAGCCCGGGGTGCACTCGCCCGCATCACACGCTGCTACACACTACGCCGCCTGAGAGGGCGGCGTACTCCGGGGCGCCTCGCGAACGAGAGGCGCCACACACCGCGTCGGCACGAGGGCCGACGCCACGTGGCGCGCCGGCACGTGGGCCGGCGCCGCGACGCACGCCAGCACGTGGGCTGGCACCAAAACAAGCTGCACCGGCACAGGTATCGGTGCAGCGAGCCGCGTCGGCACAAGCGCCGGCGCCAGAGGAGCATCGCATCTCTACAACCCGCAGCCAGGGACGGGTCGTGTTGAAGATGTGCCCCGTGACAGTGCGGGGACCGCGGGGCGCCGTGGACACATACGCCCTGCTCGACGACGGTTCAACCGTCACTTTGATTGACGCCAGCCTCGCGGAGGAAATCGGGGCCGGCGGACCTGTCGCGCCGCTAACGATGAGCGGGGTCGGCGCGACCATCGAGCAACCAGTAAGCCAGCGCGTGATCATCGAGGTGTGCGGCAAGGGGTCCGCGCACCGCATCGCCGCCAGGACAGTGCGGCCGCTGGTGCTGGGCCGGCAAACGCTGCCGGCCAGCCTAACCAAGTTCCGGCATCTACGCGCGCTAGAGGGTGCGTGCTACGAAGATGCTACGCCGCGTCTTCTCATAGGAAACGATAATTGGGATTTGATGCTTGCCAGAAAGGTGCGAGCAGGACGACGCAGCGAGCCGGCAGCAGTGAAAACAAGGTTAGGCTGGGTGATATTCGGGTCCGTGCCGAGGGCAATGGCACGGGCCTCAAATGAAGAAGTGATCATGTTTACGCGCACAGCGGAGCGCGACAACGAGCTTGCGGACGAGGTACGTAAACACTTTGCAATCGATGCGCTCGGCGTGTCGCTGGCCGTGAAGAAAAGGCCGGCGGACGCGCGGGCGGAGCGCATTTTCGAAGAAACCGTCGTGCACCGCGACGGGCGCTACGAAGTGGGCCTCCCGTGGAGAGAGGACAACGTCGCGATGCCGGCGACATTGGAGATGGCGCTGTCGCGCCTCAAGAATCAAGAAAAGAAGATGCGGCGTGATCCCGAGTTCGCCGAGCAGTACGAGGCGCAGGTGAGAAATTTGTTGGAGAAGGGATACGCCAAGAGGGCCTCCGAAGAGGATCTACGGCACCCGCGAGCCTGGGTGCTGCCGCATTTTGGGGTCCGTAACCCCAATAAGCCAGGGAAATTGCGGCTTGTTTTCGACGCGGCAGCAAAGTCACAGAACCGAAGCCTGAACGACTTTCTGATCGAGGGGCCGGACTTACTGCAGTCCCTCCCGGGCATCCTGTTTCGCTTCCGGGAGGGCCGCTACGCCGCAACAGCCGATGTACAAGAAATGTTCCTGCGAATCAAAATCAGAGAAGAGGACCAGCCGGCTCAGTTATTCGTGTGGCGCAGTCCGGGCCAGGAAACGAAGCCCGAAGTTTTTAAAATGACTTCGATGATATTTGGAGCATCGAGCTCACCCTTCCTGGCGCACAGTGTGCGCAACTTTAACGCGAGAAAACATGCCGCAGAGTATCCAGAGGCCGTCGACGCAATCACCAAGAATCATTATATGGATGACTTTGTAGACTCGTTCGCTTCGCAGGAGGAGGCGGTGCGAGTGTCGGCGGCAGTGGCAGCGGTCCACAAGCGGGCCGACTTTCAGCTCCGCGGCTGGAGCACTAACAGCCCGGAGCTAAAGAAGAGGATTGAGCCAAGCTTGCTAGCGGGCAAGCCTGCCCAGCTTGGCCCAGCTGAGAACAAAATCCTTGGGCTGTGCTGGAGTCCGGACACGGACAGTCTGGGGTTCAATACAGCGATGAACCGCGTGCCGGCCGAGGTCAAGAACGGCCGGCGAGCGCCTACGAAGCGGGAGGCCTTAAGCACGGTCATGAGTATCTATGACCCGCTTGGGCTCCTGTCGCCATACACTATCCGAGCGAAAATTTTATTACAGAACCTGTGGCGGCAGGAGCTACCCTGGGACGAGCCTATCCCGGGGAGGGACTGGGAAGACTTCGGTGCATGGTTGAGCGGGCTCGACGCGGTCGCCGCGCTGCAACTCCCCCGTAGCTACCATACGGGGGGAGAGGTTGCACGCCGCGAGCTGCACGTGTTCGTGGACGCCAGCGAGACCGCCTACGCAGCGGCGGCCTACTGGCGGCACTTGACGTCGGACGGCGAGACGACGGTGCAGCTCGTCGCCGGCAAGGCTAAGGTCGCGCCGATGAAACAGCAGAGTGTGCCGCGGCTAGAGCTACAAGCCGCGGTCATCGGGGCGCGGCTCGCCGCGAACATTCAGAAGGAGCAACGCCTCAGGATAAACGAGGTAATTTATTGGACTGACTCGAAAACTGTGTTACAGTGGATTAGAAACGACGCGCGAAGGTTTAGCACCTACGTCGCGCACCGCCTCGGCGAGATAGCCGAGCTCACGCGCCCGGGCCAGTGGCGCTGGGTGCCGACGGCCCATAATGTCGCCGACGACGCGACGCGCGGCGAGACGGGCGCGCCACACAGCACTGACCGGTGGTACACCGGGCCGGGCTTCCTAACGCAGGGACGTGAAGCCTGGCCCCAAGACGAAACGACACCACCGGTCGCGAGCCACCAAGAGGAGAGGGTCAACGTGACGGTCACGAAGAGACCGACACTGCAGTGGCTCCCGGACATCGGCCGCTTCTCGAGCTACGAGCGGCTGATCCGGGCAACAGCGAGGGTGCTACAGTTCGTAGACGCCTGTAGAGGGCGTAGCAAGGAACTACGGCTACGCCACATCGAAGGAGCGGAAGAGCTGTGGCTACGGCGTAGCCAAACCGACGCGTTCGGCGACGAGCTACGCGACATCGGCGCCGGTAGAGCCGTAGCCCGTAGCAGCCGCCTCTACCAGTTGGACCCGGTAGTGGAGGCGGGGCTGCTACGTGTGCGCGGCCGCATCGACGCGGCGCCGGTACCAACAGCGACGAAGCGGCCCGTCATCCTGGACGGGCGACATCAACTGGTACGCTTACTAGTGTTACAGGCGCACCAACGAGCCGGCCACGCAGCGAACGAGCGCGTGGTGAACGACCTGCGGCAGCGGTACTGGGTCGTCAACCTGCGGCCCACGGTACGCGCTGTCGCCCGCTCCTGCCCGGTGTGCCTAGTGAAGAAGGCACAGCCGAGCACACCAGCCGCGGGAAACCTGCCCCGCGCCAGAGTGGCGCCTTACAGTCGGCCCTTTACGAACACGGGGGTCGACTACTTCGGACCAGTACAAGTCACCATCGGACGGCGCCGGGAGAAGCGCTGGGTAGCGCTCTTCACGTGCCTCACCACCCGCGCCGTCCACTTGGAGGTGGTGCACTCATTATCGACGGACTCGGCCATCATGGCCCTACGACGAATGGCGGCGCGACGAGGTTGGCCCCGCATGTTGTATAGTGACAACGCAACATGCTTCCACGGGGCCGACAACGAGCTGCGCGCCGCCCACGAAGAATGGCAGCCGGCGCTGCAACAGTACGCCCAGCTGCGACGCGCCGAGTGGCGCTTCATCCCGCCCGGAGCGCCCAATCAGGGAGGCGCCTGGGAGCGACTAGTGCGAAGTGTAAAGAACGCGCTAGCCGCCACGCTACACGAAAAGGCGCCTAAAGAAGAGGTGCTGAAGACCGTGCTGGCAGAGGCCGAGTACACAGTCAACGCTCGGCCTCTCACGCACGTCAGTGTCCAGCCGGGAGACGACGAGGCCCTCACGCCCAACCATTTCCTGTTGGGCAGCTCGGAGGGTCTCCCAACTACGGGGGCTTGCGAGGAGGCGGACCGACGAACTTGGCGCGCCGCCCAAGCCCTAGCCGACCAGTTTTGGGCCCGTTGGGTGCGCGAGTACCTACCGACACTCGTGCCCCGCGGGTCCCCCAGCGGAGGGGAGCGTCCCCTGAAGATTGGCGACCTGGTGGTGGTCGCTGATGCCACGCTGCCGCGGAACCTTTGGCCGCGTGGAGTCGTCGAAGCAACACACCCGGGACCGGACGGAGCCATCCGGAGCGCCGACGTGAGGACACGCGGAGGGATCTTCCGTCGGCCCACGAGCAAGCTCGCCGTCCTTGCCGTGGAAGAGGCTACGCCAGCGAGAGCGCTGGACTAACGCCGGGGGGAGAATGTTGCGGACGGCTAGCTTTTAAATTTGTGTAAAATGTTTCGTTGATTGTAGGAGCCAGAAATTAGTTGATTATGAGAGGGATAGCAATTGATTAGCGTTAAGTATTAGAGTAGGATAGCAATTGTACTTAGCGTAGCATACATTAGTGCCGATTGCCGCCGCTGAAAATAAAATAAAAGGTTGGATGTTGTTTTATTTGGTCCCCAGGAGTGCTCCACTACTATTAAAGTCTGAACTATAGAGTGGGAGCGCTCCTGGGAGACGGGAGGCGTCGACCTCTGTAGGAAATGAGGTCGGCGCTCCCACAGCTGTGAGAAAGCTGGCCCTGCCGCTATTAAAGTCTGAATTATAGCGGCAGGGACCCCGTAGGAAGTAGGGCGGCAACCCCCTGCATCACTGTGGCCATGAAGGAAAAGTCTTGATAAAATAATTAGGAAATCATAGGCCACAAAATAGGAATTCCATAGTGAAAAATGTATCAATAAATCGACCAAATTGCGTAATAATTAATAGCCAATTAGAGGCAAGACGTCATGGAGGGAGAGGACTCTCCATGGTAAAGTAGGGCAGTATATAAACCGGTAAGGTTTAATGGAAAATTGTAGTAGTAATAGTCGACTAGTAGTAGTCGATCAGGATCCGCCCTCAAGAAAACAGGAAGAAGTAAAGGAACAAAGTGCCAAGTCTGAAAAGTGCATAGTAGGGAAAGTTCCAATTAGCTTAGGATCCGCTACCTCGTCGCTCCGCTCACTAGTTGCGCCACGTGGGGTCGCACAGTGAGATTTCCGTGAGCGTCGATCAGCGACCTGGGTGCTCCCCTCACTAGTTGCGACACGTGGGTCGCACTGAGGCAGCCGCGAGCACAGGTCGCCGTACCCCTGGACGGTCGGGGTACTAAGTGTGCCACGAGGGCCACTATTGTGAGAAAAGGGACTCGAACTAGGTTAAGGGACTTGTTAGTGCTAAGTGTTTTAGTTATAGTGTTTGTACTTTTGAGTGACTTTATTTATTGTAAATATATTTGTAATTAACATTGTGGTTTTCTTGTTCGTGTCTGAGCTGTGTGTTGGTGTACTTTTGCCAGTGCCCAAATCCGGGGGCACTCGACGCCGGCCTGGTTGAGGCCGCGTCCCCCACACTAAAGATGCGGTATATATTTGAATGATAAAGTGATTTAGAGGAGTCGTAACCAATATTTTGCTCGCAACTCCGTCAACGTAGAAGTCATTAACCTCATAATGTCATTCGTCCTTTGGAAACTGTAAAATTTTCCGAGATTATATTTTTATAAGCGTATTATTTTTTATACCGTAGAGATGAAAGAAACAAACACACTTTCGCATTTTTAATATTGAACAAGAATAAAGTTTTATCCGTTAACATACACCTACACAGGACACCAAATCACAAAATCGTGTAAAAAACAACGTTACCTCAAGCGTGCAAAGTAATCCTACATAAAAACGCAGTCTACCAGTTACAGTTAATTACCAGCGTAACTCGTGGTAAAGTCACCACAGTTGCCACATTATTAATAAACAGTTGCGATCGTCCCCAACAACCAATTTCCTTGAGATATTTGCGATCAATTATTAACACAACACGCAAGCGCCCAGCGATTGTCTCCTCGAATACTATGACAACTCACACGACAACTACTGTGTTTTCCTCTCAAGGAACTCACTTTTCAACAAGATGAACGAATTCGTCAAATTCTGAAACATTGTTGTTTGTACCATTGTGTTCCCAGGTGAATTTTTCGCTTCGAAATTAATCTTTCAAACAAAGGCCAATGTCTCTATTATCGCAAAGCCGCCAGCTTCCGAGTTAGCACGTGTCACTACAACATTCATATTGAAAAACAAACGGTATCGTCATAGTGTCAAGGTTCAAATTTAATGTTACTGATATTCTGGATATTACGTTTTGGTAGTGTAGGACGATAGACCACCCCGAGACAATACGGCACTCATATTATTTTGATACGTTGTGATAATAGAGACAATCTGGATCTAGATTTTTTTTAGACAATCTAAACATTTATCTGGTTAAAATTATTTAAATGCCGACCTTCTTTAAAATTATGTCTATTAAGTTATTTTACGTCAAATAAACGTCATAATTACAGCTCTACAAATAGTAGCAGTAGGGTACTAGAAAAAAGTACTTCTTCTTTTTGGTCCTTCGAGCCGTCGACTTCCTGCAGTACGGGCGAACTGTAATCGCGATTGTCGAATCGCATCGTGCAATATTGATATCTATCGCGCAACGGCCCGTTAACCCCCGATTACGGCGATCGATTGTGTCGACAGCCGGGCAACCCCTGTCGAATAAACGTTTGTCATGGGCTTTGTTGGCGCCATTTTAATTTATAGCAAATGAGGGTGCTTAAAGTATGTGTTAAAGGGTTTTGGTTCCATACAAAAAAGCCTTTAAACATTATTTATTCCATGAATTCGTACCAAGAATGGACGGAATTTAGAAATACTGAAGAAAAAAATGATTTAATCTTTTTTGTACTTATAGTGTTCCAAGATATTAAGTGTAGAGTAAATGTCAGGGGAAATCTCATTTAAACTTTGTAAACATCTGGTCATGTCATCAATGGAAAGTCAACCGAACTCCTGAATAGTTTGGAGTTGGTTCATTGTTTTTTAAACATTTAATTATTACCTATCAATTAGAAATTAAAAAACCTCCGACTAAATAAAATAATCTGTAAAAAAACTCTAAAAAGTTTAAAATAATAAGTAGTGGCCCTAAGGGCTGTCCCCCGCCGTGTCAGTTTAGTTAGTGTCAGTGTTCAGTTAACTATCTACTTATTAAACAATTAGCCCTCAGGGCCACTACTTATTATTTTTTACTTGTTAGAGGTTTTATTACAGACTATTTATTTAGTCGGGGTTTTTTAAATTTCTAATTTATTTTATTATTCCGCGCTTTTTAAACTTCCCGATCTGAGTGTCTGTTTGTGGCATCGTAGCTCCCAAACGGATGAACGGATTTGGATGCATTAAATAAAGCTCAATAATCAGGTTGGTTCTTAGCAAGATTTCATGAAAATTGGTTAAGCTGTTTAAGAGATATCAGCTCTAAAAGTAGGTGTCGCCGTTATTATGGGGCGTTTTACCCTCTAAAAGCTCAATATCTCAAAAACGGCTGAAGCGATTTTGATGTAACATTTCTAAAAACCACCGCTAAAAACAGGTTTTCACACAAATATAAATAATTTGATTTTGCGCACGACGAAGTCCACGTAAAGTCGTTTATCGCTAATCCCTCGGGAACTGTCAGATTTTTCAGTATTAAAATTTGCCTGTCCTATTCCAGACTTTAATTTGTGTGCCAAATTTCATCCATATCCATACACCCGTTCTGGCGTGATCGAGAAACAAACATCCATCCATCCATCCATTTTCACATTTATAATATTAGTAGGATTAGTAGATTATCTTTAAGTCGGAAATATATAAAATATGTTGGTCTATAAATTTCGAGGGTAACTGTCATTTTCTAAAAAAAATTGGCCATAGATCAAAATCACGAAACATAAAAAACTCGTTTTAAATATACAGGTTAAGCTTTTACGAGTATATATTATTTTTAAGGCAAGGAGAAAGCACATGAACACAGGCCACCTGATGGTAAGTGGAATCAGAAACCCATAGACATTTCAATTCTTAAGACTACATAACACTCCTAAGACCTCAAATGCGTTGCCAACCCTGTGGAGTAAGATGGAAAGCCTCTACGCTAGTAATTTCACCCGTTGCCTTATCCTTCTTACAATCCGTCTTTTTGAACATGTGCGTTACCCTAAAAACCATAAAAAACTTTTTTAATATCTTTGATATTACAAACACTTTTGAACACAATCTAACTTTACAGCTCTTTTTCCAAAACTATCCTTTATTACATTAAAAACATAGAAAATTCTGGACCAATTCGTGCCCAAATTCACGTTGTAAACACGGCGTGTTTGGCCACGTCGGAGCCACGCTAAAAGGCCCAACAGCAAATATTTGGACCTGGCTTTCAACGCGGCTGACGTGTGTCGGCGAGCACAATGAATACTACGCCAGTATATTTAATACGGCGGTGAATTTTAAAGCTGAAATTAGGTAACATATTGGTGGATAGGACAATGGGTAGAACAGTTTTGTTTCTCAATTTAAATCAATAGCTCAAACTCGTGACAATTACCAAACGTTCCCAATTTAAAATCGTGATTTAGCAATTGCTTTAAATTTTGTTTGGTGAAAATTTGGGAAGTTAAAATATTGTTGCGTTCGTGGAGGTAGGTAACTGATAGAAATGCACGAACACTGATAATTAAGAGCTAGACTTTATTAACACACTCACTTAATCGTTACAAACAATTATCGCTCAATAAACTTAGATGATCGCTCGCTTCGCTCGTTCGCACAGTGCGCTCTCCAAGTAAGGAATGAATCGCCGCACGCGCTCCTCGCCTTTTATACACCCAATCGCTGAATGTTCCAGAATGCCATCTCAGAATGACCTTGACCCGCTGGGGACGTTCTCGATAGTTCCATAACGGAAGGTTCTACTCATTGCGGCCTTGTATTACAATAGCGACATCTTTGGCCTTGGACTCGATTGAACCCGTTAAGAACAGAGGTGTCCTTGAGTCGGCGCCTCGCTTCTAATCTACCTACCTAACCATACCTATTCGTTACAATATCCAGTTGAATGGGTGAACAAACACTTGTTCACTAAACAACAAGACAAAAAAATAAAAATCACCTAGTATAAAACAAAGTCGCTTGCCGCTGTCTATGCCTACGTATGCTTAGATCTTTAAAACTACGCAACGGATTTTCGTGCGGCTTTTTTTAAATAGATATATTTAAGAGGAAGGTTTATGTGCATTATACTTAAATCCAGAGCGCGAAGCGAGGGCGGGTCGCTAGTAGTTAACTAAAAACAAAGTGATGGGTGTGTATTCGTGGCAGTGAGTCGAAACCTTCACCGTTGATTTTCAGCCAAGATTCTTATCCTTTTTTTGGACCATTATAGTACATTTCCTCTGGGTTGTCTTAAAAAAACAGCACAATTGTAACATAATATAATTTACACCAATTTCTCTTAAAGTTTTCTTTTAAATGTTAATTCAGGTGTGAATGGTCTTATTATGAAAGCAGTTATAGGACATAATATTAGTTTTGTAATTGTTTCAATTTTAGGAAATCAACGAACAATAATTAACAAGCAACGTTTTTTACTTTTTCAATGCTACTTCATACCAAGCAATGTTAAAAAATCCCCTGAGGTTTTGAACGTTGGTACAAAGCGCGCGGCCCTTTGAAGGGCCTCCGCGATGTCAGTCAACGTCATAATTATGTGGAATTTACTTTGGAGCCTGCCGCTTGTACAGCGGGGTTGATCTGCCATGCATAATTGTTTGACAAGAAAAACCTCAAAAACCGACCAGGGTCTTTATTACATACATACATACATAATATCACGCCTTCATTTCCAGAGTGGGGTAGGCAGAGCTACAGAAATACCAACAACTCTAAAAATAATTGTTTGTAATTCTGTAACCATATTTTGCACAAACAGGCCAAGGAGTTTACTAGTGTATTAGTGACAGGTTGCAAGCCCATCGCCTAACAGTACTACAAGCCCTTATTCCCTTAGTCGCCTCTTACGACATCCACGGAAAGTCATGGAGTGGTACTACTCTAACCCGGCAGCCACACGGGGAATCTTGATTCTGCGTTAAAAGGATCTTGCGTTTGATGTGTTTTAGTATAATTTTGACTCAGCCGCCATTACCGTCAAGTACATAAGAGTCATCAAAACTCTGACACGTTAAAGGCAATATCGTTAGCTTATTGGGCTCTCATACACTATGAAATGAAGGGTCCAACTAAGTGTTGTTTTTCTGAGAACCAGCCTCTCCATCCACGAAGATCCTGTGAGCGTCTCACGAGTGACAAAGATACAGTCAATTGAGAGTGCAAGTGTGATAGCAATAGCCAGCTGGCCGCAATCAAGAAGCTGGGAGTAAACAAGTGATAAATTTGCACCTGGGCTGAGATTCTACACGGTAATAACCAAGAAGCTTTATTATGACACTGGAAATTGCACGGCGAACAACGTTTTAAAGCGAAGAAAAATTACCGTGAATAATGTCGCTTATGTTTTTTGTTCCTTTCTTTAGCGTGATCTTGAGTTTTCTCAGATTCTTGATTGGGGCCCTGGCTATTGCTATCACACTTGCACTCGCAACAGACTGTATATTTGTCACTCGTGAGACACACACAGGATCGTCGTGGATGGAGGTGCTGATTTTCAGAAAAACAGCACCTAGTTTAACCCTTTATTTGATAGTGCCCAATATGGGAGCCCGTTGTTTCCCATACTTTTTTGGTCATAATGTCATTGTTGACATAATTACTGATAGTCATATTTTTTTATATCGCTGAAACCGTTAACTTTTCAGCATTTCTTTATCTTCTAACGTGTAGGCAAGGTTAGGTTAGGTTAGGTTTACATATAAATCCTGAACAAGTAACAGCTTCTTAAAAAAATACGTTATAATTTGCGATAATTATGACTCAAAACATATTATGACTAAAACTAGTTATGTCAGACCGTCCAATATACTTGACATACTATAATGTTCACTTTTTGTATGTTTTGGTTCAAAATCAAATAGGGTTCAAATATTTTTTTTAATTTAAGGGTTAATCTCATAATAGTATGTTTTTTCAATATCAATAAAAAGCCATTAACACAGATTAAAAGGGTATTGTCTAAAGGCCATTAACCAACGAATATCCGACCGTATCCGAACGCTGCAAGTCTGTATACAATATAGCTCGGTGTTGCCAGTTATGTTAACGTTCCGTTACACTCGTGTTTCATACAAAAACGAAGATTGCCAATCGCTGGTTAAGGAACGGGCAGAATTATATAATAACTTTGACTATTCAAATTCCCTAGTACATTCAGCCATTGTTTTTTATCGCCATTACTGTCAAGTAAATTCTTTTACCATCAAGGCGATAAGGTTATGGAATGCTTTGCCTGTGGAGGTACGACGTGCTAAGTCTGTTGCCATTTTTTAAAGCAAGCTAAAGGATCGTTTTCTATCACTTCCGTAGTTTTTCTATTATCTCCCTTACTTTTTTTCTTTGTTCTATCTCATGCTTCGTCTGTTGTCATTGTTTGGCTGTTTTGGAGGATGTATGTATATATATATTGTATAGATGTATAATTATATGTATTTAGTATGTATTTATTCAATTATTTACTTTATGTATTTATATTTAGTCTATTTATAAATAGTTCTAATTTCAAAATTGAAATAATTTAATTGTTTCTTGTAGTTATTTAGTTTGAGTTCTAAACGAATTAGTTTACACCGCCTGCCATGAATTTGTGTCCTCAGTTATTTCTCTTACAAGGTTGTCTGGAAGAGATCGCTATTTAGCGGTAAGACCGCCTGTTGTATACCTATGATTTAAATGTACTGTTCCATGTTCTGTTTTATTTTTTTTTTATTTTTGGTGTTCAATAAAGAGTATTTGTATTGTATTTGTATTGTAAATTATAACTATCAAAACGTTGACGATAAGATAACGTGTCAAAAGCTCAACTTTACTGATTATGATGTAGTTAGTTATTTTTAAGTGGTTCTCTACCTTTTCGCCGGTATCCTAGCGCAAACACTAAAAACGTTGGCCAGTTGTTTCATTTGCAATAATTTTCATATTTTTTTTTATGTTAAGGAGAAGTCACACGAGCACTCAGGCCACCCGATGGTAAGTGGAATCTGAGACCCATAGACATTTGAACTCTCAAGACTATAATCCTAAGACCTCAAATGCGTTGCCAACCATGAGGACTAAGATGGAATGCCTCTATGCTAGTAATTTCACCGGTTGTCTTATCCCATAATTTTCATTTTATTCCGAACCCAATAACTTTTCAATTTTTTTAATGAGATATAGTTACAGAACGTGTAGGTTAGGTTAGGTTTATTTTATAATAATACAGGAAAGTCAAACGGTTTCAGAAACAAAATGACTTTCACACAAATGAAACAGCTGGCAAAGGTTTTTAGTGTTTCAGATAGGTAATCCTTTTCGCCGACAAATCTCTGGCAAATGCATCGTATCGCAACTTATTTATTTGCCGACTCGCTTTTTTTTCTGTAACTACAAATATTTCAGGATTTGTGGGTAAGGACCAAAAAGTTGGCCACGCTAACTCACTCAATTAATTTTTCTTGTAAGGATAATTTTCGTGTTACAATGAAACTTCCTCACTTTTGTTGTTTGTATGGTTAACTACGCTTAACTATGGTCCAACTATTTGGTCCTTACCCTTGTATAACACTAACCTAACCTAACCTATAGGGGTCTACACGATGGTCCTGAAATAAATCCAGAATTATTAAGAGTTTCGGAAAAAAAAACAGGTTGCCAAATGATATGTTTGTGAAATGAATCATTTGTGAATCGTTGGTTCTGAAATGATAGGATCCCTTTTTAAGTACCTTTTACTGTATTTAATACTTTTAAAAATTAAACCGTACAATTGCACCACCAATACTTCTGTGATATTAAGTTTCTTATTGCTTAATTTACTTAAGTTGGTGAAGGTGCTTTGGACTCTGATAAAGAAAGGACTCAAAGAACTCAAAAGCTTAAAGTGTAAATTGAAAGCTGATGAAATTATTTTTGCTTTTATAACTGTAACATAGGTACATAAAAGACCATAGTACCTGCGAAATAAATAATATAAAAAAAAACTGTGGTGCTATAATATAACCTAAACTTTTATCTAAATAAGCTAACGATTAACCAGCGATGTGTACCTATACCAAACACATTTTCGCAAATCAATCGAAATCCTGAAACCAGAAGTGCTCAAAACCAACAAAATATTTCCATCAAAGAATTTCTCGTCAAAATTGCCTGCAACCCAATGTAGGTAACATTTTCAAAGGGTGTACTAAAAACTTTATCCGCGGCTTTTTATTAAAATTTGGCCTCGCTGGGTCGAAAGCAACAACTTTTTATATAGTTTTATAAATTCAACGACTTCTTTTAAATTTGTAATGAGAGTTGAAAAATAAAAAAGTTGGGGCTGCGACAGAGAGGCTCTCGAGGGAGACATAAGTTCACCAAGCGGGACTGCGGCTGAAGTAGGAACGGATTATGAGTAGAAGCAGCATGAATTATAGGGTAACTAAAATACGAATAAGAGCAAATAAGAAGCGAATAAGAGTTTTGTTTTTATTGTTGTTTCATTATTTTATTCAACTCTGCTTTAATATTAAATAATAACTTAAAAAAATAAGTATCTGGGGACAATCACACACAAATTAACCTACTTAGTCCCAAATTAAGCTCTAGGCTTGTACTATGGGTACTAGAAAACGATAAACATACTTATATGGAGAAATAAATACTTAAATACTCGCGCTCATCACACAAATATCTGCCCCTACCGCGATTTGAACCCAGGACCGCTAGCTTCGTAGGCAGGGTCACCTTGGATATTTTCTATGTATACACATACATACATAACATCACGCCTTCATTCCCAGAGTGGGGTAGGCAGAGCTACAGAAATACCAACAACTCTAAAGACTTACTGATATTTCTGTAACCACATTTTGCACTAACAGGCTAAGAGGTTTACTAGTGTATTAGTGACAGGTTGCAAGCCCATCGCCTAACAGTACTACAAGCCCTTATTCCCTTAGTCGCCTCTTACGACATCCACGGGAAGACATGGAGTGGCACTATTCTAACCCGGCAACCACACGTAGAACACGGTTTTCTATGTATTTAAGTATATATTTCTCTATACAAGTATGTTTATCGTTATCTATGTAGTTCCCATACAAACAGAGTTTAGTTTTCGACATTAATTAATTTATTTGTCTGCATTAGCGAAATCTAGAATTAAGTAAAAGCTGAATGTAATATGTTAACACTATGACCGTCTCCGCTCAACCCTCTCTCCCCATACGAGCGTGCCCGCTGGATTTATGGCCCCGCTGATAGAGCTCGGGAAGTGTTTTGCAATCCCTGTTTATTTTAAACGCGCAATTTATGGCCCGATACGGCCCGATGCGTTCCATTCACCGATTTGGCGACAATCTTGCTTTCAAATCTAAGCTGGCTGGTTTGCGAAGATTTTTAGGGTTCCGCGCGTAAAAATTAAACTAAATTACTAGCGAATTATTAGCCATTTAGGAGAATTTCCTTTTTAAAAGAGTTTTGAAAATGTATGCTGTATTTTTTGAGATAGTCGCGTAGGTACTCATACATATGGGACAAGCAGTTATAAAACCTCCTTTTGTTTGAAGTGTGTTATAACAGACACAGAGAATATCGTCGTCTTACTTAGTCAAACTCATATCTGGCTATTTTTTTGCTGTTGGTAATTTAATTTCCATTAATTAAAACTTAGAGGCAATAAGTTAACCAACAGCAAAAAAAAACAGCTATCAGTTTGATTAAGTAAGACGACGATATTATATATCCTGGTCCGGAGTCAAAAGTAACATTAAGCATTCCTTTCAACACACGACGACACGTTGGCCTAGTTTCGGAGTGACCCTGCCTCCGAAGCCACCGGTCCTGGGTTCAAATCCCGGTAAGGGCAGATATTTGTGTGATGAGCGCGAATATTTGTTCCTGAGTCTTGGATGTTTTCTATGTATTTAAGTATGTATTTCTCTATTTAAGTATGTTTATTGTTGTCTAGTACCCATAGTACAAGCTTAGAGCTTAGTTTGGGACTCGGTCGATTTGTGTGAGATTGTCCCCTGATATTTTTATTACTAACATTTTATACGGGTTAAGAATCAACATTTTGACATCTATATTTTTTTCTCTATAAATACTTAATTTTGTGGTTGTGAATTTACAATACCTTATACTTAATGAGTTATTTCTATGGTACTCGTATTTACGTATGTATGCAAATACTTTATTAAACAAAACACATAAATTGAAATATAATATTTACAGGATAATAAAGTACAAAGGCGAACTTATTACTTTGATGGGGAAGGTTAAGGTTTTACTTTAAACATAAATGTTTTTCGCAGTGATTAGCGTATCTTTTCTTATTTCGTTAATTACCTTTTTACCGTTAATAAACTGATGTAGTATTTATAAAAAAAAACTACTTCACTTCTCTTATTACAGCATTTAAAAGAAAATATATAGAAATAGAATCATTTATTAGGTTATTAAATAAAAGAAAAAAAAACACATGCACTTGAGAAAAAAAAAGTTAGCCAAGGTTTTTTATAAATTAATAATGACAAAACTCAAAACTAAGGTATTATGTGAGTAAAATAAAAAAAAACAATTTTATAAATCGCTAAAACCAAATTGTTTTGTAGATACGCTAAAACGGACAAACTATTGAAAGAAATGGTAAAGCGAAACGTTACATAAATCAATCTGGTTTAATATCAGGCTCGACTTATCCTACGATTACCCTAGCCTTGGCCTTGCCTCAAAAGTTTAATTACGACACAATCAAGTACATAATATGAAAGTCAAACATCTGCCAGCAATTCCGAAGCCAATTTACAGTGTACCGACTATACAACTTGGCACAAACCGACGACTTTAATTCGTTGTAATTGAGTTTATAATGGTTTGATTGGAGAGCCATGTTGCCAAGTCGCGTTGTCATTACTAAGTATTTAATTGGTAGGCTTTCAGTCTTTGGGATAGGAGTTATTTTGCCTTGTGATGATATTAATAGATATGGTTTAAGTTTCATTATACTGTTAATTATTAGCTGCGGGTGAATTTGTGGAATAACGATAGAATTTTGTAGTTTAAAGTGTTTGATGGCGGACAAATATAATTTTAGTTGAATTTATTAGGCTTACGTTAACATACACAGGCTTGTAAAGGATTCGCTAATATTTTAAATGTACAAAGTGTTTTAGGATTAAATTAATTAAATTGTATTACTATGCGCGTCGGTTAGTGGAAATTAATATAATTTAAATATACTAAAGTAACACTTCAAACTTGACCATAATGAAACAAAAAGGTGCTGTAAAAAGTTAGGAAGTATTTTTTTAGGGGTCGTGGTCAAACTTACTCTTATGAGATAAGGAGCTTTTATAGGGTTAAAAAACCCCTAAATAACGGTGACACCTACTTTCAGAGCTGATATCTCTTAAACAGCCCAGCCAGCTGACGACACGTTGGCCTAGTTGGGAGTGACCCTGCCTCCGAAGCCAGCGGTCCTGGGTTCAAATCCCGGTAAGGGCAGATATTTGTGTGATGAGCGCGAATATTTGTTCCTGAGTCATGGATGTTTTCTATATATATTTAAGTATGTATTTCTCTATTTAAGTATGTTTATCGTTGTCTAGTACCCATAGTACAAGCCTAGAGCTTAGTTTGGGACTAGGTCAATTTGTGTGAGATTGTCCTCTGATATTTTTATTTATTTTTCAATTTTTATGAAATTTTACTAAGAATCATGTCAGCTGAACACTGACACTAACTAAACTGATACGGCGGGGGACCGCTAAGTAAATGAAATAACATAAAATACCCTTACTACTTAGCGGTCCCCGACGTGTCAGTTTAGTTAGAATCAGTGTTCAGTTAACTATCTACTTATCAAGCAATCAGCCCATAGGGCCACTAGTTATTATTTTTACTTTTTAGAGGTTTTTACAGACTATTAAGAGTCGGGGGTTTTTTAAATTTCTATTTTTTTTTATTCAACATTTAATGCGTACAAACTTGTATTGAAATAGGGCCAAATAGAATTTTGTCAGGGTTTACTAAATTTGCTTAGAGATTAATAAGAAAGTTTTGATCGATATAAAACGACATAATATATGTAATTTGACTAGCACACGTGTTAAATTAACACACGTGTGTGAAACTGCAGTAAGCAGCCTAATTTAATGAAACTTCTATAAAAATTTTTTTTTAATGAAAATTGTAATTTGAGTTGTCAGATGCCCTGTCAAATTAAGCGTTAAAACGTTTTCCTGAATTGCTTTTACGTCCCTGGTAAGCTTTTTCATGGCGCAACAAAATCTATGTATAATATCGTCGTCTTACTTACTCAAACTCGTATCTGCATATTTTTTTTGCTGTTGGTAAACTTATTGCCTGTAAGTAATACTGAATGAAAATGTAATAACCAACAGCAAAAAAAATATGCTGATACGAGTTTGAGTAAGTAAGACGACGATATGTGAATGCATGTTATTTCTGACGGCCATGATGACGTCATCAACTATGCGACACGTGTTAATGACAAAACTGACAATGCGGTGCGTCGTTTCAATGTGTCGAGTTTATTTTTAAACTCGCGATGAAATAACACAAAACCATACATAACGTGTTAATACATTTTCGTTCAGAAACAGTTAAATTTTACCGACAAATATGTTATTTTTTATGGCAAGATAGCACACAGGCCACCTCTCAAAACTATAATCTAAAGATCGTAATCCCAAGATTTCAAATGCGTTGCTAACCCTAAGGACTAAAATAAATAGACCTCTATGCTAGTAATTTCACGGGTTGTCTTATCCCCACACTGGAGCACAACAATGATGACACTGGTGCTTGGTGGTAGGTTGAAGGCTGAGATGGACCTTGAAATTTGGTTCAAGAAGCAACAGAGCCTGAGACTGAAATAAGTTGCATTTGAATGAATGAATGAATTAATGAAGGAATGAATTAATGAAGGAATGAATTAATGGTTGTATTGGTGATATACCGTAGTATCTACGAAGTCTGTATGGAAAATATAGTTGAAGTCTTTTAGGATAATCATATATACATACATACACATACATACCTTCACGCCTGTCTCCCAATGGGGTAGGCAGAGGCTATGGACTGCCAGGTGCCCCGGTCTAAACATACAACTTTCGCTTCCTCTACCTTCATCTACCTCTTTATAAACGTACGTCAGTTTCGGGTGCTTTTGATTTGACCATACAATACACCTATACCATAACTGTTTAATTTCCTCCTTAGGTAGTCGTTTCCAATTGTATAAATAATAAAATTTAATTGAAGTATTTTAATTGACTCATAAGAAATTGTCTATTTAAATAAATCTGATTTGCTGCTTATTATAACTCACTAATTGTATTTTTTTTCTTTATTGAGTGATGTGTTAGCCTATAAGTTGTATGCGCATACGCACTTGTTTCTCTGCCTATATTACATAAATGTATTTCACACGTGTATTGTTGGCTTGCCTATTAAAAAACAATCCTTACAAAATAACCGTAGCAATAACTTACAAAAGACCAATTTATTTAGTTGAGCAACACGAAAACAATTAGGTAACCTAACAAATTAACTCATTCCTAAACAAACATCGGAAGCGAGAGCTTAGCAAAGAATAGCACTCTAGGGCAGAAAAACAAACATTACTCACTTAGCCTACGTGCCCCATCGGGGGTAAACGGATTATTGTTTTATCTGCAAGATGAATGTGAATGCGTTTCTGGCGTGCGGAAGAGTTAGTAATTAATTGCACATATCACTTACGGCGGGGCTTAGAGCGCTCTCAGTCGGGGCCACGAAACCTTACAATAAAAAGATATTCTTCTATATCGTATAAAATAATATTCATCAATATATAACAGATATGAGATTAATAAATTACAGAGTAATACATTTCTTACGGCTAAACTTCCAAAAGAATAAACGAAACTTACTAAGCTACTTAAATAATAAATGATAAAGATCATCTGTAAAAAGAACGAACGAACGTTACTGTCATTTCAGTCTGCGTTTCCACCAGAGTTCAGAGGCCCTAGCCAAGATGCAAACTCTACTAACGTTTTTCTTTTCTATCACTCAAATTGTATGGGATGACATTCTCGTGCGTTCCGATAAACCATGTGGTCTAATGTCATCCCATAGATTTTGAGCGATAGAAAAGAAAAACGCAAGGAGCGTTTGCAACTTCTAGCACCTCTGTTGTGCGAGGTAGCGGGGCGGTGTGCGAGGGAAAAAGCCACCAATAGAACCTCAGCTTTTTTATTTTTCTATACTTTCTTTGAACAAGCATCAACCACTTTTCGAAACCTTTTACTTCAGACTCGGTCAGTCTACTTTAACTACAGCGATGAACACAAACGACTGCCTTCTGGCTGGATCTATTATTAGCTTAGCTCTTAAAAACCATTAAAATTCAATCAATCATTGTCTAAAAATGTGTACCAAATTCAACCTGGTCCGATAACGGAAGCTGGTTCAACATCATTTGTAAGATCGATCCATTGTTACAGATTTTTGATATTTATCCAACAGTTAAATCGCCGCACTCGGAGATTTTTCAGATAAAGAATTAATTCGTTCATTTTTCGAACTTGCTTAACTTATTTGGGCGTGGGAGCTAATTATAAAGGTAACGGACACGACTTATTTTTCGAGAATTAATTTTGTTGAGGTGGTTTTGAATCAGGAAAAATCGTTTCAACATAATGACGGGATAATCTTCGTCTCGGATTCACTGTCAACAACAGCTCAATCTGCCTCGGCAGGCAGCTTAAGAATACTTTAATAATTGCCTATTTTTTTAATTTTGTCAATTGATGATTATTGGGACATAATCATAATCATTATCTTTATTGTATTGAATATACATTGTCAAAGATTATGGGTGCTAGTATTTGCAGTAAAAGTATGTAATTCATTAAAAATATGATACTAAACAATAATATACAATTAAATGTCAGCCAACTTAATAAAATATAGTAAAATAGAAATAAAAATGTGGTGTAAGCAAATAAGTTAATTTAAAACAAACTATAAAATATGCCCCGTGTGGTTGCCGGGTTAGAATAGTGCCACTCCATGTCTTCTCGTGGATGTCGTGAGAGGCAACTAAGGTAATAAAGGCTTGTAGTACTGTTAGGCGATGGGCTTGCAACCTGTCACTAATACACTGGTAAACTTCTTAGCCTGACTATGCAAAATGTGGTTACAGAATTATCAACAAGTCTTTTTAAAGTTGTTGGTATTCTGTAGCTCTGCCTATCCCACTCTGGGAATAAAGGCGTGATGTTATGTATGTATGTATGTATAAAATATAATTTGACAAAAACAAGGTCGTTAGCTACTCGTCGAGAAACTCCCTTAGAGAGTAGTAGGACTTTTGAAGAAGCATTTTCCTAACCCTAGATGCAAATACCCCATCGGAGCTGGCGTCTTTGAACTCGTCTGTAAATGTGCGACACCGTGGGTAAGTACTTAGGACAGTGTGGACTACCTTTGTAGGCTACTTTTATAAATTACGCCGGCAACACTGAGCTCTTTAGTCTGTTGTCTCAACGTATTCCGGTAACATAATAATATGGACAGTCAGTATTATAGGAGAACAACACGACGAGGTCTCTCTCTACGTCAAAAGCCATTGAGACCTCGTGGTGTTGTTCTCCTATAATCATTATTTTTAGTTTAATGATATTAGCGTTATATTTGTAATGATCTTATTAGTTATTGCTAGTTTATTAAGTTCTTGCAATTAAGTATTACTGTACTTTATGATCGACAAAATAACCTTCTGCTGGAGTTTGTTGCGGCGCTTCTTCACCTCAATGATGGTCTTGTCCGAAGCGCTAGTAGATTCACTGCATATTACCGACGTGGAAAAGACCCCTTTTATGACATACATACATACATAACATCATGCCTTCATTTCCAGAGTGGGGTAGGCAGAGCTACAGAAATACTAACAAATCTAAAATCACTTGTTTATAATTCTGTAACCACATATTTACTGAATAAACAGTTTGAATTTTGAATAGACTCAAAAACTCAGTGTTTCCAGCGTACTTTCTAAACTTGCACAGTGTATAAGGCTAAAAACGTACAATAACTTTGATTCTCATTTGAATCTTAAAAAAGTCAGTTTCTTCAAAAGTACGTTGTTTGCAATAATGACCAAACATTATGATTAAAAATAATATGTCAGAAAATATAGACTAAAAATAGTACGACGCTCGCGTTTTTCCTGGCCTGCCTTTTAATAAATAGTTCACGTAAACATTTTCCTCTTAATTCCCCTTAGATTGAATAGCAGCACACGTGCGGCGCCCTATATTCCGCGCGCGTACCTCTGGACGATTTTTCGACAGGCTCCCTAATGGAATTGGGCACAAACATTGATTCTGTTGAAAGGCTTTCGTTTCGGATGTTAAACGAAACAAAAGGTAGTTTAGAATAGAGCACATGCCTGAAAATCATAATTGAGTTTAAAAGCATACACTAAGTTATGACCCGTTTATTAAAAATGTATATAGATCCAATTTTTTATAAATTTTAAACCTTTTTTGAATGTTTAGATTGCTGTTTTCGGCATCCTCATTTTTTTTACGTTATGGAAATTTCTTTACAAGGTCTTTAGATTTTAAACGTGGAACAACAGCTGTGGCGTTATTTTAGTATAGAGTGTTTTTGCAGGGGGTGTGAACTATAAATAAAATAATAATAAATAAATAATAAATATCACGGGACAATGTCACACAAATTGACCTAGTCCCAAACTAAGCTCTAGGCTTGGACTATGGGTACTAGACAACGATAAACAAGAGAAATAAATACTTAAATACATATAAAACATCCAAGACTCAGGAACAAATACTCGTGCTCATCACACAAATATCTGCCCTTACCGGGATTTGAACCCGGGACCGCTGGCTTCGGAGGCAGGGTCACTCCCAACTAGACCAACGTGTCGTCAACTACGACTATGACTATGACTTTTTAAAGCTTTATATCTTATGAAAAAATTACACGACAATGATTTCGCGTTTACAGTTATTCCTCTCTTTAATTATGTCTGGATAATTATGCAAGCCCTGTCCGATTGGCTACCATTATCGCACCTATCTAAAGAGCGTATCTCGTATATAAGGGTCATACAGACTCTTAAAAACAAAAGTTGTCTTTCCTGCGGTCAATAGTTAAAAGCTTGTGTGCATGTAAGTTTTGTTTTTATATAAAAGGTCTAAAACCGTCCCGACGCCGTTTAGCATGGGCTTAGCCAGAAAATTAGGCCTTAAAACCGTTAACTTCCGAGGTGTCCACAGGAAAGACACTAACCTCCCTCGTTCTATCAACAGCTCTGATCTCTTGGCTGAGACCCCCGTCACAAGTTCAACAACAGCAACAGTGTTCGCATTGTTGTGTTCCGGTGTGGGGATAAGACAACCGGTGAAATTACTAGCATAGAGGCATTCCATCTTAATCCTCAGGGTTGGCAACGCATTTGAGGTGTTAGGATTACGGTTTTGAGAATTCAAATGTCTATGGGTCTCAGATTCCACTTACCATCAGGTGGCCTGAGTGCTCGTGTGCCTTCTCCTTAATATAAAAAATACAGTATGTAAATGGTATACGGGCGTTCCTTTTAACAGTGGTTAGTATAACCCCAACTGAGAACATTTAGGCAGCTTTTGTTAAAAATAAATAAAAAAGAAATAACCATACAAATAATTTAACACGCAATGTATAACGAAAAATGCAATGAATTAAAAACGCAATTAATGACTTTTAAAAGGAAGTATTATTAAAGCTGAGGCTACTTAAGCCGAAATACACATTTTCACAAGTAAATATTACGTACTTACCTGACAGATGGACTTCGATGTGCATTGCGGGTCGATAGTATGTTCAAAAATTAATAACGGTGTATACGTTAGCGTAATCAAAATAATTCTTTCTGTTAATGATTAGTAGAGTCTTAATCTATGTTTTAATAAACGCCCGTATACCATTTACACACTGTATATATAAGTTACGCCAAAGTAGTCAAGCCATCATAGAACTCTGTAATTTTTGACGCATCTTGAGACGAGCATTACAGTCGAGATCAGTATATGAATACAGCCCTATAGGACGTGGACTTGAGACAGATCTCCTTTGGACACGACACTGTCAATTCCCGGTAGTCATTTAAAGACATCAAGTGCAAGTTGTATCCGTTATCATTCCCGTGTATAATCCGGTACCTGTCCTTTATCCGGTACCTTGTCGGTGGCTCGTAACGCGGAGATTCGCGCGTGAACGCGTCCCGTGAGATTAGCGGGGGCGGTTACTGTAGGAGGCGACGGCGGAAAAGAGGTGCTAGGCCTAGGTACCTGTAGGAAACGCTCACAAAATTAAAGGTCCGAGAGCTGACCCAAATGAAGCGAATGGGTATAAGTGGAATAAAATTATAACCCAACTTCTTCGTCTAATAAAGTCATCTTGAAAAAAATTCTGGCTCGGATAAAAAGGCCTTCCTATGCATGGGTGCCTCTTTTCGGATAATGTTTCTTTTGCTAATTAAATTTTACAAGAAATTAATAAATTCACGCTTTTATTTATAACCACGCAAACTAAAGCTAAGAAAATGGTTTTTCTTTGTATTTCACTAGCTGTTGACCACGACTCCGTCCGCTTAGAAAAACAAAATAAAGCCTTTGTTACTCAGCAATAAGATCCAGATTTTGAAATCGTTCCAGAGTTTTTAAGTTTATTCGTTACAAAATACAAGTTCTTCCTCTTTATAATATTACTAGCTGTTGCTTGTCACTCCATCCGCGAAGATAAATAAAAAATAGCATTTGTTAGGGACTTAGTAATAATGAACCATTCTAATGGTGAAACAATTTTTTAATTCGGTCCAGTAGATTTGAGTTTACACACAAACACACAAAATTATAATTATTTCCTCTTTATGGTATTAGTATAGATTGAGATATTTTAGAAAGAGTCAAAGCATGCTTTACTGAACTAAAGCATATTCGAGCCCGCTGCAACTCTTCACTAAGCCCTCACCAGCTTCAAGATTTCGTTTTTACGATCCCGTTAAATATTCAAAGGGAGGTATTCCACAAAATAACCGGAAACGGGGGGCGGGGGAGGCGCTGCCCCCCACCGGAGAATGTTTACTTATTTATGCCTAATGATTTATGATCGCATTCCGTTTCGAGAGGGGTTTTATTTTATTACGTTTTTAAGATGTTGGTGTCACGTTTACGTATTTTTTGAAGTTTATTCGTGTCGGTAAAGCTTATCTGTTCTACTTTTCACGGTTTTGGAATTTTTACGTGTAGCTGTTAAGATTGAAGTGTTTAAAGTTGGTTTTATGGAATTAGGCTGACTACTGAATTATTTTGGTATAAGTTATTTTAGCTTACTAGATTTACTAGGCAACTGTCTCCTTGAATAATAAATAGTAGCAAGTCTAACCAAAGCAAGATTTAAAAACTTTTATACACACTGTATGGTGCTGTGTAAAGCGGTGTTTGCACGACGGCATTATATAGTTGCGTGGCGTACTTTATGATGTTTATGTTTTTTAATTGTTTTTTAAGTGTTTTTTATTATTTTTTTGCATGTGCGATCGTGGCGTCTTTGCGCCGGGTCTTCACCAAATAGTCACTACGGAAGAACAGCGCTGGTCCCGCCAGCATCACGCTGGGTTGTGACCATTTCGTGACAAATTACGTTAAAATAACCATTAAAGTTTTTTTTTTGTACTTGTTTGTCACGAATTTCATTATTTCTTTTCTTTAATACATGTTTTGATAATGTCGTCTTTAATATATGTTTCTAGGCTGACGAAGTAGTTGACTCTTGATCCTGATTTGTGACTTATGAATGTATGTCCTTTCTTTTTTTGATACTTATATTATATTTCTTTATTTATTTAGTAATGTATTGAATTAGAATTATAGTATTTATAACATATATACGTTTATAATTTCCCTATTGTTGTGTTTAGCGAGTCTTTTTTACCCAAAAGGGAACATACGCTACAGATCTCCCGTCAAAATACGACCATATTACTTACTTGAAACAGTCGATATTTCTCTGTTATTAAATTGCAATGCGGCCTTTTCTTTTCTCCTGGCTAACAAACGAGTGTGTAATCCAATGTAAACTAATAGGTTGACCCTCTTCATCCTACTCGTATATCCTCACAGCCAAATGCCATAAAAATATAAAAACAAGGTCAACAAAGAATACGTCTTTTGTCAAGATAATACAATATGCAATAATCTCTCAATTTATTGCTTGGGCCGTTTTAAATAATAATAAATAAATGTCGGGACAGCTCTCACACCAATTGACCTAGTCCCAAATTAAGCTCTAAGTTTAAACTGGGTACTTGACAACGATATAGATACTTAAATTGAGAAATAAAAACATGCAAGACTCAGAAACAAATACTCGCGCTGATCACACAAATATTTGCCCATACCGGGAATCGAACCCGGGACCGCTAGCTTCGTAAGCATGGTCACTACTAATTACGCCAACAAGTCGTCAATCTTAACATACTTTTCAAAGTTTTGACACGTATTTGTATATCTTTGAGACTTTGTCAAAAACTACAATAACCTTACTAGGGTTCCGTAGTCAACAATGACACTTATAATTTTGCCGTCCGCGGTTTTACTCGACTCCTAGTACTACAAAGCTGCAATTTGGCATAGTTACACATTTATATCACGACGAAAAAGTTGTGGAACACATTTTTTTTTTGTGTTAAAGAGAAGGCATACGAGCACTCAGGCCACCTGATGGTAAGTAGAATCTGAGACCCATAGACATTTGAATTCTCAAGACTATAATCCCAAGACCTCAAATGTGTTGCCAACCCTGAGGACTAAGATGGAATGCCTCTATGCTAGTAATTTCACCGGTTGTCTTATCCCCACACCGGAACACAACAATGCGAACACTGTTGCTTGGCGGGTGGTTAATGGATAAGATGGTGGTAGCGATCCGGACGGACCCTGCACAGGGTCCTACCACCACTAAGTAATTCAAGATGTACAATTTGAATCAAATATTTCTACATTATATCATAACATCGAGTGAGGTATCATTGGATATCTCTAAATTGAAGATTGCTCAACAAGGGACTAAATTAAACCATTATGACACGATATATTTATCAACCAGGGGGGTTATTATGACCTAGTTATGCAGATCATTTTACGGTGAGCGTAAAGGACAGAGCTATGGCAGTTATAAAGCGCTGTCCTTTACGCTCACAGTAAAATGAACTGCCTAACTATGTCATAATAACCCCCCTGTTCTATTTAAGCCAGGGTAAATGAAGTTATAGTGTCATCATGGCTTTTTAGTCTCAACTTAAGCTCTTTATGTTTCACTTTGATTTTAAGTACAATAAATTTTAAATTTAAATAGTTTTAACATAAACTCGTAAAAAATTACAATTAATTATCATTTAAACTCTCAACCTGTCACTTTGTAATGCTGAAAGAGACAACTACATGAACATGAAACGTATCATTTTCGCTAGAGTTACATTAGCGTTAGATTTCGATAATAATCCAGTAAGTGAAGCCTTCAAAGGTATGGCGTGATATATTTTGATAAGTGTGATAATTATGTACGTCAGATTAACGAGAAGTATATTTTGTCGGCAGAAATAACTATTAATGGACTCGTACATAAATTGCGTTCTTTTTAGGGTCCCGTAGTCAAACTAGGAACCCCTTTAGTTTCGCCATGTCCGTCCGTCCGCAATTTGGCATGCATATTAGTAGTAGTGTACCTACCCTACACGCAACGTTTTGATATTTTTTTCTCGTCTACCCTATAGTGTGGGGTGTCGTTGGATAGGTTTTTTAAAATATTATGGGTTTGTGAAAACAGTTTTTTTAATTAAGTAATCTGTTTATGAAATATTAAGCTTTAAAGCGCTAATTTTTGTTAGACTAAAGTGTCGTCGTCGTCGTCCCCCCTCTACAGCCAAAACTACAAATACTACACTACATAACATCACGCCTTCATTCCCACAGTGGGGTAGGCAGAGCTACAGAATACCAACAACTTTAAAAAGACTTGTTTATAATTCTGTAACCACATTTTGCACAAACAGGCTAAGAAGTTTACTAGTGTATTAGTGACAGGTTGCAAGCCCATCGCCTAACAGTACCTACTATACAAGCCTTTATTCCCTCAGCCGCCTCTTACGACATCCACGGGAAGACATGGAGTGGCACTATTCTAACCCGGCAACCACATGGGGTTAGCCCCTCGGACTAAAATCTGGAAAAAAGCTTAAATAAAAGAGCATATAACCAATTTTGAAGGAAAACTATCACGACTAAGTAGACGTCATTGGTTCCTGAGATACAGGCGATGAAAGTGTTTATACCTACTAAAAGCATCTTAAGGGCACCAATTGACTGTAAATAGAAAATTAGTGATTACTTGATGATTGTTTTAATGTTTGTAGTACTTAACGGCTTCGGAACCCTACGCTGAGCATGGTCCGACATGCTCTTAGAAGGTTTTTCTCTGTAACAATGTTCTATTTTTTTTTAAATCTCCTAAGAAATCATACTTTGACGACACGCTAGCCTAGTTGGGAGTGACCCTGCCTTCGAAGCTAGGTGTCCTGGGTTCAAATCCCGGTAAGGGCAGATATTTGAGGGATGAGCACAAGTATTTTTTCCTGAGTCTTGGATGTTTCCTATTTATTTCTGTATACGTTTCTCTATATACGTTTGTTTATCGTTGTCTAGTACCCATAGTACAAGCCTAGAGCTTAGTTTGGGACTAGGTCAATTTGTGTGAGATTGTCCTGTGATTATTATTATTATTTGATTATTACTTAAACATTCCTCAAATTGTAATTTAACATTTTCCAAATACGAGCAATCACTTAACTGATTAAAAATAAGTAAAAAGAAAAGAAATGCTCTTTTACCAAATATTATTTAACCGCTGAAAATCATAAATTATATCATCAAAAACATTTTAACGGAATAAGTTGAACCTCGATCAAGGGCTTGTTGCTTACCCTCGCTTCTTCTGGTTCTGGTAATGCCAGTATTACATTGGGCATTTTAGAAAGATTTACTCAGCGAATTAATAAATCTACCTATAAATTGTTTTCTATGTAATTGAGTATGTAATTTCTCAATACATTTAAGTATAGTTAAAGCCTAAAACTTAGTTTAGGACTAGATCAATTTGTATGAGAATTTAATGCTTATATTTTTACATTTAGTGATCGTTCTAGGTAATGGTAATTAAAAGGGTCAAGGATATGCTGTCATAGAAATAAATTATTACTTGGCAATCTTGACAATTCTTTTTTTCTTGACTTTTTTTTGTCTTTTTAGAATTGTTGATATTTATGTAGCTCTGCCTACCCCACCCTGGGAATGAAGTCGTGACGATATGTATGCATTTATTCTGACTTTAGCTTGTTTTTCGAGTCTAATATCTTAAAGTTTTCCAGTAACGCCTTGTTTTACAAAAACTCATTTCGAATGTATCACTTCGCGGAATTTTCAAAGCAAATTTGTGCTGAAACCTTTATGTTTTCAGATTATTTTAAGCATGAGTTACGTAGGTTAGGTTAGATCTGAAACCACCAAAAAATAATTTGAAAACAGGAGGTTACAACAGAAATTAGATTTCTATGAAATGAAAATTCTGCGGAGTGATACATTCTAAGAAATAAGTTTTTGTAAAACAATATAAAATGAATATAAAAGGTTTCGAACTCAATTCCGTTATTTAAATGTAATCGTACATTTTGAATTACTTTCACACCATTCCGGCTGGCCTCGGCTTCTTTCCAGGAAAATGGACACAAAACGAGCTCCACCAATCATTTCCATCCGTCATCGGGAAAAATTAAAACAGCGCGAGGAGTAATTATTCAAATCAGAGGACGGACCCACAGATTATATCGTAAATAGTTAGGTCACTACACTTATATCACAGATTACAATTTAACTTTCCTTGTGTAAACATAACATTGCGTAACATTTTGAAGTACATTACTACCTGAAAGTGACTTTTGTCCAACTTAGTTACATGGCCCTGTGTGGTTGCCGGGTTAGAATAGTGCCACTCCATGTCTTCCCGTGGATGTCGTAAGAAGCGACTAAGGGAATAGGGGCTTGTAGTACTGTTAGGCGATGGGCTTGCAACCTGTCACTAATACACTAGTAAACTTCTTGGCCTGATTGTGCAAAATGTGGTTACAGAATTATCAACAAGTCTTTTTAGAGTTGTTGGTATTTCTGTAGCTCTGCCTACCCCACTCTGGGAATGAAGGCGTGATGTTATGTATGTATGTATGTAGTTACATGTTTTAAGCACTTTTCCTACCCCATTACTGTTACTCATCACTTCATCGAATTTAATTTCATCATACGCTATTTTGTGCTGAAACTATAATGTTTTCAAGGTATCTTAAACATTGATTACGTAGGTTAGGTTAGGTAAGATGTTTAAGATACCCTGGAAACATTATGGTTTCAGCAAAAAATAGCGTTGGATGAAATGAAACTCGATGAAATGATACATTCGATGAAAGGTGTTTCGATGAAATGATAGATCCTCTAATAAACCGAGCCATTTTGTTTACATAGACAACGTTCTAGTGACGTCATTCACTGTATTACGGCTACTATATGACGGCACCGCTATCCCTAACCCCCATTACTTATAAACGCGGAATAATCGTGAGGTAGCTTATGCCATGCTTTGTCCTTATCTGTAATTGTGACATTTGCATCAGACAGAAAGTGAGTGAATGACGTCACTAGAACGTTGTCTATGTAAACAAAATGGCGCAGTTTATTAGAGGACGGTGATTGACTCCATAACCTAGGAAACCGCGCCGGTTTTCTGCTGAAAACATAATGTTTTCATGGTATCATAAACATTTAACCTAACCTAACCTACGTAATGAATGTTTAAGATACCCTGAAAACATTATGATTTCAGCAGAAAATAGCGTTCGTTGAAATTCGATGAAATGATCAGTTACCTAGTAATTGTTACAATTTTTAGTATTTTTATGAGTGTAATCACCATGTACCAACCATGTAAATTTTTTGTTATGTTCATAGTATACATTGGTGTAGCAACCAAGAAATTTAGAAAAGTGATATTTTTTATTTGGACCTGCGCGTCCTTTTGAATTAGGTCGACAGAAAAGCTCTTAAAACGACCTTTGCATTTGTATTTCCCTTTCACTGGCGTTCATACAATTACGCTGCTATACGAGTTTAACCGACTGTATCCGAACCCTTAAGACTTTTGAGAGCTAATACACTGTAGGTACTACTCAACTTTTCTTGTCCATCAAAGACAATTTTTTTGTGGATTTTCTCACGCAATTTGACTCAATCCCAAACTAAACTCTAGGCTTGATAGGTTCTATTACTACGTACTATATATATAAATGATGTACAATGTTATTAACGCAAAAGAGTGTCTGTCTGTCTGGCTGACCCGGGGGAGCAGCTATAAACGACTTCTACCTATACAGGGTGTTTGGCAGTCGGGTGTAGGGGTTTTAAGGGATGATAGTTAGGGTCATTCTGAACATTTTTGACCACATTTACTATTATGCTAAGTGTCACGGTTTTTGAGATATTGTCATATTTATTTATTTTTTGAAAAATCACTCTGTTTGCCAGTTTTTTTTTTTTATTTAACACCCTGTATAGCTTGTATTGAGTTAATTTTTAGTGTTTTGCCATTGCTACACCTTGGTTCTTCAAAATCAATTCAAACAATTACCTTCTACTGCTACAATTATTAATAAAACCTATTTAAACATGACGATAAAGTTTTTTTTAGATAATTTTACAACTTTGCATGTCTACAAAAAAAAGTAACAGCGATTTACGCGTAAAAAATACTTAATAAACTTCTTTGATTTACGGACTTTCTAAGCATGTGCCATTTAAAACCAGAAAATTAAAAAGAAATAAAAAAAAAGGTATTTCCAAAAAAGAGACCTCACTTCCATACGTTGTTTAGTGTAGTGACTGGATAGTTGGAGTATTTTGAATTTGAATTTAGAATGTTCTTGTAAATTAGTCGCTCAATCCTCGTGAGAAAGATCAAATTTTAAATAAGGAACGTTCTAGTTCAGCTTATTTTTCAATTAGTCTGTTTTCGAATTTTGCTTAAAAGACACGTTTGTTTCGCTTCAAATGTAGTATAGTGAATTCAATTACAGATATTTAAGTTTTCAAGTTCAGTTTCTTAAATTTAAACGATTTCACAATGACTTCGTTTTCCAATTACTAGTACGCAGACATAATTTTTATGTACGGGCTTGCTCACGGAGACGCAACAAGGGCTCGTAATTTATACCAGGAACGTTTTCCCTCTCGAAGACTTCCAAACGCACAAGTTTTTAGGAATACCTTTATAAAACTTCGGGAAACTGGTAATGTAGCCTCAAGACGTCCTGGTCTCCACTATCCTGAACATTATGTTGTTGATGTCGACGAAGAAATATTAGCACAATTCAGTGACGATCCCACGACGAGTATCAGGAAAGTTGCAAGACAATTGAATTTAACTGAGTGGAAAGTGTGGGCAGTTGTTAATGGTGATGGCAGGCACCCGTTCCATTACACACCTGTTCAAGGTTTAGACGAATGAGATCCGATTCGTCGTTTAGCATTTTGTCGTTTTCTATTAAATTCAGGCATTGAAGAGCCGTCATTTCTTAAAAGAATACTTTGGACTGATGAATCTAAGTTTGACAGAGATGGTATTACAAATTTTCACAATCTCCACTATCGGGAGAAAAAAAATTCAGAATCCACACATGAAAAATCAAATTTCATCCCAAAGGCGTTTTAGTGTCAATGTCTGGGCGGGCGTCATTGGAAATACTTTCGTTGGGCCACACTATCTGCCAAATAATTTAAACGGACACGCGTATTTATCATTTTTAAACAACGATTTACCAGTATTACTTGAAGATATGCCTCTGAACATAAGAGGCGATATGATATACCAAAACGACGGATGTCCCGCTCACTACGCAAGATCTGTGCGTGATTATTTTGATGGTAATTTTCCAAATAGGTGGATAGGTAGAAATGGCCCAATATTGTGGCCCGCTCGCAGTCCTGACTTAACTCCAGTTGATTTTTTTGTCTGGGGTAGGCTAAAAGTCTTAGTTTACGATGAGGAAATTATAGACATAACAAATTTAAGACGCAAAATTGAACCAGGATGTCTCATAATTAAAAATGAAATGAAAGTTGGAGTGACGACCACCGAGGTACGAAGGCGTGCTCGTGCTTGTGTCAGGAACAGTGGAGGACATTTTGAACACTTAAAACGTAATTAAATAAGTAGTTAACAACATCATCTTACTATTTTTTTTTTAATTATCTTACTGTTTTGTACATGAAATAAACGCTATCTATCTGTTTAACTATCTTAGTAGGTTACTTAGTTACTCGTCGTTTATAAGTTCGTAATTATTCAGTTTAGTGACAATTAAAAATCTGACAAAAGTTGAACGTGTTTTTTAGACTAACACAATTTGTTTGTTGATCAATAATTCCCTTCTATCAAAAATTAAAGAGATGCACTAATCAAAAAGCAAGAAAACACTAATCTTTGTAGTTGTATAGCCAGGTACCATCGTAGTCGTACACAATTGCACTGTATGGAAGTGAGGTCTCTTTTTTTGGAAATACCTAATTTTTTTTATTTATTTTTTGTTTTCTGGTTTTAAATGGCACATGCTTAGAAAGCCCGTAAATCAAAGAAGTTTATTAAGTATTTTTTACGCGTAAATCGCTGTTACTTTTTTTTTTGTAGACATGCAAAGTTGTAAAATTATCTAAAAAAAACTTTATCGTCATGTTTAACCTTTTCAACGCTATGTCAAATACAAAACCAGAGCGAATGTCAACTTTGCCTCAAAGACACTAAGGTCTATTTTGCGCTGTCGAACATGACGGAAATATCCGTCAATGGCGTTGAAAAGGTTAAATAGGTTTCATTAATAATTGTAGCAGTAGAAGGTAATTGTTTGAATTAATTTTGAAGAACCAAGGTATAGCAATGGCAAAACACTAAAAATTAAATCAATACAAGCTATACGTGTTAAATAAATAAAAACTGGCAAACAGAGTGATTTTTCAAAAAAAAAAAGAAATATGACAATATCTCAAAAACCGTGACACTTAGCATAATAGTAAATGTGGTCAAAAATGTTCAGAATGACCCTAACTATCATCCCTTAAAACCCCTACACCCGACTGCCAAACACCCTGTATATACGAGTACGTAGAAAAACGTGCAAGACTCAGTAAGAAATACGGTTTACCCTTGAAATGTCGACACCCATCGAACGGTTTACTTCGCCGAATTTTCATTTTATCGACAGGTATTTCCACGTACAGAAGTTACAATTTTTTGGTGGTCACAGGTCTAACCTAACCTAACCTACGTGATCTATGCTTCATATGACCTAAAAACAATAAGGTTTCAGCAGAAAGTAGCTTTCGAAATGAAAATCGGTGAAACGACACATTCGATGAAATGAGTTTCGAGATTTCAAGGGAATCCCAAGTAATACCCCCACTCATAACATCACACAAATATTTATATCCTCGTTAGACCCCGTGTGCTATAGAAAGTACATAATCCAGGCAATTCAATTTAAACCTTATTTCAAGACGCATAAAGTTCATTTTTGTTTGTTTCAAAATTGAAAATGTCATTTAAGTGCAAAGGTAATTGTACTTTATTTCCTTACTGGTAGATTCAAATTACTACTCACAAAAATCTACCGGATTGTAGTATGATAGGCCTCAAGAGGATATAAAACTGTTAAAAAGTGAAACCTCTGTGTTCTACATGTCTGTATTTAAAACCGAATCGATCTATCAAACAGGATGCACACAATTACAAATCCACTAGCCTTCTCACTCATATTCAGCGAGTAAAACAAGCACAGCGACATACTACCATTACAAAGGTTCATAAACAAAGTAATTGATTCTCGTTCGGAAGCATTTAATAGGTGACAAATAGCCGTCGGACCTCGGGTCATATATAAGTCATTTAACAGCTATAGAGGTTATATACAAGTCGTTTAAGGGCTATAGAAGTCGCATAAAGGTCGTTTGTTACTCGTTATGGAGCTTTAGTGAAGGCGTGTGGCGTTAGAGAGTGTTTGTATGTCAGCGATTTGTTCGATAAGATGAATAAATTGTTTAACACGTCGGCAAGATAGGATTTCATTGGGTACGTTGTTTTTTACAAGCTATTACTTAACTTGTTTCGTGCGTATCTCTGTCGTTGTGTTTTAAATCTTGCAAGTCAATTTTGAAGTACTTCATTTTATGGTTGTTTGTTCTAGTGTTGCCACACAAAGCAACGTCGGTCTTTTAATTTTTAATTTTTGATTGTCGCTGATGATTGTGTCACTACCCCTTTATATTTAAGTTAGTTTGTAAGTCAGGGTCCCTCTGAAGACCAGCGCCGCGGCTTGCTGCGCACAATGCTAAGTAGGGGTCCTTTTCAACGCCATGTTTAATGTGTCATTCTAGTTGTCATTTGCTTTAAGTGTTTTTTTGTAAGCATTGATTTATTTTTCTTCTCTATTGTTATATCGTTTAATGGGCTGGAAAATGGAATAAAATAAATATCAGAGAACAATCTCACACCAATTAACCTAGTCTCAAATTAAGCCATTCATTCATTTTCCATTAACCAACCGCCAAACATCAATGTTCGCACTGTTGTGTTCCGGTGTGGGGATAAGACAACCGGTGAAATTACTAGCATAGAGGCATTCTATCTTGGTCTTCAGGGTTGGCAACGCATTTGAGGTCTTAGGATTATAGTCTTTCAAATGTCTATGGGTTTCAAATTCCACCTAACATCAGGTGGCTTGAGTGTTCGTGTGCCTTCTCCTTAAAAAAAAGCTCTAAGTTTTTACTTTGGGTACTAGTTAACAATAAATATACTAGTATAGAGAATTACATACAGATTATCCAAGACTTAGGAACTAATGTGCTCATCACACAAATATTTCCCATACCGGGAATCGAACCCGGGACCGCTAGCTTCATAGGCAATATTATCCTATTTTACTATACAGGGTGTCCCAAAAATCGACATCTAGCCGGAAATAGGTGATAGGGCAGCTCATAAGCTATCGATTTAACCCCTATGTTCAGTGATTTTTAGTAATTTTGGAGATATTGATCAATTGAATTGAAATTATTCTAAAAGTAAAACCGCTGAACCGATTTAAATGAAATTTGGTATGGAGATAGTTCGAATCCCGGGAAGGCTATGGTACTTTTTTATCCAAAAATATTAGATCATTTCTGAGGGAATAGCGATAAAAGAGTTCTACGCTGACTGAGTCACGGGAAACAACTAGTAATTTAATAAATGTGAAAGTTTGGATGTTTGTTACACATTCACGCCAGAACGGCTAAACGGATCTAAATGAAAGGACATGGCCCGTTTGTGCCCCGACTCGTACATGGATAAGACGTATATAGTTTGAAAGTACATAAATTTGAGATATAACTGTACACTCTGGGGCACAGCGCCATAGTAAAACGGGCCATGTTCTTTAGTACAGAGATAGATTTTAGTCTCGAATAGTTTTTATCCCGAAAAATTGGACGGTTCCCAAGGGAGTAGACGGAGTCACGCGCAAAAGTTATAACAAAACCAGTTACCAGTCTGTTTCACCTTTGCTAGCAGACGTTGTATATTTTACCACCTGATGGTAAGTGGAATCTGAGACCCATAGAAATTAGAATTCTCAAGACTATAATCCTAAGACCTTAAATGCGTTGCCAATTAACCCTGAGGACTAAGATGGAATGCCTCTATGCTAGTAATTTCACCGGCTGTCTTATCCCCACACCGGAACACAACAATGCGAACACTGTTGTTTCGCGGGTGGTTAATGGATAAGATGGTGGTAGCGATCCGGACGGACCCTGCACAGGGTCCTACTACCACTAAAACACATTTCAGGGGAACATAATATGTAATACCGAAGCGTTGATCAAATCCCAGAGGGAGATCATCATTTCACTGCAGGTGTAACGTTTGCAAATAAACATGGCTATTTCTCTGAAGAAGTTAATTGATTTGATCACTTCTCTAAACTGGCATTATGATTGATGTAAATTAAATGTAAATAGTTAGATTGAGTTTACTTTAAGCTTAGTTTAAATTTTAACATTTAGTTACATGTAAAATTAAATGTTGTCAATCTGGCAAAAATACATTGATAATAGTGATTAGAAGATGTCTTTACTTATTTTCGTTTCACAAAAAGCTACTATCTCGTTCTCACTACCACCATCTTATCCATTAACCACCCGCGAAGCAACAGCGTTCGCATTGTTGTGTTCCGATGTGGGGATAAGACAACCGGTGAAATTACTAGCAAAGAGGCATTCCATCTTAGTCCTCAGGGTTGGCAACGCATTTGAGGTCTTAGGATTATAGTCTTGAGAATTCTAATGTCTATGGGTCCCAGATCCCATTTACCATCAGGTGGCCTGAGTGCTCGTGTGCCTTCTCAATAAAATAAAAATAAAAAAAGCTTATTGTTGGTTATATGTCTCTCCAAGCTTATTTTATTTTAATGGAAGCCAGGTCTTTGATTAATTAAATCATCGATAACTAGCTCAAAACAATGGTTGTCTATCATTTTATCGAAACGCCTTTCATCAAATTTATAATTTCATCGAACTGCTTTTTTCTGCTGAAACCATGATGTTTTCAGGGTATTTTAAACATTGATTACGTAGGTTCGGTTAGGTTAGATGTTTAAGATACCCTGAAAACATTATGGTTTCAGCAGAAAATAGCGTTCGATGAAATTAAATTCGATGGAAAGATACATTCAATGAAGTGAAATTCGATGAAGTGATCCCAAAAAAATACCTATAAAAGTAGGGGCCGGCGGTCGGACTAACTCATTTTTAGCTCAACTTTATTTACTTGTTACCTATTTTTAACTTTAAAAAAACATCACTCGCATTCCGTCACTCAGAACTCCTAACCCCCAGGAAAATAAATTAGATTCCCTTCGATAAATTCAATTACAGGAGCATTCGAGAGCCACAAGCGAAAGCTCCAAGGAAAAAAAGCTGTAGGAAAGTTGTGAAGCTCTTTAATCCTATTTAATTTCGCAGAGCGGGGGAAGCTAAACAATAAATACCTAAAGAAAAACTTTCGTATTCATAATTCAACGCAAGTGTAAACGATAAAAAGTCTACTTTATGTGCCGCGTTTGCTCTAACACAGCTACTGGGGCAAGTACTTGTTCAAGTGATTAGTTTCTAACTATGTAAAAGGCAACTAGCGTAGGTGGTCTGCGATCTGGACGGCTAGCACAAGTTTTCCGCGACTCATTTGTCGCTCGGATCTCACTGAGCGACAAGCGAGAAATTACAAGTTGTGCTAGCCATAATGGGAGCTCAACCTAAATTGCTTTTGTAAGGTTATCGTATTGTTTTCTAATCGGCCATTACTGTCAAGTAAATCAGAGTTATCATAACGTTTATCGGGTGTTCGTCTCTTAAAACAACTAACTTTTCAATTAGTCGATGAAGTATGGTAGCGGTGAAGCAGCTCGGCTAAAGTGCGACTGTGCTTTCCGTGCCTACAAGCGTACGGCAAACTTTTATTTGCAATGTAAATTAATTTAAATTATGAGGGTTGCTTTAACTTAAAATCACGCTGTTTCGTGTGCTTGAACACATTTATAACCTCAAAATGCATTGTTTTTGGCTCAAACGGCCGTTTAAAACAACACTAAATAAGACAAGTCAGTTGGTATGGACTTTACATTTGAAGGTCCCAGAGCTGCACAAATGCGCCAAGGTAGACCTCAGGGTTTTAGTGAGTACTTATCTCATGTAATGGCTAATTCCACATATCACGGCTTCTTCCCTTAATGAAGTCTGAAAGTAAAGTGCAAGTAACTCGCGCCAGTAACTTGTACAACCACTATCCCGCTGGCAACGCGCCTCCCCGTAAAGAGACGTTGTAAAGAACTTTCCGGCCGCCCCGTGACAAATTGCTTAAAGATTACCGCCGCCGACGTTCCTCCGCAAGATCCTCCGCTTAATACAAACTCGTCAAATATAAAAAGGAAGCAAGAAATTCTCGCGAGAAAATTCGTACAAACGAACCGTGTAGGAGTTTTTCCGTGTGTTTTTTTTTGTTTTTAGGGACGCGTCGGCAGTTAGGAGCGCTGTTGGAGGTTGGTTGGCTGGTTAAACACGAAACCCGCGACTAAAAAGTCTGTAAAAAAACCCCTAAAAAGTAAAAAATAATAAGTAGAGGCCCTAAGGGCTGATTGTTTGATAAGAAGATAGTTAACTAAACACTAACACTAACTAAACTGACACGTCGGGCACCGCTAAGTAGCTGGGGTATTTGTTATTTTATTCACTTAGCGGTCTCTGGTCCCTATAAATTATACTTTTCTATAGGGTGTCCCCTATAGAAAAAGTATAATTTATTTTTTAATTCAGAAAATGGTAGAATCTATACATATAAAAATCAATTGCTGTTCGTTTGTCTCGCTAAAACTCGAGAACGGCTGGGCCGATTTGGCTGATTTTGGTTTTAAAATGTTTGTCATAGTCCAGGGAAGGTTTAAAAGGTGCGAAAATAATTGAAAAATCCACCGGGAAGTCAGAAATTTGCAGCGGGGCGAAGCCGCTGGCGGGCCGCTAGTATTGGTTAGGTTGCGTAGCAGCAGAAGTAGCTACGCAACCGAAGAGCTCTAAATGATCTGCACTCGACTCTATTGTCAAGAGAATACGTCGTGTCTAGATCATTGTTATTCTGCTTAGATACTTTTGATACTGATGGGACACCACCATAAAGTCAAAATTTTAAAGTGTTAAAGACTTAACAGCAGGGGTTAGACAACATAGAAGAAAAAAAATGATACTGGTGAATTGAAAAATTCCTTGTTTAGAGATAGAGACAGCGGCGAAAAAGGTAGCATGAATAATAATAAATATAAATTAATACGTCCAAGGTTCTGCTCGCAAGCCAGGGACCGCCGCAGACCATGCCCAAACCGTCAAGTGCCGCAAATTAGCTTTTTTAAAGCCAAATTACATATTTGCTGCACTTGCACTGGAAACTTTCGGGCCGTGGTCGTCTGTCGGTCACTCGAGTATAATATTCATATCGTGTAATAAATATTATTTTATTGATGGATTTAATTATCAACAAAGGTTACATACTATTTTCTTTGTCGAGATATTGCCGCCCACGTTGGAACAAAGGTGGGTACTTACTATCATCTATATATTATAATTATATAAAAATGAATCCTTATTTCTCCTGGTCACGGCATCACGCATGAGCGGCTGGACCGATTTTGATAATTTTTTGTTGTGTTCGTTATCATCAGGAGAAGGTTCTTATGAAAGAAAAAAATGGAAAATCCACCGGTAAAGTCAAAAATTTGCAGCGGGTCGAAGCCGCTGACGAGTAGTTAGTTGATATACAAATAAACGTCAACTCAGAAAATTTACGTCAACTTTAACTGAAATGTTTCTTTTTAATTACAAAATATTTTTCGGTGTTTTGTATTTTAAAGCACTTAGGTACATCGCAATCTCAATTTTCACTTTAGTTAATACACATACATACATATCTTCACGCCTGTCTCCCAATGGGGTAGGCAGAGACTATGGACGCCAGGTGCACCGATCCAAACATACAACCTTCGCTTCCTCCACATTCATCAATCTCTTCATGCACGTACGTCGGTTTCGGGTGCTTTTGATTCGGCCCTTATTCAGTACCTCGCGAATCTGATCACTGTACGTCCGTCTAGGACGTCCCCTACTGACATCTCCACTCACTCTCGCTCGCCATATCTCTTTCGTAACTCTTCTTTCATCCATCCTTTCTAAATGCCCAAACCATCTTAGCATACCCTTTAGTTAATATTACAGTGTTTCTTTAGTTAATGTTATAGTGGCAAACGAGCACACTGGAGGGTTATTATGAGCTAGCAATGCAGTTCATTTTACAGTGAGCGTAAAGGACAGAGCTATGGCAGTTATATCGCTCTGTCCTTTTCTCTGAGCGTAAACAGAACTGCATAGTTATGTCATACTAACCCCCCTGATGTTAAGTGGAAACTGTGTCCCATAGACATTCGCATTCACAAGACTGGAATCCTAAGACTGAAAATGCATTGCCAACCCTGAGGACTAAGATGGAATGCCTCTATGCTAGTTATTTCACCGGCAGTCTTATCCCCAAACCGGAACACAACAATGCGAACACTGCTGTTTGGCGGTAGGTTAATGGATAAGATGGTGGTAGCGATCTGGACGGACTTCACAAGGTCCTACCACCCGCAGTATTTTTTAGCACTGAACCCTGCAGTAAAACGCCGTATCGCGCTTCCCAAATTATTTTTTTACATTATTAGAGTTAGGAGGTTTTGTTTGCGCATGCGATTTACACGCGCGCCGTCTGTTTGTCAAACGGGCTGCGTGTCGTTTGTCAGGTTTCTACTCGATTCCGCAGCCGGGGTTGTGTTTTCTCCGAAACATTTTGTTGCTGTAAGACGTCAGATATTTACATGGTGTTTTTAGTTTTTTCTCCGTTTAACTTTTGTATTTGATAACGCGATCACACGCGCCTTTGACGTGTTATGGTATGGGTTTTGACTCGGATGCCATTACTGTCAAGTAAATAAGAGCTATCAAAGTGTTGACAAAACAACACCAGCCACGTCAAAGGCAATATGGTTTTGGCGAACCTAAGGCAATTGTATTTGGTAAGCATTAGAAAAAGGTTATCGGCGTGTTTGGCAATACCAAGGTTTCTATTCTACTCGTAAAAACTATACAGCCTTGGACACGTTATTTACTTGATTTATGGTGGCCGAGTAAAAACAATATTATTACATGGCAAAAGCAATATTGTTTGTTGCAGTAGAATATACACCCTGAACGCTTTTATAGTAAGGAGAAGTCAGGAGAGCGCGCAGGCCACCTGATGGTCAGTGAGGTCTGACCCATTAGGCATTTGTACCCAATCTACTAACTGCAATCCTAAGACTGCAAATGCGTTGCCAACCCTAAGGTTGCAGAAAGAATGCCTATAATATACCAGTTGGGGTTGTATTTTATGGAAACATCTCTCAACAAACGTATCATTACGCAGAAATCATCTTAATAATTTAATTTTATCTTACAAAAGTTTTGCTGGCAGTCTCGTGTTTTTGTTTGTATTATTTATTCAAGTGTATTCTTAAACTATTAACTTAGTGTATCTAGTGTATTTTAAATTATTTGGTATAGTCTGCTCAGTTTTTGTAAGATACCTCTTAAATAGTTTTTTCATTGAACGTTGTTGAGTCAATTTGTCTTCGAAAACAAGTCAAGTAGCCATAGATAGATAGACAGACAAATCATTTAATGCTCAATAAAATTAAAAGTATAAATTGTACAGCATGTCTAATTATCATAAATTACATTGATGTCGTGAGAATTAAAAATAAAAATATGAAAGCTAAAACAATTTATTAAGATTTAAAACAATAAAAATGAAGGGATGCCATGATAATAGTAAAACATAGTCACATAAGGTTAAGGTTAAGGTTAGCTGGAAGAGATCCCTTAAAGGGATAAGTTCGCCTTTGTGCGTTCCTATTCTGTGAATATTGTAATTGAATTTCTGTTTTTAGTACAATAAATTGTTTACATTCATACATCAATACATAAGTAAAAATAAATCCACAATTATTTACAGTTTCAGATAAAAACGCGGGTTGTCAAATGATATGTTTGTGAAATGAATCATTCGTGAAACATTGGGATCCCAACAGCTGAATATTATGTCTCATTGAAATAATTACCGTAAAACTACACAACTATAGTCCTAGCCTGCAACAATGGTCCAATTTTCGTCCTTACATTATCCTTAAAATATGATAGCTCACTGCTATTATTTCTGGGAATATAATTATTTGTTAGGCCTAAAATAATTTGCTTTAAAGTCTAATCATATAGCTATCATATTTTAAGGATAATGTAAGGATGAAAATTGGACCATTGTTGCAGGCTAGGACTATAGTTGTTAGTTTTACCTTATTTCAAAAAATAAGAGCGTGAACACAGCATTATATTTTAACAAACTTGCCAACAGAAACATGTCAAGACGCCATTTATTACTTGGAAATAGAAGAAAGAAAAGAATAGAATAAAAATAATTTTATTGACAATATTTGACACAATACATATACAGCATGAAAAAATAAAACAACAAAACAAAAAAGAAGTAAGATACTATCACATAGGGCATGATGCCGTGGCGTGGCGAGCCACTACCAACGACGCTGATTTTCTGTGGTCCCTATTTGAGTGAAATAACGAATACCAACGACATTACAAAAACATAACAATAAAAGAAAGAAAGAAGGAGAAAAAACAACGCACACTACGCAGTTGTATGGCAACACTTTGTGCAGGCCAACCAATTGACTGTTGATTCACACCAAGTAAGGGCCACTTGGCACTTTTATAAATTATTTTTAATATTACTAGAACACATTTAGCCTGACAGGTGTCATTGTCATAACAAGTCGAAATTGAAGAGAGAATACTTAACTGAGGCCAAGTGGGAGGGTTGGAGGACACGCGAAACGTTTTGTCTGTGATATCATTTTGTCTGCGGGTTTGCTTACAAACTTTAACATTGTGTTCTAAATCAATTCATTTTTTTTTTTGTAAATTGGCCACATGAGGGCTCTTTTACACGTCGGTAATATGCAGTGAATCTACTAGCGCTTCGGACAAGATCATCATTGCGGAGAAGAAACGCCGCAAGAAACTCCAGTAGAACGTAATTTTTTCAAATATAAAATACAATTATACTTAAAAGTAATTTACATTACAAAGTAATAAAGTAATAAATAATTATTATGAATACTAGCACAAATAAAATAATCACAAATGTAAGATCAATAATATTAAATTAAACATACTAGGAGAACAACACGACGAGGGCTGTACGTCAGGAACGATTACTAAAATAACTAACTGGAAAAACAGGTCCTTGCAAGCGTGAACAGACCGGACCCCACAAACAGCACCCGTTCACGAGTATGACGCGTATCTCAGCCATCGCCTCCCTCAAACATGTGTTCGAGAAGGTGGCGACCCGATCAACAACGCCTGCATAAGCAAAGACCTTTAAGTCGGAAGCCTGTCGTTTGGCCAAAATATGTTTGGTCAAATGTATAATTTCCCAAATATTTCATTTGCCAAACCAATGTTATATAAATTTTTCAGAATATATTATAGTACTACCGTGTAGAACCCTTTAGGTTAGGTAAGGTTAGCTTTTATAAAATCCTGAAACATTCACGGTTACAGAAAATAAAGCGGGTTGGCAAATGGAAATTTGGGAAATTAAGCATTTGCCCAAAATTTTTGACGAAACGCAGGTAACCCCTTTGAGTGAGCATGGCAAACTCATGCTGCCGAGCAAAAAAAGGAATAATACAGTGGCTGTCCAAAGAGAAACATCACAATGTCTTGTGGACACAAGGACTAATAAAAAAATAGAAAGAAAAAAAAAGCACTTTCTGCGCCTGTCTGTCTTTTTGTCTATATGCCTGTCTGTCTGTTTATATCTCTTCGTAAATCACGCAACGGATGATGCGGTTTTCACCATCAGTTAAACCATTTTTCGCGAAAGGTTAATAAATATTTCTTCTTAATAAAAATATTTTATTAAGAAGAAAGCTTGCTTTTTATTTGCTTCGGTTTACGAGTGTGTGAGTTTTTTATATTCAACTATACCGGGTGTTGCCTGTAATAGGAGCAGTAAATTCAGGGATCGTTTCCACACCACAAACGTAACAACATTTATTCTACAACTTTTGAAAATAACTTATTGTTAACTTAATATTAATGAATTTACATTTTCTAAGCAAGCAATGTATTGCGAAAACTACGAAGTATGTAGGCTGACAGTAGACTAGTTAAAATGGCTTATGGGGCATTTCATATGAAGCGGACAGGAAAAAAAAAGTGAGGTTCCCAAATTTGTTTATATTTGGTTTAATTCTTCCTCTAGTAGATGTAAAACCGGAAGCTTAATATTTTTTATATATAATGGTTATTTTAGAAATTATAAGCTTTTAAAAAATTGCCCTAATTGAAATCCCGACTTTTTAAAAGTCGAATATCGAGTAAGTTAAATATAAAACTTAATATTAAACCAAGCGTTTTGTTTAGAGTTTATAATGGTCTTTACAATAAAGAAACCAATTTTGAAAAATAAAAAAAATAAAATGGTCAAAACCGGAAGTAAACATTTCAAAACGATTTTTGAATACTTTAAGAATAGATTTAACTTTGTTAATCTTATTTATTACAAGAATGATTTTAATATAAATGCAGAAGCACATTTTCACGCAACATCTCACGGTAAAGGGCCCTGCGATGGTCTCGGAGGGAACCTGAAACGTTTGGCGACGCGTGCAAGTTTACAGTTACCTCCAAGTAGATCAATCATTTCACCAATGCGATTGTATGACTGGGCAAAATCATCTCTTAAGCAAACAGCGATCTACTACAGCTCTAAAGACGATATCGAACGTCAAAGGATATTTTTGCAAGCCAGGTTTGATTCCGCAGCCACAATTCCAGGAACAAAAAAGTTTCATGCCTTTATTCCAAAAACCGACGGTCTTCTGGTGAAAAGAACGAGTTCTACAGTAGATTCTCACTGTAAAATAGTAAACATTATAAAATAAAATGTATTAAAATTGTTGATTTTCTTATTTCATTATGTTACCATTTTAATGTACCTGCAATCTTAGAATACATGTTTTTTTACGCCCAACACCTAACATATACCATACGTAACGTCGCACTCAGTGCGATATGTATGTACATTTATTGACCAATTTCCTTAACCAATGGAGATCCCATCCTACAACTTCTGGTGTATTTTAAACATATTAAAGGCTATATTTTAAGATAAAAAAAAGTAAAAAAAAAGTGGTCAAAGTTATTCAAAAATCGTTTTGAAATGTTTACTTCCTTATTTTTTTATTTTTCAAAATTGATTTCTTTATTGTAAAGACCATTATAAACTCTACACAAAACGCTTGGTTTAATATTAAGTTTTATATTTTACTTACCCGATATTTGACTTTTAAAAAATCGGAATTTCAATTACGGCAATTTTTTAAAAGCTCATAATTTCTAAAACAACCATCATATATAAAAAATATTAAGCATCCGGTTTTACATCTACTAGAGGAAGAATTAAACCAAATATAAACAAATTTGGGAACCTCACTTTTTTTTTCCTGTCCGCTTCATATGAAATGCCCCTTATGTCAACTAGACTATTGAATGGAGTACATTGAAAATACTATTTAGTTTGTTCGAAAAAATCCCGAATAATATATTTTTTTAAAAAGTTGTTACAACGATCCCTCAATTTATTGCTCCTATTACAGGCAACACCCGGTATAAGTCAGAAATGATTATGCATAATAACGTACTTAGAGCTTTTATCTAGCAACGTCCGCTATGATATTTTAATGGATTCAAAAATAAAGTACGTCAAAATAACGCTCTATGACATACATACATAACATCACGCCTTCATTCCCAGAGTGGGGTAGGCAGAGCTACAGAAATACCAACAAGTCTAAAGACTTACTGATATTTCTGTAACCACATTTTGCACTAACAGGCTAAGAGGTTTACTAGTGTGTTAGTGTTTACTAAATATGTAAACTAGCCGAGATTCTACAGGGTTAAGACGATATCGTCAAAGTTTTGATAACTCTTATGTTATTGATATATAATGATGGCTGAGTCATAAACGATTATAAAACACGCCAGACGTAATATTGTTATAACGCAGTAGAATAGAGGCCCTCATATCGAATTATTTCCGACAAAGTGGTAAGTAGCCTGAGGTAGATACTTTTTATTATTTATTATTATTATTTTATTTTGAATTGTTTATTATTTCTCATTTCGTTTCCATTAAAACAAAAATAATTACCAAAGTAAAAATAATAACCTAAACGTCTATAATTTCGTTTGTACGTAAATAAAAAAATCTACGTACAAACGGACCAACTGAATTTTCATAGCAGCAGTAGTGCAAGTCCAAGATATATAATAATATTTAAGTCTACCGTCTTTATCTCCAAAATAAGACAAATGAAACTACCCCCTTGAGTCTCGAGGGGTCGTCGACCCTTCTTGGTTCGTAGCTAACTTCGGTCATATCTTTATTTTATTATAACTACGAAAGTTTGTAGCACTTCGTAGAGACTCTACGGCGTTGAGCCTTGGTTCACAACTAGGGGTTCAATTTATTGGGTTCATTCGTAGAAGTTTTAATTAAGTTTTGATAAATTGGTTCTTCAATTTAATGCGATTGGCAATGTTTTATAGTTCGTAAATTTCTTTCTACTTCTTTTTTGTTTGATTTGAGTTTAGAATATTTAACGATGTGTTTAGCCTAGTTGTCAGTGATCCTGCCTAAGTAGTAGGAGATCTCGATCTATCCGATGGACCCCTCACTCCTTTACCAGGCATGATAATTATATTTTTAAACCATAAAACATAATTAACAAACAAGTCTCAAGGGAGTTGTCACCAAAAATTGCTCCAGGCTATATTTAATACAAAAAATCATCTATACAAAGATCATTGATTTAAAGTACAAGAACCCTTTTCCTGTGACAACTTAATATCAATCGGAAGTAAAAGATTGCCATCAAATGGTTGGTAACCTATTTCAAAGCCACATCCAGGTATAAGCAGGTAAACCGAAGTACCTAGTTAATTGCTGGAATCGTTTTCTATAACTAACCATGTATCAAAATGTAGTAAGTGTTATTACAAATTGAACGATAATAATATAGGGATTTATGTGGTGGTAGGACCCTGTGCAGGGTCCGTCCGGATCGCTACCACCATATTATCAAGCAACAGTGTTCGCGTTGTTGTGTTCCGGCGCGGATATAAGACAACTGGTGAAATTACTAGAGGCACTCCATCTTAGTCCTCAGGCACTTGAGGTCTTAGGATTATAGTCTTGAGAATTCAAATGTCTATGGGTCTCAGATTCAACTTACCGTCAGGTGGCCTGATTGCTCGTGTGCCTTCTCTTTAACATTAAAATAATCTGGTGACAACCTGACGACCTTCCGTGGTCGTAATATCAGTGCCTCCAGTGAAAAGGGGAATAAGACGAGTTATGCCCTTATGTTTTTACTACACCATTGGATTCAGCATGTTCAATTGCATGTTGTGACAAAAGGACATATCTCTAGCTATCCCCTAACTCAGATTTTTCGATTACGCTATGGACATAACTCACCGTTTCTAAAGGCACATTTCTACTTATCCGCAATTTTTTATCGGTCTAAAGGTACTAGTGCTTTTATCTCGAAAAAAACATGCAACCTAAAGACACATCTACAGTTATTTTTTTTACAAAAAGAAACAACTTGTGTTGTTCCGTAACGACGTGTACATAAAAAGAACTAAAACCGATTATAGCCTTATGGCACAGTGTATATAAAGGCATAACTCGAACTATGTCCTTATTGCACGGTGTCCATAAAGGCATGAATCGAATTATTCCCTTATAGTACAGAGTGCATAAAGGCATAACTCGAAGCGTTCCGTTGGTCCGCTAACCGCGATTGGTCATATCCGCACCTAGGCCACCTTGCTATTGGCTAGGATGCTCTCAATAGGAAACACCTCATTTAATTACTTTAAGGCTTTGTATGTTTATTTCGATTTTGGGAATACACTATTCATTAATAATAATATTTATTTGTTTTTTAGACGCAAAATAATTCACTTTAATTAATTGTCTCTTTTAATTGATAAAAAATGACTAAAACTCGCCGTACTTTGAATCCAGGAGTGAGTATTTGCGGCTCAAACAGTGTGCGTGTAAGTGAGTGAATTAAACCAAAAATGAATATAGGAAGAAAGTTAACGAATTTAGTGATTAATCCTCCCGAACTGGTAAGTACCAATTTGAATAAGCGATTATACTTCTTACAAAATAAATAGGTACTTAGTTAGCTATTATGTCAATAAATGTTTAGGTACTTACCTACTCGTTATGAAATCAATTACTACAGTTGACCAGAACGATGTGTCTAAATTGAAAGACCATGATTGCTTTCTAATTTGTATGTTTTATATTTTGTTATTATTATATCTAAGTTATGAGTTATGAATGCTATGATTCGGCATTAGTCGAGGATGAATTTATAACATGAGTAAGTAGGTACCTAGTATAAGTCCATTCGCTTAGATAGTATCGCTACACCCGTACGCACTTGTAGTTATTGTAATAATATACGAATTTGATTCGATATAAACTGCCAAATTCACTTGCGGGTACGCCGCTCGCATTCTGTGTTTACGCGGCGGCATCCTTTGACAAAAGGCGGCACGCGCCAAGGCGGCGCGATACAAAGGCGACGACACTATCTAAGAGAATAGATAAGATAAATAAAAAAAAATGCGTTTGTGCATAACATCCGATTATAGCCTTAGTTTTGTTTTGTATTAGGAATCGTACACGTGCAAAGTTAGCGGTTTTTTTTTTTTCGTTTTGAGATGGTTTTACCTATTATTACTTATTGTACCTACTTTGACTGTAATAGTTGTTATTATACCAATTTTACAGATCCCGTTAGAACCAGTAGCTTATCAAAACTGGAGTGACACTGGACAAGATGGCGATCAGGAGGTAGGTACAAATAACATAGCAACCTTGTCATACGTACCTACCTACACCTTAACATTTCGTAGCTTTCAACATAATTTTGTTTTTTGTTAATTTTCGTTTTATGTTTGTGCTTATTGCAGAGTGAGCTTATTACTCTCCACGACCTTGGTATAGTTGAACCGGAACGCAATGCATGTGACGTGAGTATTTAGGTTTATATAAGGAATAATAGTTCTGGTTTATGTAGGTACCGAAGCGAAGCGAGGGCAAGTTGCGAGTTACGGTAATAAACATAAAATTGTTAAGACGAACCTAATATTAAATGGTGCTTTTTTAATTTGTTCAAGCGAACGAAAGTACTGCTACTAATAATGCTTTTTTGTTAACGGTTACAGGTTGGGCAGATATCGATTCAAGAACTTGAAAGAAATATTGATAATGACGCAATACATGACGTTATCGAGGACACTCAAGACGAGTCAAATAATAATGCTGGAAATAAGGTTATTTATATAAATTGATTACAAATAAGTAGGTATAGTGGCCAATTCGGATAACCATTCAAAATGGAGCGATCAAAGTGATACTGAATGATAGGCGTCAAAATGGAGTTTGACGCCTGTAAAACGAAATTTAAAAGACGCCTAAAATTAGAGAATGGTTATCCGAATTGGCCCTATATTTAATGTCTGTATGATGCTATAATTCTATTTTTTTTACAGTGTTTGCTGGTTACTGGACCCTGACATGGATGACTTTAATTATAACGACGGCGAGTAAAAACCACTGATTTTTGATTAAATGTCTTATTTTTAATACGATTTGGTTTTATTTTATGGCAGAGTTATACCCTTATACCTATTAAATTTTCTTGAATAAGTCGCGTTATTCCTTTATTCGCGACAAACATAGAAATAATAAGTATTGTTATAACCATAGAACAGTCGTAGTTAAGGGAATAAGTCGTCTTACGTCTTAAAGTATCACAGAATTGACTAACACAAATCATGTTATACCGTTATGCTTTCGTGACTAAGGGCATAACTCGATAAAAACTTAAGAAAAATATGTAAAGAGTAACTAAATGTTAAACCAATACCCATTAAACAAAAGCTATAAAATATACCTAAAGCCCAAAACCATAATAAGTTCTAATATTATACGCTAAATACCCAAAAACGACGTAAGATTGGTTTTTTGCCTCTCCTGATAAGTAGCGATTTTGAGTTATTCCCTTTTTCACTGGAGGCACTGATATTGCGCCTGGAAAAAGAGTGAGAGGTCCACCACTAGGACTCTTAGTAGGTAGAAGCCCTAGTTGGGAGTGACCCTTCCTCCGAAGCCAGCGGTCCTGGGTCCAAATCCCGGTAAGGACAAATATTTGTGTGATGAGCGCGAATATTTGTTCCCGAGTCTTGGATGTTTTCTATGTATATAAGTATGTATGTTTATCGGTGTCTAGTACCCATAGTACAAGCCTAGAGCTCAGTTTGGGACTGGGTCAATTTGTGTGACATTGTCCCGTGATATTTATTTTTTTTATTTTATTTGTGTTATGGGCGCGAGTATGTGTACCTGAGTCATACATGTTTTCTATGTATCCGTTTACTACGAGTATATTTATATCTATCGGAAAAGTTCCAAGACAAAGGTTGACGGCGCACGCCTGTCCAATTTCCCTGGAAATTCCTGGACCCATTCAGTTGTACTAAAAGGAAATTATTGGACACAACATGCACCCATTCATTGAATTAAATTGGCTCATAAAAAGGACTTGGCTCCTGAAATCAAAGTGTTTTTTTTTCTTATAATTGAGGGATGACACTTAAGAAGTTTTGAATTCTTGGGTCTAGGTCATCCTACTAATATTATAAACGCGAAAGTTTGTAAGTATGGATGTTTGTTACTCTTTTACGCAAAAACTACAGAACGGATTTAGTTAAAATTTGGAATGAAAATAGCTTATACCTTGAATTAACACAAAGGCTACCTTCCATATCTCTATTCCCTCGTTAACTGATTTATACGCAAAATAAGTCGGGGGCGGAAGCTAGTAATAAATAGTTTCACCTAATTTATATTCATAAAAATTACTTTATTAATAAAATACTTAGTGAAAATGTCGTGTGCTTTCTCTTTACCATAAAAAATATTTTTTACAAGTAGTATAGCTTATGTCTACACAACTAATATTATTACACTTGTACCTGAACTAGGATGATACTGTTTTTCAGGCATCAATAAGCGTACATAGTAATTTATTAGTACTTAAACGTTAATTTCACATAATATATTAGTGATTAAATCGTAACTAATCGAAATTAATTTAATACTTTAAGAGTAACATAATAATAATTAATTTTATTAACAAAAATCTATATGTAACATTTACAAACAGATTGGTGTGAACGGCTAATTTAAGCAAGAACTGGCCTGGAATTCTACACGGTAATAACGATATCGTTTTTGACCTGTTTCCGTATTGTCAACGTTTTGATAACTCTTATGTCATTTACAATAATGGCGACTGTGACATAAACGATTCGTAAACGTGTCAAACACGATATCGTTTTAACGCACCTGAATAGAAGCCCTGGACTCTATACTCTTTCCTTTTTAGGGTTCCGTAGTCAAACTATGAACCCTTATAGTTTCGCCATGTCCGTCCATCCGTCCGCAGCCTAGCGCAGAGACTCTTAGTACTAGGAAGCTGTAATTTGGCATGTGTATACATATTAGTCATGCTAACAAAGTGGTACAATAAAATATATATTTTTTATAAGGGTATCTCCCCTACACGTAACGTGGGGATGTATTCTTTTAAGTTTAAGAAGTATTAAGCTTTAAAGCGCCAATTTTTGTTAGAGTTAAATGACGAATTACGACATATAACGAATTTAAAAGGAAAACTATCACGACTAAGTAGACATCATTGTTTCTTGAGATACAGGCGATTAAAGTGTTTATACCTACTAAAATCATCTAAGACGGCACCAGTTCACTTTAAATAGAAAATTAGTTATTACTTGTTGATTTTTATGTTTCTAGTACTTAAGGGCTTCTGAACCCTACACTGAGCATGGTCTGACGTGCTCTCGCCGGGTTTTTGAAAACGCAATACACTAAGTTTTGACCCATTTATTAATATTTTACATAGAATCAAACTTTGTTAAAATTTTAAAACTTCTTTTGTATAAATTGTTTTTTTCAGCATCCTCATTTTGTTTACGTAATATTTTAAATCAACGATATTGGCTTTAACATAGTAATTACGAAATAAATGCAAATTTCTTTATCAATCAATCAATCAATCAATATCATTTTTTGCAGAATACAGTACACAAGATGTTACAGTCAATTTAAAATATTAAATAATGTCCAGTGTATCCAGCTTGCAAGCAAGCCTGCAAATATTATTATTCATGCAATAAAGAAATTTAACATCCAACATAACTTATATATATTAAAAATTTATAAATCATAAAATACGTCATGTAAAATCACAAATGAAAACATTAAAATTTATATTAAATACTAAATGTCAAAAATCACAAATTACTATTATTACATTGCTCGAGGAAGTCCTTAACACTATAAAAACACTTTATAAGGTCCTTATATTTTAAACATGGAACAACAGCTGTGACGTCATTCCTGTCGTCTCTACAAAACAAAATTTTAGAGTGTTTTTGCAGGGGGTCTGAACTATGACTTTTTAAAGCTTCATATCTTATGAAAAAAATACACAATTATTTCGCGTATACAGGTATTCATCTTTCATGGCACATTCCAGTGAGTTTGAGAAAAAAAAATGCATGTTTCCTATGGTATTTGTTTCGCAAACATTTCGTGTATTGTGTACCACAGATAAAGCAACGAATTTGTCCCGACCCTTGTCAGAGCGCCGCTACGTTTAATAACTCCATTTGTTCAAACAAATTGAATATATTTAAAGGTGAGCTCTTGATTAATTGCTCCGGCTAATTGTTGGTATTTACTGAGTTTTTACAAGCTTTTATTTAACTTGCACTGGTTGATATTCTACACGGTAAGAACGATATTGCCTTTGACGTGTAATATAAAATATTAAAAAAATATCAGAGGACAATCTCACACAAATGAACCTAGTCCCAACCTAAGCTCTAGGCTTGTACTATGGATACTAGACAACGATAAACATAGTGGTGGTAGGACCCTGTGCAGACTCTGTCCGTATCGCTACCACCATCTTATCCAATAACCACCCGCCAAGCAACAGTGTTCTTATTTTTGTGTTCCGGTGTGGGGATAAGACAACCGGTGAAATTACAAGCATAGAGGCATTCCATCTTAGTCCTCAGGGTTGGCAACGCATTTGAGGTCGTATGATTATAGTCTTGAGAATTCAAATGTCTATGGGTCTCAGATTCCACTTACCATCAGGTGGCCTGAGTGCTCGTGTGCCTTCTCCTTAACATAAAAAAACTTATATAGAGAAATACATAGAAAACATTCAAGACTCAGAAAAAAATCGCACTCGTCACACAAATATCTGCCTTTACCGGGATTTGAACCCAGGACCGCTGGCTTCGGAGGCAGGGTCACTCCCAACTAGGCCACCGTGTCGTCAAATGGTATTGTTTTTAACACGCCGCCATTACTGTCAAGTTAATAGAAGCTATCGAAGCGTTGACAATACGATAACGTCAAAGGCATGAGACATGGTTTTTATCGTGTAGAATCTCGGCCAAGTAATAAAAAAACCGAATGTATTTAGAAAAATCTTCTAAAGCATTGAATGAAAAACAAGAGACAAATACGAACATACCCGCGAGGATCTAGTTACCATTTCCATTTCATATGTAACACATGTATCCTTTTCGCTGGTGATTGACCCAAATAGGCAGATGGTATAAGTCCCGATTCGTCAACGAACGCGGCCGTAACAAGTGAGAAAATATTTTTATCGCAATATTGGGGAGGCAGGATTTACGGCCGGATTCTATCGTGTAGGGTCACCAGGTTTTAAAAACTTTGGAGCAAGTCCGAACATGCTTAAAACTAGAAAATTGTCTTTGAATTGTATCCTTTCGTATTTTTATAAGCTTTTATTTAACTCGCACTATTTTTTGTTATATTTATACATACGTGTATACATATTACAAGTAAGGAAGTTGTCTCATTCAATTTGGATCGGGTACAAACAGCCACACAATTAACTGCCCATTAAAGACGGAAGTGAGAAAATGTAGACAGAGATGAATTTAGATTTTACATAAGAATCTCATGTGCACGACCAAGATAGTTTCTCTCTGTTTATCTTCATTGGTCACTCAGCTGTGTGGGTGTACATATCATAATATATAAAGTTCAAAACGACACGCTAGCCTAGTTGGGAGTGACCCTGCCTCCGAAGCCGGCTGTCCCGGGTTCAAATCCCGGTAAGGGCCGATATTTGTGTGATGAGTACGAATATTTGTTCCTGAGTCTTGGATGTTTTCTACGTATTTAAGTATATATTTCTCTATCTAAGTATGTTTATGTTTATCGTTTTCTAGTACCCATAGTACAAGCCTAGACTAGCCTTTGGGACTAGGTCAATTTGCGTGACATAGTCCTGTGTTTTTATTTTTAATTTTTTTATTTAAAACACGTAAAGGGAAATAAAATAAAATGGTCATAATATATTATTTTTTAATTTGGTGTTGGTATTTTCTTGGTCGCTTTTGTTTTAAATCTAATCTTAAGAGCCAACCTGTGTTGTGTTTTTGGATGAATAAAGCTTTTATCTAACTATCTATCTATCTATATAATGATTTTATTTCTGAAACCGCAAGGTTTTCAGGATTGTTATAAAACAAACGTAATCCTGAAATATTTACGGTTTCAGAAGAAAAACCATTATAATTATACTACAACCATTTTGTATTATGACCCATTATGTATTTTGGCCCCGTGTGGTTGCCGGGTTAGAATAGTGCCACTCCATGTCTTCCCGTGGATGTCGTAAGAGGCGACTAAGGGAATAAGGGCTTGTAATACTGTTAGGCGTTGGGCTTGCAACCTGTCACTAATACACTAGTAAATTTCTTGGCCTGATTGTGCAAAATGTGGTTACAGAATTATCAACAAGTCCTTTTAGAGTTGTTGGTATTTATGTAGCTCTGCCTACCCCACTCTGGGAATAAAAGCGTAATGTTATGTATGTATTTTGAAATTTATATATTATGATTCGATCCCATTTGGATCACATAATGAATTTCGTCTTCACGGTTCAGTCCCTTAACCAATCGATCTGAAAGCCTAGCCTAGAGATACACATGGGGTACGTTTTACTTAGAAAATCCAAACAGTTTCCGAGGGGATGGCGATAAACAATTTCTGCGTGAAGTCACGAACAAAACCTAGTCGTAAAAAATCTTAAACAACTAATAATTTGGATTTTTTTACATATTATACACACCAAAACGATCTAAGGAACAATCTAGTACTTACATTGCTAAATATCAACATAATGTTCATTTTTGATGTGTATGTAGGTAAATATTTATTTCAATAATAATCTGATGAACTAAAAAATAATGATTTGATGTTTCAGCTTATTTTACTCTATCTATTGTATGTATTTTTTTGTGTTTTTATGTATTTCATCTGATTTTAATCTCTCATTTTATGAAGACGTGATCCATAATAAATATTTTTTTATGTATATATTTTTTTTAAATGAGTGTACAAACAGACTTTGTTTTCATTTATGATATTTTCTAAAGAGAATCTTCCTAAATTCCGGACAAAGATTAAAATTTTCCGGATCTTTCCATTAAATCCAAACGTGTGGCTTCCCTGATCACGTAAAATATAAAGGAAGGGGAATATATGCCGAGGGGAATTAGGTAAATTTAATTTTCACGCCCGATAGATTTTATGAGTTTATAAGCAGCTCGATTTTTACGGTTATTTGGTTTTCGGGGTATTGAATTAACTCAATTAATGTCAAGAAAAGTGAAATTGGTTGATACACATTTTAATAAAAACTTAATTCCCTTCAAAAAACACTCACTTTATAGTAAAGGCAAGATATAAAATAAATCCAGACACCTGTCACTCCAGTACAAATTATAACCTCAAACCGGTTATTAATTGTACTGCTATGAAAGGTGCTAGGATTGCCTTCTTAACTGCATTTTACTGAAGGTAGTCTTGCATTATAGATTTGTACGGATCATAATACTTTCGGTTCCCTATCGTTTGACCGAATTTTATATGAAATAATTATATTTTCCCAAATTTCATACAACATAATGTTAAATGCCTTAACGATCGTGTGCCATACTATTAATTTGCCATAAAGGCATTATACCTAAAATCGTGAACTAATCCGATGTATAATAAAACAAACCGATGGCATGTAAAAATTACCTGAAACGTTTACCATGACAGAAAAAATACACTAGGCAAATGAAACTATGAAAAATGAAGAGATACGAATATTTTCACGCAATTTTATAAATGTTAAGGTATTTTTAGTAACACCACGGGCCCTAGAAAAGTGGCTTATCGCTAACACAAACTATTTTCGAATACAGGGGCCCTAGCCAAGATGCAAACGCTCCTAACGTTTTTCTTTTCTATCGCTCAAAATGTATGGGATGACATTCTCGTGCGTTTCGATAAACCACGTGGTCGACTGTCATCCCTGTTAACTGACTTAAGCGTTCGACGCCACCGTCAGATTTTCAATAACGATAAAGTTTTCGCTATGCATCTTGGGCCACTGTTATAATAATCTAGGTTAGTTTTAGAGCTCAAAAGCATATATTGAGAAAATAAATGACCTGGATGTTTTTTTTTAAATTAAAAATTAAGGCTCTTTATCTTTTAGAGTTCCGTAGTCAAACTAGGAAACTTATAGTTTCGTCAAGTCCGTCCGTCCGTCCGTCCGCAGCCTAGTGCAAAGACTATTAGTACTAGAAAGCTGCAATTTGGCATGAATATGCATGTTAGTCACGCCAACAAAGTGGTACAATAAAAAGTAAGAAGACTCAAGTGCCCCCCCCCCCCCTACAGCCAAAACTACAAATGCTAAAAATCAGAAAAAAATCTTAAATGAAAGAGCATATAACCAATTTTAAAGGAAAACTATACTAAGTCGACATCATTAGTTCTTGAGATAAAGGCGATTAAAGTGTTTATACCTACTAAAATCATCTACGACGGCACCAATTGACTTTAAATAGAAAATTAGTGATTACTTGATGATTTGTTATGTTTGTAGTACTAAACGGCTTCGGAACCCTGCACTGAGCATGGTCCGACATGCTCTTGCCCGGTTTTATTTAATTTAATTCGCATAAGTGCGCGTCATTTTAAAGGTTTACTCCTCAGACCCCAATCCCGTGACAGCGAGATATGTCCGGGGATCCCGTCCAGAATAAACAAAGGTAATCCCACCATCCGTAGCGGCAGACAATCATCCATCGCCAGCGAGGGTGCGGTCGCTATCGCGGGGCTCGGTAATGTACCGATAATACATACATCAATAACTATTTAGAAGGGTATCCCTTGTTATATCGACACTCAATTCATAGAACGTATCGTTTCACCGAATTTTACTTTATCGAAAGCTTTTGTCAAACTAGGAACCCTTATAATCTCGACATGTCCATCCATCCGCAGCCTAGCGCAGAGACTCTTAGTACTAGAAAGCTGTAATTTGGCATGAGTATACAATATGTCGGTGAAATTACTAGCGTAGAGGCATTCCATCTTAGTCGTCAGGGTTGGCAACGCATTTGAGGTCTTAGGATTATATTCTTGAGAATTCAAATGTATACTCGTATGGGTCTCAGATTCCACTTACCATCAGGTGGCCTGAGTGCTCGTGTGCCTTCTCCTTAACATAAAAAAGGAGAATTTGGCAAATTTAATATGTTTGATGTAAAAATTATCGGTAAAACAAGGGGACACCCGTTTTTATATCGTCAGTGTGAATAACGGCGCGCGACCGCGATCGGCAGACAGTAGTAACAGTGCCATATGTCTCCTCAAGCCGCCGTTTGTCCTGTAATCGCGTAACGTCACCCCGAGCCTAGCAGAAGAACTGCCTCCATCTGGATGGAACTGGAAAAACCGGGTGAGACCATGTCGGACCAGCTCAGTGTAGGGTTCCGAAACCGTTACTACAAACGTTTATACTAGTGTCCATAGTACAAGCCTAGCTTAGTTTGGGACTAGGTCAATTTGTGTGAGATTGTCCCGTGGTACTCGTATTTACTTGATATTCGAGATACACGTCTGCGAATTAGTTTAGTTAATCGGGTTATATCTACGTATTTCATAGCTATCAAATAAAGTTGAGGTTACTTTTAATAGTATCCCGATAACTGATGTGCCATTTTTATTCACAAAAGCATACATTATGTAACTCACGAGCTGGGTGTATTCACGTGAACTCCGGCGACGTGTTGACAATATTGACATGGCGGCCATTGAAGCTTCGAGACGTCGCGATGGAAATCAATTCATTTATTCAGGGAGAATTTGTTGGAACGCGTTTTCGTTTATGTTCAAAAGGTTATTTTATCTTTATTACCACTTACGTTTGAATTGTGATTTTACTTACACAAATTGAAAGTATTGTGATACAGTCTACTTATAGAAACCAACCTCTCTTGTGTCTTTGAAAACTGTGTAAGGGGGCTATCAATCAATTCTCAGAAGTTCAGGGTTTCTACTTTTATCACCCGTGAAGAATAAGCACTTTAACTTTTTCAACGCTATGTCAAATACAAAACCAAAGCGAATGTCAGCTTTGCTTCATAGATACTTAGGTCTATTTTGCCCTGACAACTATGACGAAAATATCCTTCAATGGCGTTGAAAAGGTTAAAACAACCGGGCAAGTGCGAGTCGAACTCATGCTCCTAGAGTTCCGTACCGCCGCACGGTAGTTATTATTTCAAGGTGTTTATCATTTCATCAAAACACCTTTCATCGAATGTATCATTTCATTGAATTTCATTTCATCGAACGTTATCTGCTGAAACCATAATATTTTCAGGGTATCTTAAACATTTAACCTAACTTAACCTACGTAATTAATATTTAAGATACTCTGAAAACATTATGGTCTCATGAGACTGAAATGATGATGAAATGAAATTTGATAAAATGATACATTCGATGTAGTGATGAGTGTGATGAGATTATTTCTACTCCAATTTGGATTCGATTACGAATCCAATCAGCGCAAGCCCAACTCACACTTGACCGGTTTTACCTACTAAGGTGTTGATTATTTTTTAGGATATGTACCTACTATAATCATACCAAATTTGACGTTTGTATGTTTTACCGTTTTTACTATTAGACAGAAATAAAAGTACATTCATAAAAAAACGTTTCTTGTATGAGGACTTCCCTTTATTTTTGAACTTTGTTTTTTGTTAGCAAATCCACCATAATGACACATTCGGAAAAAGAAACAATCGGCTATCTCTTGCAGTTCAAAAGATAGCTCTTTAAATATAGGATGGACCGATACTTGTATATAGAGTCGAGCCGAGACCCTTCGAAAACGGAACCCAACAGGGGGCGCCACACTGAAGCTAAGCCGCCCAAGTTGTGGATGTGACCAGCTGAATTAAGGGTAGACAGTGTTTTCCTGAGGGTTTTGGGAGACTGGGGCCTTAGCGTCAAGACCAGGGTACAGCCGGAGGTCAGAGGAGAGGGACGACCTTCGTCCTATTTTATCATCAACCAACCAACCTGAAACACTAAAAACGTTTGCCCGCTGTTTAGGTTTGTTTCAAAATAATCTAGGAAAGTTCAACGGCTTCAGAAAAAAAACAGTTTTCTAACTTTTGAACATTCAGACAAACGAAACAGCACACAAAGGTTTTAAGTGTTCCCATGTTTAAAGTGTGTGTCTGTGGCAAAGTACTTAAAGCTAGTTTGATCGTGTTAGATAACTTTGATGAAAATTGGTTAGGCCGTTAAGGAACAATAAATTCTAAAACTATGGGGCGCCATTACTCATATAACGCAGAATTTATTAATTTAATACCTCTATACACAAAGATCACATAACTCAAGTGGTTTATAGTTTTTCAGTGGTATCTCATTATTAGAATTATTACGAATCAGCAAAGTTTTTAAATTCATTTTTTTATACTCAAATATTTAGGTAATTACTTAAAGTTTCTTCATACTAGGTCCCATTGTTGGTTTTTCACTTTGTATGGAGAAATTAACTTTAAGTGATTACTTACAATTTTATTTGAGTATAAAAAATCAAGAAAATGGATTTTACAACTTCACTGATTCGTAATGATTCTAACAATGTAATGTACCACTGAAAATCTTCTGAAATAAAACATAACATTAAGAATTAGTCGTGACATGAATATAAAGGAAAATTACCAAAAATCAATTTAAATTGATCAATATCTCAGAATCTAATCATTTTCGGCCAGGGTACTACATGACCAAATTTACTCCAAATGAGCTACTATAACCACTAAACGGGAATGTATGCAATAACCAATAACCCTGTATATACAACTAATATTTTTGTACAACAATAGCTCACCGCCATCTTGGTTTCAATCGCGCCACAGCGGCCATTAGCATAGAGGTGAGCATTGATTGGTGACCGAGTCGGCTCGAGTAGCCCGGTGTGACCAAGGCATGGGTGGCAGCGGTATCATGACGAGGGATAATTTTCTTTCATGGACAACAAGAGGTATAAAAACAAACTGTTATGAAAACCAAAATAAGGTCAAAACTTATCATAGGCGAGAAAACAGTACGTAGCACTCAGATTCCAGAGCATCCATTGCCTTCTTAACAACCACAACTTGATTGCTTCGTCCTGACTCGTGTCGTCGCCCAACTGGTTGTAGTCTTTTCAATCTACGTAGCACAGTTGCGTTATCGTGCGTAGAATTAAGCAGAGGGAGGTGACTTCGTGGATTTACAAATACAAATCGCAATGCGTAGGTTATTTTTGTTTAGCCATTCAATAAGTAACTCCAGTGATGTATTTATATTTGCCTCATAAGTACTTAAGTATTTTCGTACAAATATTACGGGGTCATCGTCGGCAAAGAATACCAGAGGTTCTCCGATGGTCTGGGGCAGGTCGTTTATATACGTAAGAAAAAGGAGCGGGCCGAATACACTACCTTGCGGCACTTCGTATTTCATATTCCTAAATAGGTTATTTCCTTTTTTATTTTTACACATTTACGATTTGTTTTAGTTATTTGCTTACGAGATACTAAACAGGCAACATTGTAACAAATTTTATACATTTCCACGGACTCCATATTTGTATAATTTAGCTAATAAGATAATCGAGACAATCGAATGCCTTGGTCATACCCATGTAAAAAGCGGCTACCTGGGATACTTTGGTTTATGTGTGCCAAAATTTTATTAATATATTGAAGATGGCCATATTGATATATTGATGTAAGGTCTTAAACCTTTTTGTTCTGGCGCGAGCTTATAAAATTCAACGTAACTGTTTAAACTATTGTAAACCAGCTTCTGCCTACGATTTCATCCGTCGGGAGTTTATATTATAAATTAAATAATCGTTTCAATACTAAAAACTGTTTTTTATCAAACGGTTTTCAACCAATTTTTTAAAAAATATATGTAGAAAGCTAATTTAATATTCAATTCATACAAGATCCAAAAATCGTTATCGCCTGTGCCTCGCTCGACTCCATTACGGCAGGATGCATTTGCACTCCTGCGCAAGTGTTCTTTGTGCTAATGGCTGCGTGCGCCCGCCCAAGCCCCCTCGACGTCCCAAACTAGCAACAATATATTTGCACCATATAGCCGTGGTATGTTTTAGATACTTCGGAGTATTTATTCACAACCTGTCACTGATACACTGGTAAACATCTTAGCCTGATTGTGCAAAATGTGGTTACAGAATTATCAACAAGTTTTTTTAGAGTGGTTGGTGATTCTGTAGCTCTGCCTACCCCATTCTGGGAATGAAGGCGTGACTTTATGTGTATGTGTGTGTGTGTGTGTGTGTATAAATTACACAGCATGTCAAATTATAGGGATTTCATAACCAATGTTTTACAAATGATTAATTTCACAAACATATTACATCATTTGACAACCCGCGTTTTTTTCCGAAACTGTATTTACTTCAGGACCATCGTGTAGAACCCTATAGGTTAGGTTAGGTTAGTTTTATAAAAACCTGAAATAATTGTAGTCACAGAAAAAAAAGCGGGCTGGCAAATTAATAGGTTGCGAAACGATGCATTTGTCAAAGATTTGTCGGCGAAAAGGCAGAGAACCCAAATTATAAGTTATTACATTGAGATAGGCAGAAATTAAAATAAGAAATAACAACAATATATTTGCACCATATAGCCGTGGTATGTTTTAGATACTTCGGAGTATTTATGATCACGTAGGTTCAAATAATCTGCAGTCAACCGAGTGGATATTTTGTATTTTGTAGCTTAAGAGGGTGCCGAGCCTCCAGTTGCGCCCTCTTTAGGTATTATTGTGTTTCCTAATAAACTAAAGTATTACCATAAAATCAAGGGGTAGTGTACACAATACACAATACATACAACGTGTACAATTCACACGGGCATATATTGACACACGACGACATGTTGGCCTAGTTGGGAGTGACCCAGCCACCGAAGCCAACGGTCCCGGGTTCAAATCCCGGAAAGGGTAAATATTTGTGTGATGATCATGAGTATTTGTTCCTGAGGCTTGGATGTTTTGTATGTATTTAAGTATTTATCTCTCTATCTAAGTATGTTTTACGTTGTCTAGTACCCATAGTACAAGCCTAGAGCTTAGTTTGGGACTAGGTCAACTTGTGTGACTTGTCCAGTGATATTTATTTTATTTATTTATTTATTTTATCCAGACGTAGTCAACGATCATACAAATCATGTGAGAAAGATATTTTGTTGGTAACTTTTATTATTGAAGAGCGGTAATTATTTTAAAGTTTTTCTTAGGAGCAATGTACGAAATGTACGAGCGTCCATCGGTCGTCAATGTATTGCCTGTATCCAAGTGCAATGAAGAAATGTGCAAAATAGGTACCTATCTCAGGCGAGTGAACCGCCTGCATTAATGATCATTATTTTTGACTTTTATTGATGAAGTAAACGAATGGTGACCCATAATAATTCATGAGTCATGACATGAACATTATGTAGATGCTTTTATTTAATTGGCGCAATGTGTGTATGTATGTATGTATGTAAACACTTTATTGTACAAAATAAAACAGAAACAATACAATGAAGATACCAGAAAATAATGTACAAAGGCGAACTTATCCCTTTAAGGGATCTCTTCCATCGAGCATCGAGTAGGCAAGTTTACAAATTTCTTTAGGATCAGATCATACAAATAAGTCTTAAGTATAAACATAAAATTAACTACATTCAAATACTTACATAAATATGCTAGACACAGAAATATATATTTATAAATCAATATACATACTTAAACTTACATAAACTACATTTATGTAAAGGACGGTTGATACAATATTTAATTTAGGAGTTAGGGTGATACATTGCTTGCTGAATTAATAAGTAAGAAAAAACAAAACACAACTAATGAATTGCTGTTACATAAGTTTTTACGTCAATTAGTGTATATTAGTATGTGTGTGTTGTTAAATATGAAATTTACACGCTGTATATCTAATACCTAGCAATTCTTGTATATATATATTTTAATCTTAATCTCGGAAACGGCTTCAACGATTTTGATGAAAATTGCGGAATACAACGGGGGTTTCGGGTTAATAAATCGATCTGTCAAGTCGTCATACAATACAATACAAATATTATTTATTGAACACCACATACAAATACAGCATGAAAAGTAATAGTCAATAGTCATAATCGGGGAAATTCGCGTTCCAATACGACACTATCCAATTGTGTTTTAATAGTGTCGTCTAATATACACCCAAGCAGAGCTCGGTCGCCTAGATATAGGGAATAAATTCTAATCCAAATTTTATTTCCCAATATAAAGTCACAGTATAAATTTTTGCCCCGTGTGTTTACCGGGTTAGAATAGTGCCACTCCATGTCTTCCCGTGGGTGTCGTAAGAGTCGACTAAGGGAATAGGGGCTTGTAGTACTGTTAGGCGATGGGCTTGAAAACTGTCACTAATGCAATGGTAACATCTTAGCCTGATTGTGCAAAATGTGGTTACACAATTATCAAAAAGTTTTTTAGAGTTGTTGGTGATTCTGTAGGCTCTGCCTACCCCATTCTGGGAATGAAGGCGTGACTTTATGTGTATGTGTGTGTGTGTGTATAAATTGCACAGCATGTCAAATTATAGGGATCCTATCATTTCATAACTAACGTTTCTCCGCGTGTTTTTCCGAAACTGTAAATAATTCTGGATTTATTTCAGGACCATCGTGTAGAACCCTATAGGTTAGGTTAGGTTAGTTTCATAAAAATCTTAAATATTTGTAGTCACAGAAAAAAAAGCGGGCTGGCAAATTAATAGGTTGCGAAACGTTGCATTTTTCAAAGATTTGTCGGCGAAAAGGCAGAGAGCCCAAATTATAAGTTATTACATTGAGATAGGCAGAAATTAAAATTCTAAATCATCATCATCATCATCATCATATCAGCCGAAAGACGTCCACTGCTGGACATAGGCCTCCCCCAAGGCTCTCCACTTAGACCGGTCTTGTGCCTTCCGCATCCATCGCGATCCCGCCATCCTTACGAGGTCGTCGCTCCATCTTGTTGGAGGCCTACCAACAGCTGCTCGTCTCCCGGTCCGTGGACGCCATTCGAGAACTTTCTGGCCCCATCGGCCATCAGTTCTGCGAGCAATGTGACCCGCCCAAATTCTAAATAATTTAAATAATTTAATTTATATAATAATGTCATCTTACTTAAGAATATCTCCATTAAGCATCCTCATAATAACATGCAATAAACAACAATAATAACGAGCTCAATAAGAAAGAAGCATGAATATAACAATAAAAGTCAAAAGTCAACACAAAATACTAACATTAAATGAATACAAATTATTTCATGTCAAGTTTCATGTACTCATTGACAGAATAAAGCGGATTATCGAACAAAAGGTTTCTCAGCCGGCGCCTAAACGTTTCGTTAGATGATTTGCGTTTGAGTTCGGCGGGTTGACGCTCGAAGTAACTGGGACCGATGACGCGCGGGTTCTTACCTGCAAGTGCCATGCGACTAGGAACCGTTCTCAAACGCCCGGTGTGAAGAAAGATTTGTTCAGACAAACATAATAATTTCAAATAAATAGAGCGAGTAGTGCGTCATTAAGCGATGCGTTCTGAAGATGCCCCGGCAAGAGTCTCTAGGTTTCGGCACAACTAATGTGCGTACGGCACGTTTTTCCAGAAGCATTACCCTGTTGGCATCCGTAGAGTTTCCCCATAAGAGTGTGCCGTATGCGATCAGTGAGTGAAAGTATGCGAAATATATTTGTTTTAGGGCATCGTCACATATAAGAAATTTCAGCTTTCGTAGCGCAAAGACTGCACTCCTCCATCTAACACAAATTGTCAACATGGCACTTCCAATTAAGATTTGAATCCAATGCGAAACCGAGAAACCTACATTCATCGCATACAGGCATCGGACTGGTTGCAACGCACAGAGGAACAGCGATACTATGTCCCGAGAAAAGCATAATATTGGACTTCGTAGTATTCAGAAGCAAGCCCAGTATGACATGACTTATTGTTATTACCAATTGAACTATGTGTGAGTAACTTAACAGAAAAAGTGGCCACCTTTTTTCCGTTTAGATGACTACACGATGGTTAAAGATTATTAAACTATGCTATACAGGGTGTCCCAGGAAGTAGTGTCAAGCGGAAGTCCAGAGGTAGTGCACCTCAAGGGGCATCTGAATCACCCCCATGTATGTTCCGCGATTTTTCGTAGTTTTGGAGATATTGATCATTTTAATCGGAATTATTGTAATTTTTCCTTATGTCCATGTTTCGAAAAACCCCTAAGTTCATGTATTAATTCGATTTTTTTTTCGTTGTTTCTTGCATGGTTAGAATCACTATGAACTAAGGAAGTTTTTAAAGCTACATACCCAGTTTTTTTTCATGACAACTTTTTGAGTAAACGCACAAAGTTTGTTTTTCCATACTACGTGAAAAACAAACACGGGGATTTCTTAGTATGGAAAAAGTAACTTAGTGAGTTTACTCAAAAAGTTGTCATGAAAAAACTTGGCATGTAGCTTTAAAAATTTCCTTAGTTCATAGTGATTCTAACCATGCAAGAAAAAAGTGAAAAAAATATGAATTAATACATGAAATTAGGGGCTTTCGAAACATGGACATAAGGAAAAATTACAATAATTCCGATTAAAATGATCAATAACTCCGAAACAACGAAAAATCGCTGAACATACATGGGGGTGATTCAGATGCCCCTTGAGGTGCACTACCTCTTGACTTCCGCTTGACACTACTTCCTGGGACACCCTGTATATTGTATATACGTTCGTACAACAAAAATCCTTTGATTTCAAGACAATACTTTAGTTCATTAGAAAAAACAATATTAGTAATGAGGGCGAAACTGGACGTTCAGCTCCTTCAGTGAGAAGTGTGTTGTTTTTATTTAACAGCATAAGTATAGGTTTGTAAGTTGCCCGCTTCAAATCTTGCAAGTCTATTATGAACCACGTTCCTTTAATGGACTTAACCTAATGTCAATACAATATTATTTAACGACACGGTGGCCTAGTTGGGAGTGACCCCGCCTCCGAAGCCAGCGGTCCTGGGTTCAAATCCCGGTAAGGGCAGATATTTGTGTGATGAGCGCGAATATTTGTTCCTGAGTCTTGGATGTTTTCTATGTATTTAAGTATTTATTTCTCTATATAAGTAAGTTTATCGTTGTCTAGTACCCTTAGTACAAGCCTAGAGCTTAGTTTGGGACTAGGTCAATTTGTGTGAGATTGTCCCCTGATATTTATTTATTTATTTATCTAAGAATTGATCTGATGTTGGAGTCGGAAGGTGGCGACAGGATCTCCGCTATACTTGCAACAAAAGCTTGTCTCAAAAATCAAATTTTTGACAAAAAAGTTTTATCTTTAAAATATGTACAAAATATGTTGTTGCTTTACACGTACAAGAAATGTCTGCAATATGACAGCCCTATAACTTTGTGTCAATGAATTTGCTCCACTGATAATTGGATCTGCTACGTTAACAATAGGGGTAAAGACAACGTGGAATATGGGCGTGGAATAAGGGTTGGGATTCTATTCTGCTGAACCCTAACTGAAGTCACGGATTGTACCGGTTCGTCTAACCGATTCTCGTCTATTCTCAAGCATTCGGAAGCACCTTCTGAGTTTACAGGAAACGTGACATTTTGGTGAACTACCAGTGAAACTCGATCGGGAACCACTATAGAACTTTCTTACATTAATTTGCCGAAACTGTTTCTTGCTAAGCATTTGTTGATCTCCGAGTCATGACGCTGCTGTGTTTACTTTTCAAATGGCAAACTTTGTCAGGCAAAACTAAAACGATTTTCCCAAAATTAAGTGGGCCAGTGTTAGGTTTGAAGATAGTCGGAGGCATAATTAGGGGCAACCTAGGCACTGATTGATAAAAACATCCAATCTCGGTTGGAGTTTTCTTTTGAGCTAAAATCTTGGCTGCTTCGTTTCTATTCTGTTGAGTTTTTGAGTGATTAATCCTATTGAAAAAAAATCTTTAATAATAAAACAATAGTATTACCACAAAAAAAATATGTAAAAAAAACATGGTATACTACATTGAACATCTTAACTAGTGGTCCCACACTAGGCAGTGCCTGTCACGTGGAGAACAGTAACACAAAATTTAGTACAAAATGACATTTAAAGGGTATCCACTGTAAAAATAGTAGATTGTTCAACAAGGGACTAAAACAAGACATAATGACACGAGATGTTTAGCCACGCGAGCGAGCTTGCGAGCGAGGGTGGCTGTAGTTTGAGTGTCATTATGGTTGTTTAGTCTCGCGTTAAACACTCTACTTTTCACTTTGAATGCGAGGAAAACAATACGTTCTAAATAATATTGTTTTTGAACAACGTACGCTCAGTACAAGTTATGAACATCGATTCAAAATACAAATAGGAAAAAAAAGTTCCGCGGGTTTTTTTGTAAAGTGATGTTTTAAATGCTTGCATATTTAGCCAACAGATTCAAACTTGGAAACCATTTTAAAAGTAATTGGACCACGCATAATAAAAGAGTTCGGCCTTAATATGATTAAATAGATTCATATTCGTAATAATTCATCGTGTTTCACGAAATTAAACGCTTTTTTTTATATATTTGCACATTTGTCATTTTGAGGTTATTTCGACACCCAAAAATATGGTCCATACACAATCACTGAAAATGGCGATAATCCTCCATTCACAAACACCGTGATTGGCTGTTTAGGGGTTTCCAAAGTAAATAAAAAAAAAAACTTTAATCCCTAGAGATTAATAAGCCGCTTTAGTCCCGATTCGCAGAGATTTGCGTAGCATTTTAAGAGCATGAGAAGTGAAAAAAACTTATGATTACTATTAATTACAATACTATATAATATCGAGTTTTTGTGTTTGTATTTTTTTTTTAAAAAAAAAAGCCCGTGTGGTTGCCGGGTTAGAATAGTGCCACTCCATGTCTTCCCGTGGATGTCGTAAGAGGCGACTAAGTGAATACGGGCTTGTAGTGCTGTTAGGCGATGGGCTTGCAACCTGTCACTAATACACTGGTAAACATCTTAGTCTACTTCTGCAAAATGTGGTTACAGAATTATCAAGTCTTTTTAGATTTGTTGGTATTTCTGTAGCTCTGCCTACCCCACTCTGGGAATTGAGGCGTGATGTTATGTATGTATGTAATTTTTTTTTATACTTAAACTAATATAAGAAGGAACACTCTGATTCGATTGTAATTATAATGTGATGTAATTTATGATGCAAGTACAATTAAATACTTAATAAAAAAAAATATTAATACGATTATTACATTATTATGTAGTAGTCGAAGCATTCTGTACTCTATTAGAAATAGAAATAGAAAATATTTATTTCGCTTAGATTTTACAAGTTTACACATTGTGTTGCAGTGTAACTGAGTGGTGTGCGAGAAAAAATCCACCAATAGGAGAGCTGCGCTGAGCGAGGCTAGGACTCCTATTGGTGGATTTTTTCCTCGCACACCGCTCCGCTATCTCACACAGCTCTGGTGGAAACGTAGCCTTAAGGTGTCAAAGTGTATCCGAAAGGGCCCATCTGTAAGATAAGATGAGAGGCTGTGTTAAGATAGTATTGGATTAAGGTTTTAGTTCATTGGAGAATATCTTCTCTTAATATTTATTATGATGTCAAAAAACCTATTTCTAAGTGTTGGCTGAATAGTTTACACTTGTGCCTACCTGGTTTCGAGGAAGCTGACGAAAACAGAAGTAGACAGTGGTGCTAGACAAGTTGCATTTCGTTCGATTGATAAATGTATGGAATTGACGTAAGCCACCGAGATAGTAACGTGACACTTACGTCAATTCCATACATTTATCAATCGAAACATAATCGCTAACGATTATCGAATGCAACTTGTCTAGCACCACAGATCTGTCGACGGTTAGAAAAAAGAAACAAACGGAATATTATATAACGGGAATAAAACCTTTGAAAGAGACAAACTAACAATAAGCAACACTATGGTCTTATCTTACAGAAGATAAGAAAACACCACGGTGGTGGTCTTTGGTGAAGGCTTGTTTGTGATGAATGTACCGAAATCCTTGTAGAGTTGAAAAATGGAAATTATAATATAGTTGTTTGTCATGGCACATGATTTATTTAGCATACGAGTAGATAGACCTTTACTAATACAAGTTTCAACAGCAGTTAGCCGCCTTCATTTGTATTACGGCAGTATTGTCAAACAGTTTCGCACCAACCGTAGGGGCGACACAAACCCTAACAAGAAGGCACATTGAATATCGACATGGAATGTACCGGTGCGTGTAAATCGGGTAAACAGCGCCAAAAGCGCTACAGAATGCATGACGCACGCTAAATATATACAGGAACAACTGAAAGTTAACTTTACTTTAATCTAAGCTTTATCGCCACGCGTCAAGACTCATATTAGAATGGGATTCTGTTTAGAATTGTTTCGTTTTGGCTTGAAACGTTTTATGAAACGTGTTTGAAGGTGATTGTATCTAACTTGATGCATACTTATTCATTATTGATTACCTTACTTTTAAGAGGTCACATAGGTTGCCACACCACACAAGAATGAAAAGGGATGGCTTTATGTGCTTCTGCGCGAAGAACGTGAGATGGGAATACTTTGCATGGCAGCGTCAAATTCAAATAATTGCTGTTTACTTTTAAACCACAACTTTTACTAAAAAAATGTTTTACCAGAATTATGAAGTTATGGATGCTCAACTATTGAATCAATCATCGGCAAAGATCGTTGAGTTTCGAAGATACAACCAAAAACGTGTGAAAAAGTTGTCATATTTGAAAAATAAAATTATCAAAGATTTTGTTTCTAATCGTGTTTTCACGTTCAACAGTTGCAAGGAAATATGACCAAGTTTAATATATTCAAAAAAGCGGCTAAGTGCGAGTCGGACTCGCCCATGAAGGGTTCCGTAGCAGCAAGTAACATAATATAAAAGTTCGTTGTAGCTTTGATCAATGTTTTATGACGTATTAAAAAAAACTACTTACTAGATCTCGTTCAAACCAATTTTCGGTGGAAGTTTGCATGGTAATGTACATCATATATTTTTTTAGTTCTATCATTCTCTTATTTTAGAAGTTACAGGGGGGGGGGGGACACACATTTCAACACTTTGGAAGTGTCTCTCGCGTAAACTGTTCAGTTTAGAAAAAAATGATGTTAGTAACCTCAATATCATTTTTGAAGACCTATCCATAGATACCACACACGTATGGGTTTGATGAAAAAAAAATTTTGAGTTTCAGTTCTAAGTATGGGGAACTCCCAAAATTTATGGTTTTTTTCTATTTTTGTGTGAAAATCTTAATGCGGTTCACAGAATACATCTACTTACCAAGTTTCAACAGTGTAGTTCTTATAGTTTCAGAAAAAAGTGACTGTGACATACGGACGGACAGACAGACAGACATGACGAATCTATAAGGGTTCCGTTTTTTGCCATTTGGCTACGGAACCCTAAAAACAGCCACATAAATCCAAAGCGCAGAATACTACCGACTTTATCATTATGTAGCCTCTTGAAATTACAGTAATTATTATACTGGGTGGAACAGACATACATCCCTTATGTTTATTGAGATCCAGATGGCGGAACATTACCGACCGTTAATATGTATTAAGGGGCCATACAATATATGGCCCCTTAATACATTACTTCACCTTAACATACATGTAATCAAATTCAGCATCTTGTATCTTCTTCGACCCTGTAAAAAGGATCATTCGTGCAATTATCCTCTTACATACTCAGGTGTGTTTTCAAGGTTTTCTCTAGTTGTCCTTCCCCCGAGATAGCCAAGAACAAGTACACACTCCTTTCTTCTTTTCTCGCTCACTCTTCATCTCGTCTCGCCATGTCCCGGTCGCAGTCCGGTATCGGCCCGAAACTGCGAGAGGTTTTCGACGAATGCGTACTACCGGCTTATGAGCATTTCGAACTCGGTACCTTAAGGGTCAGTTCTATTAGGATTTGGCGCATGTTTGTAGCGTTGCATTGCGTCGGTGCAATAGCTCCCGACTCAATAACGTGAATACCAACTCGTCAATGTATTGCTACTAGCATGCGGGTGGATGCGGGCTAACGACAAACTAAACTGAGCCTTTACGATAAGAAGTCGACACCCAAAGCCACTTAGGCCCTAGCCAAGAGACATGAAATTAGTTGTATATTACTTTTTATTTGTAGAGGGTGTACGGTCGAACTAATTAGTAAGTAATTTTGTACATTTAGGTAAGGTACACGTCCAAGTGCTCGTCATGGGAAGAGAAAATATTTATTTGCGTCGAGATATTACGTTCATTTATACATCTACCCAAAACATCTTCATGTTTTTTGGGAGATGTGACCTTTACTTTTGTTAAATCGAATTTGTTTTATATAGTGACCATACTCGTATCGAAATTTCTCAAAATGAAAAAAAAATATCGTCAGTCGGATTGTATGAGTAAATGTCAGTTCTATATTTTGAAATTGGCGTGTGAAATATCAAAAGTCAATACATTTCTCATGGTTTAAATGGGTGGTGATAAAAGTAATGTTGATCTTATTTTATGTATCGCAATTCAAAGTATGGTGAACAGTACTAGTACAGCGACGGGCACTCGGACATCTACCTTACATTGTCGCAGCTATTGCTTTAGGTACTTAATTCAAACCACATTCACTCTAATTCTCTAATTCGACTAGGTACTGCGGGATCTCCTATGGAAGCTCTCCTTCTATAAATATGAACACCGATGCCATAGGCTTTACTTTTATTGCAGATCATAATATAACACTCAGTAGGGCTTCACGTGGACATCACTCGACTCGCTAAGTCATATCAAAACAAAACCAAACAACCAAAATGTAGTACCAACTGACGAGTTCGACTGTACTAACTTTTGAGCTTAGTTTTATTTGATTTCTTGGCCGACGTTGTCGAAAAATCAAAACAAAGTGAACCTACTCGAACGAATATTTACCATTAATTTAATAAAGTAATTAATGTAATCATTCCCATCGACTGCTTTTCGAGTGTTCGCTTGTAATTAAAGCTTGGCGTAATTAAAAATTAATTATTCGAGCAATTATGAGCGCTGCGATGTATTAGCGGCGTTTGATTGGTTCTTAATTACTTTATTTCTTCTACGGATTTTCGTTGCTGGTAAACTTATTCATATGATTAGGTAGATGTGCGGTAAAGTACCTACAAATAAACCTAGATGGTAGAGACCCTGCCTACGAAGCTAGCGGTCCCGGGTTCCCATCGCAGTAAGGGCAGATAGTTGTGTAAGCGCGAGTAATTTTGTACCTGATTCTTTTGAGGTTATATGTCAGAAAATTGAAAAAAAAAAACAATTCCAAGTTTAGACAAAATATCAGGTGAAATAATTATGCCAACTTACTTTCAAAATACGTCCCGAAACTTAATATAAATTTGTCCAGTATGTTACAAAATTAGTGCTTAATCCCGTTGTTGTAACAAACCGGACAATGCCAATTATTATTCCTAAAATCGAACGTACGAAGTAAATGTACAACCGGCTACAGCATACATACATAACATCACGCCTTCATTCCCAAAATAGGTAAGTAAGTTTAGTGGTGGTAGGACCCTGTGCATGATCCGTCCGGATCGCTACCACCGTCTTATCCATTAACCACCCGCCAAGCAACAGTGTTCGCATTGTTGTGTTCCGATGTGGGGATAAGACAACCGGTGAAATTACTAGCATAGAGGCATTCCATCTTCGTCCTCAGGGTTGGCAACGCATTTGAGGCCTTAGGATTATAGTCTTGACAATTCAAATGTCTATGGGTCTCAGATTCCACTTACCATCAGGTGGCCTGAGTGCTCGTGTGCCTTCTCCTCAACTTAAAAAAAGTGGGGTAGGCTTGAATACTGTTGATAATTCTGTATTCACATTGTGCACAATCAGGCTAAGTGTATTTGTACCGGTGTCAGATAAACAATAAGGAAAGAAAACAATAAGGCTTCAGCACAAATTAGCTTTGTGAAATGAAAATTCTGCGAAGCGATACGTTCTGTGAAATTTACAGCAATTCTCTAGAACCAGCTTCTCCCTCTGGACCGCATCCAGCGGAGATCGACTGGAATTGTCAGCAGCCAGCGTACTTCTGATCAGCTAGACTCTTTGGCGCTGCGTAGAGATGTAGCTTCACTCTGCATTCTCTATCGCTTGTATAACGGGGAGTGCTCCTAAGAGCTGTTCGGATTAAGAATTAACCACGCCACATCCTTCCGCCTTCGATCTACGCGATAGAATTTCCACCACCATCATTTAGATGGTTGGCAGTCCACAACTATGTGTGTTTTACTCAGAATTTCCTGCCACGCACGACTAAACTGTGTGAATGGTTTGTCGCCTGCGGTATTTCCAGACCAATACGACCTTCAAACCTTCAAGAAAAGAGCGTGATTTGAAAGGCCGGCAATGCACCTGTAACTCTGGTGCTGCAGGTGTCTATGGGTAACGGTATCCACTTACCATCAGGCGATCCGTCTGCTCATTTGCCTCCTAATCTATATAAAAAAAAAAGAATTGGGAAAACTAAGGTTTGGTTTAGTGGTTGTAGGACCCTGTGCAGGGTCTGTCCGGATCGCTACCACCATCTTATCCATTAACAACTCGGCAAGCAACAGTGTTCGCATTGTTGTGTTCCGGTGTGGGGATAAGACAACCGGTGAAATTACTAGCATAGAGGCATTCCATCTTAGTCCTCAGGGTTGGCAACGCATTTGAGGTCTTAGGTTTATAGTCTTGAGAATTCTAATGTCTATGGGTCTCAGATTCCACTTACCATCAGGTGGCCTGAGTGCTCGGGTGCCTTCTCTTTAAACTAAAAAAAAAAAAGTATATTGAACAGCGAGCTTTAGCAATACGTTACATTAAATTCGTCTCGTGATACAATCTATGCATCAACATCGCCTAAAGCAATAACAAACCCGCACCCACAACAGACACCGAACACTTTTCATATCCCCAGACTTAACCAATCAAATTAGCTACAAATCATTGCCCCCGCGCATAAATCAACCGCCAGCGAACTCGGCAATGATGTTCGCAAACTCCGGCGCCGTAAAAAGTTTCGCAACATAAATTTCCGGGTACCGACACTGTTTATTTATTTTTGGGCGGGAAAAGTTGAAATTGGCTATGGTATTTAGACGGTAATTTGGATTGCAGACCCGCTGGATTGTGGAGTGGGCCAAAGTTGATTGGTAATGCATTAAAGTAATTGTATTTGTTTAAAACAACGGTGTAACTGCGACCTTGCCATCCATGCCTGCCTGTGACACAATTAAAAAAGACCCTTTTCTTAGATTACATCTATCTACAGCTCTATTCATTCTACATTGCCCTAGAGCTGAAATTTTCAATAATCACTGCAGCAAATAACAACTATTTAAAAAAAAAATATTGACCATAGATGGGTCTTTCAGTCTCAATACAATGTTTTAAGATGCAGATCCGGCCAAGTGCATTTTGAACTCGCGCACAAAGGGTTCCGTATCATTATCCATAGGTACAACATTACATACTATGTTTTTAATAAAAAAGCCAAAAAAACACGTTTGTTGTGTGGGAGCCGGCCTTGATTCATTTTAAGTGAATATAAATGACAAACAACAAAATTTTCTGTAAATATTTCAAGCGTCTACCAGTTTCCGTTTTTAATATCGAGCAAAAAAACCCTAAAAAAATAGTTTAGTAGATAACCAGATATTGTATTTATTACGAGTTTCCGCCCACGACTTCGTACGCGTATTAATCAGTTCCCGATGGAATAGCGATATGAAAGGTACCCTATGTGTTAATCCAAGGTATAAACTATTTGCATTCCAAATTTCACCAAAATCCGTCCCGTAGTTTTTGAGTGAAAGAGTAACAAACATCCATACTTACAAACTTTCGCGTTTATAAGGATTATATTATATTTAGTAGGATAGGATTAACTTGACATGTAATGTTTGATATCATTAATACCACAGTACATGAGCATGAGTGTGATATGGTTTAATGGGATTGCCTGATACTGGTAGTGATACATTATGAGCGATGTGAGCATCCATACCTAACTATACTTAGGATACCTACGCGTGCTCGATACGACACGCCTGATCGTGATACGCGTGACGATGCCATGTGCACCCGGCTTACGTTGTAGCGCCGATACCGCTGAATTAAGCTGTAGGGCTAGACAAGTTGCATTCGACAATCGTTCGCGATTATGTTTCGATAGACAAATGTATGGAATTGACGTAAGCCGCCGAGATAGTAACGTGACACTTACGTCAATTCCATATATTTTTCAATCGAAACATAATCGCTAGCGAGTGTCGAATACACCTTGTCTAACCCCACTGTTTACACAAGCTTGTCGATTTGCTAAAAATTTCCGCAAAAAGCACATAGTACCTAGTACAGATGTATTACATAATTGTTATCCTTCGTATTTTCACGGAAACTTACGAACGTGTCTTGCTATTTTAGTCGGTCATAGTACTTTTTATACCGTGACCGATTGAAATAGCAAGACATGTTCGTACGTTTCCGTGAAAATACGAAGGATAACAATTATGCAATACATCTGTAAACTGCAATTAATCGAGATGGTGATAATGAAAAGACAGACGTTTCCCAGTAACTACGGAACCCTGCTGCAGGTACCCAAATTTATTTCTTTCGAAACTAGCGGCCCGCCCTCGCTTTGCTTCGGTTTATGTGAATTGCCAGAATTTATTATACATATAGGCCTGAGCAAAAATACGAGTAGGTATCTAACTGGTGGTGAAAATCCGTTGCGTGGTTTACGTGCGAATATACAAACAGACGCGAAAAACGACTTTTATAGTATGTAATAAAGATGTTTTACTTGTAAAAATCAGAGGCCCAATCTCATAATTCAAAAATAGTTTTAAAGATAGAATTACTATACGAGTAGTGTAGCAGCATTTGGCATCTATAATTTTAACTTTACACTTTTTAACAACTTCCATTTACCCCTATCCAGATCCAAGAAAACCCCACCAATAAAAACGCCAAGAAAAGAATTAAACGAGGTCGTAACCCAGCGGAAAGGATTTCTTCCTGGCAACACTAACCCGGTGATTCGACGTTAGTGACGTAACCAATCCCGATTTATCGGTCCCGGGGTGTTCCGGGAATCCCGCAGCGGAATCTCGCAATCGAATTAGCCGTTTTATTATTGCATTTCTACCCTGAATAATGACTTTAAACGGTTTTTAAGCTCAGGAATGTGAGATGCAATTTTCTCGTAGATTTCTGTGGTGTTAAGGTATAAGGATTGGTTCGATTGAAGGAATATTGTAATCTAGTTGGAGTATTGAATGATTTGTATTCTCCACGTTCTAAGAGGCCCGATTTGACAGCTGTCAATGCAGTACGAAATATAACTTCGAACTTGCCTCAATCACATATTTGGAACTGAGTTGACACCTGTCAAATCGGGCCTCTTAGAACGGCGCGACTACAGTTGTTGGGAGTAAATAAATAAAATGTTTCGATATGTTCTCCTACAGAAACAGAGTCCCCTAGACAAGATACAATGTGAACATGTTATTACTAAGCTATTATGTTGTTTAAGCCAGCATTTTCGTCTGTTAGATAATCCTCGACCTCTTAGTTAAATAAACTTTACATATCAATGACCTTTTTCAAGTATTTTTGAAGTACTGAAAATGGTAAATTTAAATCTACTTCGGGTAATTTATTTAGAAGCGCGTGGAGCTAACCCCCTGTGCCTTCAGTTTAGTCCACAAGAGATCCTCGCTCACCTTTTTTACAGCCCAATTATTGTCTCGTGTGTGATATCAATGGACTTAAATAAATAATAATAAATAACACGGGACAATGTCACACAAATTGACCTAGTCCCAAACTAAGCTCTAGGCTTGTACTACGGGTACTAGACAACATCACATAAATATCTGCCCTTACCGGGATTTGAACCCAAGACCGCAAGCTTCAGAGGCAGAGACACTACCACCAAAACTAACGTGTAGGTCCTTAAATATCATTCTATCGAAATTCATTTCAGTAAACGCTATTTTCTGCTAAAAACAATTATGTCTTCACGATATCTTAAACATTCATTACGTTGGTTAGGTTAGATTAATAAATTTAATTCGATGAAATGATGACCTACGCCAATAGGTTATGCATCCGTAATAATACGTTCGTTGAAAGGTGTTTCGGTGAATAATAGAAAAACGGATTCGATAAGTATTTCGCTAAATTGAACATTTCCCTGATATTTCTATTGGCGTAAACTTTAAAGCGTCGACGCGCGGAAAATCGTCAGATAATCTAGCAGTCCAAAGAGCCATTTAGTTCAAATTGGAATCCGAAATTCCGTACCTATCTTGAGCTTAGCAGAGCTCGGGACTATGTCAATTTGTGTATTTAAGGTTGTCCCTGACATTTATTTATTGTTATTTCCCCAGTACAAAATGTTTGAAGGGCGACAGGGCTCTACCAACATACCGACATCAAGTAAGCTTTATGGTTCCTAAGAACGGATCTTCGTATGTCTTATAGTTTCAGACTTTCCCATACTGACCGATCTAAAAGAGCCAACCTGTATAATGATGACGCTGATGATGTTGTGTCCTCACCATGGCGTTCTTGGGCTCGGTGAGTATCCGCTCGAGCAGCTCCTGGTTGAGCGAGTGGAACGGGACCAGCACCGGGAACCGACCCACGAATTCCTGCAGACAATCCACAATGATTAACATCAGCAGGTTATCAGATCAATCATTATGGTCGAGAAAAAGCTATATTTCAAAATTGTAAGTCTAAGAACGTCCAGCTACCAAACTGCGCCTCCGATAACGGAGTCTAATTATAGTAAAAGGACATAGGTATTCAAAAGTTCGACGACACGTTGGCCAAGTTGGGAGTGACCCTGCCTCCAAAGCCAGCGGCCCCGGGTTCAAATCCCGGTAAGGGCAGTTATTTATGTGATGAGCACGAGTATTTGTTCCTGAGTCTTGTTTTCTATGTATTTAAGTATTTATTTCTCTATCTAAGTATGTTTATCGTTGTCTATAGGGCTTGCATTATCCGCCCTATTTTACTATCCGGATAATTCGGATAACGGATAATGCAATATCCGGATATCCGGATAAAACGGATAAAACGAATAATTTTAGTTAATATGTAATAAAATACAAAACCATGGTAAAAAAATCAATGTACTTTAATAAAATACAAAACAACGTTAGATTGCACAAAAAATCAGCAGGTAGTATAATATAATCATCTTTTTATAACTTTAGAATAGGTAAAAAAACTTTTTTATGATTTACATAACATGATTACAACTATCAAGACAACAATCAAAAAATACACAACGTTTTAAAATAGTCATCTGCTTAAAAATATAAGTATTTTACATATCACAATCACATCACATCACAACACAAATAGAGATCACACACAACACACATTGGATTTGAATTACTTCAATTTGTACAAAAAATAATTAAGGACGTGTGATGTGTAAATGTATAATTATTTAAACTTTTATCATTATTCACGTAATTTAAATATAAAAATAACACATAGCTTAGCCTACCATACGATACATTATTAAAAGTAATCAGAGAATCAACAATTACAAAAAATATTCATGTATTTTAAAATAGTATAGTAAAGTAATCTGTTTTAAAACGCTTACACATATAAATGTCTTACTTATCACAATCATTTAGGAACTTTAAATCCTAGAATACACAGAAAATAAAATAAAATGTAAACAATAATAGTATTGAGAATTGAAATTGAATCAGTCTTTTTATATACGTAGTATAGGTACCTGTTCCTTCCCGAAATTCTTGTCTACTTCTCTCCCTGATAATAAGACCTTAAAAAACTCAAAGCGTCAATAGAATCATCTTTCAGTGATGTTCGCAGATGGTTGCAAAGATATCCTGTTGCGGAAAATACCCTTTCAGCTTCCACACTGGTTGGGACTATAGTTAAAAGCGCATTATAAGCTCGTTGTAGGTTATCGGCTCTTTTGCCCCCGCCGTCAAATAAAGCCATTTCGACATTAATTTGGGTTTCTAGATCCAAACCCGAAGAGCTCGATGCTCCATCATTGAATATCGGTTTATCATTGGCGCAAGCGGACAATGTTCGTTTGATTTCTGTCTGCAGCTGTTCCTTGAAAGTCCCTGGAACTGGGTGTACTGGGAAAGATTCTAACTCTAGTGCTTGCTGAGTTGATTCTGCCATTTCAGTTTCTTGTTGGTTAAAACTCATTAAGTTTATCTTCATTATTAAGTCTTTAATAGAGTCGTTAGTAGGGTTTTGAAATGGGAACGCTGAAGATATCTCTTTGTAGAAGTTATTTGAATTATGAAGATACTTTAGAGTTCCAGTTAATACCGGCATTCTTCGTTGCGATATTCTCTCTTTAAGCGCCTCGACTAGATCCATTGCTATTTGGCGATCTATCATTGAAAGCTTTTCAATCATAAATTTAAGTGCTATTTCAGCCGTAAGTAGATTAGCATCTTCTGAGCATAAAGCTTCAACGGTCCCTTTGATAATTTTCAGTGAATCTGATATTTCTTGAAGTTGTTGTATCTCTTCATCGTTGCATGTTATATTAGACTTTAGGTCAATCAAAGCTTTCATGACGGAATTTTTTAGAAACAAAAACCTTGTAATCATTTCTGCTAGGCTACTCCATCTAGTTTTGCAGTCTAGTATCAAACGAAGTCCTCTGTTTTCTCCTTTACCATCGTAGTCCATCAGCAGTTCAGCTTTTGTAGGAGATTTCCTAAACATTTTTGTTACTGTTCTCACTTTTTTGTTAACGTTTTTGTAAGAATCCTGTAAGTTTAAGTACGGGGATCCGGTTTGCGTTTGCAAAACAGTAAAACCTTCTTCGTTTTCAACCTCGTCTTCGATGTCATCATTTTCGCTTTCAACTGTGTCTGTGTCTGTGTCCCTGGGATCTTCTGGATAATTTATTTCTATTTGAGAGGTGTTTTTCTTATACAACACGTCGAGAACTGCGCATTGGATGCCATGTGCATAGCACAATTGATGAAATGTAGGCGTTCTGCGTCCTAAAGCACACATGACACTTGCTCCGTCAGTTACCAGGCAAATAATATTTTCCAGCGTCAGTCCGTATAATGCAATTTTTTCCTGGAGTATGTTGTGGCAGTTTTCTGCAGTGCCTTTTCCTTTTATTCTTTGGAGACCCAAATTTCTGTAACACTTATGTTTCAACTTTGATGAGTGAATATTTACATTCATATATCTTACATTTTTTGCCGATGTCCATTCGTCAAGGCTAGCGGTAAACATATAGCCTTCTGACTTCAAATTATTTAGCTCATTTCTTAGTGTTGATTTTAATTGTTCGCTGTGTGTGATAATAATTTTTTTTATCGTGTGAGGTGACTTGGGTAGGTTATTAATACCACTTTTTGTAAATAACATTCTTAACGTATTTGAGGTACAAAACACGCTAAACGCGAATCCATCTTGTGCAGCAAGCTTGGAAACTACGACTTCTATGCTGTGATCTGACTTAGGAGGTTCTTTAATAGTTTCACATGTAGCCGTGGGCACTATGTCTGTGGTAGAACTGGTAGAAGTTGAAGGTTGTGTTGTAGACGTTGTAGTTGCTGAAATGCTCAAATTGTCTTTTATCTGTTGACTCTGTTGTTTGATGTCTATTTTATGAATTAAATTCTGATGATTGTGCAAAGGTGAGGTTGAGCCAGATGACTATAATATTTTTTTACAAATTTTGCACTGAGCTTTTTTGCCATTAGGACTTCGCAAAAAGTGGTTCCAGACGGAATTTTGGTCCTGGTTTGATTTTTTATATTCTTGGAATATAGTGGCCATTTCTGTTTCGCTGATTTAAAACCTGGAAAATACCAAATGCATCTGTCAAGTACTTGTTTTTAACACACTTTGATATGAGTACACGTAAGGAAAACTAAGAATCCAGTTTACCCAGTACAGTACCACTAGTTTATAATTATTTACTCTTATCACCAATAACAACATTAACTACCATGCATTAGTAAAAGGTTTAAAAAAGTATATAATCCCAATCCCAAGCCCAACTAAGTATATCAAACAAACGAAATAGGTTTAATTTAAACTAAAACTGTAAGTAAATCAAGCAATTTAAGTACAAAAATATCAAATAACGGATGCGATTTTGCGATATTTAATCTGCCAGTACCAGCTGCCACTCAGCGATTAACCTTAACATTATTTCTATTATTTTTCACTCAAAAATACTAATCAATAGTAACAATTTAAAAGTACTCACCTTCAAGTCATGGTAACTTCCATTACCAGTTTACCACGCCACGCCACGCACGTGGTGTTTTTGCACTTAGAGCACGCACAAATACACAATAACACTGAGGAATGACACGAACACGATGAGCACTGCTGTCTGACTGACGCCTGACGCGTCACCACCACCAGGAATACTATTGAGCGGAGGGAAGCGGGTAACGATGATATCGTGCGATTCGTGCGTCTCGCTCGCACATTTTATTTAAGAAAATTGTTTACGCGGTCTGATCTGGCGCTCTAGCGTCATTTTCGACGTTTAAATATTTTTTTAGTCCTATTTGTTGAATATTTGAAATATCCGAATTATCCGGATACTAAGTAAGCCCATATCCGGATATTCCGAATTTGAAATTAAGCGGATATCCGGATAATTCGAATATCCGGATATTCGGATTGCAAGCCCTAGTGATGAGCGCGAATATTTGTTCCCGCGTCTTGGATGTTTTCTATTTATGTATATATTTCTCTATATTAGTATGTTTATCGTTGTCTAGTACCCATAGTACAAACCTAGAGCTTAGTTTGGGACTAGGTCAATTTGTGTGAGATGGTCCCGTGATATTTATTTATTCTATTTATTTAGTTACACTATACAATGAAGTTCGATAAAACGATGGGTTACCATCGAAACCAGTGTACTAGTGCATGTTATCTCGATCTAATTCATTGCCCAAATTAATTTTATTTATAAATGAATAACACACTAAAATGTTCGACTCTCTACCTATTATTTTCATGAGATACAACCCGCTGACTAACAGACGGACGGACGGACAGGCTAGACAGCTGAGGCTTAGTAATAGCCCTGTGGATAAGGAACCCTAAGAATAGGAGTCTGCGATATTAGTTTTTAAATATGGGTTTTTACGACCCGACAGCCTAGTTGGTAGTGACCATGCCTACGAATCTGGAGGTCCTTGGTTCGATTCCCGGTATGGGCAAATATTTGCGTGATGCGCATTTGTTGATCTTGTGCGTTAGTTTTCTATGGATTTAAGTATTTATTTCTCTGTGTAAGTATTTTTTTTTCGTTTTAGTTTGCGCCTAGGTGTGCGATTGTCCCGTAATATTCATTTATTTATTTATCAGGCAGGGGTAATAGTTAAGTTCACTCCAAGTTTTGTTTAAAAAAATATATTTTAACTACGAAAGTTCTTGATTATTTTAAAACAATTTTAGGAACTTCATCATCATTATCGTGTTTCTCCTCAGTTTGTATTTCAGTTCTTGTACGGTGTAACCTACTTATTGTATTCTCCAAATTAATAATTACAAAAAATACACACTTACAGACGAAACTGGGAGCGATTACTAGTATAGGAGAAAAGCATCGACAAGTGAGTTTGTCGATATAGGAACTCTCTACCTGTCACTTAATTTCGCTCTCAAAATTAGTTTAGGACATTATTAGAAAAGTTATCATGGGTTATTTAATGCGCCGGTATCCTTTAGGTTTCACATTCACATCTTTAGAATTATAGTGACCTATTTGACATATTTTGGATTACGAGTTAGGTCTGTATTGTACTCAATTTATGACTCGAAATCGAAAATTGAAATGTTGAATTAGGTCACTGTAATTCTAAAAGTGCGCATTATTCTTAATATTGAAATCAATGACCTCTAGCGGTACCATCGAGAAACTGTTTCATAGCGAAGGGACTACACCGGATCCTCACAAGACTATCGCTAGATGGCGCGGCGCGTTGTAATCACTAATCAGCCTTTTCTTTTGAACAAAAACCTAAAGATGATACTGCTAATACCTATATCCGAAGTTGCTTATAAATAGTATTGTTATTAATCATTTTTAACCCCCGACGCAACAAGAGGGTTGTTATCTACAGTGCTATATCGTTTCTTTTCCCCGACTAAGCAAAAGTAGGAAGAAAGCAGTTTTAAAATAATTGGAAACAATTATACTGACCATGTTAAAAATCCTGAACTTTTGATACACACAACCATCCCTTACAGAGGCAGGAAACATTTAACAAACTGTATTAATTTGCCTAACCATTACGTTAAGTCACTTTTACAGTGTTAACCCATAAACGCGCCCCACATTCTTTCACTTTTAACAAAGTGGAGCAAAAAAGTCATCGAATGGTTCCCAAGAAAAGGCAAAAGAAACAAAGGTTGACAAAACAAATGTTGGGAGGACGAGATTAAACTTACGGCCCCAACTGTGATAGAGACGTTAAGAATAGACAGCAATAAGAAATAAATAAATTTCACGGGACAATGTCACACAAATTGACCTAGTGAGTAGCCTAGAGCTCGGCTTGTACTATGCGTACTAGACAACGATAAACATACTTAGATAGATAAATAAATACTTAAATACATAGAAAACATCCAAGACTCAGGAACAAATCACACAAATATCTGCTCTTACCAGGATTTGAACCCAGGACCACTGGCTTCGGAGGCAGGGTCACTCCCAACTAGACCAACTCGGCCGCCAAAAGTCAAGATCAATGGAAATTGTTAGAAGAGGAATTTGCCGTGAAGCACGCTGAATTAAGAGACATGTAATTTAATACAAACATTTAATTGAAACTTAATATAAAGCTTTTTTCATTCAGAATAATAAGAAATAATAATTATAATAATAATAATAACCCGTGTGGTTGCCGGGTTAGAATAGTGCCACTCCATGTCTCCCCGTGGATGTCGTAAGAGGCGACTAAGGGAATAAAGGCTAGTAGTACTGTTAGGCGATGGGCTTGCAACCTGTCACTAATACACTAGTAAACTTCTTGGCCTGATTTTGCAAAATGTGGTTATAGAATTATCAACAAGTCTTTTTAGAGTTGTTGGTATTTCTGTAGCTCTGCCTACCCCACTCTGGGAATGAAGGCGTGATGATGTGTATGTATGTAATATAATATATTACGACAATAAAACGGTAATACACTGGTAAACAACTTAGCCTACTCGTGAAAAGTGTGGTTACAGAATTATCAACAAGTATTTTTAGAGTTTTCGGTATTTCTGTAGCTCTGCCTACCCCGCTCTGGGAATAAAGGCGTGATGTTATGTATGTATAATAATAAATGCTATTGATTGATTGATGATTGATTTATACTATAAGATGTTTGAGCATTGATGTTTTATGTTTAATAATATTGCGCATCTTGAATGGATTTTGAATTACAAACGCTTAAAATTTAAAAAAAAACTACTGCACAATGTACTCTACTAAACTTTATTGTCTATACACTCAAGCCTTGTATTTGTCGGTGTGCTTGTAGTTGATCTTCTTGTCGAGGCCCATGAGCTGCCTGATGAGGAACTCGGGCAGCCGCTTGTGCCTCCAGCGGGTTGGCAGCGGCGTGTGGTTGGCTTTCTGGATCTTGTCCGCTACGTACTGTTCGGCAGAGAACTCGTTGGCTTGCTTGATTAAAGCTAGAAGCTCGTTCTGGAAGATTTTCTCTTTGATTTGGCGACGACGCTGTTTTACCTATAATGGAAGAGGATAAATACTATTTTATGTTTCATCAATTTGATAGGAATACAGGCCATGGCAAGAGTGGAAAAGACAGTGAAATTTGTCAAAAACCAACCAGACAGTGATATAGTCATTTAATTTAATTTCTAATATGTATACAGTCAAATGGAGTTTATTTAGCATTTGAACGCAAAGAACACCTAAAGGCGTCGTGTACTGTCATGCTTACCACGCCATCGACGCTTATATTGCCGTCACAGACAAAAAACACGCATTTGCGAATTATTCACAGAAGCACATCGAGCTCTGTAGGTTTATAAAGAGGTCGCATTTGCAATGCCAATTCGTTTGCACATGTGCCTTTTCTTCTAATGACGGCAGTATAGTTGTCACAGACACAGCGATAACTAGACCAGGGCCTCTATTCAGGTGCGTTAAAACGATATCGTGTTTGACACGTTTAATCGTTTATGTCACAGTCGCCATTATTGTAAATGACATAAGAGTTATCAAAACGTTGACAATACGGAAACAGGTCAAAAACGATATCGTTATAACGCAGTTGAATAGAGGCCCTGAGTATTTGTGACGTAAGGTTGAAATTAGCTGTGGTTTGCTGCTGTCATTGGCGTGTTGGACGACTTTTGTATCAAGTCAATGGTGGTGACAAGGTTAATATGATTTTATTTAATACTGCTGCCTACCACGTGCAGTCACCAACAATAATGTATTACCAACATTGGGCTCAAAAATATCTGACACGTCTTTATTACTCTAGGCATAAGAGCATGTCAGATATTTTTAAGCGGTTGTATAATATATTATTGCTGATGACCAGTGATCGGAATAGGTAGTGCAATTTCGGGAGAATGACCTTAAACATTATACTTAATATGGATAAGACCCCAGATTCCGGGACTCGTATTATTTCACAGAATATTTTCTTGACATGACCTTAATTGAAATTAAATGGGAACATGCGAAAAATCTAAAAAAATAATGTTATTGTGAATACTCTTTTACTTTTTGTCATTGCAAGTGTCTACATATTTCCTCAATGCGATATTCTATGCAAGGAAAATAATCGTTTAAATCATATTTTAATAACATTTCTGAATTAAACACAAACTTTAACACTTTGCAAATGTAATCCCGGGGTTACAAGCTATATCCATACAAAACTTACGCACCGAAGTCTCGCGAAATTGCACTACCTTTTCTGATCACTGCTGATGACTGTACCATAATTCTGCAAATAACTCTTTGACTTTTAATCTTGCTAATATTATAAGCTAAAGTTTGGATGTTTGTTACTCAATCACACCCGAACGGCTGAACAGATCTGGATGAAATTTGGTACAGAGACAGATTATGGACTAGCACATAGTCTACTTTCATACATATAATGTAGGATAAACAACTTCCACGCAGACACAGTCGCACAAAAAGCTAGTGTATTATTATTGGTGAGCCATTACCTTTGAGAATGGCTCTCATAACGGGAGTCAGTCAAATTGCAACGGCAATAGCAAAAGTTTCTTTAAAAGATTAAGACAGACATGATGATATCCACAGAATAAGAACCAATCGGTAAGCATACTTGGAACAACAATTACTATGCTAAATACCTGCCTCGGATTTGATCCCTGGTCAGGGCAAATACTTGCATGATCACTATGACTTTGCTCTTGAGTTGTAGTTAGTACTTTTTTCTATACATCACATATTCAATACTCAGAGTAATGCAAAGTTACCAGTTTGCTACATCCAAATATACATACCTATAACATATTTTGACTCAATCTCAAATTGTCTTAGTTTCAAAATGACAAAAATCTCATATTTTTTTATTAATGTAATAAAATGTCATAATGACATTCACACATTACATCCAATATCCAAAATGTACATAGTGGTTAAAAAAAGCAATTCCTCCTAATACTGAATTATTACTAAAACTGAATGAGAAAATGCATCATTTTCATAATTGCCAAAATTCAACAATACCTTTGGTTGACAGGCCCAAAGATCAAACGGACACTGTATCATAAATCTACCTAACAAAACAAAAAAAAAAAACCAAACAAATTAACCTCAGAATATATCAGTGTTACATTGTGTCATTTTTCCATAGGTACTGAGTTTTAGGTATTTTGAGAATTTGATGTTTTAATCTTGAGACATTTTTGGTATAAAGTTAATTTGAGTTTTAGACATTTTGAACTATAGTAATATTAAGAGTATGGTATTTTAAGAAGTAGGAGTAAGCCATTTTAAGTTTTAGACATTTTGAAACTAATCTGTTTTGACATAACAAAATACTAGGAACATAGCATTATGATAACTTGTTCTAGCAAAACGGTAACAATGCAAACCTAGGGTATCATATTTTAGGAAGATTGATTTTAAATCACTATTTTAACAAGCTGTGGCAATACAGAATACATGGATCATAAATTACCTAATTATGACAAAGTAAATACTTTTTACCATACCAGTATTCCCTTTACTACAAAGAGATGTATCAACTTCTTCACCTTATTGCATTGTGATAAGGTATAAAACAATTTAATAAATAGAGAACTTTTTAATACTTAAAGACAAAACTGATTAACCTTACTTTTTAATTTTTTTAACTAAGCTTTAGGATAATCAGATAAAATCAAATAAAAATGCAAACCCGGGCCCAACGATGCCTCATCCGCTTCCACAGCTTTCTTCTATGATGCTTCTTCATCTTTTTCCTCCTAATGACTATAAGCCGAGCTGCTTGGATCTCCTCTTGTTTGACCGCAGGCAAACCCACCTCATCCTTCCTCCAGTCCTCAATCAAAGGCAGGATAGAGCGAGGGTTAATTATAGGGATGTAAGGAATAGGATCCTTCTTTATTCTAGCAATGATAGGCTTCTCTATGATCTCAATACCAACTTCCCTCGGAGCGAAGGTTATAGCGCTCGATAAAACATTGCTTTGCCGTGGAATAGGCTTCGCCAGCGCAGGTTTACATTCTTGCAGGGTATTTAAAGCCGTTTTAACGTTAATCTGCCGCAAATCTGGAATTTAAACCGTTTTATGAGCGATAATTTCTATAAATAAGGTGACATAACCTCAAAGTATACTTACATTTTGCGGCGCTTTGCAGTGAGTTCATCATTTTGACGATTTGGTTTATATAATTTTAGGTGTTATAGCTAAGACATAATTATTATTGAGGTAACTTTCCTTTGATAGTAAAGCCTCGGCTAAGGACTACCTAGTTTCCTATTTTTCGACTTGACTTGACGTTAGTGACGTTTGACGATGACGTTTGGTTGTTTGAGACAATTTGACAAACAAGTCAGTGTTGCTAACCCAATGCCATATTGCACGCGATAAAATAGCTATCTATTATCTACCGGAATCTCATGACACATTTAAAGTAAACCCTCTTGCCTACATCTTTGGCCGTGAAAGTAAAACAAACCTTTTTTGATTTCGGCAATTCCTCGTAATAAAGAAAATAACAATTAATATTTGCATTTCTTAATTATCTTTCCTACAATAATTCAAATTATTTATTTCGTTGACGCAACCGTATACGCTTATATCAGTGAATCATTTGGATTTTAGTTCCCAGACGTTAAAGCTTATTTTTTTTTTTTTTTTTTTTATATTAAGGAGGAGGCACCCGAGCACTCAGGCCACCTGATGATAAGTGGAATCTGAGACCCATAGACATTTGAACTCTCAAGACTATAATCCTAAGACCTCAAATGCGTTGCCAACCCTGAGGACTAAGATGGAATGCCTCTATGCTAGTAATTTCACCGGTTGTCTTATCCCCACACCGGAACACAACAATGCGAACACTGTTGCTTGGCGGGTGGTTAATGGATAAGATGGTGGTAGCGATCCGGACGGACCCTGCACAGGGTCCTACCACCACTAAGCTAAGCTGTATTGAATTTTAGCAACGGACTCGTGGACCCACTACTTTGCCCCACTGCTCTATTCGCTTTCGTCAGAAATCATTTTTATTAACCCTTAAATTGGCAAAAATTAAAAAAAGTCGTGAATACAAACTTTTTTTTTTTTTTTTTTTTTTTTTTTAAGAGATGGCACGCGAGCACTCAGGCCACCTGATGGTAAGTGGAATCTGAGACCCATAGACATTTGAATTCTCAAGACCATAATCCTAACACCTCAAATGCGTTGCCAACCCTGAGGACTAAGATGGAATGCCTCTAATAGAGGCCCTCTATGCTAGTAATTTCACCGGTTGTCTTATCCCCACACCGGAACACAACAATGCGAACACTATTGCTTGGCTATTTGATTTCGAACGAGCATAAAAAAATATCAATCCAAAAAAAAACAAAAAGTGAACATTATGGTATGTAGTCTGTAGTGCACACTGCCAAGTTAAGGGTTAAATAAAACGAACCTAACCTACCTACTTTTAAATTTTAAAAGTAGGTAGGTTAGGTTCGTTAGGTATCTTTAGTTGGCCGAAGGCCAAATCCTCCAGAAATAGGAGCCCTGCCGCGAGGCAGGGCTCCGTCAAAAAGAGCAGCGGGGCACAGTCATGCACGCGAGCGTTATGTAAATGGTAGGTAGTTAATTTTTCCTTTTCATTAAATCCCTAAGAAGGTAAAGTTTTAAATAATATCTAAAAATAATGTGTTTAGACATATGCGAAAAAAAAAGGAACCCGATTAATTAAGAACCTTTTCCTTTTTTGTAGTCTGTTAAATAATGACGGCTAATAATATTGTTTTGTAAATTTATATCATAAAAATGTGAATTTCCCAATATAAAATCTCTTTATATACATATATACCTAACTAAATAAGGTTTAATATTATATCAACCACTATGCTACCTACCTTTATAATCAGCGAGCGACCCTCGTAGCCAAAGTAATTACTTTGTTACAATAATATGACAATAATTTTCACAGGTAAATACATCTACAATAAAAGAGTTCTTTAAAATGGTTTGTAAAACCCTGACAATATTTTTATTATCAATGACATCGCAATCACACATTGCAACATTGTTTTTTTTTTTAATAATCTTGATAAGCGGCACAGGTTATTTATACAAAGTACGACCAGTTTTCATTTAACAGGTTTTATAATACTATGTTAGTAAAGTATAAGTTTGGAATAAATGTTTTTTGTTATGCTTGGATTGTCTCCAGCCTGCCAGCGGAAAGGAGTTACACACGTTGGTCTATGTCCTGAATTTCATTACAGTATAAAATATTTCTGTGATTATCAAAGAAAAAACGACAGTTTCACGCGGTCAAAAACTATTAAGTCATAAAAGTGTAATAACTAATAAGTGTAAAACTCATATTTGTTTATATTTAAAACTGACATATATAAAACGTCGCATGGAGACTGAACGTTGACCTTTGAGATAAAAATGTTAACATTCCATTAGTTCGCGGTTATGTGGCACCTGTTGTTCGTCGCCAACCACCCCCAAAGCCATAAGGGTACCTGAAAAAAAATGGCCAAGTACAAATCTAATTTTCGCACCAAGGGGGCAATTTTTGTTATTTTTCGTCAGTGACAGTGAAAGCTCACTGACGAAAAATGACTAACTTTAAATCCATTTTGTGTAGCAATTTAAACTACGCGCGGGCCCACCTTTTGGATTTGATATGATAATGGCGTTATGAAATGAAATCCAAAACGTAGGCCCATAGATTAAATCGTTGCACAAATTTATTTTAAAGTTAGTCATTTTTCGTCGGTTAGCGTCAAAAATTGCCCCAAGGAGTCATTCAGGTTAAATTTGACTCAACTCGAATCTCGAATTAACTTACTTTTCATCACGTGATAAGTTCTACTTAGACTAGAGCTAATTTGCAATCTATCTATCTATTCAATCTACTTATTACAAATAAAAATCCATCGCCACATACATACATATCGCACTTTCGGTAGGACAAGGGCACAATTTCCCCTTTAGTCACATTGTATATTGTGCCTTTGTTCTACCGGACAAGGACACAATTTCCCCTTTAGTCACATATGTATATTGTGCCCTTGTTCTGCCAAAGGTACGATATGTCAATTTGTTTGACACTGTCCCCTGATATTTATTTATTTATGACGGAGTATCACTTGAAAACGGATCAACCCTGTGTTTGTAATTGTGATATTTACACCTAAAAAAATTGCTCGCTTTTTTAATATTATTCGAAAGCATTGCCTTGAACAAGAATTTTATTTAAAAATAAAATCCTTGTTTAAGGTGCTTAGTGCTTCATGGTAATTGTAAGTTTTATTTGTAAATAAGTATTTATCTGTCAAACTAGAAACCCATATAGTTTCGCCATGTTCGTCCGTCCGTCCGTCCGACCGAAAATCAGTCATTGCTTGTTGATTTTTATGTTTGTAGTACTTAATGGCTTCGGAACTCTACACTGAGCATGGTCTTGCCCGGTTTTTTTCATTGAATACACAAGAGCTCAATTTTGTCCGATAATATTATTGTGGCTCTAGTGAAAAAGATTACAAGTAGAAATAGCTTGAAATATTTTTTTTAGGTTATTTCATAATGTACAGAGTTTTAAACTTATACCGTTTTTCACCTGTACCACGGAAGACTTGTATCCCGGTCCTTTTTCACTAGAGCCACAGATTTATAATTATAAATCAACATACAGGCTGCCTTAGCCACTTCTGCCGCGGCCGACAGAACCGCGTTGGCTGATATGCTGTCCAGCATGGAGGCAGTTGCAGCCCCGGAGTCCATTTCGAGGCCCGCGTTTACTTGGAGCGCTAACCCTTCACACATACGCGTACAGCTATCGTCATGAAGAGCCATATCCATTTCTGTAAATAAAAGGACGATGGGTAAAAATGTCCCCACCCACCAACAGTGATGAAACATGTGCCAGTTTATAGATCTTGGCAATATGATGTATTTTTTCTATGGCGACGATCACCATATGTATGGGGTTTTCTTGAAAAATCATAATCTTATCGTATGGAACTATGGAATTTGTTTGAAAATGAACACGTATGTAGATGATTTCCTGCCGTAGACTCAATTCACCTGGGTTAATTCACCTGGATGAACTAAGTGCACTGATTAGTAGACATAATTCACCAGTATTGTTTTTAAAAGTACAATGTTTTATTATCAGTATACATAATTCACCTTGGTGAATCCAGTATACTAAAAGTGTACTTGATGCTCCAATTCCAGCGATAGGTGCATTAGGTATACTGTTTGATTCACCTGTTGGGTGTATAAAGTAGAAAAAGGGTGCAGACCCACCGTACCCCTAAACCGTACCACTGACCCAAAATTTGTATCATAAATATGAGGTAGGTTTAGGTTATGTTAGTTCTTCAGCAGGCCCGGAGGGCCAAACTACTCAGAAATAGGAGCTCTGCGATAGCAGAGCTCCGTCGACAACGTTAAATTCGATTTTAATAGTAATAATTGGTCAAAGTACCACCAGTGGTACGGCCGAGGAAACGGTGGGTCTGGAAGGGTAGAAAAAGAGTACTATTTACAAGGGTATTAAAGTCTACAAATTAGTGTACTTAATTAACATCAAATCACCTATGGGTATTCAAATCTACTAATTAGTGCACTTAGTTCATCCAGGTGAATTAACCCAGGTGAATTGAGTCTACGGCAGGGATGATTTGCCTTGCCTGGCCTTTTATTTCATTAAAAAAAATTCATTGATTTTGCTACGAAGATAAGTATTTTGTCTTTTATTGGGTCCTAATGTACATATAGACCTGCAGCCCGTTACTGTTGGAGGGGGGGGACGGGGTCCATACAAAATTGCCCATCACCCTTTACAGGTGAATCAATATGCAAGCTCAGAAGCGGCTGTACCTATGGTGCAGGATGTGCACACGCGCGCAGCGCCGAGCGCCGCTCGCTACGAACCGCGCGCTTAGGCACCCACAGATGATCAATTTACTTATATGTGCAATCACACTGATTGCCCAAACTTTTTGACCGTCTATGGCTATGATTGAAGTTTGCGCAATCGATTGTTATATTATTACCATTTTGACATTTAACTTTGACCTGTTTTATTATTATTATTTGTATAATTATAATCTTTGATTTCTGACATTGACTTATACTAACTCTTTTTCTCGCTTGCATAATTTACATTTTGTTTTGTGTTTTTGACGATCATAATATGAATTCTTTAAAATTGACATGTGCATGAACAATATAACTGCCGATTCTACAACCTGACAGAACCTGACTGATAATGATTGACGATTGACTCAATCAATTGACACGTGTAGGGGCAGAACCTGTTTCAATCAGATTGCATAAAAACACAATTGCGCAAACATTTTGTACGTCTGTGGGGGACCTTACAGCTTGCCAAAAAAGTGTAGAAACGGAACTACAAATATTTTTACCGGCAACACTTAATTGTTCTAAACAAAAGAACGTATGAGTTGCCTAATGAAATCGAATTTGCGGATTCTGGTAACCTTCGGGGAGGAAAGATGGCCGATTAAAAAATGACCGGCTTTTGATTTTGATTTATTCTGTTCACTGTTTTACTCTACTCACTTGATATTGGCGAAATCACTGCGGAATATCGCGGTGGACCGCCATTAATATAAAAAGAAGAAGAAATCGAATTTGACATAGACAGTGGCGCCCCCATTTATTTTCTACTCTTGTTTTCACACTGTCCTAGGGGGCGCTAGGGTAATGTTTGCACACGGGCGCTACACGGGCTAGAGACGCCACTGCAAGCTTTAGAACATTTTTCTTAGTGGTGACCACGAAAGGCTCTATTGGATCGTTGATAATTTATGGAAAAAACCCTTAAAAGATGTCGTTCGCACTTAGTCTCCTCCTGCCGATTTCAACTTGATTGCAGTCCAGACTGCGAAGGCCTTTTAAGAAACCCGCGGCGCAGAACGCCGCTTCGCGGGCGTTTTTAGACGTGGTCTTCGCAAGAATACCTGAAAAGCAGTAAAGTGTATTGAAATTTAGGAGTGCTGTCTTAATAGTTATATACAAAGAGCGGAATTCTTCATAGCAAAAATCAAACTGTCAGAGGGATTGACCTAACTGTTTTATCGACTTATCGATGTTATGGAATAATATCGCATTAGGTATCCATAATCAACTTAAAAGATTATTCTGTAACATTTGACCTCTTTGATAAGCAACTTGCATCTCCATATTAAAGTAAATCATGTCAGCGTCACATATGTCATCTCACTTGAGTTTCATGAGTGATTTCCGTGCCGTGCTACTAAAATGGTTAATCCTAAATGAAAAACAATAAAAAAATGGATACAGAAAGATTCTTCTCTTAGTTTCAAAGAAGATTCTTCCACAATATATTGCTCTAAATGTGACGTTCATTTACATCAGCTAAAGAAACATTGTGTTGAAAGTCATTTAGTGAGTAAAACTCATTCGTCACAATGCTCAAAAAGTACGAGTTCAGACACATTCTATATAGATTTAATAATATTTTTAGTTTCGTGCAATATTCCATGAAAAAAGATTAACAATCCACAGTTTATAAAAAAAATAAAAAAATATTTGTTGTTCCTGTACATCAAAATCACTTCCGGATGAATCATTGCTGAGAAAAGTATACTTAGATATAGTTTACCAACAAACAGTTCAAGACATACGCAAGAACCTGATAGGAAAATATATATGGATAACAGTCGACGAAACATTAAATAGGATGGGCAAAAGTGTCACTAATTTGATTGTAAGAGAACTAAAGAAAAATTCTTGTTGCAAATCTTACTTAATTGGAAGTATGTTAGAAATGTCCTTGTTTTGAGCACTGATAGTGCCGCGTACATGCTAAAGGCTGGTAAAATCTTAAAAGCGACATTTCCAAATCTACTACATGTTAGGTACATGTCTGGCACATGGATTACATAGAGTCTGCGAGCACATACGATCTCAATATAAAAGTGTTGATGCCTTAATATACAACGTAAATCCATCCGTACCATTGCCTCCAAAACCTATTATAACTAGGTGGGCCACATGGCTTAATGCAGCTATATATTATGCAGAATATTTGGAATGTATTACTGAAGTAATTTCAAAATTAAATTCAAAAGAGTCGGCTGCATTAAGAGAAGCTAAAAGAGTACATAAGCACAATAATTTGAGAAATTGATCTGTTGTACATAAAAGAAAGTTATGGCATTTTACGTGACGCAATAATCAAATTACAAACATCCTGTTTATCGTTATTAGACTCTCTTCTAATACTTGACCAGGTGAGAAGTATTCTAAATTGGTGTGGATCTCAGACAGTGCAAATAAAACTTGAAAAAGTACTAGATAGAATTCCGGACTACGGCATGATACGCAAATATGCTGATTTTATAGAAAAAGGTGATTACAGTCAAAACACCGTTATCGAGCACTACAATACGCTCCTGTTACTTCAACTGAGGTAGAACGCTCGTTTTCATCTTATAAATGGATCTACAATGAAAAAATGAGTAATTTGAAAGGTGATAATGTTGAAAAAATAATGACTATTTTCTTTTACTACAGGGAAGATGAAGAAAACGTATTTAGTACAGATTTAGATTTCGACTTTGTTATTTTGAATGAAGATTAGTTACCTACTCTTAGCAATATTTGTTTTAAATTTTTATTTTCTGTTTTATTCTTGACTATTATACTAAAATACAGTGGCGGTCAGCTAATTAGGGACACCGTTAATTTGTTTGTTTGTATGTATATCCAAAAGCCTGATTTCATTACTTTAACTTTGTTTCGTTAAGTGACAAATATTTATCGATAAGTCGATAAAACAGTTAGATCAATCCCTCTGACAGTTTGATTTTTGCTATGAAGAATTCCGCTCTTTGGTTATATAGTTACAAGAGCACTAGTAAATACTATTAAAATACTTAAGGCGCTAAAACACTATTCCGCCCTCACAGCTGAATAAATTTTTCGTATAAATCCTTATACAACTTTTTGCTATACAGTAAGTAGCGATATCATTCTCACATATATCGCTCTAGAGCTACACACTTATTTTGTAGATTAGTAATACAACAGCCTACCTAAGACTTTCCAAAATGCATCGTTGTGCTCTTGAGCGCTATAAAAGTAACTTATAACTCCTTTTTAATCCCTTTACCAACTAATATACTCTTTTACATCTCATGCTTGTATAAAAGACTCCATTAACTCATACTCGTACCCATACTTCTTATGGCTGCCTAGCAACCCTATTGTATGCTCTTTTATAACTCATTTTGATGTTATTAAACGGCTACTGCACCACCGAGCTGTTAAAGGCTTTAAATATGCTACTGTAGATCTTAATGAACATTGTACAGCACTCTAACGAGTCCTATACGTCTACTAGGCTGTACAATACCTGTATAAGCAGCTATAGCATGCTATTTGGGCAGGATGTTAAATCAACAAGGAACGGGAGGTTCTCACTTTTATTGCGCGATTTCCATGGCTAGTTAACTCACCAAATATCCCTGTATCGCAGTAGGATATATTGAACGTCTTGAAAGTAGTGTACACATCTCTGACGGCGAGATTCCCGACCGGCGCCTGCGGCGTGCGGTCCAGCGAGTGCTGACCCCTCTGGACGTCATCCGTGCCGGCCGTCGCTGCCAATATGCTGTACGTCATCAGAGGACTGGCACAAGGAAAAGTATATCGTCATCATCTTTTTACAATCTTTCTTCAAGACGACACGACACGTTGGCCTAGTTGGTAGAGACCCTGCCTTCGAAGCTAGCGGTCCTGCGTTCAACCGAAAGGCAGATATTTCGTTGCTTTAATACAAAAGCGTCACAAATCAAAATGAATCTTTGTTGTATAAGTGTTTATCTTTGTTTAGTACCCATAGTACCTACAAGCCTAGAGCTTAGTTTGGGACTGGGTCGTAGGTTGCCAAGTTTTATTCATTTTACGTTCGCGTATTTGATAAATGTCGTCACTTAGCTAAAACTTTGTATGACAGGTCAGTTTTCAGTTTTTTTTCTGTCTAACCTCCTTACTTATAAACGTAAAATATCCGTGGAGTAGCTTGTGCCATGCTTGGTCCTTATCTGTTATTGTGACATTTGCATCTGACAGAGAGTGAAAATGTAGGAATAAGCTACCCCCCGGGTATTCCACGTTTATAAGAAAGGGGGTTAAATGCTTAATTACGTTTGTTGTCTTGCAGTATGTATTTCAATTATTTTTTTTTGTCTTGATTTTGCACAGAAACAAAACAAAATTAATTCCTAAATTGGTGCACTATCCAGTGCTTACCCAAGTTCCGTGTTCCCGCAGCTAGGGACACCCACAGCGATCCAGGTGTCGGAGCCAGGACCCATGTCGGCGATCTCAAAGCCGTGCCTCGGGTACGAGATTGCAACATCGCGCGGCTGCGCGGGCTTCTCCTGTTAAAACCAGCAGACAGCTCATATACTATGGCTTTTGACGCAGATTATTTTAAAATTAATGTCATTGGCCTTACATTTTTAATTGTGTATTTTAATATTTTTTCCTTGTAATGCAATGTAACTTACTTTTTAGTACGTAGGTACGTGTTTAATAATGATGTGTTGTTTGTGTGAATTAATTTTTGTTTATCCTCATATTATTATATATTATACATTTATATTATATATGTTTGTGTTATTATTTTTACTAACGCAATATATGTATTTATGTTATTATAGCTTATTGATATGTAAGTGTATGTGTATTAGTTACACCTTATGTTGCACCGTCACTACAATCTCTGCTTTGCCCAAAGGTCAACTGGTAGAGAATGCCTTACGGCATTAAGTTCGCCTTTTGTATACTAAGTGTATTCTTTTGTGCAATAAAGATTAAATAAATAAATAAATAATTGAAAACCCGGCAAGAGCATGTCGGACCATGCTCAGTGTAGGGTTCCAAAGCCGTTAAGTACTACAAACATAAAAATCAACAAGCAATAAACGTACTCAACTTGGACGGACACATCTTTTACTTAACATTCCGTCCTACTAACAAACAATCAACATTCAAAATAAATACATGTAGGGTGTGGTAATCTATTACACCCTACATTTTTGGTCCTTCGAACCGGATTCGATTCTGTGTGATTTGTGTTTAACTGCAATAGCGAATCGGTTTGGCTGGCCTTCCGGAAGAGGGTCTCACCAGTCGAATTGAGAAGGCGCACATATTGTGGTCAGATTACAATCATACGAGTCTGAACCGTACAACAACAACGTATTCAACAGATTTCAACATTACGAGTGATTCAAAACAATAAAAACAATGGAGACTTTGGCGAGACAAAGGATTATCAAGGAAGCAATTGACAAGATGAGGAATAACTTCAAGAAAGACTCCGCTAGTCGCAAAACAACTGACTACATAACATCGCGGGTGACGACCCTTAAAGCCCTTTGGGATGAGTTTAGTGCTAATCACAACAAACTACTACAAGCCGGAGTCCTACCAGAAGATCTCAGTATGTATGAAACAGTCAAGGTCACGTATGAAACATTTCTTCAACAGTTACAAAGCACCGAAACTGTAGTTGTAGCTGCCGCCGCCGCTACCGCTGACAAGAGCATGCCGTCATTGGCAGATGAGCTCTTCAGCCAGCAAAGTACTAACATGAGAGCATTCACACGCATGGTGAAGAATATAAACATCGACGAAATCTCGGAAAGGTGGGAGATCGAAGACAAGTTAAACATGTTACAGTCAAGATGGAAGGCGATTGATGAGGTCCATTGGAGGCTGGACAACATTTTTATAGGCCTACGTGGATTATGAACAGGAGTTTGCTCAACATGAAGCTAGTTACGAAGCCGTAAAGAGGCAACTTCATAAAAAACGAAACTCTTCAGCACATCAATACCAAACAACTCCGAAGGTCGAAATTCCAACATTCTTCGGAAATTACACACAATGGACAACATTCATGGATTTGTACTGCGAGGCAATCCATAACAACAACATGATAACGAAAGCTCAGAAAATGCACCACCTAAAGGGAAAGCTTAGAGGGGAAGCAGAGCGCCTAGTTCAACATTTAACAGTTTCGGCAGAAAACTACGACACGAATTTTCTATTTAAAGTCAATTGGTGCCGTCTTAGATGATTTTAGTAGGTATAAACACTTTAATCGCTTGTATCTCAAGAACCAATGATGTCTACTTAGTCGTGATAGTTTTTCATTAACACTCGTTATATGCGCTTTCATTTAAGTATTTTTCAGATTTTTAGTATTTGAAGCTTTGGCTGGGCACTTGAGTCTAACAAAAAATAGCGCTTTAAAGCTTAATATTTCGTAAACGGATCCCTTAATCGAAAAATTGATCACAAATTGATTGATTGTTCACAAACCCAAAGTGATTTTTGAAAGACCTATCCAACGATACCCTACACTATGAAGTAGACGAGAAAAAAAAAACATACCCACGTTACTTGTAGGGGAGGTAGGTACACTAAAAAAAACATTTTTGAGAATATATTTTATCACTTTATTGGCGTGACTAATATGCCAAATTACAGCTTTCTAGTACAAAGAGAGAAAGACATGGCGAAACTTTAAGGGTTTGACTACGGAACCCTAAAAATGAGCTGCTGGAGTTACTTGCGGCGCTTCTTCTCCGTAATGATGGTCTTGTCCGAAGTGCTAGTAGATTCACTATAATTATATTAGAGAAGTGAAAAAGAGTCCTAACTTTGTCAATATACTGTTGATTTTAAAATTATTACACGACCATTTGCAGTATGTAACTGACACGCCCACTCTTATCTATCACGCACGAACGATGCTTTAGCCCCGATTCGACCAAACTTTTTACACGGGGGTAAAGCTTACTCTGAGATTAGTAATGTCAAAATGCCATAGAAAACTGTAATTTTTTGACATTACTAATCTTAGAGTAAGCGTTTACCCCGGTATAAAACTTTGGTCGAATTGGGCCTTAGTCAACTTATTTTGACGTGTAATTTGATATCTTTAGTATTTTTAGGGTTCTATACTCCAAAACCAAAAAACGAAACCCTAATAGAATCACTTTGCTGTCTGTCCGTCCGTCCATCTGTCTGTCAAGACCCTTTATCTCGGGAACGCGTCCAGTAGAAATTAAAACCATATACTCAGGTCTACATAAGTAGGCCCCATTTCTATTATCAATTAAATAAAATTCAGTCAATAAGAAAATTAGCACCTTATTTATACACATATATGTTACAGGTAGCACTGGTAGCAATGCAGGCAGGTTGCCTTCGCATTCCGAACCCACCTTAGAATTCTTATAATACCTAGTTGGTTACTAAGTTATGTTACTGTAATAATACTTATCTATATAAAATATACTAACGAAAGTTAAATAAATTATATATTAAAATGAAGTACACACAATCAGAATTTACATTTGTCAATTTCATTCAAAATGGCCTCCTTGGGCCTGAACACAGGCCTTCAGACGACGAGGCCAGTCATCAATAGCGGCACGCACGGTTGTCATATCTAATTCCGTCACTGTCTTGACTATGGCCCGCTTGAGGGAGTCAAGATTTGTGTGGGGTTTAGCACAGGCTTTCTCCTCAATAACCTGCCATATAGCATAATCCAGGGGGTTGAGGTCCGGGCTGGAGGAGGGCCAGTCTTCGTGGGCAATGAAGTAAATTTTGTTGCTTCGAAACCAGGCTTGAGTTGTTTTTGCCTTATGTGCAGGGGCTGAGTCTTGTTGAAAGACCCAGGGCTGGTTTTGAGATAGAGAGTGACTTTAGCCCCAGTTTTGACACCTTTTTCACAGAAATGGACCTGTGTTAACCCTGAGTATGACACACCTAACCAAATCATGACATAAGAGGGATGATGGCCTCGTTGCACTCTCGGAACAGCTACACTCGCTTCTTGACTGTTTTTTGCATATACTCTGTCATTCTGGCGGTTACAACATTCTTCAATGGTAAAAAATTTTTCGTCTGTAAATAATATAATAATATTTCGGTGGCCAATTTGTGCGTACCGCTTCAGTAGCACGCGACTTCTATTCAGCCTCATAGTCTTCAATCGTCCATTAATCAAATGACCTTTCCGTCTACGATAAGCGTGTAGTCCAAGGTCTTGATTGATAACTTTTTTAAGGGAGCTTCTCTTCACAGACATCTGAATTGCCAACAACTTTTGCTTCCGGACGGGGTTTCTTGCGATTCTCGCCTTCACTGCCTTTATTAGAGCTGGGGTCCGAACAGTGCGTAGTCTTCCAGACCTCTTGCGGTCATCAAAGCTCAGGGTACTATTGTACCTATTAATATGTTGCCTTTGTTTGACACTTGAAGCTGTGACAAAATCAAACTTCGAAGTTAACGTGAAAAAAAATACAGCCGTTTATGCCGCAAAATACGTATATTTCGACACTCTCAATCAACATTTATGGGTAAGTACTTCCCATATATGTACACACATAACATAACTTTCGAACGACTCCACCAAATTGGATTATTCTTTTTTGTAGTCTTCGTTATTGTAAGGACAAGGTTTATCTGACAGAAAAAACCACGAGGAAAGTCAGAAATATACAGCGGGGGCGAAGCCGCTGGCAGGCAGCTAGTATCGATCATATTGATAAGATAATTTTAATCTATTTATAAAGTTTTTTTAATAAATTGAAGAACAAAAAACTGCGTTCAAAAACACAAAGAATAACTTATTTGCAAATGGTAATAGATCAGTCAAACTGAAATCGGCGTCCTACAATATAAGCTTTCATGAGCGCATACTACATTTTTACTCGGTAGGTGTACACTTACCCGAGTTATTTCAACCTTCTCAGCCATCAGTAGCACCTTCTCGAACGGCAGACCAACGCTGGAGACGGAACATCCATCCGACCTATAGTTCTCCGTCAAGAACCAGTTTATCTGCTCGGCTGTCATGTCGTCGATGAGCGCTGGCTCACAGAATAGAGAGTTGGACAATGGGCCGCCCCAGCAAGCCTTCTGGACCAGGTCTATGGCCCTTTGTCCTGGGTCAGCTCGTTGCCAATCACGTCTGACTAGGTTCTTGCGCCAGTTGACCTCGTGCTGAGCGTAGCAGCATCTGAAAATTGTACATACATACATACATAAAGTCACGCCTTTATTCCCAGAGTGGGGTAGGCAGAGCTACAGAATTACCAACAACTCTAAAAAACTTGTTGATAATTCTGTAACCACATTTTGCACGATCAGGAAAAGATGTTTACCAGTGTATTAGTGACAGGTTGCAAAGCCATCGCCTAACAGGCGACGACATCCACGGGTAGACGTGGAGTGGCACTATTCTAACCCGGCAACCACACGGAAAATGATAAGTTTTAAATAATCGTAATTACCATATTCACTGGCTCGATATCACTCTAATGTCAGGTAGGCATCCGCCACCGCTTGAAGCTACCACGAGACTGTCATACTACGTGACTGTTTTTAAAAAATAAATACATTTTCTTTCTTTTCTTTTACTTTTTAGTATTACGTCAACAAATAACCCTTATAGATTCGTCATGTCCATCTGTCCACCTGTCCATCTTTTCGCGGGTTGGCTCAGATTCTCTAACTGTCTGTGTAATAACTTCAAAGTCATGCAGTAATTAAAATCCTATTTTTTTAAATAAATCATTCTGTCTCTCACAAGTAAATAACTTGGCAGTATCCTGGATTCCTTTTTAACGGCTGGGCAAAGATTGCTAAGAACAGGGAAACATGGAAAAGGGGGGCCCAGGCCTTTGCCCAGCAATACTGCCCCCCTGACGCAATATGCAATATCTCTAAGTCAGTAGCCAAAGCAGATTCAATCGTATCCTGTTGGCAATAAGGTTGCATTTGCTACAGGAGGTTTGTCTGAGATACTGCCACTTGTGTTAGCAGGACAGAATAGTACATCAGACACTTAAGAGGATTGTGAAGCGATGCCTAAATCGCGTAGCTGTCAAAAATAATCCATACAAATTTAGCTCCGGGCGATAACCTTTCTCACCCCCTACATCTAATCCGATTTCTACGATTTTTGACAATTAGTATGTTAAATAGCATATTCGCAAAACATGATATTCGCAAAACATGACATTTTCAAAACATTTTTATTAACAAGACATCAATTAGACAGTGTCGACGGAGCTCCGCTACCGCGGAGCTCCTATTTCTGGGTGGTTTGGCCCTCCGGGCCTGCTGTAAAACTAACATAACCTAAACCTGCCTACGATTCTATAACCTAATTCCACTATTTGCAAATATCATGTTTTGCGAATATGATATTCTGTGAAGTATGGATTTTTGAATATGTTGTAGATATTATGGAAAACTAGGTCTGTACGTTTCCGCTTTTGTTTTTTTATTTTATTTTCATTCAATAAATATGTTCTTGAAAACATACTTTTTCATAATATTGCACCTTCGGTAGGACAAGGGCACAATTTCCCCTTTAGTTACATTGTGCGTTTGTTCTAAAGTGTCATTCTATGGAACTTGCTAACTATGTAAACAAGCCGCCATACTAAAATTGACATTAGATGTCAATTTCAATATATTGTTTGTTTACATAGTTAGCAAGTTCCATAGAATTACAGTATACCGGACAAGGGCACAATTTCCCCTTTAGTCACATTGTTCATTGTGCAATGTACAATCTGATCCTTTATCACGTTTAAGGAGAGAAAAACGGTGTCGCATTCTGTATGGACATTTTTTGCTTCAAAAACAAATAACCTGGCAGCAATATCCATGAAGTAAGGCTGCACGTCGTCAAACACGCTGGGCGGGCAGCGCAGTGTGTACGCGATGCTCTGGCGGTCGTTGTTCACCGTGATGTAGGCCCCGAACTGCTGCAGAACTCGCATCTTGCTGTAACGTGTGCAAGAGTTAACAGTGTGGTTAGAGACTGGGGCCGTCTCAGGCAGGAAGCTTTAAAACTATATAATAGAGAATACGACGCGTTAAATGAATTCAGATCAGCGTTGAGAGAGGCTATGAAATCTGTTGGTGGATTTTTTCCTCGCACACCGCATCGCTAAATCCGCGCCGCTTATTAATGCTTAAATAATCATTTTTTTATGTTGTTTTATTTATATCATTATGATAAATAGCTACATACATACATAACATCAGAGCTACAAAAATACCAACAACTCTGAAAATACTTTTATAATTCTATAACCACATTTTGCTCAATCAGGCCAAGAAGTCTACTAGTGGATTAGTGACAAGTTGCAAGCCCATCGCCTAACAGTACTAACGCCCTTATTCCCTTAGTCGCCTCCTACGACATCCACGGGAAGACATGGAGTGGCACTATTCCAACCCGGCAACCACACGGGGTTATTAATGCCTAGATATTTTTTTGTTATTTTATTTAATATATCGTGATGATGAATAGCTCTAACTACCTATTACAACGTTATAGCGCAAGAATAACTTTATAAAGCTTAGATAATTCCGGATATCCTGGGCTCATCTCCAGCAAGGGTCTGATGATGATAAGCAGATTTAGGCAGGGTTAGCTATTTTTACGTCATTAATGTCAAATGTAGATATTAATGTAGATACACATAAAGTAAAACTTTATTAATTTAATTAAACTAAAATGAGAAGGCATTATCCACAAAGCAAGTAGGTACTAAGTTTTATATTTATTAAATTTTTTCCTTGTTTTTTTTATAAATACCTAGCTTCAGCCCGCAACTTCGTCCACGTAGATTTCGATTATTGTTGTTCCCTCGGGAACCTTTCCGGCTTATTAGCCTATATGTTAATTCGGGATATAAGCTATCTCCTCTCCAAATTTCATCTAAATCCATCCAGCTGTTGCAGCGTGAAAGAGTAACAAACATCCATACATACAAACTTTCGCGTTTATAATATTGGTAAGGATTAAAAGTTTTTTTTTTTATTAACTTTTATAGAAGCATATATGGATACCTATACATATTATTTAAAAAGGTTTGCTAAAAATCTTGCTATAAAATTCATTTGTTGGCGACGTAAAGATCGTAGCAGAAAAGGCAGCCTAAATAAAATAATTTCATTAGTTATTAAATTACACCACATCCACCATTGAATGACGAGGTATGTCCATGTTATGCAAACTCTGAAAACAGCTCACCCCTGTATGAAAAGTATTACCTGAAGGGGGTGTAGCCACATCCTGAGGCACCAGAGCAGTTCCGTAGGAAGTGGGACACACCACGGGTGCTGTCGAACTCGTATCGGGAGCCAGCCTGAAATACAAGCCGTTAACGCATTCACTGCCACCGACGCATATAGGGTCCGTCCGGATTGCTACCACCATCTTATCCATTAACCACCCGCCAAGCAACAGTGTTCGCATTGTTGTGTTCCGGTATGGGGATAAGACAGCCGGTGAAATTACTAGCATAGAGGCATTCCATCGTAGTCCTCAGGGTTGGCAACGCATTTGAGGTCATAGGATTATAGTCTTGAGAATTTAAATGTCTATGGGTCTCAGATTCCACTTACCATGGTGGCCTAAGTGCTCGTGTGTCTTCTTATTAACATAAAAGAAAAAGTTTGTTGTACGGGAGCTCCCTTAATGTATATTATTTTTATTTCATTATTTATTTTTGAAGCCTAAATACAACGAAATATTCTGTGAATACTACAAGAGTCTACCTGTTTGCCGTTATTAATATCGAGCAAAAATCGGCAAAAAACACGTTTGTTGTATGGGAGCCCCCTTAAATATTTATTTTATTCAGTTTTTAGTATTTGTTGTTATAGCAGCACAGACATACATCATCTGTGAATATTTCCACTGTCCAGCAGAGCTATCATGTACATATTTTAAAACATTGTTTTTTTATTATTATTATTTTAGATATTTCTGTATTTTTCTTTATTATTACTACTATTACTCTTTTTATGCTATCTTATAGGATTAGACACGGTATGTTATGTTAGGTTTAATATTTGAATGGGATGAAATTTATTTTTGTAACGTCTTTTTAAATGCTGTCCGTAGTGTATAACTAAAATAGATTTTAAATTAAGTTTATTGTCATGTTTAATTTAAATTGATGGTTCAACCAAAGGTGCCAACCGAAAACCAGCGCTGCGGTCCACTGACCACCGCATTATGCCGAGTTGAAACCTTTTTGGCGGCAGAATACGTGCATAGTGTATATTCTTTTCTAAATGTTATTTATTTTTTGGTGTCAAATAAATTATATTCTATTCTATTCTTCTATTCTATCACGGTCCATGAGATACAGCCTAGTGACAGACGGACAGACAGACAGCGGAGTCTTAGTAATAGGGTACCGTTTTTAGGGTTCCGTAGTCAAACTAGGAACGTCCGTCCGTCCGTCCGTCCGCAGCTTAGCGCCGAGACTCTTAGTACTAGTAAGCTGTAATTTGGCATGAATATACATATAAGTCACGCCAACAGTCGTAAAAAAAAACTTGAAAATATTTTTTAGTGTACCTCTCCTACACGTAACGTGATAATGGATTTTTCTGGTCTACCCCATAGTGTTGGGATGTCGTTAGATAGGTGTTTAAAAAATATTGCGGGTTTTTGAGAGAGCTGCCACACGTTCACGGCATGTCCCTCCCGTAAGCGACGAATACCCTGAGCCCGTAGCCAAGATGCGTTCGCTAACTAGCGTTTCTATTCGTTTTGTTTTTGAACCAATCGCGTCACTGGTAGATCACGCCATACAAAGAGTCACGTGATCATTAACAAAACGAATAGAAACGCTAGTCAGCGACAGCATCTTGGCTAGGGCTTCTGGTCCTACCACCTGACCAGGGAGGCCATAACCTTAGTTTTGGTAGACTCCCGAGGGACTCCCATTGCGTATATAAGGCCAAAGAGGGAACGCCAAGGGGTTTTAGCAGGTAGGACTCCTGCCCTCTTTCCATTGGGGGGGTAGGACCTTGTGCAGGGTCGCTACCACCATGTTATCCATTAACCTACCGCCAAACAGCAGTGTTCGCATTGTTGTGTTCCGGTTTGGGGATAAGCAGCCGGTGAAATAACTAGCAGAGGCATTCCATCTTAGTCCTCAGGGTTGGCAACGCATTTGCAGTCTTGTGAATTCGAATGTCTATGGGTCGCAGTTTCCACTTACCATCAGGTGGCCTGTGTGCTCCTTTGCCTTCTCAATGCCATAAAAAAAGAGGGCGTGGGGAAACACACAACTACCACACAGTATGCGAAAAGCTATTCCCCTTTTTTTTTTTTAGATTGGTTACCCTTTGGTACACGGGGACCAGATATTTATTTATTTACCTGAAACATGATAGTACATGCTGCCATTTGACAGGCGTCAATTTTGGCCGAAGACACTTTGATTCCGTTCAGCAAGGTCGTCCGCTGCACGACTGGGGGGCCGTAGTCAGGTTTCGGCCAGCAAGCAGCCCGGGGCACGCTGGTCATTGAAAAACATCGGATAAAACGGGGAACAGCTTTCGTGGTCATTGTGAATTGTGATATCGAATGTCAATGTTCTGTCAGCAATTATTCGTGACCAAGAAGCTTATATATGACACTGGTGATTGCACGGCGAACAACGCCTTGAAGCCAAGAAAAGTGACCTTGAGTGACGTCGCTTATGTGTTTTGTCCCTTTCTTTAGGATGATAATAAAGGGACTAAAACATAAGCGACGTCATTCAAGGTTTCCTTTTCTTCGCTTCAAGGCGTTGTTCGCCTTGCAATCTCTATTGTCATAATATAATTATGAGCTTCTTGTTGGTTACATAATACATATTAAATATTAGACGTTTTTTATAACAAACATTAGGCAAATGAGTGCATAAAAAAAACACAGGACAAAGTCACATAAATTGACCTCAATTAGTATGTTAAATAGCATATTCGCAAAACACGATATTCTCAAAACATTATTAACAAGACATAAATTTTATTAGACAGTGTCGCCGGAGCTCTGCTACCGCGGAGCTCCTATTTCTGTGTGGTTTGGCCCTCCGGGCCTGCTGTAAATGAACATAACCTAAACCTACCTACGATTCTATAACCTTATTCCACTATTTGCAAATATCATGTTTTGCAAATATCATGTTTTGCGAATATAATGTTTTGCGAATATGATATTCTGCGAAGTATGGATTGACCCCGTCCCAAACTAAGCTCTCCTTGTACTATGGGTACTAGACAACGATAAACTTACTTAAATAGAGAAATACAAACTTAAATACATAGAAAACATCCAAGACTCAGGAACAAATACTCGTGCTCATCACACAAATATCTGCCCTTACCGGGATTTTAACCCAGGATTTTAGCAACTAGGCTAGCGTGTCGTCGTATATGCCACCGGGAGTCCGTTTCGCAAAAGATTGTACAATATAATACAATACAAATATTCTTTATTAAACACTACATACAAATACAGGTTGAAAGTAAAACACAAATAAAAAGTTACTAAGTGAGTCAATAGGCGGTCTTATTCGCTTATTGGTAAAGCTTGACAAGATTCTATTTCTAATCGGGCCAAATAGAATCTTGTCAGGCTTTAATTTGTATTACAAGGAAATCTCTTTATATCAATGACGTATTAAAAATAAACTTTCAGCCTATGTACCTATGTAGTATTAAGATTTCTTAACAATGTTTATACACCTTTTATGAAACGAGCCCCAAGTGGGATGTGAGATCTTAAAACTGCATTCGAATGAGTATCTTATTAATAAACTATTGTTTGTTTCCTTAGCACTATGACATGACGGAATAAATTACACTCTAAAACATATTTTTCTGCTGACTAAAACTCAATATTTTGCAAACCGTTGAAATGACGCAATAACATAATGTAAAACCCGAGAAAATTAAATATCGTTGCAAAGCCGGCGGTTATATTGCTGGTTGTAAACGAACCGTTATCCAAGACTAACAAATATAGATACGGTTAGTGCTCGGCTTAGAGACGTCCTTGGCAATGAGATTAGATGTCGAAGGTTACAGGATGTGGTTCAATCGATATAATGACAAATTAAAAAAAAAAAAACCTTAATAGTTTTGCTTAATCTGATAAGAGCCTGTAACCTGTCATGTGTAGGACTGGAATAGTATGTATATTGTTGCAGAGGGTAGAAAGTAGGCGATTTATGGATGAGTCATATAGAGGGTCGAATTAAAAGTCGAATTGAAACGTATACTTATAACCACGTTCCGCCAAATATACATCACATTGTACAAAGTGACACTTAGCATAACCGCCCAGAATTCAAAAATCAACATTTTTAACAAACGCCTTGTGTACACTGTACCCATGGGCAGTTTGGACATAAAAATAATTTGGCTTATACATTGCACACTGGGCGTTTAGCTGATCTCGCGTTTCTTTGGCACGGGCTCGAGTATAGATGAGTCCTGTACGTCAAAGAATATCATATTAAATTTGCAAAACATGATATTAGTAAAACACGATTGTCGCAAAACATGATATTTGCGCTTAGTAGAATAAGGTTATAGAATCGTAGGTGGGTTTAGTTTTATAGCAGGCCCGGAGGGCCATACCACCCAGAAATAGGAGCTCCGCGGTAGCAGAGTTCGATGTTTTGCGAATATCATGTTTTGCGAATGTGATATTAACACACCTAATGAGACTCTAAAGACTTTGACGCCTATCATACCATAATAATAATAAATTATCATAATTTATCAATATACGACACGTCAATCAGGGCCTCTATTCAGGTGCGTTAAAACGATATCGTGTTTGACACGTTTAAGAATCGTTTATGTCACAGTCGCCATTATTGTAAATGACATAAGGGTCATCAAAACGTTGACAATACGGAAACAGGTCAAAAACGATATCGTTATAATGCAGTTGAATAGAGGCCCTGCAAACCGGTTAACCTGCTTGGCAGACTGACGAAGCTAGCGGTCCTGGGTTCGCGATCCTCGCACCACTATTATATATTCTGTGGCACCGGTATGGTCACATATTTGTGTAAGGTAAGGAGCGGAAGTATTCGGTGTGTTCCTGAGTCAACCAATTTGAATCATAGGACACTGTACGGTTTGGAGAATCCTACTAGCAGCCAGAACGTCGTGTTGACAGAACTAGGAGGTCGATTCTTGTAGCTCATCGAGTGATGTTTTTTAAACCTGCTAATCAAATTCTCACGCCTATGCTATTATATAATACAATACTGCGATTATTGCATTCCACAGAGAGTTACAACTGAAACAAATATTTAAAAAAATAAGTGCGCTTATACAGTGTGATGGTGATATCGATCGTGATGTGAAAAACCGAATGAGCGCTGGATGGATGAAATGGCGAGAGGTCTCCGGAACAATATGCGATGGCACAATGCCTCTTCGGTTGAAGGGCATAATCTATAAGACCATTGTGAGATGTTAATGAGATGTTGGGCCTTAAAGGTGACGGATGAACAGAGACTGCATGTTACGGAGATGAGAATGTTGAGATGGATGTGTGGTGTGACCAGGATGGATAGCATAAGAAATGAGTATATTAGAGGAAGCTTGAAAGTAGCACCTATCATCGACAAAGTGAGATCCCATCGCCTTGCGTGGTGGGCATATTATGCGGAGGGATGACAGTCAGCCAAAAGAGTATTAGATATGAACAGGGAGCGATGGAAGAGACGAGGTAGACCAAGGAAAAGGTGGATGGACTGTGTGAGAGACGATATGAAGAGGAAGGAAGTGAATGACGAGATGACGAGTGACCCCAAGTAAAAGGGATAAGGGCAAGAAGATGATGATGCTGAAGTCCAAGTCCAACCTACTCGTAAACGAAATCACAGCGTAACATAATTATAAACTTACAATCAGCAGCACAGTCAATAATTACCAACTTGTCTGTGATCAGCAGTGAGATTAATTGATCAACCCCGAAGTCTGTTCCGTCAATTCAGTAGTTATTATTTAAACGTCCGCCAAGCAGCAGTATGCGCATTGTTGTGTTCCGAGGATAATACAACCAGTAAAATAATTAGCATTTAGGTTGGCAATAAGAAGTTTTCGGATTGCAGTCTTGAGATTGTAGTCTTCAGAATTCAAATTTCTATGGGTCTCAGGTCCCACTTTACCAGTGGCCTGTGTAATCGTGTGCCTTCTGCTTGCCATAAAAAAGGGTGACTCGTGATGGTAAGGTACAGAGTTCGAGCCCCAGCGGTTGCCATGTACCATTTACAGACATAGAGGTACTTGTGGCACGAATAAAATGGTCCTAGGGACGTCCTAACGATATTTATTTATCGATAATTTGTACTTTCTTATGACAGTTATGACTATAAGATATCGTATAATATGAACACGCAGCATACTAATATTTTTACAATTTCATTACATAACATAACATCACGCCTTCATTCCCAGAGTGGGGTAGGCAGAGCTACAGAAATACCAACAACTCTAAAAAGACTTGTTGATAATTCTGTAACCACATTTTGCACAATCAGGCCAAGAAGTTTACTAGTGTATTAGTGACAGGTTGCAAGCCCATCGCCTAACAATACTACAAGCCCTCATTTCCTGAGTCGCCTCTTACGACATCCACGGGAAGACATGTCATGGAGTGGCACTATTCTAACCCGGCAACCACAAGGGCTTCATTTCATTAAATTTACCTAAATAGGCCTTTGTTGCAAGGCACTCCTTGGTTTCAGTTTACTTTGTATAGAAATCAATTGAATAGCATTAAAAGAAGTTTTTGTGTAAGATACACGTAAAAAAAAGTATTAAAAATTATGTTTATTTGAATTTTAAAATCCTTAAAAAGTATTGCCGTGAATTACTTAAAATAAATACTACCTATAATTCATTTTAATAACATCGATGGGTCTATCGATCAGCATTTCTATTTTATCCGGCGAACTTAATACCTATCAACTATAAATGTCATTTTGATTAAGTATTTAAAACAGTTTAATATCGGGAGGAAGTCCCTAGTAAATTGTCGTTTTTGCCACAAAAACTTCTATGTCTGACCATTTACTTTCCTAGCATCACGACACGCTAGCCTTGTTGGTAGTGACCCTGCCTTCGAAGCTAGGGGTCCTGGGTTCAAATCCCGGTAAGGGCAGATATTTGTGTGATGAGCACGAATATTTGTTCCTGAGTCTTGGATGCTTTCTATATATTTAAGTATATATTTATCTATATAAGTAAGTTTATCGTTGTCTAGTACCAATAGTACAAGCCTAGAGCTTAGTTTGGGACTAGGTCAATTTGTGTGACATTTATTTATTTATTTATCCTCCCAAGTCCAGGTAGCACACTACGGGGTTAAAGTGTAAGCGAAGGGAATCTATAGGTATACAAAGATAATATACTGTTAATTTATTTAGAAAGCCTTTATTCATAACTGAGTTCGTTTGAGTTTTTAACTTGTATAAGTATGTAATGTTTTTATAAAATTGTAAGAACGATAAAACTTATCGTAAGTATAATTAAGCTGACTTAATTATACGAGTTTGTTTCGTATGATTAAGCTGAAAACAAATATACAGAAGCAAACTTATTTATATAATTAATATATAATATTAATATAATTAAAAAAAGACATCAACATATATTTGGGCAAGAAAAAAAAGCCAACAAAACAAGTTACTGACATAAAAGTCAATTCTACACTTAAAAACGACGCGCAGCTGATCAATTGAGGAAGAGATCACATTCTACGCATTCATTAATACATGTAAACAATATTTTTGAACAATTAGACCCAGTGCGCCTAATACTAAAATCTGGCCACCGAACTAACTGAACCACCTATCACTTTTATGGCATAATATCTCGCTAATTTACATGTTGTTTTGCGCAGTAATGTGGCCTCACTTACGGTGCGAATTAGGACAGGGTCTATATTTGATATAACTTGAAAAATAATTATTTGCAACCCAAATAAAGGATAACTGGAAGAGATCCCTAAGGGATAAGTTCGCCTTTAATGCTTTTGTACATCCTTGCTGTTTTTTTTTTATTTGTTATCTTGTTTGTACAATAAAGTGTTTAGAAACGTACATACTCGTACATAAATAAATTAAAGGTTACAGGAATTAAAGGATGCTGAGTTTTAGTTGGTGGATTGGATATATCTAAAAGACTTGTATACCTCTGTTCTGTTATCTGCCTGGAACTTGACAGTTCATTAAAAATAAAAGGACATGTGACAGCAATATATCCTCGTGAGGCTCGGTGTTCCATAAGAGGTACATACTCAAGACAATTTGGTTTTACTTTATTCTAACGAGAGTAAAGTACATTATAATATATTTAAAAATTGAAGATGGGATTTTATTTCCTAGCAGGAAGATTCAAATTCCCACTAACAAAAATCTCCCTGTTTGTGGTATGGTGGGTCTCACTAGGAAGTGATATGTATTATTGCTTAGGGTAGTATACGTTTAATGATCACACAGACCACGACTGCATTGATTTCATTAATCTAATATTTGAAAGAGATTTGCCAGCATCGTAGCAGGTGGAAAGAAGTGGTCTTTTCCAACCCCTCTGGGAAACAGGCGTGATTTAATTGTACACTTAGGAGCAAAGAAATCGAGTCACTTAGTACTAAATTCCCATAGAAAGTAGCTCCAGTAGTAGGAAATAGCTCGATTTGTTTGCTCCTAAGTACATGTATGTCATCTAATATTTCGAAGAAACAAACAGATACCAGGTAATAATCTCCACAATAATCACAAAAAAATCTAGGCACAAACCAAGCTCTAGATTTCTACAATGGGTACTAGACGACGATAAACATACTCACGAGTACACAGAGATGTAATAATAATATCAGGGGAAAATCTCACACAAATTGACCTAGTCCCAAATTAAGCTCTAGGCTTGGACTATGGGTACTAGACAACGATAAACATACTTATAAAGAGAAATACATAGAAAACATCCAAAAATCAGGAACAAATATTCGCGCTCTTCACACAAATATCTGCCCTTACCCAGGACCGCTGGCTTCAGAGGCAGAGTCACTCCCAACCAGGCCAACGTGTCATCAATACACAGGAAACATCCAAAACTTAGAAAAGAATACTCGCACATGTCACACAAATATTTATCCGTATAGGGAATCAAACCAATAACCGCTGGCTTCGTAGTCAAGGTCACTTCCAACTAAGCTAACCGCGTCGACATTTCAGTGAATCTTCCGATGGAAACATTATATTTCCTTTTAAGGTTAGTAAACTACAAATTGCCCTCATTTCTTTAGACTGACCCACATTCCCTATTAAGTAACAAAGGCGTTTATGGTAAATTCCCTAGAAAGTAGGTAAACAGAGTACTGTGATGCTCTTAGCAAGGCTTGCTATCGTGCGGCACGCCTCGACGCCGGTTTGAAATTCAATTTACCATGTAATTATGACGAAGTAGAAACTGTTAATTATGCGTAGATCTGGATTGTTTTTTTTTGACTAAGCTGTTCATCAGTTTGGAATGGAAAGGACTTAACGTAATTTTGTGCTTGTATGTGCTTTTGCGAGTGGCACAAAAGCGACCGTCGTGGCGATCGATCCTTGAAGATGTATATGCCGAAAAATCGCTCGTTCAAATAATTAAAGATAGCTATTAAGTTATTATACAATCTTAAGTCTACATTTTGTCATAGTATTTAAATTCTTAGTCTTCCATTTGTTATGTAATATTTTATGTTTTATATATTCTTTCCTTTTTATTAATTATAGTAAGTAGCTTTTTATATGAGCGCTGTATGTTCCTGTAAAAGATGGTTGCACGTAGGATAAGTATAATTGTTTTATTTTTATAAGTGTTTCGTGTAATTGTTGTTGGAACATCGAATAAATAAATAAATAAAATAAAATATGCCTTGCAGTGGATGATCCTTACTGATATTATGACGATGAAGTTCTTAATAGGATCTAGGGGTGATACAACTAAGCTACAATTCTATCTGCAAACTTTAAAAGTTAAATGGTTTATGCATAATATAATAAAGGGCAACCTTTCACTTTTCTCAATCTCTACAGGGACAAGTTCACCTTTGTACATTCTTTTTTATCTTCACTGTATTTTTTTAGTTTTTGTACAATAAAGTATTTATGTTGATACATAAATTCATAATGAGAACCACGGAACATAATACTTATGCAATTCTGTGCAGCATACGTTAGCATAATACCGATGTCTTAATGCTAACTGTTTAAATGAGCACATTTTTTCTGCTTGCTTATTTGAAAAAAAAAACACGGAAAAACAAAAATGAGTTAAGGAATTACCGAAATTATAATTTATCAGACCAGATTACATGTATTTCCTAGATCAAAATGTTATGAAATTAATTAATCGTAAAAATATTTAATTAAACTATTTGTCCGCTATTCAACCAACGTTTGGTTACTGTACATAAGCTCGTGCGTCACTTTAAGGCTGTTTCAGACGTTTTGTGTAAACGTTAAATAGCGCCATGTTGTTCAAAATCACCGTTAGTAAATTAAGCTGCTTAGTATGTTATTATGACGGTATTTGTTTGTATTCACAAAGGTGAGGCCGGACAATTGTAAAGTTACACAAGTGTTTAGCATAGACAAGCAAATGACAATCACAACTGAGATTTAGCTAAACTAGCACCATTTTGTTTATGTGTGTGTAAGTTTTGAACCCCTGACAAATGTGTATGTTTATTGTTATCTGTCGAAATGTCGACACACATTTCATCGAATAGTTTATTTCGTCGAATTTTCAATTCATCGACAGGCATTTTGATGTGCAGAAGTAATAATTTTTTGGTGATCACAGGTCTATCCTATGCTGAATATAACCTAAAAATAATAAGATTTTAGCAGAAAGTAGCTTTCGATACGACGTATCAGTTTTCAGTAAACATTAAAAGTTAGTATTTACTGTCTTCCTGTCCAAAACAGACGAAGCACACAATAATGACAATGAAAGGATTAGTTGAAATACTGAAGAATTCTGTTGGTAAATTAATAAGTATTTGACAAACACGCTGCGTTTCTGCTGCTCGTCTGAAACACAACAGCTTCAATGATAATAATCAAGATAACTTCTTCAAACCTTAACCGCGGTTTACATAATTCTCGGTCATTGTCAATATCAGCCCATATAATTTAGCAAACATTATAAATGATGGGAACCATTTAAGGCCGCGCTATGCTGTTGTAGCTTCAGAAACATTTCAGCGTCACCGCTAGTAGGTTTCTGCAATGGACAAGCTTAAATTTGAAGCCGGACCTGAATTCCCAAAGTCCTTGGACAACAATGACAGAATGGGTCATTTTAGGCAAAGATTTTACATCAGGGAAGGAATGATATACATGTGCGGTAACTCTCTCGGTTTAGCTTCGAAGGATGCCGAGGAAACTTTGAAGATCGCCGTGGAGAAATGGAAGAGAGAAGGAGTTAAAATATGGAACGTAGAAGACAGCAAGTACTTTTTATATTCAAGGTATCTATCGAAACTTATGGCACCACTGATCGGCGTAGACGCAGAAGAAGTAGCCGTGACTGGTTCCACGACGTGTACCATTCATCAGACCATCAGCACTTTCTATAAACCTACAAATGATCGGTATAAAATACTTTTGGACGATCTTAACTTCCCAACCGACCGCTATGCTATAGACAGCCAAGTTAGGCTTAAAGGTTTGGATCCAAAAGACGCAGTTAAAGTCGTCAAAAGTGAAGATGGAAAGTTCTTAGACGAAGATAAAATCATTGAGGCCATGACAGATGATGTTGCTATAGCTCTTCTGCCAACTGTTTTGTATAGAAGCGCTCAAGTGTTGGATATGAAGAAAGTAAGTGATGCAGCGAAGGAACGCAATATCATTATTGGCTGGGACTTATGCCATGCCATTGGTTCACTGGATATGGATTTAAAATCTTTAGACATTGATTTTGCAATGTGGTGCACTTATAAGTATTTGAATGGAGGGCCAGGGTCGTGTGCCGCATTGTACATTAACAGGAAACATTTTAAAACGTTGCCAGGAATGACAGGGTGGTTTGGCAACAAGCCGGAGACACAATTTTTCCTGCGTCAGGAGTTCGAACACCAGCAAGACGCAAACGGCTGGCAGATGGGTTCTCCTACTGTCCTCTCCATGGCACCAATAGAAGGCGCCTTAAAGATGTTTCTTGAAGCTGGCATGTCAAATATTAGGAACAAATCTTTGCACATAACATCATACCTGATGTTCCTAATCGAAAATCACCTTGCATCCTTTGGTTTTTCGATAGGGAATCTACGAGAAGATTCTAGAAGGGGTGGCCATGTGTGTTTGGAACATGATGAAGCTTACAGGATCAGCATGGCATTGAAATCACGAGGTGTGGTTCCTGATTTTCGCGAGCCCAATGTAATCAGATTAGCGCCGATTCCTTTGTACACGAGTTACGAGGAAGTGTACCATATGGTTGAAATCCTAGTGGATATTATGAAACGGGGAGTTTATAAGGAGTTTAATGCGAAGAGAAACTTGGTGGTATAATGATTTATATAGCCCTTAATGAGAAAGCTAAAAAAGTGAAGCTAGGTAGATGGACTACATTATAATATTCACTGTCCTTTATGTAAGAGCAACATTTTTAACACAAGCGTGTTTTATGAACCTGCATTATGTTTTTTTATTGCATGGGGTAAGCAAACGCTCCTGGTTCATTTTACACGATTGCCAAAACAAGAGGAACATAATGCTTCCAGGGATAATTTTACTTATTCCACAACACTTCACTCCTAAGGCAATACGCAGTATCTCAAATTCAATAGCCAAAGCAGATTGAATCCTATCCTGTTGAAATAAGGTCGCATTTGCTACAGGACTTTTGACTGAGATACTGCCATTTGTGTTAGCAGGGCAGAACAGCTATTTAATACTTTGACCGGTCAGAGCTGGCTAATTTCCGCAACTCGACGACTTATTTTGTGCGCCATTTTTGCGTGTTGGGTCGATGGCACTACTTTAACCAACCCAGTTTTACCAGGAAGCCTAGCAGACCCTTGATGTTGCCGACGACTTCTGTTGGGTAGGTGGGGTATTGTTAGAATGTTTATTTCATCGCTGGTGATATTAGATCAAAATTACCGACTAATCTATACAATTTCCACATTGTACGGAATCGAAGAGCTCAAAATTATCTGCACTGGACTTTATCTTTTTAAGCATGTTAACTTTTGATGCTGACTTCGATTTTTCTTCGGTATCGAAATCCTATTGTTGACTTTATGAAATCTCCTATTCATTTGACAGTAAGTGCCGTCATAGCGTCAAAAGTGTGATTACGATATCGAAGCTAGATGAGCTGAACAAAGTAGAATAAAGCCCGTCTGACGCCTAAGGGCATTTAGTAGGACAGTGAATATGTCAGAACACCCAATGTTCAATATTAACAATATAATCATAACTATTCATGGTTTTATTTAAAAAGTAAAGAACGCCTGCGACCTCAAACGCGTAAAATTACTTTCCGGGAGTAGCGGAAATTAATACTACGAGTTTTTTTTCAGATGAGGGTAGATTTTCGAAAAATCCTTTATCCCTTAATTCAGCAAAAATTAAAAAGTTGTGAATTCAAACCCTATTTGATTTTGAACCAGCATAAATAAATATCATTAAAAAATACAAAAAGTGAACATTATGTTATGTGAAGTTTATTGGACAATATCAAATTAAGGCTTAAGGTTCATAAAGAATACTCCCTCCATTTGGAGGGAACGACCTCTACAAATAATGGTTTAGGTTTAGTCAGTAAAATTTGATATGTATAGATAAATTAAATGATAACTTACTTATTTACATAATGCTTCAAGTTTATCTCCAAATTCATGTTATTAAACATTTAAGGGGCCCCATACAAGAACGGTAAGAAACACGGGACCCTACGTATGCGCCTGACTCGCACTTGGCACGTTTTCTTTACTACAACAGCACAAACATAAGGGTTTTTTTTTCAGCCTGGAGCGAGAATGGAATGCTTACTTCTGTCGTATACAGGACCTTTATTCAACTCTGTAACCCTGGGTTCCTATATTCAAAACGTCTCGTTAAAGTTTAACACATTTTGCATGTAGCAAATGTCAAATTTAAACTAGACGTCACGTTTAACGAGACGTTTTGAATAAAGGAACCCAGGGTAAAACAATACAGGGCCTCTATTCAGGTGCGTTAAAACAATATCGTGTTTGACACGTTTAAGAATCGTTTATGTCACAGTCGCCATTATTGTAAATGACATAAGAGTTATCAAAACGTTGACAATACGGAAACAGGTCAAAAACGATATCGTTATAACGCAGTTGAATAGAGGCCCTGCTTTTGACATGTTATACCTTTAAGTTAATAAGTCAATATGATGACATCAAAGGTTTTACAAAGCAGAATAGAGCCCCAGATAATATTTATACTTTAACCTTTTAACCGCCAAACGGCATATCACGTCATCGGATTTTGTTCCATTTTCATGCAGCAAGGAATAAATTGTAAAAATATATTTGACGTCAACTATACACTATTCACCTGTCGCCTGTCAATATTCTTCGTCTTCTTTTTTAATTAATGGCGGTCCACACAGTGATTTCGCCAATGTCAAGTGAATAGATTACTCTATTCACTTGACCCTACTTATTTACATAAGTAAACAGAATAAATCAAAAGTTTTACTTTTGCCGGGCATTATTCAATCGGCCATCTTCCCTCCCGAAGGTTACCGGATCGTTCCCTGTCAATATTAGTAATAAATAGACCCCGTTATATATCATTTGGTAGCTGGACATTCTTAGGCATGGGGAAAAATATTTATGCTGTCGATATCGATACCCTTAGTTTTTCTTTACAATTAGTTTTATGTACAATTTTTTAGACAAATTTGTAACATTTTTATTTTGTATTCCATGATAATCAATGTCATCAGAAGCAAAATCCGCTATCAGAAAAACAAAAACACTATTTCACAATTGTTCAAAAGTTACAATTTAACTTATTTTAATGTTTCGAGCGGCAGGCCAGTGCATAAAACAACCAAATAATCACTTCTAATTTTTGTCTAACACAATCAGTATGGTAGAGAAAAAGTATTGAAATAGCTATATTTCGGAACTATTTTTACTTAGTGTATAAATCCATCCAATGCCATCCATCCATTCCATCGAATTTCATTTCATCGAACGCTATTTTCTGCTGAAACCATAACGTTTTCTGGGTATCTTAAATATCCTATCCTAACCTGACCTACGTAATTAATGTTTAAGATACCCAGAAAACATTATGGTTTCAGCAGAAGATAGCGTTCGATGAAATTATACATTCGATGAAGTAAAATTTTGTGAAGTGATGAGTTAGCAATTTAATTGTATCATTGAAGCCACAAACTCATGGAAAGTGGAGGCGACGCGGTCCCATTCTTTAACCTTTTGAACGCCACGGTCGGCTACAATTTACGTCAAACGCCAAAGACGTCATATGCCGCAAACGAAAATTTATGGAGCATATTAAGCGCTCGGCGTCCCCGGCACGAAATTTCGACGACTTGATTTGTCGGCTTAAGGTTAAAGGGTTAAACGCCTCCGCCACACTTTTGGATTTCTTTTTAGTACAGAAGCCTCCGCTTTCAGTTTGTATGCGACTAACCCTGGGTTCCTATATTCAAAAGGTCTCGTTAAAATTTGAAATTTGCTACATACAAAATGTGTCAAATTTGAACAAGACGTCACATTTTAACGAGACGTTTTGAATATAAGAACCCAGGGCTAATGGATCAGCATAAGGCATTAAAATAATACGCACCAATTGTATTCTTTATATTTTAATTTGAAAATAGGCTTAAAACTATTCAATCCGAGCTGCAATGTGATCGCCACCATTTAAATTTGCTCAATCACGTTATATCTGGCCTCACAACACAATCGCACCACAACTTTAACTATAAATTAAAAAATAACTATGTATAGTATAAGAAAATAACAAATGTCAAAACGTGAATTTCTCAGTATTGCCAGTTTAAGTTTTTAGCATTTCCGTACTTACAACTTAGTTGGACACTAAACCTTAATAATTATTAAAAAAATGTTCTATTTTATATACAATAATTTACATCACAAGTGTAGTCGCATAGTGGGGATGCGACGTTATAAAATTTCCAACTATTTAATAATAATATAACATAACCCGTCCACGCGCGGCGCACCGTTGTCGTGACGCACCGTGTGCGTCAAGAATGCGTCGAGCTAGGACCAGCCGCAACAAGGAACTACGCGTAAGATCACTGTTAAGGGTCGTTTACACTCACAAAACACTTCGATGCGATGGTCTAAAATGGAAATATTAGTCATACGTTATAATTTTAAAGCATTTTTTTGTTTTTAAATCCCTTTATTTATCAAAGTGAGTTTTACAAGCATATTAGTTTAGAAGTCTAAGAGAAGGCTGTAAATCACAGACTAAGAAGTCCCTAGGTCCCTAATTTGACGGCGGAACCCTAAAAAGGTATTTTTGGAAATAATGCTTCTTAAAAGAGTCAGGTAGACTTTTTTATGACAAAAATAAGGCCTAAAAATAATTTAATAAGTGAGGAATCTTTTGGAACGGCAATATTATTTCAATGCTAGTTTTAAATTGAATGTATCACATAAAAGTTTCACCGAACTAGTGTTTTGCGAATTTCTCGAATATTAATTCAATTGAGGCCACAAATAAAATATTACTGTAATTTTAATTTATTCAAACCCTAATAATGAGTATAAGATGTCCAAATATAAAATTCTTTACGTATTTATATATTATTCAACTAAAACACAGTAATATAAGTAACTGTGGGCACGCCTAAAAATGCTATCTGGAAATCTACGAAACTACATAACAGTATATTTGTAGCAAGCGTGTAAATTGCAATTAAATCTAAAATTACTAAAGAATCCGTTGAGGGTAAGTCAGGGCATATAACATTACTAGCGGTTAAAAGGTTAAAGACTAGGAACACTAAAGTATTCGTTATTCCATAGGCTTGAACTTGTAACCACGTAAAAAAAACACGTAATAAGGATTTAATTAACAAAGGAGTCTCCATTTTGTAATTGTAGCAATTTTATCAAGACATTTTCAACAGAACATCGTGATTACATTTCCATTTGGTATTAAGTTGCCAACATAAAACTAGTAGTGGTTAAATTCAGATCTCGTTTGGTAGCCTAGTCGCCTGCAAAGCTCGAACGCCTCTAGTTATGACCAATGTTGGATAAAATTATATTAATTACTTCTATCATTGTAATGCTTATAGGCATTACATCAAACGTTTTTCAACATTCGAGTTAATATGGCAATTGAAAGTGCAAGGGGCAATTGAGGCGCAGAGAACCACCCATGTAAGCCTTGTAAAGGTTAAGAAAGGAAACGAATATTTTAGAAGGTTAATCGCAACTTTACACGCACGCTCAGCATAATTACTATGATTTATTGTACATCGACAACTAATTTAAGCTATTGAATTAAATTATCTTCGCAACGAACAAAGTCGCACACATGACATTGCAACTCCACAGGTCATAAGTTTTAGTTTCGTTGAATTTTTTTTCTTGCAGTCACAAAGCATGGATTATAATAGCCTTAAAAAACTGAAGATTTCTTTAGAACATGAACATTGAAAAAAAAAACCGAAAAATATCTTTATTTAAACCTTTCAACCGAACGGGGCAAAATATTTATTTTACACAAAAATAACCTCTTCAAGTATGGCCGGAAACATAGGTAAAAAAGTATCGTTTATGATTTTTTGAAACATACATAAAAACAACGTTTTTTTGATTTTACTGCAATTGCAACCTCTACGGGCCGGGTTGAACGGGGATCGTTAAACTGGCAGCTGTCGATGTCAAATCTTACAACGTTGTTCGTTGCCCGGGAGTAAAGAGCAGTATGCGCTAGACAAGTCTGGTAATGTTATCTTCGCTAGTTCGCCGCGCAAGACTGCTCAGCGGTCGCATCTTCCTTCTGTTGAAAAAAAAAGATGTGAATATGAGAATTAGATTCAGTATTTCTAAATGAATATCTAAAAATATGTTTTACTGACATACTGTACTTACACTCTTAAAGCAAAATATCTATAGCATGGTTTCTACTTAGATCAAATTTATGAAATGAAATTCAGATATGCCACAAAAAAAGTTTAACCTTTTACCCGCCAAACACTTTCAACATGTTACTCACTGTGTCATGTATTGGATGTTTTGGTGGTAAAAACTTTACCGTGCCGGGGTTTATGAAATTTAATCAAACACCTAAAAATAATGACAAAACTATTGCAAAATTAGCTATAATCACACTACATAATACTAATATCTATTAAATTCTGCCCTAAACACTAAAGTTTAAATGGTTTTTCTTTTATTAAATACAATAGTTCACTACCGTGATATCAAATTTAGCTCAATATATCAACTTAAGGCTAATGGACACAGTAAGTAGTTCATTTTCCAAGTTACTAACTGTTCTTAAAAAGTACATCCGTTCTGAGACTGTGTCCAGACGCATGGATTACCGATTTCAGTCTGTAATTGAATAGGAGAAAACTTTTAATCTTTTTAAATAAGTGTGTTTTTTTTCCACCGCGAGCACTGTAAGCTCTGAGTATACAGGTCAAAAGGTTAAAATTTATAGATAGTTCGATTATGTTTTTCCATGGCAAAATGAGGCAGACAAACATCTTCGGGAAAATTCGGGTTCCGCCGAAACATCGGGATCTGGGGGGTTATTATGACATAACTATGCAGTTCTGTTTACGCTCAAAGAAAAGGACAAAGCTATTATAACTGCCATAGCTCTGTCCTTTACGCTCACCGTAAAATGATCTGCAAAACTAGCTCATAATAACACCACTGAGGTATTTGACACATATAGACGACACTCTCAAATTGTGATTTAATTGTGTCGTCTACATACACCCTCGGTCGTCCAGGTAGTTGTAGCAGAGCTCGGATACCGGTTATATTTATGTACTTGACGCAACCTTTGAACCTTTTTAATTCGGTTCCGTTCGCACAAACCGGTTTTTAGAGGAACTTTTATGAAAACCGGTTTCCGGTTAACCCGGATTAAACTGGTTAGTTATGAATAAAATATAATTCTCAAAACGTTCGAGTTCCCTAGAAAGGTTAAGAGCATAACGGAAATAAACCGGTATTAACCGGTTCCGAGCCCTGAGTTGTGTGTGCACAGGTGGAGTCCCGTGCGGCGTACCTCGGGCCAGGTGTGGCGCGCGGGGCGCGGCGGCGCGCGGCGCGAGCGGCGCGGGGGCTCGGCGCGGAGCACGCAGCCCTCGTTGATCTGCACCGCGCCGATGTCCGACCCCGGGATCTCGAACATCACTTCCAGCAGCAGGTTCTCCTGGGATAACAACAGATTACAACAATTAGGTACACCTAGTTTTGGAACGAAGTTCCTTATAGCACGGTGCGGACTAGTTTCCTCAAAGTAAACTGACGACTGAAGCCATAAAAAGATTAGGATCGTTATCGCTCTTCCGCACTTGCATAGTCTTACGGAGCGTGACTCACATTACCATACTATCTCTCTCTCTCTCTCTCTCATACTACCGCCTTACATTCACCAGGTTTTATTGGCCCAGTCGTCAGTTTGGTTTGATGATACTATAGACGGATAGGGCTAGGCAAAAAAAATGTATGAGTTTTCCGTCACGACCATTTCTTTAATGTAGAGAGTTACTGTTATCCATAACGCGTATGCTATTGGCTGATCCCAGTCATATGAGTAGGTGCGTGCTTATTGGTTCAAGGCGGCCAGTACCTTCGCACCGGCTGCGCCGGTATAGTGTGTACACAGCATACGCGTTAACTGTTTCGTAGCGTATTGTGAGTAATTAATTGTGTACTTATGATTTTTTTTTATAAAACACATGCTGCGTTACCTCTTTACTAATAACTAAAACACTTTTGTTGAATAATAATAACTTGGTTCCAAAAGTGTTCCACGACACTCGTTTAGTGTCTTTTTTATGGCAGTAAGATGGCACACGATCACTCAGGCCACCTGATGGTAAATGGGATCTGAAACCCAACACGATGGCTGTCCTACTCCTATGGCCGTCAAGTGAGGGCTCATTTAGACATCACATACCCTCGTTGATGGATGGGACGATCGGGCCCTGTCGCGTGGCCCGCTCGATCGCCAGATTTAATCCATTGTACTTTTATTTGGCAAATTAAAAAAACACATACTTGACTTTTTAACGCCAGTTTAATTATAGTCAAGGATGGATGCCATCAACAATTTTCAAATTTAACTCCAAATTACTATTATATCAGAGGACAATCTCACACAAATTGATTTAGTAACAAAATAAACTTTAGGCTTGTACAGTCAAGGTCATAAATATGTTTTTAACACAGTTGCTCAAAAAGTGGTACTTTTCGTAGCTGTAAATCGTGCGGAAAGTTGGATATTACGCACTAGTGCGTTATAGTTTTCCATTTTTTTTTTAATATAATTTTGTTTCAACTTCGAAGCCGTGCATCCAACCAAAGAGTTTGCATGTTCAACCACTTTTTGATTACGTCATTTAGCATTGAGACTATACATAGGTAATATAATTTTAAATATTAAATTAAATACATACATACATACATACACACATAAAATGTATCTAGGTAATATTGGAAAAAAAACAACTCTCATCAAGATGGCTGAATCTGAATTAGTATTACGAATGATTAGATAGTTGCGTTCATTACACCATGCCGAAACCGGGCCCAGCCCAGTACGGCGTAATGTGAATCCACCTTTATGCATTACCGCTGGTTAATAAAGAATTATACTTTTTGATTTTTAAATATAGGTAATTAAATTACTGTGACTTTTTTTTATTTGGCTGAATGGTCACAACCGTTGCAATTTCATAAAGTCTGTGTCAATTAAAAGTAAAATTGTCTCTTGTAATAGTTTTATTTACTGATTTATTTTGTTTCATTGATATTTTTTCGCAAATGTATTAAAAAACGTCGTTTGCTACACGTGCGGAACTGTCATTTTAACTCGTCCCGAGTATTGTCCCTCGCTTGCAGCTCGGGCCAAGATACTTCGGGACTCGTGTAAAATGACATACTTTCCGCACTTGTATCAAAATGTACTAATACACTTTAGTACCTTGTCTATTTAACGTCGTGTTTAAACTGCCATATGAAATTGTCACAGCGATTAAAGTGACAAGGTATTAAAGTGTATACATATTTATTACCTTGACTGTACTATGGGTACTAAACAACGACATAAATACTTATATAAATTGTAGTACTGTTAGCCGATGTGCTTGCAACCTATCACTAATACACTAGTAAACATCTTAGCCTGATTGTGCAAAATGTGGTTACAGAATTATAAACAAGTCTTTTTACAGTTGTTGGTATTTCTGTAGCTCTGCCTACCCCACGCTGAGAATGAAGGCGTGATGTTATGTATGCATATAAGTAAGTTATATCGTTGTCTAGTACCCATAGTACAAGCCTAGAGCTTAGTTTGGGACTAGGTCAATTTGTGTGACGTGGTCCCCTGATATTTTATTTAATCCATAGAAAAATACTAACCATGATAGCTCTAAGTCCGCGCGCGCCGGTCTTCCTCTCCATGGCCAGCGCGGCCACAGCGCGGAGCGCCTCGTCGCTAAACGACAGCTCGCACTTGTCCATCGCAAACAAAAGCTTGTACTGGGATACCTAGAAAAAAAAAACCATACACATCAATAACTAATAAGTTTATTAAACTAAAACCCGACTGCAAAAAAAAGAAATATATTGTTCGTAGTCGAAGGCCAAACACGTGTAACAAATGACACAAACATTGCTTCCTACACCATCTACCATCCGGTAGCGGAACTAATATCTGGACATTTCACGAGCGTAGTACCGCCACTGCCCGCTAGATGGTCCTCAAAGTCTATTAATTACATTTTTTAAATTTCCATCTGCCATGTTTAATTTATAATAAAACAAAATAGCCTATAACCATCGCACAAGAAAGTCAAATCGATAGACACCTCATTTATCAAAATCGGTTCATTAGGAACGGCGCTACATACATATATACATACATACATAATTTTTTAATAGGTACACAAATTTTAATATTTGCTTCGCTATTGTTAATCAATAACACCTGTTGTGTTATTTTTAATCTAGCTAAAAAAATATTAGAGATATTGCCGATTCAACGATTCCACAAACTTAACGATATTCATGGACCCTCTAATGCAGGGGTGCGAGGAGAGGGGTGTTGTTAAGTAAGTTAATAAATGAAATTTCAAATTTAGAATATCAGTAGGAGGGGCTTGTTACCTGGTAAGCTGTACATGAAATTTCAAATTTCGAATATCAATACTGTGTATCGTATACCTACAGCTTGACAACCCATGTCATCATTTCTAGTGTGACTTTGTCCACACGAGAAGGTAAAAGAGAGATAATATGGAGCAAAAGAAAACGTTTTTTTTTAACTTGTTTTACTGTCGTAATATATTATATTAACCGTCTCTGTAGTTAATATTCATAGTAAATATTATCGGCTATGTAGTTCAGTTTACGGTGAGAGAAAGAGACCGAGCCTTATAACTGCTATAGCTCTGTGTTATTGCATAGCCACGAAATGCTGTTAAGCATAGATTAAATAACCGGCCAAGTGCGAGTCGGATTCGCGCACGTAAGGTTCCGTACCATTATCTTTGTTTTTTTTTATTATTATTTATTCTTGAAGCGATTATGCTACTAAATATTCTGTGAATATCAATATCAAGCGGAACGTAACGGCAAAAAAAACACGTTAGTTGTATGGGAGCCTCCATTAAAAATTAAATATTTGTTTTATTCTGTTTTTAGTATTTGGTGTTACAGCAGCAACAAAAATGCATCATCTGTGAAAATTTCAACTGACTAGCTATCACGGTTCATGAGATACAGCCTAGTGAGAGACAGAGAGAGGACCAAGTCTTAGTAATAGGTTCCCGTTTTTACCCTTTGGGTACGGAACCCTAAAAAAAAAGAAAAATAAAAAAACACGCCTGTTTGTTGATAATAATTATTAGACGATGATTGAAAAACAAAACATGCAAATTCGATTTCATGTTCAACACTGATGATAATATATACAACGACTGCTACCGCCATCTATTCTCGAATAACTGCACTAAGCAACAAAGTTCAAATTAATGTTACTCGTAAACGACTCAACATAGGACCCTAGTATTATATATTTTTAGGGCCTACTTCAATTTCAAGAAGATAATTGAAAAAACATGCAGATTCGATCTATATTACAATTTTAGCGTTTTTATTTTGGTACCATTGCCACCACATGTTTTAAAAAAAAAAAGCCAATATCGCGATAATTTTACAACTCCAATGATACGTCATATGCCTAGGTTTGGTTTAAGCATTAAAAAGTTATCGTGGAATAATGAAACTCACAAATATAACATACATGAATCCTGAAAACAATACATACCTTTTTTTGGGCAGTTGTGTAAAAATCAAATTTCAATTATGGCAATGGTGGTGATAAAGTTAATTATAACGTTAAGTATAGTCCATTCGGTTAGATAGTGTCGCTACACCTGCACGCACTTGTGGCTATTGTATTAAAATACGAATTTAATTCGATGTAAACTGCCATATTCACTTGCGGGTACGCCGCATTGTTTGTTTACGCGGCGGCATCCATTGACAAAAGGCGGCACGTGCCAAGCGATACAAAGGGGACGACACTATCTAAGCGAATGGACCATACAGCGTGGCTCATTTAAATCGGTCAGTTTAGGAAAGTCTGAAACTATATGACATACGAAGATCTGTTCTCAGGTACCATGTCATCGATTTTAGTAACCAAAACTGCATTTATACATAAAATAATCTGTACTCAGTTCGGGAATCGAACCCGGACTTTTTAAAAATATAACTAACACAATTTCTATTCAGATATTGATTGTGTAGATCTTAAGCAGCTAATGTTTCTATGAAAAGGTTGTCTAAAATTAATAAAATGCATTGTTTTCATTCCTTCAATTTATTTTAGTAGGTGTTCGAAAAGACTACCTACGCTATTCTTTTCGATATAACATTTTTTTTTTATGATAAGGAGAAGGCACACGAGCACTCAGGCCACCTGATGGTAAGTGGAATCTGAGACCCATAGACATTCAACTCGTTTAGGATATGAAAACTATGCATGTTATTTATTTAATACATCAGGATTTATAGTAACATTTGCTGCTTAAGACCTACACAATCGATGTCTAAATAGATATAGTGAAAGTTTTATTTTTCAAAACGTCGGTTCGATTCCCGAGCTGAGTACAGTTTTTTTTAAATGTATCAATGCAGTTTTTCTTGTTATTAAAATCGATGATATGGTTCTTAAGAACGGATCTTCGTATGTCTTATAGTTTCAGACTTTCCCATACTGACCGATCTAAATGAGCTACCCTGTATAATGATGATGCTGGTGATGTGTCCTCACCATGGCGTTCTTGGGTTCGGTGAGTATCCGCACGAGCAGCTCCTGGTTGAGCGAGTGGAACGGGACCAGCACCGGGAACCGACCCACGAATTCCTGCAGACAATCCACAATGATTAACATCAGCAGGTTATCAGATCAATCATTATGGTAGAGAAAAAGTATCGACATAGCTATATTTCAAAATTATTTTTACCCATGCCTAAAATCTTCTAGCTACCAAATTGCACCTCCGATAAAGTGGTCTAATTATAGTGAAAGGACATTTCCAAAAGTTCGACGACACGTTGGCCGAGTTGGGAGTAAGCCTTCCTCTGAAGCCAGCGCTTCTGGGTTCAAATCCCGGTAAGGGCAGATATTTGTGTGATTAGCGCGAATATTTGCTCCTGAGTCTTGGATGTTTTCTATGTATTTAAGTATGTATTTCTCTATATAAGTATGTTTATCATTGTCTAGTATCCATTGTACAAGCTTAGAGCTTAGTTTGGGATTAGATCAATTTGTGTGAGATTGTTCCCTGATACATACATAACATCACGCCTTATAATTAATTAATTAATTAATCCTTATTAATTCCCAGAGTGGGGTAGACAGAGCTACAGAAATACCAACGACTTTAAAAAGACTTGTTGATAATTCTTTAACCACATTTTGCAAAATCAGGCTAAGATGTTTACCAGTGTATTTATTAGTGACAGATTGCAAGCCCATCGCCCAACAATACTACAACCCTTTATTCCTTTAGTCGCCTCTTACGACATCCACGGGAAGACATGGAGTGGCACTATTCTAACCCGGCAACCACACAGGATTAAATTATATAATAGAGCAATCTCCTATTTCACTATCTTGAAAATGACAGGTGACAGGTGACATTTCAGTGTACATACCGTACGTATCAGCTTGTTAACTTTGCAATGTATACCGAATTGTCACGTGTCATTGTCAAGATGGTGAAACAGGGGGCGGGCGTGTACCGGGATCATGCCGAAGTCGATGAGGTCCCGCGCCTGCACCTTGCGCAGCCAGGCGTCGCGCTCGTCGTTCTCCAGCGCCGCCGAGTCCAGCGGCGACGCGTCCGCCGCCGCCGCCTGCCCAACACACAGACAGGTGAACCATTTGTCAACCACATAGCCTTCGTTACAATTTCAAAAGCAGGGTTCAAAACACAGGGCTCGGATACCGGTTGAAGAAATTTGTAAACTTGCCTACTCGATGCACAATCATCTCAAGGATTAGCTGGAAGAGATCCCTTAAAAAGATACGTTCGCCTTTGTACATTATTTTCTTTTATCTTCATTGTATTGTTTCTGTTTTTTTTTTGTACAATCAAATGTTTACATACATACATCAATTTTCAAACCGTTATCATGTACTTGCCGCAAAACCTTTTCATGTCGGTTCCGTTCGCATGAGCCGGTTTAAATAACCGAATTGTGGAGAAACCCTTATATGAAGTTCTTTACAAATTAACCGGTATAGAGCTGAAAAAACCGGTTTAACCAGACGCACGTCACGCACCACAAAAAATCGCCGCTTAGTGTTTCTATTCAGTGCAAAACTTTTGGTTTCTCGACTCGCCGCTCGTGGGTGAAACCGGTTAATTAAGGTTAAAACAAAGTTAGGAATTAATTATATGTTATATGTATAGTATTTTTTTACTAAACCTATTAAATTGGTGTGGCTGGAAAAATGATTAATGGCAGATATAATTTTTCATGACGTTCAATATCACATCCAAAAGAGCCCGTAGGCGGCTTTTCTTGCTCTTGGCTCAGGGCGTCCATCGTAAGAAGTTAGAAAGGGATATCCAAACGAGAAACTAGTCGCAAAAACTACTCCTACATGTATAAGAAAAATAGGGCGAGTTGGACACTTTTAGCTGACAAACACCAATAATGGACTAACTCAATCAAAGATCATTGTTGAAAAACAAATGAATAACCCCTATCTTCTGTAAAATAAGAACCATTAATCCTTGTCGATCACTGGTTCCATCCCTGACGATTAGTATTTTTTTTGTGAAAGGATGGGTTTAAGTACCTGTAAGGCGGCGCGGCGACCTGAACGCGCGTCCCACGCACCAAAACCTAGGTATTTCTCGTTGTTCCGTCGCTGCACTAGCCTATTAACAAAAGCAGTTTCATCGATAATCGAATCGTTGTCAAAAATAGTAGTTAAGAGGCCTTAAAATACGAGCGTGGCTTTAATAGGATCACGCGAGTGTTTTAAGGCCTAATTATGTACAGTTTACATAGACTACACACATACAGGGTGTTAGGTAATGAGTGGATAATCCTTGAACTACGGATAGAGGGCACTTAGGACGTTATGAAAAAGCTAAAATAGGTCTAGTAAAAGTAGCACGGTTTTCGAGATATTTGGACTTTTAATCGGATTTTTTGTCATTTTTCCTTATGTCCGTGTTACGAAAAACCCCTAAGTTCATGTATTAATTAAATTTTTTTTTCGTTGTTTCTTGCATGGTTAGAACCACTATGAACTAAGGAAGTTTTTAAAGCTACATGCCCAGTTTTTTTCATGACAACTTTTTGAGTAAACGCACCAAGTTTGTTTTTCCATACTACGTGAAAAACAAACGCGGGGATTTCTTAGTATGGAAAAAGTAACTTAGTGAGTTGACTCAAAAAGTTGTCATGAAAAAAACTTGGCATGTAGCTTTAAAAACTTCCTTAGTTAATAGTGATTCTAACCATGCAAGAAAATAGTGAAAAAAATATGAATTAATACATGAAATTAAGGGTTTTTCGTAACATGGACATAAGGAAAAATGACAAAAAATCCGATTAAATAAAATAAAAAATAAATAAATATCAGGGGACAATCTCACACAAATTGACCTAGTCCCAAACTAAGCTCTAGGCTTGTAATATGGGTACTAGACAACGATAAACATACTTAGATAGAGAAATACATACTTAAATATATATAGAAAACATCCAAGACTCAGGAACAAATATTCGCGCTCATCACACAAATATCTGCCCTTACCGGGATTTGAACCCAGGACCGCTGGCTTCGGAGGCAGAGTCACTCCCAACAAGGCCAAATATCTCGAAAACCGTGCGACTTTTACTAGACCTATTTTAGCTTTTTCATAACGTCCTAAGTGCCCTCTATCCGTAGTTCAAGGATTATCCACTCATTACCTAACACCCTGTATACACAACAAACAAAAAACATTTCACAATCCTAATTTAGTAACGGCAAAGAAAAAAAACAAATGACAACATTAATGGCGGCAATTCGATCCTCCGTCAAGACGAATGTTTTTTTTAAATAATAGACAAACGAATGAAGTCCGTAGTAGGTTAGAGGCCCTGTACATATTTTACCTACTGCCACAGACAAGAAAGTTCTCATAGTAAAATTTGTTGTAATAATGCTGGTAATTTCTTACAGTTTCCAGAACGCATTTTAGAGTACTAATGAAATGTGCGTAGATAAAAACATTTTAGAAACAAGCTTTTGCTGGCGACTGTACTTTTTGTACAGTCATCTGCCTCTCGTTCAAAGTAACTAATCCCGACTACGTTAATAATAGTGTTTTTCTTTTAACTGGGACCGTATGGGGAAATCTGAAACTGTAGGAGATACAGGTAAACTGTCTAATTAAACATTAGGGCTTTTTTGTGAAATATGTTTTTGAGTTATTTTTTGGTCAAGAGTGAGTTATCCGTAAAAATGAATAACTTATTTTTTTATGTATATCGGCTCAGTTTCATGAAAGGATCATTTCATTATAACGAAAGAAAAAAATTGGAACAGCAGAAGTTGGTCAAATTGACTAATACGTTTTTACATACAATTTATAAGTAGTTTTCTATAAATGGTATTTGTAATTTGTATTTCTTTGTAAAATAAATTAGCTTCAATTTGAACGCCAACGACGCCTACAGTTGTCATGCATGAGCTGTCGTGCCTACAACGCCACCGAACATTATAGTTGTCACAGGTACAGTTTAACCTCTCGTATGCGGTAGGCAGAACATTTTTCGACGGCTCAACTGCGTCAACGCGGTCATCAAACCACAGCTATATTGAATACTTCTATGTAAGGAGCGGGTTTTGGTAAATTACAATACTTTATTGGCTAACCTACAATAAACTTTAACCCTAAAAAGCTTCGCAATGAGGTTCAAATTAAATTCGGGTAGGTATGGTAGCAAAGCATTTGGTGCAGATCTGCTCCCTAGTAGTTTACGTATGTGGAGCAGATCTGCTACTAAGCATACGAGGGGTTAAAAGAGACGTTATTTCGTATGGATTAAGTTCAACTTTGCATAACTTTTAATACATGGCGTGTGAGTGACGCATTTGTATTTGACGCAAGGCGTTGAAAAGGTTAATAATGTCATAAAAGTAGTACATGGGCATTTGGAAATAGAATATACCTATTTAAATCAATATCTTGTAATACTTTTCTTTATGTATGGTTACCTGTCGAGTCCGTTGTACGCGCCGCTAGCCACGAACAGGATGTTGGTGGTGTCGACTTGCACCGCGTCTCCGCGAAGCTTGCGCGAGTTCCTCTCGGGCACGGACACTACTGCTCCTTCCAGCATCTTCAGCATTCCCTGTTGCACTCCCTCGCCTGGAATAAAATTACAATCTTTATTGTTTCATTTTAAAATTTGGTAATTCTACGGGTGTAAATAAAGCACGTTCGGTGGTTCCAAGTACAGTCAACCAATTAGATTTCTACACCAGTATGGACTGTCAATGTGAAGTTGTAAATCAAATCATAATAAGCCCTATTATGCGGGAGGTCGAAAATTACCAAGTTCTAGTCTCTTCTGATTACGATATAAATAGTCCACAAAATTAAGCTAAAAAAAATACAAAATATATTCAAATTTAGAGCATGGAGCCTAAGCATACAAGGGGTTAAGTTTCGGTTGACAACTTTTACATACCTATTTAGTTCATAGTGGCATAGGACTCAAATTGGGAAACACCTAAAAAAACAACTCCCTTTTTAATTTTTACTAGAAAGAACAGCCAGCGTTTTATAAGAATCTTATACAGCATTTCATGAATAACAGTGTAATTGTTAAAATAATAAACTACCTAAATAAAACTATGTGTGGTTACCGGGTTAGAATAGTGCCACTCCATGTCTTCCCGTGGGTGTCGTAAGAGGCGACTAAGGGAATAAGGGCTTGTAGTACTGTTAGGCGATGGGCTTGCAACCTGTCACTAATACACTGGTAATCTTCTTGGCCTGATTATGCAAAATGTGGTTACAAAATTATTAACAAGCTGTTTTAGAGTTGTTGGTGTTTCTGTAGCTCTGCCTACCCCCCTCTGGGAATGAAGGCGTGATGTTATGTATGTATGTATAAAACTATCTATTTGGAAATACATTGTTTTTAATTAACTGTGATTAGTTGTTAAAAGTCATTAGACGAACTTCATTCAAATATAGTAAGCAATACAAGTCATCTATTATTTTAAGGTTTTTAAACCATAGCTAATATCAATTACTTCAATTACTACTGCATTTCCTGCATGACTTTTGTTTCTAAAGTAGATTTGCTGAAAATAATCACTTTAAATTTACTAACAACTTCCGATGATAAGTTTGTTTATAAAAGTCCGTGCCGTCGTGTTTGGAAAACACGTTTAAATTTTTATATTGTTATGCATTTAGTCTTTAAGGTATCTGTAATGTGCTTTGTTGCTCGAAATAAAATAGTACATATTGATGCAAGTGCGGAAAGTATGTCATTTTACACAAGTCTTGGCCCGAGCTGCAAGCGAGGTACAGTCAAGGGCAAAAATATGTATACACTTTAGTACCTTGCCGCTTTAATAGCTGTCACAATTTCATATGACAGGTTAAACGTGACGTTAAATAGACAAGGTACTAAAGTGTATACATATTTTTGCCCTTGACTGTACAACACTCTGGACGAGTTAAAATGTCAGTTCCGCAAGTGTATCATTAACGTTTTTTCAATACATTTGCGAAAAAATATCAATGAAACAAAAACAAATCAGTAAATAAAACTATTACAAGAGACAATTTTACTTTTAATTGACACAACTTTTGTAAAATGGCAACGGTTGTGACCTTTCAGCCAAATAAAAAGAATATGTCTCATGGTAATTTAATTAAATTACCTGTAATAAAGGTGGATTCACATTACGCCGTGCTGGGCTGGGCCCGGTTTGGGCATGGTGTAATGTGAATCCACTTTAATACCAAACTATCCGATCATTCGTAATACTAATTTAGATTCAACCACCATCTTGATGCAAGCGGTTTTTTTTTAAATATTACCTAGATAATTGTAATGTATGTATTTATATAATTTTAATATTTCAAATTATATTACCTACCTATGATGCTAAATGACACAATCAAAAAGTGGTTGAACATGCAAACTCTTTGGTTGGCTTGAAAGTTGAAACAAAATTATATTTAAAAAAGTTGGAAAAGTAAAACGCACCAGTGCGAAATATCCAACCTTCCGCACGATATACAGCTACGAAAAGTACCACTTTTTGAGCAACTGTGTTAAAAAATATTTTTCACTTCTCATGCTCGTAAAGTCCTTCTTTATGCTGGGTATAGACTGCAACAATCGTCATCTAGACTAAGACAATTAAGCCCTACAGCCAGACAAACGAGGTGACTGCACTAAATAAACTTGTTATTTGAATACATTTAACTACTTTCATTTAATTGCCTTCGTTGCAACTAACAAAAAATATTTTTTTATTTATTAATAACAAGCATTATTAACAACAAAAATACAAAATCAACGTGTGACTTGGCAGTATCGCGATCGACCTAAGTTTAAAGTTACAAGCAAAAAAAAAGGAAAATAAGCAATGGCGGGAAAGAGTTTGTTGTCTCGTCTTGGACTATTTAATTAGTTGTTTTCTTTGCAAAAGTTGTTGTACGTTACGGATTTTTTTTTAATATCGTCAAGTGAAGAGGAAATAATGCTCACACCTAACACACTAATGGTTAAAAATGCAAATGAAGTTACGGAACGGATATTGCCGCCTAAATCCAAGTTAAAGTTTTTTATATTATTATTGTTTTTTTTCTTCGTAATCGAAGTGAAAAGCAGAGTATATAAGTCTGTCTTAAAACCCATTTTAAGACAGAGTTACACACTTTTCCCCGGCTCGGATGGATACCATAAGTCAGGGATCGTTACCGGTATTCTGCCTACCGGTTTTAAATGAGGTATAACCGGTTATAATCGATTTTCACTATTTATACCGTTAAAGCTCTGATTAGCTGTATAATGAATACCGGTAGTCAAGTATATTATCGATTTAGCCAACTGACAACAATACCTCTTTTTGATACTTTACCCCTAAAAACCATTACCGGTAATACCTGTCAGTGTCCATATACTCGTTTATTTGTATATGCAAATATTTTCGGTGCTGTTACAAAAAATGTACATTTCGACATTCGCCTTAGACAAGTCTGAAATTACAGTTAATTAAAGTCGAATTAACATCTCACTTATCAGGTACAATAAACAGCGGTATTGATTACAGGTATTTAATACTGTAAATAATGTATACATAACGATAAAAACAAAAGCGGAAAGACAACATTAACTCACACACACACACACACACACACACACACACACACACACACACACACACACACACACACACACACACACACACACACATTTCTTTCATGTAACATACACCTGGTTTCATGAACACCAAGTTGCCTCTTACCTTATCTTATTTTATTTAAACATAGCACACATTTTAACTTTGCAATCATTACCATGTACACCATAATTTTGGTTAACAAGCTTTATTTGATTACCTAAACATTGTAGTAGTTTAAGCATAGCACATACTCATGTAACCTAAAGGAAGAGCGGTGCCACCCAACACAGGCATTTTTGCTTACCGGGTGGCTCCATCACTTAGATCATAGACAATGTGTGTTTTATGAAATAAAGAATTTTGAATTTTGAATTTGAACTCTAATTCGAATACAGGTATTATTTTTAAGCGGTAATAATTTGACAATGTAAATACAGGTATTCAATAAAACCAGTTTTACAATCCCTGCCATAAGTCTCGGATAAAATGGTTAGTTTTATGCCCTTGTTGTACAATCTACTAATGTTATAGCTACTCACCGCCGACGTCCCGCAGCTGGTGGATACCGGGCACGGCGCCGATTTTGTCCACCTCGTCCAGAAACACGATGCCAGTCTGCGCTCGCTCCACGCTGCAACAAAACAACGTACGATAAAACACCGTATTTTATAACTTTAGTGGTGGTAGGACCCTGTGCAGGGTCCGTCCGGATCGCTACCACCATCTTATCCACTAACCACCCGCCAAGCAACAGAGATCGCATTGTTGTGTTCCGGTGTGGGGATAAGACAACCGGGGAAATTACTAGCACGGAGGCATTCCATCTTAGTCCTCAGGGTTGGCAACGCATTTAAGGTCTTAGGATTATAGTCTTGAGAATTCAAATGTCTCAGATTCCACTTACGCCTTCTCCTTAACATACAAAAAAAACTTTTTCAACATCTTACATCAAATAAAAATGCGTCACTCTCACGCCAAACATGTATTAAAAGTTAAGCAAAATTTAACTTAACCCATTCGAAATAACGTCTCTTTTAAACTGTACCCATGACAACTCTAGAAGCTTCGGTGGCGTTGCAGGCACGACAGCTCATGACTACTTTAGGCGTCGTTGGCGTTCAAATGGTTATAAAAAAAAGATGCGCTTTGGTCATTATTCTAAACAATGAACAAATAATATCACAAAAAATATTGAGATGTCCGTTTTGTTCCCGAAATATTCATTGAATGTTGGGTAACAAAACGGACATCTCCATACGTTTTTTGGAGGCATATTGGGAATCCTTTTTTATTGTTTGGAATGATTGTTTCCTCCAATTTGGCCAAATTATTTTCAAATATGCAAAAAAAAGAGAGCTCTAACATCCGAATGCCTGCTTTTGATATACATACAACGTGTTACAAAGTATTACCTCCTGAAGCCACAGGAGGTCATACAAATCAGACAGATCAATAACCAATAGTAAAAAGTACATCATACTCCAACTTAAGTTTAACTCTGATTTCATACTACCATCAAAAGTCTAAGGTCCTTTGCTTATCTATTAGCTCGGAATCCTAAATTAATGCGTTTTGGTAACGTATCATCCCGGTTTTCCTACTTCGTAATCCTGATAACCTTCTTTTTTTAATTATATTGTTCAAATAATGTACATAACATTTTATAAATAACCTTGTGAGGCCCACCATACTACAAACAGGAAGATTTTTGTCAATGGGAATTTGTATCTAGCAGCAAGGAAATAAAGTTCAAAAACGTTTGCTCTATAATGCCCATTTCAATTTTTAAACAAAGAAAAGTGGACTTTACTCTTATGGTAATGTAGTTTAAAATAAATCGCTTTGATAATGTACATCCTAATGCAGGTTAAACAACTACCTCGCCAAACTGACAGTCCATTTGTTGGCAAGACGGCACTCATGTAACTCATGTTTCACTTAAATTGTTATGCACATAAAGAAAAAACTAATTAAATACTTATTGAAGAACTATTGGGGGAGCTTGCCCTAATGCAGTCTATCCAGCAACATCTTTTTAGTGCATTTTTAACAACTATTATACTACATTTTGTCCTCCCTTAACCACTCAGTTCTATATCTGCTACCTCAATTTTTTAAATAAAACATTACACTCCTTTTTTGAGCAGTCGTGTAAAAAGATTATAGCGTGAATTCGGGTTGAAAAGCATTGACCTCTTGTCAAGACAAAGTATTTGATCAGTTGGCACAATGTAGTGCTAGTGCAATGAGAGTGCTCGGGAAGTAACAACTTTACGGCTTCTGTATGACTTTTTCTAGAAGTTAACATTAAATAAGGGAGCAAGTGAACCACAAATGTTAACAACCATTTTGTCGAGGAACATCAGAGAAATCATTGATGGAATGCTAACAACAAATCATTGATGGAATGCTGGCATTAAGGGACTCGTTAGAAAAATAGAGCTATTGTAGACGACAAGAAGAAAAGTCAACAGTGACAACATAAGGATGCTGAATTGTCTTGTTTTATCGATATACTTATATATTGGTGTCCCCTTGTTTTACAGAAACTCATTTCGTAGAATGTATCACTTCGCAGAATTTTCATTTCATAGAAAGCAAATTTCTGCTGAAAGCTTAATGTTTTCAGATTATCTTAAGCGTGAGTTACGTAGGTTAGGTTAGGTTAGACCTGTGACCACCAAAAACAATCTGAAAAAAGCAAGGTTACAGCAGAAATTAGCTTTCTATGAAATGAAAATTCTGCGAGGTGATTCTGTGAAATGAGTTTCTATAAAACAGAGTACAACCTTATATATTACTATAGTTGTGACTCCGTGACGTCGTGACTGTGACGTCACCGAGTCACAACTATAGTTTTTAATCCATTGAGCTGGCCAGATTTATTGTCCTAGAGGCACCTTCGCAAGTCCATAGACTTGCCTTGCCTTGTTATATATAGTAAGTATATCGATAAAACAAGACAATTCAGAACCCTTATGTTGGCACTGTTGACTTTTCTTCTTCTCGTCTACACTAGCTCTATTTATCTAATGAATGATTCCTGCGCGTCACAGTGATGTGCTCAGCCTCACGCAGACTGAACTCGCGATTATTTAAAACACGAAATGGCGAATAACTTTGTTTTGAAATCAATGAGAGGATGCTATTTAGTCCGAAGCAGTTTGTAAGAAATCTAAAACACGGCGCTATTGTTGTCTGGCCAAACATCTGACATTTTTGTTAACACGGCCGTATCTAATTGTATAGCTTTGCGGTTTTATATTTTTGTTTTGTGTGGTTTCTGGGTTAGAATAGTGCCATGTCTTCCCATGGATGTCGTAAAAATAAATAAATAAATATCAGGGGACCACGTCACACAAATTGACCTAGTCCCAAACTAAGCTCTAGGCTTGTACTATGGGTACTAGGCAACGATAAACATACTTATATAGAGAAATAAATACTTGAATACAAAAAGAGTAAGAGGCGACTAAGTGAATAAAGGCTTGTTGTACTATTAAGCGATGGGCTTGCAACCTGTCAACACTATTAAACTTCTTGGCCTGATTGTGCAAAATGTGGTTACAGAATTATAAACAAGTATTTTTAGATTTGTTGGCATTTCTGTAGATCTCCCTACGTGATGTTATGTTTTCTGTGTATTGTTTATTATTAAATGTGTATATACATACATAACGTCACGCCCCCATTCCCAGGGTGGGGTAGGCAGAGCAACAGAATACCAACAACTCTAAACTTGTTGATAATTCTGTAACCACATTTTGCATAGTCAGGCTGAGATGTTTACCAGTATATTAGTGACAGGTAGCCCATCGCCTAACAGTACTACAAGCCCTTATTCCCTTAGTCGCCTCTCACGACATCCACGGGAAGACATGGAGTGGCACTATTCTAACCCGGCAACAACACGGGGGAAATGTGTATAATATTCTATAATATTATACGTCAGTATTCTAGTAGATCCTAACCCGGTCAAACTTACCCAATTTATACTTAATTATGAACCAGTAAAAGGCTTAAACATATAGTGTATGTACCTCTACCACTAATAAATATTACGAAACACCGCAAACTCGATCACTACAACCAGATAGAAAACCAAAGATAACATATAACCCATACTAACTTGAAGTTGGCATCTTGCAATAGCTTCGCGATGACGCTCTCGATGTCCTCCCCGACGTAGCCCGCCTGTGTTAGAGTCGTGCAGTCGCAGATCGCGAACGGGACGTCCAGGCACTGCGCTATCGTTTGAGCTAGAAGTGTTTTACCTGGAGACATATTTATACATTTATTGCAGTACAGTGCAAGAGGTGTTCGTCTTTTGGGTTCGGGTAAAGTCGGCTAGACTCGCATACGAGCACATGAGAGCGAGTGGGAGAAAAGCACAAACCCCAAGGCCGTTAAGTTATCGCACTATGGGCGCTGAACCATAGAATATACAGGGTAGATAAAACGAGCGCCACTTTGACGGCAACTACTTTAAATATTGGAAATAGCTAATTTTACGTAATAGCGACTTCCCTTTATTTTAGAAAACAATAAATACTGCACTTATTGATGACAAAGCAACAAAGTTGTGTAGTATTATGAAAATCGATTTCACTCACTCATTCATTGAACTATTGAGTGCATTATTTCGAGTAAGTATTTGGGTATTTCAGCTGTTGTGAGCGATGTGAACAAAAATACATATTTGAAGCAAAAAACGCTACCGAATTGAAGAGAGAAAAAAATGACGAACTGACACAGTTACTTTATGTGAATCATTTATTCGTGAGCTACGCAGGGACTCTTTCTACTCGGTAGAACAATATTTCTTTGAGATACTATCGTATTGTCAACGTTATGATGATAATTGACAACTCTTAATGGGTCAAAAACAATACGATGACATATCAAAAGCAATATTGTTTGGTCTATTATTGCGTCGGCACAATATAATGACGTCTTGCCGACTAAGGCACGCAAAATTGCAGTCGCCCGTGTCGTTTAATACTTGCTTCTGCTTTTTATTTTTGCACATACGTATATTGTTTGACATACGTCAAGACGTCAAACAACTTTATAATTGATCGTCGTTATCAGCTATGTAAATATTATGGTAATTAGGAATAAAATACGTTAATTCTCAATTCATTAAAAGTAACAGCGGTATTTATAATTTTGACTAAACTCGCAATTTTAAACCAGCGTCCCAAAGCAGAAGAGTTATTTTAAAGTTTGAATCTTTTTCAGTCTGTAAATATGTAGATTGTAGATTATTTTAAAACAAAAATGATAGAAATAGTAAGAAGTCTGTTTCAATTCAAAATTATTTATTACTACCCAACATATTTAAGTATTTAAATATTCAAATTCAAAACAGCACCGGGCATGTCAGTTAGCGTATAGACAATACAAAATAGAGATGGCCGATACCAAATTACGCGACAGAAAAGCCATTTTGAACTTAATCTCTTCATTATTTAACATGAAAATTCGAGTAGGTTTTTACTTGCATTTTAAAAAACAAATTAGCAAATCAGTTTATCCAGTAGGATGTCAAGGTGAATTAAAATGGCGACCTTGTTACGAGTTGCGATCAAGGTAGATTGCTCAATAGATTGGCGAATAAATTAATAAATCAATAGTTTACATCCAAAAGAGGGATTTAAAGCTATTCTTTACATAATGCTTTTATTATATTTTAAACTTCTGTAGAATCTCTTTATTATACAAAAAAAAGGTTTCTGTGGTAACTTTTTTTGTAACCTTTCCAGTAACACAGAAGATATTATGTCTACTGCGTTACTACGTAATATTTTGTTAAATTTAATTTTCTTTTTAAACAACAAGTATTTTTTGCCCCGTATTTCCTTTAATAAACCAATTGAATACGTAATTGGCATTAAACAAATACACGCTTAGTTTTTGGAATGGGAATTTTGAGTTCTTCGTTAAAAGTAACGCAGGAGAAAACGTGATTATTTTACCTATAAGTACAAGGTTCACAATATATGTATTAGTTACCCGATAAGTTCGGTAACTGTTACATGAGAAAAGATTGAGACCGTTTCGTATGGCAATTACCGCAGACAGACCACAGACTTTGAAAAGCATTGTCAATCATGGCTCCGAAACGGGTATACTTCGTATGATACTTGAAAAGACTGGCACCAAAAAGCCAAAAGATTTTGCTAAGTCATTCGTGACACGTATAAAATATGCAACGGTCGGGACAAAAATAGCTATAATAAATTTAGAGGCGCACGCGCATCTCCTACAAAATTTTGTTTACTTGCGTATTGCCAGCATTTTGGGTAATGCACGTGTGAAGATTTTGGCAAGATAAGATAAGTGTATGACATAATTTGTACGGAAATAGAATGTTCATAGCGATTTGTTTTCGATTTCGTACGAATACGTTTTTCGTGAGTATAATAAAAAGGGTACGCAGTAATTTTTATTAGAGAAACGTTCCGATATGTATATAAGTGCTTGCTTAGGCACAACAAACCGTGACATTTCCATTTTGTTACTATGTCATGTTTTTCTTTTCTTTAATCTTTCTCACCGCATCCAGTGGGTCCGAGTAGCAGCACGTTGCTCTTATCAAGTCTGAGCTCATGACTCTGTCTCTCGAGGATGTCCGCGCCGTTGCTGCTGTTGCTGTTGTTGTTGTTGTTGCCATGGCTCAAGTGGAGGAGATCTGCAAACGGACAATCATAATTATTAATTTAAATTTTCTAATGAAAAAAATAAATTAGCTAGAACACGTCATTATAATTTAGTTGGCATGTGATCATTCCAATGCGTTATCCTTGATAATATATGGCGCCATTTGTTTCCTGTTAGCGGTCGAATCAGTTACATTTGCGATAAATCTAGGTAGTGGTAGGCATGGAGAAGGCATATAAGCCATGGTGGTTTGTGAACTCTAAGGACCAGCTCGTAGCAACATCAATATTATAAATGCGATGCCCCAAAGACCACGACGAAATGCCTCCTCGCTACTTATTTCACCAGAGCAAACGCTGTTTGGTGAGATTAGAGGTTCAGATGGTACTAGGTAACTGGTCCTCTTCAAAATTTCCAACACAGATTTCATCATCATCATTCAATGCATAATAATTATGTCGATAATTAAACAAATGTCTTCATTAAGGGTGCCTTTCCACCACAGTGTTCTATGCTACGTTGCAATGGAAGGATGAGGACCAAAAAGTTGGACCATAGTTAAGCGCAGGTAACCATACAAACAACGAAGACGGAATAAGTTCCGTTGTGCGACGAAAAGCATCCATACAAATGTATGGCAAATTTTCAACGGAAAAGGTACATAGACAATTTAATTGCGTGAGTTAGCGTGGCCAACTTTGTGGTCCTTACCCTGATGCTTTTGATATCGACCAATCACATCCTCCACTCATTGGGCCACATAGCATAGTCATCATCATCATCATATCAGCCGAAAGACGTCCACTGCTGGACATAGGCCTCCCCCAAGGCTCTCCATTCAGACCGGTCCTGTGCTTTTCGCATCCACCGCGTTCCCGCAATTTTTACAAGGTCGTCGCTCCATCTTGTTGGAGGCCTACCTACAGCTCGTCTCCCGGTCCGTGGACGCCACTCAAGAACCTTCTGACTCCATCGGTCATCAGTCCTGCGAGCAATGTGCCCCGCCCACTGCCACTTAAGTTTAGCTATTCTTCGGGCTATGTCGGTAACCTTAGTTCTACTGCGGATATCATCATTTCTGATTCTATCACGCAGAGAAACCCCGAGCATAGCTCTCTCCATAGCCCTCTGAGTGACTTTGAGCTTCCTTATAAGGCCCATTGTTAGCGCCCACGTCTCAGATCCGTAAGTCATCACTGGCAACACACACTGGTCAAAGACTTTTGACTTCAAACACTGCGGTAATTTGGACGAAAAGATGCTGCGAAGCTTCCCGAACGCTGCCCAGCCGAGTCGGATTCGACGAGTGACCTCTTTCTCAAAGTTGGACTTACCTAACTGGACCGTTTGTCCCAGGTAAACATAGTCGTCAACAACTTCGAGCGCAGAGCCTCCGACCATCACGGGAGTTGTCGCGACATGGACATTGGACATGACTTTCGTCTTGTCCATGTTCATTCTCAGGCCAACTTGGTCGGAAACTCTACTGAGATCAGCGAGCATTGCACTGAGTTCCTCCATGGTCTCAGCCATGACTACGATATCGTCAGCAAATCGAAGGTGAGTGATGTACTCGCCATTGATGTTGATGCCTCGTCCTTTCCAGTCCAGAACCTTAAAAGCATCTTCCAATGCAGCGGTGAACAGCTTCGGAGAGATCACATCTCCTTGTCTGACTCCCCGCTGCAGAGGAATAGGCTTCGTGCTCTGGTCCTGTAGTCGGACGGACATAGTGGCGTTTTCGTACAGACACTTCAACACTTCGATATATCGGTAGTCAACTTGGCACCGCTGGAGAGACTGCAGCACAGCCCAGGTCTCGATCGAATCGAAGGCTTTCTCGTAGTCCACAAATGCAAGGCAAAGGGGGAGGTTATACTCTTCGGTCTTCTGTATAACCTGCCGCAACGCATGTATGTGGTCTACGGTACTATAGCCTTTTCGGAAACCGGCTTGTTCAGGAGGCTGGAAATCGTCAAACCTGCGCGCGAGACGATTTGTGATGACCCTCGAAAACAACTTGTAGACATGGCTCAGAAGTGAGATGGGTCTATAATTCTTCAGCAAGGTTTTATCACCTTTCTTGAAGAAGAGAACCACCACACCTCTGTTCCATGCTTTCGGCGTTCTCCCTTCGTGGAGAACGGAACTGAACAGCGACTGGAGACCCCTAAGGATGGGTTTACCACCCGCCTTCAGGAGTTCAGCTGTAATTTTATCCTCACCTGGGGCTTTGCCATTCTTAAGCTGTTTGAGGGCCATACTAATCTCGTATAGGCTGACGTCGGGGAGATCTTCGGTATAGTGTCGGGTTAATCTAGCCCTCGGGTCTTTAGCTAGATTTTCGACGGGTGTTCGGTTTGTCGTGTACAGCTGTCCATAAAACTTCTCAACTTCCGCCAATAGCTCAGGTTTGGATGAAATGACTCTGCCGTCGTCGGTCTTCAGCTTCATCAATTGGCTTTGGCCAACAGACAGATCCCTGGCAAACACCTTAGAGCCCCTGTTACGCTCAATAGCCTTTTCAATACTTTTAGTATTGAATCGGCGTACATCACGCTTCAGAGACTTCGAGATCTGTCTGTTGACTTGCCGATAGCGACAAGCGTCACCAGAGGACTGCAGAATCATCTCGCGCCTCACCTCCATGAGCCTAAGGGTGGATTCCGAGAGCTTCTTGATCTTTGTACGGCGGATCTTAAAAAACTTAGACCCGACCGTTTGGACAGCTTCCACAAACCCGTCGTTGTAATCGTCCACGTCGCTACCTAGGCACTCGAAACGGTTTTGAAGTTTGAGCTGAAAGCTTTCGGGGTTTTGGAGCTGAGCGGGTGCCGGGCGGAGCGTAGACTTTATCAGTCTAGACCTTTCAAGCTTGAACTGGATATTCAATGAGCCTCGCACCATACGGTGATCACTCCCGGTTTTAACCGCACTGATCACGGAGACATCATTGAATATGTGCTTTTTCGTCGACATGATAAAGTCTATCTCATTCCTCGTTACACCATCAGGGCTCATCCAGGTCCACTTCCTATGCTCACGTTTTCTGAAGAAGGAGTTCATCATATAGAGTCCCTCCTTCTCCATAAAACTGGCCAGTAGGTGGCCCCGGTGATTCCTATGCCCCACTCCAAAATTCCCCACTCTCTGCTCTTCACCGTCTCGTTTGCCCAGCTTTGCGTTGAAGTCCCCCATAACAACCGTGAAGTGAGTTTTGGAGCTATGCATGGCTCTGGAAACATCCTCATACATAGCCTCCACCTCATCGTCGGAGTGCGTTGAGGTCGGAGCATATACCTGTATGACCTTCAACGAATATCGTTGGGTCATTCTGAGCACAAGGCACGCTACTCTGCTCGACACGCTCTCGATCTTCACCACGTTGTTCACGAGGGACTTGTGGACGATAAACCCGATACCTCCCTGGGACTGGTGGTCGCCCTCCCGGAAATAGAGCAAGTTACCGGACTCCAGGGTTGTCATGTCCTCCCCCTCTCTACGGACTTCTGACAACCCTATGATTCCCCATCGTAACCTGCTCAATTCCTCCTCCAGTTCCAGTAACTTTTCGTCGGTCCGCAATGTTCGGCAGTTGTATGTTGCCAGGGCCAAAGGTCGTCGTTTCTGGTAGCCGGGTCTCTGCCGGAGATTACCTAAAGCACCCCCCGCCCCGCCGTTACCATGGCCGCTACCGGAGCCAGGAATAGCGGGGCCGCCGGGGACTAGGGGTCTGGGCTGTGGTTGTATATTCATGTTTTGATCTAGAACCGTTTGGGGGGAAAAATGCCGTAGTCGCCACGCTTGGCAGGCGGGTTGGCGACCGCAGTCATACCATGTAGTCCGCAGAGGACGCTGCTGCCCATCCTCCGGTTTATCCCTTAGTCGCCTCCTACGACACCCACGGGAAGAGAGGGGGTGGTGCTATTCTCGACCGGCACCACACGGTACATAGCATAGCCCAGGTAGAAAATGGTAGCTTTCACATCCTCGCAGCACTGATGAATACATCTCCGGTGGAATGGCGCCCTAAAGTTATCCCTTACAGCGGATTTCTTTGAACTTTACTAAGCTCACCTTCTGGCGGAACTATAAATCCACAGGTTTATTCACACAAAATCCCTTAGAAGAGGTTTTGTTTAATGTACAACATACAATTATTTATCACGCCGCCACACAGAAAAAAAAACATAAATCAATAAAAGTCATTACATTAGTCTCAGGCATGAAACATGCGTTTTCCTAAAATGTATTGTCTGTTTTCCATAATGTCAGCACGTCATTTGCATAATGGCATCTTCTCAGAATGTCATGTGTCTCCAAATGTTCGCTTTTCAGAAAGTGTTTATTCTCAAAATGTCTGCAACCTCAAAATATCTGCCTTCCTACAATTTTTGCATTCCAGAAAAGTCTTTTTCCCAAAATGTCTGCAATCATGAACGCCACATTTACAATTCTATTCCTTTTTGTATTTTCAACACCATAAAATGGTGTATTTACAACACCATTTTAAATAACAATAAACATAATAATATGAATAATGCACAGTAATTATAGATATTTATCAAAGAGTAAGTATGTCAAGAAATTAACCCTTTCAATTTAGACCATTGATTTGAAATAAAGCATACATTATAGGAAATCAAACATAATAAGACGATAGCCTATATACAAAAGTGAACATAACGGAAAAGCAAAAATTATGGTAATGCTAATATTATAGGAACGTAAACACTATGAATAGACGGCTTCCTGAGACTGTACACATTTTAAATACCGTCATTTTGAGAAAACTGACAAAATAGAAGTGCTAACATTGTGAGAACGCAGACGTTCTGACAATTGTACATTTTAGGAAAACGCATATTTCAGGCCTGAGCCGTACATTATTTTTTCTCATAAGCAAACTGAAATAACCTAGTGTTTTCAATCCACCATGTAGCGCCTCTCTTCCTAATTATATGTTCAAAAACGCAACCTTACAACGACAACTTGTGTTACAAGGCGTGTGTGTTTACAAATCTAGGTATATAGTGAACTTTTGTTTGCGATAAGATAAGTATATTTTGATGATTGTGATAATCATACACATACATACATAACATCACGCCTTCATTTCCAGAGTGGGGTAGGCAGAGCTACAGAAATACCAACAACTACAAAAAGACTTGTTGATAATTCTGTGACCACATTTTGCACCATCAGGCCAATAATTTTACTAGTACTAGTGTTGTGATAATCAATTTTCAATATTTAACCTCTAAAATATGCAACAGCTCTTTTCGTATCGAGTATTGTGGTAACAAAATATAATTATTCTTGTCCAAGATTTGAAAATCAAAAAATCAGTAATCTCAATTTAAGGAAAAGTAGCACGGTGAACCGATGTGCGAATATAATTGAAGATCAGCATGCCGTCGTGCAGAAGCAAGTGTTAAATCTAACGGTTGCTTCTGCACGACGACAGAGCATACTAAACACTTTTTTTCTGCGGCGGAAAAACCGATCTACTTTGGGCTTGAAAGAGTGAAAAGGTGAGAGTGTGACAAATCGATTTAGTGCAGTTGACCTCCAATTTAGATCTGCCTAGTTCTATATAAGGTATGCAATTGGCGATGCGAATGGATCGGCTTGAATGGTGATCCAGAGATACAAGAATAGGTACTATAATTGGCGTCAAAATTGGCATAAAAAGATTTAATTGTTTTGGTTTTGTCTTGTTTTTATTTCAGGTAAAAAAAGAGTAAGGGTTTGTAAAGAAGTCCAATCAGGCTGGGAAGCAAACGGGACAAGCGGGATAATCAAGATTAGTAACTGAAGTTGACAAGTAATCAAGAGGAGGTTGCATTGGAGAGACCTCAGGGTAATCACGAGGTACTAACAGTTATGGCCAGTGTTGTTGACCAAGTTCTGTGACAGATATGGTGGCTCGTTAGCGGTTGCGTTGTTTATTATCTTGGAGCGGTTACACACTGCAACAGAGAGCACTTTCTTTGGATATTGTAGTGCTAGAGATCTAAAGGAAACAAAGAAAACGTACATTCCCTAAATTCGTCTTCTTTTTCGTCAGCTTTTAGTTTTAAATTTGAAATGATACCGAAGAGGAAATTTCGCATATTCTCACTACGCGCTAGTGATATGCCCTCATGCGGGTGGTGTAAGGAACGGTGCACTAGTCACTTTTAAAAGCGCTTGTAGAGGTGTTATAGCACTATTACATTCGTCGCCGCCGTATGCTTACTCAATTAGTAATCATTCGATCACAACGAACATGTGTAAAGCCGAGGCCAGTCCACCGGATTCGTTAGCGACAGATGCAGTCGTCTAATAAGGTGGACGAATTAGTGTGGACATATATTTAATTAGTCGGAGACGGACACTATAATTTACGACTGTACTAGTGCAAAAGACACGAGATAAGTTGGATCCGGTTGGGACTGGTGCAACGCCAGTGGACGGTCTAGTGTAGTTAAGCCATTCGTTTTCTTATGGGCAAGTAGAAGGCAAACGAGCATTTATGCCACCTGGAGGGCTAGCACATATTGTATGCGACTTATTTGTCGCTCGTATCTCCCTTTCTATCTAGTCTGTAACGATAGAGTCGCACTGAGCTAAAAGCGAGAAAATACAAGTTGAGCTAGGCGTAGGATGTCAAGAGAGATCTGACAATTTAAAGACCAGCAATCCCTGGACTGCAAATGCGTTGATGGAATTCCTTAATGCTATTAATTCCACTTGGTCTCTTAACCCCACACCGGAACCCAACTGCTGCTGGCGATAGATCAAAGGATATCATGGTGGTCATCTGGACGGACCCTGCCCAGAATAAGTGACTTGCCTCTATGGGTGTGGTGTAAGGGATGGTGCGCGTCGTTCGATGTTCCGCTGGTGACGTTGTTGTAAATACGCTTGTAGTGGTTGTATACTGCGACCGATAGCACTTTCTTCGCATATTCCTGCCCTACAACGTGTTTGTTTAGGTATTCGAAGATCTTCTTTGGAGGCGGGGGCGGTTTTCTGTAACAATGTGCTTATATGTAATTGTATTCACTGATGACTACTTTGTAATATTAATTGACTCTGCATGCAAGTTTATTTGTAATATCCGCATGAAAATATGATTCTCGTTGTTTAATACCACGGATTTTTTGGACTGTAACAACAGTCCAACTTTCCCAGTTCAAAAACTCATATCAATCCGATGCTCAGCTTAAATAGTACAGCAAATGAATTCTAAATTATTTACTATTTTCATTTTGGATTCTGAAACCAAAATTTGCCGACATTCTGTATTCGTGTAAACATTAATATTTTGCATTGAAACCATTTGCAATTTATATTTCGTGCGGGAGGTAAAGTAATTAACTTAATTTAATATACGTTGCAACAAACCTCATGTCATGAGTCATGAGTCATAAACTTATTTTATTGATACGAATCTGTTTACGATTACTTTCACGTCCTACGTTTCACAACAAGTTTTAATGATTATCTTGCATTTTATGTGCCGAAATTACGCTACCTAAATACAATTGACTAAATGAAGAGATTTGCACCGTATGAGTACCTACTAATAATAAAACGCCTATTGCATTGACAGATTGGTTTTTAAGGCTGAATTTTATTAATCACGAATGATGCATCGGTGTAAGGATTTTGACTGCGAAGTTAAAAACATTCACTGCACTGACGACATTCAAGTCGGTGCCAATTGAAATGGGTAAAGGACGCTAACGAATTAATAATGTTTGATACAAAACATAACCTCAAAATGTTATCGTGCGTTTTTTATTTATAAAACGTAAAATTTATCATATTATTATTACGAGTATAAATTATTAAAATTACCTCACTTGATCTATAAATTATGTGGTCTCTTTAGTTAATAAATTAATCCTTTAGGCGAGCTAGGACAGATTCGAAGTAAGCCAGTTGAGATTCAGGTCAAAATCTGAGTAAGTGCGATTCTGGTGAAGGTCAGATTTGCCATAGGTCTTTTTCGGAATCAGGCTATTTCGGGATGAAGTAAAAGTCAATTTCTCATTTAGTTAATTTCTGAGTAAGACATATTCGTAAGAAATCTCATACATGACAGTATTACGTCGGATTCGTATTAAGCCAGATACGGAGGAACGCAGTTTCTCATTACTACCGAATCTTATCACGTCGCTTTCAAAATATGTAAAATTCTTAAAATGATGTATTCTGAAATATATACTTTCTTAGTAGGTATTTTTCTTAGTACATTATTTTCTAAAAATCCCAGATATAATCCGCAGGTAAAAACACTCGGTATTACGAACTCAAATAGGTTTAAAATGTATATCAGAAGTACTGGCCACTTTAAATAATATTAGAAGTAAGTATTATATTCTTACTGACAATTTCAAATTGACATTCAGTTCAGGAAGCTACAATGGAAATGGACAATTTTAAAATAATAAAAACCGGTAAAGACCGGCCCTGCGTTCTTCTAAACGGTTACAAATACTGTTACCAACTCGAAAACCAATCAGGAACAATCAATTTCAGATGTTGTAATAGAAGTATGTGCAGTGCATCTTTGACAATGAACTCCTCTATGACGAAAAAAAAAAAACTAAACGTAACTATCTACTTATAAATTATTTTATTATTTTTGATTAAATATTTTAATTTGAGAATGTGATTTGTTTTAATTCCCTTTGACTGTACACTCTCCCTATCTACCCATAACTTAACAGACTTATAATCTGTCCTACTACGTTTATATCCTAAATAAAATCTAATCAGTCTAGAATCGGTCTTACTCAAAATTAAACGTACTGAAGTTCTGGTCTCATGACGTGTCTAACCTACTCAGAATCCTCTATTATATTATAAGAATCAAACGTGCTCAGAATTTGACTTAATGAGAAACTAACCTTTTAGGATTGCGACTAACTCAAAAACTAACCTATCCGAAACCATACCTGCCAAGAACCCGTATTAAATAGAAATTGGTCAAATTGATAGTCCGACTTACTTAGATTCTGACAAATTGCTCAACTGCCTTACTTCCAATCTGTCCTGGCACGCCTAAAGGAAATTAATGATTCTTAATACAAAATTGCACATAAAAACATAAAAAAGATATCCAATAGGTATGTTGTCCCGGATCCGTGACAAGGCATACAAAAGGTTAATTAATAAATGCTTAGAAACCTCAGTGTTTTGTGTTATTGTTAAAATGCGCCTCTTTGTTGAGTAAACGAATTCCAATATTAATAACTCCAAAATAGATAAAAACGCCGAAAATTGCGCCTCAACTTTCACAGCTGATAAGTCTTAATTAGCCCAACCTATTTTTATCAAACTAAGCTGAGAACCATTCCAGTTAATAGCTGTTTGAGCAACGGTGCCACAGCCAATTAAAAGAACGTATTAAGTAAATATTTTTTTTTTTACAAGGAAATTGGCTTAACACAACGAACGTAAACCGTGTGCGGTTTAGCACGTGTTAGTTGTGTAAATTCATAGACAGCGAAAACAACGAATACATACCTTCATAGGTACATTAAATCACGCCTGTTTTTCCAGAGGGGTAGGCAGAGACAACTTCTTTCCAGCTACTACGATTCTGGCAAATCTTTTTCACGTAGAGAATTTAGAGAAAATCTAAGAACATTATGTACGCCTTACATTTCCACTTTTAAGGGATAAAAAAACAATACACCGTTGAATGACAATCGAAAAACAACCTAATTGGATTACCAATACGGTTCTAAATATGAAATAACCAATAATAATGTCAGTGATCTACAATGAAGGTCAACGAGTCGACTGTAACGTCACAAAACGTCAGTCTATTAGTGGACTAGAGTTGATAATTGTGCGACAGTGATAAACGTCAAGGTGTACGTATGGACTGTATTGCAATGGGATAGAGTTGATAATCACTTGATGAAGAAATGCAATGTTGCATTACAACGTGACGCCTGCACGTGGACATATGACATGATTTAATTTTTGTTCAAACTGGATGGTATTTAGGTACGTTGTAGGTTTTTAATAGAACATTAATCATGATTAGTATTAGCGTGTTTTATCTATACTACTTATTTAATATTATAAAGACTACTTATTTAATATTATAAAGAGGTAAAGTTCATGAATTTGTGATGGTGTAATCTCTGGATCTACTGAACCGATTTTGAAAATTCTTTTACCAATAGAAAGCCACGTTATTTGTGAGTGTCATTTTATTTTTCGACGCGGCCGGAGTTGCGGGCTACAGCTAGTTATAAATAATTTTGTTGCACAGCGAATGTCCCTAAAAGGAACTGTTGTTACTGCCCATTTCTCTAAATAAAATATCGAACAAGGTATTGAAAACCGGACATTTACCTGCCATAAAAAAAAGTATTTTATACGTAACAATTTAATAACATAATAGGATTTTGTCTCCTGCGTTACCTTGATTTTATTGCATTTATAGCTATACCATTTCGATTAGAGAAAATAATGTTCAATAAATGTAATTTTACCAACCAGATGATAGCCTCAGCTATTTCCCATTCTATAAAACTGAAGGGAGTGCCAAGTGGATTGACCCAAATACTTGTTTCATTCATTAGTTAAAATTTTATCACTGATTCTGTTGTTGATCACCGTTTTTTATACTAACTTTAGTACCTATACATTCATAATTCTCATCTTCAAACTCAACCTAAACTTCAGAGAAAAGACCAAAATCGTTTCCCATCACTTTAATATTGAAAATCTACACTAATATTATAAAGAGGAAAGATTTGTACCTATTTTTGTATGTTTGTATGTTTGTAATGAATAGGCTCAAAAAGTACTGGGCCGATTTAAAAAAATCTTTCACCAATAGAATGCTACATTCTTCCAATTTGACATAGGCTACATTTCATTTTGAAAAAAATTAGGGATCCTTGGTAAAATTTGAACAATGTAACCGAAGGTGTAGAAAAATGAGTCTTAAAATGTCTTTCGTCGAATGCGCTGCCGAAACTATTAGCGATAGAACAAAATAATGTACAACAATATTTAAGAACATCATGATGTCTACAAAAAACTCCGCGGTAGCATATATCCAACTAAGTATTGTAGTGCCGTGTGGTGCCGGTCGAGAATAGCACCACCCCCTCTCTTCCCGTGGGTGTCGTAGGAAGCGACTAAGGGATAAACCGGAGGATGGGCAGCAGCGTCCTCTGCGGACTACATGGTATGACTGCGGTCGCCAACCCGCCTGCCAAGCGTGGCGACTACGGCATTTTTTTTCCCCCCAAACGGTTCTAGATCAAAAAAAAAAAAACATGAATGTACAACAACAGCCCAGACCCCTAGTCCCCGGCGGCCCCGCTATTCCTGGCTCCGGTAGCGGCCATGGTAACGGCGGGGCAGGGGGTGCTTTAGGTAATCTCCGGCAGAGACCCGGCTACCAGAAACGACGACCTTTGGCCCTGGCAACATACAACTGCCGAACATTGCGGACCGACGAAAAGTTGCTGGAACTGGAGGAGGAATTGAGCAGGTTACGATGGGGAATCATAGGGTTGTCAGAAGTCCGTAGAGAGGGGGAGGACATGACAACCCTGGAGTCCGGTAACTTGCTCTATTTCCGGGAGGGCGACCACCAGTCCCAGGGAGGTATCGGGTTTATCGTCCACAAGTCCCTCGTGAACAACGTGGTGAAGATCGAGAGCGTGTCGAGCAGAGTAGCGTGCCTTGTGCTCAGAATGACCCAACGATATTCGTTGAAGGTCATACAGGTATATGCTCCGACCTCAACGCACTCCGACGATGAGGTGGAGGCTATGTATGAGGATGTTTCCAGAGCCATGCATAGCTCCAAAACTCACTTCACGGTTGTTATGGGGGACTTCAACGCAAAGCTGGGCAAACGAGACGGTGAAGAGCAGAGAGTGGGGAATTTTGGAGTGGGGCATAGGAATCACCGGGGCCACCTACTGGCCAGTTTTATGGAGAAGGAGGGACTCTATATGATGAACTCCTTCTTCAGAAAACGTGAGCATAGGAAGTGGACCTGGATGAGCCCTGATGGTGTAACGAGGAATGAGATAGACTTTATCATGTCAACGAAAAAGCACATATTCAATGATGTCTCCGTGATCAGTGCGGTTAAAACCGGGAGTGATCACCGTATGGTGCGAGGCTCATTGAATATCCAGTTCAAGCTTGAAAGGTCTAGACTGATAAAGTCTACGCTCCGCCCGGCACCCGCTCAGCTCCAAAACCCCGAAAGCTTTCAGCTCAAACTTCAAAACCGTTTCGAGTGCCTAGGTAGCGACGTGGACGATTACAACGACGGGTTTGTGGAAGCTGTCCAAACGGTCGGGTCTAAGTTTTTTAAGATCCGCCGTACAAAGATCAAGAAGCTCTCGGAATCCACCCTTAGGCTCATGAAGGTGAGGCGCGAGATGATTCTGCAGTCCTCTGGTGACGCTTGTCGCTATCGGCAAGTCAACAGACAGATCTCGAAGTCTCTGAAGCGTGATGTACGCCGATTCAATACTAAAAGTATTGAAAAGGCTATTGAGCGTAACAGGGGCTCTAAGGTGTTTGCCAGGGATCTGTCTGTTGGCCAAAGCCAATTGATGAAGCTGAAGACCGACGACGGCAGAGTCATTTCATCCAAACCTGAGCTATTGGCGGAGGTTGAGAAGTTTTATGGACAGCTGTACACGACAAACCGAACACCCGTCGAAAATCTAGCTAAAGATCCGAGGGCTAGATTAACCCGACACTATACCGAAGATCTCCCCGACGTCAGCCTATACGAGATTAGTATGGCCCTCAAACAGCTTAAGAATGGCAAAGCCCCAGGTGAGGATGGAATTACAGCTGAACTCCTGAAGGCGGGTGGTAAACCCATCCTTAGGGGTCTCCAGACGCTGTTCAGTTCCGTTCTCCACGAAGGGAGAACGCCGAAAGCATGGAACAGAGGTGTGGTGGTTCTCTTCTTCAAGAAAGGTGATAAAACCTTGCTGAAGAATTATAGACCCATCTCACTTCTGAGCCATGTTTACAAGTTGTTTTCGAGGGTCATCACAAATCGTCTCGCGCGCAGGTTTGACGATTTCCAGCCTCCTGAACAAGCCGGTTTCCGAAAAGGCTATAGTACCGTAGACCACATACATGCGTTGCGGCAGGTTATACAGAAGACCGAAGAGTATAACCTCCCCCTTTGCCTTGCATTTGTGGACTACGAGAAAGCCTTCGATTCGATCGAGACCTGGGCTGTGCTGCAGTCTCTCCAGCGGTGCCAAGTTGACTACCGATATATCGAAGTGTTGAAGTGTCTGTACGAAAACGCCACTATGTCCGTCCGACTACAGGACCAGAGCACGAAGCCTATTCCTCTGCAGCGGGGAGTCAGACAAGGAGATGTGATCTCTCCGAAGCTGTTCACCGCTGCATTGGAAGATGCTTTTAAGGTTCTGGACTGGAAAGGACGAGGCATCAACATCAATGGCGAGTACATCACTCACCTTCGATTTGCTGACGATATCGTAGTCATGGCTGAGACCATGGAGGAACTCAGTGCAATGCTCGCTGACCTCAGTAGAGTTTCCGACCAAGTTGGCCTGAGAATGAACATGGACAAGACGAAAGTCATGTCCAATGTCCATGTCGCGACAACTCCCGTGATGGTCGGAGGCTCTGCGCTCGAAGTTGTTGACGACTATGTTTACCTGGGACAAACGGTCCAGTTAGGTAAGTCCAACTTTGAGAAAGAGGTCACTCGTCGAATCCGACTCGGCTGGGCAGCGTTCGGGAAGCTTCGCAGCATCTTTTCGTCCAAATTACCGCAGTGTTTGAAGTCAAAAGTCTTTGACCAGTGTGTGTTGCCAGTGATGACTTACGGATCTGAGACGTGGGCGCTAACAATGGGCCTTATAAGGAAGCTCAAAGTCACTCAGAGGGCTATGGAGAGAGCTATGCTCGGGGTTTCTCTGCGTGATAGAATCAGAAATGATGATATCCGCAGTAGAACTAAGGTTACCGACATAGCCCGAAGAATAGCTAAACTTAAGTGGCAGTGGGCGGGGCACATTGCTCGCAGGACTGATGACCGATGGAGTCAGAAGGTTCTTGAGTGGCGTCCACGGACCGGGAGACGAGCTGTAGGTAGGCCTCCAACAAGATGGAGCGACGACCTTGTAAAAATCGCGGGAACGCAGTGGATGCGAAAAGCACAGGACCGGTCTGAATGGAGAGCCTTGGGGGAGGCCTATGTCCAGCAGTGGACGTCTTTCGGCTGATATGATTGTAGTTATGTCACTACAACAACTTTTTTCATTTTAAAATTTTGTGAGCGTATTGAGTAGGTCTGAGAATCGGCCAACATCTATTTTTCATCCCCCAAATTGACATAAAAAAAAAATGCAGCGGGCGGAGCCGCTGGCGGGTCGCTAGTATGAAATATAATAGTAAGACTACGCGAGTAATAAAATTAAAAACATTGGCATGAATATTCGTTATGATATGCCCAACAGGGCAGTTTTCAAAAAAAGTGTACCTACATCTTCAAGGACAAAAATTAAGAAACTAACTTTTCCATTTTGTCACGAAAATTAGTCGTACTTAGATACGTTAATTTTCGTGACTCAATGGAAAAGTCTAAGTGTCTTATTTTTTTTTGTAAATCGCCCAAACACGTGCCTGAAACCACAATAATTTTATTCTTACCTATTTAACAAGTTTTTTTACTATACATGTTCGTTTGTTTGCAATAAACTCGATGACGACGCGGTTTTCACGACGCGCTAGGCCTGTTGGCAGTGACCCTGCCGACGAAGTTATCGATGTGCTCCCGCGTTCGATTTCCAGTAAAAATAAAATAAAATAAATAAATATCACAAGACAATGTCACACAAATTGACCTAGGTCCAAACTAAGCTCTAGGCTTGTACTAAATAATTCTGTGCGCGCGAGTATTTGTTTCTGAGTCTAGGATGTTACCTACGTATTTAGTGTGTAATTATCGAGTCTCTATCGTTGTCTAGTTTCCATAGTACAGTCAGCATCAAAAGAAGCTAAGCACAATAACATACTCAAAATTTTCTTGACAATAGAGTCGAGTGCAGGTCATATTAACCTCTTCCGTTGCGTAGCTAATTTACTGCTGACTGTACAAGCCTAAAGGGAAGTCACCTAGTCTTAAGTAATTTTGTGTGAGATAGTTTCTAAAAACAATCATGATAAAGTCGGAAGGGTGCAGACTCCGCTGTACTGCCCTCATAGCCCAATAGGCAGTATCTTGAATTAGAGATCCAAAGCAAAGTCAATCCTCTCCCGTTAGTAATAGGGTTGCATTTGCTACAGGATTTTTGTCTGAAATACCGCCATTTGTCTTAGCAGGGCAGTACTAGTCACAATAAGAAGCGAATTTCTATTTAAAAAAAAACTAGGCACAAAAAGAATCTCAAAAAAGTTTTGTAACCCAACATAGCACCAAGTTAACTGTAGAACTGTTAATAAACCCTGCCTCGTTTTCCTTGGATGACAACAATTTTAGACGGTCGAATATGTCAATACTTCAATATCACTAACCAGCATATTTAGACCTACGGTGCCGAAGTGTTATTATGCGTCCAAGAGTGAACACATAACTAGTTGGTCCGTGAACTCACGTGCACCCTTTTACCTTAAAAAGCTATCTTCAAGGCCCGGTCAAGCACCTCCGCTATCTCTTATCATGACAACTAAGAGGCGATAACACCTCATTGTTTAGCAAATTCGCAGATACAATGACCTCTAAGTAATCGTAACTCAATATTCATTATTATGCTTTAAGGGCGTTGCCCTCTAGAAGTTAAGAGATGTATCACGAATATGTGTCTTTGCGGAACAATACGACAAGAAGGAAACGACGGAAAATTTTATAGTAATTTAGTGGCATGTCTCGTGTAACAAAGTTGAATGTGGCAAATTAATAATTGAAAGCAATAAAAAATATTTAAAACACACACTTATATCATAAATGGGATGAGTAAATAATAATTCTAAACGGACTAAGATTTCGAACTTAGCCTTTTATTCAGCTCAAAAATACCTATCCAACGATGTAACAACAAAAGTGGGTAAGTATTTTTTTAAATCCTCTTGCATTACATTATCCTCCATCAGATAGCATGTTCCTTCTCAATGTATCCTCAGAGAAGTTTCACATTCGCTACGTTGTGTTTACGCAACACATTATTTGCATAAAAATCTCATTTGTATATATTGCGAAACTCGCTGTAATGATACATTTGCATAACTTTTGTTTATTTTTAGCATTTAAACAGTGGAAACGTTTAACGCCTGTAACCTGATTACGGAGCATCATTTAAGGTTGCATCTTTTCTGGCAAGAGGAAGTCAAATTAGTGCACAGGGGGCCTAGTCAAGATGCATACCGTCGGTGATTCTGCAATACGCGTACCTATGGATATTTGCAAAGCCAAGATTGCAAATGTATTGTTAACCGTGAGGATTAGGGAGTAAAGCCACGCTAGTAATTTCTGCTGTAATGAATTAATATGAACTACACTTGCGGTCAAATAACACGGGTCAGGGTGCGTTTTTCATACACACGAGGCTATTTCGAAATCTTGGTTGCTGGCCAGGGGTTGTTTTGAGTGAGGTTCAATGGTGGATACTCCGAGATTCAATAGAGGTGGTCAAAAGTTCACCACAGCGAGAGAGTTTGGGTTAGCATTTGGATTTCCTTGCCATTTTAGATGAACATGCACAATTCCGGCGTTTAACCGCAGATTCAATGAGTTGGGTATCCTAGGCACTCTGGAAGTCCTGTATCGATGCTCGGGGTATCTACCATCAGATTTCACTAAAAGCATCCCCTGGCGAGGAACCAAGGCTTCGAAATAGCCTCTTTAGTATGAAAAAACACGCTCTGACCCGTATTACCTATTTGACCGCGAGAATATATGTAGCAGGGAATGCAAATAACCGGTTAATAACCGAATTTAGTATGAAAAAGACGGTTAATAACCGGTTTTAACCGGTTATTTGCATTCCCTAATATGTAGGTATACTAATACTACTTTAGTTTAGTTTGAGTACTAAAGGAAATACATAGTTTATACCGCCTGCCATGTATTTGTGTCCTTAGTTATTTCTATATTCAAGGTTGTCTGGAAGAGACCGCTATTTAGCGGTAAGACCGCCTGTTGTATACATATTTTAAATGTACTGTTATGTATTGTTAGAACTATATTACTTCTTCTAATGTGGCTTTTAAGCTATAGTCAGTTAGTAGTTTCCTTCATTTTTCCTCATCTTCACGAGACTAATAATTTTCGATTTCTTAATTCCAGTCCCCTATCTGCTATTGCCAAGAAATATACTCTCTCTTCTCTATTTGTTCAATAGTTCATCAATGTTACCTATACAATATTACCGATTCTAGAACTTTCGGAAGAGAATAAAAAAAAAGCGGCGCAGTCGGACTCGCCCATGAAGGGTTCCGTAGTAGCAAGTAACATAATATAAAAGTTCGTTGTAGCTTTGATCAATGTTTTTATGACGTATTAAAATAAAACTACTTACTAGGTCTCGTTCAAACCAATTTTCGGTGGAAGTTTGCATGGTAATGTACATCATATATTTTTTTAGTTCTATCATTCTCTTATTTTAGAAGTTACAGGGGGGGGGACACATTTCAACACTTTGGAAGTGTCTCTCGCGCAAACTGTTCAGTTTAGAAAAAAATGATGTTAGTAACCTCAATATCATTTTTGAAGACCTATCCATAGATACCCCACACGTATGGGTTTGATGAAAAAATTTATTGAGTTTCAGTTCTAAGTATGGGGAACCCCCAAAATTTATGTTTTTTTTTCTATTTTTGTGTGAAAATCTTAATGCGGTTCACAGAATACATCTACTTACCAAGTTTCAACAGTGTAGTTCTTATAGTTTCGGAAAAAAGTGACTGTGACATACGGACGGACAGACAGACAGACATGACGAATCTATAAGGGTTCCGTTTTTTGCCATTTGGCTACGGAACCCTAAAAACGGCAATATGGTGTCTTTTTGATTTACCTCCGAAATGACATATTTTTATCATAAATGTCCAAAATATAAGTCACTTATTCTCTAAATAACTAAAGGCTTTTTTTCATACTATGTGCCGTTTGATTTTTTTAAAGGAAAATGACTTAAGATCGCGATCTGTAAACGACCTTGACGAGGTCGTTAAACTAGCTAGTCTGTTGACTAAACTATAGAATCTAACAAATAGCCTTTTGCATTCGCGGCAGTGCCAATAACAATGAAATACAATAGACGGTAAAAAAAGGCAACGAATAACATTAAATCATTCGCGTCACTTTGTCAAAGTCAAAGAGCAAAAAAATATGCATATTAATTTTGACTATATGCATTTTACTGGGTTGTTAACATTTGAGCGCCAACAACTACTATATGTTAGAGATTGTTTACAGTCGTGTACTTAGATATGTACACACTTTTAAACATTATTAAATGAAAGTAAATAATGTAATAATAATAATAATAATAATAAAATAAATAAATAAATACCAATAAAAAACATCTAAGACTAGATAAGAAATAACTTTAATAATAATAATATCACGGGACAATGTCACACAAATTGACCAAGTCCCAAACTAAGCTCTAGGCTTGTGCTATGGGTACTAGACAACGATAGACTTACTTATATAGAGAAATATATACTTAAATACATAGAAAACATCCAAGACTCAGGAACAAATACTCGTGCTCATCACACAAATATCTGCCCTTACCGGGATTTGAACCCAGGACCCCTAGCTTCGAAGGCAAGGTCACTCCCAACTAGGCTAGCGTGTCGTCGTATGTTAGGTCATTAATATTAAATAGTGAAAAATAGTTTTGATAGCACCCACCCAACAGTATTTTTTTTAATTTTTGGTATGTTTGAATTGTATGTATATTTAGGTACGCATGTAGACATTTTATTGCACATAAACAATTACAAGACATATTACTACCTACCTACCCTTTAAAGTCATTAATTGAATTACATATTAATTATAATTATTTAGTGCTAACTTTTAGGAAGTGCTTTTTTATGTTAATATGTGGATAATGTTGTTGGTTGCACATTTACTATGTTTAAATTTTGTAAATTTTGTAATAAAGAAAAAAAAGGAAAGTGCATAAGTCTATATACATAATATCTACTTACTGTACAAAAGTATGGGGTCTGGCGGATTCAATATGTGAAATGGCAACAAGGTGGTTTCGATCACGATTTTTCAAGTAAAATAACAGAGACAACTCACGATTTCGCTATAATGGCACAGAAGCTTTCAAAAGCAGTGACTTGCATACAATACGTGAGTCATTCTGTCAGGTTCACAAAGCGGACGAAACGGACATGTCCAATCTATTATTTGCTTAAAAGTTGTGTTCACCTTATTTAGTTAACCTTGGTAAGTTGAAGTATACGCTAACGTGCTAGCTAGACAATTTAAACTAAACACAACATAGCGAAAAATGCTCATGCGTTAGTTTTACGTCAGAGTAGAGACTGGCGTGATTTATGCAAATATATAATTGTTAGTGAGTAAAGGAAGCTCGCGAAAGATAGGAACTACTGAGGGAACTCCAGAATGGAACCTGGGGGCCTAAGATGGTCGTGTTTATCGATGAATAAAGCTTCCGTCACTCTCGCACTGACACACTGGTCAGAAAGTGACAGATGTGTTATCCACGTCGATAAACACGACCATCTTAGGCCCCCAGGCTCGATAAACTTATAGGCTCTTTTAAATAAGCGATAAGACTTAATTTGTGTACCGTGGTATCGTATCTTCAACGTTAAAGTTGCTTTTAAATAATTCATAGTAATGACAGCCGAGTTAATAACAACATAATAATGATCATGTAAAAAGCAGTTTTACCGGGTACAATAGTGCGCCAGGTCTATCTGTATACATTTACAATGTATTTTTATTATATTTCTTGCAAGGGGTCTAAATATTGTTTTTGTTGTAAAGGAGAACGAGACGACCAAGCTGAAACACTAGTCTATCTACATTTGCATCTGTAGAAGAGCTTACTTTTGTCTAGTATTAGTTAGAATAGAAATAGAAATAGAAGAAATAGAAATAGAAAATATTTATTCAACGCACACTACACAACACAACAAAAAACCTCGAACCTCTAGTCGTAAAGAATAGTCGTAAAGAACTGTTTTTTAATGTCATTAGACCACGGGCCATGTATGGTTTGACCATTTGTATCGTCTTTAGGGTTCGATATTCAACAACAGTCTGCATGACCATCTGTCCGCGGTAGCTGTAATTCGGCATAGCTATACATATAAATGACGTGGACAAAGTTGTGAAATAAAATCTTTATTTTTTTCCGGGTAAATATATTTTACCCTATATTATGAAATCATAGGATAGCTCTTAAAAAACCATTATGTATATGTTTACAGCAATTTATAGATTTGGGCGACTGTTTAGGAAATATTGAGCTCGAAAAGTGTAATTTGGAAACTAGCAGTAATAAAAATCAGAAAAATATTTGAAATTCATTTCAAATTGATGGCTTCCTGAGATACAGGCAGGCAGCTTAAGCATTTATACCAATAAAAAACATCTAAGACAGCACCAAATAACTTTAAATAGAACATTAGGTTTATCCTTGTTGCTTTTTGAGATAGATTTTGTGTTTGTAGTAACGGCTTGGGAACCCTATACTGAGCACGGTCCGACATATTTTTAGCCGGTTTTTTACCCTTGAAAACGTCACAGCATTTCAAGTAAATAACAATAAATCCACAGGGTAAAGTTGATGAGCATAAAACATGTTACTGTCATTCGTCCAGATAATTACATATAAACATCAACAACGTTAATCAAGTTGCATCAAGTATGTCTTCACCATACAAAGAGCAACTATTGGGGTAAAAGTGTAATAAGTAACGGTGCCGTAATGAATAAAGACATGAACATTAAAGTTGCGCAACGCGAAAGCGAAAGGTTTATACTGGCGTCCGGAAGAAAAAGGCAGTAAATGAGAACAAAGTCCGTATATTGATAATGCCTTTTTGCTTGGGGCGGTGCCAGTGGCAAAAACGAGAGAGTGGCGATGTTGCAGATTCGGCTGTAATCGCCGTGCCGGACGCATTTGCGTATTGTTATATCGTAAGATTGATACTGACCGTATCCTGACATTTGCATTTTTCGTTTTTGATTGGTTTTTCACACAGTGAAATGTATCTATGTCATGCGAAAATAGGATTTTAGAGCGAAATTATGTTTCCTTAGTAGTTATTTCACGAGAAAACCAACCAACGGCTTGATGTAACTTTTTCCAGGATCGCCGATTTTATCGCGGTAAGCAAAATTCACGAGAGAACTAGAGTAGTAATTCAATAACATAAATAAAGTATGAATGCAATGAAAATAGAGACAAAATGATCAAAGTTAAATACACTTAAGTACCTGCAATAAATTTATTTTCGCGTCCTTAAATGTATAATTAATCACTTTCCAATTTCTGTCCAATTATTTCTGACAATTTACATTCTCAAGTACCGTAAAGAATTAAAGCTTGACACAAATTTTTGAAATGAAATGAAATGTTTTGAAATGAAATGAAATTCACCTAGTATGTCACAGTATAAACGAGGCTGGCCCGGCACATTGAATCCAGAACAATCAAACACTGACCTGTAGAATCCAGACTTGTTCTCGGCGTTGTCCTTGATGCTCTTCTTGGTGTCGACCTCGCTGAGGACCACGAAGAAGTGGTGGCACTTGTCGCACTTAACGAACCGTGTGGAGCTGACGAACGTCTCCACGTGCGTGCACGGGTCCCCGCACTTGGGGCACGTGAGCACGCCTGAACCGGAGCCTTTCTTGCCGCCTGAAGTGCCTGTTGACAATACACATGGTACATAATACCGAAGCCTCATAATTAGACCCCGGATTTTTGTCGCAATGACGTCACAATAGGGTAGTTTGGGGAGTAAATGGAACGGTGTTAATTAATAAGGTAAGACTAGGTTACCTTATTAATTAACACCGTTCCATTTACTCTACTCTATTGGTGTTCTACGGAATTAAGCATTAATAATCAGGCATTCACGATATTTTATATCTTAGGTCAAAACTTAATTAGGTTGTATAGGTTAAAACTGATTAATTGATAAAGGTAATTCTAATATGTTTAATTATGTTCCACTGTTCCATTTACTGGATGGAACGGTGTTATTTAATACGAAAAACCGCCGGATTTAACCGAATTAATTGTAATAACTAAGTAGGCGTTCACGATAAAAATTACCTATTCAATTGATCAACGTTATCTTTATTTATTTATTTATTTATTTAATCTTTATTGCACAAAAAAAGAATACACTTAATATGCAAAAGGCGAACTTAATGCCGTAAGGCATTCTCTACCAGTTAACCTTTAGGCAAAGCAGAGGTTGTAGTGTATCTTTCGATTACTGCAAACCATACATTTGTACGTAAATTAAACTGGCGTTTTTTTGGGTCGCCCACTTTTTGTCTGTCTTTTGACAGACCAGTTTAACGTACAAATGTATGGTTTGAAGTTATACACCAAAAGATAATTTTGATCAATTGACTAGGTAATTTTTGACGTCAATGCTTAGTTATTTAAATTTATTAAGTTAAAAACTGTATTATTTTTTTATTAATTAACACTGTTCCATTTACTCCCCAAACTACCCTTTTGTGACGTCATTGCGACAAGAATCCGGGGTCTACTCATAATACCGAAGCATCGTAATCAATCATCGGATTTCCCGGTGCAACATTGGGTTAACGGCCTGAAACATTACGCTAATATGAATATGTCTCGGGATTCCGGGACTTATGTTGTTGTTGGAGGATAAAATTACTTTATTTTTATCGATAGGTACCAAATGAAAATACAGCTGAACTTTTGAAAATATTATCAACAATAATATTGGCAGATTAATAGCAATACGTACATACTTTAAAAAAATCGCTAACACCATCACGACGAAGTGCAAAAGTAATGACATAGTTAGTCTTCATATCAATATGAAAACATTTTACCGGCCGTAAAATGTAAAAAAGACGTCAATTATAATTATCGCTGTATATTCAATATTTATAGTCATAAAAAAGTATAACACTGACAGCATTTTTTATACGAACGTTTTCGCGAGATTAGTCGCATCCATATTAAGATTATGACTTGATTTCCCGCGAATTGCATCCGATCAATGATCATGATGCATAACGAGTAAAATTATCATATGTATGGTAGCTATCGCTGTTTCCTGCTGGTTAGTGATGGCGCCTTCCGTCGACTACAAATCGACACCCTTACGTCGGGTTTTCACGCAGGCTCTTTCGCATTATAATGAGTGTGGATAAACCTGTATTTGTTATCCTTTTTCCTACCAACTTGTCCACGTTGAATTTGCATATCGTTTTTAGAAAATATTAAAATGTTACGATATGAAATTGAGATTGTAACTTAAAAATACAGTTTAGATGTGAAACTAATGCGTGAGATTGTTAATAATATGGGTTTAGATCTTACAGTTACCCTGCGGCTAGATTCAAAAGTTTCCTAAAACCTAGGGGAATTTCAGGTCGTAGAGGTTTTTTCCCGGTTTCGATGTTATTGAATCTATCTAGGGGATTTTTCAAGGTTTCTCATAATTCCTACCAATTTTGACTTTTTTATTAAATCATACAATAACACCGACTAATTTAAAGGAAACCCTTAAAAATAGTTAATTACAATATACCAAGATTACTGTAAAACCTAATAAAGTAATAAAAACTACATATCGATTTAGTATTTCATTATAAGTCAATGTTATGTAGATTGTGTATGATAATCCTTATATTTAAGGTAGCTGTTTCCCGCAACTCCGGCCGCGTAGAAGTCGTTTATCGCTATTCCCTCAGAAACCGTTAAATTATTAAGGATAAAAAGTACCCTATGTCCTTCCTCTGGACTCAAACTGTCTCCATAGCAAATTTCATCTAAATCGGGTCAGTAGATCCAGAGATTTTCCTCTACAACTTCACAAACTCAGAAACTTTACCTCTTTATCACTACATAGTATAAAACAAAGTCGCTAGCCGCAGTCTGTCCCTATGTATGCTTAGATCTTTAAAACTACGCAACGGATTTTGATGCCATTTTTTTTAATAGATAGAGTGATTCAAGAGGAAGGTTTATATGTATAATACTTTAACCCGGAGCGAAGCGAGGGCGGGTCGCTAGTAATATTAATATTTAAGATTTAAATCTGATTCTAAAAAAGTACGACAAATATAAGGTGTTATATTATGAGAGAATAGAGGCGTCCTATTTCACGTCATCAAATTTGGCAACGCATTTGCAGTCATGAGATTGCAAAATGTCTATGAGCTTCAAGCCAAATTACCATCAAGCAACATATGCGCTTTAAAGAGTTAATATTCATGAAAATAAGGTATTAAAGTGCTTCGGTATTAATTCCTCAGTAAAAAAAAAAGTATGCTTTTAAGACAAAACTCTAAGCATCATTTTTTCCAGAACACGTTTTCAAACAAACCACCACTACTTTGAAAATACCTCGTATCTCATATTTCGTGATGTACAATTTTAAACTTAAATATCAAGTGAAATTAGTTTAAAATCGTACATCACGAAATATGTTATACGAGGATTTTTCAAAGTAGTGACGAAATCCTATAAATTACACTATAACGTGAAGCTGTAGCAAAAGGTTCAGACTCGGTACGAGCTTGCTCCTCCTGGTGCAGAAGACACAGCGCTGGTTTTCAGTCTGACCCTTTTGTTGTTTATTGGTTCGAACTGTTCTTTTGTGCAAAAAATTCTGCTTAAAAATGTACTATAATGCTATCGTGTTTAAAAAATACAGTTAAACATGACATTGCATTTTATTTTCACTCGAAGGTGTCATGTCCACAAAATACTCGTTATAATTAGAGTGGTTGCAAAATACATCCTCCACACTTGAGGCCATTGATTCGATACTAATGACCTGACCAAGGGCAATATTCAAATGAAGACAATAAATATCGTTAAAATATTTTACCAAGGGCAAGGTAACTAACCCAAACTGGTCGTTCGATGGTTGTTTAGTAATTTGACCTCTATTGCATGTCATAGAAGATTCTTATATAATTGAAGAGTATGAACTGAACGAGAGTATTATACAATACAATACAAAAAACTTTATCGTCCACCAAACAAAAACATTACAGAGTAATAGCACAATTTAAACAACAGGCGGTCTTATCGCTGATTAGCGATCTCTTCCAGACAACCTTAGAGTTAAGGCAAAAGGTGTCAAGTTAAAACATATGATCTGGGTCTCAACTCTACTGCGTTATAACGATATCGCGTTTGATGTTTTTTTAGAATCGTTTATGACTCGGCCGCCATTATTATCCATGACATAAGAGTTATAAAAACGTTGACAATACGGAAACAGGTCAAAGACGATATCGTTATTACCGTGTAGAATACCAGCCCAGGGGGCTTAAGACGGTCGTGTATATCGATGTGGATAAACGTGGATAAAGCTTCCGTCACTCTCGCACTGACATACTGGTCAAAAAGTGACAGATGTGTTATCCACGTTTATCCACGTCGATAAACACGACCATCTTAGGCCCCCAGATCGACGAACAGTTGATTATTAGTTTTATATTCAACTCCAGACAGTGTAATTTGCTAATAACATAGCCCCACCCGGTTTCACTCGCTGTAAAATGTATTCAAGTTACCTTCTTTGACAAATGATATAAGTTGGTACTTCATTAATATTTAAAAGTAATAAAAACCATACCAAACCCTTAGCCGTATCATAACAAACGTTTCACAAATGACACATTTCACAAACATCATTTGACAACCTTCTTTTTTCCGAAATTGTAAATAATTCTGGATTTATTTCAGGACCATCGTGATAGGTTAGGTTAGTGTTATAAAAATCCTGAAATAATTGTAGTTACAGAAAAAAAAAGCGGGTTAGCAAATGAACAAGTTGCGAAACGATGCATTTGTCAAAGATTTGTCGGCGAAAAGGCAGAGAACCAGACAGCTCAAACATTCAGTTACGAGTATTTACTTATAGTTATTTCGTAGTCTGATTGATGATGAAGCTACAGACCCAAGATAAGTAACGATGAAAGCATGATACGAGTTTATAAATAACTTCACTTTATCAAGTAAGGTATAGATCGCAATTTTTGTCTCTTTTAAAATTGAGAAAAAAATAGTTTGCCGGTTTCAAGAATTTCCAATATAACCTCAGAAATATGTTTTCGATAGTCCATTTCGTTTCCGCACACTAAATTACATTTTAGTAACACTGCGGACATCAAGGAATCTATCTAATACCTTTAAACGAGAAATTATTGTATATATATATATACTATACTATATATATATATATATATACTATACTATATATATATATATACTATACTATATACATATATATATATATATATATATATTCATAATAAATCTGAATCTTTGAAACGGCTCTAAAGATTTGATGAAAACTGCGGAATAGGGGTTTTCGGGTCAACAAATCGATCTGTCATCTTCGGGCAAATTCGGGTTCCGCCGTAAAATCGGGTTCCGAGGTATTTGACATATATAGACGACAAAGGAGTTTTTTTTCAAAAAAAGTGTACATCGTTAAGGCCAAATATTGCGACGACCTCCCTTACCCGGCTAGATGAAGGGAGCACGTCGTAAACAAAATAAAACAAAATGTCGAAAAATAATAAAACAAAACTAATGTCCGGCGTGACCTTTGGACTAAGAGTGGGTCTATCCTATGGAGCTGAAAGAAACCAGTTAGTAAGTTTAACACATTCTTTATTTCTTCGTTTTCTTTACAACCATTAGATACTTAATTGTAAACCTTGAAGTCCTGAACGACCAGACATTTGATTCTAAATTAATTAACAGCTCAGTAAAGCATGGGTCGTGTTTAAAACAATATGGTTCTTAAGATAGGTTCACAATTATCCATTCCAAAGTTGGTTAGTCCCTAAGGAATCCTAATGCCATCAATTCCAATACTTAACTTGCTCTTAAATCCTACTTCCCTAACTAGTAATTAATTCACAGACCTCGTTCTGAAGAAACCTTCCTGCAAAGGGCTGTCCGGCTGCAGACTGGATCTGGGCAGTGTGAGTCGAGACGCGATGCTCTGGGCGTCGACTCTATGCAAGCTCCATTTGCAAGCCACACAGTAAGCGCGTGAAGATAATAGAAAGGTCCTCTAATATTTGAGGGCTTTAAGAAGCTTGGTGCAGAAGGCTTTATAAAGAGACAGTCATGGGCTTGCAACACAAAATGGCGGCTGGTGAAAGGTACCTAGCCCGCACTACTAAATTACACAAAATAAAGCAAGCCTTAACTTAATCATTCACAAACTAAATCTCTAGTGGAAAGTGAAATTTACTGAACATATGCTTAATTCTTTCAGGGTCAAAGAAAGGAAGCCAAATATCAAGATTGGACCCTAAAATAGAAGGTCTATATCTAAATGTGTTTTCTAAATCCCCTTCTAAATTATATTCGAATGAAATTGCTTTAACTTCTTCCAAATTCTATTCCTAAACTATTTAAATTCTTTAAATTTCCAAACTATATTAATCTTTCCAAATTATATTAATCTTTTCCAAATTATATTAATCTTTTCCAAATTATATTAATCTTTTCCAAATTATATTAATCTTTTCCAAATTTCCATCCAGCTGGAAAGAAGCAAATTGCCTCGATTAGGATATGCACATGGCAGAAATTACGCGAAGAGCAGAATGTAACAGATCAAGAGAGCTTACCGGAGACCATCCAATAAAGATTATCTCAAACGCTGTATTTCCCTCCGTCCCGGCATAAAGAACCCTCTGGTTTCAAATAATTTGAGTTTGAAGAGCTGAAAGTTAACCACGAGGTTAAGAAACCAGTCTACATGATGCACATGTCTTATTCAGACGGAATATCTACTTACGGTTTTGTTACTGCCACAAAATAATTCTTAAATCGGCTGCTACTTTGCCACATAAGCCACTGGAGACTTCTATCAAAACTAGGACCTCCGTCCTGCACAAGATGTTCAAAGCTTCTGCTCGCACTCAACTTGGAGCTGCAGTTGTAAGCAACCTCTAACCAATATGGCTGACGAACGGAGCACCCTGGAGCACCCTCGGATGAAGAAATTCTCCCACAATATTTACCCCAGAATTTACCCCGAAAGTATTGACTTTCAAATTGTGAAATTTGTATTTTAGAAAACAATTAAACAGTTGATTATCGTAGAAGACATTCATTGTTCCTCCTGAAACCTAAATTCCTACAAAACCTTGTTTCAGCAAAAGCTTCCTATACATTTTTCCTAATAAACATACAGTAATAAATCATGAAGTTGAATTTTATTTCCCTACATACGAGTAGAAAATCTAGGGCTGACAACCCTATGCAAATCGATACCGAATGTCAATCTAGTGACCAGCCTTTAAATATATTAAAGATTGTTGCCAGTACTCAGAGTTTGGGTTTGTTCCAGTCAATGATAAAAGCGCAACGTTACAATATTAAGAAATTCTAACTTTTCCATTTCGTCACAAAAATTACCCATGCATTTTCTTAGTTTCTTTATTTTTCTCCTTAACGATGTACACTCATTTGAAAACCGCCCTAACATCAAATTGTGATTTAATAGTGTCGTCTAAATACGCCAGAGAAGAGCTGGGTCGCCCAGGTACGGTCAAGAACTTTAATTGTTACGCCACTATGGAACCCTGTCATAATGACAGCGTTTATAATTAATCTTAGCTTTCTTGCATGTGGTTTGACGCTGTCATTATGACAGGGTTCCATAGTGGCATAACAATTAAAGTCCTTGACTGCACTAACGTTTAAGGGACGTATGTACTGTTTTTCTATTCCAAAATGATTATAAGTTCCACCACAATCTCCATTTTTTCTAGAATTTATTCCTGCGGGTTTTTAAACCTCTCACTAGAATATCCGAGTTATTGAAAAGAGTCACGTCATGTCCTTTTTAAGGTCGGATTTTTATTCCCACAGAAAAAATGTAAACAAAGGTGTTGCCGCTAACGAAAAACATTTGCAGCATTCAAAATATTTATACTTTCCACATTTATAAGAAATTTACTTACTATAAAAAATCTATATGTTTCAATCAACAAGAAATAATTTTATTTGTTAATGGCAAACTTTATTTTGAAATAAACTCTTTGTTACATTCATTTAAAACGAGAGTACTCTTCTTCTATCATAATTTATTTATTGCAATGGTATCACTGACTCGATACACCCGTGTCAACAAGTTGAGGGCCGCTTGATTGATGTGAGACGTCACTAACACTCGCTTCACAATTCGTGCTCCCGTCGTAATCGCTTTCCAGTCATCATCATCATTCATCATTTCAGCCTATTGCAGTCCACTGCTGGACGTAAGCCTCCCCCAGGGTTCGCCACAAGGCCCGATCTCCCGTTTTCGCCATCCAGTCACCACCAGCCACTTTTTTCAGGTCGTCGGTCCATCTGGCTGGAGGGCGTCCTACGCTACGCTTGCCGAGCCGTGGTCTCCACTCGAGAACCCGTCTACTCCACCGATCATCGGTTCTGCGACAGATGTGACCAGCCCACTGCCACTTCAGTCTGCTACACTTCTGAACTACGTCAGTGACCCTAGTTTTATGCCGGATCATCTCATTCCGGATTTTGTCCCTTAGTGAGATTCCGAGCATACACCTTTCCATAGCTCGCTGGGTGACGTGTAGTCGGTGGGCTAGTTTCACTGTCAGGTTCCACGTCTCGGCTCCGTATGTCATGACCGGCAGGACGCACTGATTGAATACCTTGGTCTTCAGGCATTGCGGCAAGGTTGACTCAAAGACGTGACGCAACTTTCCAAATGCTGCCCAACCAACCCAGCTGTAACTTGTGTCCTAGGTAGACGTACTCCTGGACAACTTCGAGGGCTACACCTTCGACGGAAACGGGCTCAGGGACGATGTGCTCATTGAACATGACCTTAGTTTTGTCTAAGTTCATCCCGAGCCCAACGCGTCTCGAGGCAGCATTAAGGCTGGACAGCATTTCCTGCAGGTCTTGTAGCGATTCTGCCATTATCACTATGTCGTCAGCAAAGCGGAGGTGTGTGAGATACTCACCCTTGACCTTGATGCCCATCCCATTCCACCGCAGAGTCTTGAAGACATCCTCCAGAGCATTGGTGAAGAGTTTCGGGGAGATAACGTCACCCTGTCTTACACCTCTGAGCAGCTGGATGGGTCTTGTTTGATGGTTCTGCACTTGGACGGACATAGTCGCCATTTGGTAGAGACTTCTCAGCACCTCCACGTACCGCCAGTCGACTTGGCATCGCTGCAGAGACTCCAAAACAGCCCAGGTTTCGATGGAGTCGAAGGCCTTCTCGTAGTCCACCATCGCCATACACAGCGGTTGGTTATACTCCTCGGACTTCTGTATAACCTGCCGAACAGTATGGATGTGGTCCACGGTGCTATAGCCTTTACGAAACCCAGCCTGCTCCGGTGGCTGAAAGGCGTCTAATCTTGATGCCAGACGATTCGTGACGACTCTCGAGAACAGCTTATAGACGTGGCTCAGAAGCGTGATCGGCCTGTAGTTTTTAAGTAGCGTTTTGTCTCCTTTCTTGAAAAACAATGCCACTACACCTCTGCTCCACGCCTTCGGGGTAGTCCCGTTGGTAATTACAGTGTTGAAGAGCCTCTTTAACTCCTCCAGAACAGGTTTACCCCCAGCCTTGAGGAGCTCAGAGGCTACTCCATCTTCACCGGGAGCCTTCCCATTACTAAGCTGTTTGAGAGCCGCCTCGATTTCGTCGACACCTACGTCTGGGAGATCGTCAGTGATCTGGCGCGTAAGTGGGGCTCTAGGATCTCTCGCGTCAGGTGGAGGCTTTGGTGCGTGCGAAGCATACAGGTGTCCGTAGAAGTTTTCAATTTCAGCGAGTATCCCCGGGACTGATGTGACGGTTTCACCATTCGAGGTAGCTAGCTTTGTCAGATGACTCCTCCCCAGTGTCTTGGTGAAGACCTTCGACCCCCGGTTTCGCTCAATCGCCTCGTGTATTAGGCGGGTGTTCCAGCTGCGAAGGTCGCGTCTTACCAAGCTCCTGATTTTCTTGTGGAGTGATTGGGGATCTGGCAAGGATTCCTCAGGTGTCTCACGTCTAAATCGCATCAGATCTAGGGACTCGCCAGAAAGTTTGACTTCCTATCTGCTCGCCTTTTCCGAAAATGCCTCGTTCCCACTTCGCTTATCACCCCGATTAAGCCGTCCAGATCCTCGTCAACATTTGCCGGGGTCTCCAGTGCGGCGAATCTATTTTGCAATTCCAATTGGAACGCATCATGTCCAGTTTGGGGCACATTTGGACGAAGAACAGACCTCACCATGCGACTACGTTCGAGCTTAAAATTGATATTTAGGGTGCCTCGTACAAGCCGGTGATCGCTACCGGTATTAAACCTACTGATCACTGAGACATCCCTAAATATGTGCTTCTTGTCGGCTATGATGAAGTCAATCTCGTTCTTCGTCACACCGTCGGGGCTCTTCCAGGTCCACTTCCGTTGGGGCTTTTTCTGATAAAAGGTGTTCATACAGAACAGCCCCTGCATGCTAAGGAAGTTGACCAGCATTTGGCCCCTACGGTTTCTGCGCCCATAGCTATGCTGTCCCAAACAAGATTCACCACATTCTTTTCCCACTTTGGCGTTGAAATCCCCCATGACAACGGTATAATGGGTTTTGGTGGTACGATGCATGGCCTTTGCCACATCGTCGTAAACGGCCTCCACCTCTTCGTCTGTGCTATTCGAGGTCGGCGCATATACCTGTATGACCTTGAGAGAGTATCTCTCGGTCAGTTTCAGTACAAGGTACGCTACCCGGGTCGAGACGCTGCAGATCTCTATCACGTTGTCACGGAGGGCTTTGCTGACGAGGAACCCCACACCACCCTGAGATTTTTGGCTCCCTTCCCTGAAGTAAAATAGATGGCCCGAATCAAGGGTTATCGTGTCCTCCCCCTCTCTACGAACTTCCGATAGCCCGAGAACATGCCATCGTATCTTCTCTAATTCCACTTCAAGGATCTGGAGGCTTTCGTCCAGCCGTAAACTGCGTCCGTTGTATGTAGCCAGAGTCAATTGTTGGCAGCCGTCCGTAGCCCGGGGATTCCTAGCACCCCCTACCCTACCGTGACTAAGGCCGCTGCCGTGACCTGGAATAGTAGGGCGGCCGGGAACTGGGGGCCGTTTCTTTTTGTGCCTATTCATATATTTTTTTTTGCCTATTTATATTTCTGGGGGGTATTGCCCGTAGTCACCACGCTGGGCAGGCGGGTTGGTGACCGCAGTGTAATTATTTGGACTGTGTTGTCTATACGAGAGGCGCTGCTGCCCACCTCTCGGATGGTCCCTTGCTCGCCTTCTACGATGCCCACGGGAAGAAATGGGGTGATGCTATTCTACTCTGCCGGCGCCACACGGCAACACGCTTTCCAGTGACTTTGTTAATTGTTCTGTTAAATTTTAAATAATTCTCAAATTTATTTTTAATATCACTGTTACAGCGAAATGATAACTTAATATTATTTATGTTGCTGGCCCGAACTTTGAGATCCCCTCGATGAAACGTCACTTTGACAGTGACGTAATTTTGTTTACATTTTTTCTGTGGGATTAAAAATCCGACCATAACTACTATCATTGTAACATAACAATACAATAAGTAACCTAATGTTCATTTTATTACTTGTGATGTGAGTCAGAGATGGTAGGTAACACTTCGGCCGTGTACCTTTAGCCTAAATTAGAAAAGATAATGGCAGAGACATTCACTTTGTTTATACCTACTACCTCCACCTCCAGTGTCTTGGTGATTGTGACAGCTTGCTTGATAAACAGGATGATTCGTTATTTAACCAATTCCATTTTGGGGAATATACAGATTGAATCAAACAAACGCCACATGGACGGCAACTACCTTAAATATTTGAAATAGCGAATACTACGCAAAAGAGTTTATTTTATTTTTGGAAAAAAGAAATACTGCATTCATGGATTTTTTGAAAGTTCGTCTTCCCTAACTCTGAATTGAACTGGTCAAATATGACAAAGCAGCTTAGTAGTTTTGTTTTATGATACAGATCGAAAGGGTCACTGATATAGGGATCATTTTTAGAAAGGGATCTTATTACTATGACTTTGCTGTCTGTCCGTCCGTCTGTCGGTCACCTGTCTCAAGCAAGAACCGCGATAGATACTGTGGAAATTTTCACAAATTATGTATTTCTGTTGCCGCTATAACAACAAATTCTAAAAACAAAATAAAATAAATATTTAGGGGGGGGGGGGGGTGGCATGCAACAATTTTTATTTTTTTGTCGTTTTTGCTCGATATTAATAACGGCAACTGGAAGACACTTGAAATATTCACAGAATATTTAGTTGTATATTCACTTTAAGAATAAATAATTTAAATAAAATAGTATAAATATTTAAGGGGGGCTCTCATGCAACTAAAGTGTTTTTTTTTGTCGTTTTTGCTCGATATTAATAACGGCAACTGGTAGACACTTGAAATATTCACAGAATATTTAGTTGTATATTAACTTTAATAAAAAAATTAAAATTAAATAAAATAAATATTTAAGGGGGGCTCCCATACAACAAACGTGATTTGTTTGTCGTTTTTTGCTCGATCTTAATACAGACACCGTGGTTGTATAGATAATGGTACGAAAACGTTCGTGCGCGAGTCCGACTCGCACTTGGCCGGTTTTGTTATCTACAACGCATATATCATTCAATAATATATAGTGTATAGTGTCCAGCCAAAAATGTACACCATTTTATTTGTACAGTTATGAATTTAAAAATGTTAGCTTAATAATATTTTAATACTTTAATGCTTTAGCAGTTAGAAATTTATACCTACTACAAATGTAACAGGAAATCCTATTGTATGATTTGCAAATATCTTTGGATGGGTTACATTAATTTCTAATCAGTTAAAAGGTATGAAATGAAAATGAAATGAAAAATAACTTATTTGACAAAAAAAAACGCGCGCTTGTGTGTGTGTGTGTGTGTGAGAGTGTGTGTGCGCGCTCTGGATCTCAATAACTATAACCTATGTGTCTGTTCTTTGGATATGGTGCACATTGCTGCACCAATGATGACTTCATGCGATGTAGAACAACTACTGCTACTGTATTGCTATTGGTGAGAACCTGTAATTGGCTTTTTGAATTATGAAAGTTTCTAATGTATTTGTGTTAGCTGTTGGTTTTCCTTAAATAAATAAATATAATAAATTTGGTCATATTTCCTAAAAACAGTTAAACGTGAAATCAAGTTTAAAAACAATATCCTATATAGGTTTATTTTCCAGAAGTGACACCTATTTCGCATGCTTTTGGTTGAAATTTCGAAACCCTGCGATCTTTAGCAATGATTTTTGATTCAATTCAACCTCTCTTTTTATAACTGTTGTTGTTTTAAAGTAAAAAGCCATTATTTGAATTTGACACTGCTCAGTATCAAGGCGCACGCAAACTCTCGATCTCACTTTCTTTGCACGGACGCTCATAAAGCCATCCCTTTTGATTCTTGTATGGGAGTTGTAGCATATGTGGCCTCTTATAAGTAATAACATTTAATTCTGCCCTCATAAGTCTAATTGAATAGTTAAAGCAGATTCAATCCTATCACCTTACTAATAAGGTTGCATTTGTTACAGGAGTTTTGGCTGAAATACTTTCATTCGCCTTAGCAGGGTAGAACTGTCGACCGAGAAAGTTGCTAAGAACGCGGGAAACCAGGGCTCGGAACCAGTTTAAAAATACCGGTTAGTACCGGTTTATTTTTGTTTTGCTCCGAACTTTTCTAAGGAACGCAAACGTTTTAAAAACTTTATTTTAACCTTAATTAACCGGTTTATTCCATGAGCGTCGAGTCGAGAAACTATGAGTTTTGTATTGGATAAAAACACTAAGCGCAGCTTTTTCATGGTGCGTTACGTGCGTCTGGTTTAACCGGTTTTTTAAACTCGAACCCGGTTGTTTAGAAAATAATTTTAAATAAATGTTTCTCCAAAACCGGTTAAAAACCGGTTTATGCTACCGGAACCGAAATGAAAAGATTTTGCGTCAAGTGCAAAATAACGGTTTGAAAATTTAACCAGCATCCGAGCCCTGCGGGAAACTGATGAATACAAGCTGCACAGGATCGGTCCTTGTGGCATACCTTGGGGAGGCCTATTTCCAGTGAGCGTCTTTCGACTAAAATGATGATGACTTACCATCACCAGGACTGACGGCCTCCTTGGGCGTGTGAGGAGGCCCCGGAGGCTGCTCTGTGGGACTCTTGCAGAGCACCGTGCAGGTGCTCAGCGCGCGCGGGTTCGAGCGGCGCAGCGAGCGGCATGACTGGACACCTGCTGTAGATAGAAACCATTTGTTAGCTGTTTGAGATTACTGTTGGCTAAAGAAAAGCCGGCCAAGCGCAAGTCGGGCGGTACAGTTTTTAATTTTAGACGACTGAATAATACTACATAAAAAATACATACATACATACTATCACGCCTTCATTCCTAGAGTGGGGTAGGCAGAGCTACAGAAATACTAACAAATTTAAAGAGACTTGTTCATAATTCTATAACCACACTTAGCAAAATCAGGCCAAGAAGTTTACTAGTGTATAAGTGACAGGTTGCAAGCCCATCGCCTAACAGTATTACAAGCCCATAAAGAAATCTTTACAATGTGATAGTTATTTGGCACTAGCTCATGATCGACTAATAATATTAGAGATTTAGATTCCCTAGCCAAGATGGAAATGCTCCTAACGGTTTTCTTGTCTATCGCTCAAAATGTAAAGGATGACAGTTGACCACGTCGTCACGATCACACGATATAACGCACGAGAATGTCATCCCATACATTTTGAGTGTCAGAGGTATCGTGCGATATCGTGGAAGCGAAACTAGAAGAGCTACAAAGTTACGGACCAAAAAAAGGGGTAGAAATTACGTGTTTTACATTTTTAAATTTAGGACTCAATTCGCGGCTCATTATTTATACCCTTGCACAGCTAGGGGTGGTACGTTAGAGGTAGACTTTCCTTGATTTCAATTTATTTGTGTGCTTTTAAATGGGAGTTATGGTTGGCAAGTTTTTCGAGTTGCAACCATCGAGTTTCGATTGGAGCTCTCTGCGCAGCTTTGACAAGGTTTAATTTCTACGAAGGGGTGAAAACAAATGAGAAAATTCATGTTTAAGAACAATATAAATCATATTAACAACACCCGAATTAAATTTTTCCTATATATTTTTACTTTACCGCGGAATTATAAGATTGAAATTGCATCAGGCTCATTTTCGACTTAGGCCTATTTGATTCTTTCGCCACGATTTTCGTACTCCGGAATCACTCATTGTCAGTCCACAATGGAGGCGTTTTAACAATGGGGTTTATGTGTTTGATACGATTATGAATAACGATGAGCGGTTGAGCTGACGACTGTTTGTTCTGTAATCCTGCAGCTTTCTTCTGTTCGTAAACAATGCGGCTAACACGGTAAAAGGTACTGAAGCAGTTATGTCCGGATCTAGTTCATTGGTGCGATGTATTAAGAGGCACTTTTTGTTTTGCAAAACAAATACTGGTGATAATTTCTCTTTAAATATGTTTGTCTTTTATACTTTTCGGTAACAATACAGTAACGCAGGAGAAACACGTTTTTATTTTGGGAAATTGATATAAAAGATGTTACTTATTCCGTAAGTATGCCGCCCGAGACCAGAGAAGGAAGCATGATAAACGTCGGTGTCCACTGCGGTACCTAGTTAACTTTGTGATCAATTCTTGATAAGGTAGACAGATAGCAGTCGTAGCGTCGAAAGCACGGCTAACGGCCGCAATTAGAGACGTCATTTAAACTTAATGCTTAATTAAAGTCGCTGCTTCACTTTCTTTGCTATAGCAATGGAATAAGACAAATATAAATCATATTAACAACACCCGAATTAAATTTTTCCTATAAATTTTTACTTTACCTATAAACTCGTATGACAGTGAACGCATAAATATAAACTTATGTACCTATGTACGTGTGGAAACAGATAAACAAAGGCGAACTTATTGAATGTCATTGCACTCGACTACCGAACACCCCTAATAAGCTAAACACCACACAATAACCTAAACGTATTCACTGCCACCGACGCGACGCGTATATGCGTTCACTGTCATACAAGTTTATTCCTAGGCCACGCCCTCTTGCAGTGAATGCGTTAATCCATGCTTCCAAATTTTCATGTCAAATTGACTAATTATTTATCCCTTGTAGATAAAACTGATTACCAGCTTGGCTCAGGTGCCCATAATCCTTATTTGTGTGGATTCACGGTGAACCGCGTGCGCCATGGGCCGCGAGTTAACTGACGAGATTGACCAGTTTCTTTAACAGTGTGTCAAGGCGAGACGAGTGTCAAGGCGAGAGATATGCATCGAGCCAGGTGAGTGCGAGCGGTGATAATAGAATAACACATCATAATTCGAGTACACAAACAAAAACAATGATACGAAACATGTATACACCAACTCCAAATGCAGTAGCATCTCTAAACATAATAGAAAATGTTACCGGTTCGCTACAACCAAATATCATAATACCTATAACATATTTTGACTCAATATCAAATTGTCTTAGTTTCAAAATGACCAAAATCTCATATAGGTCATAATGACGTTCACACATTACATCCGATATCCAAAATGTATATATAGTTGTAAAAAAAAAACAATTCCTCCTAATGCCGAATTATTATTAGGACTGACTTAGAAAATACATCAGTTTTATAATTACCAAAATTCAACAATACCTTTGGTTGACAGGCCCAAAGATCAAAATGGCACAGTTTAATAATACCTTAAATAAACAGGGTATATTAAATACCTATATGCTTCGTTTTATCAATGAAATAAAATCTTTTTCGGACTAACATAATTTTCTATAGGTACTAAGTTTTAAATATTTTGAAAATTTGACGTTTTAATCTTAAGACATTTTTGGTATCAAGTTAATATGAGTTTTAGACAATTTGAGACAAAGTTGAATTGAAAATTTGTCAAAAAAAGCGGCCAAGTGCGAGTCGGACTCGCCCATGAAGGGTTCCGTAGCAGCAAGTAACATAATATAAAAGTTCGTTGTAGCTTTGATCAATGTTTTTATGACGTATTAAAAAAAAACTACTTACTAGATCTCGTTCAAACCAATTTTCGGTGGAAGTTTGCATGGTAATGTACATCATATATTATTTTTACATTTATCATTCCCTTATTTTAGAAGTTACGGGGGGGGGGACACACATTTTTCCACTTTGGAAGCGTCTCTCGCGCAAACTATTCAGTTTAGAAAAAAATTATAATAGAAACCTCAATATCATTTTTGAATACCTATCCATAGATACCCCACACGTATGAGTTTGATGAAAAAAAAATTTTTGAGTTTCAGTTCTAAGTATAGGGAACCCCAAAAATTTATTGTTTTTTTTCTATTTTTGTATGAAAATCTTAATGCGGTTCACCGAATACATCTACTTACCAAGTTTCCACAGTATAGCTCTTATAGTTACGGAATAAAGTGGCTGTGACATACGGACGGACAGACGGACAGACATGACGAATCTATAAGGGTTCCGTTTTTTGCCATTTGGCTACGGAACCCTAAAAAACGATAAAGTAAATTTGAATTATAGTCGTATCAAGAGTACGGTACCTATTGTAAGAAGTAGGAGTAAGCCATTTTAAATTTTAGACATTTTGCAACTAATCTGTTTTGACGTAACGACGTTCTAGGAACATTGCATTATGATATCTGGTTGTAGCGAACCGGTAACTAAAAAATAAATATATGGCATAAAGGCACACGAGCACTCAGGCCACCTGATGCTAAGTGGAATCTGAGACCCATAGACATTTGAATTCTCAAGACTGCGCTAAGACCTAAATTGCGTTGCCAACCCTGAGGAATAAGATGGAATTCAAGCGTGGTCCGACATGCTCACGACGTTTTATAATACACGGAGAAGGCAATCGAGCTCTCAGCACCACCCAACTGGTGGTAAGTGGGATCCGCCGTCTCAAGGGTATGTTCTAAACCACTCAATTTAACAACCGTCAATTTTTTTGTATGGCATTGAGAAGGCAAACGAGCACACAGGCTACCTGATGGTGGTAGAATCTTGATTTTTTTTTGTATTTTCGCTTCGTCCCCCCACACCCAAACAACAAGTACAAGTAGGTATTCAATATCTGAAAAACATCTTGGATGAAAGCACATAACGAACTTAAAAGGAAAACTATCACGACTTTCTGACTTGATTGTTTATTAAGGTACTGGCGGCTAAAGTGTTAAACCTACCTACTAAAATTAATACTTGTTGGTTTTTGAGATTCATTGTGTTTATAGTAACGGCTGCGAAACCCTTCACTGAGCATGGTCCGATATGCTCTTGTCCGGTTTTTATACTGGAAAGTCGAACAGCGCCCGATGCCGATGAATGCTATAAACAACTTTTACGGACGGGGTCGCAGAGTCTAGTATTACAATAAAAGTAAGTATGTTAATGACAACCGCAGGTTACGAAAAATAAGATGCACTCGTACACATGCATTAGCAACTCTCGTTATGTATCTGACATAACCAAGTCAAATGTGACTTTCACTTTCATATTGTGACGGTCAATAAAATATTGTGCTCCGCTTTTGGGATGTTTTTATTGCTTTGTTTAGTACTCGAGGGTAATAAACGAGTAAGTAAGTAAAAATATTACATAGCTGAACACCCTCTAGTGATAAAAAAGACATAAGTGCGAGTCAATGTGGGCACCGAGAGTTGCATAATTACAAAAATCTATTTGAAAAATGTTTTGGTTACGTTACGAATAGTGGAGCTCCCCCGCGGGATTCCGCCCTTGTCGTGGCGGTGGGGCTTAGTCACCGTGGACGGTCACCCACGATGAAGCTAAGAGGTACTCTTGGCCGGCTGAGTGGGGCTTCAGCTGGCCTATGGAGATCGCTCCAAGGCTTCCGTCGATGACAATGATATTCTCAAAAAATTATGTGAAAATTATGTGAAACTTCTTCCCATAGTTGCGGGGGAAGGGTGTCGCAGAGGAAGAGTGCCGGTATTACGGTGCACCGTCCCTATCCTCTGTGGCCGGGATCTACCACAGGGCTCGAATACCGGTTCATTTTTCTAACCGTTATTATGTACTTGACGCAAAATCTTTTCATATCAGTTCCGTTCGCATAAACCGGTTTTTTGAGGAACCTTTAGTCATTTTAGAACCAACCGGTTTTGAGTTTAAAAAACCGGTTAATCCAGACACATCAACCAAGTGCCGCTTAGTGTTTTTATTCAGTACAAAACTTTAGGTTTCTCGACTCGCCGCTCGTGCATTAAACCGGTTAATAAATGTTAAAATAAATTTCTCAAAACGTTCCCGTTGCCAAGAAAAAATCGTAACAAAACCGAAATAAACCGATATTAACCGGTATTTACTAAACCGGTTCTGAGCCCTGACCTACCACTCTCAATACCCTTCGCAATCTGGCAGGGCCGCAACGTTGTTTGCGGCGTGGTGGGGCCGCTGAGGAAGAGGAGTGCTGGTACGCTCCGACGGAACTTCTTAAACTTGCCGGATAAAACTTCGCCTTTGAGATCGACGCAGTGCTGTGTTGAGAGAATCACCCCCGTGTACGGGTAGCACAAGTTGTATTTTCTCCCTTGTCGCCCAGCGTGTCTATCATTACAGACTAGATATAAAGGGAGATCGGAGCGACAAACAAGTTGCGGACAACTTGTTCTAGCCCTCCTGCGGGTGATGGATCGGGGGTCTGTCGCCTGCTTCGGTCTAATGGACTCTGAGCGCTTTAAATTCTCCCGGGGGGGCGCTTTTTCAATGTCGGAACCCACGCTAAGAGTTCCAATGGAACCCTATTACTAAGTTGCTGTCTATCCATCTGTCTGGCTTTATCTTTGAAGTTAAAATGATCACATCACAGAGTGTGTATTTCTAATGCAGACTTTAAAAATAGCTGTACCTGTTGAACCGTAAAAGGTACACATACATTCATACATAAGAAATACCAACTAAAAATACATTTTCTGTTACCACATTTTGCACAATCAGGCCAAGATGTTTACCGGTGTATTAGTGACATGTTGCAAGCCCATCGCCTAAATATTTTCAAAAAGTGAGTTTTAGTAATTATAGGTAGGTAACCGGGCGAATAATAGGCAAGCACCCTTAAATGGCGTTGGGCTGGCCACATGATGCGGTTTGAGAAAGAAAAGTGGTCAAAAATAATCACTGAGTGGTATCCTCGAAACAGTAAAAGAAGGAGAGGCGGGCAGGTGAAACATTGGACTCCCAAAGGGTTGGCAAAGGATAGCAAGAGATAGAGTAAAGTGGAAGGAATTGGAGGAGGCCTATGTCCATGAGACAACCTGATGGTAGGATGCTGATGTCAGCAAAATTTATTGTAAACTAGATTAAGGTACAATGTAAAAATCAGAGAATAAAGGCTATTTTATTTTATTTATTTATTTTATTAAACATACATACATACTTGACAGTAGGTATACCTATTTGTCATTTGAGTGCCATAAGAGTATGAAGATTATCAATGATTATTAAAAAATTGGTAGGACTGCCGGTGCTTCTGTTTAGTCCATCAGAGTAAATAGTCTTGAACCAAATAATGGTCCTTGCGTATGATATCCATAGACTTATTTCTTGACTATAGAGCTGCATTAATAAATAAATATCAATCGAAAACTTGCAAAAATTGACTTAATCCGAAGCTAATTCAAAATCCAATTCTAATTCTATTTTTTATTTAATGGCGTCACTGCCACTCCCATGGATTTATTAGAGTAATAAGGCTATGGATATCTATCACATGCGAAAACGGTTGTTTGGTAAACAGGTCAGGTACACATGTCAAAGTCAAAAGAGTTGGGTCAAGTCTAGTTGATTCTGGTACAAATAACATTCTAGATATTTTAAAGTTGAGAACAGTGACCTATTATGTGATGAGAAACCACTTTGTTGTAGGCCTACAGCTATCATATAACATTGTATAACAGCACAGGAAGTCAATGCCTGATGTCAAAGGTTAAATTTTGTAATCTGAACACATCAATTAATTTCTAGTGCAAAACATTTAATTGTCAAAGTAAATAAGTCATAATGGTAGTATACCAATCAGTCATGCCAAATTTACCAAATGCAATCAAACTTCTATAATAGAGCTACTTGGGTAAATTAACTTCAAGACCCACAATTTTGTCTGGTAACGCAGGAGACAAGCGATCACGTTTGTTAGAAAACATTTTTTGTTATCTATTTATTAAACCGTAGGGTTATTTCTGATTGATGATTCCTTTTATAATCTGTTTTAAAACGTAGTAGCATTTGAAAAATTTCAAACTCCGTTTAAATATAAATTGATGTGGAAGTAGATCGTACCATAACGCAGGAGACAAAAGTTGTGAAAAAATTGATTCTCTCATTTACTTTCTACCTTACCATTGGAAGGATCATCAAGACACTTGTCCTCTTGCAACAATGAATCTGTACCAAACATTAACCCCTCGTATGTGGGAGGCCAAAAAAGTACCAAGTTCTAGTCTCTTCGGATTATGATATAGTCCATAAAATTAAACTTAAAAAAATACAAAAAGATATCCAAATTTTGAGCACGGATCCGTGCCTAAGCATACGAGGGGTTAATCTGTCTTTCTAACACTTTTAACCTATTTCATAAATCTGATTGAAGTTTTGATTTTGAACTGATATGTCCATGGATCAAATTGTGAACTTGACATAAAATTTACAAGGAATAATTAACGCTTTCTTGTATGGTACCGTGATTAGATTATCAATTAGAAATACTGCTTGACATGTATAGACGTCACCACCCATGGAAGCGTTAAGAATACATCATTTATAATACCTAAACAATGGGAGAGTTCAACTGGCCAAGTGTTAGGTTAATATTTAGCTAGTAAATTGAAAAATGTTGTAACTATTAAATCATACAAATAATTCAAATACACCACTTCATATATTACTTGTGTAAATAAGTCAACAATGTTTCTGAAGCTAGTACCTACACCTATCTTTGTTTACTCCAATCTGTCCTACTACATCATACACTCCTTATCAAGCCTTAATTAACCACTACTGTGATTTAATGGCAGTATTTTAAGTCTAAAGTCTTCAAAGAGCAGTGTCAAGCACTTATGCTTTGATAATGACCTCGAATTAATTACCTTCATTCTGTCAATAAGATTCACTTTAGGAATTAATTAGAGTAGAAAACAACAGTTCAGCGTGACATTCATAACAAAAACGTGTCTCAAACGACACGGCGCACACAAGCGATATATTTATACCCAGATAATAAATTCGTGTTGCGCTCTGTTATCAAACATCAACGCGAAGCTGATTAGCGCGTGAACATGTTAGCAAGGAAGCAGACTACGCCATATATCTTTGGAACGCAGCCAACGTAATACGAAAACAAAACTAAATACGAAAATGCAGCAGTTTACACCACTCACCTGATGTCAACTTGCAAGTCCGTCCGACGGCGAGTCTTCCCACTGAGAGCAGACTCAGCCTCACACTACTCATTGCTCGTGTGTCGATCTCACGCGGTCCACAATAAACATCAGCCCCTAACACTTGACGGCGACGATCAATCGAAACGCGTACCAAATGCTACGACACTCGCCGTAATTCGCTATTCGCAATTTTTATTGTATTTGTTTGTCAGTGAGAGAATCACGATTCTGTCATGACGCAACACTTTTTATTAGTCAACACCGACACTGTTCGTTAAAGATACAACTATTCGGTGTAAGTACGAAAACTGCACTTTCCTATTTTTTTGAATGATTTTACAAAAACAATTTATTTTCTAATTGTATGAGCGGCCATACTGATTGTTCACAGCTGATTTTGATGTGAAAGAAGCTGGAATTTTCTTGTACCACGTTGTTTCGAAACTTGTGCTCTCTAGCGACGACAGAGGTAAACTGCGATACTGTTTGATCATAGGAGTAGTTTCTTTACAATAAATAAAAATAGATGGCGCTTACTAATGTTGCCAGCACATGAATATTAAAAATAATTCTCAAAACTGTAATTGAACTGAAAAATTGATAATACAACGTAATCGCGAATCTGTAACGTAAGACAAATTTAACGAATCTTCAACATCATGATTAAATGAAAATTCAATTTATACTTCTCTCCAAACTGTTGTGCGTTGAACGCATCTTATCCGTGTTGTGCAATGTAGCCAACACAACATCAATAAACGTCAGTCGTCCAACCAAAATGGCTGAGACAGAAATTGATAATAACAGTATTATTAGACCTGAAAGAAATAGTAAAGTGACGACGGTTGCTACTGGGCCTCGCCGTGTAACTATCTATAAAACTGATACCGGGTTTGGATTCAATGTGCGGGGACAAGTGTCTGAGGGTGGGCAGTTGAGGTCGATCAATGGGGAGCTTTATGCTCCTCTGCAGCATGTAAGTGCAGTGTTGGAGCAAGGAGCAGCAGAGCAGGCTGGCATCAGGAAGGGTGACAGGATCCTAGAAGTGTAAGTACCTAGACTTAGTAGCCCATGACTTGCCAGTGGGTGGTGCGAGCTGGGAACCTCCCATGATAGTTCTCAGTATTGTTTGGCAATTCCAAGCCTAGCAACGCCTTCCGATGCCGGTTGGCAGACTTGCATTTTGTTAAACTCTTAATTTGATTACCTACTTAATTCACGCAAATGTTGCAGTTTTCCCAACTTTAAAATTTAGAATATTTCTTCTTAAATTAACTTTCCAGACTTAATATTTTCCTACCATTTCTATTTCGTAACGATTCTAAAGTTGCAATTGCTTCTAACTTTGTCCTCGTTTGGACTGTTAGAAATCTTAAACCAATTATTTTTAGTAGCCTAGCTTGCAGGAATGAGTCATACTGAAACAGGTTTGTTTGGTGAATGCAACTCAGTCATGTATAAAATTGGCATAGCTATAAACATTCAGAAACACACAATTTAGTAATGTTGTTTCCAGGCAATTATTTCTTCATGACAATAAGCATGTTTTCAGATATTGTGCAAGCAATTTTTTCATTGGTATTGTTATTTTATTGACATGTTTCAAAGGATTGTTTGTTATTATTACCTAGTTTGTTGTTCAAATAAATTCCGTTCAGTAGAAGTCACAGTCAATAGTCTGTTACTTTTACCTTGTTTGCAGAAGGTGAAAAAAAAACCAAGTTCTAGTTAGTCTTTTTGGATTACAATATACTCCAAAATAAAAGCTTAAAAAATAACAAAAAGATATTTAATTTGAGCACAGATCTGTATCTAAGTATATCAGGGCTTAAAATACCACACAGTTTTACTACCTAGCTTTAATTTGAGTATTTTTTTAAAACCCACGGACATTGCAATATTATGATGCCAATTATTTGATACTTTCATTTACAAATAGCCCTTTGTTGACCCTTTATGTTGTAAAATAAACAAATCCCTCGAAACTTACCCTTCATCCAATTAACTAACTTTCTCTCTTGCCGCGTTTGGCCCCATCGGACTTACCGCTGATCCAACAATATTATATAGATGTTCACTATAAAAAAGTTTGCCATATGGATGCTATTACACATCAAAAATCGACAAGCGCTCTAGCGGTATAGTAGAAGTATCCTGTCCCGTCTCGATATTGAAGATAATAAATTAGACACTTTTTAAGAAATGAAGATGTTTAATATGATCAAAAATTTTAAAAATACAGAAAAATAAGCAGGAGGGCACCGTCACGAGATCTCGTGTCTGGTGCCTATCGAAATTATTAGGGAACTGAACTAATGGATCGAAAATTACAAAAAAAATCAATAATTTTGAATTTGGAAAAATTTAGATGGTAAAGAAAAAGTGGCCAGGAACGTAAAAAAGGAGGTTTGTAACAACCTCGTTACAGCGCTTCCCACATAGAGACCTCTGCTAAGAGAAAACTCTGCAAGAATCTCAACAGTCTGGCATTTTTAAGTTATTGCTCTAAGATTAGTATGATCGGACTTTCACTACCTAATAAACAAGATGCTAACCATTGTTGATAACTGCAATACACAATGATTAAACATTTGGATGCTGGTTAGAAGAATCATGACAATAGTGAAACAAACTGGGCTAGGGTATTTTTACTTTTAATGTTTAATACCATCACACACCTGTATCCATAATCCATTCTTGACTATGTAACTTCTTTACTATATCACCGCATATAGTGGTGATTCCCAGTAAGGGCAAATATTTGTGTGTGGGCATGAGTAAGAGGTCTTGAGCTGAGTACTAATCTGAGCAGCTCAGCCTGGGGCAAATTGTTGCACATAAACATGCGCAGGTGAGGCAGCGAGCTGGCCGCGAGCCTACATTTCAAAATGGCGTCGGACACGATAACAGCCGCTGCTGCGCTTATCATAATTCACCCAATTATTAACAAAAAGAAGATGATATCGCCTCGGTGGTGGAACGGCGGCAAATTAAAAAAATTGTATGTGCCTTTTCCACAGACAAGTTAGAACTTGTCGTTCTGCTCGCGGCACGCTCAGATACACGTCCAAATTAAGTGAGGCACGCACACTGAGGCGCCTTTGAACACAGCAGCTTGCGGGCTGCCGGCGCACAGCGCGTGAGCACGTACGAAATTGAGCAAAATAGGTGAGCCGTGCGTGCCTCAACCCGAGGCTGCTGTAATTCATACCCACCTTTACATGTTTTCTATGTATTTATTTATTTATTTCTCTATTGTAACCCATAATTTTATCAAATTTCATGTCATTGTGTCAGGTTAGGTTAGACAACTACTAAAAAAAATTAACTCGTGCGGCAAGAAATGCCTTTCAATTAAATGAAAAGGTATTTTGATAAAACCATAGGTATACAAGCAGGGTTATCATATTGTTGTCTAGTACCCATAGTACAAGACGGGTACGTATTGTAATATAATATATAAAGTTCAAAATACATAATGGTTATAATCTATAATGGTTTTATTTCTGAAACCGTAAACTTTTCAGGAGTGTTTTAAAACAAACTTAACCTAACCAAATGGGTTCTATACAATGACCTTATAAACAATACTAAATCGTTTACGGTTTCAGAAATGAAACCATTATATATTATGACCATTATGTTATGTATTATGAACCATTATGTCTTTTGAACTTTATACATTATGATATGATCCCTACAAGACTGTGTCAATTTGTGTTAGTTTCCCTTTAAGACTTGGACGGACTTCGTGTGAAACTAAATACAATTAGGGAGCTAAATATTTTAGAAGTAACATAAATAATGAATAATGAATAATGTGTGTGTAAAACAAACTTAGCCTAACCAAATGGGTTCTATACAATGACTTTATAAACAATACTAAATCGTTTACGGTTTCAGAAATGAAACCATTATATATTATGACCATTATGTTATGTATTATGAACCATTATGTCTTTTGAACTTTATACATTATGATATGATCCCTACAAGACTGTGTCAATTTGTGTTAGTTTCCCTTTAAGACTTGGACTTTGGACTTTGTGTGAAACTAAATACAATTAGGCAGCTAAATATTTTAGAAGTAACATAAATAGTGAATAATGAATAATGTGTGTGTAAAACAAACTTAACCTAACCAAATGGGTTCTATACAATGACTTTATAAACAATACTAAATCGTTTACGGTTTCAGAAATGAAACCATTATATATTATGACCATTATGTTATGTATTATGAACCATTATGTCTTTTGAACTTTATACATTATGATATGATCCCTACAAGACTGTGTCAATTTGTGTTAGTTTCCCTTTAAGACTTGGACTTTGGGACTTTGTGTGAAACTAAATACAATTAGGCAGCTAAATATTTTAGAAGTAACATAAATAATGAATAATGTGTTATTTTCTTTCCTTGTTTACAAATAAAGATAAATGTAAACTTTAAGTAAGTTTACAAACCAAATAATGAAACAAATGGACAGACAGAGTTCCACTTAAGTATTAAACGTGAATACTTTTGTGCCGTGTTTCTAAGGCTTCTTAAGAAAACCTTACAACTTCTTGATGGGTTGTCTTGGTATAATGTTTTGCTTAAGTCCGCGTTTCCACCAGGGCTGTGCGAGGTAGCGGAGCGATGTGCAAGGAATAAATCTACCAATAGGAGAGTTGCGCTGTAAGAGGCCAGGAATTCTATTGGTGGATTTTTCCTCGCACATCGCTCCGCTACCTCGAGCGAATCGCGAGCGCGTCGCGAAACCGTCGCGGCGAAATCACTGCGCGCTCGCCTCGCTTTGAACTCGCCCGGAAATCGCTAGTGTGATAAGGCTCTATGAGTGTTTATTTCGCATAATTGTGTCATGCTAGAATTATCTGAAATACCAAACCACATAATTTCGGATTCGGCAATTTGAGCAGGTCCGAAACACAGACACACTGATACGCACGTTGGAACCACCCCCCTTTCTTTTACGTCGGGGGTTATCAGGAAGCCCACCCATTCGATGATAAAAGCCTTTAAAAGACTAACCTCTCAATAGAATAACCTCTTAGTAACAAAAATATGACTAAGTTATTTGTTAAACTAACCATTCACTATAAGGGAAACTTTAACAGTTAAAGCACAGATTACCCTTATACCTAAATAGCGTTTTAAAAAGCAAATCGAACGGCTTTTAAGCGATAAGTCTTTTCCAAGTAAAAACCTTATAAAAACCCAGCCGGTCCCTGGTTAAAATTCATGTTTTGGTGGCCATCAGTTATAATGTAAAAGAAAAGGGACCTTTGACTTATCTCGTAATAAAAAAGGGTATTTAGGTACATAAACGGAGTAGGTATACTAAACTACTTAAACACTATTTCACTTGATCTTGTCTTCTGAAATTCCTATTGAAAAAGGGTACCCGCGAGGACCTCAGAATTCATCTTTAGGCCAGCAATTAATACTTATAATTTACCTACCTACCTAATCTGAGAGCCGAGCGTGATATGGCGGCGTCTGTTTTTTAATCAAAATGCAATCAATAATTATTAATAGAGCAATGGTCGCAAAATGTGGTTACAGAAATATCAGTAAGTCTTTAGAGTTGTTGGTATTTCTAAAGCTCTGCCTACCCCACTCTGGGAATGAAGGCGTGACGTTATGTATGTATGTATGTATGGTCGCAAGTAGGCGGTTTCTAATATCTACTCACTGGCTACAGGTTACATTTCTCTTATCTTCAGTTATCAATTAGCCCTACAACTATGTTATACAAGAAGTGGATTAAATTATTAACAACGGCCGGGTTGAGAATGCCTTACGGTTAAGTTAGCCTTTTGTATATTAAGTGTATTCTTTTCTGCAATAAATAATTATTTAAATAAAGGTTTTGAAAAAGTCTTTTGTTTATATTACATTTGTTTTATTTCATACTTTTTAATGTTATTTCATACTGTTATGTAGCCCCACATTACTAGCATAGAGGCATTTCATCGTAGTCCTCAGGGTTGTCAACGCATTTAAGGTCTTGAAAAAAAAACACCTAAATTAATAAGAAACAAGCGACGCCGAGATATACTTAACGATTTAAATGCTGCTTTGTCATAGTCGCTCACCTATCTTAATCGATATGTCTTATCGTCACCCGTGAAATAGGTACCGTTGAGGAGTTCCGTCAGTGGTCTTTTCATCATAAGTAGGTACTGTTTTAATGCAAATGCTGGACGTTTTACTGAAAATACTGAAATCATTATTTATGTACTTGGATAGCGGTGCATAAAGCATCTGTCACTCTCGCACTTACGTACTGGTCAGAAAGTGACAGATGCTTTATCCATCGATCGTTATCTACATCGATAAAGGCGACCATTATGCTACGGGCCCTGATCCTGATTTGCATAATCATATTCTTTTTTTTATGTTAAGGAGAAGGCACCCTAGCACTCAGGCCACCTGTTAGATAGACATTTGAATTCCCAAGACTCCTTCCTAAGACCTCAAATGCGTTGCCAACCCTGAGGACTAAGATGGAATGCCTCTATGCTAGTAATTTCACCGGTTGCCTTATCCCCACACCGGAACACAACAATGCGAACACTGTTGCTTGGCGGGTGGTTAATGGATAAGATGGTGGTAGCGATCCGGACGGACCCTGCACAGGGTCCTACCACCACTAGTTGGTATTACCTACCATACTCTGGGAATGAAGGCGTGATGTTATGTTTGTAAATGGTGATTCCCTACAGTAAAAATGAAAACATACAACTTCCTCCTTTTTTGAAGTCTGTTAGTAAATAAAACCTACACATAAAGGATACTATAAGAGACAAAAGGTACCAAATGTCCTACATATCAGTGCAACAAAGGGATATGACGCCATTTTATCGCATTAGAATGGGAACATTGGGCAATGCAAACAAGCTGGGGCCTACAAAAAGCGAGCTTGTGCAACTATATGTCTATTGACTTTAGAATGCCTAGTTATTGAATTGGGATGTTGGAGGCAAAGTCCTGGGCCTCGTATTATATTGCCTGACATCGACCAATTTTGTTCGGGTCAACAGTTAATTATTCAACAAGTTTGTCAGTGTTCGACTGCGCAGTAAAGTACGTCCCTGGTCTTCAAACACTGCTCTGTTTTCAAAGAGTATACTGGGGAATGGCGCCAAAAATATATAATAAGTTACCAAAATGTATTGTTATGAAAGACGGTATTATCGAGTTCAAAGGCGCTTTGAAATATTTTTCGATCAATAAAGCTTATTATTCAATCAATGAATTTATGTTGGAAAATTCGGACTAATACTATGTTAATGTTATAAGGAAATGTAGTAATTATCATAAAATTGTAAAGGATGATATATAGAATTATTGTTATACAAATAATTTAGGAAAATATAAGTAATATAAATAAATCCTGTATAACACCCAAGTTTGCACGCCCAGCGGCAGGACATGGCAAGACCCTTCGTTGACGTCACCAACTGTATAATTGCCCATGTTCAGCAAATAAATATTTTGATTTTGATTTGATTTGATTTGACTGACATGCGATCGCATTGCCAACGTTATGATTAGTGATCGGCACGAACGGAGCAAAACTTACATTACAGCCATGAAAATACTAATTTCCTTATACCGAATCCGAGACTCTGATATAGAGTTAAATTGAACACTAAACTGCCAATAATATTTTCGTTTTTCTTGGTTGTATGTTCTCCTCTATGTCAGCTTTACAAGTTCTGTTAAAGTTTTGCTCCGTCCGGCCGATCACTAGTTAAGATATCATTTGCACATACATACATACATACTTTAAATAACTTTCAACCTGCTACGATCCTGATCTTTCACTTCCACATTCATACATCGAGTCATGCATGCGCCTCGGTTTCGGGTTCCTAAAATTCGGCCGTTTTGCAGAATTTCTCCGATTTGATTCGAAAAAGTACGCCTAGGGCGGCGGCCCCTTCCAACCCTTCTACTCACTTTCGCACTGTATATCTCTTTCATCAATCTTCTTTCATCCATTCTTTCCAAATGGCCAAACCATCGAAGCGTGCCCTCACTATTATTTAGTTACGATGACATATATGTCACAAGCGATATTGGTTTACCAAGTAGAATTGAGGCCCTCTGATGGTAAGTCTAACTTAGAGCCCTATAGAAATTTGCTTTCCCAAATGCGAGTGTTTACGTATTGCTCTCGTCTCGTCTCGCTCGCCCTTGGCTCGCCTCACCATGTCCCGGTGCGGTCGGTATCGGCCCGAGACTCGGCGAGAGGCTCTCGATAAGTATGTTCAGGGGAGTTATGACATAGCTATGCAGGTCGTAAAGGATAGAGTTATGGCAGTTATATAGCTCTGTCCTTCACGCTCGCCTTAAAATGAACTGCATAGCTATGTCATATTAACCCCCCCATGGCCGAGATTCTACAGGGTAAAAACGTGGTAAAGTGTCAATCAACTATTATTTGTACCTTTAAATGTCTTCATTATACAACACTGTTAAAGCAAAGCCCGCGGTGTAACTATATTTTTTAATCAATAGATTAATTGTCAGTCCATGTGAAAATAAGCTTTCCAAATCGGAATAACATTTTTGCCAAAAATATACTTGTAAGTTTGGGGACAAACCGCCATTGTCTTAAAAAACTGGGGCCAACATGCTCGCTAAGTTACCAGTGAGAGAAGACATTATTGTTTAATAAATATATCCACCGGGTGATAGAATTCACTGTTTATCTGTGTAATATCTCGCAGTATTTTAAAGAAAACCCATTTAGTTTTACACATACAATAGCCTTACAAAACTTGGAAAAAATTGTGTACAAAGAATAGTTGATTTACGCTAAAAACGATGTTGCCTTTGTATTGTCAACGTTTTGATACCTCTTGTTTACTTGATAGTAATGGCGACCGAGTTAAAAACGATACTAAAACTCGCTAAATTTAATATCGTTTTAACGCAGTGGAATAGAGGCCCAGTACAGCCGCCATCGGCATTTATAATAAATAAATAAATAAATATCACAGGATGTCACACAAATTGACCTAGTCCCAAACTAAGCTCTAGGCTTGTTCTATGGGTACTAGACAACGATAAACTTACTTATATAGAGAAATATATACTTAAATACATAGCAAACATCCAAGACTCAGGAACAAATACTCGCGCTCATCACACAAATATCTGCCCTTACCGGGATTTGAACCCAGGACTAGAACTAGAACTAGTTTCGAAGGCAGGGTCACTTCTAACTAGGCTAGCGTGTCGTCAAATAGTGTCGTTATATTACGTTTATTTATGTATGTAGTCTTTATTTTCCTGCTGATCTTTTCCTGTAATCTCTTCACTGTGATTAACGTTTGCGTGTAAAATGACACTAATTAAAACAATTATCAACATCACTTAATTAATGTTATCTTAAGTGTCGAATAACATTATTTTTCTTTTCTTGACCCAATTTTGATAGTGAAGAACGCAATAGAGTTCGGGTGTCCCTGCTCAAATAAATGTTAGTTCTTTGTGCGTAGTATTAAACCCGAATTTTACCCGAGTCTTCTTCTCAGTCGGTGCACCTTTGGCAGAGTGGTCGTGGTCGTCAATTGTTGTCACGATGTGTGACCAGCCTGGTACTTATCTTGCACAACTTTCATGACAACTTTCTTTGGGAAGATAGTGCAGAAGTTTCCCCTGGCTTTCGGCACCAGTAATTTTTTGGGGCGATTTAGACCCCAAAGCGGCTGAGACTTCTTCCATCCGGCTGCCCTTCTGGGTGTTATGGTTATACCGCCATTGCTCGGTCGCCAGAGCCTCGTCTCTTATCCAGCAGGGGGCGCCATGATAAGCTATAGCCTGTACGCGCTGATTATTCGCACGAACCACCAGCGCGGGCAGGTGTGGTTGACACCCGTGTCGGTTAAGTTTTTGATACGGTTCTTCCCCTTACCCCCCCTACCCGATTAAGTCGCGTTAAATCCTTCCCTAGTTTCGCCATATCCATCCGTCTGTCCGTCTGGCGGGACAACCTCCACTCGCCGGCTAATGTTTAGTGCGTCAAGTTCAAGAACGAGTTGCTTAAGAGAATCATCTGCAAGGACATCACTTTTAGTTCGAAAAAAACTTTACTCCTATAAATGAGAAAGTGTGTGTGTGTTTGTGTGCCTCAACTGACTGACGTGAAATTTAAGACGGGGATATTTCATCGCCTAGAGACGGGCAAAGGGTACTTTTTATTCCGGAAAATAGGACAGTCTTAAATGAATCCATTTACTATGGGTACGGCAACGTCCTTCCATATTAACTTTTTTTTTTATGTTAAGGAGAAGGCACACGAGCACTCAGGCCACCTGATGGTAAGTGGAATCTGAGACCCATAGACATTTGAATTGTCAAGACTATAATCCTAAAACCAAAAAAAAGGGTGGGTTTTTTTATGAAGGGTTTTGTGTTGAACTTTACGAAAAAAGAATGTTTCGTAGATGTCTTTATTTTTGCTTAAATTGGTGCGTCAACTTAATTTTATAGTATATTTCTTTAGAATATCATATTACAATCTAAAATTCAGGTACACGCACTAACTAAAAAGATATAAAATATATCAGTCATGGTAATATCGATCTTGAACCGTTAAAAAAAAGAAAAACTTACATAAAGTTATTATGGAAAACTATTTGCCCTACCCGTCGCCTCAAGAGCTGTCCTGTTTGTATGTCCTGCGCTAGAAAGAGTTTATACCTAAATAAATATCAGGGGACAATTTCACACAAATTGACCTAGTCTCAAACTAAGCTAAAGTACTATCGGTACTAGACAACGATAAACTTACTTATATAGAGAAATATGTACTTACATTCATATAAAACATCCAAGACTCAGGAATAAATACTCGTGCTCGTCTCACAAATATCTGCCCTTAACGGGATTTGTTCATTTTCGAAGGCAGGGTCACTACCAACTAGGTTTTACTACTCTATAGTCCTTTCGCTTAGATAGTGTCGCTACACCAGCACTCACTTGTGGTTATTGTACTAAAATACGAATTTAATTCGATGTTAACTGCCAAATTCTTTGTTTACGCGGCGGCATCCTTTGGGCGATACAAAGGCGACGGCACTATCTAAGCGAACTAGCTATACTTACACAGAGAAAGTAGGATCAAGGTTCTTTTATTATTATTACGGAACTCTAGAAGCATCAATTGCATAATATAATCAAGTTTCCAGTGCAGTGTGGGTGGTGTTGTGCAATCTGATATTTGCAACAGAGTCGTCTCCGTACTGCAACTGCAAATACCGACAGTGCCGATAATATCAAACCGATTTTTTTTACTGAAATATTTGCTAAAAAAACTATAAAATTTGTGTGTGGTTTGACAGTTTTTGCAAGGTATTCAGTGATAGTGAGAGTTAAAAGATTTACAAATGTGTGAGGTTTTTCTGTTTACTTCATAAATAATGTTGTTGAGTGATTTTTGATATAAAGGTCTTAGATTCAGTGCGCTTTAGTGAAATCTTGTAAAGATAATAGGACCACCAGAAATTCAGTTAATTATACGATTTTTTACTTAAATGCGAGTTGTCATTATCAGTAATTATTGATACAAAAAGAAAGGCATTTATTCGTGACAACAACAAAGAACACAAGAAGAATGTTGACACGGAATGGTCCGAACTCAGCGTAAAGCTGGCATTTGTCAGCGCTGGTGTTCCGTTGGAACCATCAGGTGAAATCATAAAGATGTTTAAGTAACTAAAGAAGCTCAGAAAAATCTAACATTATAGAATTTAAGACAAGGACCTAAATAGACACTTGTAAGTAAAATTACCAATACTGCCACAACGGTAATGGTTTTGACCCACAAGTGTTTTTCAAATACTTAGTCACTTTCATTTAATATGTATTTATGCATAACCCAAAAGGAGACATTACAAAACAACTATGTCACCCACCAAAAATGTACAGACCGTGTTGTAAGAAGGTGCTAGTTAAAGTGAAAGGATAAAAATCGAAAGGTCAGAACTATGAGGTTTCGATCATTTCTTGATTTTCAACCGAACATTAATATTGTTTCTTTTAGAAGCGAGTGACATGTTAGGAGTAAAAGCAGTAGTTAATATAAACTGTTATAATAATATCATAACAACAGTTACTGACTATGATTAGCAAACAAATCCAAACTGGAACCTGAGGATTGCCCTGCTTTGTCCAACTAATTTATTTTATTTAAATATTTTTCTATAACATATTTCTATTGCGGTATTGTGATTTGTGTTTAAACATTATACAGTATTATTTTCTTGCTGAAGGCCTTTCTAACTTGTATGTATTTTTAAGTGAATATTTTCCTCCGATATTCGTTTATACAATATTTATTAATTTCATTATTAGCCGTTATAACAATTATTTACCAAAACTCAAATGTTCTAACGCACTCGCAGATTCCTAGGTTCTGACAGAATAACAGCGTTGTGATTGCTCCGCAGTCGCAGCACAAGCTGAGTCAGACCCTTTTCATCCACACATTGCTGGCTCCTTTTACCTACAAATCCACTATAAATTGGTGAAATAACTATTTTAGTACTAGTTTTTTTTGATGTTTATTTTTTGCTATGTGTGTGCTGAATAAATATGTTTCTTTCTTTCTTCTTTCAAACACCGGATTTACGGGGACAAAAATGTACCAGTGCTAGTTCATCGAATATCGATAACTTTTTTCGGGTAAGACAGCTATAAACTTCTGCAAAGTTTATTGCCATTCTAAAGCTGGCTTTACGCTGGGCCTTGATGGGCCATCGTGTTGAAAGGGCAATAGAAATGTTCATTCATGCGTGATTGAGATGGGGATACATTATTGAATGAATGCCTCAAGTTAAGGCAAATAAGCTCTACCTAAGGCAAATAGGCTGCTATTATATGGGTTTTTTTTATAATAACTTACGAGAAGTCACAGATATGGGGGAGCAGTTTATTGCGAAGATATTTCTAGGCGGCTACCCACGAATTAGGGATCTTTTAGAGCCTAGCTCTAGTTTTATACGTAGGCGACGCATCTGCGGTTCCTCTCTTAGTGTTAAGAGTGTCCATGATCCGTGGCAATCACTTTTAACCGACTTCAAAAAGGAGAAGGTTCTATGCTGTCGTGTAAATGATAACAATCGTAACAGGCATTTGATGAAAATGAGTTATTATTATTACATGCGGATTCAGAAATATTTTATCATCTTACCACCGTAATTGTTAATTCCCACCATCAGCTGCAAGACATAAACAACGTAACAGCCATTACGGTGTCCAAAAATGGCACGCTAGTTAAATTATTGCTACAAAATACAAGTCATAAGCCCCGTATCAGCCACTTACAGCGGTTATGATTTAACTAGCGACCCGCCCTCGCTTCGCTCCGGATTAAAGTATTATACATATAAACCTTCCTCTTCAATCACTCTATCTATTAAAAAAAACCGCACCAAAATCCGTTGCGTAGTTTTAAAGATTTAGGCATACATAGGGATATAGGGACAGAAAAAGCGACTTTGTTTTATACTATGTACGAGGGGCGGCTGAAAAGTTCTAAGCCTAAGGTATGTTGAGGTTGCATATGCGTTAGCGATACTGGCCACTAAAAAGACCATTTAAAAAGTTAATAAATAAAAGAAAAAAATGTCGTCTTTTGTTTATTACATCTCGAGATATCCGACGCTAAAGGTCATCATGTGTGAATTATCAACGCATATCACGAAAATTGAGCACCGTGCAGTCATTAAGTTCCTCACAAAAAGTGACAAATCGCCGAAAATAATTTTTGAAGAAATGTCTAGTATTTACGGTGAATCTGGTCCTTCTCATGCCACTGTTAAAAAATGGAGTCGACTTTTTAAACTTGGACGGGAGTCGATCGAAGACGATCCTCGCTCAGGAAGGCCAATATCGGTTGGGACTGAAGAAAATACTGAAAAAGTCAAAAAGTTAGTATTAGAGGATCGGAGAATTAAGGTTTGGCAAATAGCTGAAGCCTTAGGTATTAGTAAGGAAAGAGTTGGAGAGATTTTGCATCAACATTTGCATATGACAAAAGTAAGTGCTCGTTGGGTGCCGAAAATGCTCACAGCTTTCGATAGAGAACGTCGTGTTCAAACTTCTCAGGCATTTTTAGAATTATGTGAAGAAGGTTTAGATGAAGTTTGTTCCCGCATAGTAACTGTTGATGAAACATGGATCAGACAGTATGATCCAGAGTCGAAGTCTGAATCTATGCAGTGGATCGAAAAGGGTGAAAGGCCGCCAAAGAAATTCAAGGTTCAAAGATCGGCGTCTAAGCTAATGGCCACCGTGTTCTGGGATTGCGATGGCATTCTTTTAATAGACTATTTGGCGAAAGGCTCTACAATAAATGCAGTTTATTATGCTGAGCTATTAAGAAAAGTGCGACAAGCCATAGTCGAGAAACGAAGGGGCAAACTGAGCAAAGGCATTTTGTTTTTGCAAGACAACGCCCCCGTTCACACCGCTCGTGTTGCCAAGCTTGCTCTGAAGGAAACTGGCTTCGAGGAAATTGATCATCCACCTTACAGTCCAGATCTGGCCCCTAGTGATTATTTTCTATTCAGCAATTTGAAGAAAGATTTAAGGGGAAAGCGATTTGGCAGTGATGAAGAGATGAAGGCGGCTGTACAGGAACATTTCGACAGCCAAAATAAAACTTATTTTTTTAACGGTCTAAAAGCATTATTTAAAAAATGTAATAAATGCATTGAATTAGAGGGAGATTATATTGAAAAATAAAAATAGTAAAAAAAATCTGAACCTTTTTTTTCTACCTTAGGCTTAGAACTTTTCAGCCGCCCCTCGTAGTAGTGATTTTACGATATTTTATTGATAGCATCTTGATTTAAGCATCAATTCAATCGAATTTATTGGTAAAAATGTTACATTTTATAAGTCAATTCAATTAATTACATATTTTATTATACACATCACAATTGAATAAGGGCTTGTAGTACTGTTAGGCGATGGGCTTGCAACCTGACACTAGTTAAATTACTCTGGTAAACATCTTAGCCCACTTGTGCAAAATATGGTTACTGAATGATCAACAAGTTTCTTTAGAGTTGTTGGTATTTCTGTAGCTCTGCCTACCCCACTCTGGGAATGAATGTGTAAAGTTATGTATGTATGTACTAGTCATAATATTATAAATTTGTTTTTTATTACATATGTCGAAATTAAACATGTCACATTTCACCCCTGACGTCGTTTCACAATCCTCTTAAAGGTTGGCAAAGCATCTGCGATTCCTCTCGTGTTGGAGTGTCCATGGTCGGTAGCGATCGCTTTTCATAAGGTGTCTCGCCTTTTTGTTTGCCTGGTACATATCGGCCACTTCTTAATAATCAAGTTGTGTTAATGTAAGTTGTTGGTATTGATGTTATTATATTAATTGTGTTAAATTGCTTGTAAAAGTGTAATAAATAATGTAGGTCGAATAAAAAAATAAATAGAAAAATATTTGTTTGTTTAGTGTTGTTGTGAAACTTGTGAACATGTTCAATAGCATGTATTCTTTGTATGAGTTTGGTGGATTGCAGTGTAACAATTTGGACGTGGATTATACTTTGCTGGATAATGGGTATGCATTTTGTGTTTTAATTTATTAATGGTATTTATGCGTTATGATACTAACCTAAAATATAAGGAAACTAGCTGTTGTCCGCGGCTCCGTCGCAAAGACGTCGGTTACCTCTATTCTCTCAGGAACTGTAAATTTTCCGGGATCAAAAGTATCCTATGTTTCATCGAATTCGGTTCAGCGATTTAGCCGAGAATTCGTTAAAATGACAGACAGAAAAACTTTTTTTTATATATTAGTATGGATGTACAAAAATCGGCAATAATTGTATGCAACTATATCCTGCCAATACTTAGGGTAAGGTTTAGACTGAGCAATTTTATGATTTCCTAAATTTTATTGTATGGAATGTGCAAGAAAGTTGTATAATGTAAATGGGCCTTAAGTGACGATCATTCAAACATTTATTTCCTAAATGAGTGACGAAATATGAGTACCAAACATCGAAATGCGTCAGTAATTAGATATTTATCATATAATGAATACTAACTTTAGCCCGCGGCCTTTGTCTGCTTATAATAGATAGATAGATTATTTATTTGCCAAAAAAGGTGTTACATTTAAATTACAAACAGTGACCTCCACACTAGGCGTTGCCTGTATCGTGGAGGTCGGTACCTACATACATGAGAAATAATAAAAATAATAATAATAATAATAATAATAATAATTTATAATAATAATATATAATATAATATTAATTGATTAATTTTTCCTCTAGAATAGCTACTACCGAACTTTAAATGCGCCAGCCGTATACCTAAGCTTCTTTTAATATATTCTAAACATCAGCTATAGGTACATTACAATCACTTTTAATATAAAATATATATTTTTATTTACTATCTCTATTGGGCACAAAGTGCTCGTTTAATAGCTAAAGTTACGATCGCCGCTTTAACTTCGTCTTAAGTGCTTCTTTTATGCGTTCCCCTTTTACAGGCCTTAAACCGTGTAACGACTGATCTTGAAATTATGCCCTTCTGACATTAAACCTAATACCGACATTAACTAGATAGCTAAATCGCTTAAAGTTTGCTTTCGTATATGTTTGTGCAGTCATGTATAAACAGTTGACAATAGCAACTGACATTCATTCTCACACAACCGTGATATAGTATAAATTGAACAGTAGTTCATCTACGAACAAAGGTATGTCGCGCGGCTTGCATGTGTGTGTGCGTGCATCGACCGTACGCGCTTCGAGCCACAAGCTAACTCAACAGGACGGACTGAGCCGGTTTCAGTCGGGTTTGGTTGAGTGCGTATCAAGTATCGAGCGATCGATTTTGAATTTTGAATTTATCGAGTAACGCGCATCGACGCTAAAATATCGTCAAGTTAATGTCATTATACAGGGTTAAAAAAACGAACGCCACATGGACGGCAACTACCTTAAATATTGCAAAGGAGACTTCATTCTATTTTTGAAAACAATAAAAACTACATTCATGGATTTTTTGAAAATTCGTCTTTCGTAACTGGGATTCGAACTGGTCAAATATGACAAAACAGTAAAGTCATGTTTCATAATACAGATCGATTAGGATCATTTTAATCTACCTTTCAACTAAATAAAGACCATACAAAAATAACCTTATGTTTTGTCATCTTTGTCCAGTTTGGATCCCGGTTACTAAAAGACGATTTTTAAAAAAATCCATGTTTTTTTTTGGAATAGGAGGCAAAGGAGCAAACCGTATACCGTCACCCGTAGACACCTGCAGCACCAAAGGAGTTACAGGTGCGTTGCCGGCCTTTCAAATGAGAGTACGCTCGTTTCGTGAATGCAGTATTAATTGTTTTCAAAAATAAAATAAAGTCTCCTTTGCGTAGAATTCGCTATTTCCAATATTTAATGTAGTTGCCGTGGCGGTATGTGGCGTTCGTTTTTCCACCCTGTATTATGGACAACCCTAGCGCCCGAGCGGTAATAGTTTAGAGAAACGTTAACCCATTTTTTTATCGAATTTCACTTCATCAATTGTATTATTTCATCGAACGCTATTTCCTACTGAAACCATGATATTTTCAGGTTGTCTTAAGCAATATTTACTAAATTTAGTTAGGTTAAAAATAATTAACTTATCGGCGGGAAATGTCTTTCGATTTAATGAAAATTGTACGTATCATTCGCTCGTTGAAAAGTTTCGATAAAATTATTATGTACCCAACAGACTCCTAAAAGGCTGACCTACATTTCTACTTATAACATGACCGTGACGTGTGCGTTTATATTGTTCTATGACATTGTTGCGTTGTCTTAACCACTACATCCGAAGACGCATCTCGCAAGTGATGCCGATGTACCTATACCTACATTAAATAAGGCCTAATAACCTATTTAGTTATCAAGAATGTTACTCTAGCGGTTGTTGCTGCATTTAACCCGTTTGGCTATTCCTCGTAAAACTTATAGCCATTGGGGCGGGAAGGTTCTAGAGTGGCGACTGCGGATGAGACGATAATTGACGCTCGCACCATGAAATATCTTTACGCCACATGGTCTTTTCTACGTCACAGCTAGTGCTAGGCTTAAAAAAATACGCATTTGCTTACTTATCACGTCATTCAGACCACAAATCCAAAGCGGGCGTAGCGAACAATGATAACGATAACATTCAATTATTATTTTCTCAGTAAATAATAATAAAAAAGTACCTATACTTTTCAGGCAAACCTCTTTTTAGAAAACCATTTCAAAAAATCCTGCTGACAACTATTGGCAACCAAAATTATAGAAGTTAAAAAGTGCCAAATGCCTTGCGCTTGCACAAATTTTAATATTTGCTTCGCTATTGTTAATCAATAACACATGTTGTGTTATTTATACTCTAACTTAAAAAATATTAGAGATATTGCCGATTCAATGATTCCACTAACTTAATGATATTCATGGATCCTCTAATGCAGGGGTGCGAGGAGAGGGGAGTGTTGTTAAGTAAGTTAATAAATGAAATTTCAAATTTAGAATATCAGTAGGAGAGGGGCTTGTTGTTGATAAGCTCTACATGAAATTAAAAATTTCGAATATAAATACAGTGTATCGCACCTACAGCTTGACAACCCATGTCATCATTTCTAGTGTGACTTTGTGTCCACACGAGAAGGTGAAAGAGAGATAATTTGCAACAAAATAATATATTTTTGGACTCGTTTTACTGTCGTAATATATTATGCTAACGATACAAAATCATATGTTACAATTTGTGCACTGATAAAAAAATTACCCTGTATATGTGATAGCCTTGCTGACTGATTACAACAAAAGCTACTAATTTAGTAATATTTTCAGACCAATATTTGGAAGGACATTCCCATACGGTAAACCTTAACCTATCCTATAACCACTGAAACATTATTTATGTGATATTGATCGACTTGTTGTGTCAGTCGTAAACTTTATAGCGTATTAATGGAAAACAATAAAGATCAATCATCTCAATCATCGCCGCAAGCGGCAATTTTCTTCATGCACAAATTGATTGATCTTGTTACGCATATCCCTAGACAATTGTGCGTCTCCAGCACATACAGTGAAACGAATGATAGTCTCGAACTAAACTAATCTACTTAATAAAATCGATAGTGTTATGGCCGTACTTACTAGACAGTTAATGACAATTAAGTCGTTCCTAAGTGACGATTTTTCATACACAAGTTTGAAAAAGGAAAGAGGTAACTGTCACTATTCTGATTAACTTAACTAGACTGTTCAGGCCCGATTCGACCAAACTTTTTACACGGGGGTAACGCTTAATCTGAGATTAGTAATGTCAAAAAATGACAGTTTTCTTTGGCATTTTGACATTACTAATCTCAGATTAAGCTTTACCGCCTTGTAAAAAGTTTGGTCGAATCGGGGCTTAATGTCTTAAACAATATGTATGTTTATATTCCGTGTGAATTAGCTACGAGTTGAATTCCCTCTCGTTAACGCGACGTCGTAGGCTCATATCATAACCATAATTAGATTTATATTATTCAGTTATAATTAGTGCATCCTTATCATTAACGACGCCACTACTGTTCTGCTGCTCTTCAAGAGTGCACATTAAATTAGATAAACGCCTCTTAAATTAACTATGAAGTAATATTCGTAACTGTGTTTCTATTCGCGCTATGTTTAATGGATGAGAAATAATAGTGGACCAAGTGTTGAACCCTGAGTGACGCTTTATAATTTTTCAAGTGAATAGTAAGAGAGTGATTGTTTTGTGTCAATGGTCAGCAACGTATACACTAGATTGTTGGAAACATGTCGGTTCAGAGGGGCGGGAGAGGGAACTTCCACTATAGGTTCTACTATTGCGCTGGCATCGGCTTCGAGGTATACGATTTGGAGACAGCAGAAGAGGCGAAAGCGTCGGCTGCTGCAGAAATCACTGGGTTGGTTTGAGGGTCATTTGCGTTTAATTTTCAATTTCTAATATATTTTGGGTTTGACCGTTCTTTATGACAAAAGTGTCTCGTGCTAAGTTCAGGTCTATCAGTTACGGTAGGGCCTGTTTCACAATCTCCAGATGACGCTATCATCGGACGGATAGATTGTAGTTCTGCCCTTGTTTTCTATATGACAAAGAAAAAGCAAACTATAACTTGGGAAAACTACTACTAAGGGTTGTTATTATTAAGCCGATAAAAACGCGTCTGGTTTTGTTTTGCTACCAGGTCCATCTTTGTCTGTTTCAACAAAAATTAGACCATGAAACAACTTTTTCTAAACTATCTTGTGCTCAAGCAGTGTTGTTATTTTTGTTTCGTATCAAGTATAAATGTATTTATTTGCAATATAATTTTCCTTTGTTCAATATGGTTTTTTCTGTTTTATCATATCTCCACTTTCACATTCATCATCCTTTGAAAAGAGTTATGAAGTAGTTCATCAAGCGGATCATAATTTATGTGTCCTTTTCTTATCTCTCTTAATTATACACGTGGAGCTACACAACGATGCGCATATTATCGACCCTTTGTACCCTATGAAATAATCGATTACCATTGCATAAGCTTATTATTGTGCCTTTAGGATCAAGGATGTCATTACACGACATCCTGTTGGCAAAGAAACTTTAATTTTAAATCACACTTTTGAATTACTTTGTCAGGCTATTTTGTAAACAATCCCGGACGTCATTTCCTTTTTTTATTTTATTGTTGTATTTTTTTCATTTGATGCTTGCGAAGCGGCTAGATTTACCAGCGACTTATATTCCATCGGTTTTTTTTTATCTTTTCCTTATCTTGGGCTCCTCGCATTATTTTGTCCAGAAACATCTTGAGCCCGTGTGGTTGCCGGGTTAGAATAGTGCCACTCCATGTCTTCCCGTGGGTGTCGTAAGAGGCGACTAAGGGAATAAGGGCTTGTAGTACTGTTAGGCGATGGGCTTGCAACCTGTCACTAATACACTAGTAAACTTCTTGGCCTGATTGTGCAAAATGTGGTTACAGTTTTATCAACGAGGCTTTTTAGAGTTGTTGGTATTTCTGTAGCTCTGCCTACCCCACTCTGGGAGTGAGGGCGTGATGTTATGTATGTATGTACATCTTATGCGGCGCTTCTTGTCTGATTGATTTAGCCAAACTTCTAATTATATATCCTATACGAAGTTCAAGAGCATTGAAAGTATGTACAGCGGTGGTGCAATAAGGAACGCTTGAGTTTTTTCCATACAGTTGCCTAACAAACATGACTTGACTTATCGAATTTGACCACACAATTATCGTTAAAATAAACCAAGGTTTAAAATTTATTTACAGTTAAACTTTGTGAAAAGCGTAGCTTTCATTTAGTAAGGATTTAAAAAATATTCTACAAGTTAGACGCGTCAGCGCTTTATGCTATAAAATAAATTTCATGTTCAGCAGTAGTTTCTACGTTTTAACCTAAGTTAATGATAAAGTCAATTACATCAATAAAATAATTCATATTTTTGACTGGTGGTGGTCAAATTTGATAAGTCATATCATATCATGTTGTTTAGGCAATTGTATGGAAAAATCACGCGTCCCTTAGTATATACCTACCACTGTGTATTTGTACGCAGTTATTAGAAAAATATTTATATTTGTAACATTTTACATAAATAACATATTAAGTTACTCAATCTTCTTGGATCTTTATCTCAGTTCCTATCAAATCAGTTTCATTACATTTTGAAATTTACCTAAACTGAAATCATCAATCCATACTAATATTTTAAATGTGGAAGTAACTGTCTGTTTGTTACGCTTTCACGGCTAAACCGCTGAACCGATTTCAATGAAATTTGGTATGGTGATATCTTGAAACCCAAAAACGTAGGGTAGTTTTTCCTCCATGAGCGATGAACTTCAACGCAGATGAAATCGTGGGCGACAGCTAGTATGCATATAAACCTTGTTTGTTATTAATACGATCGATTCGTTACTCCGATACTCTTTACTGGCCTCGTCCCTTAGTTTAGTTACACACTCGGTCTCTTTGATCAATATTCGCTCCTATATTTAGGTAGACTATTTTTGTTTGTGGCTCAGACGATTATAATATATTCGTAGATGCATGCATACATACATACATAACATTACACCCTCACTCCTAGAGTTGTTTTTATAGAAACTAAACACGTTTAACACGCTTTCTTGTATTTTTTTACTATCTTTAAGATGTGCAACTATTTTAGTTTTTCGATGAATATGGTTGTATAGTTTTGGTATCGGATAGGCACATAAGGCATTACGAATAACGAGTCACTAACTCGTTTTTATACTATAGTTTTGTTTTTGTAATGGTGTCCATTTAAAATATATATTATTATTATATATATTTTCTTTGTATCTAAGTAACGTAATTTTGTATTGTTGCGAATAAAATGTCTCTTTATCTTTATCTTTAAAAAATCGAAAGCAATTCCACTTTTACCAAGCCTTAAGCTTTGAGAACGTTCTAGGTACCGCCTAGAAACAGGTACCGGATTATCTATTAATTACCTCTCTGTACAATAAATAAGTGATTCAAAATGTTTATAGTTTTTTTTTCGATAAACATGCTCTTCCTGTAATTATCTTATCAAACCGGAATGACTGAATTGTCCAATAACCAACAAAGCCGAGTGTTAGATCACTAAATAGGCAGCATATTATTTCTGGGGTCCTAGTGTAAAAGGGAACAAGTCGACTTAACTCGTAATAAAAAAGGGTATATACATGAACAGAGTATACTAGACTTAAACCCTTTTTCACTTGATCTTCAGAAGACTTATACCCTTTTTCACTGGGACCCCAGATTTGTTCTCTACTATAGGCACAAAGTAAATTTTCCTGCAGGTAAAAAAGGGTTTTTTTGTATGCTACTAAATTGTTTCTTCAATTGTCAAACGATTTAAATGATTATTTTATATGAGTATGTTAGGTAGCCTATATCTCAGGAGTGCTCCTATATCGCGGTAGTCCATAATTCGCCAAGATCATCATCGAAGCTCATTAGTAATGAACATATCATAAAAGCATAGGCACGCAAATGTTTTGCAATTTTGTAGATGACACTATGGACTATGTATGAAATAAAAGTATTGAAATGAATTTTGAATTAAATAAAAATAACAGTGATCTAAATTAAGAGTTGGTGGAACACGCAACCCCTTGTCAGCTTAGCCCAGTTGCGGTCCCGCCTCAAGAAGCAGCTTCATAACTAATCTTCTTCAAAATCGAATGCCACCACAAAGCAAGAATAGCTGCTTGAAACAAATGGCTTGACGGAACTAATCTTTGGCTCCAAAGAAGCGCTTACCTCCAGGAGAAACAGAAATCTTGGGCATCTGCTGGGCTCTCAATGGTCTAATAGCAGGAGTTGGTCGGTCCAAGGACAATGGGGTGTTCTGCTAGCAAACTCAAGGTCCGAATGTGGCTGCGGGTCATATCAAACGCAGATGTGATGCAGCGCCCTCTAAGAGCTACGCTGCGGTAGTGGCAAGACATGGAGAACAAATTCTGTCAAAAATTTCATTTGATGCTGACGGATTTTTTTGCAGTCGTTTACTGCTTATACCCTAACCTAACCTAACCTAATGAGTGCGGACTCGGTAGGTCTACTTTAAGTATAGCGGAGATCCTGTCACCACGTTCCGACTCCATTATTAGATCAGCTCGATGATACTATATAATTGTATTGATATCGAAGTTACGTAGGTATACCAAATTTCTGCTCAATCGGTCCCCGGGAAGTGGTTCAAATCTTCCTTGCAAGATTAATTTGACCCGAACTACATACAAACGTTGCAAGTTAATATAAAGCTTGTAAAAATAGCAACTTGTAATTACCTTTATACGTCGAAAGATTTAAACTAAGTGCCTAACTTCGTACAGAAATATCCATTCAACGAGTACGATGAATTGTTACACGTCGCCATATTTTTTTTTTTAAACAAGTTTTCTTTTGTTCTAGAAATGGTGTGAACGTTGAAGGATCGACCCACAAGCAAGTGGTGGACCTGATCAAATCTGGAGGCGACTGTCTCACTCTAACAGTCATCTCTGTCACGCCCAAAGTGAGTTTTCTAAACATTATATTATCAATCACTCAAAAACAAGGAGGTTCATAATTCATCGTAATCTTTTTGTATGTCTTTCCCCTCGAAGACGGTTCACATTGTTATCAGGTCAGGATCTGATCATGGGATCCTGGAGGAATCTGGGAAACTTTAAAAGTTGTAGATTACTGCACCATAGCGATTTGGGTATTAGCGATCGGTTTATTGTTTTTTAAACATTTTATTATCAGAAACTGTTAATTTTACGTGGTTTTTATAAATCATATTTCGCATATCCTAGCCCTATTGTGAAATTCTGAAACGTTTACTGTTCCTGCGATTTAAAGATTACCATCCAAAAACAACCAGCTCCGGTAAAACCTTGCTTTAATGTACGAGTAGTATAATCGTGGTGTTCGTTTAAACTCTACAGGAGGCAGAACGCTTAGAGCCATGCGACGACGGCTCAGCCCCAGTAGGCGTGATCGGAGGAGCGGCGAACTCCCGCGCGACCGTCTACCAGCGCTACGACTACACGGACAAGCGTTCCCTGCCCGTGTCTATCCCGGACTACCGCGTGGTGATGGAGCGCAACACAGGCCGCTCGTTCGTGGCGTTCAACGTGCACATGGCGGGCCGGCACCTGTGCAGCCGCCGGTACAGGGAGTTCGCGGCGCTGCACCAGCTGCTGAGGAAGGAGTTCCGGGGTGAGTCGAGGGCGGATTAAGAGGAGAGTCCTATGAGGAGTAAGCGAAGGAGAAAAGTTATTGTGAGTAGTAAAATGATGTTTATAGGACTAAGACTATTAGTAGAAACAGCTGCGAAGTTCAGCTTGCAGCGAGTATAAAGGTCCTTCATGCTCACCGTAAACTGTTATTTTTATGACACTAGAGGAAGCCTGCCACTTCGTACACGTATAATTTGTTTTCCCCTGTTTTAACCCCTTAGGGGATGAATTTCAAAAGTTCCCTTCTCAGTGCACCCCTAGGATATCCAAGAAATATTCCCTCCTAATTACAAGTCCTTAGGTCTAGCGGTTCCGGCTGTACGTTGATCGATCAGCTGTCAGTTTCTTATTTTATATGTCGTTAGTACCTGGGCGACCGAGCTCTACTCGGGCGGGTGTATGTGGTATGTACTCGTAGAAGACATAATCACAATTTGATAGTGATACTTTTGGCACTATGGGAATTAATGCACGATCGCATCTGAGTTCTAGAGGCAATTATTGTATTTTTATTTTGATATCATTCTTCATTTTGATATTTTGATCTATCCTTAATGTTACAGGGTTCAACTTCCCGAAGCTGCCAGGCAAATGGCCGTTCACGTTGAGCGAGCAACAACTAGACGCAAGACGGAGAGGGCTCGAACAGTATTTAGAGAAGGTAAAAAAGCGTTTGTTTCACGCATTCGTTTGTGTGCCGACTTATCTTATTTTTACATTTTTTTATATTTTTATAATTTGTAGGTGTGCGCAGTACGAGTGATAGCGGAATCTGACTCCGTTCAAGAGTTCCTCACGGATTCTGATGACTCATCCAACCCCTCTCCGGTCGACTTAAAGGTATCCACGTTTATGATGTGATCCATCCAATATACCTTTATACAGGTACGGGAATAGTTGTGGTCGGTCAATTAGTGCAGCCTTTTGACACCCGGAAGCACGAGGGAACTAGATCTAGACCAGGCCCATATTTTATCCACCTGACAGCAACACGTGACAAAAGACAATTCGATGTCCATTGCAAAGTCACCGAGTTCTTTGTTCATTGTACCATTGGACATACATGCCACTTACAACGAATTGCCACCTCGATAGTAAAGGGTCGTCGTTTTACCGTATTCTATTGAATATTCAGCACAATGATGCAGTTCAAAAACATATTTCGACCTCATTACACATTAAAATCTACATTACAGGTGCTCCTCCCCGATAAAGAAGTGGTCACAGTCTCGGTACTGAAATCGACGAATGCCGACGACGTTTACAGAGCGGTTTGCGAGAAAATAGGACTGTCCAAGTCTGTGCAGAAGTATTTCTACTTGTTTGAGATTGTCGAGTACAACTTCGGTAAGTTCGAGCATTGTTTTTTATTTTAAAAAATGGATGTACACATTTATTATTTTTTTATCATGAACATCACCATTAAAAATATTGAAACTTAGAAGATGTTCTATTATATCTGTAATAGACTCTATTGTTGAAGGTGTTAGAGGGTGTTCGGATGTTTTTCTGCACATTGTATGCTCTATAATAACAATAAGTCTATTGGATGGCGATTAAACGAAGCCAGGAAACTTCATATACCTATGTGTAATCCTTGAGGTTTTGTTTCTAAAGTACATTTCTCCTGTGGTAACATTTTGTTACCCGTTTTTAATCTGCGTTCATTTTGGTTTTTCCTGTCTATACTACCGACTGCGCCATATATAATTTATATCTGGTGTAGTTCAGAGGATTATTGTTATATATTTTTTATATTATTATAGTCAGTTATGTCATCTTCAGCGGTCAGTACATTTTTTTTATTCCAGAGCGCAAGCTGCAACCGAATGAGTGCCCCCACTCGCTATACATTCAGAACTACTCGACGGCATCATCTTCATGCTTGGCGCTCCGTCGCTGGCTGTTCAGCCCTCAGCGCGAGGCTGCGTTGTGTGCTGACCCTGTTGCTGCCGCGTTTATCTTCTGGCAGGTTAGAATTTAGCATTCCATCATGAGTCTTACCAGTGAGTCGTTCACAAAAAAAGGCGGAAAATTTAAAATATCACGACAATTTGGTAACATGAAAAGCAAAACGACTGGTTAGGTACTCATTGACAGCTTGTTTCATGGGTAAAATTATTGCCATTTGAAGAAGCCGCCTGTTTTTGACACCACTATACGGTCATTATTTGAGACACGTCATCATCACCATTTCAGCCGAAACACCTCCGTGGATTTGGTCTAGCTCTTCGCAATAATCACTTGATCGGTTACCCTACACACATTTAGTTCTCTTTGCTTCGCTTTAGATACAGGATTACCTAATGGATCATCTTTAATGTCACCTTGGAGAACACCACGGAGGTTCGTGGTGTTCTTCTGGAAGGTCATATGTGTAACCCTCAAGTCTTATTTTTGGATCTTAAATTGGCGTTCGATACTGTCAATTATGTCGAATTATAAGAGAAGCTTGATTATTACGGGATCAGAGGCAGAATGTTGCAGTTTAGAGGCAGTTTGTCGCAATTAAATGTACTCATGATGATGTGAAAAGGTCATGGTTCAGAATTGGTTAAAGTAAAAAAGAGAGTTCCGCAAGGTTCCATACTCGGTCCCTTAATCGGACTTGTTTGAAATGCCTCTTAATTTTAGTAAATGTCTACCGACCATCTTAGTGCATTTACAGTTTTAATGTTGCAGTCTTGAGATTGTGTTCTTAAGATAGCAATGGTCTCCAGGTGGTCTGTTTGTATCATCCATGCACTTAAAACAATTAGTACTATTTCCTTTAGGCGGTGGAAGATGTGAACCGTGGCGTGTGCGTGGCGGGCGCGCGGCTGTACCAGCTGAAGGCGCTGCAGGACCCGGCGCGCGCGGCCGACTACCTGGCGCTGGCGCGCTCGCTGCCCGGCTACGGCGACATCGCCTTCCCGCCGCTGCGCACCGACGCCGCGCCCGCGCTTAGCGTGGCTATCGGTGAGTCTCCACATACTATACAGGATTTTTGTGGATTCTTGTGGGATGCCAATGGTTTTACATTGGGGTTTAATGTTATTGAATCTCGGTAGTACTCTGTGGTTTTGGTAGATCTTTGTGAATTCTAGAGGATGCCGGAGGATTCTTGGGAGATTTACGTCGATCCTTTAGGATCCTGATCAGATTTTATTAGATTTGTGAATTTTGGGGAGATTAAGGGCATTATCGTGTGGATCTTTGTGGTTAGGTACCGGTGAATCCTCTAGAATCTCGTTTGAATTTTGTTTAAACTGTGGATTTTAGTACATTTTTGTGAACCTTGTTAGATCCTCTCGATTCTAAATCATACATTGAAATAAAATAAATATATTCTCGTTTATCCTAGTCAATTATATTGCGTCTATAGCGGAGCTCTCACGAGGCGATTTTAGTTGATCAAATTGAATGACAATTGCTAATGAGAACATATTGTTCAATTAAAGTTGATCAACTTTTGTTGAACAACAAAAGTTAATTATCTCTCAACTTTTGGTGCGAGTCGGTTAATTTTGATGACGTTACCGTGCAAGCAAGAATTTGTCGAACGTGAGAACGACTATCGGTGCGAGCGTGTGAACGCGATTCGTATAAATGTTTGTTGATCAACTAAAATCGGGTCGTGAGAACCCCGCTTACCCGGGCAGTGTACGGTGTCGTGCGGCAGGCTGGAGCGGGCTGAAGCTGGCGGCGGCGGAGGGCGCGGCGCGCGAGGTGCCGTGGCGCTGCGTGCGCTCGTGGCGCGCCGACGACGACGCCGCCGCCGCGCGCCTCGTCTACACCGCGCAGCACCGCGCCACCTCCCTCACGCTCTACACGCCCGTCGTGAGTCCCGCACACACCTCGCCTGCCTTCCGAATCACGCTTAGACTGCTCACAGCGCGCCTACAGCTGGATACGAATCTGAGCGGCTCATTGTTGCACATAAACATGCGTGGGTGAGACAGCGTGCTGGCCGCGAGCCGTTATTTCAAAATGGCGTCGGACACGATGACAGCCTCGGCTGCGTTTATCGTTCTTTTTGTTAATTCACCGAATTATTAACAAAAAGAAGAAGAAATCGCCTCAGTGGTGGAATGCTCAGCAACTTTATTAAATATGCCCCGCCCACAGACAAGTTAGAACTTGTCGTTCTTCCCGCGGCGCGCTCGAATACACGTCCAAATCACGCGCACCATCGCTCACGGCGATTACAAGAAATGTCATGACGTCATGGATGGCACTCACGGTGCTTACACTTCCAGACTTTCCTATTTTGACTTAACAGTTGACTAATTTTAGGTTATAAACATTTAGCGCGCTAACGAGCGGTCCGAAACAAAAGCACTCTACACGGTCTTAAGTGCGCTAACTGAATCGGACCGGCCGTCAGCACTGCGAGCGTTGTGAACACCGTGAGCGTGATTCGGAACCCAGCGCTTGTCGATCAGTTCGCTGTTAGGGTGTACTGCCTTTTCGCAGAACTTTTTTTGGCCGAATTTCATTTGCCAACCAACGTTTCGCCGACAATTCACTTTGACAACTAACGATTACCAAAATTTTATATGACAACTTTTTAATTCGCAGAACTATTATAAAGCGTATTATTATAACGCTTTTACACTTTTGGCAGACTCATCATTTGTCAAATCTTTCACTTGGCTTAACAACTCTTGGACGAATAACGTTTAGTTGATGCAAAATTTCCCTTTTCATACATTTGGCAAGATAGAAATAAGTAAGAAAAAAAAAACAAATTCTTTGGTTGGAAATTATTATATGTGTGCATGAGCGAGCAAGACCTTCCTGGGCAAAACCGACTCGGCAAGGTTAGGTTAGGTTAGGTTATTTTTTTTTGACATCCCTTGAAAAAACTATGCTAATATTCTCCGTTTTTGGGGCTTAAAATAAGGCAGGGAGTACCTACTCAATAAAAAATTTGGTAAACAATAAACAACCAAATGAATATTATGCCAACTAAAACATTACACAACATGAAAGTAGGCATTTTGAAAAATAACATTATAAAAAACTGACCACATGTTGAGTTGGTAACTGTTAAGTTGGCAAATAAAACAAATACATTTGATAAGTTGGGAAATGAACGTTCGGCGAAATAAATTTACGCGAAACGTGAGTTGGGAAGTGATAATCGGCCATACAATTTTCTGCGATAAATAAGAGAACCCGCTGTTAGTGATGCCGCACGGCTTCCCACTCAACGATACTAATATCACATGCATGCTGCATTTGCCTATAATTTCTGCATTTGAATAAGTAATAATAATAATAATAATAATCACAGAACAATCTCACACAAATTGACCTAGTCCCAAACTAAGCTCTAGGCTTGTACTATGGGTACTCTGTGTCTCGTAGTACTCTGTTTTTACCAATAACTGTACAATTATTTGTAGTATTCGTGTACCTGTTGGCAAAACCTAATAAATAAATGACAGTGAACGTGGAGAGCAGTGCGCCGACGATGTGCAAGGTGCTGTGGCACGCACTACTGAAGGCGCTATGCCAGCCGACAAATATACAATAATTAACTAACCAAAGATAGCAACAATAAAAAGTTTATCAACCCTAGTACGGCACTGCCACTCTGATGCAAATTTTTGATATAAGTAGAACATTTTGATGCAAATGCGGAAGTATATCACTTTACATTAATCTCGAGGTGTCTTGGCCCGAACAGCAAGCGCCTGTGAAAAGAGTTTCGCACTTGCATCAAAATGCTAACATAACCAAAACGTAAATAAAGTGGTTGAACATGCAAACTCTTTGGTTATATGCATAGCTTAGAGCAAGCATCAATTTTTAAAAAAAATGGTTTAGTAAAAAACACTAGTTTCAAAAATTCCACGTTCCGAAAAGTACCACTTTTTAGCAACTGTATTAAAAAAGTGTTTTTCGCTTTGTTTACAGTATCAGTTTCTTTGCAACTGCATGGATAGAATAGCCGAGGAAATGAGCTGGGCGGACACCGGCGATTAAGAAACTGCCTGCGGAACCTCGAGCTTAGCACGTAAGCGCTACTGTATTATGCCATTAAAACTCCTAAATTGGTAAAAATATTTTGTCTAGCAACACTGCTATAAACTCTTCTAATCAGTCGGAACGTCGCTTGATTCAACTTAAGAATGCCACCCAACTCGTTTGAATTTAGAACGCTTCGTCAGTGTTGCTAGTGTAAAAATTTAATGACTACCAAGGACCGACTTGTAGTTTGTTATTCCTATCATTATTATAAAATATACTAATGTTAATATAATGCGTTTATTTATCTTGATAGTTAAAATATTTAGATAATGTTGCTCTGAACATTGAATTACTTGAATTGTTAAGTATTTAGAAAGCGTGTGGAAGATTTAAAACAAAGTGGCAGGTCTGTTGACCAATCAGAAGAGTTTAAAATCGAGTTCTATGTAATCTTATCCTATCTTTTAAGATACCCTAATAAATGTAAGACTTTTCAATAGTTACGTCTGTCTTTTATAATAGGTCAGTGTTCCGTAGGTTTTTAATTCGAAGGCACTCCCAATATTACAACATTTTGTATATCCTACCTTTAGATTTAAGGGTCATTTTGTACTTACAACTATATATTATATTAATTTATATACCTATAAAGATTTCGTGGATAATTTATACCCAATGCATTTAAACAATTAAATTAAATATAAAAATCAATTATATGGAATAATCGAAATTAAGTCTTAATTAAATGTAGGGTATGCCATCATTGTCATCGATTAGAAGCTTTTTAACGACTTTTATCGCTCTCTCCAAATTCATTTTCCATTTATATAACATGCAAATATCGCAAGTTTTAGTCAATTGAAAAATATTTGTTCGCAACTGAAGCAATAATGAGTTTCCTAAATAATATTATAATCGAAAGCCTGATGAAATTAATATAAGGACTTCAGAAATTTGTAGAATTGTTACTTGCCCTAGGCTATTAAAGTTGCTTTGCATTAGGTAATAATTTGCTAGAAATTCGAGTCTTGAACGGTAGCTAGCGTTTGTGATCTATAGACCTATGTTCAATACATATCCTTGTTATGTGAAGTCAATATTTTCATATATTTTTTTGTAAATATATAGTTTAGTGTTTTGTGTGTGTTGCTTAAAAAGTGAGCATGTGTTTCTTTGATAATCAAGCGAAACCGAAATAATTTTTATACAATTATTAATCTTGTAGATTGTTGTACAAGTTATTGTTTTGTAAGTTATATGTATGTATATTTTATGCGATAAATAATGCAGTATTTGTCATGATTATAATAAAATAATAACCGCTTCATTTAAACTGTCGCCGAAAACCTCCATAATGCTAATTTAATAAAATGGTAAAAATTGGGTAATTTTTCGCACACCACTTTTGAAGGTGTAGTGTGAGAAAAAAAATTGAGGCGCCACTGTCTATGTCGAAATCGTTATCGTGTGGCAACACTCAAGTAGTAGTTGTATAGAAATCATACTTGTTGCCAGTAAAAATAATTGTTGTTAGTATACTATTTTAGTCGCACTATATTTTTTCAAGTTTAATCGAATCATCTTAGCTGTGTACTGAAATGTTAATTTTAAAATCGTGTTTTTAATTAACAGTTTTTCTAGAAAGTGTATGTAATAAGAAAGTTTCAAATTAAATGTCGCTTGTAATCGTGTAGCTTTTTTTAATTAATTATATCTAATATGTGAGGATGTAGTAGTATGGCTTGTGCAGTATTAGATATTCGCGTCCCCGTTTTCATTATTTTTTACTGTTAATATATTAACAAAAGCTCTTTATATCAAAGGTACGCTAAATTAATAAATTCTGACACGAACGCATTATTATCAAACCCCGGGGTTATCGGTGCGGGAATGTTTGACAATAGCCAAAGAGTAGGGTATTGACTGAACAAAACAGAATGTACTCAACTTCGTGTATCAAATGATTCCTTTACTAAATATAAATACCGATTACAAGTGCCGACGTAGAGAGATCGTTCAGTTCATTGTTATGGATATTTACAGAAAGACGCCGCTTAACTGTTTCAAATATAGAAAAAATATCAATAGTTTATTCTGAAAATCGCGTCATCTACCAAATTTAGTGAAGGTAATTTATTAATGTTAATTTCAATTTTGGGCGTTTTCCAAAAAAATTGTACAACATTAAAGAAAATTTAACTTTCCATTGCGTCACGAAAATTAACGTATGTAAATGTATGGCTAATTTTCGTGACGAAATGGAAAAAGTTAAATTTTCTTAACTTTTGTCCTTAACGATGTACACTTTTTTTGGAAAACGCCCTTTTATCTTATAAGACTTCGTAGTAAAGCTACTACATAAGTTACAAAAAATGTGTCATAGTGTGTGTATACAATTCGCAGAGAGGTTCATTGGGCATATGATTTTTTCAGACTATCTGTTTATCTCTACTCTTTCTCAAATCGTTCCCGCACCGAAAACCCGAGGCATGATTATTTTATTTTATTTTATTTGACTGTTTTGCGAATGTTATTAGGACGCATCATGTAAACTTAATAAGTATTTATTGTTCTCTTTTCACCAAGCACACACACTGAACGGCGCAAAAAACATCCTGCTTGCCATAAAGGTGATTTTTCACATGGTAACTGTTTTAAAGAACCTCGCTATTCATTGTTTTTAATATTTAAAATTTATTTAGTATGATCTGTGATAGTAAAACAAAACACAAACAACTGAATGTCAATGTTACTGGGGGCGCACATCGCAAACTATTAGTGCCATTTGTTAGGATCTAAATTAATGTAAACCAAGTTTCGCTTGTCATTCACTTCACTGCAGCTATTTTAAAAAGAAAGTTAAGAGGTCTCTTACCAAAACTAAGAGGTGACGTCGCTTATTTTCGTTACTCTTAAAATTATTGGTATGAAATATTCAATTCATGAAAAAAAACGTGACGGGCATCGTCCAGCCTAAACCACTGGACTGAGGACGAAATGATTTTTGAAAATCAGCTGCCGACAGGGAGAAACAGGAAAATGGGTAACTTTTTTCGACCCACACAATTTTGTCCGGTAACACAGGAGACAAACGATCATAGTTTGTTAGGTAACGTATTTTTGGATTTTTTTATTATACCGTAGGATTCCTTTTATAATCTGTGTTAAATCGAAAAAGCACTTGAAAAAATCGCAAGCTCAGTTTAAATGTAAATTGATGTGGAAGTAGATGGTACTGTAACGCAGGAGACAAATAATGGGAAACCCTTTTTTCCCTTTGGACGACTGACTTTTGAAAATTCTTTCTCTTCGCGGGCTTTTTTACTTGAGTATAATTATTCAATTAAATCTATGAACTATCAAGTGTTTATAAGCGTGTAAGGTAACATTTTGTCATGATGGTCTGTTTCTGTATATTAACGCAAATGAATAGAAATAAGTAAATATTGCATTAAATACATTTACCTAGTAAAAAAACAACAGTTTAGGAAATAAACATCACATCAATAATAAAGAAAAAAACGAACGTTGCGTTACGAACAAGACGGCTCTTAAGTTTATAACGCCCTATAGTTTGCTTGGAATACACAACCTTATAAATATTTAGCGTATGTTAATTCACTATTGTGTAATAACTTATAATATTAAGTATTTTTATTAATGACAATGCAAAACGTACCTTAATACGACCATACCAAGCTTAAAATACGCTTAACCTGTGTAAATTGAGCTGTGTCAAAATAGCAAAAAGTGCCCTCACCGGTCGCCGTAAAACGCGTTAAAAAGATTTACTGTCATTTGTTAAAAGTAAAATCGACCACTCTAAATTATATGTCAAAACAGAAGAATTGCAACCATTGAATATGACCATTAAGTTCACTCGGAAATAAGACCATTCGTAAATATGACCTAACTATGTACCCAATCATTAAAACGATACTTTGAAGCTGCATACATTTGGATCTTAATTTGAATTAAATATTTGTTAAATATTAGACTAAAATCACTTTGTCATTTGGATCTTAAACTGAATTAATTTATTAATAATAGACTGCATTCTGCATTATTTACGACAAAGTTCCAATCGGGGTTAATTTACAAAAAAAAAAAAGGAATTGCATATTGCCATATATGTTTATAAGCATAGGTAATTGTGACTTTAGATTCTATTTGATTACTATGATCCCACTTCAGAATGACAGTAAATCGTTAAAAACGTGACGCAGTAGGAACTTTAAGCTTCCGTGTGGTCGATACACATAAGCATGATATTGGTGTAACCGCCAGCTTCTTATAAGTTATTTTTGGGTATTTATTGAAATTCCTAATCGTCATTTCTCCTAATGCATCGTTTGTCCGAAATTTCATTTATCCTAAAGCCATACCCGCCTTAATTTTAAAACTTTTTAGTGTTGATAAAAAGTTGCCTGACTCGCCCAAAAACCAGTTTAGGATAAGTGTTCATCCTGACAAAGGATGCGTTAGGACTCACGTTATTAGGGATTCCGAAGGACACCCGGTATTTTTATGTGAATTTCAGCCTCCCATGAACACGTCAAGGTGACAAGTACTTAGTCAAGTAAATTAATTATTAGGAATAATTCAATTAAAAATAATTGAGAGTTAAATTAGGGTCTAAAGCGGCATTCTTGTCAAAAAATATTTTAATTTTATTAAATGTACCTATTGATGATTATTGTTATTTGAATACAGTTCTTAATATTAAAGGGGTATAATATTTTTTAATTATACGCAATAACATGTTTATTTTATATATTTTTAGTTCTAGTAAAAAGTATACAAGTATTTCGTTCAGGTGAATAACGGTATAAGTCTTGTATGTATACTTGATTGATAATGTAAATCCTTTTTTATTACCACCTAAGTCAACTTGTGTCATTTTTACTATAGCCACAGTCGCAGTTTAAAACCACTTGGCCGTCCAGCTCAAAAGGAGTAAGAACGTAATTATATATTATTAAACTTTGAACCTTACTGATACTGTCAATAAGGCAATGTTATCTTACCCTCAATCTTGCCCACTATGCATAACGTTATCGTATACAGTTTTTGATAACTTTCAAAATGTACGAATTGACATAAGCGCTAACGTGACCGTAAAAGTAGCTTACGTCAATCCTATGCTTTTTCGAAAACGATAACGATCGTCGAATGCATTTGTCTAGCCTGGTAAAGCCCAGTACCTATTTTGGTAGCATTGTATTTGAAAACTTGTCGCATTAACAATAGGGTGCCTATTTTAGAGCTTAGGCTGGGTTTCAAGTAATTTGGGCTTTTAAAATGAAACGACACATCAGTTGCGCAAGACATCGGCGTGAAGAAGAAACTTTATTTTTTTTAAACCACAGATCCAAACAACAACCGCACAGAATATACTCCTAAAAAAGGAATGTGCTTATGCAATACCAACCTAAGAATATTACAACATTTAACATACTCCCCCTCTTTAAAAGTGACAAAATTAACCCCAAAGGAAGCTGAAACTACTTTATAATTCAGAAAGTATGAAACAATGATGTATAAGCAAGTATTCTAGTCAGAGAGTATACATTGGAAATACTTTTGAAACATGTTATAATTTATTAGACAGCTTTACAATACAATATTATGTATGGTTACTAAATATTCATGAAGTTTTTTAAAAAAAAATATTATAAAATTATAACGTCAGCGCAACCTTAAATACTTAAGTTATACCTACAAATAATGTGCAACCTTATATGAAGGTAAGTAAGTACGAGTATTTATGTAATTGTTAAGTTTTACACACAAAATTTACAAATAACTAAAACATAAACAATACACTTAACAAACAGAGCGTTATATAAAGTGAGAGAGAAATGATAGCTCTGTTCCCTTGGCATCATAGGCAATGGCTCTCGTCCGTCGGTACTATGCGTCGAGGCCTACGGTAACAGAGCGACCATTTTAAAGCCTAAACACAAAGTGCGTCAACAATGCAGCTAACTACAGCTACTAAGCTATCACAGCAGTAACTGAAACAAAACTGTGTTTTGGTACACAATAAAAAATACAAAATTACATAGGCAGTGGTACAATTTTAGTAATTGGTCTTATAAAGATTTTATTGTTAGTTTTAATTGAAACAGCTCTTACATTATTATCTTTACCATGAAACAGTTGTACCACTCTACCTAATGGCCATGACAGTGGTGGAACGTTATCTTCCTTAAGAAGGACAAGAGTGTTTAAAGCAATGTTAGCTTTATTTGAATGCCATTTGTATCTCATTTGAAGAGTATTTAAATAGTCAGTTCGCCATCTTCTCCAGAAGCTTTGTTTTAATTTAGTTATAAGTTGGTAAATTTTAAGCCTGTTGTCAGGAACATTGTGTACATCCACTTCTGGAAAGGATGTTAAACGATCACCGATTATAAAATGAGCTGGCGTAAGGCATTGCTCATCTGAGGCATCTTCACTTAAAGGGGAAATGGGACGGCTGTTTAGTATCGCCTCAATTTCGATCAACAAAGTATTGAGATGTTCATAGGACAGTACATTATTTCCTAGGACACGCTTTAGGTGATGCTTTACCATTTTGACACCTGACTCCCATATACCACCCCAATGGGGAGATGAAGGAGGGATGAAATGCCATTCAAAACCCTCAGTATTGGCGAAATCAGACACTTCGATTTCATTATTGTTAAACAATTTGTAAACAGCATTTAATTCGTTGTTAGCGCCTTGAAAATTTGTCCCATTATCACTGAAAATCTGCAAGCATTTGCCGCGACGGGAAATAAACCTTTTTAAAGCATTAATAAATTCCTTTGTAGTCAAGTCGCTAACAAGCTGAAGGTCTATTGCTTTTGTGGACATACATATAAATATGCATACATACCCTTTATGAATAATAGGCTTTTTACTGCGCCATTCCTTTACCTCTATGGGGCCTGCGAAGTCAACGCCGCTGAGCAGGAACGGTCTGGTAGGAGATACACGGTATTTGGGTAAATCCGCCATTATTTGAGACAAGGGCTGACCTTTGAACCTGAAACATTTAATGCAATTATGAATAATATTTCTTAACCTGTTGCGTGCGTTGAGCGGCCAGAACCTCGTTTTCAAGCTGGACAGAGTGGTCTCGACGCCGGCGTGCAGCAGACGCTCATGCTCCTGCGTCATGATTAAATCTGTAACATGGTGTTTCGCAGGCAGTAACAAAGGATATTTTTGATCGCGAGACAGACTAGAGTACCTCAATCGACCACCTACACGCAAACAGTTTGTATCAACATCAATGAAAATATTAAGATATTTAATCTGATTTACAGTAAATTTGCTGTGACCAGTATCAACTGTGGAAGTCAAACTTTCAAACTCCCTAATGAAATGTTCCTTTTGAACTAATAAGATAATTTTATGTTTGGAATCCTCCAATTCTTTTACAGACAAGAGACCATTTCGTTTGTTATTAGGATGCCTGGCGTTGTGTATAAAACGATAAACGAAAGCAAACGTACGTAGCAGTCGCCACCACTTGGAGAACCTTTGTAGCACGGTTGCTAAGTAAGAAAGGGGCACTTCCTGCGTGGTCAGCGCGACATGCAAGTGCTCAGCGGATCTCTTCGCCTCCTCGGGCGCGGACGTGCATGCCTGGGGCTGAGCAGGCCAACGCTCGCTGCTTGTAACCAACCATTTTGGACCCTGAAACCATAAGGTGTTGCGCACCAAATCTTGAGGCATCAGCCCTCTAGAAACGACATCAGCAGGATTTTCATCAGTTCTAATATAACGCCAATTTTCTTTGAGTGTCACTTCTTGTATTTGAGCAACTCTATTAGCGACAAATACCTGCCATCGTGATGGTTCAGCTTTAATCCATGCTAGTGTGATCATAGCATCCGACCAACATCATTGAGATCGACGTTAAGTGACACAGCAATGTTATTAATAAGTCTAGCTAGCATATGAGCTGCGCATAACTCTAGCCTCGCAAGAGTGACCGTCTTGATAGGGGCTACGCGTGACTTAGCGCAAATTAAGTGGACTGTATACTGACTTTTGGGAAGCACACATCGCGCGAAGACCACACAACCAAAAGCCTTAATGGATGCATCGGCAAACCCATGAATCTCCAACTTACAGCGATCTGGATGCACCATAAGCCTGGGAACAGACACAGAGTTTAAAGCAGGCAAGTTGAGGCAGAACTCTCGCCAGACTTTTAAAATGTCATCGGGGATCTCATCGTCCCATTCGATTTTAGCTTTCCAAATAGACTGCATTATTATTTTTGCTAAAACAGTGACAGGAGCAACAAAACCTTGTGGGTCAAATATTTTGGCTATATCAGCTAGTACTTGTCTTTTTGTACTCTTTACAACAGAGAGATCATCAGGACACGAGATAGACAAACAATCACTTTCTGGCTCCCATTTTATGCCTAGTGTTTTGATAGCGGCCTCTTGCTTAGAATTAAACTTAAAGGTGCACTTTGTACGCTTTTCCAGAGGAATGTTGTTCAACACATCAGGGCTATTTGAGTACCACTTGTGAAGTTCGAATTTGCCTTTACCTAGCAGATCCTGCAGCTCGAGCATAGTCTGAACTGTCTTTTCTATGCTGTCAGAGCCCGCTAACACGTCATCACAATATGTGTTTTCTAACACTACCTTTGAAGCCAAAGGAAAGTTGCTACCTTCATCTTCAACCAACTTCAACAACGTCCGCGTGGCGAGGTAACTGGCGGGGCCCGTCCCGTAGGTCACGGTGCTTAACTGCAGGCACTTGAGCTCCCCATCAGGATCGCGCCACAGGATGCGTTGCAGGGACTGAAATTTTTTGATGTTAATTTGACGATACATCTTAGTCATGTCACATATAAATGCATACTTATTTATGCGAAACTTAATTAAAATTTCAAACAAGTTGCCTTGAACAACTGGACCCACATACAAAACGTCATTTAGACTTAAGCCTGACGAAGATCTAGCAGATGCATTAAAAACTACTCTTAGCCGAGTTGTAATTGCATGATCTCTGATCACGGCCAAATGCGGCATGTAGAATTCAGGCTGAGAATCATCTGGAAAGTCATTTACCCAGTGGGCATGACCTAGATCAACAAACTCATGAATAAAATCAGAGTACTTTTTATAAATTTCAGGATGACTTTGAAGTTTTTTCTCCAGACTCAAAAGACAACGCAGCGCTGTATTAAAAGAGTTACCTAATTTCGGCAATAAATCCTCTTTGACTGGCAAGTCGACTTCATACCTGCCGGTTTCATCACGGGATACAGACTTGACAAACAGTTGTTCACATGCAGCATCAGCAGACGACATGATGTGCTGCGAGGGGAGCTCCTCCATTTCCCAAAATTTGATCAAGTCATCCTGTAAAAATGTACACACAGAACTATCTGGTATTTTCAAAAGCTGATCTTTTGTTAAGACCAGGCCACCACAAAAGATCCAGCCAAAAACTGTATTCAACAGCCCAGGAACATGTGGACCCAAATTCAGCTGGCCACTTTGCAGACACAAGCGGAAATCATTAATGCCCAAAATAGCATCCACTTTTCGTGATACATTGAAATCAGGGTCAGCTAAGTTGACCGATCCTGGCCATTTTATAAGGCTTTTAGGAAAATCAGTACTTGGCAAGGACTCCGTGATTGTTTTCAGGACACAAAAATCACTTTTAAACTTGTGTTTAAAATCTCTTGTTGAGATTTGTAAATTTATTTTTGAATTTACACAAGTAGCTTTACCACCTACTCCTGAGACAGAAAAATTTACAGGGATTTTTTTGCAGTCCAACTTTGAGACAAACTCCTCTGTTATGTAGTTCTTTTGACTACCACTGTCTAATAAAATTCTACAAAAATGGATCTCACCAGAAATGTCGATGACATAACACAAGGCTGTTGGAAGAAGCGATATTTCACATTTTTCTTCCACTGCAGTGTGAAGATTGAGTGTCGACTGCGGCTCAACTTCTGAGTCTGCCAAACGCCGACCCTCTTGCACTGGCATTGGCACAACCACTTGGTCTGCCAATTGCTCAGTTGAAGGATCACTGGAAACATTTAAATTGTTAGACAAACCAGGCACTGAATTTTGGTGAAGCAAGGTGTGGTGCTTTTGTTTGCACAATTTGCAAACAAAGGACTGTTTACAGGTAGCCACCGAATGACCAGCGGACAGACAAAGGGAGCACAAATTGAGTTTTACTGCAAATTTTTTCCTGTCCTCCACTGTAAGCTTTAAATATTTGTAGCACCTGTTGATATAGTGGTTGTTATTGCAAAATCCACACAGCTTACCTTTTTTATCATTTTTACCACTTTCCTTATTTGTAGTGACATTTGACACAGACCGAGTAGCAGGCTTTTGGGGCTCCGAAATCATTTCCAATGCTTGGCAGCGCTGAAGAATGTGTTGTAAGAAGTTATCCAGCGATGGGAACTCTTTTGACTTCCGGCTCAGTTCAAAATCCCTTAATGAGCTGTAATCAAGCTTTGAACTTAAAATATGGATTAGTAGCATGTCAGCAAGATTTGGTACCTGCAAGGACAACAACGAATTATAATGCTGTTTGAAGTCATTCAGAAACTCTTTTAACCCATAAGTGCGGTTAACTTTACACATATTCAGGACAGTATGTATATGGTGGTTAGCTATTAAAACCTTATTGTCATATCTGTCATTTAAAACATCCCATGCCTTAACATAATTAGCAGCAGTGTGGTCAATAGTTGATACCAAACAAGCCGCTTCCCCCTTTAAGCAAGATTTTAAGTAATACAACTTATTTATGTCATTTAAGTCTTGGTTATTGTTTACTAGACTATTAAATAGGTCTTTAAAACTAAGCCACTCATCATAACACCCACTGAAAGTCGGCAGAGAAATCTTGGGAAGTAAAGAAGTGCCCGAAGGAGCGCAAGGTTTAGGCGGCGTCGTGCAGAGTGCGTCCATGCGCCGTTGTAGTGTAATTAACAGCTCCGTGCACCGCGTCTCCAACTGTAGTCCTGCTTCTTGTTCTTGTGGCTCGATACACTCAATAGCCATATTAACGTCTTCAATTTTAGACAATATGTCGTTCAATCGTGCCTTGTGGAATGCAAGCTCGTCTTTCGGTGCAGAGCCGACTAAGTTTGAAACATGCGTGACTCGCCCTTTTAAGAATCTTCTTTTATTTACTAGAGAATTCAGATCAGCATTAATACTTGCAGTTTCATGCTTCGGTTTTTCATTAGCCATGGTGATGTGCTTCCACGTGCCGCGATGTCGGCACGCTTATCCAACCTTGAATAATCCGCTTAAGTAGCGCAACAAGGATAATGCCTTCACGTATTTGCCACAAAGTACACTTTTATTCGGCTTCTAGGACCAATATTTTAGAGCTTAGGCTGGGTTTCAAGTAATTTGGGCTTTTAAAATGAAACGACACATCAGTTGCGCAAGACATCGGCGTGAAGAAGAAACTTTATTTTTTTTAAACCACAGATCCAAACAACAACCGCACAGAATATACTCCTAAAAAAGGAATGTGCTTATGCAATACCAACCTAAGAATATTACAACATTTAACAGTGCCTTTTATGATTCATATTCCTCAACTGACAAACCCGGGGACTCGAGAGGCCAGAGCTACTGGACTGTTAAGTGGTAGTTAAATGTGTTATACCTGTTACTTACGATTAGTTTTTACTGAACTGCCGTTAATAATTAAATGTTTAAAAAAAAAACGACTCCAAATTAGTTCCGATGACTCTGTGGATCCCATAACTAGATTTGCCGAAATGTAAATGGGACACTTGAGATATTATTAACGTCGGTTGACAGTTAGCCGAGAAATCAAGTGACATACATACAAATAAAAATTGAGAACCTTCTTATGTAAAGTTTGTTGGAAACTTAATGTGTGTAGAAAACTCAGTTTCTTCTTACATATGCTCATTTTTTACTGACAGTGAAAACTGATCGTGAGCCTTTGAAGTTGTTTTGAACTGAGTACAAACAACAATACAGTTAACTAACCAACAGTGAACCTTATTGTAAGGTGACAAGATTCACAAATGGTCAGTTAATCGTGTTGATGATGGTACGCTTTAATGCCCCAGGCCGCAGTACCTATTTATAAAAATCGTGCAATAATCCATACATATTCAACAAATCAATGATATTGTATATTAACTTAATTTTTATGTCGTAGCCGTGTTTGTATGTTCTTATGTAGTTAATTTATGTTTTTTTATCGATTCATGTACGCTATTAAGGTTTTTTATATGGATTTTTTAATTAATGCTTACAAACGTTAATATTTAAATAGGTTGCTGTTAGTTGTAAATTGTCATGAAAAAATTAACTACAACCATAACAGGTAACGTCGATTTATATGGATAAAATTTAAATGTTTTCATTTGTTTTCACAAAATGTTTTTCCACAATATACTTGTATCTTGTATTAATCTTGTATCCCCTTTGACAAGTCCATTAATCTATATAAATAAAAGAAGAAACTGACTGGCTGTCTGATCTATAAACGCACAGCCAACGGTGCGGACAATGAATGCTTCAATTTGATGATTTTCCAGATAATATATTAACTGATATAAATTTAAAGAAACCCTAAATATACAACTAACAGTATGCAATTGGTTTAAATTATAATATAACTGATTGGAATAACCCAGAGTAATTTAAGTAATCACTATTGAACGGTTTTAACCACCCACGGCTCACCGGTCTCTCAAGAGAGAGATAAGCTAGAATCATGTATTATCTCACTCACTTGTCCTGTGGATGGTGTTAACCGCTCTATATAATACCTTATTGACACAAATTTAACTATGCTATACTTGTTTAGAAGCTTTGCTAAATGTATACAACCCAAACCACGTGGCTTTAAGCAGCCAATCAAAACTTATTACAGCTTTGACGTAACATACAATTAGTATGTTAAATATCATATTCGCAAAACATGATATTCTCAAAACATTATTAACAAGACATCAATTAGACAGTGTCGACGGAGCTCCGCTACTGCGGAGCTCCTATTTCTGGGTGGTTTGGCCCTCCGGGACTGCTGTAAAACTAACATAACCTAAACCTACGTACGATTCTATTACCTAATTCCACTATTTGCAAATATCATGTTTTGCGAATATCGTGTTTTGCTTTTTAATTGATATTTTGTGAAGTATGGGTAACATAGTTCTACCTCTATTGGCTGACGAACTGTATCACGTGGTTCTTTTGTTTACATTTAGATAAGTACCTAAAGAAATGAAGTATAGACTTTGCCTATTTTGTTTGTTGAAATATTGTTAATCTTAAAATAAACTTGAACTCATGTAATTTGTTTTACACATATGCCCTTATTATAGCTAACAACTAAGTATATAAATGTAAATGTTACTGTGAAACTGTTATATATCTGTTACACTTGATCGAACTTTTGTATGAGATGCATTCCAGTTTGTAGCTGAGTTCCACTTTATACAGTAGTTAAGTGTGTTCACAGTTTGAATAAATGAAATTATATCAGTATGGATAGGTCTCGCTTAATAAAATATAATACTGTACCTACTTTGTTTGTTTTATTTGTTACCTTATTTAACTTTAACCCTTATTTGGATAGAACGTGTATATTTTCCAAGCAAATAGTACCCTTATGTAGTTTTTTTTGTTTAGAAACGTTTCAGCTGTGGGAGTTCTGACCCTATTGGAGAGTAAAAAAGTGTTTTTTAGGGGAGAAGTCCCTATAGCCTGCTAAAGACTCGTACAAAAACTTGTACATAATGCGTTCATTAGAAAATAAACCCATTACAAAGGAAATAAAATAGGTTTTCCTTTGTTTTAATGAGGGACAATCAAACTAGAAAATTGACTCTATTGCATTTGTCATAGGTTCATATTCCGTTGTATGGTGGGTCTTAGGAGGTTAAAGGAGTATATTTCCCACCATTTTTTTTATGCTACAAAAACAAATTCACTAAAACAGAAAACGGTGTTTTTATTTTTTGCTCCTATTAAAAATACACGTTTATTTTTAATACCATATTAATATAAATTCTCACGCCAGGACCAATTAAGGGACCTTAACAGCCCCCATACAAAATGTACCATGGGACTGATGGGAGGAAATCGTCTCAGTTGTCCCATTATGGGATAATGGGACTAGTGGGATAGGTAGAAAATGAGAGACGTAGCAAAAAAATAATTTTACGAGTAGAAAGTCGCGGGCGTCTTCTACTACTTTCTCCTTGTGCATCTTAATACTGCAAAGGTCGGCCGTTGATCTCCTATAGTTTTTAAACGACTTCAAAAAAAGGGGGCGCTTCTCAAATGGTCGGGTTTTTTTTTAATGTACGTTCCCCGGTTACACGAAGACCGCTTGATGGCGTTTTCCAAAATAAAGTGCCTATAGTTAAGAACAAAAATTAACAACGAAATTTTTTTCCATTACGTCACGAAACAACCATTACTGCTTTAAGAGAAATAGTGGCATCTCAGACATAACTCCTGTAGCAAGTTCACCCATAGAATATTATTACTAACAGGTAAGTTTTGAATCTGCTATGCTTAGGTATTTAATTTTAAATACCGCCTGTTGGGTTATCAGGGCAGTATGAAAATATATGACTAATTTTCGGGACGTAATGGAAAAATTACCGTAGTTAATTTTTGTCCTTAACTCTAGGTACTTTTTTTGGAAAACGCCCTGGACCGTTTTTTTTTTGTTTGATTTGGTATACTTTCTGGTTGGACCAATTTCCAGTACGTTAAGATTGATAATGGCATCTTGGAGAAATCGAGAGAACTCCTCAAATATTATAGGCATAAATATACGTGGACGACATAACAGTGTTACTATGATGATCAATAAAAACATAAAATAAATGTCTTAAAAAACTAAAAACCGTCTTCAAAAAGCAAGAGATAAATCCTTTCTAAATGACATGTAATGATTCAGTCTAACTGAAGTCGGCGTCCCACTATATTTTTAACCAAACCCGAATCCAGTTGGGACTATTATTATAAAAAGAAGTTATTTCTTGCTTTTTGAAGACGGTTTTCAGATTATTAGGTAAGTATTTAATTTATTCAGCGCAAACAAAATATGACAATATACAATGTGACAAAAGAAAAAGAACATGCAAGTTACGCTAAAAAGGACACCCCTCAGCAAGCTGCAGCGCTGGTTTTCAGTGGTGCCCTGACTACATACTAGGTACTAAATTAAATCTATAAACTATTATTATTAAGTGGCTTCATACGATGCGACCAAAAAAGACAATATTGCTAGCACTTTTAAAAACAGTACCAACATTAAATAAATTAAACCTTCGCAGAGTACAAAATTTTACCACTCGCCTCAGGAGGAGGCACCACTGCTTCGTGGTATGCGCCCCGAATGACTACATCTCTATACCTACCTATTTATTTTTATTCTGTGCTCGAATAGAATTACTGGTTACTACAGCAAAATAACAACACCACGTGCGTATTAAAACATTTATATTTTCTCTTTCTATTGCGAGTTGGTTGGAACAGATGCTCTACCGTGGTGACCCCGCCCCCGTCCAAATGGTCTTCTGCGGCCAGCGCCCCCCATTTCTCTCACCTCACCACTATTATTTTATACTAGCTGTTGCTCGCGACTACGTCCGCGTAGAATTCGCTATTCCCTCTGGAACTGTCCAATTTTCCGGGATAAAAAGTATTCTATGTCCTTCCCGGCTTAGCCGTGAAAGAAGGACAAACAAACAAACGAACACACTTTCGCATTTATAATATTAGTGTGGATATGGATGAGTATAAAGCAACACAGTTAAAGTCTCGCTTTTATTACTATATGAAATAGAGTTCATGTTAGCGGTAATCGGTAGAGTGCTAAATATGTATACTTTGAGGGATGAGTTCGCCTTTGTTAATTTACTGTTGTAATACATTCATACAGTTTCCAAGGAAACGGATAAGTTATAAAATGCTTAGACCAACTCGAGTTTGAGCTACTATGTATTGAATAATACTGAAGAATTCATCGGTTTTCTTTACTGAGTACAAATGCTCAATACAAAGTCTGCCTGCATTCCGTTTCAAAATCGAAATTGCCTTCATCCACCACAAAACTTCTCGTTTGCAAGGTCCTTTATAACTTTTCCAAGGCAATCAAACCTCGACCTAGTTATCTAGCAACAAAATTCACTTTTCAACAAAATAAAACATACATGTATCTTTAGTGTATTAAGGTAGTTAGCAATGATGGTTAATAATGAGGTTTAATTTAACCAGCTTCGCTAACTGGTCGCTCACGAGCTGTTACTATAATGCCGCCCGCGACTCCTATTGGAGCCAGGTTTGTGTTAGGTTGCTTGTCCTGGGCACTTAAGGTGTGCATGCGAAGGCCATGCGATAATGTTCCTAAATCGTTTCAAAATGAAAGATATGAAAATCACGTTGCGGTGGGTCACGTGGGTGTGATTCACGGTGAAAATATTTGAGATCTATAGTATCTGTGGGTATTTGATTTGTTTAGGCAACCAATTTGATTTCTAGACCATTTTAGATTATTAAGCTATTGGAACAATTAAATAAATAAAATAAATAAATAAATAAATATCAGGGGACAATCTCACACAAATTGACCTAGTCCCAAACTAAGCTCTAGGCTTGTAATATGGGTACTAGACAACGATAAACATACTTAGATAGAGAAATACATACTTAAATATATATAGAAAACATCCAAGACTCAGGAACAAATATTCGCGCTCATCACACAAATATCTGCCCTTACCGGGATTTGAACCCAGGACCGCTGGCTTCGGAGGCAGAGTCACTCCCAACTAGGCCAATGTGTCGTCAATTAATGTTTCTTACTTCATCTGCGCAGGGTTTGTCTATCGCAATTTTCAAATATAGAATGTCAAACGATCTATACAGTGGTGCTAGACAAGTTGCATTCGACAATCGTTAGCGATTATGTTTCGATTGATAAATGTATGGAATTGACGTAAGCCACCGAGTTAGTAACGTGACACTTACGTCAATTCCATATATTTTTCAATCGAAACATAATCGCTAGCGAGTGTCGAATACACCTTGTCTAGCCCCACAGATGTGTTACAACTACATACAACAGGTCCTTTACTTAAGATTTTCACCTACACCGCTTTTAAAAGTTGCTTGAGTGCCGTAACATCGAATTTCTGTGATAAAATGGCTACAATTAGAGCCTCTGTAATCTAAAATAATGCTGGTGCAGTCCAGTGCCAGAAACACAAGTTGGCTTAGTGATATGACTCCAAATTGGGTCACATGGTTTTGAGAAGGCGCGGATAATCTCACGTCCTGTGCGTTAATTTGTTAATAAACTCAATTCTCATATAAGGCGTGCCACAAACGATAAACTAGAGCTCCGACGCAGATTTATTGTTAAATCTGTTATATAGATGAAAATGAATGTCCAGCCAATCAAAATTAATTATCTTTTAAGCCATGTTTAAACCCCTATAATACGTCAGAATTATTAATTGTTTATGGCATGGTTAACACAGATACACCTCATAGATACAGTATGAAGTTATAGATTTGGCGTCGAGCGACCAGGGCACCAAGTAACAAGTTTTTATGAAATGGGTCCCAGGGGTATGAGAAAGATATAATGACGTCAAAATTTTCATTTATTATAGTACACAATTTGACCGATTTACATTTGGCACACTTTCTGCTTACAGTTTGAAGTGTGCCTATAACCCTACCATGAAATTTTTTCAGTCGGGGATAGAGACAAAATATAAGTAGAAATCTTTTCTTTTGCTCATACAGGAATCGCAATCAGGCCCTTGATACAGCCATACTGTTGCTTTTGACGTAGATACCTTGTCGCGCCGTGATGTTCTCCTAGTCATTATTTATTTAACACATTCTACGCCACATAACTAAGCTAACTTGTGGATTGCATAAGTACTTTCTTAGATTTCCGAGGCTCTATTTGTAGCCATGTTAGTTGTTAGCACAGAAATTTGACGTCACGGCGCTTAACACATTCAACGCCAAGAACTCTGATTTGCATGCAAAAAATATTTAAAGTATTTGACAAACTTGTTGATACTCCAGCAAACCGTAGGTTTGTCATTATTACCTATATTCTTTGCTGAATTTAATAACTAGTTAAATTATTTTATTACCTTATGATGTGAGTTAAGTGCCTGTTATTTTATTTTATGACTGAAAAAATTACCTTCTACTAGTCTCTCTAGCGCTTCTCTGTAATGATGGTATTGTCCAAAGAGCTGGTAGATTTACTCCATATTACCAACGTGTAAAAGAGCCCTCATGTGTCCAACTTACTGAGTAAATATTTTAATATTGATGTTTCGGGGTCTGAGGCCCATTGACTGGACAATCTAGTTGCAGCAATCCAAATGACCCTGCACAAGGTCCTACCTACCACCACTAACTTTGGATAGACACTAACTAGTTACAAGATGTATCAGTACCGCTAGACCCTAGGTATCCCAGCATGCACATTTTTTTTTCTTAGGCTCTCTGGAAAGTGTGATGAAAGAGAGGAATTGTATACGCTAAGTAATTGTCGTGTATTTTTTTCTTTACATATGATTTTTAAAAAGTCATAGTTCAGAGCCCCTGCAACATTACAACACTATACAGCGTGTAAATTTTGGGCATATATTTTAGCAATAGTTAATATACACCCTAATTAACATAAAAACGTGTGTAACAGCAACATTAGTTGTATTTCTTTTTTTCTTACTAATTAATTCAGCAAGCAATGTATGACATTGCGCAATTAAATTAAAGCATCTTCATAATAGTCATGTTATGCTCACGAATTGTTATGGTTCGCCATTTGTTTACTTCGCCCATGAAAGTCAAAAATTTCGGTGCAGGCGGTGCACTCGCCTGAGATTGGTATTTAGTTTCCACACATTTCGTCCTTGCACTTGGATACAGGCGATACATTGACGACCGATGGACGCTCGCACACTTCGTACATTGCTCCTAAGACAAACTTTAAAAAATTTACTGCTCCTCAATAATAAAAGATACCAACAAAATATCTTTCTCACATGATTTGTATGATCGTTAACTACGTCAGGATAAAATATATGCCCGTATGAAATTTACACGCTGTATACAAAATCGACGACAGGAATGACGTCACACCTGTTGTTCCATATTTAAAATATAAGGACCTTATATAGAAACTGGCATTTATTTCGTATGTTTAAACCAATATCGTTGAATTAAAATATTACGTAAATAAAATGAGGATGCCGAAAAATAATCTAAACATTAAAACAAATTTGAAATTTTTTACAACTTTAGATTCGATATAAAATCTTAACAAACTACCTAGTCAAAACTTAGTGTATTGCGTTTCATTTTATTTTTTATTTTTTTTTTGTTAAGGAGAAGGCACACGAGCACTCAGGCCACCTGATGGTAAGTAAAATCTGAGACCCATAGACATTTGAATTCTCAAGACTATAATCCTAAGACCTCAAATGCGTTGCCAACCCTGAGGACTAAGATGGAATGCCTCTATGCTAGTAATTTCACCGGTTTCATATGTTTTTTTTAATTTCCTCCATAATCATATCAATGAAACTAAATTCTAAGTTTCATGTCTGGACCTAGATCAAACGCTTCCCTAAGTTCTACCATCGTTTGGCAAAACAGATCATAATACAAATTATAATTCTCTATTAAGTTACTTAGTTGCCGCTGCAGCATTTTTGTAAGTTAAATATGTCACGGTTGAGGCATAAAATGTTTGTGAAAAATTCCATACTAAAACTACAAATGTCAAAGTAACTTTGTTGTTTGTTATGAAACCGCAGAACTGATTTCGATAAAAAAAAATATGGAGATAGCTTGAACCCCGAGGACGGACATAAGGTAATTTTTACGGACGGAGGCGCGGGGAACAGTAGGTATAACATACAAACATAGCTTCACGCCAGTCTCCCAATGGGGTAGGCAGAGACTGTGGACCGCCAGGTGCACCGGTCTAAACATACTACTTTCGCTTCCTCCACATTCATCAACCTCTTCATGCGCGTACGTCGGTTTCGGGTGCTTTTGATTTGGCCCTTATTCAGTATAGGTACATCGCGAATCTGATCACTGTGTGCGTCTAGGGCGTCCCTTACCGACATCCCCACTCACTTTCGCTCGCCATACCTCTTTCGTAAATGTAGTAGTTTATTTTATAAAATGATACAAGTACCTACTACTTAGACGTATTTTTGTCAAATGAACGGGGGCGTTTTAAAAAAAAACCTATAGTTAAAGACAAAAACGGCTAAACCGATTTTGATAAACCATGTCTAAGAACCACCGCTAGAAAACCTGCTTTCAAATAAAAAAAACCGCATCAAAATCGGCTCATCCGTTTAAGAGCGGCTAAGGTGCCAGACACACACACACACACACAAATTTCAAACTTATAACACCCCTCTTTTTGCGTCGGGGGTTTAAAATTAACGACGGTTATTTTTCCGTTACGTCACTAAAATTAACTATTATAATTTTAAGAGAAAAAGTGGCATCTCAGACAAAACTCATGTAGCAAGTTCAACTATATTACTAATAGCCGAGATTTGAATCTGCTATGCTTATTTAATTTGAAATAACGCCTGTTTACTTATGAGGGCAGTGTATAAAAATATGACTAATATTCGTGACGTAATGGAAAAAATACCGTTGTTAACTTTTGTCCTTAATTATAGGTACCTACTTTTTTTAGAAAAAGCCCTGACCTCGGATCGGACGCAGTTCGTAAACGCCCTTAGGGAGTGTAACTTAAGTCGTTCTCGCGGACGCGAAGCAGACAAACACTTCCTCTCCAGACTAGCGGGGATTAGTTACTATCCGCTGGCGGTCGAGTAACTGGCACGATAAATATGGCTACTTGACCTTGCGATAAGTAACCAGAAAATGACCTTGGATGAAAATAACTGGAACAATTACTTGTTGTTTTTGTTAAAAGGATTCTTTTGTTGCAAAAAGTACGTACCTAAAGGAAATATTTGACGACACGCTAGCCTTGTTGGTAGTGACCCTGCCTTCGAAGCTAGGGGTCCTGGGTTCAAATCCCGGTATGGGCAGATATTTGTGTGTTGAGCACGAGTATTTGTTCCTGAGTCTTGGATGTTTTCTATGTATTTAAGTATATATTTTCTGTATATTAGTAAGTTTATCGTTGTCTAGTACCCATAGTACAAGCCTAGAGCTTAGTTTAATAATTTAATAAATTTAGTAATAAATAAATATCACGACACAATTAACCTAGTCCGTTAATTGTGTGTCACTGTCCTGGGCTGGGATTCTACACGGTAATAACAATATCGTATTTTGGCAGTTTGATTCCGGTAACCTTCGGGGAGGGAAGATGGCCGATTGAAAAATGCCCGGCTTTTACTTTTAATTTATTCTGTTTACTGATTTACTCTATTCACTTGACATTGGCGAAATCACTGTGTGAACCGCCATTAATTAAAAAGAAGAAGAAGAAGATATCGTATTTGACGCGTTTCCGTATTGTCAACGTTTTGATAACTCTTATGTCATTTACAATAATGGCGACTGTGACATAAACGATTCTTAAACGTGTCAAACACGATATCGTTTTAACGCACCTGTGGGGCTAGACGAGTTGCATTCGACAATCGTTTGCGATTATGTTTCTATAGACAAATGTATGGAATGACTTAAGCCAGTGAGATAGTCACGTGGTACTATCATTTCGGTTCGAGTGAAAAATGTATGGAATTGACTTAAGCTACCGAGATAGTACCACGTGACTATCTCACTGGCTTACTTCATTCGATACATTTGTCTATAGAAACATAATCGCTAACGATTGTCGAATGCAACTCGTCTAGCCCCACTGAATAGAGGCCCTCTGATATTTATTTATTTTTATTTTATTTTTATTCGGGCCTAGCAAAGATACTTTAACAAATCTTTGCTAAAATATCTTTGATGGAATAAGATCAAGTATCTTCTTTCTTTTGGGGCCCTCGACCCTTCGGAAGCGAAATGGGCAGATTTCTTCACGTTTGTTTTTCCTTTATATGTATGTGTATCTTATGGTTTATGGTTGGTGAATAAATGTATTTCTTCTTCTTCTTCTTCATGAGCTTAGGCTACGCCATATACTCGTACCTAACGGGAATACGTAAGAACAAAGATGTTGTAAAGACCCTTTAGTAGTATAGGTATATAGGTTCGGAAAACTCATTAATACAGGTCTGCCGCCAGAGATTGTATTGCGATCTCAAGTCGGCTTAACCCCTCGTCTGTCAGAGGTGAAAAAAATATTAAATTCTAGTTTCTTCGGATTATGATAAAGTCCGAAAAAAACAAAACGCTATCGAAATTTTGGGCACAGATTTGGGAAGACAGACGATGGGCTAAGCCACCAGGAGTGATTCTCTCAACACAGCGCTGCGTCGATCTCAAAGGCGAAGTTTTATTCGGCAAGTTTAAGAAAATACATAGAAAATATCCAAGACCCTTAGTGTAAGTAATGTAAAAAACATCTCGAACTCGTTTGCGTTTCTCGTATAAAAAACACGGACGCGTTCGAACTTAGATACACTCATGGCTTGGAACTCGCGCTCGTCATAGAAACATTAGCCCGTACCGGGAACTGACCCCGAGACCGCAAGTTTCGTAGGCAGGGCCGGTACCATCTACGCTAAATGTAGGTAGATAAGAGTTGATGTTAAAGTAAACGAAAAACGCTTTCATTGCTATGAACTACCAATTCATAAGGTTCAAAATTAAAAACCATGTACACTTTCAGCACTCCTTTTCTGAACTGCCAAGTGGAAAGAGCTCTTAACTCTGGCCTTAGCAACGTAACAGAACAGCATAGCAGACGAACCTTACCTCATTTCGCTCAAGTCAAGCAGATCGTAATGAGGCGGTGCGAAGCGCGCACTCCGGCGCACCTCGTGATTTCCCGCGAACCGGTACGATACCGATAAAAAAAGTGTTCAATCGGTGATTGATTAAAGAGTGTTCTGTTTTTCGTGCTTTGTAAATTCAAATTTAATTTGTATTTTAAAAATATGGTAATAATGTGAAGGCGTTTAAATAATAAATTTACTTACCTATTTTTGTTTTGAGACTTCTTTTTTAGGAATTAATACTTACTTACTTAGATATCCAATGTTTGAAAAAAGTATATTTTTTTTTAATACTATGTTTCATAAATAAATATAAAAAAGTGAAATATCAATAACGTAAGGAATCCCAATATTATTTTATTCTTTGTTGACTTAACTGCTCACAAACGATATGAAAATTCTAAACAATTTTACTATCAACGCAATAAAACGTGTCTGAACACACTCTTCCTATTACTTACTGTTTGAAAACTAAATAAAAACATCTAATGTACAGTTGTAATTTAGAATGTCGTTTTAAATAAAATAACGAAAAGGTTTTGTGTGGAATAGTTAACAAGAAAATAGATTTTTATCGATAAAATAAAGGTAAATGATAACTAAAAGAATGTAGTCGCGTAAAAAAAAATTACACTCAATATACAACTATTGCACTCCAATTTATAAATTGTTCATAGCAATTTGTGTTTATTCTAAGTAGTAATAGTATATTTTTTTTGCAATTTTAGAACAATACACTTAATTACACACAACCTTAACAGTGAAACACGCTAAAATCTAATTAAAGGCTTCGTTAGGGATCATAAATTGTGTGTCATAAAATTGTTAACGGCAACAGCTGACCGAGGAATAATAGTGATGTGCGGAGCTCAAGATTGAAGTGATAATAGTTGACTGAAAAGGTAAGGAATCTGTGGTATTTTAATATGCAAGAAATCCGGCTCGGTTCGGAAAAGAACAGAGCCGAGAATATACTTATACGGAAATAACGATATCGCCTTTGAAGTGTTTCCGTATTGTCAACGTTTTGATAACTCTTATGTAATTTGCAGTAACGGCGGTCGAGTCGTAAACGATTCTAAAACACGTCAAACGTGATATCGTTATAAGTGTTATAATATAACGCAGTAGAACAGGGTCCAGGGCTGAGATTCTTCACGGTAATAACGATATCGCCTTTGAAGTGTTTCCGTATTGTCAACGTTTTGATAATTCTTATGTCATTTACAATAATGGCGGCCGAGCCATAAGCGATTCTAAAACACGTCAAACGTGATATCGTTATAACGCAGTAGAACAGTGGCCAGGGCTGAGATTCTACACGGTAATAACGCTTTCGTCATTGACGTGTTTCCGTATTGTTAACGTTTTGATAATTCTTATATCATTTACTGAAATGGCGACTGTGACATGAACGATTCTGAAACAGGTCAAACGTGATATCGTTATAACGCAGTAGAATAGAGGCCCAGGTCGAGGGCAGCGGCAGACTTGACAGAGGGAGGCCTATACCCTGCTGTGGGCTAATATGAGCTGATAATATTAATAGACGGAAATCTCTACAATATACACCCAAGGGTGGCAATGCCGTGTGGTTGCCGGGTTAATAGTGCCACTCCATGTCTTCCCGTGGATGTCGTTAGAGACGACCAAGGGAGTAAAGGCTTGTACTTACTCGTAGTTACTGTTAGGCGATTTGTGCAAAATGTGGTTACAGAATTATCAACAAGTATTTTTAGAGTTTTTGGTATTTCTGTAGCTCTGCCTACCCCACTCTGGGAATGAGGCCGTCATGTATATATGTATATACCCAAGGGCCGGTTGTTAATCTATCCAGCGGGTCTATTATGGTCGTGTTTATCGATGTGGATAAACGTGGATAAAACATCTGTCACTTTCTCCCCAGTATGTAGGTAAGTGCGAGAGCGACGGATGCTTTTCATAATACAGGGCAATTCTACTGGTTTAAAACGATATTACCTTTATAACATGTTTCCGTATGGTCATCGTTTTGATAACGTTTATGTACCGTAAAAGGAGGGAATAGGGACACAAAATAAGGCATAACTTGTTACAAATAAGAACAAGTATTAAATGAAAATAACGTTAACCATGTAGAATCTCTGCTTAGGTCTGATTCAAACACGAAGACTAACATGAAATAGGTAGTAGGTAGATTGTTAACCAAGAGATGACAGTTACATTAAGCCAATACTTCGAGTTTGAAATAACTGGAGACTGTTCACCAGAGTTAAATACTCCACTTTTCATGTCACTATGAGGATACTTGATAGTAAAACTTATAGCCCGTGTGGTTACCGGGTTAGAATAGTGCCACTCCATGTCATCCCGTGGAGGGCGTAAGAGGCGACTAAGGGAATAAGGGCTTGTAGTACTGTTAGGCGATGGGCTTGCAACCTGTCACTAATACACTAGTAAACTTCTTGGCCTGATTGTGCAAAATGTGGTTACAGAATTACTAACAAGCTGTTTTAGAGTTGTTGGTGTTTCTGTAGCTCTGCCTACCCCACTCTGGGAATGAAGGCGTGATGTATGTATGTATGTATGTATAAAAGTTGCTGTAAAAGATTTCAGTATGGCTCAGTACTCTTACCATGAGTTACAGTTCTGCCCTGCTAACATAAATCGCAGTATCTCAGACCATATTCTGTAGCAAATGCAACCTTATTACTAACAGGATAGGATTGAATTTGCATTGGTAATTGAATTTAAGATACTGCATTTTTACTAAGGAGGGCAGAGTTATGATACTCGCTAGAGATTCTAAAGCCATTTCACTCTACTACAATACTGTGAGGGACAGAGCATTCGACTCGCTAGCGAGTACGGTGATTGCAACTCATGGTAATTGTACTGTACAGAGAGGCTGTATAGGTTTCTGCCACTGCACAGACCAATAAAATAGTTCTTATTTCAAATTTCTATTCTTCCCTTGGGTTACCACTAGACCCCGCTATCGGAGGTGCAAATTGGTAGCTGTCAAGTTCTTAGGAATGCGTTAAAATTATTTTGAAATACGAGCTATGTCGATAATTATAGCTATATGTCGATATTTTTTCTTTACCATAATGAGGGTCTAGGACTTTAATTAAACTTGTTTATTTTATAAAACAGGACTATATAATTACAAAATGACATTCATTTTAATAATTAAAATGCTAAATATTTTTCATTACTATAAATAAAAATCTTCAATCTTTCATCATTACTAACAAATTATCGTTATCTTCATAGCACGAACCATTCATAAATGATTTAAATTTAAAAAAAAAATCAATGAATCTCTCTTTTATGTCCACCAAAAGGGATATTGATTATCTTATTCTTAATGAACGATCAGTTTTCTTTCCAGTGTCTCTGCAGTAACCTAGTGCAGTCATGATATATTTAACAATAAACCCAATATCTTATCTATTCATTTTTAATCATGGATCCCAAAATTAGTTGTTAAATTGTAGTCAAAAAATGGTATAGGTACATACATATTAAACTAGTTGTACAGAAAAAGTAAGAATATCGATATCGACATCATAGATATTTTTACTCATCCCTAAGAACTTGACAGCTACCAATTTGCACCTCCTATAGCGGGGTCTAGTAACCACGCATCAAGCCATTACATTAAAAAAAAAAAAAAAACCACGCATCACTTTCAACCCGCTTTTAAGATAAACGATGGCCTACTTTCAGTGTATGAGACATGATATATATGCAAGGATAGCTATGAAAAACTAATCCTAAAACACTAAAACTGACTACTTAAATAGTGTGGTTTTTGTAATAACATGCCTTTACGCAAATAAGTACCTACTAAATGCAGCAGTAAGGTCGCACTTCCTTTGTAGCACTGTAAACATAAGTGTAAAACATAAGTATTTCGATAAAGTTAAAGAGGGTACATTTCTACTGCTATTATAAACACAACATATCTAAACCTAAGCACATACCGTCCATTTACTATCTGATCCTCGTATTGTATCTAATGATTAGTAGGAAAAGCACTCGTGTTTCAAGAAGAATAAAGACTAATTTTCTATCAAACTATTCGATCAGATAAGAGGTTGAGAAATTAAAGGGACGTTTTCGTGACGTATATTGTTGCCTCAGTAGGTATAATACGTTTTAATGAATACTCAATAGGTTTTTAATACTTAGGTAAATAACATTGTTGAGAACGGCATGGATTTAGCAATAAAATGTTAGAACCAGTTTTTAAGGTCGATCACTTGTTAGGAAAATAGTTAAGTAGGAACCTTATGAGAAATAAACTTCCAATTTATTACTTTTGCAAGGTCCTGATGAACAATTATTGAGAACCCACCCGCGATTTTGTCCGCGTGGATTTCGTTTATAGTTATTCAAACGGAAACTTAGGGTATTATGTGTTAATCGAGGGAGCTTCCAAATCCGTCCAACTGTTGCAGTGTGAAAGAGTCACAAACTAACACACACACACACACACACACACACACACACACACACACACACACACACAAACTTTTGCATTTATTATATCACTACATATGTAGTATAAAACAAAGTCGCTTTTTCTGTCCCTATATCCCTATGTATGCTTAAATCTTTAAAAATACGCAACGGATTTTGATGCGCTTTTTTAATAGATAGAGTGATTGATGAGGAAGGTTTATATGTATAATACTTTAATCCGGAGCGAAGCGAGGGCGGATCGCTAGTAATAAATAAAATAGTACGTGGGCCTTTGGCGATAAGTGTGTAAACACGGAATAATTTGATTTATTTATTTAACACTTGACTTCACGTTTAATCTGTCTGACTAGGAACCTATGATTAATTGTTTGAAGTCTTTTGGTGTCTTTTGATTCTCTCAACGCAGCGCTGCGTCGATCTTAAAGGTGACGTTTTATCTGGCAAGTTTAAGAAGTCCCGTCGGAGCGTACAAAACACATTTTAGCGCGTGCCTTCTCAATTAGGCAGCTTTATTTATACGACACTGAACTCGACTAACTTGCCTGCTGCCAAAAATTCCGGCCAAGTGCGAGTCATACTCGCGCACGAAGGGTTCCGTACCATTATCTATACAACATTACGTCGTATAACTTACTCAAACTCGTAACTGCATTTTTTTTAGAATAAGGCAATAAGTTTACTTAGAGGTAAAAAAATATGCAGTTACGAGTTTGACGACGACGACGATAAGACACTATAATTTTTTCTTTTTTTTAGAAAAAAACGGCAAATAAATCACGTTTGTTGTATGGGAGCCCCCTTAAATATTTATTTTATTATGTTTGTATTTCACCCTCCTAAGCCAATAAGCAGTATCTCAAATTAAATAGCCAAAGCAGATTCAATCCTACCCCGTTGGTAATAAGGTTGCATTTGCTAAAGGAGTTTTGTCTGAGGTACTGCCATTTGTGTTAGTAGGACAGAGTATTATTTGTTGTTATAGCGGCAACAGAAATACATCATCTGTGAAAATTTCAACTGTCTAGCTGTCACAGTTCATGAGATACAGCCTGTTGACAGACAGACAGACAGTGGAGTCTTAGTAATAGGGTCCCATTTAACCCTTTGGGTGCGGAACTCTAAAAACAAATTCGTCGTGGGCGTCCTCTAGTCTCCTACAATACATCACAACAAATTCCTACAATATTTGTATCAAATCTTCCCTTAGAACACAGCACGAGAGAAACTTTCTGCCCTCCGAAGCCAGCTTAGCTACTGAAAAGCAGTATGTCAAAGTCAAAAACCAAGGCAATTTTAATTCTCTTCTGTAGGTAATGAGGTCGATATTGCTGCAGTAGTCTTATCTGAGATACTGCCTATGGCTTAAGAGGGCACCTTAGCCCCAATAGTAATTCTTTTAATGAAGGTCACGTGGTAATTGTGTAAAGCACAGGATGCTAGTGATCTCGTCGTGTGGGTGAATTAGGCCAGATAGAGATAACGTTATCAGTATGTCCGTCAAGGCCGATCGCCGCCACCGGAACATATGTCGGATGCAGAAGTAGCTGTAGACTTTAGTATCATGTCGCAGTAACGTATTAAAGTAAGAGTGGCCAGAAGATAAATGTTGGGGGGCAATGTAGTACGAAATGACCTGGTCCGAAAGTAAGCTCTTGAGCATTTCTCTTTTTTTGCCATTTTGAGTAACGTCGCCAGATATGTCCCAAAAGAATTGTATGGAAAGTTCCTTTTGTGTTACCAAAAACGTATGAATATCGGTAACACAAAAGGAACTTTCCATACAAATATTTTGGGACACATTAGAATATTATTTATTTTTTGCATAGTTTGATGTTCTCTACCTACCTGCACTTTTTTTTTAAATCTGGCTGTGTCACTCAAAGTGGCAATAAAAAAGAGAAATGCTCTCTTAGGCTTTGTACGAGTACAGATATAGTACCTAATACTGAATATTTCAACATCTAAAAATATATGACCGAAAATCAAAAACTTGATTTTTTTAGCCCCTACCGTGTATTAATCATGTAAGTACCTAATCATGAAAAAAAAATTGGATACTATTTTTTACAAATATTGACATTAGTATCGATAATCATAAATTTTCCTTCCTACAAAATGTATAATTCCGAATACCTTATTCGCGTTCCATTATTCAATCACAATCCAGATATGAAAATGAAAATTCGAAATAATTAAAGAAACAGCCGAATTTAAGCATACATCGTTCGATGTCTTGAGCTGCATATAAGGTGCGACGAGGAGCGCAGCGAGGAGGAACGTAAGCTTAATTTGTGAACCGAGCGTGTCGCGGCGACAGCCCCGAGTGCCAGAACTAAACTAATTTCAATAAAAAAAACAGTAGTTTTTCTATTTGACCAATTTATGATTGTAATAAAAGTCGTCTACAATCTACATAACTAAACATAAAATCTATTTAATATAAACATATTGCCATGTAAAACCAACTATTGCTAGTATAAAGACCTGCGTTGTCCCTCGGGTATGCGTGTGCGCACAGGGCCCTTTGTCCGCGCATTTGCATCGCAATGTGCGCATGACCGCGTCCAAAGCGAGATGAGTATCTTACGACTAGGCGCTGTGAAGGCTGTCATGTAAGTAGTTATGTGTATGGATTTGTGCAATATGTGCTTGTGTAGTCAGCATTAAAAGTAGATACGAACTTTGGTACTGTGAGCGCTGCTCTGTAGGTCGCTCCTTTATTTCATTAAATATGTTTCCCTAGCCGATAGTAAACTTCTTTACTTTAAACATACCACATTTATTGCACTTATGTTGTAGGGCTTCACGCCGACATAATACGACTGACGATGTATATCGAAACAAAACCCAATTCCTAAAAATACGTTCTTATTTAAAATAATACTCACGTACCAGTCAGACAGCACGACTTACGCGGACCTTAAATAAATAAATATCACAGGATATAATGTCACACAATTCTTTTATTTATGCTGGTCCACTTTTTTCGGCATTGCCAAGTGAGTAGAGTAAATCAGTAACATAATAAAGCAAAAGTAAAAAGCCGGACATCTTTCAATCGGCTATTTTCGCTTTCAGAAGGTTACCGGAAGATCCATAAAAAACTGATCAGCTACTTTTGATTCTCACTGTACAGTTAACAACTATAATTGTTGAGTCACCATAGAACCTTGTCATAAGGACAACATCAAACTCTCAGTCCGTCGCTGATTCAACGTGTGCCTAAACCGGCTTGGTCCGTCCAATTGTGTCTGTTTGTGGTGGTTTGCGGCACTTACAGTCGAGGCACGCACACATGCAAGCCCAATACAATACCTTTGTTAATAGACGAACTGCTGTTTATGCCGTGGCTGTGACATTGCCTCCTCGATGGAAATGAGCCTACGGGAACCCCTAAGTAAAATGTTACGACTCTGGTGTAATGGAATGCAACACAGGCATTATTTTAATAAAAAATCAGCTTCAATAGGACCCCATTAAAATATCAATTTTCATTTAAAGTTTAAACTAAATAATTGTTAACTATAGCTAGTGTGTGATACTTGAACTATTCAAATCGGTCAAATAATTGAGAAACTAGAGTCAAACATCCGAGTTTTGATCACATGTCATACATACTACACAATAATTGGACTTGTCCCACGCTAAGCTCTAGTATTATTCTCTAGGTATTAGGGAACCGAACCCGTGACCGCTAGCTTCGTAGACAGCGACCAACCATCAGTACCGACTAGGTATAAAACGTCGTCAACATACATACACAGATTGTTAGACTCATTAACCTTCTTTTTGTCTTTGTATGGTCGGGTAAAGACAAAAAACGCGCTGACGTTAATATTGTTCAGAATTTACGTAAGAAACACGTCGATTTGCGACCAACAGCAAACGAGTTGAGAATTAAGATAAGTCGAAGCGATTTACTGAACGACCACTATTACGCTGCTGCCATTAGGAAGTGAATCATTTTCGTTCGGTAAATAAAAATCAAAAAAGATGCCAGAATTCAATGCAACACAATGAGCATTCATGTCAAATAGTTATAATCGTAACAATAAAAAATAACAATCAAACTTACAGACTAACAAATCACTGCCGCGGCATCGTTCCGAATTACCCTATTACCCTATTAATTATTACCCTAATAAAAGGCGGGAAAGCCGTTTATTAAACCTCCTCTAAAATCAGGGTAAAACTATTGAATGGAATTTCATAACTTCCCAGGGTAGTAATGTCGTACGAAAATACAATATTACCCCGATTTGTGTTTATTTTTTAATTCTACATGACGAATCAGAATCATAATCAGAATAATCTTTATTCAAGTAGGTTTACAAATAATAAACTCTTTTGAAACGTCATAGTAGCGACTTAGCCTAAATTGACTGCAGGTTCAAATCGCGACCGATCAGAGAAGAACCTGTAAGAAACTCTGTCGGATGTCTTTTTTTTTTTTTCGACGTTCGCAACCTTTTGTCGTAAGGACTAAACATTTTATTACAAGCAATTCAGTCCCAAGCATTGTTATCATTAATATAGTCTTTAATACTATAATATGCTTTAGAAATTAGTTTACGCTTAACGTAACTCTTAAATTTATTTACTGATAGTTCAGTAACATTACTTGGGAGCTTATTATAGAACCTAATACAATTACCCATAAAAGAGTTTTTTATTTTATGGAGCCGCGTGAAGGGCACTGCGAGCTTATATTTATTTCTGGTAGACGTTGTCAATCAACCCACTTTGACACGAACGCAAGTTAGACAAATCGGGGCGTATTCACCTTCTTTAACGTCTTATAGCACGCAAACTGTACGGAGCGTTAAAATTCACAATTTAAAAAAAAACTTTTGTTACTGCGGCTCTATTTTGAAATCCGTAATTCAAACTTTGAATCACCCTGTCACTTTATGCAAATTAGTTACGCATCGAGAGAAAAAGGGATAGCAATAGACGAAATTCGAATTACGGATTTCAAAGTGCACCTGTTTAATGGCGCGCTAGTTCTTCCTCAAAGAATTCATGTGTGCTTTTGTATTTTATTAACCGACTTCAAAAAAGGAGGAAGTTATACGTTCCACTGTATGTATTTTTTTTATGTATGTTCACGATTACTCCGTCAATTGTGGACCAGTTTGAACTTTTTTTTTGGTTTGAAAGAGTGTACTTTCGAGGTGGTTCCATTGTCACCAAATCTGAATATGATGAGGGGATCAGTGAGGAATTTAGGGAACTCCTCAAACATTGCAGGCAAGCATATAGCGATTTTTAGTAACAAATCTAGCATTAGCAATCAGAAAGTATCATTTGGGGAAGTGGAACTGATGATGAAGACCACAGATGACCATTGGAACGTCTCAACGGTACCTATTTCAAGGGTGATTAGATATCTCGATAAAGATAGTTGAGCGACTACAACGAAGAATATTTACTTGTTGAAATACATTTGACAAAGACTTTCCGGCGGTGATGCTTGCGGCGCGCTTGAAACTTAAAATTTCATATCAACTAAAAAGAACATTATGATCACTAAAAAGTATAAAATAAAATAAATGTTTAAAAAAACAAAAAACCGCCTTCAAAAACGCAAAAAATAACTTCTTTTAAAATTGTAGGCACCTACCTAATAGGTTAGTCGAACTGAAGTCGGCGACCACAATATTTTCAACAACTTACTAGGTTGGTGCCTACAATTTTAAAAGAAGTTATTTTTAGCGTTTTTGAAGGCGGTTTTTCGTTTTTTAATAAATTTTTGAGTATAAAGCAGTATACTGGGTGATTTTGGGGTCATGATCCGGAATGGCCAAAAGTGAATAAGATGGTTATACTGAACAACTATTCCGATAGGACCAACCACGAAATCGCCAAAAAAAAACCAGCTGTTCCATACATTAACTCTCAATTAATTCACCGTTAATGTATAGAACAGCTGGGTTTTTTTTTGGCGATTTCGTGGTTGGTCCCATGGTCTTTACCTGCTGCCTAAATAAATGCATGCTTGACACGAACATGGCCAGCTGTTTGCTTTATTTGACAATTTATTTTAATGTAATTTAGGCATAAAAGTTATTTTAATAAGAATAAAGCACTTTAAATAACATTGAATTTGGTTCTAATAACTACTCAATCTGAAAACGTTATCATCTCGTTAGCTAATATAATAATACATATGAGGAAGAATTGCGCGTAATATATTCATTTTCTGAACTTTAATTAGTAGTAGCTAACTAACCACTCCAAATACAGACCTGTTTTTGCGTTACAATAACAAAGTTTTAAAACCTGAAGTCATTTAAATGAGCCTAATGGCGATTTATTTCAAGAAAACAATCTAATTTACTGCCATTATAATGTACTGAAGCAAAACGTCGAACACAATCGTATATTGTTAAAACCAATTAAGACGCGAACACGGAAATATGTGCTGAAGTTAAAACAGTTGTGGTCTAGAATTGAATGGAGTGAGGCAAGAGACATTTAAAAACAATTCGCGTTCGATACTTTTAAATGCAAAAAGTTGGTATTGAATTGTAGACGGCCAGTCTCATTGTTTTGTCTTCAAGAGCTTATAGCTGACGGTTTAGTGTTCTCTTATAAGAAATTGCTTTGTGATCATTTATTAAACTGACTTTTTAATGATTGTTAATTAGATTGGTATGCGAAGTGCGAAATCAGACCTAAGCGTGCAATCATCAGTGTTAAACAAATTAACCGGTAAAGTGCGCTAATGTAACCCGTGACTGCGTAATTGGTTTTTGAATTTAGAATCTTTCGTGATCTATTTTCAGAATGGACGTTCGATTTGGTTTAATTTGAATCCGGATTGGAACAATTGACTATTTTTAAAAGTAAACTTGGTGGAAAATACCAGTGGCCAGTTTTTACTTGGTATTTTGATTATAAATGGTTTCCAAAATGAACGTTGACTGTGAATCGGGATGTTCAAGTGAAAATGTCAAATGTTTTTGGTGTGTGTTTTACGTGGATTACATAATATACGCCATTTTAACTGTAGTATTGCTAAGCCTTTTCATTTACTTCTGCGTAAGGTATTAGACGATTTGAATACAATGGACGTCAGTATGGGGATTTTCTGCGAAGACGAACAGTTGAAATATTACGTTATGTTAAGGTAAGATTATATATTTAGCATGCTACGTATTTATGTTTTCATTTTAAATAACCCTGAAGATATATCTAAGATTTAAATAAATAAACAAGTACAGTCGAAGGCATTAAATACACCCATACGCTTGAACCTTATTGTCAGTGGGATTGAGACGTGTAGATTTTTTTGGCGTCTTGGGAACGTGTATAATATCTGGGTCAATCAACTTTTCTTTGTAGCTCGTTGCCATGGTGACGTCTCCTGGGTCACTCTTTAAAACCACGATTTTAAAGAATATAAATCCAGCAAACATCGGCTTTTGTGGCAATTACAAGCCCATTCTTTTATGGGTTTTCTTCCAAGCGTATTAGTAGTGTATATTATAACCATTTTTCTAAGGAACTCTATCACTGTTGTCTCCTGGCTTACGGGACAGAATAACAACAACGCAAAGTTGATCCACCCATCTATGACTGCAAATTTACCTATTTAAGGTCAATTTTACATAATTTGAGCAAATCTTGTAAAAATAGAAAATACTTACATCAGCATAAATTGTATATGTCTTTAAAACCTATAAATTTATACAGTGCGATACTTCTAAACTGGGCCTCTATTCAGGTGCGTTAAAACGATATCGTGTTTGACACGTTTAAGAATCGTTTATGTCACAGTCGCTATTATTGTAAATGACATAAGAGTTATCAAAACGTTGACAATACGGAAACAGGTCAAAAACGATATCGTTATTACCTTGTAAAATTCCAGCCCTGCTCTTTTAGGTTTGGTTACTTTTTTCTTATACGCTTTAATGTGCGAGTGTAACTGACACATAATTAAAATTGTACTTAATTTGTTAGGTACCTTTGATTTTTTTCGAAAAAAACGTATCAATAAGCAGAATTTTCATTTCATCCAAAGGCATTTCTCGCCGCATCATTTTTTTTCTGGTAGTCACATGTCTAACCTTAACTACTTACATACATACATAACGTCACGCCTTCATTCCCAGAGTGGGGTAGGCAGAGCTACAGAAATACCAACAACTTTAACCTTAACTACTTACATACATACATACATAACATCACGCCTTCCTAACCACATTTTGCACTAACAGGCTAAGAGGTTTACTAGTGTATTAGTGACAGGTTGCAAGCCCATCGCCTAACAGTACTACAAGCCCTTATTCCCTTAGTCGCCTCAACTACTACTTAACTAATTAATATTAAAAATATCCCGAAAACATCGTAGTTTCAGAAAAAAATAGCGATGAAATGATACAATCGATGAAGTGAAATACGATGAAACGATGATTTACCGCATTCGTGACTGTTGGTGAATCAGGTCCATTCATCATTACTCAACTCTCATGAATGGGTATAATAGGCATACCTATGGGGTCCTAAGGTACCAACTATAAATAAAGGAATAAACCGCATACAGATTCCTAAGCCAAGACTTTTTCCGGAGTCCCCTTGTTTTACAGAAACTCATTTCATAGAATGTATCACTTCGCAGAATTTTCATTTCATAGAAAGTTGATTTCTGTTTTCAGATTATCATAAGCATGAGTTACGTAGGTTAGGTTAGGTTAGACCTGTGTCCACCAGAAATATTCTGAAAACAGTAAGGTTACAGCAGAAATTAACTTTCTATGTAATGAAGATTCTGCGAAATGTTACATTCTATAAAATGAGTTTATGTAAAACTGTGTAGGTATGTACAACCCTTCCACGTACAAAAAATACTCAATTCATATCGGTACATAGTTTTTTTTTGCATTTTAATACTATCGGTCTAATTTGTACCTACACGTTCCCTAATAACGTAGGTATATTAAGTTGTGCAAATAATTCTTGTTAGTAATTACTTGTAGAAGACCAAAAATATTTTAAATTTCTAATTTTGACTTCGTTGATGGCGAAAACATGTGAAAAATAACGGTCACTTGTTCCAATCTTAAAATAACGAGGTATAACTTTGTATCTAGTTATGACGTCACAGAGCACACATTGTGACGTCACATCGCATACAGAGTAGCACGGCAGCTTATCTGTGGCGATAATCTGAGAGCAAACAGAGATTATCTTGTATCTTGTGTGCCCGGCCTTGTCTAGAGTATCTGAACGGAATATACTTACACCATGTGACTTAATTTGTTAAGGTACTAGATGTGTTCTTTTGAACTGACGCAAAAAGGGGTTTTAGTAGTGGTAGGAGTCTTTGCGGATCGCTACCACCATCTTACCACTAACCTACAGCCAAGCAGCAGAATTCGCATTGTTGTATTCCGGTGTAAAGCTGGGTACGAATCTGAGCGGCTCAGCCTGAGGCATGCTCGCCCCGCGCGGCGAGCTGCTCGCGAGCCTAATTGTTGCAAATAAACATTCACCGAATTATTAACAAAAAGATGAAGAAATCATTTCGGTGGTGAAACGGATCAGCAACTTTATCAACGCGTGAGTTCGTACGAATTTGAGAGAAATAGGTGAGCCGTGCGTGCCTCAACCCGAGACTGCTCTAATTCGTACCGTCTCGTTTCCTACTCGCGGTCCGTCTGCTCGTTTGCCTTTTATGGCTATAAAATAAACTAGCATAGACGCATTCCATCCTCGTCCTCAGGGTTGGCAACGAATTTTAGGTCTTAGGATTGCAGTCTTCAGATTACCTATAGTTTAGATAATTAAAATGTATATGCGTCTCAGATTCCACTTACCATCAGGTGGCCTGAGTCCTCGTGTGCATTCATATTCATGTTTAAGGGGAGAAATCCGCTATCGCATTTTGTATGGTTTTTCTTGCTTCACAGTCCTCTTAAGTCAGGATTAGAAACGCATTTGCAGTCTTGAGATTGTTATCGTAAGGTCCACGTCCACTTACCATCAGGTCGCCTGAACGGTCATTAGCCTTTTCCGTGCTATAAAAAATTTCAAGGCTACTCATCACTTAGTAAAAACTTAAAAATAAACATTGACGATAAACACATACATACATAACATCACGCCTTCGTTCAAAGGGTTCGTACAAATCTAAAAAGTCTTATAATTCTATAACCACTTTTTGCACAATCAGGCCAAGAAGTTTACTAGTGTATTAGTGACAGGTTGCAAGCCCATCGCCTAACAATACTTCAAGCCCTTTTTCCCTTAATCGCCCTTCAGACATCCACGGGAAGACATGGAGTGCCACTATTCTAACCCGGCAACCACACGGGGCAAAAAAACATTGAACAGTAACAAGTAAACAATTATCCTTACAATCTTGAAGGTAAAGTTCGTTAACATTAGTTCGTCATACGCTATAGATCAAGCGAAGGTTGAGACTCTCTAAAGTACCAGACTAAATAAAGAAGTTGATAATAACATAACAAATACGTGAGACAAACCAACGGCGGTGGCTAGCTGCAGTAGGTATATCAAGCGGGCGATGAAACTTGTTTGTAATATTCTTTAAAATGGTAGTTGTTTGCTTAATTTTGTTAAAATATCACCGATGGCATTAGGATTTCACATTAAAAGGTTGTTATGCTATAATTTAACTAGCTGCTGCCCGCGATTACCTCCGCGTAGAAAAATAAAACAAAGCCTTTATGTTACTCTGTGATAATGTAGCATTCTAATAGTGAAAGAGTTTTCGAATCGGCCTTGTTGTTGTCAAAAATCTTTCCTCTTTATTGATAAATTATAATTATACATTATGTGGCTTGTGAATAAATTAATGCATGTTACAGTTAAGATTCAACTCCGTACGAAGGTACATACAAAACTTCGGGAAAAATTCATATCAAGGCTTTCAGTGATTATTACGAATAAAAATATAGCGAGATGATTTTTTTGTAAATACATGGAAGAGGATCAAAAAGTTGGACCATAGTTAAGCGTAGTTAAACATACAAACAACGAAGGCGAAAAAAATTTCATTGTGAGACGAAATGTATCCTTGTAGTAGTTTCATAGAAAATGCAATTACCTGATTTACGTGCCCAACTTTTTGGTACAGTCAAGTTCAAAAGTATGTATACACTTTAGTACCTTGTCACTTTAATCGCTTGGATAATTTCATATGGCAGTTTAAACATGACGTCAAATAGACGAGGTACTAAAGTATATACATACTTTTGAACTTGACTGTACTTACCCAAATATAGACCTGTCTTTACAGCTATTATTTTTAATAACCCTAATAAAAACATACTTACTCGTAACTCTAGGACTAACCTTTTGTTACTTCTACCCCTACGTATATAAAATACGAACGAATAACAAAATATAATTATATTATATGTAGGGAAGACCTTAGTCCCGCAGTGACATTCATTGGTATGATCATGATATTCATGATAATGAAATTAACCGCTCAAATATTGTTTTCTTTCAGGTTACTGCTGTATGAGATACACCCACCATGGACCACAAATCCCCGGAGGTAGCGAAGGGCCTCAACTCCCCCGAACTTCGAAGAAACACTGACATACCCTTCGTTGACGACTTCATCGAGCTTGACCATGTCAAACCTGATGAACCAATTCGACCAAAACGAGAAAAAACAAGAGAAATACATGCAAACGACTTAGGAGAAGTGCACTCATCGCCTGACAGCGATACCATAGTTGTAAACACCCCTGAAGGCACGTTGTATATAACTTTAGAACCAGATTCAACTCGATCTAGCAGAGTTAATAGTCCTAGCACTTTGAATAGTCCAAGTACACAGTCTACTGATCTATCGTCACCTAGCACATCTAAAGCGATTGGTGCAAAAGAATCTATGGTGTTGATACAGAAGGAGAAAGAAGCGGAACAGAGGTGGACGAACTTGAGGAGGAACTCGATCTCATTGCCGACGCTGCAGAACTTGGAGTTAGAGGTGCTACGGCAGCAGTATTTGCAGAATCCACAAGACGAGGTAAGTTACTTTTTAGCGCAGTTATTTGTCTCATTTTAGTAGTGGTAGGACACTGTGCAGCATCTGTCCAGATTGCTACCACCATTTTATCCATTACTTAACCTACCGCCAAGCAGTAGAAGTAGGATTCGCATTGTAGCGTTCCGGTGTAAGGATAAGACAACCGGTGAAATTACTAGCATAGCGGCATTCCTTTTTAGTCCTCAGGGTTGGCGACGCATTAAGTTCTCAGGATTGCAGTCTTGAGATTATACTCTTGAGAATTCAAAACTGCAAATTCAATATGCTTCTTAAAGCAGTAGCTTCTATTAGTGGTTTTTTTTCGACGTTCCGATTCGTCTCAAAGTGACTACTTCTCGACCTTCGTATAGTTATAGTATCATCAGGACCCGTATTATGGTCGCGTTTATCGCAGTTGATAAAGCATCCATCACTCTCGCACTGTACTTGTCAGAATGTGACGGATGTTATATCCACGTTTAGTCATGCGATAAACACGGCCATAATAAGCCGCCAGGGGCCGGAATAAGTAGTGTTTATTTATCAAAACTTGATGCGTGTTAATTCCGTAACCCGTTCCCATCACAGCCTCGCATGAATAAACGCGTCAAGTTTACGTTAATAGGCACTATCTATTCCAACCCTTGGACCCTAGAAACGCCGCATAATGCCTTCTAAGTAAATATAAATATTTCTTTATTTAATCTGCATCAGCTTAGATTATGTCAACTCCGCACAAAGACAGAAAAATACAATATATGCTGCATTCTGATCCATTTTAATTATCAATAGCATTCGCAAAGATGTTTATCTAAGTAAGAACACATCGCTGATAAAGGCCTGGTTTACTTTGTTATCTTTCGAGAGCAACGACTGGATATATACCGTAAAATAGACTTTGTAAGGCTAATAAGCCGAATCTGTACAAACATGATTAACGTGTAATCGTGTATGTGCGCCGCGCCATTTTCTTTTGGTAATTAAAGAATATGGTCTGAATTGTCTCGGTATGAAGAGACACGTTTAAAGGTTAAGACAATGAATTCAAATTTACTTCCATAACATGGATAATTTACATTTATCAGTATAGGAGATATAGAAATAGGAATACGCAAGAAAGTCATGTTAATCCGCCGTTTAAAACAAAAAGATTGTATACCTATGTGATAAATACGTGTATAAAGTCCATTTAATGCGTATACGTTTTTTTGTTTTATTTAAAAAACCGGTGATGAATTTGCTGACGCTCAAGTTTCTTACTCTTGAATATTGTCAATATTATAAAATCTTACATATGAAGGGATCACTTTTGGTTTCATGTACATGTTCAGATTATTCATATTCGCTTTTGATATCGATCTTGTATTGGTAACACTACTTACTACATAAACAGAATCAAACTTTCTTTAGTCCGATTTATCCGTAACATACATTTTACTGCACATTAGTTGCCTTTTAGATGACATAATAAGACCAGAGGGCTTATTGTCTAACGCACTCGCAATCACGATCGTTTTCATTTTGAAAATCGAACGCTCGTCTGCATACAATATGAAAACAATTGCTCCATTTTGAAGCCGGTTGCAATTGCGAGTGCGTTAGACAATAGCCCCTCAGGATGGAAAATTCGTTTGACGAATTTCAACCGCAAAATATCTACGTATCTATATGTATTTAACCTCCGTAAATATTCCTGTTTTAATCTTAACGTAGTAGTCTTTGAATTCCTATTTTATCCACATTTAAGATTCTCAGTATTTTAAAACCAGGAAGTTCGCTAGTCATTAAGATACCCAGTAATGTAATAATACTCGTAGGTGTGAATTGATAAGGCAGACAAAATAATGGCAGTTTTGACAAATAATTTGCTATCGTCGCGTCACTTATCACCACACGTGATAAAGACAAATTTGATAATATTCCGGAAAGAAATTCAGCAGTCGTCTTTGCAATCTACGAAGAACAATTGCTATGAAAAGTAATGTATTTTTTTTTAAATGTAGAGGATCGTGATGTAACATTAGTGTTATAAAATGTGTTCAAGTCAGTAGATTGTTTTAGTTAACAGTGAAGTGATGGGTAGTGAATTTTGAACTCGAGTGATTAACGTTAATGAGTTGTTAATACCCAATAAAGACCCACAAAAAATCAAACAAGTCTCGAAATTATTTCCATATTAAGGAGTCTCGAACTTTACATTCAGGAATCTTTTTTACGGACACGTTAAGATATTTGCCTTGAAAAGAGATTAGCTTTATCACAGGTTTCTGATTATTGAGACGGCTTTAGCCAGTCAACACCGTTATTCGAAATGCGTGTACGAAAGAAACCAGACCTACGGCTCAACATACCATCATACCCCCACGATTATGTCGAAATGCCGCTAGAAACCAAACGGCTGATCCTAGAAACAAATCGAACGCCAAATGATCTTCCGTATATAGACGATGATGACCCATCATCTGTTAATTTCCAAATAGGCAGTCCTATATCACCTATACACGGACCTACGTCACCTCTGGGAGCACCTAGAGGTCATATGTCCTTTGATGAGGGACCATCGTTTGATGGATTTCGAGCTTCAACACCTACTGTAAAAATTATTGAACCAGGAGAAATGGCGTATAAAAAGGTAGAAAATAATGAAGAAGATAAAAAAGAAAATGTTCCTGGTAATGAAAGTCCTGTTGTGCGTAGGAATCTGAGAAGAGTATCAGTTTCAATGCCTCACGGATTGCATAATTATGAGTTGGAAGCTATGAGGCAGATGCATGAGGACAGAGTGAGTAGATATTATTGTTTCTGTATTAGATAAGGATGCAACGTAAAATAATATCAGCAATCAAGGAGCTGCCAATGTTTGATAGCGTTACTGCTCTAAATTAATAGCGTCAGCGAATCATCATACAAATGTAGAATAAATTTAGGTAGTTCCACGAGAGTTGAGGTCACGCATACAACAACACTGTCATGTAATGACAGCGGCATTTTGAAATTACTGTTCTTATATCAGTACTTCAAATAGCTGTGTGTGTAATCATTGACCTCAACTCTCATACAACCTTTATACCTAGGTTCTCAATTAAATTATACTTTGACGATAGCGTTCTTCTGTGACTATTAAAAGCTTCCTTATTCAATACAAAAAGATAAAAACCCTTTAATCTCTAAACTAGCCAAAAAGGAATATTTTTTAATTTCTAACCAGCTCTATTAAAAAATAAGAAGAGTAAAGTGTATTTAATCTTTACATGTACCATAACCTAACCCACTGGCTTTGAAGTTTAAAGGATATTTTGAAAATAACCCAAAGGAAGAAGTAAGGGAAGAAACGGCAAACTAATTCTACGCATTCTAATTCAACATACTTGTATAGTAAAATGTTTAATATTGGGTACACACAAACATATTTGTCCTGCAGTTTACGATGATAGATGACGTTTTAGCTCAACTCGCACTTGACCGGTTTTTTAAGCTTTTCTTAGCCAATAGCGACACGATGGAGGTCCCTCACTGACATCTCAAATTGTTTAACGACGTCCTGCGGCGTCCCCAATCCTACGACGCAAGGGCCGCATGGGAAAATATTTGGTGTTATATTCTATCAGCCGTATTTATGTCTTCCTAAAACCTGCCAACTGGATTTATCGAGAAGAAGAGACGAAGCTTAAATGTCACGTCGGAATTTGTTTTTTAGACTTCCATACCCAAAGTAAAACGGGACCCCTATTACTAAGACTTCGCTGTCCGTCTGTCACCAGCCCTCTTTTTCGCCATCTTGACATTGACACATGGCAGGTGATAATTCGGTGTACATTGCAAAGCTAATACGCTGATACATCATTGAGTTTCATATAAAGAGGGCCATGTATTTCTGTTGCTGCTATAACAACAAATACTAAAAACAGAATAAAAAAATATTTAAAGGGAAGACTTCCATACAACAAACGTGATTTTTTTGCCGCTTTTTTCTCGATCTTAATACAGACACCGATTTTTTTGGCTTTGGTTTTTTGTTTATTTTAGTTAAGTGCGTGTGCTATGCGTGTGAGATCTGCCGTGGTTTCACTGGATGGTTCCAAAGGAAGACCAGCTCTGGCTTGAATGCCAGCATAATGCTTACCTGGAACTATTTCGTGACAACAGACCTTTTTATCTATGTCAGTATTTTGTTCCTTTTTTTCATTATTTCTAAGTTCCAGACAGTAAAAGGAATAGAGTTATAACTCCTATACTCTTAATAAAAGATAGTACAGTAGTATGAAGACCATAAATTATATGTACATTGCCTTTTTGCTTATGTCATCTTCTTTGTATTAATGAGGATCCTCGGCAATATCGCAGTCATTTCCCCAATGTCAAGAGTGGGAATATTATCAGTAATGTATGTAAAGTTGGACATTTATCAATCGGCCATCTTCTCCGGAAGGTTTTCGACAAGTCCACTATGTTTTGGTCAGCAGTGTAACTCTAACTTTGTAAGATTTGATTATGAAAAAATAAACCTGCCGCTACTAATGATCTCTTTTACTAAAATACAGTATAATAAGTTTAGTTAATAATTAGTAAATGATATGGGGGAGGCGGTCTACAGCGTTTAAATTTCATACGGGCATATTTTTTATCCAGACGTAGTTAACGATTATGCAAATCATGTAAGAAATTTATTTTGTTAACTTTTATTATTGAAGCGTAATAAAAAAAATGTTTGTCTTAGGAGCAATGTAACGCGTGCAACTACATTATAAAACTACGAAGTGTGAGAGCGTCCATCTGTATTTCCCTTATCCAAGTGCAAGGACGACATGTGTAAAATAAGTACCTATCTCAGGCGAGTGAACCGCCACTTTTTTTTTTTTTTTTTTTTATGTTAAGGAGAAGGCACAAGAGCACTCAGGCCACCTGATGGTAAGTGAAATCTGAGACCCATAGACATTTGAATTCTCAAGATTATAATCCTAAGACCTCAAATGCACTGCCAACCCTGAGGACTAAGATGGAATGCCTCTATGCTAGTAATTTCACCGGTTGTCTTATCCCCACACCGGAACACAACAATGCGAACACTGTTGCTTGGCGGATGGTTAATGGATAAGATGGTGGTAGCGATCCGGACGGACCCTGCACATGGTCCTACCACCACTAAAAAAAATATAAGTAATTTAATTGAAAACGTAATAAATTAATGATTATTTATTTTGACTTTCATTGGCGAAGTATTCAGATGGGGAACCGTAATTCATTCAACACGACGTTTACGTAGATGCTTTAATTTAATTGTCGCAATACATTGCTTGCTGAATTTATAAGTAAGAAAAAATAATATTGCTGTTACACAAGTTATTACGTGAACTAGTGGATATAAGCTGTTAATAAAATATATGCCCGTATGAAATTTACACGCTGTTTAAATGAACTGTGAGGTTATACAACATGCTTAACGCTTACGTAAATGATTTTCGAAAACTGACAATATGTATGGAATTGACGTATTGACGCGACCGTCCAAATACATTGTGCAGGGTTACTGGTGAAACCAACATAACGATGATTCAGAGCTAAATGGACGTAAGTAAGTTACAAATACGTCTAACTTTGCCTAATTCCATTTTCGAAGTATGTAAGTATTATGGTCTTTTAGAAGTGAACTTCTAGGCAAAATGTAGTTACAGAATTTTGAACAAGTCTTTTTAGAGTTGAAGGTGTTTCTGTACCTCTGTCTACATCACTCTAGGAATGAAGGCGTGATGTTATTATGTATGTAATTTCCTCTTAAAAGTATAAAACTTGGCTAATCAGTATGTGAACTCATAAAACGTTCAGTCATGATTTACAGAGTAATAAATCAAGCAGTCCGCAGTTGGCCGCCCGCGCACCTCTGTCCTATTTGCCTACATTCAATCAACGAATTGCCCGTGATCTTTAAGACCAGTCTCCTTTTAACCATGTGACCTAAAACTTCAATCACATAACGACTCACCATTACATTATGCATTGATCTAATAACTGTTAAAAACTGGTAATAAGTAACCGGTACAATCGAATACATTCAAATTTCAAATTTGGAAGTCGATTGACAATTTTTTTAAAAGATGAGTAACGAGTGTAAATTCAATGCGTTCGCGCGTAAGTTTAAGTATGTGTCGCCTCTTTGGATAGAGTCGGACTCTGATATCAGTAAAAGCAGTGAGGCCGAGAGAGGCCTAAGCAACAGCGATGACAGTCTGCGCAGTAGCAACAGCTCCGACTCGAGTATCAACGATTTCTTGGATTCCAAGGTTTATAAATTAGTTTGCCTACTTTTACCCTAATTTCCATCTTATGCCATAACCTCTATGCACGCCCTTCAGCAGCAAAAGTATTCGTATAAGTTCAGGTAACATTTCTAAATTGTTTTTTTCTGTTTTGACACAGTCTAGTTATGGGAACACCTTAAAATTCCGAAGAGCCATAATTCCGAAGATTCATTTGTCCGAATTTTCATTTCTCCGAAATCTATGTTACTTTGGAGCTATTTTAAATAAAATGCATATAATTTAGTTGGTATACGTAGGTTAGGTTGGGTTTGAGTTTTAAGCGATATCAAAAAATAAATTCTTCTTCAAAAAAATGCATTCGGAATCATGAAAATTCGGAATTTCGATCAATTCGGAATTATGATTTAGTTTTCGGTGAATTTTAATTTCGAAGCCTCAGCTCAGCCTTCTTTGATTCTAAAGTATTTTAGTTTGTTGTAGTATTTTTTTACATTGTAATTATGGGTCTATATTGCCTGTGGTTAATTATAGCAAGTCATAACGTATTTTTTTAAGGAACTGTCACTATTTCTGATTTGTTATCAAACTGACCTGTAGAATGCCTATGTTCCTTTATTAGTATAACTTTACTAGATTGTACTGGTTCACCACAACACCAAGTTTTACCACTTTTCTCTCTATCCAACGTCTACACTCTCTGACAGTTTTTGTTGACGTTCACTTGTGTATGTGAGACAGAGTTGCTATATCTATTAAATACCACATTACCAAATCCATCCCCGTTCCAGCCTAAAATTAACCTCCAGTGGTCCTTTAGTAATGTCCATAAAATTTATAATAAATTGCCTGAAAACTTTAAAGAAGAAAAAATATTTATCAAACTAAAACTAGTGCTATTTAACAAAGCATATTATACTTTAAATTAATACATGGAAGATAAATTGTGATAATTAATGATAATAATAATAATTAAATTATTAAAATAAGCCCTCCTCTCTCCTAATGCCCTCCAGGGTTCATGGTGTTACTGTAATTTCTTAGGATAGGCATGTGACATTATAAAAAGCAATAATTTGAATTTAATGTAACGAATACGCGCTTCTGTCAAGTCGGGTTTAAGGTTAGCGACAGAAATGCAATGATAAACAGCGCCATAATTCTCAGTAAGTTGTTAAGTTGGCGATAAAATCAGACAAACCGATATTATATAGACGTCCATTGCGGAAAAACATCATGGATAAACAATGACCATCAATAACTTTAGTGTTTAAAACTTCTGCTGTTGTTATAAGGTTGAAATTTGTTTGTATTCGTGTGCTTCACGTTAATGCGACCTAATTTAGTGAACTCAAATAATAACCACTCAAATAATTACCATGTTCACAGAAGACGCAAATGCTCACGGTTTAAAAGTGAATAAAATCTTGAAACTACATTTGTTGAAAATTCTTTGCCTAATAGAGTATGAGTAGGTAAATGGCGAAATTACTGCCTTAAGTCATTTTTAATTCAAATTAGGGCAACTTGCAAAAAAAATATGTCTCTTTGCTGCCAAACCTTATGAAAACCAACAGTTGAAACAGAAACGTACTAACGTAAATTGTACTAACATGCTAGACTAGGCTCATTGGTATTAGTGATCGTGTCTATGAATCTAGCTATCCCGGTTCGATTCCAGGCCAGGGTAAATATTTGTGTTAAAAGTGCGAGTACTATGTTTTCTTTTTATTTAAGCATGTATCTTTCTTTTATAAGTGTTACCCATAGTAAGCCTAGAGCTTAGTATGGGTCTAGGCGAATTGGTGTAAGATCGTTTATAATATTGACATTATTTACTTATTTCATAACACAGCCGACGTGTTAAAGAACCCTGATTTTTAGGGTCCCGTAGCCAAAATGACCAAAACGGACCCTTATAGTTTCATCATGTCCGTCCGTCCGTATGTCAAAGGCATTTTACTCAACCCCCCCCCCCCCCCTCCTACGGCCAAAACTTACCTCCCCTACACGTAACGTGGGGATGTTTTTTTTTATCAACTGCTCTAGTGTTGGATGTCGTTGGATAGGTCTTTCAAAAATATTACGGGTTTGTGAAAACAGTTTTTTAATTAAGTTTGTGAAAACAGTTTTTGTTAGACTTAAGTGCCCCACCCTACAGCCAAAACTATAAATACTAAAAATCTATTTTTTTTTTTAAATAAAAGCGCATATAACGAATTTAAAAGAAAAACTATTACGATTACGTAGACTTCATTGGTTCTTGAGATACAGGCGATTGGAGTGTTTATAGGTACCTACTAAAATCATCTAAGACGGTACCAAGTGACGTTAAATAGAAAATTAGTTATTACTTGTCGATTTTTATGTGTGTAGTAGTTATTTAACGGCTTTGGAACGCTACACTGAGCATGGCCCCACATGCTCTTGCCCGGTTTTTAATTGGATTGGTTTTGAGACCTTCTTCAATGGCAGTGTAATACTTAAGCGCAGTGTAGCAGGACACAATTAATATAGGGTGTAGATTAAGCAATAATAGACTCTTGGTCAACGGCGTAAGCACTTTGACGAGCGCCATATTAACTGTGTCCTGCTGTAAAAACAATGATCTCGAAGAATAACTTAACTAGGTAAATTACACATTGTTAACTCGGTGCTATATCATCTTAATTATATCGTCACTATTAATTAAAGCACTCCTGTCTCGTCAGTGAAGTAATTTGCAACTAATTTTGTGTAAATCATTTAAGAGGCCACATATCGCACCTTCGGTAGGCACAAAGGCACAAATTCCCCTTTAGTCACATTGTACATTATGCCTTTGTTCTACCGGACAAGGTCATAATTTCCCCTTTAGTCACATTGTAAATTAAGCCCTTGTTCTACTAAAGGTGCGATATGATAAAGTCAATAGGTAGTGTTCATACATTATTTTACTACTCAATGATAATAAGAAAAATAAAATATATTAATATCAGCGAACAATCTCACACAAATTGACCTAGTCCCAAACCAAGCTCTAGGCTTGTTGTTACTATGGGTACAAGATAAATATACCTACTTATATAGAGAAATACACACTTAAATACATAGAAAACATCCAAGACTATTAACAAATCGCACCTTCGGTAAAACAAGGGCACAATGTACAATGTGACTAAAGGGGAAATTGTGCTTTTGTCCGGTAGAACAAGGGCACAATGTACAATGTTACTAAAGGGGCAATTGTGCCCTTGTTCTACCGAAGGTGCGAAATATTCGCGCTCATCACACAAATATGAATATCTGCCCGCCGGGATTTGAACCCAGGACCGCTGGCTTCAGACGCAGGGTCACTGCCAACTAGGCCAACGTGAAATCACGTCAACATCCCAAAATGTAGGTATACTAAATACGGAAACGAGTGCGATGATACCAAACGCCATACAAATTTCATCGATGACGATAGTGTTACTTTACTCCAATGACTGTAACTCCTTTTAATGTTTTTTCAAGATTTATTTAACTCGCACTGGGCCTCTATTGTACTTGATACAATTATATTGCATTAGACGCGTTGTTCTATTGTTTTTAACTCGGCCGCCATTACTATCAAGTAAATAAGAGCTATCGTAACGTTGATAATACGATACCATGTGAAAGGCAATATGGTTTTACAGTATAGAATCTCAGCCTCGTACCCTTACCATGAGTTATAGTTACGATACTCGCTAGAGATTCTAATGCTCTGTCCCTCTTGCTCTACTACAATACTGTGAGAGACAGAGCATTCGACTCGCTAGCGAGTACGGTAATTGCAAGTCATGGTAAGGGTACTGGGCCCCTGTTCTACTGAGTTAAAACGATATTGCGTTTGACGTGATTCAGCATTGTTTAACTCCGCCGCCATTAGGTACTGTCAAGTAAATAAAAGTTATCATAACGTTGACAATACGTAAACGCCTCAATGGCGATATAGTTTTGACACGGTAGAATAAAAGCCGGGATTCTACACGGTAAAACTATATTCCCTATGATAATGATGATAAGCAAATAATAAAAACTGCAATAAAAATAGTCAGCAACAAAATCTTGTCCCAAAATTATTTTTTTGATAGAAACTTATCTTTTAATACGGCTCAGAGTGCGTTTTTTAGACTAAATTGGCTTTTAATTAAATCTGATGATGGATGGGTCATACGCACTCTTAAAAACAAAAGTCGTCTCTCCTGTGGTCAATAGTTAAAAGTGTGCATATAAGTTATGTTTTTATATGATAGGTCTAAAGCAGTCCTGACGGCGTTTTTGCGGGAATAGGCTTAGCCACAAAATTAGGCCTTATAAACGTTAACTTTCGGTGTGTCCACAGGAAAGACGGTAAGCTAAATCTATGTAGGAGCCGGATACCCTGAGCATCTATACAAGACATCCAGAGTGCCTAGAATATCCAACTGATTGAATCTGCGGATATATGTTCAGAAAATCATCTAAAATGGCAATAAAATGTTAGGAAATCCAAATGTTGTCCCAAACTCTCTCGCTGTGGTGTCATGAATTGTTCGATCAGTTAGGTATCTTAAGAACTTTTGACTTTCTCTATTGAACCTCGCAGTATCCACCATTAAACCTAACTCAAAACAACCCCTGGCCAGGAACCAAAGCTTCGAAATAGCCTCTTTTGTATGAAAAACGCACACTGACCCGTATTATTTGATCGTGAGTGTATTTAAAACTAATTTGTAGTTGATTAGCGAATACGGTTCAGGGCCAGCCCTGGCCTGATTACGGTAATTAATTAAGGTTCACGCCCAATTAGACAGATGCAGTCTCAGACGGTGCAGGATGCGGGGTGCACGGCGAGCGCGCGACTTTGATTGCATACCTTTGACTCAGGTGTGTTTTTATATAAGCTGACTAAGATATAGACTGACAAATACTGCCTAAAAGAAAAAACCAGGGAAGAGCTTGTCAGAACTTGCTCAGGATTGCACGCGCTGAAATGTGTTTTGTACTCTCGGGACTTCTTAACCGCCGTATAATATAAACTGCGTCGATTTAAAAAGTGATACGCTAAAAAGAATCGGGCGTATTCCAAAAAAAGCGGCCAAGTGCGAGTCGGACTCGCCCATGAAGGGTTCCGTAGCAGCAAGTAACATAATATAAAAGTTCGTTGTAGCTTTGATCAATGTTTTTATGACGTATTAAAAAAAAACTACTTACTAGATCTCGTTCAAACCAATTTTCGGTGGAAGTTTGCATGGTAATGTACATCATATATTATTTTTACATTTATCATTCCCTTATTTTAGAAGTTACGGGGGGGGGGACACACATTTTTCCACTTTGGAAGCGTCTCTCGCGCAAACTATTCAGTTTAGAAAAAAATTATAATAGAAACCTCAATATCATTTTTGAATACCTATCCATAGATACCCCACACGTATGAGTTTGATGAAAAAAAAATTTTTGAGTTTCAGTTCTAAGTATGGGGAACCCCAAAAATTTATTGTTTTTTTTCTATTTTTGTATGAAAATCTTAATGCGGTTCACCGAATACATCTACTTACCAAGTTTCCACAGTATAGCTCTTATAGTTACGGAATAAAGTGGCTGTGACATACGGACGGACAGACGGACAGACATGACGAATCTATAAGGGTTCCGTTTTTTGCCATTTGGCTACGGAACCCTAAAAAAGTGTACATCGTTAAGAACAAAGTTAAGAAAATTTAACTTTTTCCATTTCGTAGCCATACATTTACGTACGTTAATTTTCGTGACGAAATGGAAAATGTTATTTTTTCTTAATTTTGTCTTTAACGATGTACACTTTTTTTGGAAAAGGCGCAATCACACCCTAGTGTACTCCGAGGCTGTTACTAAAAACAGTAAATACTATCTCAAAAAGCAACAAGTATGATAGTTAAATTCGTACTTTCTATTTAAAATTATATATTAGGTGCTTTTAGACGTTTTTAGTAGGTATTAACACTTAAGTCGCCTGTATCTCAAGAATCAATCAAGTCTACTTACTTGTGCTGGGTTTTTCTATTCACTTTTGTGCTGTCATTTAAGATATTTTCCTGATTTTCAGTGTTTGGCTGTCCCCTTGTTTCACCAAGACTCATTTCATAGAACGTATCGTTTCACAGAATTTCACCTCAGGTCTTCTTAAACATTACTTACGCACGTTAGGTTCTGTTAGGCGTCACAAAATCGAATCTGCGCCTAGAAAAGCCTGTCTTTGAAATGAAAATTCTGTGAAGTGATTCTAGTACGTTCTGAGAAATTAGTGTAAGTAGGTGAAACAAGGGTTAACCAAAGTCAAATAAATATTTTTGCTCATGCTTTACATGTAGGCGAGGTAGGTACTTACTCTAAAAATATGTCTTAATTTATTTCATCATTGATCTTAGTGCGTGGTATAAATATATTATAAGGGTTCTTAGTTTGACTTCGGAGCCCAAAAAAAGTACTCGAATAAAAGTATGAAGTTCTTATGGACTAGGAGTTGACTTACGACCTTTTGCACCGGACGGCAAAGCAGTACCTACCTACTTAACGGTTGTTAGAAGTAAACAGCGTGATAGATTATCTACAGATTGGCTATAAATATAACGAAAAGAAAGCTTTATAATTATAAACGTGATTGCATGTGTTATTTTTGTGCCACTACCAAGGTGTTACAGGGATGATTCTCTTAACACAGCGCTGCGTCGAACGCAAAGATGAACGTAAACACCGCTGGGCGACCGAGCTCTGCTGCCTAATGCCTACCCACCAAGCAACTGTTTTCGCATTGTTGTGTTCCGGCATGGGGATAAGACAACCGGTGAAATTACTAGCATAGAGGCATTCCATCTAAGTCCTCAGGGTTGGCGACGCATTTGAGGTCTTAGGATTATACTTTTAAGAATTTCAATGTATATGGGTCTCAGATTCCATTTATCATCAGGTGGCTTGAGTGCTCGTGTGCCTTCTCCTTAACATAAAAAAAAATAACTCTAAAAAATCTTGTCGCACAATCAGGCTAAGATGTTTTCCAGTGTATTAGTGACAGGTTGCAAGCCCATCGCCTAACAATACTCCAAGTATGACGTACGTGATAATAGATAAAGTAACTAAAAAGCCAAATTGATTTTTTAACAATGTTATGTATTACCCAGTGTTATGTGTGTGGTGTGTATGTGTGTGTGTTGCTATTTTTAAAAGCATGCTAAACGATCATTTTCTATCACTTCCGCAGTTTTTCTATTATTTCCTTTACTTTTTTCTTTCTTCTATCTCATGCTTCGTCTGTTGTCATTGTTTGGCTGTTTTTGGAGGATGTATGTATGTATATATTATATAGATGCATATAATTATATGTATTTAGTATGTATTTATTAAATTATTTACTTTATGTATTTATATTTAGTCTACATATAAATAGTTTTAATTTCAAAATTGAAATAATTTAATTGTTTCTTGTAGTTATTTAGTTTGAGCTCTAAACGAATTAATTTTCACCGCCTGCCATGAATTTGTGTCCTCAGTTATGTCTCTTACAAGGTTGTCTGGAAGGGATCGCTATTTATCGGTAAGACCGCCTGTTGTATACCTATGCTTTAAATGTACTGTTCCGTGTTCTGTTTTTTTTTTTTTTTAGTGTTCTATAAAGAGTATTTGTATTGTATTGTATGGTATACTCAGTCGGTTCAGTCGTTGAGTAGTTACGTGTGGACATACCAACGGACACAGGTCAAACACATAACACTTTTCGGCTTCACCGCCGTCGGGCATCAAACTATAATAATAGTAATAATAAACAGGTACCTACATGGTCGGCTGCAAATAAAATCAAGTTGAGCAAAAAATGCCTCTTTGCAACTTCGCTGTTCAAATATTTAATACAATAAACGAAATTCACTGTCTTTGTTTTGTACAGCGTTTGAGATAACGCTCTCGGCTGGTGCTAATTTAGGGTTCCGCAATTAGTGTTTATGAGTGTAGGCTGGGCGTAGGAAGGGCTCTGATGTCACAAGATGGGCTGGTACTAGACTGTTATATCGCGTCTTTCTTGGATCCGAGATAATGCTACCCGAGGTTTAAAACGATAAAAAGCGGGCAAGAGCATGTCGGACCGTGCTCAGTGTAGGGTTCCGAAGCCGTTAAGTACTACAAACTTAAAAAATCATCAAGAAATCACTAATTTTCTATTTAAAGTCAATTGGTGCCGTCGTAGATGATTTTAGTACGTATAAACACTTTAATCGCCTGTATGTCAAGAACCAATGATGTCTACTTAGTTGTGATAGTTTTCCTTTAAAATTGGTTATATGTTCTTTCATTTAAGATTTTTTTCTGATTTCTGATTTCTGACATTTGTAGTTTTGGCTGTATGACACTTGAGTCTAAAAGAAATTAGCACTTTAAAGCTTAATATTTCATAAACGGATTACTTAATTACAAAACTGTCCAAGGACACCCCACACTGTAGACGAGAAAAAAAAATACATCCCCACGTTACGTGTAGAAGGAAAAAAAAACTTTTCATTGTACCACTTTGTTGGCGTGACTAATATACATATTCATGCCAAATTGCAGCTTTCTAGTAGTAATAGTCTTTGTACTAGGCTGCGGACGGAAGGACGGACGGATGGACATGGCGAAACTATAAGGGTTCCTAGTTTGACTACGGAACCCTAAAAATCAACAAGTAATATCAAATTTTCTATTTAAAGTCATTTGGTGCCGCCACTCCATGTCTTCCCGTGGATGGCGACTAACCTTACTTACAAACGTGAAATAACCGTAGGGTTTATTCCATCTTCTTCTTCTGCAGCATTTTATTCGCATGCCTACTGTTGGGTTTAGCCTCTCCAATTCTTTTTTGCGCTATTTTGATTTATTTTGGCCCATAGAGGGCCAGCACTCTCTCTAACATCATCGGACCATCGAGCTGGTAGTCTGCCATCACTTCTTCCTACCCAGGGCCTCCAGACTGCAACGCATTTACTCCATCTGTTGTCATGCTTGGTCCTTATCTGTAATTGTGACATTTGCATCTGACATAAAAACTCACTCAAAGTGTTGATTTTTATATTTGTAGTACTTAATGGCTTCGGAACCCTACACTGAGCATGGTCCGCAATGCTCTTGTCCGATATTTTTTAAGCATATTGTATTGATTTACGTAGTTATTCAGAGTTATAATTTTTACATCGCTGGAACCGTAAACATTTCAGAATTTATTAAAAATCTAACGAGTACATAATGGTAACTAAGGTTAGGTTAGGCTTGCCTTAAAAAGAGGGAAAAACACTCTATTGAAGATGGATCAGTAAGGGTAAACGCCGATGGATGAGTTATATTCATATTCATATTCATATTCATTTATTTGCATAACCATGGTATTACAAGGTGGTCTTAAAAAATAAAAGTACATACATGGACCCTATTAGGGCATCGCAAATTGTTTAAAAACTAAGTACAATTATAAAAGAAATGGTTTGAGAATTACTATCTAATATTGCGTTCTCTTATTAATTATTCTGTTTCTATTAAAATTCTATTTTCTTAATATTATTTATTAATAATCCATGAACTCTTGCACAGAGTACGGGCATTTACAAATAAGATATGTTTTTAATTTATTAACAGATGTTACATATTTTCCTTAGAGATATCTTTAGGAACCGTGTTATAAATTCGTATGGACATTGCATGGGGACCTTCATTGTTCATTTGCAGCTTACATGGAGCAGAGAGAACTAACCTATCTTTGTGTCTTAAATTACGCGATTTTTGGTAGAGGTTGTTATGTTTACGCACGAATTTGCAAGTTTCTAATATATATAAGGATGTTAGAGATAGGATTTTTAATTTTATGAAATGCGGTTTGCATGTTTCATCATTATTTATGCCAGTTAGTACTCTTATGCATCTCTTTTGCAGTAAAAATAAATCTTTTATATTAACACTATTGCCCCATAATATTATGCCGTATTGTAGCCAAGCCTGGGCAAAGGCGTGATAGGCACAAATTGCGGTCTTTAAGTCGGTGTTTATTTTTATTTCTCTGAGAGCGTATGCGAAACTAGATAATTTAGCAGCTACTTTCCCTACGTGAGCTTTCCAGTTTAAATGTTCGTCAATATGTATACCGAGTAGTGGGCAGCTGTTTACTGGTTGTAGTTTATCATTATGATAGGCGTAGTTAATATTAAGAGCAGGTCTTTGGTACGGTCTGAATTGTATTAAGTTCGTTTTTTGCAAGTTTATACCTAAATTATGATCTTCAAGCCAGGACAGAACTTTATTAAAAATAGTGTTTAAATTATTGGTAACATCTTTACTATTTTGGCTAGAAAATACTATAGAAATATCATCGGCATAAAATAAGGCTTTTAAATTGTTCGTGTTTATTATTTTTGGCAGGTCGTTAATATATAACAAGAACAAAATACATCCTAGAACACTCCCTTGGGGGATAGAACATGTAGTGCGGGCCGTATGAGAACGAACTTTAATTATTTTGTTTGTTGTGTTATCTGTATATTCTAGCAGATGGAATACCACTCCCGCGATCTCGTCCAAGGTGGGAGAAGAATTACCTCAGGGGTTTTGGTCGGTGCGAGTCCGAAATAACCACTCGGTCCTCCCAGGTCACTACGTATCCATTAGGGCTTTCCCCTGAGAAAAAAATGTGCCCTGATATTTTATTGATTTTACTTGCGCTTAACTAAAACACATTGTCATGATCACTAAAAATTGAAAAAGTTTATATTTTCCGTTTTATTTATGGATATGACATATACAAAATGCAGGGGTATTTAGTGTGGTACAAAATAAAAGCTACGTTAGTTGAGAATAAGGTTTTGAAAAAAAAACTTGATGTTGAACGCGTGAACCCTTCGAAATAATTATATTAATATAAACATTTCACTGTATGTCAGTTCGTTGTCTCTCAACAAGATAACATCTCAGTGACATAATAATGGCGACAGGATTGATCCAGTGTACCTTCTGTCTTTACCGTAGCCGCGAATTTTAAATTTTCATCACCCTCTTAGTGATTTTCAAGATTTTATTATACGTGTGTGTTAATAAACATGAGAATGTTAAAATAATAAATATTTTTTTTGACAATGTGTTAAAAATTACTAACAGATTTTAAAACTTTTATGTACTACAATGATAGTATAAAATTTATTAAACATGTGATTTATATAAATAACGTGAGCAAATAAAGTTTAATCATGAATTTTAACACAGCCAAAGTATTAAACAAGGTATGTGAACCGAGAAATTAATGGATAACAGAGTCCGATTCTTTCTTTTACTTGAATATTTCTTTCTAGGACCAATTTGGAATTATTTGGTAATTAATTTTAAATCTAAACTTACAGCAAAATGCAGGAAAAAACCTCAAAAACAAAAGGAGAATTCTCGAACTAACTCTTTAAAACTACAAGGAGTACAAATCGGTTATGCTTGCGCGCGCCACCTAGCGTCCCAACGTTGTATTATCTCCCGTTCGCCTTGTGTATTGGTGTGCGCTCCACATTTAGTTTCCTATCCTCTACGAGAGATGGCGGCACTAGGTGTTTCGATATGTATGATAATAAAGAACATACTACTATAATATTACGCTGGAATTTGGAATAAAAATAGTCCACTAGCATGAATATAGGCTTACTTTTACCTCAAAAAAGTTCTCGTGTTATCTTCGTTGGATTGCCTTTGAGAAGATTATAAAAGGGCAACTTTTTTTATAACATTGTTTTTATAAAATTTAATTGATATCGTACCTTAAAGTTCTCATCTTTTCTCCACCAGATCCCTGAGCATCATCAGAGCACGGCTTCCGGCTTCAGCGACGGAGACCACCAGCCAGACCATCACCAGGAGAATCTATCTGACGATGACCGATCCAAGTAAGATCAAGATTTCAACGCCACTGCTGATGCCGTTGCATAAACGTTCATTAAATTTAATGTCGCCTTATGTGGCCTGTTGTTTTCATCGTGGCGGATTTGAAAGTGATCGGTATCCTAATGGAACATGCTAATGAACGTTTATGCAATAGGTTGTGAGAGAAACAAAGATACGCATATAATAAACTAAAAAGTACTAAATATTACTTATTTCTATGAATATTATTAAAAATACTTTTGCTATGCCCAACAGGGTTCATAATTAAACATTTATTATAATTTATACTTCCATCTTTGTAAACACAAATTATGATTGCAATAAATTATTGAGTATTGAGTAATTATTGAGTGTTGTAGTGTTGTGGGGAAATACTGGAAAAGGGCCGAATCTTAAGTACCCGAAACCGACGTGCATGCATGACTCGATGTATGAATGTGGAAGAAGCGAAAGGGTATTGTCAGGATCGTAGCAAGTGGAAAGAAGTGGTCTCTGCCTACCCCTCTGGGAAACAGGCGTGATTTATGTATGTATGTATGTATGAGTAATCCCCAGAAATACAAATGGAATATTGTCATACATTGCAACAAGGCCAGTGGGCCACGAAATTGGGCATTGCAGCCAAAGGCATGTCTGTGATCAGCAACGGACGTGGGCGTGCGCAGCTTGTAACAGCGGGGACACTAGGACAATAAACGATTTGATCTATCTTTTACAAGGGATTATGAGTCTTTATTATTCGTGGAGGACATACTTGAATATGTGTAAAATTAAAAATATTTTGGTTATAGATTATATTAGGTATATACGTTCCCGTGTGGTTGCCAGGTTAGAATAGTGCCACTCCATGTCTTCCCGGATTTCGTAAGAGGTGACTAAGGGAATAAGGGCTTGTAGTACTGTTAGGCGATGGGCTTGCAACCTGTCACTAATACACTGGTAAACTTCTTGGCCTGATTGTGTCAAATGTGGTTACAGAATTATCAAAAAGTTTTTTTAGAGTTGTTGGTAATTCTGTAGTTCTGCCTGCCCCACTTTGGGAATGAAGGCGTGACGTTATGTATCTATGAGTTTTTGTTATTCATTTCACTTGAATATATTAAAATAGCTCATTTAAAATTATGTGTAAAAAATCTTTTAGCGATATGATTCCTGAAGAAGACAAAACGAGCACACGGCAAAGTATAAGCAGAAAAGTAATTCGTCTCTGGTATTATTCTAAGGCCCACGTTGAATTTTGCTAGTTCAAAAAGAATCTTGTGACAGTCAGATAAAGTTTAAAATCACTTTGACAAATTTTCTAAATTTAGACCTTACGAGGATACAGGAGTTTCTTTTACCTATTTCGATCTAAAAGCAGCAAATGCGTTTGCAACCCTTCGGACTAAACTAAAATATCTCTACTTATGCTGTATTATTAACCTCCTGAAACCCAGTGTGCCTTAAGAAGTATTGCAAGGCAAATTAGTTTAAATTGTATTTATATGAACATAAAGCTCATTTTTATTTGTTTCAAATTTTAAAATGGCATTTAAGGGCACAGCTATCTGAACTTTATTTCCTTGCTGGTAGATTCAAAATCCCACTTTTTCTGTTTTTAGTACGATGCAGTACAAATCTTATATAGAACGTCTTTTTTTAGGGTTCCTTACTCAAACCATCTCCGTCCGTCCGTCCGTCCGCAGCCTAGCTCAGACACTCTTAGTACCTACTAGAAATCTATAATTTGGCATGAATATACATATTAGTCACGCCAACAAAGTGGTGCGGTAAAATTTTGTTTTTTTTTGTACTGTACCTCCCTTACACGTAACGTGGGGATGTATTTTTTTCCTCGTCTTCCCCATAGTGTGGGGTATCGTACACACTGAACATGGTCCGACATGTTCTTGCCCAGTTTTTTTTTCAAAATAATATAGAATAGATAAGAACTACATTTATTTTGCTTAATATTAATGTTTTTTTTTACATGGTGTCCTGCTAAAAGTTTTTTTAATTGTTCAATAACTAGGCTAGCGTTTCCCAACTGAGTGCAATATCCTTCGTTGCTGTGCTCTTGCAATCTCAAGGGACGTCTAATAAGGAAGCACCTCGTTCAATGACCCCACTTGCATTGCGAAATCTTCGCTCCTTGCATACTGGAGTGGGCCCACCGGATCAGATTATCCCACTCGACAGGCATTGTTGTAACATGTTTTTGTCAATTTGGAACCAGTTTCTGTTAAGGAACATAATTAATTAAATCCGATGACACATAGAGCTGGGATGGTAAAACAATGTTGCTCTTTTGACGTGTTATTCTATTGTTTTTAACTCGGCCGCCATTACTGTCGAATAAATAAGAGCTATCGTTGACAGTACGATAACATGTCAAAGGCAATATCGTTTTATGAATTAGAGGCCCTGATCTGATAAAAAAGGTCAGAATGACCCGTAGAATGACACTCATTAGCAAGGATCGTTAACTGCGAGCGAAATCCATTGAAGTACTAGGGTTGCTACCCAGTCAAGTCAAGTCAAAGGCAAAAATTATTTATTGAGTAGGCTTAGAAACAAGCACTTTCGAATCGTCAGTTATGCTACTTATTCATATGTATGGAGGAATGTGTTTATTTATCATTAATATCATTATATTATACCTACTTATCAGTGTCTAGGTCACCTAGACACTAATAAGTAATAAGTGCTATCTATGACATTAAACTAAAACTTCTTGGAATTGATAAATATATTGTCAATAGATAAATTTACAAACTAGTAGGTATGTTCTTGTCATGATTGTCAATGTGACTCCGTCAAGTACTGGTTGTGTTTGCAAAATTTCAATGCAACCTTGATCATCGAGGTAATGTAAACTATGTAGCCTGCCCTGATTTATTGACAGCAAATACGTAATGCAACTGTTAGTCATCAAAATAGGCCGCTAATCAGAAACTACTGCACATAAAAGGACTGCATTATTTAATTTAATTATTTTGTTTGTCAGAAACGAAGTAATATTTTTCGATCTCCATAAAAACTTTAGATTTGTTGGATTACAAGCAATTAAGTCTTTTTTTTTTCAGGTAACTGCAAGGCTGATTGTATTATTTGTGTTGTTTCGCCATCGTATTTGCGAAAATTATTACTCACTGTCCCAAGTGAAAAATTTGGAGAGTTTTGGATAAAAATTGTAAATACAATACAAAAATTTACCATTTAACTGTAATAATAACTTTACACTGAGATTCAGATTCTGTTCAGTTATATTTATTTGTATTATTTTAGTACATAATATTTTAGTTCATCAATTTAGAACCATCGCCATCCCTAACTGGTTGTCATACGTCATTTCAATGGATTTCGCTCGCAGTTAACGATCCTTGCTCATTAGTTTATTTTAAACAGGGGCTTAACATGCTGCCACGGGAACTACTGTCAAATAAGTCAAACGGGAACTAGTGTCAAACATTATAGTGAAATTATTAAAATGACAGCGACCCGGGGTTTAAGTTGTAAAAAAAGAACTCAAGTCACACAAAACACACTTTTATTTTAAACCTGAACTCGTTACTTTTACGTTGGAATATGGAATAGAATTAATGTCCTATGTCAAAATCTTATCCCGTGGCAGCCTGTTAGGCCCACAGGTGATATTGAGGAAAAGATAGGACAGTCGACAGCAAAATATTCTGCAAAAGAATATTATTTGATATAGGTTTATAATATTCGAGTATGACTCTTAACTCCTTCTGCTACCACATTCATTTGCCAAACTTGGGCACAGAAAACTATTTTTACTTCTATTAGCATCTGAATCTCAAAAATGTCCATCGATTTATTTTCTGTAATCACATTTGAATCTTAATATTTCAATACATACGAAAATATACACTACTAGCAACAGCTAGTAGCTGCAACGGGCAACAGCCCGGGACTCTGTCCGCGTAGAAGTCGTCTGTCGCTATTCCCTCAAGTACCATCCAACTTTTTTTTATGTTAAGGACAAGGCACACGAGCGCTCAGGCCAATTGATGGTAAGTGGAATCTTAGACCCATAGACATTTGAATTCTCAAGACTATAATCCTAAATCCTCAAATGCGTTGCCAACCCTGAAGAATCCTATGAGGTGGAATGCCTCTATGCTAGTAATTCACTTTGCGGGATAAAAAGTATCCTACGTCCTCCCTTGGAGTTTAAACTATCTCCATACCAAAATTCATTAAAATCGGTTAGCTGTGGAAGCGTAACAAAGAAAGTAACATTCGCATAATTTTTTTCGTAAAAAGAACTAACTATGCTGTATACTTATACTCCTACAGTGTACATATACCTACTTAGAGCATTGTAATTAGGCGCATTTATTTTAACATTGTAAGAAAGAGCGAATACCTCCTAACACTGGTGTAAACTTAAAACGAGGATTCGACCACGAAAATTGGCCTTTTAAACAAAAACAAAGTTCAAATCGGTCTTTGAGTAATCGGGAAAATACATTAAATAAACGGGCAAGTGCAAATCGTAATCGGACGAAGGGTTCCGCACCATTATCTATAAACATTTGCTAAACAAGTCGTATGCAGACGAAGTCGCGGAATAAACTTTTGGGTTATGCAAGAGTGGGATAGGATAAGCATTCCCAGACAGTGAGTAACTAAATTCGTGTACAAAGTGTCCGCATCTTAACTGCTCTTAAACCTGAGCCTAGTTTTCGTGAAACCTATTCACGAAAACTAGGCTTTTATTGTCTTTTCATAGCTGTATAATGTGAAGAAGATGCCTGGTGCTTATGTATTCGCCCATCTTGTTTCTATATCGTTATCATATATAACTGACTGATTGCTTGATCAACTGAAACCGCTGGATCTAAGGATTTGAAATTTGGAGGGAATATTGCTTGGATATTGCATGGCACGGGACAAGATTTTGACATAGGTTCGGGGCTTTAATTCGTCTATTCCATATTTCAACGTAAGAATGAAGTGTTAAGGTTTAAAATTAAAGTGTGTTTTGTGTGACTTGAATCCTTTTATGAATAATCAACTTAAGCCCCGTGGCTGTCATTTTAATAAATTTCATTATAATAGATACTTTTTCTTTGACACTATAGGTAGTTCCAGTTTGACGTACGTGACACTAAATCCCGTGGCAGCATGTTAGGTCCAATAGGGTGCACTAAGAGATTTTTGGAAATACATCCACTCATTTCATTCATTTAATTCATTAATTAACATCGTGATAACTTTTATTAACAATGCGATTGCAGTAGCGGTGAAAACATGTGATAAGGCCCTTAACTGAATTGCGTATTAAAATCGATGGCATGCTAAAGACAGTTTTAGAGTATCAAGTTTTGATATTACTAACGACCAGCTTCAAATTTAGTAAAACGATCAGACAAATCAAGTAGTTTTTTGCTAGAAAGCCAAACGAAATGATAAAATACTGCACAAGAGGCTAAATAAAAGATGTTTTTGTTGTGATCATTTGAAATGTATTTACTCACCAGTGGGGTTAGACAAGTTGCATTCGACAATCGTAAGCGATTGTATTTAGATTGAAACATGTATGGAGTTGACGTAAGCCACCGAGATAGTAACACGTGACTATCTCGGTGGCTTACGTCAATTCCATACATTAGTCTATCGAAAAATAATCGCTAACGATTGTCGAATGCAACTCGTCTAGCCCCACAGATTGCTAACGACTGTTGACAAAGCTTATTGTAATCGGGTGACATTCTAGAGCCGGGTACTCGTAGCGAGCTGTAACCGTAACCGTTGCATGTACTGTAACCAAAAAACATATTGTGTTCGTGGTTCGCAAACCAGCTGCGAGCGGTGCGCGTGCGGCTTGCAGCGACCCGACGTTTGCAACGTACTCATTTCTGAACACGTAACGTTGCACGTAACTGTAACCGTTACTGTTACCAAAAATATAGTGTGTACGTAGTTCGCGAGCCTGCAACGAACGCTACACGAGCGACTCGTAGCGAGGCGACGATACTCGAACCTCGTTACTGTATCTGTTTGGTTACAGTTACAGCTCTCAAAATCAGTTTGCTCGGTGAAATCGTTCCGGCGACGTCGTGAGCCTATACTGTAACACGCGTACGGACTAGAACCTCGTTACAGTCACACGCATGTTACGGTTACGGCTCGCTAATTAGTCGAACTTTGACCATTAGTTCTGAGCTGTGTAAATGGGCTAGATATTTTTAAATCAATCAAACATAATAACAAATTTTTAGGCTACTAGGCTTTAGGCTGATAAATAAATATCTTACAGACTAACATGTTTATAAAACAAGCCCCATATCACTTACTTACATAATTATGAACATATGTTAAAATAATTTTGGCGATAAACTTCGTGGCTCTGTTACATCATCACCCATGTTGTTACAGAAATACTAGTGGTTTGCCGCGACTCCGTCCGCATACAAGTCGTCTATCGTTATTCCCTCGGGATCCATTCAGCCGCTCTGGCGTGAATGAGTATTATTAGTATACATATAAGTAGGATGACTGACAAGTTTCTGCCTATAACTTGGTCCGCATAAACCAACTGACGGGAAACACTGTTTATTTTTAAGAAATAAGGTCACTTATGTGTTAAGTCAGGGTATAAGGGCCTCTATTCAACTGCGTTGTAACGATATCGTGTTTGACGTGTTTTAGAATCGTTTATGTCACAGTCGCCATTATTGTAAATGACATAAGAGTTATGAAAACGTTGACAATACGGAAACACGTCAAATACGATATCGTTATTACCGTGTAGAATGCCAGCCAAGGTTGCATTCCAAGTTTCATTCAAAATCGTGCAACCGTGCACTAACTTACACACACTCAGACATACTTTTGCATTTATAATATTAGTATGATTGACTGACAGACACAGAGATTTTTAACCTCTCAGTTACACATTAAAAAAAAAACATAACTTCTAAACTACAACATCAGTGTACCACTTTAGGGTTAACTGGAGGAGATCCCAATGGGATCCAAGCAAGGACAACGCAAGAGGACACAAATGAACAAGAAAAAACGGAAATTAGATGCGACAAGAGTCGGAGATTAGACAAGGTGTATGGTAATTAGATGGCATTCTAGAGAAACAGCGGTGAAGTGCTATTGAACACTGATCATTAGTTATTCGCTGTATAGATGGGTCAGTTTTTTTTGGCTAATAGGCCAATAAATAAATATCTTACAGACTAACATGTTGATAAAACAACCACCATATCACTTACTTACATAAGTATGAAAAATATTTTGAAATTATTTTGGCGATAAACTTCGCGGCTTTGTTACATCACTTTTATTAGTATCAAAATATGACTGACAAACTTCAGCCCGTGACTTTGTCCGCGTAGACTAGCCCACGGAAAATCTGTAATAATTTTCAAGATATAAGGTAACCTCACATAGGTTAAGAAAGTCAGGGTATACGGTTCTACATTCCAAGTTTCATCCGAATTCGCGCAGCAGTACACTAACTCAAACACACACGCACACATACTTACGCACTTATAATACTAGTGTGATTGACTGACAGGCATTCAGTTATGTAGTTAAAATTATCAAGTACGAAGTAGACGCCGTACACGAAATTTTGCCGATTTCGCACATTTTCGTGTTTTTACAGACGTAATTTTACTGTTGAAATACTTTACTTCTACAAATGTTAATGCGCAACACGAAAGATAATTTTGATTTTCAACGAATGTATGAAATACTTTTTTGTTTTTATTATTAAATTTTGATTAATCGACCTGAAGCCGGCGACTGTTTCGTGAGTTTTGCTGTAAGAGGTTTAGAATATCGCATATTCACGAATCGTTTTTACGTCTTAAAGGTATGAAAAAATAGCAATCGATTGCTGTAAAAGTTGTCTAAAAAAATTATGAAATACTGTTTACCACCTCTATATATATTTTTTTTGTGTAAAAAAAATATGTACTTGGTAAAATTTTATAGAAAATGGACAAAAAAAAGTTTTAAATTTCGGCTTCTTAAAACACTCGTTCATAAAATTAAAAGAACAGTAATAAACTTCAGTTCAAAATCAATCCATTACCTTAAAAGAACACCCAAAAATTAAAAATTAAATAGCAATATATAATGTTTTAAAATAACCTAAATCCCGAATTTGAATTCTCGACAAAGATAAAAAAGTAGCTCATTCATTCGTAACTCATTTATTCGATCATAACTGAAATTATATATCATGATGTGCATTAAAACTTATAGAAAAGCAGTATTTAAACTGTTAAATCACGAAAATAAGCAAAACTGGCAAAATTTTGTATACGGCCTCTTAAACGTTATTTGAAGTATACACCGCAAGAACACCTAGTCACTTTTTATCGAGATTATAATTTCAAAATGTAGAGTTTGCAATACTATTTTTAACCGGATCGCTACCACCATCTTATCCATTACCACCCGCCAAGCAACAGTGTTCGCATTGTTGTGTTCCGGTGTGGGGATAAGACAACCGGTGAAATTACTAGCATAGAGGCATTCCATTTTAGTCCTCAGGGATGGCATCGAATTTGAGGTCTTAGGATTATAGTCTTGAGATTACAAATGTATATGGGTCTCAGATTCCACTTACCATCAGGTGGCCTGAGTGCTCGTGTGCCTTCTCCTTAACCTTCGTACGCGTGGAATTAGTTTCCCGCTATAATAAATGAATAAATATCAGGGACAATCTCACACAAATTGATCTAGTCCCAAACTAAGCTCTAGGCTTGTACTATGGGTACTAGATAACGATAAACATACTTAAATAGAGAAATACATACTTAAATATAGAAAACGTCTACGACTCAGAAACAAATATTCGCACTCATCACGCAAACATCTGCCTTTACCGGGATTTGAACCCAGGACCGGCTTCGGAGGCAGGGTCACTCCCAACTGCGTGTCGTCAACGTATTGTCGGGATGGATTTCCAAAAATACTTTTTTAGTGCATCCGTAGACCTCATAAGGACGTACCAAATTTGGAATCTCTGGACCCAGAGGTTTGGGCTGTGCGTTGAGGTCATTCAGTTTCTTCCTTAACATATTTAGATTAAGAGTTTCCAAATATACGTTACGTAAACTTACTAAGAAACATTATATCACCTTTTCATATAACCGTTATATCAATTACTAAAAACTATACGAGTATCATAACTTATCATTTTTGAATACGCCTTTTTCAAGACGCACTCTGACAGTGCACATGTCTTTGAATGTAGATCGGCGCGTGAGTCGCTCAGTCTCACCCGGCGCGCTACATTGTCGCTCAGACACTAAATCCGCTACTGTTTAATAAAAAAACACCAAATTAAAGTTCAGGAGCATTTAAAAAAAGTGAACTTGCTGATTTTGTAATTCGTGTTGATAGTGCAGTGCATTCAAGGAGTTTTACGTTTCTATTTTTTTTTTATAATAATGTAAGTAAAGATTTTTGTTTACTATAGAGCGATGAAGTAAATTAGTTAATTAATTAATAGTGTGATTTCACATTTTATTAAGTCCTGAGTACAAAATGGGTTCTGAGCAACGTAAATTAAAAAGAATATAATACAAAACGATACATACATACAACCACGCCTTCGTTCTCAGAGTGGAGAAAGGCAGAGCTACAGATATACCAACAACTCTAAAAAGACTTGTTGATAATTCTGTAACCACACTGCACAAAGAAATAAAAGCAGTTAAATAGATTACGAAATATCATAAATAACTTACTTTTTGTCCCTGATTTTATTAAAGAGTGTGTTCCATGCTAACTAGCATTGCAAACAAGGTTGTGGATAAATAATTCTAAAATAGAAAAATAGTGTTGTTTATTAGCATACTTGGGGTTCCTATATTCAAAACGTCTCGTCAAAATGTGTCGTCTCGTTAAAATTCGACACATTTTAACGAGACGTTTTGTATATAGGATCCCAAATAACTTAATAAACTACGGGCAGACGGACATGGCGAAACTATAAGGGTTCCTTATTGACTACGGAACCCCAATAAGAGTTATCAAGGGTCAGAGACTCTTGGCAAAGCTGTAATTACGCTGACAAAAGTGTCAAATAAAATCTTGAAAAAAGAAACATTTTTCCGTGTACAGTCAGCTGTACCGCCAGCTTCGTGGGCAGGGTCACTAAGCTACCAACTAGGGTAACGCGTCGTCGAATATGAATAGAACATAATTAGTTTTTTAGCGGGAAATTGCTTGACTCTATTGCCTCGATTGCCGTGATAAAAAGTACCACATATCCATCTCCGGACAAACCGGATTTAGTGGTGGTAGGACCCTGTGCAGGGTCCGTCCGGATCGCTACCACCATCTTATCCATTAACCACCCGCCAAGCAACAGTGTTCGCATTGTTGTGTTCCGGTGTGGGGATAAGACAACCGGTGAAATTACTAGCATAGAGGCATTCCATCTTGGTCCTCAGGGTTGGCAACGCATTTGAGGTCTTAGGATTATAGTCTTGAGAATTCAAATGTCTATGGTTCTCAGATTCCACTTACCATCAGGTGGCCTGAATGCTCGGGTGCCTTCTCCTTAACATAAAAAAAAAACAAACAATATCGCCTTAGACGTGTTTCGATATTGTCAACGTTTTGATAACTATATATTCAACAGTAATGGCGGCGGAGTTATAAACGTACTAAATTTAAAATAAGTTATTTTCGTTTTAACGCAGTAGAATAGAGGCCCTGTGAAGATGGCAAACCATTAATAATAATAATAGTATGGCTTTATCTTCTATGAATAATCTTATATTTAAGTAGCTTTCACCCGCCGTGTGGTTGCCGGGATAGAATAGTGCCACTCCATGTCTTCTCGTGGATGTCGTAAGAGGCGACTAAGGGGAAAAGGGCTTGCAGTACTGTTAGGCGATGGGCTTGCAACCTGTCACTAATACACTACCCAACTAGCAAAATTACCTTATAACGAAAGGCCTATATGTCCATAACTCTTATAGTCGTCATTTGAAGGCATTGTTTATGTCAAAATATCGTATAAATGCACTTTACCGGAGGAGTCAGCTAATATGGCTACAGACTTTATAATTTGGTTACGTAAACGTCAACAAACCTAAATAATATGGCTACGATAAAACCTTTAGTTAATAAGGTTACAACCTTTATAATTGGGTCAGGTAAACGCCAATAAAACAAAATAATATGGCTACTATAAGTCTAAAATTATGAATACCTTATAATGGCTAATTATACAGGTTTTTAGCCAAATAATATTAAAAGCCATATAAAGGCTATCATTAAGGCTATTTAATCTTGTAAAGGAAATGCACAGGATCGTTATAAAGCATTTTATCTTATAGAAGTCAGAATTTTTACGTTTATATAGCAATGGAATACATATCATTTATATAACTTTTAAAAGAGTTGAGGTCTTGGTTAGTCTGCTATATAGTAATTATAAGCGTGTAATTCTTATATACTTTTGTTTATATAACAAAGTCCGCCATAATAATACGAATAAAGTTTGTTTGCGTTAGGAAAATTATAAAAGATGAATTTGGAAAAGTGGAAAAAGTTCAAGAGAAGTGGTGGTTATAAGTTACCATAGTCTTCAGTTTGGCAAATCTAGGAAAAATGTGTCTTAAATTAGTCATTACGGAACCCTAAAAAATATCAAGATGGAGAATACTTAATACAAAAATATAACCGCTAAAAATGTTTTTTTCTTGTAAACAGCTTATACAGGTTATGTAATTTTCTTAAAGACTTATAGAAACAATAACGAAGGAATGAAAAATAATCCAAAGTTTTTTCATCACAAAACATTGTTAATTCATGGGGGCGTTGAAAATGAGTTGAAAATGATACCCCATATCCTCATAAAAATGAGTTTCCACTTAGTTTCAATTATTAAAGACACACAAGTAACATCAGAAAAAAGGGCACAGACTTACCTTTTTCAAAATGGTTCACGAATAAAATAAATATGTCATTTGTAGAAACGCACGTACGTAACAATAATTCTTGTTGTATGATTGCTGCGACGATTATGAGTTGGATTACCTTATAAACGATCCTTACATAGCGGTTACAAGAACACGCTTCTTACGACTGGAGTTTATAAAGCAATTATAAGATAATTCTTCTTACGCAAGCTTTATAAATTTCAATTATAAGGATTATGAACATATAAACGAATTACAATTGGCAATTATAAGGGAATTACACTTATTGCTAACCGTAATACATCTGATATCAAAATAAATAGCAAATAATAAAGCTGGAATATGGTAATCATAAGGTTTAATTTCTTATAATTTGGGCCCAAGTCCACCCTTATAAACGTTTATGTGATTTGTATAAGAATATTTTTTTTTTATAAACCTTTATATAACATATTTTTGCTAGTTGGGTAGTAAACATCTTAGCCTGTTTGTGCAAAATGTGGTCACAGAATTATCAACAAGTTTAGAGTTGTTGGTATTCTGTAGCTCTGCCTACCCCACTCTGGGAATGAAGGCGTGATGTTATGTATCTATATCCTCATATAATCACGTGTTAATGATTACTTGATTATGTGATTATTATATGTATGTACGTAAGCTTTTATTTGTACATAAACAAATTACAAGACATATTTGCATCGATATGTATAGGCAAACGCTACGTGAGATCTCTTCCAGTTAGCTCAATAAATAATAATAGGTACTTACGTAGTTGGGTCATTCTTCTTTTTACCGACAATTGCCTGTCCTCATTTTACCATACGTTAGCAGTTAGAGTATTGATTATTAATGTTTTAGTGTTTGAATATACGTTCAAACATTTATTCATCTATTAGTACTAAATAATCTTTCACTTTCTCTATCCAGTGTTTTTTTTATAAGTTTGTTTTTCATAGAATCGCGTGACACAGTGGTAATACAATATTTAGTCTCCTCTGAAAACGGCCACTCTGTCACAGTATATTCTGGAAAACCACCATAAAGAAAAAAACATCGCCACCGAAATAATCATTAATAAAAAATCAAAACAAAAGTCCAAATAAAAATTCACGCAACGTATTCTAAAATAAAAAATTAAAACTATAATTATCAAAGGTTGAAAAACGTAAACTATAGAAAAATGACGATGTATTGTCGGTAAAAAAGTAGAACGACCCAGTTGACATATTTTTTTAATATCTTGTTTGCCTACGTCAAAATAAAAATTAAAAAGCCGGTCAAGTGCGAGTCGGACTCGCGCACCGAGGGTTCAGTACAAACTTATTAGAATGTAAAACTGTATTGAGGGACAAACTTGACTTTGCCGTTGAAAAACTGCTGTCTCCATACATCGACATAGGTCGCGATTAGTTTACCAACTGCATAAAAGTTTGCAATCGCAAAAAGTTTTTTTTTTGTGATGTAACTAAAAATTTACGGTTTTCGCAATTTTTCCTTTATCTGTGCTATAAGACGTTGATTCATACCAAATTTCAAGATTCTGAGTTCACGGGATTTGCGGCATAAACGGCTGAATCTTTTGATTGCGTTGGCTTAGAAGTTTGATTTTTTCACAGCTCCAAGGGAAAGTAGACTTGAGTATTTGTTATGAATTCCAGCTTGATACCTCCACATGTTCGTGAGAAAAAGGGTCTTGACAGACAGACAGACACAATAAGTATTCTTAAACAAAACCGCTATTAACGTTTCAAAAGATACACCTCTTAAAAGTTAGGACTGTTTAACAGCGTGGAAATATTAATAAAGTCCCGTTAGGCTCCCTTAGGGCACGTAACCCTAAAAAGACAGTCATAATAGTATTACAAAAATGAAATTATTTCATAACATCTTGTCATTTTAAAATGTGGTAAAACTAATAACGAAGTGCAGACAATTGCTAAACTAATTAGCACTATGTACAAACCACTTTAGAGTTGTTATTAGCATTATAAGTTTTTGGCGCTTAGTCCGTTTTCGATATATTTCTTATAATCATAAAGTTTATATAATGTTAGCAAACATCGCCCTGTAGACAGTGATAACAATTATCTGTATAGATGTTAATTAACCGAGTTAATTGCTTCTTGTATTATGAGTTAGCTACTCTTAAATAGATTACTACTTTATTTTGTTTACTTTGTATACAACCTGATTAGAATTATGATCACTTTAGAACCTTATCGGTTTAACTCGTCAGACAAAATCAAATGTCAGTTCATACTTGATGTTAAAGCGACGAAGTAAGATAACGATTATGTACTTATGACATTGATTCTGTGATATCATCTCTTTTTTGTCTAAAGCAATCGTGTTTATGGATTCGTACCCAAAGGGTGCCAACGGGACCGTATTACTCAGCTGTTACTGTCCGTCTTGCCTGTCTCGTTAACAGCGGTAAAAAAAAAAGAAACAGTGGATTTAAATACATTTTCTTTTAAAGACGATGACGATGAAGTTAATAGGGTTCCCAATACATGTTTTTTCAACGTATTTTTATTTCTGTTGTTACGGACGAATCGCTCGCTTTCGTTTTTTACGCTAATAGAATCTTGTTAGATTCGAATTAGCGTATTGCGTAACTATTTCATAAGATTTTTGTCTAGTTTGTAATGTTTTATGGAATGTGAACCTTTTATTTTATTGCCGCTCGTCCCCATAACCTATAACGACCATGTTTGTTTTATTGTGATCCCCGAGGTACCCGGCCTCATATCTAACCTTGGTCCTGAAGGTCGGGTACTCTCCGAAAGCATGGGAGGGTTCCAATCAGGAATAAACTAGGATTGGGCCCTCCCGAAGCTACTGAATGTCCTACCACCGGGAAAGTAAGAATGTTACAGTGGTAGGACATATACATATAGACGGGCGGCAACCTAAGCTTTAATATGCACTCTTTCATAGAGAAATCGATAGGCAGGTTCTAGAAAGAGAAATTAAAATTGTATAATTCATAGAGGATCTCGAACACAAAAAAGAGCGAATTGGTGCCGTGTGCAAACGGCTCACTTTACGGTAAAGCCTGGGGGTATATATACCGGAACACACCCTCAGTCATTGTAGTTGCAATAGAGCAGTAGTAGCAGTAGGAGCAGTTGAAGAGTGAACCAGAGGAACCCAAAGGAGCAAAAGTGAATCAGAACGAACATTCGGACGAACATTCCGAACGAACATTCGGACGAACATTCCGAACGAACATTCGGACGAACATTCCGAACGAACATTTGAACGAACATTCCGAACGAACATTCGGACGAACATTCCGACGAACATTCGGATGAACATTGGAGCAAAATTGGAGAGAACTTCTTAGCAACTGAACCACGAACCGCAAGGAAGAACTCATCCTCGAACCCCGCTCATTGTCGAACCTCGCTCATTCTCGAACCTCGAACCTTGTTAAGTTTAGAATCAGTTTTGAACCTTTAACTAGAATCTTTTGCTTAGAATCGTGTAACTAGAACCATTAACCATAAAATATACAGTCCACTGAACCTGAACCCTTTTTTAATTAATCGAACGAGCTACGTAGAGACACCGTTGAGTGACCATCCTCAACATCGCTTGGTCCTTCGAGCCGGATCTGAACCACACCATCGAAATGGTTGTTACGCGATCCCAGACCGATCGAACGGACGCACAGGAACGACTCTTAGAACTGGAGACTACAAGATCTGCACTACCATCTACCGAACAAGCCGAAACTACGTCAACAGTCACTGCTGCAGTGCAGCAATCGAACCTAGCTGGACCCTCTGCTCCGGCAGACCTTGCCCGGAGTGCAGTTGGCCCGACTACCATCGTCGACGATCCACTGTTATGGCGTACCGATCTCGACCGTCGTTTAAATGCGCCAGCACACGTTCCCGGTTACGTGTGCTCGGCTGCCCGCGATCATACCGATGCGCCAGCACATGTCCCCGTCCCCGGACGAGACGGTTTAGGCCGTTACGTGTGCTCGGCTGCCCGCGAACGTAATGCCGCCGCGCCAGCGCATGTCCCCGTCCTCGGACGAGATGGCTTCGGCCATTACGTGCGCTCGGCTGCAGGCGGAGATAGGGACGCGCTAGTGCCCGAAACCGTTTCACGAGGCGATTTCGATCGCTACGGGCACTTGGTCGCCGCCGCGCAAAACCCACTCGAGCCTAACGTCACAGCACCCACAACGACGCGACGCGATAACGCGACTTCACGAACCGCTTTGAATAAAACCGTAGTATTCCGCCAATCGTCCGCAACATCAAGATGTTCGAACAACACAGCGATGCGTATGCGGCAAGCCGAATACGAGGCAGAGCAGAGAATGCTAGAAGTCAGCCGCCGAGAGCCGCAACTTGAAAAGCAAATGATCCAGAACAAACTTGCTTCGCAATTGGACATTTTGGAAGCCGAAGGATCGCAAAGAGGCAGCGTATTAGGGCAACCTGAGACCGAACAACAGGTTGACTCTTGGCTGGCGCAATGCGCATTCAACGCGAACCAATTGAACCCTCCGAACCCATTGAACCCACCGAACCCATCGAACCTGTTCGAATCGACGCCTCGACGCGAACCGCGGGCGTCGACTCAGACACCGACCCGCGAACGCAGCAACAGCGGCAATCGCGGAATTGCTCAACTGGCTGAGGCCATTGAAAAGATATCACGCCAGCGACCGCCGCCACGTCAGGTATATGAATTACCGACGTTTAGCGGGGTGCCCGGTGAATGGCTGCCGTTTCAGGCGGCATACAACGAATCTACGAAGGCGTATTCGTTTAAACCGGGAGAGAACATGGCGCGGTTAAGATCATGCTTAAAGGGAGCCGCCTGCGAGACCGTTTTGGCACTGTTTCACACTGCAACCGATCCCGAACCAGTGATGCAGACCTTACGGCAATGCTACGGACGTCCCGAGATTCTCGTCGATAGAGCGCTCGACGACTTGAAGAGACTGCCACGACTGGGCTCGTCCGCTGCGGACCTAAACGCTTTCGCAGTGAAGGTTCAGAACATAATCACAGTCGTGGCGAGTGTTGACAAGCGAAAATATTTGTATAATCCGTTACTGACAAGAGAGATATTGGAACGCTTGAGCCCACACTTGAGATCTAGATTTTGCGATTACGCGGAACTGAACATCGACACGAACGACCCGGAGGTTGTCGTATTGACGAAGTTTTTAATGCGAGAGGCAGATCGCGCCTTACGTTATACGTACTCGACGGCCGCAATTGGGACGTCGACTACAGCAGTCCCGCCACCGAACCGCCGGGAACTGCGCTTTAACAAACCGAGCGGTGGCATAGCGCCACGCCGACTGAACCCCGTTTACTCTGCAGAACAAGTTGAACCGTGCTTAAGCTGCGGAGGAAACCACGAAACGACGCAATGTAAGAAGCTACAGGCACTTACAGTTGCAGCCCGATGGAGTTGGGCTAAGGAAAACAGAATCTGTTTTAAATGCATGAGCAAGAAATATCGGCGAGACCAATGCCGAGCTAAAGGATGCAGCGTAGAAGGATGCCCGCATTCGCATCATCAACTTCTACACATGAACATCCCGAACCTAGCACCGGCGCCGGCTCCTAAATGGCAAACGCAGGCGCCACGAATTCCCGCGCAGGTGCACCGAACGCAAGCGCCGGCGCCTCAGGCCGCGCAGAATCCACAGAAACTGGAAGCGTCAGGAGCGTCAGAGTTCGTCACGAACACGACGAATTTCGCAACGAACGCACCAACGGTGCTGTTAAACGTGATCCCTGTAATTTTGTACGGGCCCAAAGGACGAGTAGAAGCTTACTCTCTGCTGGACGAAGGATCGACCGTCAGTCTTATTGACCACGATCTCGCCTTAGAAATAGGCGCCACTGGACCGGAGGCGGCGCTCTACATAAAGGGCGTAGGCGATATGACGCAGCATCAAAGAAGCCGACAAATAGAAGTTGACGTTTGTGGCCGAAACGGTGGTCAGATGCACCGCTTGAAATTGCGAACCGTGCGCGGTTTGAACCTGCACAATCAAGCGGTGAGCAAGACGCTTACAAAAAGCTATAGTCACTTGACGGGGCTTGACGAAGCATGTTACAAAACTGCTGCGCCTCGTCTACTGATAGGAGCCGATCATTGGCACGTCATGGTCTCAAAGGAGACCCGAACCGGGCGTGCATACGAACCAGCGGCGGTGCTCACCGACCTTGGATGGGCAATATACGGAACTACGCCGCACATGATCAAGACGCGCGGCTACGAAACCGCCCTACACACAGCAACGAGCGAAGACGACTTGCGCAACCTAGTGGAGCGTCATTTTGCCGTTGACTCTTTGGGGGTGGCCCTGAAAAATAAAGTCCGCCCCCAAGATGAACGTGCGACTAGGACCTTCGAGGACAAAGTCTGCAAAGTTGACGGGCGTAAAGAACCATGGCGGAACGACGAACCGGAGCTTCCGCCTAACGTAATGAGTAGCGTTGCGACGCTGCGCATACATCGCCGTTATTTCGTGACGGGGGGAGATGTCCGCCCGCCACTACAGATAGCCGAGACTACAAAGGCCGAACAGTGGCTATGGGTGCGGACAAAGGAGAACCCGTCCGACGACGCGACACGCGCCGACTGCGATCGCGAAATCAAAGTTAGCGATCGCTGGTATACCGGGCCTAACTTTTTACGAGGCCCGGAAGAGGACTGGCCACAAGAACCCGCAAGACTTACTGAACCTGAACCAGCCTTGTGCGCGCACACCACGAAGCAAACGAACAAGTTCCCGCTGCCTGATATAAGTCGCTTTTCGAACTATAAGCGACTTATACGAGCCACCGCATAATGTGTTGCTCTTCATTGAAAGGTGCCGCAAAGAAAGAGCTACGTTACAGCCGCGGCACCTAGAAAGAGCAGAGCTTTTATGGCACAAGAAGTGCCAAGCAGATGATTTCGCCGAAGAAATAAAGGTATTAGAGCACGGGGGGAGAGTGACGAAGAAAAGCAAGTTATTTGCTTTAGACCCCGTGCTCGAAGATGGAGTATTGAAAATGCACGGACGCATAAACGCCGCTCCAGTGAACATGAACAAGAAACCGGCAATCTTAAATGGAAGACATCCGTTCGTGCGCCTGCTGATACTACAGGCACACTGTGACGCCGCTCATTCATCGCACGAGCGGATTGTGAACGACCTACGCCAGCAATACTGGATTTTACATCTGCGACCCACTGTGCACGCAGTCGCGCATGATTGCCGTGCGTGCCTAGTTCGCCGAGCGCGCCCGCACGCGCCGGCCATGGGCGACCTACCGCTCGCACGCATCGAACCTCACCGGCGAGCATTCACCAACTGTGGGGTCGACTATTTCGGCCCACTGACGGTGACGATCGGCCGCCGCCACGAGAAGCGCTGGGTGGCATTGTTCACCTGCCTCACCACCCGCGCTGTCCACCTGGAGCTAGCAGCGAGCCTCACTACCGACTCTGCTATAATGGCACTAAGACGAATGGCAGCGCGCCGCGGATGGCCTCGAGTCATATACAGTGACAACGGGACCAATTTCCGCGGCGCAGACGTCGAGCTCCGGGCCGCCTACCAAGAATGGTTGCCGGCGCTGCGCGATTACGCGCTGCAGCGCCGGACCGAATGGCGATTCATCCCTCCCGGCGCCCCAAACCAAGGCGGGGCGTGGGAACGACTAGTGCGGTCTGTCAAAACCGCACTCACCGCGACACTGAACACGAAGGCGCCGAAAGAAGAGGTGCTAACGACCCTGCTACCTGAAGCCGAGAATACCATTAATGCTCGGCCTCTAACACACGTCTCTACCGATCCCCGAGACGATGAAGCCCTGACTCCCAACCACTTTCTGTTGGGGAGTTCGACTGGACTTCCGGCAACCGGACCATGTGAAGAAAGCGACCGTCGAACTTGGCGAGCCAGTCAAGCTCTCGCCGACCACTTTTGGTCACGATGGGTGCGAGAGTACCTGCCAGCGCTCGCTCCGCGACGATCTCCTAGCGGAGGCGAGCGCCCACTCCAAGTGGGAGACGTCGTCGTCGTCGTCGACGCCGCGCTACCTCGCAACGTGTGGCCCCGCGGCGTTGTCATCGAGACCTTCCCCGGTGCAGATGGCGGCGTGAGAAGTGCGGATATCCGGACAAAGGGAGGAGTGTTCCGGCGCCCCACGTCGAAGCTCGCCGTCCTCCCGGTGACATCGGATGGCTGCGAATAGATCTACGCCGGGGGGAGAATGTTACGGACGAATCGCTCGCTTTCGTTTTTTACGCTAATAGAATCTTGTTAGATTCGAATTAGCGTATTGCGTAACTATTTCATAAGATTTTTGTCTAGTTTGTAATGTTTTATGGAATGTGAACCTTTTATTTTATTGCCGCTCGTCCCCATAACCTATAACGACCATGTTTGTTTTATTGTGATCCCCGAGGTACCCGGCCTCATATCTAACCTTGGTCCTGAAGGTCGGGTACTCTCCGAAAGCATGGGAGGGTTCCAATCAGGAATAAACTAGGATTGGGCCCTCCCGAAGCTACTGAATGTCCTACCACCGGGAAAGTAAGAATGTTACAGTGGTAGGACATATACATATAGACGGGCGGCAACCTAAGCTTTAATATGCACTCTTTCATAGAGAAATCGATAGGCAGGTTCTAGAAAGAGAAATTAAAATTGTATAATTCATAGAGGATCTCGAACACAAAAAAGAGCGAATTGGTGCCGTGTGCAAACGGCTCACTTTACGGTAAAGCCTGGGGGTATATATACCGGAACACACCCTCAGTCATTGTAGTTGCAATAGAGCAGTAGTAGCAGTAGGAGCAGTTGAAGAGTGAACCAGAGGAACCCAAAGGAGCAAAAGTGAATCAGAACGAACATTCGGACGAACATTCCGAACGAACATTCGGACGAACATTCCGAACGAACATTCGGACGAACATTCCGAACGAACATTTGAACGAACATTCCGAACGAACATTCGGACGAACATTCCGACGAACATTCGGATGAACATTGGAGCAAAATTGGAGAGAACTTCTTAGCAACTGAACCACGAACCGCAAGGAAGAACTCATCCTCGAACCCCGCTCATTGTCGAACCTCGCTCATTCTCGAACCTCGAACCTTGTTAAGTTTAGAATCAGTTTTGAACCTTTAACTAGAATCTTTTGCTTAGAATCGTGTAACTAGAACCATTAACCATAAAATATACAGTCCACTGAACCTGAACCCTTTTTTAATTAACCGAACGAGCTACGTAGAGACACCGTTGAGTGACCATTCTCAATATCTGTTGTGATGTAAAAACGGCGAAATATTATTTTTATCCAGGAAAATTGGACGTTCCGAGGGAATAGTGTTAACCGTTTATTATGCGGATGGAGTCGCGGGCAACAGCTATTACATAATATAAGCTACGAGAGCATGCATGCCAAACGTGCATAATTAAATGCGCATTATGTTTTTTACCAATTAAAAGATTGATTGACGATTGGTTTGATCATTTGCGGACACGTTGGCCTAGATGGTAGTGACCCTACCTACGAAGCTAGCGGTCCTGGGTTCAAATCCCGAAAAGGGCAGATATTTGTGTGATGAGCACGAGTAATTATTCCTGAGTCTTGGATGTTTTCTATGTATTTAAGTATATATTGTATACTATCTCTATACTATACTATACTATACTATATCTATGTAAGTAAGTTAATCGTTGTCTAGTACCTATGGTAAAAACCCAGAGCTTAGTTTGGGATTAGGTCAATTTGTGTGACATAGTCCCGTAATATTGATTGAGAGAACGCCCGTAACTTTGTATGCGTAGAATTCGTGCCCCTTCCCTTAGGGGAAAAAATCGAGTCTTTAGTGCAAAGTTACGATGCCCAAGGAATATTCTCCTAATTCCAAGTCCTAAGATCCAGCGCTATACCCAGAACAGTAGAGTTCTTAGAATATGTATACACTTTTGCACTTTATCCCATTGAAATAAGGTGCAAAATTGTATACATATAAACTCGACTGTGTATTGTCTATCAGTCAGTCACTTAAAAGTTTTATGCGTATACTGTTATGATGCTGACATTATAATATTTCATTTTGTAATCGCATTATATCGACATTGTTTTAATAGGGAATCACTAGCATGTTTCTTAGTATGTCAAGGTTTCGTGAAACAACTTTTTGATTTCTATATTTTTTTTTTTTTTTTGCATGCCATCTATTGGTAAAATGTGTGAGACTACATATGCATTCACAACCATAATTTGTACCACATTTTGAGCAAATAAACATATTTGACTATGACTTGACTGCCCTCAGCGTATGTCTCACATAACCGCGTATGCATTATTAATCTTATTTCTTAACGCGGAGGGTTAAATTTCCTTTGACAATCAAATTGCGCATGCGTCCTTCTTATAAAGATGCGCAGCAATGACATAATACCTAAACAGGATTACAATACCTGCAAAAGTGGCTCAAGTTCGTGGCCTTGGCGGAACTGGAAATGAGACGCGTAATGAGGAAACCCCGCGTGGAAGTGGTTTGGCCGCCATTTTGTGCGTTATGATGCTATTCGGAGCTGATTTAGGTACATTGTTATAAAACCGGTCAAAAAGTCCCACTTTTGCAATTAGGATTCCTTAGGTACTTATCAAAACTATGATTCAAAATCAGTCTCATTTACGTATAACCGACGGACCGATTATTTACGGAAAATTATCACTTCATCGAATTTCACTTCATCGAATGTATCATTTCATCGAATTTCATTTCATCGCACGCTATTTTCTGCTGAAACCATAATGATTTCAGGGTATGTTTAACATTAATTACGTAGGTTAGGTTAGACGTTTAAGATACTCTGAAAACATTATGGTTTTAGCAGAAAATAGCGTCTGATGAAATGAAATTCGATAAAACGATACATTCGTTGAAAGGTATTTCGATGAAATGATACATGATATGATATTAATTACTTACAGTAAAACAGATTAAAAAAATCTTGTCATAAGAAACCCAAAATACCCGTAACAGCATCCCCTTACCCGTCCCTTAACCATAATTATAATATATTTTTATGATAGAAGACGCCCGCGACTTCGTACAGTCAGCTTCAAAAGTAACTGAACACTTTAGTACCTTGTCACTTTACTGACACATAAATGTCATACGAGATTGTCTAATGCGATAAAGTACAAAAGTCCCTTAAAGTGCCCAGTTACTTTTGACGCTAACTGTACGCGTAGAGTTAGATTTCCGCTTCTCCCCCTATCTGTACGACACTATTAAATCACAATTTGATAGTGTCATCTATATTATGTCATATATCTCATTTATCGCTATTCCCTCAAAAACTGTTAAATTTTCCGGGATAAAAAGTATCCTATGTCCTTCCGCTGGATCTTAGTTATCCCCATGTCAAAATTTCATCTAAATCAGTGCAGCAGTTCCTGAGATAAGCGTTCAAGCAAACAAACAAAGAAACTCTTCAGCTTAGCATATTAGTATAGATTCTCGTGTCACAGTGTTTGTCATAAAACTTCTCCGGAATGGCTTGACCGATTCTTATGATATTTAGAAGGTCTGAGAATAGGACGTAGGCTATTTTTCATCCTCCTACACCCACGCCCCATTTTTCGTGATTTTAGTATTTTTGTATATACCGGCTAGTTAACCTATAGATTTTTTTAAGCTATTGCATAGGTAGCTTCTATCGCGGGCCTTGAGCGCGGGGACCGAATACAGAAATTCCGTAACGAAAAAACCTCACGCTCCCCACTCCGACGGGCAAGGAGGTGTGGCTTGAAGGCCGTGCATCGTCTAACGTCGTTTCAGTTCGGCAGTCTTCGACACGGCGTTGTGTGCGATTAGACGTATTGTACGACTCCACGAAACTCGCACGAATCGAGACGAGCTGCTCCGAAATCGGACGAATACATAAGCAGCTGTTTATGAGAATGAATGAGAATGATGAGTCCACAACAAAATATGGGACCACCATTGACGCGGTATTTTCTAGGTGTTTAGAGGATATTAAGTCGCAAACTTATGTTTCTTATTTCAGTTATCATAAACCTATAGTTTCAATGATAAATATTCCTGAATAACCAACAGCTACTGTAAGATAATAAAACCCACATGTATTGTAAAATAATAAAAATATTTTAAATAATATTAACTTTTTTATTTATTTAATAATAGAAAAAATTGTTTTCTTATCGGTCACCACGCTCAAAAAGTGTAATTTATTTATTTCATAATAGAAAAAAATGTTTTCTTATCGGTCACCACGCTCAAAAAGTGTAACTTGAATTAATATCAAAGAAAAAGAAATACTGCATGAATAAAATAAATAAATAAAATTATAATTGCATAAGTTGATACAACCGCGCCAGTCCCAGAGCGCCACACGTCTTTTTTTTTTATGTCAAGGTGAAGGCACACGAACACTCAGGCCACCTGATGGTAAGTGGAACCTGAGACCCATAGACATTTGAATTCTCAAGACTATAATCCTAAGACCTCAAATGCGTTGCCAACCCTGAGGAATAAGATGAAATTATTAAGGTTCAGTGCTTTGTCACTTTAGGGTCACATTATGAACTGTTACTGCACTAATTTGTCAAAGGCGATAATGCGACTAGGTACTGTATTGTGCAGCCACTTATAAAACCGACTGTACAGTCGAAGTCATATGTTTACACTTTAGCACCTTGTCGCTTTAATCGCTGTGATGATTTGTCTGCCATACTCGTAAGCCAAGAGAAATAATGCTCATTGAATTTGTGCTTAAGCTTAGTTTGGACTATTGTTAAGTATCCTGACGTCTATCTTTAACCATCGAAAAAACGGAGGAGGTTGCAAGTCGACGCGTATATTTTTTTATGTATAACTTCGCATATCTTTTTACAAAGTATTTAAAAATTTAAAAAGAAGTCTTACACTAAGGGTAGGAAAACAGGGGATGATGGATTGTTCACTCACTGATTTTAATGCTGAGTGGTGTATTAAAAGTATAGCCACATTTTTATTAAACAAAAGCATTTTAACAAAAAAAAACCCAGAGGTGTAGGCAGAGACCACTTCTTTCCACCTGCTACGATCACTGACAAATCTCTTTCGCTAGAAAACAACATCCAAAAATAGGTAGGTAATTAGGTCAGTCCAACTGAATTCGCCTTGTGGTCAAAAATATTGGTGGACGCCGACTTCACTTGGACTGACCTATCATTTTATTAAGGTTATTTTTTTTTGCTTTTCAGCTTTTTCGGCGGTTTAATTTTTTTTATTTTATTAATTAATATTTTAATTGTTCGGTCAGAGCCCCCCTCCGCTCCCCACGGCGTAAGCACCCGCGGCGCCTGCGCAGTGAGTTCAGCATGGACGAGGACTACTCGCCCAACAACTCGGTCGTCTCCGTCAACTCGCTGGCCAGCTTGTTGCGAGAGAAACTGCAGGTAAGAATGCGACATCTTCAACTTCATCAGGTGAGATCAAGGTTAAATACTTGCCTATCAAAAAAAAACCGGCCAAGTGCAAGTCGGACCATGCTCAATATAGGGTTCCGAGACCTTTAAGTACTACAAACATAATAAACAACAAGAAATAACATTTAATTTTCTATTTAGAGCCTTAGCCTTAGATGATTTTTGTTAGTTATAAACACTTTATTACCTGTATCCCAAGAAAAAAAAAATGATGTCTTCTTAGCCGCGATAGTTTTCCTTTGAAATGCGTTATATGCGCTTTCATTAAAAATGTTTTTCAGATATTTTGTATTTGTAGTTTTGGCTTAAGGGGAACACAGAATCCGATGATAACCTTTTTGTTGGGTTTTATCTTGCGTCCCGAATAATAGTTTCCTTCCTATAAAATTCCAGAGCATCCCCCAAAAGATCCGCAAGAAGCCCACGGACTACAAGCTCCGTGCGTTTGTGGCGCTAATGTTCCTGGCGATTGTGTTCTTCGTGGGGTTCGCGTACGTGCTGTACCACCAGCAAGCCAGCAGCCAGGCCTACTTCGACGCGCTGCAGTTCAATGAGCCGAAGAGGCTGCTGAGGGTCCTAAACGCTGAGGATGTGGAAATTTTGCGAGCGAGTTTGGGTATTTTGCTTCATTCTACAACTAATCCTTTCAATATTCGAACTGTGAACGTTTGTTAATTGCGAGTCCGATGTAACGATACATGAGAAGTAAGAGAGGAGAGGGCATTTAGCACGTAACGTCCAAGATTCAATTTTAGAATCTCATTCGCTGGCGAAATTGGGCGATTTGTGCTGCGTTCTAGTAATTTGTACTTTTGAATCTCACCTGTGACTGCAATTCTTGTGCCTATGACATTAAATACGGGTGGTCCCACTCACTCGTTAACGAGATCCTCAGTAAATTTAGTTATTATTTTTAAAATCATCAGCGAGATTTAAAAATTGACTCCCAGCGTTTCACTGACTGGACAGATTTCAAAGAAGTTACTATACTATTTTTTTACGCTAATGTCCTGTCAAAAGGTACAAATCCCAATATTTAATTTTATAAGTAATTCGTTCTCTAACGTTACAAGATCAATTAATTTATCATTAAGATGATAAATTTATTTTTATATAATTTACAAGGCAGGGTAATTATTTTCTAATGAGCATGATGTTTTACTTACCTCTCTCTCTATGTTTATCTTCATCGACTACCCATAGCACGACCCAGCTTGGTTCGTTCTAGGTCAACTTGTGTCAATCCCATGACTTTAATTCATTATTTATTGCAGCTGTTAACCTGCAAGGGCACAAGAAGGCATATCCCTGTCTGCCGGAGCACCGCCGCGTCGGCTCCGAGTGTCTGGAGTGGCTGCATGCTGCTCGGTTCTACCTCAAGTGCCTCCCTCATGACCCTGGCATGGACAACACAACGTGTTACTCAGTGAATTGGCAGTCGTTACGACATGGTGAGTGCTGTTCCTTTATATTATAATCTTGTTCTTTAAATATGTTTCTGGTGTTACATTTTTGTGAATTCAGAGAGGTGATCTCACGGTGGTATATATGTTGAATTTAAGTAAGCAAACTTGCTACTTGAGAGTTACTGAGTGGCAATTTTACAGACCAACATTTTACAATAGAGATATTTAATCTAATTTCATACTTGAATTTTTGCTTTTTGATGTTTAGTTTAGTTTAATGATTAAAATATCCCGTTTTCAGACGTACATCCTACTGACTGCTTTGACTGGACAGACACCAAGACCCACTGGTACGGCATCGGCCAATCCTCAAACCTGACATGGCCACTCAACACCGGCGCCATAGAATTCACCCCTTTCATCACTGGAGACATGCAGAAATCCCAATTCTCCAACGTGCTCACGCGGTACCTCATCAACTCCAAAGGAGCCGCCATCATCATCAATGACGACACACCTCTACACATATCAGTTAATACGGGCAATAAACAGATATGTATCAAAGCACAGCACGATAACTTCGCTTATGCTAACAAACTAACAGAGTTTCCTGAAATGAAGTATAACATCTGTACGTCTAAAGATATGAAGAGTCTGCATAATTCAATACACAGCCACCAAAGAGCGCCTTTATGGGATGGTCTCAAACCTGCTGACATGATGACTTTAGAATCTTTGATTGCTGAACCGGTTTGGCAAATAGCTCCAAGATTCAAACATGAACTGAAAGCTGAAACCATTTCCAAATACACTGAAGATGTTATCAATTTAGGATTTCTAAAACAAGGACATGTTTTAATCAATGAATACTGGCAAAATGAAATTGGTGACTTGACTGTGGATACAAGTCGATTTGAAACCCTAAATGTAACTGTCGATAAATTACATAGAAGAGGATTTAAAGTTGCATTTACTATACAACCATTCATTGGGACTGAGAGTGTAAATTTTGCTGAATGCGTGCAAAAGAGACTGCTGATTAGTGAAAGAGAAAGCGATAGGAGAATACCAGCTTTAACTAGATTCAAATCACTAGCCAGCGCTGGAGTTCTAGACATCACTAACAATAGAACAGTACCTTGGCTTTTAGAAAAGCTGCATGCTGTGATAGATAAGTACCAAATTGATTCGTTTTACTTAGATTTAGGAACAGCGTATGATATGCCGATGTACTATCAATGTGAGAAGCGGCTCACAAACCCCGACCAATACAAGACGATATTTACAAAGACGTTTGAGAAAACACTGAATATCATTGGTGTGTCATCAGCGGTGTCTTTGCCACGGCCTCCGATATTTGTGTCCTTGCCACCATTTGAGTCGACGTGGGAGGCTCTGCGGTCGGTGATTCCGACGATGCTGACCTACGGGATCAACGGGTACCCCTTCATCATGCCAGGAGCTGTAGGCGGAGATATCTACTGGCCTGGAAGCGAGCAGTTCCTGCCTTCTTCCAAAGGTAAATTAGTTAATTGTGTGTAGTAATTTGCTCTAATTTTTATTTTTATTTTTTATGTTAAGGAGAAGGCACATGAGCACTCAGATAAATAATAAATAAATATTTTAATCTTAACCCTAAACAGTTCCGTTACAATGTTAAGTATATTATTAAAGTTATCAATTTTCCAGAGATGTTGGCTTTGTTTCCTTTAAAGCATAATTTTCGCTGTTTCAAACTGTAAAAACAACAAACGATTTTTGAAAAACACATGCATAGAGTAAAAATATTTTACTCTGCATTACAGATTTTTCGCTGCTGACAGCTGATTATATTTAGCTTCTAAATTTTAATAATTTCGTTGACTTCACGATTACTTTTATTTATAATTCACTTGAGTTACTTTTAAGTTGACAAAAAGCTTACAATATCGATGAAAGATGTAATGACTTAAGCGTTTGTTGTTTTTATATCATCTGTACATTCTGATAGTAATGACTGTGACCCTGTCCTTCAGGTTCCCTGGAGTCCAACGCGACTAGCACTGAGAACGGCATTGAGCTGCCGGAAGTGGAGCTGTACACGCGCTGGCTGCAGATGGCCACGTTCTTGCCCGTGATGAAGTTCACGCACCTGCCCAGCAAGTATAACGATGAGAAGGTTCTGGAAATGGCGAAGAATTTGACCATCTTGAGGCAGAAAGTGGTAAGGAGTTTATGAGTTTTCTAATACTAGTAAATTTAGTTCCGTAACATGGGCTAGCTTGTGGGCTACTTTTTCCATTAAAAAAATACATACATACGTATACGAGTACATAACATCACGCCTTCAATCCCAGGGTGGGGTAGGCAGTGCTACAGAAATACCAACGATTCTAAACATACTTCTTGATAATTCTGCTAATAGCCGCATTTTGAACAAACAGGCCAGTAGGTTTATTAGTATAAAAGTGACAGGTTAAATGTGAAAACACGATTAGAAACAAAATCATTGATAGTTTTATTTCTTAATCCAGGTTCTGTTTAAAATAAACAGCAATTATTTGAATTTGACGCTGCCATCTTGGCGTGCGCATATTATCTCCATCTCACGTTCTTCGCGTGGAAGCACATAAAACCATCCCTTTTCATCTTTGTGGGGGCGTGGGGTGTGTATCATTTAATCGAAACACCTTTCATCGAATTTATTATTTCATCGAATTTAATTTCATCGAACGCTATTTTCTACTGAAACCATAATTTCAGAGTATTTTAAATATCTAACCTAACCTAACGTAACCAACGTAATTAATGTTTAAGACACCCTGAAAATATTATGAATTCAGCAGAAAATAGCAGTTCGATGAAATGATACATTCGATGAAGTGAAATTCGATGAAGTTATGAGTTACAGTGGGCATGGCAGTATTTATATGGCCTGTTAAATCACTGGTGTGTAATTTCAATTTGACCAAGGTGTTCTTGGCTCTTGCGAAGGTAACGTGGCTACAGCACTACTTTCTACATGCAGTGCGTATGTAGGCGTTTTTCAAAAATGAAGAAAATTTGACTTTTCCATCTCGTCACGAACATTAGCCATACGCTAATTTTCGTCCTTAACGGTGTACACTTTTTTGAAAACCGGGCATGTAATGGTTGGGCAGGTGACGCCGGTGCTGCTGCAGTCGAAGCGCGCGGCGCTGGAGGGCGGCGCGCCGCTGCTGCGCGCGCTGTGGCTGCTGCCGGGCGCCGCCGCCGCGCCCGCGCCCGCGCTGCGCGACGAGTTCGCCGTCGGGGACGACCTCGTCGTCGCGCCCGTGCTCTACCCGGGCCACACCACCAGGGAAGGTAACACCATCTTTTACTCGTATACTCCATTCATTTAGATAGTGTCACCGCACCCTCACGCACTAGTGGTTATTGTAATAAAAAAAGAATTTAATTCGATATAAACTGCCGAATTCACTTGCAGGCGCTCGCATTCTTTGTTTACGCGGCGGCATCCATTGACAAAAAGCGGCGCGAGCCAATGTGGCACGATACAAAAGCGACCACACTATCTAAGCGAATGAACTATATCTGTGAGGCTGTGTATTTATTTGCCTGTATATCCATGTAGGTATATATGTGTCAATGTATTTGTGCAACTTATAAACTAGTGAAAGTGCCTATTTGCAAATAGTGTAATCATTTTCTTTTTCTTCTATAACATTATAACTTATCATCTATGTATTCAAAATTTTATTTATATATTGAATCTTCTATTTATTAGTTGTAAATAATGTTTTTAACTGGAAAATATGGGGACATACAAAACAATAGGATATACTGGGAAACAGTCTTAGCAATTACCAGATATATTTTTTATAAAAACTATTTTGACATATTCAAAGTTTTGGTCAAGGAGAGACCTTTTGATAACTCTTTAAATGTTTAATTGGCTTCTTGCCGGGTTAGAATATTGCCATTCCATGTCTTCCCGTAGTCGTAAGAGGCGACCAAGGGTGGAAGGGATTTTAGTACTGTCACTAATACACTGTAAAGCATCTTAGCCGAGTTGTAAAAATGTTACAGAATTATCAAAAAATCTTAGAGTAGTTTTTTTTATGTTAAGGAAAAGGCACACGAGCACTCAGGCCACCTGATAGTAAGTGGAATCTGAGACCCATAGACATTTGAATTCTCAAGACTATAATCCTAAGACCTCAAATGCGTTGCCAATCCTGAGGACTAAGATGGAATGCCTCTACGCTAGTAATTTCACCGGTTGTCTTATCCCCACACCGGAACACAACAATGCGAACACTGTTGCTTGGCGGGTGGTTAATGGATAAGATGGTGGTAGCGATCCGGACGGACCCTGCACAGGGTCCTACCACCACTAGTTGGTATTACCTACCATACTCTGGGAATGAAGGCGTGATGTTATGTTTGTAAATGGTGATTCCCCCAGTGTACCTGCCAGCGGGGCTGTGGCAGGACGGCATCGACGGCTCGCTGCGCAAGGGCAACCGCTGGATGCACGAGTACCGCGTGCCGCTGCACCGCGTCGCCTACTTCGTGCGCCGCCCCGACGACCTCCGCTTCCGGTAGTATCGGAACCTATCTACTACTGACTAGGTAGAACGGCATCTTTCTGGCTTGAATAAAGAAGGATGGGTTTACATTCATCTGGCATAACTTTTTTTGGTATAATCATCATTTGGCATACATTCTTTTTTTCTGAAACCGTACACTTTTCAGGATTGTTATAAAATATACCTAACCTAACCTTGGTTCTATGTAATGATTGATTACACGCTAACCTAGTTGGTAGTGAAAATCCCGGTAAGGGCAGATATTTGTGTGATGAGCATGAGTATTTGTTTCTGAGTCTTGGATGTTTTCTATTTATTTAAGTATGTATCTATATATGTATATATAACTTAATCGTTGTCTAGTACCCATAGTAAAAACCTAGAGCTTAGTTTGGAACTAGGTTAATTTGTGCGATATTGTCCTGTGATATTTACATTTATTTATATTTTAAATAATCCTGAAAAGTATACAGTTTCAGAAAAAAGACTGTAATGATGAATACCTACGCAAAAAAAGTTGTGCTAGTTGAAGGGAACCCAAAGAATGAAATAAACAACCACAGGTGATAAAAGAAGACATTAACGAATAGCGAATGCGACTCAACCAGGGCCCGTATCATAGTCGCCTTTATCGTGGTAGATAAAGCATGCGTCACTCTCGCACTGTACTTCTCAGAAAGTGACGGATGTTTTATCCACGTTTTGTCACGCGATAAACACGGCCATAATAAGCCCGCAGAGAGACCATTTACCAAATTTATACATAGTTACCAAAAATATAGTCGTGGTACGACCCTGAGCATGGCCCATCCGGATCACTACCATTATCTTATCCATTAACCTAAGGCAACCGATGAATTTACTAGGTATTCCATCTTGGTCTTCAAGGTTGGAAACGCGTTTAAAGTCTTAGGATTGCAGTCTTGAGAATTCAAATATCTCAGATTCCACTTACTATCAGGTGACGTTAGAGCTTGCGTACCTTCTCCTTGCCATAAAAAAGACTGGAACGACTATCAAGAAATACGAATGACAGGAGCCAAGAAACCACTAGAACTGACAACCATTCGTACTGATTTAAAGACTGTCCCTTTTAGTAACTACTGGTAGCTTCAGGTAGCTAGTTCTACCTAACATTTATCGAGATAGTTCCGCTTTAGGTCAGCCGGCAGCCTTCTTAATTACTTCTTACTGCCAACAACTTCCACTAGCTAACCCTGACTAGAAGTTATATCTACCGGCCACCAGTATTGATCGGAAGACCCTAGTACGACTAGAAAACATTTGTGTCAGCCTCTTTTTGCATTAATCGAAATATTTCGACTTCTGCAAGCTACTGTCCAACTTGGCTGGGCAGTGTTCGGTAGGCTACGCACTATCTTCTCGTCCCAAATACCACAGTGCCTCAAGACAAAAGTCTTTGATCAGTGTGTTGCCAGTGATGACATATGGATCTGAGACGTTGTCGCTGACAATGTACCTCATAAGAAGGCTTAAGGTCACTCAAAGGATGATGAATGATGATGGAAAGAGCTATGCTGCGTGTCTCCTTGCGAGATCGAATCAGGAAAGAGGAGATCCGCAGGAGAACTAAAGTAACCTGACATAGCTCATCGAATTGCAAACCTTAAGTGGGCGGGGCGCAATGCTCCTAGAACCGATGACCGTTAGAGCGGAAAGGTTCTAGAATGGCGACCGCGAGACGAAGGCGCGAGACGAAGTGTCGGCAGGCCTTCCACAAGGTGGACCGACGAACTGGTAAAGGTCGCGGAAAACCGCTGGGTGACAGCAGCAGAGGACCGGTCGTTGAGGAAAACCTTGGGGGAAGGCCTTTGTGCATCAGTGGACGTCTTCCGGCTGATAATGATGAAGCTACTGTCAGTTAGCTACTAAAACTAGAAGTCTTTTCTGGTAGACACCTAGCAGTTAGCACTGATTATTGAACTTCCGCTAGCACATAGCAGACTAGATCATAAAAAGATATGACAAAAAGTCCCAGTCACTTTTCCAACTTGTGAAAAATCTGACATACGAAACAGTTTGTAACTGAAATTCGACCTTATGATAAGTACCATTTAGATATAGCTTATCTAAGTTGAAATGGAATATTTCTCCATTAGAAATGACATGAGAAAAGCATGTCATCGTAAATTAGAAAAGCTCCGGCTGGTTTTTACTATTAGAAGTCAATTTTACTACCCACCTAGCACTGATCGCAAGACCTTTTAATAGCTAACGATAGCTTCCGCTAGCCGTGACTAAAATCCCTTCTTAAATATGTAATAACGATTTACTACCATTGTTTATACATTTAATTTAACTATGGTTAATCACTGCCAGAAGTTACAGAGTTTTGACTAACAAATAAAGTGCCATGTTGCGATTAAAAGACGATGTAAACTTTAGTGTAAGATTTAATTTTCTCTCCCATGATGTTAATTGATTTGTGGCCACTAATTTAGTTTGTTATATTTTTATAATTATCCTCAAAATTGTCCAGTGCCTTTATTTTATTGGGTAAAACTACATTGGCTTTGACCTGTTATCATATTGTTTTTAACTGAGCCGTCCTTTCTATCAAGTAAATAAGAGCTTTCGTATGTCAAATCAAAATGGTTTAACCGAAACAAAAAATTTCCAGGCAATCATCATTATAATTTCATGTAAAAGAAATAATATGGCAAATCCATGTTGATTTCATGGATGAGATATTGATGTTTACTTTTACAAGTTGTTTTACGAGGTCTTTATTGGCGTAGGTATAGAGTTAACCTTTTCGACGTCACTCACACGCTAATGAGAGCTGAAAACCAAAGCTAATTTGAACCTTGCCACATAGACACTCAGGTCTATTTTGCGCTATCAACCATGACTGATGTATCCGTCGTTGGCGTTAAACCAGTGGAGCAGATGCGTCTGACAATGGCGTTGAAAAGGTTAAAAACTGATTATACAGTTCACAAGGTCTTATAGTCTTTCGGGTTATATCTTTAAGAGCTATTCTGCCCTACTTAGCCAAATAATGGCATCTCAAAACTTCTGTAGCAATCACAACCTTATCACTAAGAGGAGAGGGTTAATTCTGCTTCGGCAATTGAATCTGAGATACTGTTTATTGGCTTAGGAGAGCAGGATTGCACTATATGCCATAATGTGCCTTTTAATATAAATAATTATGTATTAAATATTGCTTTAGTAAAATATAATTTATGTATAATTACTATTAATACTTGTGTTTATATGCAGTTAGGTATGACCATAAATATTCTTAATTTTATTATTAAGGAGAATGAAGTTTAATTGTAAAATTGGATGTTAAGTTAATAATCCTTTTACATTTAGTTTTAGACCAAGATATAAATAAATAACCTATATATAAGTTGTATGTTTGAATAAAATGTTGTAAAGCTGTTGTGATAATATTAAAATAATTATTATAATTACGATATAAATATTATGTATACCAATAAAAGACCATGCATAAGGCCATGCATAAGGCCATGCATGCATGCATGTTTAAAGGGATCAATTCGAAATGTTTTCTTTCATATTTTTTTTTATTTTTTTTTACTTATTTGTAAATAAGTAAAAAAAATGCGTATTCCCTTCTGATTTTTGAGTATTTCCTGTTATCATATCCAGTACTCATAGTATAAGTCTAGAGTTTAGTTTTGGCGAAATTGTGCCATATAATACATTTCGGATTGAACCAATTATTGTGTTAAGAATTGGGAAAGTGAGCAATCACACAAGTCCCTGGTTGAGTGTGGTACTGCAGTCATTCCAAAGCTAGTAGTAGGTTCTTTGTATGTAGTTATTAGTCAACTTTTAGGGTTCCGTACCCAAAGGGAATAAACGGGACCCTATTACTAAGACTCAACTATTCGTCTGTCTGTCTGTCTATCTGTCACACGGCTGTATCCCATGAACCGTGATACCTAGACAGTTGAAAATTTCACACATGATTTATTTTTGTTGTTGCTATAACAACAAAATACTAAAAATTGAATAAAATAAATATTTAAGTAGGGCTCCCATACAACAAACGTGATTTATTTGCCATTTTTTGCTTGATATTAATAACGGCAAAAGGTAGGCGTTTGAAATAGTCACAGGATATTTATTTGTATAATTCACTTAAAAAAACATATCTTTAATAAATTAAAACGAATATTTAAGGGGGCTCCCATACAACAAACGTATTTTTTCTTGCCGTTTTTGCAAGTTTTGCTTACAGACAGACACCGTGGTTTCAGACAGACACCAGGACAGAAGAAACTAAAAAGAACGTTATAAGATATTGTCTAATGTTGTAAAGATAATAGTTCGGAGCCCATTGTATGCGAATCCGACTCGCACTTGGCCGGTTTTTTTTCTATGTTTCACGAGTCAAATCAAAATCAGTGACACTAGAAAAAATGCATTTGGAGAACGCTGTCGTTATTGAAAATGTATTTTATTGACGCAAGCTAACGGACAATAAAATAGAGTTCTTTGGTCAATTCCATACGTACATTTTAAGCTGGGTCCACATTTGTATCACCTTGGCGATCATGCGTGTCGTATCGAGCACGCGTATCCAAGGTATGGATACTCACTTTGGGCATACCGTATTAGTATCGTCGAGTGAAAAAATGCGAGCATACTAGCCGTAGAGTAGCGGCGTTTCGTATCATAACGCCGTATCCCTTTTGATAATCGGGGAAAATCAACTTGAGATGGATCGTGGCGTATCACGTATCATGTCATAACTGCGTAACATAGAATCAAAACACGTTCATATTTAAGACGTTTTTAAATAAATTGTGCATATTTAAGGGGTTTAATTAAAACAACACTTCATTGATTCCTTTGTGTAACGAGAGTTACCCATATATTTTGTATGACTAACTTTCGTTACACAAAGGACGCACAATTAACTACGCAACTATGCACATTTTTGTTGAAATCGACCCTCTTACCGTTTCTGATACGCGTATCCGATCGCAAGTGTGTAAGGTATTTAATAAACGCGTAGCAACATGGATCGTGGGCGATCAGATACGGCGCGTAGCATGATCGCGACTTTTTGCGTCCACACTAACAATCTTGATACGCGACACTCCGCGATACCATGATACTCGTCGGAGATAAGATACGACAAAACCATACAAATTTGTATCCGGCTTTAACAGTCTATTGAATATTAGATTGTTAGCCAAGGGATGAAAGGCTATTTCACACAACGCTTAGTGACGCTCGAGCAGAGCGAGACTTCTTCCCTAGGGATGACACGCAACACTTTCAACCCGCTTCCAAGATATACAATAGCCTACTTCCAGAGTATGAGACACGAAAAATCGTTGACGTTAGCTTTAAGTATATTTTGTCTAGGGCCCTAGTTTTGAGTCAAGATATCTTTAAGATTTGAAATACAAAAACAGTTTTTATAACAATACTGTAATAGGTACTGAAACCGTTATGAACTGTTAGAACCTGCCAAGTTTCAGCCAGGTGAAAAGGATATAGTCTATGTCTCTATCCCTCTGTCTGGAAAAGTTAAATAGTAAAATGTTTAGGTTGAACTTTAATTTGGACTAACGATAGTAAAATGTTATTATAAGCATTATTAGGCAGTGTTGCCTCTTTGTTTTGCCAATAAATAGCAGTTAAGGTCAATGTATATAAACAGGTGTTTTGCTTATTAAAGTGACGTAAGCTTTGACATGTTTTTTTCGTGTTCCTCACACACCGACCATCCACATGTAAAGCAAAGGTTATTTTATTTTACATGATAACATCGAGTAATATCTCATTAGAAATCTCTTAAAAAAAATCTTCAAAAAGTAAGAAATAACTTCTTTTAAAATGGTATTTAATAGGTGCATCCAACTGCATTCGGCTTTTCGTTAAAAATATTGTGGGACGCCGACTTCAGTTGGACTGACCTACCATTTGAAAAGAAGCTATGTCATGCCTTTTGAAGATGGTTTTTAGGGTTCCGTAGTCAAACTAGGAATCCTTATATTTTCGCCATGTCCGTCCGTCCATCCATCCGTCCCTCCGCAGCCTTTAGACCTTTAGTACTAGAAAGCTGTAATGAATATGCATACCTATTAGTTACACCCACAAAATGGTACAATAAAATGTAAAAAAAAAAAAAAGGGTTCCTTCCCTACACGTTTCGTGGGGATGTATTTTTTTTCTCGTCTATCCTATAGTGTGTGGGGTGTCGTTGGATAGCTCTTTCAAAAATATTACGGGTTTGTAAAGACAGTTTTTCGATTAGGTAATTGGTTTATGAAATATTAAGCTTTAAAGCGCAATTTTTTGTTAGACTTAAGTGTCCAACACAGCCAAAACTACAAATACCTACTAAAAATATGAGAAAAAAACTTAAATGACAGAACATGCAACGAATTTTAAAGCAAAACTACCACGCCTAAGTAGATATCATTGGTTCTTGAGATATAGGCGATTAAAGTGTTTATACTTACTAAAATCACATACATACATACATAACATCACGCCTTCATTCCCAGAGTGGGGTAGGCAGAGCTTCAGAAATACCAACAACTCTAAAGACTTACTGATATTTCTGTAACCACATTTTACACTAACAGGCTAAGAGGTTTACTAAAATCATCTGACTTTAAATAGAGAATTAGTTATTACTTGTTTTTTATGTTTGTAGTAACGACTTCGGAACCCTACACTGAGAGTGGTCCGACATGCTCTTGCCCGGTTTTTTTTTAAACATTTGTTTTATTTCAAACCTTTTAGTGATCATATAGTATATAAACAAAGACACTGTTAACTGACCACCAATAGCCTTTAATACGTTGCGGTAAGGTTTATGTAGTGTCTTCGTTGTATCTACTGTTTTGTCATCCCACATCTCGATTAATAAGAAATAAAAGGAAAGTCATAGTCATATGTTTAAACTATATGAATATGCTTCGTCACCAGTCGCTCAACTATCTTCGTCGAGATATTTTATCGCCAACCTTGAAATAAGTACCGTTGAGGAGTTCCGGTGGCCATCAGTGGTCTTCATCATCAAATCGACTTCACCGAATGATACTTTTTGAATTGAAATGCTAGACATATCACTGAAGATATAAAATCCCTATATGTATTCTTATTGGTATCCTATCGCAAACACTAAAAACGTTTGCCAGCTGTTTCATTTGCCATAATTTTCATTTTATTCTGAACCCAACAACTTTTCAAATTTTTTAATGTGATGTACTTACAGAACGTGTAGGTAAGGTTAGGTTTATTTTATAACAATTCAGGAAAGTTAAATGGTTTCAGAGAAAAATTACTTTCGGACAAATGAAAAATATGGCAAATGAAACAGCTGGCAAAGGTTTTTAGTGTTTCAGATAGGTAACCATTCCTATTATTTTTGAAGAGTTCCCTCGATTTCTCCAAGATCCCACCATCAGATTCTGATGTGCTGAAAATGTTACCAACTAAAAAGTATACCCATTCAAAGAAAAAAAAGCGGCCAAGTGCGAGTCGGACTCGCCCATGAAGGGTTCCGTAGCAGCAAGTAACATAATATAAGGTCCGTGAATTGCTTTTACAAACTGATTTCGAAAACTTAATGTCTATAAATTGCCCAGTTGAATTGTATAACGCGTTAACAAAATTATTTACAGACATATATAATGAGTGCTATGTGTTTAAAACCGTTAAATGTAATATTAGTAGAAATAATAAACCTTGGATTAATTATAACTTAAAGAAAATGATAATTGAGAGGGATAAACTCTTTGAAATCTGGTGTAATGAGCCAAGGAATATGCTTAAGCGTCTAAGATATACTAAATATAGGAATAAATGTACCAAAGCCATAAATAAAAGTAAGAATATGTATGACAAAAAATGTATAATTGAGTGTAATAAAAATATAAAGAAAATTTGGGAAAGGATACATATATTAATGGGGAAAGAGACCAAAAGCTTGGATGACATAATACACTCTAATATGCAATGCGTGGGTGATGCCGATGACTATTATTTATCTAATAAATTCGCGACTACTTTTTCAGATGAAATCAAGGATATAAAACATAAATGTAATGATAATTGGCTTGATCGGGATAACTATGTCAAAAAAATTGATATGTGTATGAGATGGCAACCCGTCAAGAGTCAACAAGTAAGAAAAATAATCAACAACATGAATGTAAATAAATCTCCGGGTAGCGATCTTGTGCGCATGTCTGATATAAAATATGTAATAAATAAAATAAGTCCTGTATTTGCCAAGTTGGTCAACCTATCAGTTAAACACCATATATTTCCTAATAAACTAAAAGAAGCCATAATTCGTCCAATTTACAAAAAAGGCAACCGAAAATCTTTTTCAAACTATAGACCTATTGCGATATTATGTAGCATTGACAAAATTATGAAAAAATGTATAATTGACCAACTTGGTACCTATTTTAATAAACACGATGTCTCAAATCCCCGCCAACATGGTTTTCAAAAGGGGAAAAGTACCACAACTTTATTGTCAAAGTTCACAGACGAAATAAATAGCTACCTCAATGATAAAAAATTTGTGTTAGCGGTATTCTTTGACTTCAAAAAGGCGTTTGATACTCTAGAGTCGAGTACCTTATTGAAAGCTATGTGCGAGTGTGGAGTGGGAAAGCCGTTGAACGAATGGTTCTGCGATTATCTCACATCACGCTCGTTCAAAGTTAAAGTTGGGAGCACATATAGTCGTGAGTGTACGGTGGACTGCGGGGTGCCGCAGGGCTCCGGTTGCGGTCCTGTCTGCTACCTAATGCACGTCAACAGCTTGTGCGGGGTGCTGCGGCACTGCTCAGCTCACATGTTCGCGGATGACCTCTGTGCTATGCGCGCGGGTACGGACCTTGAGGAAACTTTCCACTTGGTACAGCAAGACATTGACGCGGTGGTTAAGTGGTCTCAATGACAATGGGATAGTCCTTAACGCTGATAAAACAAAGTACTTGATTATTCACTCCCCCTATCTACCATTCAAGAATACTCATCCGCATCCAGACCTATATGCTCATACCTATCCTTGTTTCCACCTAAATAAGTGTGGCTGCGCCTGTGAACCTATAGAAAAAGTTAAATGTATCACTTATCTCGGAATGAAAGTAGATGAACATTTTTCCTGGTCATATCATGTCAATTTTATTTATGAAAAACTAAGAGTTTTATTGGGTAAGTTTTATCATTTAAGATTCAGAGTTCCTATTAGCACACTAAGATGTTTGTACAGGGTGGGCCATAAGGGTGTTGGCGTTTTGAAAATTAAATTAAAAAAAAACTACTAATTGTACAATATTTTTATTACTATTTAAAAAAAATAGATTTTTTGGAAATTTTATGACTTAAAAATAATGTTGTCCAAATGACGTCCATCCGTGGCTTGGCACTCCTGAAGGCGGAGTTGCAAATTCTGGTAAATTCTGCCAAAGGTTACTCTCGGGATATTGTTGATTTCCCGGATAATGTTCCTTTTGAGTTGCTCTAAATGGCTTGGATTATTCTCGTAGACTACTGATTTCAGGTAACCCCATAAAAAATAATCACATGGGGAGAGATCAGGGCTGCGTGCCGGCCATTCAATATCACCCCTTTTGGAAATGAGTTTTCCGGGAAAAACAGTTTTCAGTAGCCCTATTGACACATTAGCCGTTACCTGGGGTTACCTGAAATCTTTTTTAGAGTTACCATTTAGAGCAACTTAAAAGGAACATTATCCGGGAAATCAACAATATCCCGAGAGTAACCTTTGGCAGAATTTACCAGAATTTGCAGAATTTCAGGAGTGCCAAGCCACGGATGGACGTCATTTAGACAACATTATTTTTAAGTCATAAAATTTCCAAAAAATCTATTTTTTTTAAATAGTAATAAAAATATTGTACAATTAGTAGTTTTTTTTTAATTTAATTTTCAAACCGCCAACACACTTATGGCCCACCCTGTATATGTCATTGGTAGACTCCATACTGGGTTATGCTCTGGACAGCTTTGGGCTCACAACAAAGACCAATATTGATAAATTAGAAGCTATTCAAATTAGATTTTTAAAATTACTTGTTAACGAAAAAATTAAACTCAAATACAAAGGTAAATATCAACAACTTTTTAAAATCTGTAGAATATTACCTGTAAGCATGAAACATAAGTATCTACTTGCCACTAATAACCATGGCTGTCTGGAACATAACCCAGAGTATTCTTCATTAAAACCCTCTGATCATACCTATAACACCAAGGCTATGGCGACTGGTAAACTATTCGTTCCTAGAATAAATAATTACTTTGGGGACAGAACTCTCAAAAAGCGTATCCCTTACCTACTCAATAGTTTGCCTGAAGCCATTAGACGTGAGAAAAATAAGAATAAATTCAAGAGACTATTGAAAAAGCATTACCTAGATTTACTTATATAAATATTATTTATGTTTCGTACTGTCACTGTGTACAGCATAGTTCTGCTATTTAATTAATTTAAGCCTTACCTAGAGACTGCCGCTCCCACAGTCAAACTGTTAGTCCAGTTTTGTGGGGCAATGTATGTAATTTTATTTTTATTATTGTACTTATTAAATAAATAAATAATAATAAATGAAAAAAAAAAAAAAAAGTTCGTTGTAGCTTTGATCAATGTTTTTATGACGTATTAAAAAAAAAACTACTTACTAGATCTCGTTCAAACCAATTTTCGGTGGAAGTTTGCATGGTAATGTACATCATATATTTTTTTTACTTCTATCATTCTCTTATTTTAGAAGTTACAGGGGGGACACACATTTCAACACTTTGGAAGTGTCTCTCGCGCAAACTGTTCAGTTTAGAAAAAAATGATGTTAGTAACCTCAATATCATTTTTGAAGACCTATCCATAGATACCCCACACGTATGGGTTTGATGAAAAAAAAAATTGAGTTTCAGTTCTAAGTTTGGGGAAACCCCAAAATTTATGTTTTTTTTCTATTTTTGTGTGAAAATCTTAATGCGGTTCACAGAATACATCTATTTACCAAGTTTCAACAGTGTAGTTCTTATAGTTTCGGAAAAAAGTGACTGTGACATACGGACGGACAGACAGACAGACATGACGAATCTATAAGGATTCCGTTTTTTGCCATTTGGCTACGGAAAAACTATAAAACCCGACGAATTTATTGATGACCTCCTTTTTATGAAGTGAGTTAACAATAATTATGACATTATACATTGTTATTATTAAATTGTAGATTTGGGGAACCGTTTAGTAAATATTGAATTTAATTACATTATGAAATTAAGATCCTTTGCAAAGGAACTAAAGTAGAATTTCCCTTGTTTTTGTGACTGGCAATTAAATTAAAAAATTGCTCTATTATGTTCTCAATAGGTTAATATTCTATTGGCAAACTTCGTTGTAGGTTGGACCTTAGGGATTAAATAGGTAATAAGTTAAAAACTCTATGTAAAGTAATCAATAGTCGCATAAACTCTTTGAGACTATTAGACCGGTTTTAATAAATATTATATATCATTTGAATCGTCTAAAACATGTGTCATAAGTTAAAAAAGAATATTTAAATAAAAATAATATTTTATGGACACCCCTTATTATGTGCAAATGCAAATATAATGTAACCTTCATGGCCCAACACGGGCCAGTTTAAGAGGCGCATTTATACCTAAGAGCGAGCGACATTTGTATCTCACTCTTACGCATTACTGTTTCTATGCTAGTCGGGAGCCGTCAAAATTGTTTCGAATATCCGCAACCGTGTAAGGGTAGGGTTGTCACTACAAATAAAACACAAAAAGCATTTTTATTTTTTATTTCATTTAATGACTTTTACACGATCATCAAACACGCCGAATGGGGATAGCGACACGACTGATACAATGAATGATTTAATTTTAAATTTACATACAATTAATCATTACAGATACCTAATTCCACGTATTACATCATTATTATAATTATTAAATATTATTTTTGGGCACGAAATGCTGTCTGCGATTAATTCTTATTTAATATAACAGTGTTTTCTATGGGCATATTGTAAAAGTGTTGTCTGTAACTATAATGATCTCAAAATATCGCTGATGCAAATGTCTTAAGCCCTCAGCACACTGTCAGTTTATAATTACTTTTTAAACGCACTCCTTATGGACAGCTTATACAAGTGGAAATTGTATGTGTCTTTCTACCAGAACGACAGCTATTATGAATTGGTTTTTCTCCCCTTTGAGTCCTAATATTCCTTTGCCTGGAAGTAAGGGGGAATACTTGTCACTTAGAACCATGTTTCACAAATAGATCCAGTCGAATTGATTTTGACCCTATGTTCCCAATGTCCATAATTATGACAGTGTGACAGACAACATAACAATATGACTATAGAAATCATGACAGTTAAAGGTCAGTATGCGTACATACATACTAAGTAGGGAACAATTTTTATGCAATGATCAATCAACTGTGAATTTGTAATACATAGTGTATTTCACCCTCCTAAGCCAATAAGCAGTATCTCCAAAGCAGATTTAATTCTATACTGCTAGTAATAAGGTTGCATTTGCTACAGGAGTTTTGTCTGAGATACTGCCTTCTGTGTTAGCAGGGCAGTATTGCTGCACTGTACCAACTGTCACTTTTTAGTACTTTGAGTATTTTTACTTGAACATTAAACGCACACAGCATTTTATTTTATTAGCTGTAACGAAAGCAATGTTACCATTCCAACCAATCAGTCTAACCATTAAGCGTGTTGATTTTTTTTCTACTCCGTAACGGTGATGAGGCGTATGCTCGAAAATAAAACATTACTTGACCAAACATACACTTGAAAAATTAAACTTTATAGTAGATAAAGTTCTATAGTCGTCGCAATGATTTTGTTTTTATCTTTTGAATCTCTAAGACAAGTCGTTATAGTGTAACGTTATGATGCAGCGAAGCCATCTTCCCATCACCGTTAGCACAGTATTCATAAACCATTAAATACGCCTACCATCTGTTGTTAGCACCACAAAAGCATTCTTATCAACTATCCATTGGGTTTCAATCACCCAATCCCTCCATCAATATACTTTCTTACACAATTCCACTTTAAAAGTAAGTATACATAATTCATTTACGTTTAAAGAAGACTTACACAACAACTGTATTCACACTGTCAATATTATTGACATGTTTAGCACCAATTTCAGCAAACGATGTTAAATTTAATCAATGTTTATCGACTGTTAGTTCATACATTTTGACAATTGTAAACGCTCTTATCGTCTGTTAAGTGGTTAACTCGTTTGTAGAAATTAGTACTTAGTATATTTTACAAAAATATAACAAGGAAGAATTAGGTACCTACTTTTTCGATAAATACTGACAGAGATGGTGAAGTTTTTCACCGTATACATCAATAAAACTGATAGTGTCATGCACATAAATATCTTATAGTCATGTGTGGTCAGGTCAAATAATACATAGTTGTGTAAGTCTATCTTTTATAATTATTGTCAGTAATAAAATAAAACCTTTTTGTCTGTGATCTTAAAGAATTATTTAAATGATATAACTTGTGGTGTATACTGGGATACCAAAGAAATACAGGATTCATAATATAACGTACTGAAGAGATATTACTTACTTAGGACTTACTAACAAAATGTCATCATTTAGCTTAAGTTTTAGTTGCGACCTACTAATTTCTCTCCAACCGTCCCAATCCTAGGAAAACAAACATATGATTTTGAAAAAGTTATTTTTTTGGACACCCAGTACCTATTACATTAAGACATGTCATTATGTTTTTGCGTTGACAATGACACTAAAACTTCATTTTATTTATTGTGATGTGTTAATTTTATTGATGTCTGATTAAATTAATGAACGCCTGAAAGAGCCTTTTCCGAGAGAATACTCGATAATGCGCCGAGTACAATAATGCCAGGCTCAAATTAGCGCTACACTTGGCGTTCAATAAATCTCGATCGACTCGACTCGAGTATTGCATTAGGTCATTGCCAATGCAATTATTAACGTAAATAACATAGGTTTGACCACTTTTTACATATGCTTCTCAGATAAGAATAATTACATAATCGATCACCAGCCGAAAGAATAACAACGTTTAATAATTTCAATAATGATTTATTATCAGAGCTATTGATGTTCACTAAGCCGATACAATTCTTAATTTTAAATAACATTTTTATTATTCCTAATAGTATGCATTATTTCAAGTTCTAGCTATAAAATACATTTGGGCCAGGATCTTGCCTAACATAAGCAGGCAGGAGTGCCTTAAAATGATACATAACTATGAAGCAGGTCATCACCTTCAGAGATCTTACAGAATGATTCAACCGACGATCTTAGGTAATGAGTTCACGATTCATGTCCCTGTGTAATCCCGTTCACTACCTAAAGCATAGAACAGATAACATATTGTGCTCACAATAATCGTTACACAAACACAAATACCAATAAATATTTATCTTAAATAAAACGCACTTTCCACACAAAAAAATATATTAAACAATACCATTATTTCATGCGTACGACGTCTCCTTCAAACATCGTTAGTAAAGCAGTTAAATACATTTTACATTTTATAATTTGTAAATATATACTTGAGACTCCTTTTCGTTATTTGAAACAAACATCGCCATTTTAAGTAGCATTTTTATTGAAATATTTTACTTTTTTCGTTAATAGGTTGTGCTGGTGCGGTATCTCGCTATAAACTATCAGAGGTTGGCAAACTAAGCGATAGAACGGTGTTTTGACTCGGCTTATAACTATGGATGACTTAAAATTAATTGACTCAAAACCTTCATGTCATAGTTAAGTTACGGAAAAGGTACTTAAGACCTCGGAAGCTATCAGCTTATATCTAGATGGTAAACAAAACGATGAGCTCATATCACATTCTCACACATCCTTCACAGCGGTAATCGATAAGTAATCTACCGGAGTCATTATAGGTAGGTACTATAATTACATGAGGATTTCGTTTTGGAAACGGTTATAGAAACGCTAGAACTCAATTCAAGCCAGTTCCCGTTCTTGATAGGAAAGCACGCCTTTCACACCGAGTGAGATAAATTTCGTTCTCGTTCCTGCGCATTCCTAACAAGAACGGACGGGCTTTAGGAACAAAATAACGACTATTCACGTAGATATTTGGATCGCGACTAGAAATTTGTAAACGATAGGCCAAAATTAACCGCCAATAAAAATTTAACGCAAGAGATTCAACTATCACTGTTGATTTCGAAAGTATAACATCGTTATAACTATGTCACAGTAAACTTCGGCACAACAAGCAAATCACAAACAAAGGTAAATAGAGTGTTCAATTTGTAATAGTTCTACTAAAACATTTATTTTATAATGGGTTAAGCTCTCTACCTAACGATTTAGGCTCACTGGATGTCAGGGGGACCGAGGCCGCGTCATCGATATCACTTCAAGGACTGCAATCCAAAACCTCCCACCACAGAATCACAGAACCTTTAGATCTGTTTTTGATTCTGTTTAATCCACAAGAGCGATCGTCTTTTATCTCTCTAAATAAGAGTGGAAGGCAATTATTTGATTCTAAAAATCGAGTTATGCTTATTATGCAAATGGAAGGCAGATCGACCGGCCACTTCAAACCTCTTCGTTACCAAGCGAGAAAAGTTTGAAAATGCAGGATTTTTCCAAACAATCATCGCTTAAGCTCAACCAATACAAAATAGTCCCTTTTGTGCCCACGTAGCGCGGCCGGTCGCAAGTCAGTCGTTTGTTACGTAAAGCTCAAGTGAAAATTAGTGGCTGAAATGTTAGTACTAGCGGAGTAGCTCTACACGAGGCCTCAGTCACCCAGACGTAACAACTTTAGTAAGTAATAAGTTCACGACTAACAATCATTACACGGGGCTAGCGCTAAAACTAGCCTCTCGATTACTTTTAAACGCCTTTTTAAGACATTTTCTTTATTTAAAATTTCATTCTAATTAATGTATGTAGGTACATCAGGTCGTAATCTGTCATGTCTGACGCATCCTCAACGTCCTCTAAGCCTCAACACAATAATGGCGTGCAAGCTAAGATTGTACAACTATAAAAATTTCACAATGCGATAGCAAAATAATTTTTCAAAAATTTTGATATTCGCACAAGCGGATGTCGGCTAAACAAAATGGACTGGTTACGCTAAATATTCGTGTATAAAATAACTACCGATTGTATAGAACAAATTCAAAAATATCATCAGATATATATTTTAAATGGCATGCTCTATTATCGATGAAGCTACTAGAAAACAGTTTAGAAAAAAATGGACGTTTTTCTTAGGTCGAGAATTTGGTTATTGACTTTCAAAAATTGGATGCGGTTAAGGACTTGGCCTGGGTAGTCGCGGCATGCCACAGCACTATTATCTATGATTTCATCAAACTCTTCTGCAGTCTATTTTTTGCATTCAAATATCACAAAGTCTTCAAGGGTTTCTATTTGCAAACTTTCTCATGTGAAGTTGTGGCCTCTTGCGGCGGGGTGCTTGCTAACACAGCCTGATTGGTTCCTATTCACTCGGTTGCACGCGCCGCAGTTAAGGGGGCTCACTTCTTCGATGAGAAAGCTACAAATAGACCCGACACCTAGAACTCGAGTCTGTAGGCGGCGCAAGAGGTCTCGTGGTCTTGGAGGTTGATGGTGCAGCGAGAGGCGGAGGGCGACAGGTCAATCTTGTATTTCTCGAGGGCCTCCTCGTTCTCTGTCACCCAGTAGCCGAGCACGTCAGTGTCGTACGTCGGGATTATGGTCACTTCTGCAACAATTAATAAATGGTTAATGTTATTATCGTTTTTTTTACTAAACATTGTGGAATGTATCGATGCGAGATCTATTTCATAAATAGAAATGCAAGCTATATCAATTTATTAAATATAATCAATTAATTTATTAATTATAAAATACAATTTCTGCATGAAAAAATCTATCTAGTCAAGATTAACGATACCTTTAGACTCAATTGTCGTAACCACCATATTGGCAAATTTTTAATTTTTTTTTTGCTTTGTAAAATAGCAAAATGTAATAATGTTGGAATATTACATGTATTTAAGTGTAATCAAATTTAATTTCTAATCTAACTTCAAATACTTATGTACCTAATCTCCAATCTAATAAACGGATTGCACGCAAATTGATTTGTAACAATTGTATGAATTCCTAATTAGCAGAAGGGGCGTTTCACAATTGGCCCTTACTCTGATGTATGGTAATGTTGCTGAATGTTGGGTGTGGCAGGACAAGCATGAAAGTGAAGCATGAATGGTATTTGTGTTGTAAAACTGATTGATACTCGTAGAGTAAGGAATGAAAAGACCAGAGAGAAATGTTGACTGAAAGAAGATGTAGTGACTAAGATTGAACAGGGCATGGTTCGATGGTTTGCTCATTTGGAAATAATGAATGGATGGATGGACAGGGCAAAAGTGAGTGGAAGAGTCGGAAGAGGCCGCACTAGGCGTACTTTTTTTAATCAAATCGGAGAAATACTGGAAAAGGGCCGAATCTTAAGTATCCGAAATCGACGTGCATGCATTACACGATGTATGGATGTGGAAGAAGCGAAAGAGATTCGTCAGGATCGTAGCAGGTGGAAACAAGCAACAGGCGTGATTTAATGTATCTTTATATATATATATACACACATCTATATTATGTACGAATAAAATATAAATAATAAATATATCAGGGGACAATCTCACACAAATTGACCTAGTTCCAAACTAATCTCTAGGCTTGTACTATGGGCTTGACAACGATAAACATACTTAAATAGAGAAATACATACTTAAATATATATAGAAAACATCCAAGACTCAGGAACAAATATTCGCGCTCATCACACAAATATCTGCCCTTACCGGGATTGGAACCCGGGACCGCTGGCTTCGAAGGCAGGGTCACTCCCAATGAATCATTAAACTATGCCCATTTTCTTCCAGCATAAATAATAGTATGGTGAAATACTTAAGTAAAGGACCTGGTGGGTTATTGTGACCTATCCATGCAGTTCGTATACGGCGAGCGTAAAGGACGGATAGCATTTATATAAGTCTGTCGTTTACGCTCGCCGTAAACTGAACTGCATAGCCATGTCATAATAACCATCCAGGGCCCATTTCATAAAAGCTTGTAACTTGTAATACAAGTGAAATTCTCCTTTCATCAGTACGTATCAAAAAGAGACTTCCACTTGTATTACAAGTTTTTATGACATGGGCCCCTGTTGCATGTAGTTGTGTACAAAAGTTATACGTCACTTACGTCAAATTTCAAATATAGAATGTCAAACGGTCTATAATGTGTTACAACTCCGTAGTTGTAACGACAACAGGTCCTGTACTTAACTTTTTCACCTATAGTGTGTGTATTTTAGGGCAAGTTGTTTGGTCCATAGTTAACTGAGCTAATGTTCGAAAATCGTAACCATTTGTAAATCTGAACCAATGATTTGATTCGACATTCGAATTTTAACTATTAGTTCAGCTAACTACTGATTAAACTATCGGTCTTAAGAAGTAATTGAAGTTAAAATAATATGGCAAATCTCACCTAGATCCTTGTTCTCCCAAGTCTTTTTGGCGTCAAGCAAGGCATTATAGATCTCCTTCGATGGTTCAGTACCTGAGAACACGTAATATCTGGCACGTACGCGCTTAAAGAACTCCACTGCAGAGTAGTAAGAGTTGCCGTGATGGGGCACATACGTCAATTCCATATAAACAGGAGCCGGTGCCTTTTTCTTGCTAGGAGATTCTGTCGCACGGCTCTTCACCTCTTTACTCCTCTCCTGATTAAGCTTGTTCTTATTTAAAACTGCAGGTTGCTTCTTTGGAGTGCTTTTTCCATCTGTAGGTGGCAGAATAGGACTAGGTAGACCTAAAGGTTTGCCCCATGATTCTATCGGGTCTTTGCCTTTACTAGTCTCTGTAGTGATTTCACTTTTCTCGGACTTAGATTCTTGTTTACTACTACTGGTCGACGATGCCGTTTCAGTTTTCTTCATTTCACCCTTTACATCTTTAAGTGTTAAAGTTTCTTCTTTTGATGATGTTTTCTGACTAATGCTTGAATTTTTTTGTTCGTCCAACTCATATTTAGCAGTTATATTTAAAATAACATCTGAGCCGCTGACTCTCATGTGCTCTTCAATAGCCTTGTCGAAATGTGCGTCAGCTTCCCTAAGGAATGTATCATCAGACTTGCTTGTATGCTTAGGCAACCCAGATGTTTGTTGTTCATGGGCTAGAAAATTTTCATTTAATTTTGATAGAGGCTTATGAAGTTCAGTTTTTAATTGACTCGAAGATGGAAAGAAATCATCTTCTGGTAACTGGCCATAAACTGATTTTGACATAAGGTCTTCGGTTCTACCTTTTTTTTTTTCTTCTATTGCTTCTTCGGGTAACTCGAAGCTCAAATTAGATTTAGGAGAGTGGGCTAGTTGTGATTTAGTACTGCTAGGGCTACCTGGCCCGTCATCATCACTGTAATATATTCCACTACTCTCTGTTGTACCCCATACGTGAGTAGCTGCTCTTGATTCCCTGGAACTAATATCTGACGGCGGTGAAGAAATGCCAGGGTGATCTAGATCATCACTAGCTGCTGAAGAACTACGCATGTCACCAGTCTTTGATGATAACTTGGAAAACGATTTTTCACTCTCACCTCTATCAACAGTTTCTTCGTATTCTTCTTTGAATTCAGAAATAGTAGTCTTTGTAGATTTTGTTGTTTTGGTAACTCCATCACTACCTTTGCTTACTGTGGTCGTTTCTACAGAAACTTTCAATTTTTCTGGACTGATAACTTCTTTTGTGGTTATAACAGTTATTGTTTGAGTAATTTCGTTATCCCCTTCTTTGACTACTTTAGTAAAAGTATCAGTATCAGTAGTGATTTCGCCTACAGGTGACCGCTGCTTTTTAGGCTTGACTTCTGCTTTAGGTGCTTCTGTTTGGGTTAAAGGTAGCTCTTCAAGACTTGGTTTAGCTTCAGTTATAGGTTGTTTTTCAATTTCTTCTAATTCCTCAGGTGTCCAATCATCAAGTCCAGTCCCAATAGGCAAGTATGTTATTTGAGTACGTACATCTTTTGTTGTTTCAGTAGAACCATCTTCCTGAGAGTTCTCTGTAAGAGTTTCAGTAACAGTTTTTACCGCAATTTCACTGGTCTCGTTGTTTCTTAATTCTTCTTTTGTTACGTAAGTTGTAATAGCCTGAGTGATTTTTTGCCCATGTTCGGTAATTATATTACATTTCTTTTCAACCGAAGATTTAATTTTGCCTGTCGAATTCAAACCTAGTAGCGCAGCCTGTAAGTCACTATCAGAAGTTTTTTGGAATTCTGAAATAGTTATTTTGACGTCTTTTGTAGTTTCTGTTGAACCATCAGGATATTCATCTACTGAAACAGTTTCAACGGTCGTTCTTACACGTTTTATGCTCTTATCTGTACTAGCAAGCGTTTCTTTCTTCGTCTTTGTAGTAATGGTCCGATTGATTGTTATTAATCCTTGTTTTATGATTTCATTTTTAACATCTGACTCTTCCGTCGTATCTTCTACTCTTTCAGAATCATCAATGTATGTGTCTGGTGTTTCAGAGACATGTTGAACTGAAGGAGGTATTTTAAGAAAAACATCGGCAATTGATATATTTGCACTTTTCTTTGTAATCACTGTACCATCTGGGTGTTCATCTTCGATAATTGTCTTTACAGTAGACTTAATCTTTTTAGATTTTGTCTCTATGTTCTCAAATTCTTGTCTGATGGTAGTAATTGTAGTTTTTCTTATTATTAACACACCATTTTCTGTTACTTCTTCAGTTGTTGAGCTAGTGTGCTCATCTGGTTTTCCGATTTGAGAGTAACCTCCAAGTTTTTCATCAAAAGATTCGGTACTATAATCTGCAATAGACACGCTAACGTCTTTTGACACTTCAGTCGTTCCATTGGGCAGTTTTGATTCAGTCGTGACTTCGGTCGTAGTTCTTATCTTCTTTTTGGATCCATCAGTTGATTGGAGAATCTCTTTTGTAATTGTAGTGGTAATTATTTGTTTAATTTCTTTTCCTTCTTTAATGACAGTTTTTTCAATTGTGTTTACGTCAACAGATTTATCTTCTGATTTTGAGAATTCTTTCAAATCATCTGTTTGTATATTCTTCTCAATATCACTTATAGCTGTGTTAGTATCTACAGTGGTCTTTGCTGAACCATCAGGATATTTATCAGTAGTCGTTATAGTAGTTACCGTTTTAAGTTTTCTCGCCACACCTTGTCTATCTAAGTACTTAGTTTTGACAACTCTTGTCACAACAGATCTCCTGATTGCAATATTATTTTCTTTGAATTCTTCAGCTGAAGAAGATTCAGTTTCCTCAGGATCGCCTTCAGGGACAAGGTTTTGTAGAATATTTATCTCTTTGTCATCGTCTTCGAATCCATTTTCACTTGGAGTTTGTGAAGCTTCTACAATATTTTCTTCTACCACTGAAACTTTTTCGCTTGTTTTAGCAATAATGGAGCCATCTGGATGTTCATCTTCAATTCGTGTTAAAACTGTAGTTTTAACTTTCTTTACATGAGCTTTACTATTGCGAAATTCTTCTTTTATAGTGGTAACGGTTGTGTTTCGTTTTATTTTTACTCCATTTTCAGATACAATTTCCAACGCTGTCGTAACATTTTTAAGAGGTTCACCTATTTGTTCGTATTCATCTGACTCTACATCCTCTGAATCTTCTTTGTAATCGGATATACATACTTTTACATCCTTTGTTATTTCAGTTACACCATCAGGTAAGGGAGTTTCGGTCACTGTTTCAACTGTAGTCTTCATTTTCTTTTTAGATTTATCTTGTGAAGACATTATCTCCTTAGTAGTAGTTGTTGTCACAGTTTGCTGAATACATTTGTCATTTATGACAACAGACTTATGTTGTTTACTAACTTCCACTGACTTGTCTTCTTGTATAAAATCAAGTAAGTCTGGTGTTTCAGCGGTTTTTTCAAATTGTATGTCTGTAATAGAAGTACTACTATCAGCTTTGGTACAAGAAGAACCATCAGGGTATTTGTCTATTGTGGTAGTCCTCGTAACAGTCTTGAGTTTCTTAGGAATGTCATGACTATCGACGTATGTTGTTTTCACAACTTTAGTGACCACTTCTCTTTGAATTATTGTCCGTCCTTGGTAGATTTCCTCAGTTGTTATAGATTCAGTTTCTTCTGGCTGTCCAGAAACAACCAAGCCACTAAGTACTTCCTCAACATTAATTGTATCAGTTAGTGTAGGCTCTTCAGTTTTGACCTCAATGTTTGTTTGAACGTCTTTTGATCCATCCGGGTGCTCTTTTGTAATTGTGGTTTCAATAGTAGAGCGAATCTTTTTAGTATCGTCGTGACATAGGGTTTCTCTCGTAGTAACTGTAGTAACAGTTTCTATGATATTAACGTTGTCTTCCTGTATAATTCTTTTACTTACTTCAGTGTCTATTGTAGTTGCTTCAATATCTTCATCATCAGATTCATCGGTTTCTGAAAAATATTGAACATGATCTGGTAAATCGGTATTTACAACTGACTCGTCTTTCCTAGTTTCTTTTGTTTGGCTACTGGTTTCGGTTTCAGACTTATCGCTTTCGAGGTAAAGTTTATCTATTTTAGTATCTTTGGCATACAAATCCATTTGTGAGGTAGATTTTAGGCTGGAAGAACACTCGGAGAGTAAAGTCTGCGTGTCTGTTGTAGTTATTGTGGAACCATCTGATCCTTTACTCAAGGTCGTTGTCTCAATTGTCGTTTTTATGTTCTGAGGTGTTCCATCTTCTCGAGATAATACTTCTTTAGTTGTGACCGTTGTTATCGTCTGGGTCACAACATTCTCTCCTTCTTTGATTATTTTAGTAACGGTATCAGTTTCTGTCTTAATTTTACCCATATTTTGCATAAGGGACATCAAATCTGAATCACCGTCCTCTGTAGACGTATTTTTTAATGTTTTAGATACTTTTTCCGTCGATGTTGAGATTTTTTGCGTCAAAACATCTTCGCCTACATGAACAACTTTAGTAATAGTTTCTTCAGTACCATCAGATTTATCATAAGTGACTTCACTTTGAACACCTTCACTGATTTTAACGTCGTGAAAATTACCTGGAGTCTTTGGCAATGGACTAACTGGTACAGTGGGTGGTGTTGATGCTCTGGCAATATTAGAGTATATGGAAAGATTTTCCATATCTTCAGTTTTAATGCCTTGCTGAACCGTTTCATCACTAAAAGCTTTATGTATGGATTCCATTAATTGCATGGGATCATCTTTTATATGCGTTAATCCATCTTTTTTTAATATAAGCTGGTCTAGATCTAGTGGTATGCTATGTACTCCTGAATCAGATGCTTCAGACAAAGGAATTTCATCTTTGGGAGAACCCATTTCAGTCCTTGTGGAATCGGGTACCATTTTAGATACACTAATATTTTTTAATGTCGACGAACATGATTCATCACTGAATCTGCTAAGTCTACTACTACTTATAGACTGTAATGTGTCAGCATCAGAATACGTTTTAAATCGTTTATCCTTCTCAGCAGTTTCAAAGCTGTACTTTTCTTCTAAACTTACTTCTTTAGATACGTCTTCGGAGCTGTCGTGTAATGTCATAGTATCTCTATCAACCCCACTATCGATTGTAGACATAGACGACAGCATATCTAAAGTGTCTTTAGTCATTTCCTGTTCTATTGATCTCTTTTTAATAGAATGTGATTTACTTTCTTCTCTTGTCATATATTTTTCTCTTGTCGATTCCATACTTAGGTAACTTTCGTCGGAAATATTGTCGATCGCTTCGTCTTTAGGTAAAATTGCTATCGTAGATGATTTATCATGCTGATAAAGGGAGTTGGCTTGTTGTTTTCTAAATGATTCTTTACACATTTTTTCATCTAACTGTTCCAATTTTTTAGATTTTTTATTCACATCATTGCTCTTACTGATCTTATCTTTTTCGTCGATGTCTTTCTCATCAATTGCCATTTCTTTTGTTTCTTTTTTCGTAATGAAAACGACATTATTTACATCACTTGACGTTTTATGATCACTCTCAGATATTTTTAAATCATCGGTTTTTTCAGAAGTACTAATGATTGTTTCTTCAGACTTATCGGTGCTAGGTGTTGTATCAAGGGACGTTTCTATTTCAAATGCAATAGGACTAAACGTCGTTTTTTTATTGCCATCATGTTTATCTAATATTGCCTCAGATTTTTCTGAAACCTTTTCATTAGCAGATTTGACTTTCGGTAGCGAACAATGTTCATCTGAAGGTTTCGTGCTGTCTGGTTTGCCAAAACTAGATATGAAATCATCAAGCACTGGATCCACAAGTTCCTCTTTAACTGCGCTAGAAACAATACCTTCTAAATTTTGAAGCTTTGTGGAACTAAAATATTTTTCAACGTGGTCACTATCGAGACTAGTCTTCGAAGTTAGTTTTTCTGTTATAGCTGCCTCGTCTGAAATTTCTGGACTAACTGCTTTTTCAAGGGGTGGTTTGTCTTTTGGTAAAGGACTAACCTTCTTTTCATATGACACTGAGCTGGTAGGTTTATCTGAAGGAACTTTTTCTGATTGTACTGGAATAGTTACCTCTACTGAAATAGCCTTTTCTGACGGAACTGGACTATCTGCTTTCTCAGAAGGTGTCTGGCTTGATGGTACAGGACTAAATGCCTTTTCTGAAGGTGCCTTATCAGACGGTACAGGACTTACTACCTTTTCTGAAGGTAGCTTGACTGACGGTACAGGACTAACAGCGTTTTCGGCAAGTGCTATGTCTGACGGTATCGGACTTACTACCTTTTCTGAAGTGGCTTTGTCTGATGGTACAAGACTGATCGCTGTTTCTGAAAATACTTTGTCAGATGGTACAGGACTGACAGCTATTTCTGAACTTTCTTTGCCTGACGGAACATGGCTGATAGCCATTTCTAAGGGTCCTTTATCTGAAGGTATCTTTTCGGACGGTACAGGACTGACTGCCACTTCTGAAGGTTCTTTAGGACTTACACCCTTTTCTGAAGGTGCTTTGTCTGTCGATACAGGACTGATAGCATTTTCTGAAGGTACCTTGTCTGATGGTACTGGACTGATTACGATTTCTGAAAGTGCTTTGTCAGACGGTACAGGACTGGCTGCTTTTTCTGAAGGTTCCTTGTCTGACGGTACAGGACTGACTGCCTTTTCTGAAGGTTCCCTGTCTGACGGTACAGGACTAATAGTCTTTTCTGAAGGTGCTTTGTCCATTGATACAGGACTAACAGCCTTTCCTGAAGGTGCCTTTTCAGACGACACAGGACTGATTGCCAATTCTAAAGGTTCTTTGTCTGATGGTACTGGACTGACTGCTTCTTCTAAAGGTACCTTTACAGATGGTACAGGACTGATTGCCATTTCTGAAGGTTCTTTGTCTGTTGGTACAGGACTTACAGTCTTTTCTGAAGGTATCTTGTCTGACGGTACAGGACTAACAGCCTGTAGGGAAAGTGCTTTGTCTGACGGTATAGGACTTACTTCTTTTTCTGAAGTTGCTTTGACTGATAGTAGAGGACTAATTACGGTTTCTGAAAGTGCTTTGTCTGACGGTACGGGACTGACAGCTATTTCTGAAGGTTTCTTATCGGCCGGTATAGGACTGATTGCCTTTTCTGGAGGTGTTTTTTCTGACGGTATACGACTGACTGCTTTTTTTGGTAGTTCTTTGTCTGACAACACTGGACTGACTGCTTTTTCTGTAGATGCTTTATCTGAAGATACTGCGCTGACTGCCTTTTCTGCTTTGTCTGACGGTATAAAACTGACTGGTAGTTTTGGTACTTCCTTGTCTGTCGGCACGAGACTGACTATCTGTTCTGAAGGTGCTTTGTCAGTCGGTACAGGGCTGATAGTCATTTCTGAAAGTTCTTTGTCTGACGGTACAGGACTAACTGCCTCTTCTGAAGGTGCTTTGATGGAAAGTACTGGGCTTACTGCCTTTTCTGAAGGGAATTTTTCCGATGGTAAGGAACTGACTGGTTCTTTTAATAGTTCCCTGCTTAACGGCACGGAACTGACTGCCTTTTCTGAAAGTGCTTCGTCTAACAGTACAGGACTGACTGCCTTGTCTGAAGGTGTTTTTTCAGACGGTACAGGACTGACTGCTTTTTCTGAAGGTGTTTTATCTAACTGTATTGGGCTAACTGCTTTATGAGAAGGTTGTTCGTCTAACAATTCTGGGTATGTTTCTTTTTCTGAAGGTAACTGTCTGACTGTGTTTTCTAATGGTTCTGGGGTTGCAATTTTTTCTGATAAAATCGAGCTCACTAACTTGCTCGACAATCCTTTTTCTGATTTAACTGAGCTGATTTCATTTTCTGAAGCTGCCTTTTCTGATGTTACTGGAGTTATCATTGTATCTGGTGGTAAATTTTCAGAGTGAACGTGGCTAATTGCTTTAACTAACGAAACCTCGTCAGTCGGTCGTGGGCTGACCATCTCTTCTATAGGTACGTAAGTTTCATTTGTCGTGTTTTTGCCTAAAGGTTCCGTTTGATGGATCTCTTCTGACTGTGACACAGAAAAAACATCAACTAAAGGCAGACTTGTTGGTTTATCAGCAAAACTCACAAAAGATTCCTTTTCTTTAGTTAATAAAGCACTTACGTGTGACGCTTGTGTGTCTTTTATAAAGTTGCTTGTACTTTTCATATCTGAGGTTAACACACTGACAATGTTACTATCGTTAAATTTAGATTCTTCATCGTAACGATTCGACATAATTATGTCTAACTTTTCCGACGCTGCCATTTCTGTTTTCTCTAGTTGTTGTTCAGTTAATTGAAGCCGATAAAATCCCTTTTCCAAAGGCACCGCTTTAACTGCACTTTCATCTCCATAATGCGAAGGACTGCTTGGTTTCTCCACACGTACAGGACTATGTGGCTTTTGAATAACTTTATCCGATGTTTCTAGACTAGGTATCTTATCTGAAGGAACAAATCCAGGAACTGCCGGGATACTGTCACTAGACTGGCCGTCTGCCTTTTTCGTTTCAGGTGATACTGGAGGCGTAGTAGGTTCTTCTTTTGTAATAGTTTGAGACGACTTGGTAATAACGGGTATTTTTGTTTCTTTCTCTTGACCCGCTTCTATTTGACAATCTAGAAAACTATTGAACCGTGTTTCAGTTGAAAAAGATTGTCTGTCAGTTGTTTCTGGTTTTTGAATTCGGTCTTCTAATTGTGACAACATGTTTGATACTATAAAGTTTTGTTTATTTGGAATCACGTTCATTTCATCAACTAGCTCAGGGGAGCCAAGTTCGTCAGGTTCGTCAGGCTCTTGATCAAAAAGGACAGGGCTTGGTGCCTTATCAGATGGTACCGCACTCGGTGCCTTCTCAGATCCTTTATCAGATGGTACTGGGCTAGGAGCTTTGTCAGATGGAACAGGACTTGGTGCCTTATATGATGGTACCGGACTTTGTGCCTTCGCAGATCCTTTATCAGATGGTACTGGGCTAGGAGCTTTGTCAGACGGAACAGGCCTTGGTGCCTTTTCAGAAGGTTCCAGACTGGGTGCCTTCTCAGAATCTTTATCCGATATTACTGGGAAAGAAGCTTTGTCAGTCGGTACAAGGCTTGCAGTCCTCTCGGATAAAGATTTTTTAGACAGAACAGGGCTTGGTGCCTTATCGGATGTTACCGGACTAGGTGCCTTCTCAGATGCATTATCCGATGTTTTTGGGCTAGGAGCTTTGTCAGATGGTACAAGGCTAGGAGTTCTATCAGATGACGCTTTTTCAGATGGACTAGGGCTAGGTGCCTTATCAGATGGTACCGGACTAGGAGCTTTGTCAGACGGTTCAAGGCTCGGAGCTCTGTCAGATCGGAATTTTTCAGAAAAAACTACGCTTCGTGTCTTATCAGATGGTACCAGACTTGATGACTTTTCTGATGGTACTGGGCTAGGACCTTTCTCAGTCGGTAAAAGGCTTAGAGCTCCTTCAGATTGCACTTTTTCAGAAAGAGCGGCCTTATGAGATGGTATTGGACTGGATGCCTTCTCAGGTGCCTTATCTGATAGTACCGGGCTACGAGCTTTGTCAGATGGTATAAGGCTTAGAGTCCTCTCAGATGGAACTTTTTCAGACTCAACAGGGCTTTGTGCCTTATCAGATAGAACCGGACTGGGTGCCTTCTCAGGTGCTTTATCCGATGGTACTGGGCTAGGAGCTTTGTCAGACGGTACAAGACTTGGAGTCCTCTCATATGGAGCTTTTTCAGATGGATCAGGGCTTGGCGCCTTATCAGATGGTACCGGACTGGTTACCTTATCCGAAGGTACTGGGCTAGGAGCTTTGTCAGAGGGTACAAGGCTGGGAGTCCTCTCAGATGGAGCTTTTTCAGACTCAACAGGGCTTGGTGCCTTAGAGCTTTCAGATGGGGCTTTTTCAGAAATAAAGGGGTTTGGTGCCTTATCAGATGTTACCGGACTTGGTGCCTTCTCAGTTGCTTTATCCGATAGTACAGGGCTACGAGCTTTGTCAGATGGTATAAGGCTTAGAGTCCTCTCAGATGGAACTTTTTCAGACTCAACAGGGCTTTGTGCCTTATCAGATAGAACCGGACTGGGTGCCTTCTCAGGTGCTTTATCCGATGGTACTGGGCTAGGAGCTTTGTCAGACGGTACAAGACTTGGAGTCCTCTCATATGGAGCTTTTTCAGATGGATCAGGGCTTGGCGCCTTATCAGATTGTACCGGACTGGTTGCCTTATCTGACGGTACTGGGCTAGGAGCTTTGTCAGAGGGTGCAAAGCTTTGAGGTCTTTCAGATGGAGCTTTTTCAGATGGGACAGGGCTAGATCCCTTGTCAGATGGTACAGGACTGGGTGCCTTCTCAGGTGCTTTATCCGATGGTACTGGGCTAGGAGCTTTGTCAGACGGTACAAGACTTGGAGTCCTTTCATATGGAGCTTTTTCAGATGGATCAGGGCTTGGCGCCTTATCAGATTGTACCGGACTGGTTGCCTTATCTGACGGTACTGGGCTAGGAGCTTTGTCAGAGGGTGCAAAGCTTTGAGGTCTTTCAGATGGAGCTTTTTCAGATGGGACTGGGCTAGATCCCTTGTCAGATGGTACAGGACTGGGTGGCTTCTCAGATGCTTTATCCGATGGTACTGGGCTAGGAGTTTTGTCAGACGGTACAAGACTTGGAGTCCTCTCAGATGGAGCTTTTTCAGATGGAACAGGGCTTGGCGCCTTATCAGATGGTACCGGACTGGTTGCCTTATCCGACGGCACTGGGCTAGGAGTTTTGTCAGAGGGTACAAGGCTGGGAGTCCTCTCAGATGGAGCTTTTTCAGACTCAACAGGGCTTGGTGCCTTATCAGATGGTACCGGACTGGTTGCCTTTTCCGATGCTTTATCTGATGGTACTGGGCTAGGAGCTTTGTCAGACGGTACAAGACTTAGAGTCCTCTCAGATGGGGCTTTTTCAGATGGGGCTCTTTCAGAAATAAAGGGGCTTGGTGCCTTATCAGATGTTACCGGACTTGGTGCCTTCTCAGTTGCTTTATCCGATAGTACAGGGCTACGAGCTTTGTCAGATGGTATAAGGCTTAGAGTCCTCTCAGATGGAACTTTTTCAGACTCAACAGGGCTTTGTGCCTTATCAGATAGAACCGAACTGGGTGCCTTCTCAGGTGCTTTATCCGATGGTATTGGGCTAGGAGCTTTGTCAGACGGTACAAGACTTGGAGTCCTCTTATATGGAGCTTTTTCAGATGGATCAGGGCTTGGCGCCTTATCAGATGGTACCGGACTGGTTACCTTATCCGAAGGTACTGATCTAGGAGCTTTGTCAGAGGGTACAAGGCTGGGAGTCCTCTCAGATGGAGCTTTTTCAGACTCAACAGGGCTTGGTGCCTTATCAGGTGGTACCGGACTGGTTGCCTTTTCCGATGCTTTATCCGATAGTACTGGGCTAGGAGCTTTGTCAGACGGTACAAGACTTGGAGTCCTCTTATATGGAGCTTTTTCAGATGGATCAGGGCTTGGCGCCTTATCAGATGGTACCGGACTGGTTACCTTATCCGAAGGTACTGATCTAGGAGCTTTGTCAGAGGGTACAAGGCTGGGAGTCCTTTCAGATGGAGCTTTTTCAGATGGAACAGGGCTTGGCGCCTTATCAGATGGTACCGGACTGGTTACCTTATCCGACGGTACTGGGCTAGGAGCTTTGTCAGAGGGTACAAGGCTTTGAGCCCTTTCAGATGGAGCTTTTTCAGATGGAACAGGGCTTGGTACCTTATCAGACGTTGCCGGACTAGGTGCCTTTTCCGATGCTTTATCTGATGGTAATGGGCTAGGAGTTTTGTCAGACGGTACAAGGCTTGGAGTCCCCTCATTTGGAGCTATTTTAGATGAAACAGGGCTTGGTGCCTTATCAGATGGTACCGGAATGGGTGCCTTTTCCGATGCTTTATCCGATGGTACTGGGCTAGGAGCTTTGTCAGACGGTGCAAGGCTTAGAGTCCTTTCAGATGGAGCTTTTTCAGACGGAACAGGGCTTGGTGCATTGTCAGATGGTACCGGACTAGGTGCCTTCTCAGATGTTTTATCCGATGGCACTGGGCTAGGAGCATTCTCAGACGGAACAAGGCTTGGAGTAGCCTGATGTGGAGCTATTTCAGATGAAACAGGGCATGGTGCCTTGTCAGATGGTACCGGACTGGGTGCCTTCTCAGATACGTTATCAGATGGTACTGGGCTAGGAGCTTTGTCAGACGGTACAAGGCTTGGAGTCCTCTCAGATAGAGCTTTTTCAGATGGGGGAGGGCTTGGTGCCTCATGAGATAGTACTGGACTGGAAGCCTTCTCATATATTTTATCCGATGGTACTGGGCCAGGAACGTTGTCAGACGGTACAAGGCTTGGAGTCCTCTCAGAAGTAGCTTTCTCAGACGGAACAGGGCTTGGTGCCTTATCAGATGGTACCGGACTGGTTGCCTTATCCGACGGTACTGGGCTAGGAGCTTTGTCAGAGGGTGCAAGGCTTTGAGGTCTTTCAAATGGAGCTTTTTCAGATGGGACAGGGCTAGGTGCCTTGTCAGATGGTACAGGACTGGGTGCCTTCTCAGATGCTCTATCCGATGGTACTGGGCTAGGAGCTTTGTCAGACGGTACAAGGCTGGGAGTCCTCTCAGATGGAGCTTTTTCAGACTCAACAGGGCTTGGTGCCTTATCAGATGGTACCGGACTGGTTGCCTTTTCCGATGCTTTATCCGATGGTACTGGGCTAGGAGCTTTGTCAGACGGTACAAGACTTAGAGTCCTCTCAGATGGAGCTTTTTCAGATGGAACAGGGCTTGGCGCCTTATCAGATGGTACTGGACTGGTTGCCTTATCCGACGGTACTGGGCTAGGAGCTTTGTCAGAGGGTGCAAGGCTTTGAGGTCTTTCAGATGGAGCTTTTTCAGATGGAACAGGGCTATATGCCTTGTCAGATGGTACAGGACTGGGTGCCTTCTCAGATGCTTTATCCGATGGTACTGGGCTAGGAGCTTTGTCAGACGGTGCAAGGCTTGGAGTCTTATCAGAAGTAGCTTTTTCAGACGGAACAGGGCTTGGTGCCTTATCAGATGGTACCGGACTGGTTGCCTTTTCCGATGCTTTATCCGATGGTACTGGGCTAGGAGCTTTGTCAGACGGTACAAGACTTGGAGTCCTCTCAAATGGAGCTTTTTCAGACGGAACAGGGCTTGGTGCCTTATCAGATGGTACCGGACTGGTTGCCTTTTCCGATGCTTTATCCGATGGTACTGGGCTAGGAGCTTTGTCAGACGGTACAAGACTTGGAGTCCTCTCAAATGGAGCTTTTTCAGACGGAACAGGGCTTGGTGCCTTATCAGATGGTACCGGACTGGTTGCCTTTTCCGATGGTACTGGGCTAGGAGCTTTGTCAGACGGTACAAGACTTGGAGTTCTCTCAGATGGAGCTTTTTCAGATGGAACCGGGCTTGGCGCCTTATCAGATGGTACCGGACTGGTTGCTTTATCCGACGGTACTGGGCTAGGAGCTTTGTCAGAGGGTGCAAGGCTTTGAGGTCTTTCAGATGGAGCTTTTTCAGATGGGACAGGGCTAGATGCCTCGTCAGATGGTACAGGACTGGTAGCCTTCTCAGATGCTTTATCCGATGGTACTGGGCTAGGAGTTTTATCAGACGGTGCAAGGCTTGGAGTCTTTTCAGAAGAAGCTTTTTCAGACTGATCAGGGCTTGGTGCCTTATCAGATGGTACCGGACTGGGTGCCTTTTCTGATGCTTTATCCGATGGCACTGGGCTAAGACCTTTATCAGAAGGTGCAAGGCTTAGAGTCCTTTCAGATGGAGCTGTTTCAGACAGAACAGGGCTTGGTGCCTTATCAGATTGTACCGTACTGGGTGCTTTCTCAGATGCACTATCCGATGGTAATGGGCTAGGAGCTTTGTCAGACGGTACAAAGCTTGGAGTCCCCTTACGTGGAACTATTTCAGATAAAACAGGGCTTGGTGCCTTATCAGATGGTACCGGACTGGGTGCCTTCTCAGATGCTTTATCAGATGGTACTGGGCTAGGAGCTTTGTCAGACGGTACAAGGCTTAGAGTCCTCTCAGATGGAGCTTTTACAGATGGAACAGGGCTTGGCGCCTTATCAGATGGTACCGAACTGGTTGCTTTATCCAACGGTACTAGGCTAGGAGCTTTGTCAGAGGGTGCAAGGCTTTGAGGTTTTTCAGATGGAGCTTTTTCAGATGGGACAGGGCTAGGTGCCTTGTCAGATGGTACAGGACTGGGTGCCTTCTCAGATGCTCTATCCGATGGTACTGGGCTAGGAGCTTTGTCAGACGGTACAAGGCTGGGAGTCCTCTCAGATGGAGCTTTTTCAGACTCAACAGGGCTTGGTGCCTTATCAGATGGTACCGGACTGGTTGCCTTTTCCGATGCTTTATCCGATTGTACTGGGCTAGGAGCTTTGTCAGACGGCACAAGACTTGGAGTCCTCTCAGATGGAGCTTTTTTAGATGGAACAGGGCTTGGCGCCTTATCAGATGGTACCGGACTGGTTGCCTTATCCGACGGTACTGGGCTAGGAGCTTTGTCAGAGGGTGCAAGGCTTTGAGGTCTTTCAGATGGAGCTTTTTCAGATGGGACAGGGCTAGATGCCTTGTCAGATGGTACAGGAGTTGGTGCTTTCTCAGATGTTTTATCCGATGGTACTGGGCTAGGAGCTTTGTCAGACGGTACAAGGCTTGGAGTCCTCCCAGATGGAGCTTTTTCAGATGGAACAGGGCTTGGCGCCTTATCAGATGGTACTGAACTGGTTGCCTTATCCGACGGTACTGGGCTAGGAGCTTTTTCAGAGGGTGCAAGGCTTTGAGGTCTTTCAGATGGAGCTTTTTCAGATGGGACAGGGCTAGATGCCTTGTCAGATGGTACAGGACTGGGTGCCTTCTCAGATGCTTTATCGGATGGTACTGGGCTAGGAGTTTTATCAGACGGTGCAAGGCTTGGAGTCCTCTCAGAAGTAGCTTTCTCAGACGGAACAGGGCTTGGTGCCTTATCAGATGGTACCGGATTGGGTGCCTTCTCAGATACTCTATCCGATGGTACTGGGCTAGGAGCTTTGTCAGACGGTACAAGGCTGGGAGTCCTCTCAGATGGAGCTTTATCAGACTCAACAGGGCTTGGTGCCTTATCAGATGGTACCGGACTGGTTGCCTTTTCCGATGCTTTATCTGATGGTCCTGGGCTAGGAGCTTTGTCAGACGGTACAAGACTTAGAGTCCTCTCAGATGGAGCTTTTTCAGATGGAACAGGGCTTGGCGCCTTATCAGATGGTACCGGACTGGTTGCCTTATCCGACGGTACTGGGCTAGGAGCTTTGTCAGAGGGTGCAAGGCTTTGAGGTCTTTCAGATGGAGCTTTTTCAGATGGGACAGGGCTAGATGCCTTGTCAGATGGTACAGGACTGGGTGCCTTCTCAGATGCTTTATCGGATGGTACTGGGCTAGGAGTTTTATCAGACGGTGCAAGGCTTGGAGTCCTCTCAGAAGTAGCTTTCTCAGACGGAACAGGGCTTGGTGCCTTATCAGATGGTACCGGACTGGGTGCCTTCTCAGATACTCTATCCGATGGTACTGGGCTAGGAGCTTTGTCAGACGGTACAAGGCTGGGAGTCCTCTCAGATTGAGCTTTTTCAGACTCAACAGGGCTTGGTGCCTTATCAGATGGTACCGGACTGGTTGCCTTTTCCGATGCTTTATCTGATGGTACTGGGCTAGGAGCTTTGTCAGACGGTACAAGACTTAGAGTCCTCTCAGATGGAGCTTTTTCAGATGGAACAGGGCTTGGCGCCTTATCAGATGGTACCGGACTGGTTGCCTTATCCGACGGTACTGGGCTAGGATTTTTGTCAGAGGGTGCAAGGCTTTGAGGTCTTTCAGATGGGACAGGGCTAGATGCCTTGTCAGATGGTACAGGACTGGGTGCCTTCTCAGATGCTTTGTCGGATGGTACTGGGCTAGGAGTTTTATCAGACGGTGCAAGGCTTGGAGTCCTCTCAGAAGTAGCTTTCTCAGACGGAACAGGGCTTGGTGCCTTATCAGATGGTACCGGACTGGTTGCCTTTTCCGAAGCTTTATCCGATGGTACTGGGCTAGGAGCTTTGTCAGAAGGTACAAGACTTGGAGTCCTCTCAGATGGAGCTTTTTTAGATGGAACAGGGCTTGGCGCCTTATCAGATGGTACCGGACTGGTTGCCTTATCCGACGGTACTGGGCTAGGAGCTTTGTCAGAGGGTGCAAGGCTTTGAGGTCTTTCAGATGGAGCTTTTTCAGATGGGACAGGGCTATATGCCTTGTCAGATGGTACAGGACTGGGTGCCTTCTCAGATGCCCTATTCGATGGTTTTGGGCTAGGAGCTTTGTCAGACGGTACAAGGCTTGGAGTTCCCTCACGTGGAGCTATTTCCGATGACACAGGGCTTGGTGCCTCATCAGATGGTACCGGCCCTGTTGCCTTTTCCGATACTGTATCCGATGGCAGTAGGCTAAGAGCTTTTTCAGACAGTGCAAGTCTTGGAGTCCTTTCAGATGGAGCTTTTTCAGACAGAACAGGGCTTGCTGCCTTATCATATGGTACCACACTGGGTGCCCTTTCCGATGCTTCATCCGATGGTTCTGGGCTAGGATCTTTATCAGACAGTACAAGGCTTGGAGTCCCCTCACGTGTAGCTATTTCAGATAAAAGAGGGCTTGGTGCTTTATCAGATGGTACCGGACTGGGTGACTTTTCCAATACTTTTTCTAAGGGTATTGGGCTAAGCGCTTTGTAAGACGGTACAAGGCTTGGAGTCCTCTCAGATGGAGCTTTTTCAGATAGAACAGGGCTTGGTTCCTTATCAGATGGTACTGGACTTGGTGCCTTTTCTGATGCTTTATCCGATAGTACTGGGCTAGGAGCTTTGTCAGACGGTACAAGGCTTGGAGTCCTCTCAGGTAGAGCTTTTTCAGACTCAACAGGGCATGGTGCCTTATTAGATGGTACCGGACTGGGTGCCTTTTCCGATACTTTATCCGATGGCAGTAGGCTAAGAGCTTTTTCAGACGGTGCAAGGCTTGGAGTCCTTTCAGATGGAGCTTTTTCAGACAGAACAGGGCTTGGTGCCTTATCAAATGGTACAGGACTAGGTGCCTTCTCAGATGCTCTATCCAATGGTACTGGGCTAAGAGCTTTGTCAGATGGTGCAAGGCTTGAAGTCCTTTCAGATGGAGTTTTATCAGACATAACAGTGCTTGGTGCCTTATCAGATGATACCGGACTAGGTGCTTTCTCAGATGTTTTATCCGATGGTACTGGGCTAGGAGCTTTGTCAGACGGTACAAGGCTTGGAGTCCTCTCAGATAGAGCTTTTTCAGATGGGACAGGGCTAGATGCCTTATCAGATGGTACAGGACTGGGTGCCTTCTCAGATGCTTTATCGGATGGTACTGGGCTAGGAGTTTTATCAGACGGTGCAAGGCTTGGAGTCCTCTCAGAAGTAGCTTTCTCAGACAGAATAGGGCTTGGTGCCTTATCAGATGGTACCGGACTGGTTGCCTTATCCGACGGTACTGGGCTAGGAGCTTTGTCAGAGGGTGCAAGGCTTTGAGGTCTTTCAGGTGGAGCTTTTTCAGACTCAACAGGGCTTGGTGCCTTATTAGATGGTACCGGACTGGGTGCCTTTTCCGATACTTTATCCGATGGCAGTAGGCTAAGAGCTTTTTCAGACGGTGCAAGGCTTGGAGTTCTTTCAGATGAAGCTTTTTCAGACAGAACAGGGCTTGGTGCCTTATCAAATGATACGGGACTAGGTTCTCTGTCAGAGGGTACAAGGCTTGGAGTCCTTTCAGATGGAGCTTTTTCAGATGGAACTGGGCTTGGTGCCTTATCAGATGGTACCGGACTAGGTGCCTTCTCAGATGCTCTATCCGATGGTACTGGGCTAAGAGCTTTGTCAGATGGTGCAAGGCTTGAAGTTCTTTCAGATGGAGTTTTATCAGACATAACAGGGCTTGGTGCCTTATCAGATGGTACCGGACTAGGTGCTTTCTCAGATGTTTTATCTGATGGTACTGGGCTAGGAGCTTTGTCAGACGGTACAAGGCTTGGAGTCCTCTCAGATGGATCTTTTTCAGATGGAACAGAGCTTGGTGCCTTATCAGATGGTACCGGACTGTGTGCCTTCTCAGATGCTTTATCCGATGGTACTGGGCTAGGAGCTTTGTCAGACGGTACAAGGCTGGGAGTCCTCTCTAATGAACCTTTTTCAGACTCATCAGGGCTTGGTGTCTTATCAGATGGTACCGGACTGGGTGCTTTCTCAGATGCTTTATCCGATGGTTCTGGGCTAGGAGCTTTGTCAGACGGAACAAGGCTTGGAGTCCTTTCAGATGGAGCTTTTTCAGATGGAACAGGGCTTGGTGCCTTATCAGATGGTACCGGACTAGGTGCCTTCTCTGATGCTCTATCCAATGGTACTGGGCTAGGCGCTTTGTCAGACGGTAAAAGACTTGGAGTCCCCTCACGTGGAGCTATTTCTGATAACACAGGGCTTGGTGCCTCATTAGATGGTTCCGGACTGGGTGACTTTTCCGATGCTTTATCCGATGGCACTGGGCTAAGAGCTTTGTCAGACGGTGCAAGGCTTGAAGTCCTTTCCGATAGAGTTTTATCAGACATAACAGGGCTTGCTGCCTTGTCAGATGATACCGGACTGGGTGCCTTTACAGATGTTTTATCCGATGGTACTGGGCTAGGCACTTTGTCAGACGGTAAAAGACTTGGAGTCCCCTCAAGTGGAGCTATTTCTGATGACACAGGGCTTGGTGCCTTATCAGATGGTACCGGACTAGGCACCTTCTCAGATTCTCTATCCGATGGTACTGGGCTAGGCGCTTTGTCAGACGGTAAAAGACTTGGAGTCCCCTCACGTGGAGCTATTTCTGATGACACAGGGCTTGTTGCCTCATCAGATGGTACCGGACTGGGTGCCTTTTCCGATGCTTTATCCGATGGCACTGTGCTAATAGCTTTTTCAGACGGTGCAAGGCTTGGAGTCCTTTCAGATGGAGCTTTTTCAGATAGAACAGGGCTTGGTGCCTTATCAGATGGTACGGGACTAGGTCCTCTGTCAGAGGGTACAAGGCTTGGAGTCCTTTCAGATGGAGCTTTTTCAGACAGAACAGAGCTTGCTGCCTTATCAGATGGTACCGCACTGGGTGCCCTTTCCGATGTTTTATCCGATGGTACTGGGCTAGGAGCTTTGTCAGACGGTACAAGGCTTGGAGTCCTTTCAGATGGAGCTTTTTCATACAGAACAGGGCTTGGTGCCTTATCAGATGGTACCGGACTAGGTGCCTTCTCAGATGCTCTATCTGATGGTACTGGGCTAGGCGCTTTGTCAGACGGTAAAAGGCTTGGAGTCTCCTCACGTGGAGCTATTTCTGATGACACAGGGCTTGGTGCCTCATCAGATGGTACCGGACTGGGTGCCTTTTCCGATGCTTTATCCGATGGCACTGGGCTAAGAGCTTTGTCAGACGGTGCAAGGCTTGAAGTCCTTTCTGATGGAGTTTTATCAGACATAACAGGGCTTGCTGCCTTATCAGATGATACCGGACTGGGTGCCTTCTCAGATGTTTTATCCGATGGTACTGGGCTAGGAGCTTTGTCAGACGTTACAAGGCTTGGAGTCCTCTCAGATGGAGCTTTTTCAGATGGAACAGGGCTTGGTGCCTTATCAGATGGTACCGGACTGTGTGCCTTCTCAGATGCTTTATCCGATGGTACTAGGCTAGGAGCTTTGTCAGACAGTACAAGTCTGGGAGTCCTATCAGATGGACCTTTTTCAGACTCAACAGGGCTTGGTGCCTTATCAGATGGTACCGGACTGGGTGCTTTCTCAGATGCTTTATCCGATGGTATTGGGCTAGGAGCTTTGTCGGACGGTACAAGGCTTGGAGTCCTCTCAGATATAGCTTTTTCAGCCAAAACAGGGCTTGGTGCCTTATCAGACAGTACTGGACTAGGTGCTTTCTCAGATGCTTTATCCGATGGTACTGGGCTAGGATCTTTATCAGACGGTACAAGGCTTGGAGTCCCCTCAAGTGGAGCTATTTCTGATGACACAGGGCTTGGTGCCTCATCAGATGGTACCGGACTGGGTGCCCTTTCCGATGTTTTATCCGATGGTATTGGGCTAGGAGCTTTGTCAGACGGTACAAGGCTTGGAGTCCTTTCAGATGGAGCTTTTTCATACAGAACAGGGCTTGGTGCCTTATCAGATGGTACGGGACTAGGTTCTCTGTCAGAGGGTTTAAGGCTTGGAGTCCTTCCAGATGGAGCTTTTTCAGATGGAACAGGGCTTGGTGCCTTATCAGATGATACCGGACTGGGTGCCTTCTCACATGTTTTATCAGATGGTACGGGACTAGGTTCTCTGTCAGAGGATATAAGGCTTGGAGTCCTTTCAGATGGAGCTTTTTCAGACAGAACAGGGCTTGGTGCCTTATCAGATGGTACCGGACTGGATGCCTTCTCAGATGCTTTATCCGATGGTACTAGGCTAGGAGCTTTGTCAGACGGTATAAGGGTTGGAGTCCTTTCAGATGGAGTTTTATCAGACATAACAGGGCTTGGCGCCTTATCAGATGGTACCAGACAAGGTTCTTTGTCAGAGAGTACAAGGCTTGGAGTCCTTTCAGATGGAGCTTTTTTAGACAGAACAGGGCTTGGTGCCTTATCAGATGGTACCGGACTGGGTGCCTTCTCAGTAGCTTTATCCGATGGTACTGGGCTAGGAGCTTTGTCAGACGGTACAAAGCTTGGAGTCCCCTCACGTGGAGCTATTTCAGATGAAAGAGCGCTTGGTGCTTTATCAGATGGTACCGGACTGGGTGACTTTTCCAATATTTTATCTAATGGTATTGGGCTTAGCGCTTTGTCAGACGGTACAAGGCTTGGAATCCTCTCAGATGGAGCTTTTTCAGACAGAACAGGGCTTGGTGCCTTATCAGATGATTCCGGAATGGGTGAGTTCTCAGATGCTATATCCGTTGGTATTAAGCTAGCAGCTTTGTCAGACGGTACAAGGCTTGGAGTCCTTTCAAATGGAGCTTTTTCAGACAGAGCAGGGCTTGGTGCCTTATCAGATAGTACCGGACTGGGTGCCTTCTCAGATGTTTTATCCGATGGTACTGGGCTAGGAGCTTTGTCAGACGGTACAAGGCTTGGAGTCCTGTCAGATGGAGCTTTTTCAGATGGAACAGGGCTTGGTGCCTTATTAGATGTTACCGGACTGGGTGCCTTTTCCAATGACGTTGGGCTTGGAGCTTTGTCAGACTGTTCAAGGCTTGGAGTCATCTTAGATGGAGATTTTATTTCCAAGTTTAGCTTCGCCTCACTTGTTATCTCTTTATTTTCATCATCTTTTTCCGAATCTTTTAATTGCTCTTGAGCTACAATTTTTTGGTATGTACTCCGAATGCTTTCTTTATCACCATCGATAAACACCTCTGGCTTTATTTCTTTGTCAACACTTACTTGCATATCATCAAGTTGGTCAGAAATATTAACCTCCTTTAGGAGGTGTTTCTCTAATAGACTGCGCTTAGTTTTTGATATGTTTTGGGAAATATCACTTACTACTTTTATTGCTGTTTCAACTATACTAGATTTTCTTATATCATCGTGTTTAAAATCGTTATCGTTGTCTTTTTTGTCATGACTTCCACTTTCTTTTGTTGTTACTTGGCTTGTTGCAATATTTTGCTTATTTTTGTCTTCATAATTTTGCTTATTTTCATGCCCATTTTGCACTTTCTCACATTTTTCCAATATGTGACTTTTGTCATGAACGTCAACTTTTGTAACCGTTTCTTTATCTAAAATATCCACTTTATCGGAATATTTATAAGCGCTACCTACTTGTTCAAAAAGGTCTTCATGCTTTATTTTAATTTCAGTAGCTATCTGATCGTCTTTCTCTTGACTAAGTTCTTTTTCAGGAACTTTGTTGAGATGATCGTGAGTGTTTTTGCTGCTTTTATCGATGGTGATTTTTTTAACGTCAGAATCGTCAAATAGACTTTCAGAGATATGCATTTCTGATTCCTCATGAGGTATTGAAGTTTGTTGATCTGAAAAGTCCTGCTTAAGCTTGATGGTAGTGTGCTCTCCATCGAAGGTATGATCCTGTTCGGCAGATGATACGCCATTTTGATACAAAGATTTCGTTGAAATTTGCTCATCTTGAATTATTTCTGTTGTAAGTTTTGAAATATGTTTTACTGACGATTCTCTGTCTAAATTTTCCATCTTAGTATCATCTTCATGATCTATATGTTGACTTTTTTTAGATGAGTGTACTGTGTCAGTTTTTGATCGTAATTGTTCATTTAATTTTGTTTCTACGTCAAGTTTTTTATTATCTTGGCTTAAATTGAAATCTATTTCATCAACAGTATGTTTACTAATTTTTGATTTTTGTTCAGAATTTGTTACTTCAGACATCACATCGCTAGAACTTATTTGACTATCATAGTAATCAACACTGGTACGTTTTTTATCGAACAATATTTTCTGGGATATAGCTTCTTCTTTTTTCTTTAGGTCAGCCATTCTTTCCTCTAGCTTTTCTAAAGTTTTTGCTGTTTCTAAAGACACACTTAGCTCTTTTTCTGATATTCCTTCTATTAGCTGATCTGAAACAATTGTTTTAGTATCTTTATTCTCTGTATCTTCTTGTACTATATAACACGTAGATTTAGATTGCTCTTCCTCAATCCTTTTTTTATGTTGTGTAGTATGAAAGCCCTGATCAAGTCTACTGCTTTGATCTGATTGTTCTAATGTAGTTTTTTCTTCAAATATTTTGCCTTCAACCGTAAAAATTGACTGTAAACTTTCTGGATTTGTTTCTATTTTACTAACTTCCGTAGTTTTTGGACCAGAGTCCTCATTCTCAATTTTTGACTTTTCTTTTATTGTGTCATAACTTTCTGTCACATCTCGTTTAACTCTCTTACTTTCACTTAAAACTGTTTTATCAGACAACTCACTGATGTCTTCTGAACCAACGGACCTAGCGGGAGAAGATTCTTTTTTAATCATCTTTTCTATTTTGGGCTCTTTAATGTGTTCATCTGCACTTATTTTTGGTTCTCTTCCGATTAATTTATGTGTGGCCTGTACAGCCTCTTTAATAATATCATTTTTGATCAAGTGTTCTGGTGACTTTTGTAACATAATTGGCGACTTTTCAGCCATTATTTCTTCTAGACTTTTGTCTGATTTTAATACTTCCGCAACATCCGCAACAATTTTTTCGACATCTATAGGACTTAATGGAGGTTTATCGAGTGCTTCTAATTTCCTTGTCTCCTCCATTTCTTTTTCAACGTCTTCAGGTATAGATGGGATCTTGTCAGCTAACACTTCTTCCACAATTATAATTTCATCTTTTATAGGCGAGTCAAGAGTTGTTATATGCGTTTCTCTTAATTGTTCAGTATATTGACCATAATTATAATCATCGTCGTATTCTTTTACTGGTTCTAGTTCTTTGACGGTAGGAATTTTCGGTGCTTCAGGATACATTGGTGACTCTGGAGCCGAACCAGGAGTAACTGTTACAAGCTCAGCGTGGGAAGGTCTTTCAACAGTTTTTAAAATAACATCATGTTGGCTACCTTTGTAAGACGAAACACCTGTCATATCTGAAAGAGGTAAATCTTTGGGTACTTTTATCTCATGTACAAATCCAACATCAGGCTTCCGTTTAAATATGTTTTCTTCTACAGGAGTTTTCTTTTCTTCGTAAGTCCTGTAATCTACTTCTTCATGCAAGGGCAAATCCGCGACTTCATCTGGAGTTTTAACTATTTCTCTTAAAGGAGCTGGAATCCTCTCCAATTTGGGGCTTTTCACCGGTAAGTCTATAAGCGTTTGCGATGGAATGACTTCTTTTGTTTCCTCTTGTATATGTTTTTCTTCTATTTGTTGATCTTCTTTTATGTCATCCAGAGTAATTCGTTCGTCTTCAGGCAATGTTGGCGCTGTGGTTGCACCTGATTCTATAGTAGTCGATATTTTTTCATCTGGTTGAGATTCTTGGACAATATTTAGCTCTAAGGAATCCTTAGGTTTAATTGCACTATTTTTACTATCTGAAGTTTTCTTTTCACTGCTTATATCCTGTTTTTCTTCTACACTAACAGAATGTTCCTTAGATTCTGGTTTTACCTCCACAACTGTTGATTTTACTACTTTTGCGTCACCGTGCTCTACAATTGGTTCTGGCTTTTCTGATGTCATCTTTTCTGATTCTTCTTTATCTTTTAAATGTTTTTGTAATTCGCCTTCGCGCTCTTGGCTGGCTTCACGCTCCACAATGGAATCTTCAGTGTACTGTTCTACTTCTTCTTTTTCAATAATAAGGTATTCTTCTTCAAATTCACCGTCGGCTGTTTCTGTTTTAGTATCATCAATAAGACATGTTATCTTTTCAATATCCGAGCGACCTACATATTCAACTTTTTCGTCAGTTTCACTGTCTCTGTTGAACACTGCCTCAATTTCCCTTACGATTTCTTGCTCCTCTCTATCATCTAATTCTTGTAACTTAATATCATCAAGCGATTTGGATGTATCCTCATCAGATTTTTTAGCATCTTTGAGGATATCCTCATAATTTACTCTTTGTAGTCCTTTAAGTTTAGGATCAATTTTTACTGCTTTTACAGACTTTGTAGGACTTTTCATTGCTTTAAGTCCCTTAATTGGTGACGCAAGAGGTCTTGGTCGTCGGGAGATTGGTTCACGTTTGACTTTCGGCTTATCTGCAGCTTTTTGCGTGACTTCTCGTTTGGGAGATAATTGTTTGTATTTTGATTCCATTACTTTACGGTTTGCAGCTTCCTTAGTGCTTTTTGCGGGTGTGCTTCCAGGGCTTAGTTTTCTCGTTTTTAATTTGACTCTGTCTTTTAAGACTGGTGGTGTGCTTGAAATTGCAGACTTAACTTCCGTCGTCTTTTTCGGAGTTGCAGGTGGGGATTTCTTTTCATCGATAACTTTTTTATCTAATAAATTACTAGTTTTCTTTTCAGATTTTTGCATGACTGTGCGGTGGCTTAATTTGGTTCTTGAAGTAGCACTAGTGGTTTCGCTTTTCCTTACTTCCATTTTTTTTCGTTCTGTTTTCTTCATTTCTTGTTTCGATTCAATTTTAGTATCTTTTATTTCTTTTTCATCAGTCTTATCAATTCGATTCTTTCTATCAGTAAGTTTATCTTTTTTTTTGAGTTCCTTCTTTTTAGGTAAGCTATCTATCACAGTGCTCTCATACTGAGAGATTTTATCGTCTACTTTTGTTTCTACTCTCCTAGTTATCGCCTCATTCAAAACAGACTCAATTTTCTTTTCCTCTCTATCAGTTAATTCACTGAGTAATTTATTATCTATAAGATTTTTCGAATCAGTTTCATGTTTTATTTTTGGCGGCGGTTCTGGCTCGACAATTCTTTCATCTTTCGTTTTTTCTGTCCTTTCTTTACTTGTCGTTTTAGTTGTTTTGAGTGTTTTTGTTGCGGTTGCAACAGTTGCTGGCGGAGGTGCTATTTGTCGTCCAGTACACGTGGGGTACTGTAGAAACTCTAAGTGTTTTAATTTTTCCAGACCTTCGAAAATTTTATGCTGAGGAGTGGATCCTGGGAACATGATTCTAGTGATTGTGTCATCTGGGTTGGCGGGGCGCCAGACCAGAAGAGCGCATATTGAAACCAGATTTGGGATTGGGAAGTTGAAAGCCCCAGAGACACTGGCCCCTTCGAAGAGCTTCTGCTCGCTGTTGTGCCACTTCTTGAGGAAGTCACGAACGTGTTTGGAGTCCTTGGACGGATTGAGGACGTACATGTCAAGGGTTCCTGGAAATGAGAATGAAGTGGTTTAATTAATAATAGGGTTTAAAACATTGTAAAGGATCCAAATAAATAAATATCACGGGACAATCTCACACAAATTGATATAGTCCTAAACTAAGCTCTAGGTTTGTACTATGGGCACTAGCCAATGATAAACATACTTATATAGAGAAATATACAGGGTTATTGGTAATTCGACGTATTCCCTTTGGAACGTGATAGGGGTTACGATTTGCGATAATTTTAACCCCCATATGCATGATACAAAAGTGAACCATTTTTGAGTTATCATGATTTTTACCTTTTTTCAAAGTAAATTCCCATGTTTATTTTAAATTGCAAGAGAATAATATAGTCTGAGATGTATCTTAAGGAGTGATAGGTCAGAATAGTGCCACTCCATGTCTTCCCGTGGATGTCGTAAGAGGCGACTAAGGGAATAAGGGCTTGTAGTACTGTTAGGCGATGGGCTTGCAACCTGCCACTAACACTGGTAAATATCTTAGCCTACTTGTGCAGAATGTGGTTACAGAATTATCAACAAGGTTCTTTAGAATTGTTGGTATTTCTGTAGCTCTGCCTACCCCACTATGGGAATGAAGACGTTATATTATGTATGTATGTATGTAATCTAAAATAACCTACCCTACCTAGCCTACTTGTGCAAAATGTGGTTACAGAATTATCAACAAGTCTTTTTTGAGTTGTCGGTATTTCTGTAGCTCTGCCTACCCCACTCTGGGAATGAATGTAAGTATGTAATCTAAAATAATGATTTAAATCCTTTTAATTACGTGGATCTCATGTCAAGCATATTGATATTAATAAAACTAAGAGCATATCATGAAGAAAATGGATGCCAGTGATTCTTTGCAATTTTGCTAACTATGTTGAAGTCAAATATCTATTCACGGCGCGTATTTTACCCCCTCTCCCCCCTCCGCTATGAATATAAATTACTACACCACTTTGACGTTTGTGCCCTGAAATTTTCTGCGTATCATCATACGCAACATGATCATCATGTTTTTTTTATATTTATTGAGGTTTGCCAACAGTTATAGCACACATAGACCAATAATCGTACAGTTATTGGTAGAAAGAGTACTTATGCAATTATAGGCAAACACAGCGTGCATGTGATATTAATACTGTTTAGTGGGAAACAACTTAAATTATTAAGTTACAAAATGAACAATAATAGATTTAGATAACAGATAACTAAAACATAAATAGATGCTCAAAACGTGGAGTTGTAAAATAAAACGACACGCTAGCCTCGTTGGTAGTGACCCTGCCTTCGAAGCTAGGGGTCCTGGGTTAAAATCCCGGTAGGAGCAGATATTTGTGTGATGAGCACGAGTATTTGTTCCTGAGTCTTGGATGTTTTCTATGTACTTAAGTATGATTATTGATGTCTAATACCCATAGTACAAGTTAATAGATATAATTAATAGAGCTTAGTTTGAGACAAGCTCAATTTTTGTGAGACTGTCCTGTGATATTATTAAAGCTTGATGCAACTAACCATGGCCAACTTTGTGGTAAAGGTTGATGGGGTCAGGGCTGCGGTAGCACTGCTGCGGCTTGAGGTTCAGGTGGCGCAGGTCCGCCATCATGTCCCCCCCCTCCTGGAGGAGGGACACGAGGAGGGGATCGTCCTTGTCAGCGTCTGGGCTCGCTAGGGCGCGGCGTTCCTGGATTTGTTAGAGTTCATAGTTAGAATGGTTAGCAGGAAAATAAGATTGTATTATCTGTATTAATAAAACGACTGCGAACCAGGTTCCCGGGTTAGAATAGTGCCACTCCATGTCTTCCCGTGGGTGTCGTGAGAGGCGACTAAGGGAATAACGGCTTGTAGTACTATTAGGCGATAGGCTTGCAATCATCTTAGCCTGATTTTGCAAAATATGGTTACAGAATTACCAACAAGTTTTTTAGAGTTGTTGGTATTTCTGTAGCTCTGCCTACCCCACTCTGGGAATGAAGGCGTGATGTATGTATAAAACGACTTTTTTAAATGCGTTTATACAAAAAGTATTATTGTGATGTATGTATTGTAATTTTTACTGCCAATAGTCTTATACGGCCAAATTTAGGATAAACCAAAAGTGGTTTAAAACAACTAGTTATTTTGAATGTGGCTGTACGACTTTCCCTTGGCTACGGCATCACGCGTGGATGGCTAGACCGATTTTTTATGGTGTTTGTTACAGTCAGAAAACTAACTCGTGAAAGAAAATAAATTAAAAATCCACTAGGAAAGTCAGAAATTTGCATTTTGGGAGTCTAGTCTAATTACGAGTATAATAAAAACACCATACCGACTTACTCCCAATACCAACACTTACATTTATACAATAATGGATGATCACACAATTAAAAGGAAACAAATATTGAAATTGCACGGCCGTTAACACGTTTGATACTTTGAGCGGCTAACAAGTTAATACCTTGAGAGTATTGGAGGGGAATCGATACTTCCCGCTTCAATGGTTCCTACCCGACCTTAGTCCTCGGTCATAGAGACAATTTACTCATATAACAGTGTTAATAAATCCCTTACCTGAGTAACAAAAGCTGTATAGTAGCTATTTAACTTAGTTTAAGACTGCTTCTCTATACTTATAGAGAAACCATAACCGAAATGATATTTCATGATGTGCATTAAAACTTTTTAATGCACATCATGAAATATCATTTTGGTTATGATCGAATAAATTGGTTACGAATGAATGAGCTACTTTTTATTTTTGTCGAGTATTATAATGCGAGATTTAGGTTGTTTTAAAACAATACAATATAATACAAAAACTCTTTATTGAACACCAAAAATTAAAAAAATAAAGCAGAACATGGAACAGTACATTTAAATCATAGGTATACAACAGGCGGTCTTACCGCTAAATAGCGATCTCTTCCAGACAACCTTGTAAGAGAAATAACTGAGGACACAAATTCATGGCAGGGGGTGTAAACTAATTCGTTTAGAACTCAAACTAAATAACTACAAGAAACAATTAAATTATTTCAATTTTGAAATTAGAACTATTTATAAATATACTAAATATAAATACATAAAGTAAATAATTGAATAAATACACAAACAACAACATAAAACAAAAAAACATTAAACAACAACTACAACAACAACAACATAAAACATTGTTTATTGCCATTTTTTTTTTCATTTTATAGATGTTTTTTTAAGGTATGATAATATGGTATTGATTTTGAACTGAAGTTTATTACTGTTGTTTTAATTTTATGAACGAGAGTTTTAAATAGCCGAAATCAAAAAACAATTTATTGCCCATTTTCTATAAAATTTTACCAAGTAAATTATTTATTTACACAAAAAAATATAAAAAGATGGTAAAAAGTGATTCGGACAGCGAGAAAACTCCCTACGCGATAGTGTTGTTATTTAAAATATTGGCTTAAATATTTATTAAAACCTAAAGCAACAATAAATCTATGCATATAGATGCAGTTCTTCGCACAGTAAGCAGGGTGCACTTGAATGCACTCGGCTCGGGTTGCACACTTGATACGTGACATTGGCGACAATATGGCGCCTAGCACCGACTGCGGATCAAGAGGTCCTGAGGTGAAAGCTCGATAAGTAGCTAGTAGTAGTAGTAGTGGTAGTTAGGTGGTGGTAGGACCCCGTGCAGGGTCCGTCCGGATCGCTACCACCATCTTATCCATTAACCACCCGCCAAGCAACAGTGTTCGCATTGTTGTGTTCCGGTGTGGGGATAAGACAACCGGTGAAATTACTAGCATAGAGGCATTCCATCTTAGTCCTCAGGGTTGGCAACGCATTTGAGGTCTTGAGATTTCAAATGTCTATGGGTCTCAGATTCCACTTACCATCAGGTGGCCTGAGTGCTCGTGTGCCTTCTCCTTAACATAAAATATAAATATAAGTAAATAAAAGGTTTTCTTGGTTTGTAATAAAGTTGATAATTGAGCGCACATGTCACTTGACGGTAAATGGGCTCTTAGGCCTATGGATATTTACAATCTAATCTTGCAAATGCATTGCCAACCTTAAGGACTACAACTTTTCAATGTCCTCCCGGATCTCCAGGTTTGAGGGCATAATACAAAACATAAAACGCACCTTATAATTAATTGGACAAGGTTGAAATTACAATGTTACAAAAATAGGTATGAGTCTTACGAGGATGGATAAAATTCCCTGATATAATGACCCCTTCTTTCAGACTTGATATCTGTTTAACGGTCCGATTGATTGCAACTTAGCTAACAAAACCATCGCAATCAAACAATTTCCTAGAAAAACTGGTAAGAGCATTTCTGTAGTACTGTATCTCAAGAACCAATCAAGTCTACTTAGTCGTGATATGTAGTATACGAGTAACTTCTTTGTTAAAAAGAAAATTTAGAACCGATGGCCCCATTTTTCTAATTTTAACAATTTTCACAAATAATTAATCAACAATAGTAAGTATTCATTTCTCAGTGGCATTTAATAAATAATGATTATGACGAAATACGAATTGGAATCATCTACACTAATAATATAATATTATAAAGAGGAAAGATTTGTACCTATTTTTGTATGTTTGTATGTTTGTAATGAATAGGCTCAAAAAGTACTGGGCCGATTTAAAAAATTCTTTCACCAATAGAATGCTACATTCTTCCAATTTGACATAGGCTACATTTCATTTTGAAAAAAGTTAGGGATCCTTGGTAAAATTTGAACAATGTAACCGAAGGTGTAGAAAAATGAGTCTTAATAATAATAATCTTAATTTCGTCGAATGCGCTGCCGAAACTATTAGCGATAGAACAAAATAATGTACAACAATATTGAAGAACATCATAATGTCTACAAAAAACTCCGCGGTAGCATATGTCCAACTATTGTAGTTATGTCACTACAACAACTTTTTTCATTTTAAACATTAATGAAAATGCTAACCAAATTCAAACCATGCTATTTATGTGTTTATATTAATCCTTATCCAAATAAATTATTTTATGGTCAAGACCATTTAACTACCTATAAAATAGTTTTTAAATTATTTAAATTGGACTTTCCATTCATGAGGATTGTTATGGCCGTGTTTATCGCGTGACTAAAGGCGGATAAAACATCTGTCACATTCTAACAAGTACAGTGCGAGAGTGACAGATGCTTTAGCCGGGAGCCTGTCGTTTGGCCAAAATATTTTTGGTCAAATGTATCATTTCCCAAATCAATGTTATATAAATTTATTATAATTTATTTTAGTACCATCGTGTAGAGCCCTTCATGTATGGTAAGGTTAGCTGTTATAAAATCCTGAAATATTTACAGTTACAGAAAAAAAAGCAATTTAGCAAATAAAAATTTGGGAAATTAAGCATTTGACCACAATTTTTTTGACAAAACGAAGGTAACCCGCTTTAGCCACTGCAATAACCGCGACCGTAATACGGGCCCTAGTGATGATCATAACGCCAAAATCCTTACTTCTAAGTTACAGAAGAAGTGTCCAATCTGCGGGTACACAGTGGCCTGTGCCTTCCTGCGAAGCACGGCCGCCATGCCAGCAGCTGAGCAGTTGTTGAGCCGCGTGAGCAGCACCGCGTCCAGGCGGTCCAGGTGCCGCGCGAAATCCCACCAGCAAGCCTTGCGGGAGAACCCGCCGTCAACTAGAAATGGACATTCATTGGTTATATACATACATAACATCACGCCTTCATTCCCAGAGTGGGGTAGGCAGAGCTACAGAAGTACCAACAGCTCTAAAAAGACTTCTTGATAATTCTATAACCGCATTTTGCACAAACAGGCTAAGATGTTTTTACCATTGTATTAATGACAGGTTGCAAGCCGATCGCCTAACAGTACTACAAGCCTTTATTCCCTTAGTTGTCTCTTACGACATCCACGGGAAGACATGGAGTGGCACTATTCTAACCCGGCAACCACACGGCATTCATTGGTTAATTTTGATAAACTGGAAAAACAAGTAACCAAGAGTCTTTGTCTCAGTCGACATAAATAAAAACCGGCCAAGTGCGAGCCGGACTTGCGCACGAAGGGTTCCGTACTATTGGGAGCCTCCCTTAAATATTTGTTTTAGTTTACTTTAATTATTTATTTTTAAAGTGAATATTCAACTTATTATTTTGTGAATAATTCATGCCTGTTGCCGTTATTAATGTCGAGCAAAAACAAGGAAAAAAATCACTTTTGTTGTATGGGAGCCCCCTTTAATTTTTTTTTCTGCTGTTTTATTCTGTTCTATTGTTTCCTACCGTTTTAAAAACTTTTTAGTAGTGAAGATGTTTCCTTTATCTGAACATTATGTAAATTATCGTCTAAGTAAGTCCCGAGTCTCAGTGCTCCTGATATTACTTAATTACCTTAGATTGCCTAGGTTTAGCCTGAACGTGATCAAATTCCAATATTGGATATTAGAAATTTGATCATGGTATAATAGTGTATAATTAAATTAAACCCGACGTTTCTTGCCCAGGTAAAGCTAGAGCAAAATTAATTTTAACCGACTGCATCAAGAAGATAAATGTTTTCGACGGTTCTCTATCGTTTGATCAAATTTCATATGCAATAATTTGAAATATCCGAATTTCATGTGACATAATTTGATATGCCATACGAATCATGTGCCATAATATTCATTTGCCATAAAGGTATTTTTCTGAAACCGTGAACTATTAAGAATTGTAATGAAACAAACCTAACCAAACCTATTGGGCTCTATACGATGGCATGTAAAAATTAGCTGAAACGTTTACGAATTCAGTTTTTTTTATGGCAAATCAAATTATGGTATGTGAAATTAGGTAAAATGAAGGTTACAGCCAGTGTACATTTAGGAAAATGAAATAAGTGTAAATTAAATTATGAAAAATGAAGAGATACGAATATTTTCACGTAATTTTATAAATGTTAAGGTATTTTCAATAATACCAGGGGCCCTAGAAAATTATATCGTTAACACAAACTATTTTCGAATATTTTCAACTGACGTAAGCGCTCGACGCCACCGTTCAATTTTCAGTAACGATAAAGTTTTCGCTATGCATCTTGGGCCACTGTTATAATATTCTAGATTAGTTTTAGACCTCAAAAGGATACATTGACGAAATAAATTAACTTGGATGATACATATAATCATATTAAAACATAAGGCTCATTATCCACTTTAGTATCTTTTTATTGTCTTTCATTTAATCCCGTGATAGCCAGTTATGTCCGGGGATACGGTTTTCGACCAGCGATAAGATTCTAAATTTGGTATAGAGATAGCTCAAATAGATAGAAAACGATAAATGACTTCTAAGCAGATGGAGCCGCGGGCAACAGTTAGCGCTTTATAGATTAACTAGCGACCCGACCTCGGTTTGCTCCGGATTAAAGTATTATACATATAAACCTTCCTCTTATACTCTATCTATTTAAAAAAAACCGCATCAAAATCCGTTGCGTAGTTTTAAAGATTTAAGCATACATAGGGATATAGGGACAGAAAAAGCGACTTTGTTTTATACTATGTAGTGATTAAGGAAAACCAAAGGATCGGTTTTTAATTCTTAGCTAACTCAACCAGCAGCTTTAGAATCGTATATAATAGTTATATTCTAGTTTTCTTTATCTTTTTCGATATTTATTTAACAATTGGTTAACACTTTAAAAGGAATCAAAAGCCTAACCACAGGAAGTGACCATAGAACTCAACATTTTATATTATACGTACGATATGAAGACCTAACTAATAAGTTTTTAATTTCACGTTTTAAGATAATTTAACAAAATCACAAACTTAGCAAATTAATAATTAAAATAACCACATTTTCAATAACACGCAATCGCATAAAGTAAAATTATATTTAAGCGCCAATCAACCGGGATGATCGCAGAATGTTCCAAATTAAATATGTAACTTAGCAGTAAGTCCAAGAGCAAAACCGTTCGAAAATGAACGGTAACTCGTGTGAACAGAGTTGAAATATAAAGTTAGTAAGTATAGAGGTGCTTCATTTATGTGACGAGTATAATCGGATAATGCGAGTCAACATTGCCGCGGGGATCACGTTCGCCATTTTATTTACTCGTACAATCTGCTTGAATTATTTATTTGGTGACAGGTTACAGGTAGTGACAGAACAGTAGGGACACTTTGATTCTTATATAATAAGAAACAACCATTTCAAGTGTCATGAGCTCATAAGTAAGGTTATATTATGTCGGTTGTTTTAATCTCTTTTTTAGTTAAGTACTTATGCAAATTAGCTCATGATACCTTATTTGGCTACGCCTCATGTCACTCAGATCTCTAAGAGTCATATTAATCAACTCATCTTGATCGAGATGCCCGTTACAAGCTACGTCACGCCATCAACAATGTCAGTTTTGACGCACCGATATCAGTTTACTAATACTGCCCTGAGTTTTTTATTCAAATTCAAATAAACTGCATATTTTACTGAGGTATAACTTTAGTTTCGTTTAACAAACAACGCGAGGCAAGCACAAAACCAACCTAACAAAACATAAGCTTAAAAAGGGTGGTATTAGATCTTTTGTTACAAAAAGCTTCGCTAAAGGTCAATATCAAAATATGGCTTTAATATGTCAACGAAATGTACTTTAGAATTGTACTAAGCAAGTTTCAGTTAGTCGGGTAGAAACAGACAAGTAAGCAAATATTTAAAAAAATATTACGCCGATTTCCAGAGTATTCTATTTTTAAATTTATAGCTATTTAATCACCCTTCACGATGTATAACTGGCCAGTATCAATCAAATGTGCATGGAGTATCTAACTTCTTTTGGCATGACCCTCGTATGGTATGTTAATTATTAATTTAATTGATATCTTCAATCGAGCGTGGTCCCTTGCACTCAGCCTTATACTGAGATAGGACCATCAGGTCTTCATGCCTACAAATGGTCTTATGTTTAATAAATACTCTAAAATTTTTAACGTTAAAAAAAACTCATATTTCTTAGCTTTCTTAGCTCTATACCACCAATAAAAATCTGCAGAGAAACGTCTCGCGTGCCGTCTTTTCAATACAATACAAATACACTTTATTAAACACCAAAAAAAAAAACAGAACGTGGAACAGTACATTTAAATATAGGTGTACAATAGGCGGTCTCTTCCAGACAAACTTGAGTCGTGTTTTAAAAGCTTCTTACTTTTTAAAACTTTACTTATTTTAGCTGCCAAATAAGGTCAAAACTTAGCGGTTAGAGAAACATGACATACATCCACCCAAATTACATTGTAATAAAATATTGCATGACAGCTAGGCTGAGATTCTGAACCCAAAATTGAACGTGTTTCCGTATTGTCAATGATAACTCTTATTTACTTGATAATGACTTGAGTAACCTGTCACCAAGTAATAGTGGCTGATTAAAAAACAATACTAAAACCCATCAAACGCAATACCGTTTTAACGTGGTAGAAAATAGGCCCTAGAACAAAACAAAATTGCAAAAATACGTCACAAAAATCGCGGTGCCAGTAATGTATTGGACATCAAGCTCTCGCCGGATGGAAAGCAAACAGCGCTTGATTGGAAGTAAATTGGATGATGCAAGCGCCGGTTTACTTTGGGTACAGGTGTTTCATTTCACTCACTGTACAAGGATTTCATGGTTGAAATTGGAACAAAGTCCGTCATGTGGAAATTGTGATTTTCGTTCTTCAATTCCTAAAGAAAATTTTGCAAGTAGGTGTAAAGTTTGAGTATTGCAAATTTTCGCAACATAGTGACTGTTATGTATGTATGTAAACACTTTATTGTACAAAATAAAACAGAAAAAAAAATACAATGAAGATACCAGAAAATAATGTACAAAGGCGAACTTATCCCTTTAAGGGATCTCTTCCAGCTAACCCTTGAGGGATTGAGAAAAGTGAAAGGTTGTGCATCGAGTAGGCAATATTACAAATTTCTTTAGGATCAGTTCATACAAATAAGTCCTAACTAAAAACATAAAATTAACTACATTCAAATACTTACATAAATATGCTAGACACAGAAATATATATTTATAGATCAATATACATACTTAAACTTTTTTGTTATATTAAAATACAAAATTCTTTATTGATTACCACATGCAGCAAGGACAACTGTACTTCTATACGGAAAAATATTGAGCAGCTGAAACTTAAATAATTTTCCATCGCGTGGATGGAATATTTAATCTGAATTTGGATCATTATTTATATTTTTGCGTTTGTTTGTATTTTGTTTAATTTAACAGAGATAAAACCATCGTTACGGAAACTTTTCAATCATAGTTGTACTTATTTATTTTTACTATCATAAATGTGAAAGTTTGGATGGAGGGATGTTTGTTACTCAATCACGCCAGATTGGCTGAACGGATCCAGATGAAATTTGACACAGAGATAGATTATAGTCTGGAATATAGGCAACTATTTATCCCCTAAAAAAGGACGGTTCCTGTGGAATGACAAATGGGTTTACACTTGTTTTACCGACACTCATTTCATAGAACGTATTACTTTACAGAATTTTAATTTCATAGACAGGCTCTTCTAGGCAGGGGTTTAGATTTTGTGATAGTTACAAGTAAAACCCAACGTAAGTTATTAATGTTTAACATAACCTAAAAACAACAGGGTTCAGCAGCAAACAGCTTTCAATGTAGTGGAATTCTGTGAATCGATACGTTCTATGAAAAGTGTCGTAACAAGGGGACACCGGGACATATGACATAGCAGAAGTTTGTGTAGTCCGAGTAATAAGTAACAGTGTTCGCATTGTTGTGTTTCGGCGTGGGGATAAGACAACCAGTGAAATTACTAGCATAGAATCTTAGTCCTCAGAATTGGCAACGCATTTGAGGTCTTAGGATTATAGTCTTGAGAGTTCAAATGTCTATGAGTCTCAGATTCCGCTTACCATCAGATGGCCTGAGTGCTCGTGTGCCTTCTCCTTAACATAAAAAAAAAACTTGAACACTGTCGATAAAAGAGTAAAAACAGTCGGGAATCCTGACAGAAATGTTCCGACGTCCATCTAAACCAAAACGCAAGATATCGGCCCCCATCTACAAGCCGGGTAAGGCACTATCCATGTTATTCCAAGGAAAGGGTTGTAATTACACGTCCAAAGATCTCACCGCAAGCTCCTGTTTTCACAACGAGAGATAACATTTAGATACCTAACTGACGGATCATTGTTACAGGCCTTTATTCCACGGTCTAGCTCATCTTGCTCTATATCGTAATAACAATTTTGACGTTATGATTACGGGGCCTATTCTACTGGATTAAAACGACCGCCTTTAGCGTGTTTTTTTTTTAACTCGATCTCCATTACTGTCAAGTAAATAAGAGCTGTCAAAACGTTGACATTAACTAGTAGAATAGAGGCCTAATATCAAAGCAATATGGGCTAAAACAATGTGTAATAAATTCTAGGCCACTATGGAGTACGAGTAAGTCCACGTGACGTTGTCTTGTACCTTCAAAGGTTAGAATAACTATTATAATTTTTGTTTACTTCCTCTTGTGATCATTCTGAGCTTTGAAACGTTCTCCTGTTCAACTACGCATGTTATTTTTATTTTATATTATGAGACATAGTTCTTAGAGTCTCGTACCCAAAGGGTAAAAACGGGACCCTATTACTAAGACTTCACTGTCTGTCCGTCCGTCTGTCACCAGGCTGTATCTCAAGAACCGCGATAGCTAGACAGTTGAAGTTTTCACAAATTATGCATTTCTTTTGCCGCTATAACAACAAATATTAAAAACAAAATAAAATGAATATTTCGGCTCCCACACAACAAACGGGATATTTTGTCGTTTTTGCTCGATATTAATAATGGCAACAGGTAGACACTTGTAATATTCACAGAATATTTAGTTGTTCTTTAAGAATAAATAATTAAATGAAAATAAAATTAATATTTAAGGGGGGCTCCCATACAACAAACGTGTTTTTTTCCCGTTTTTTGCTCGATCTTAATACAGACACTGTGGTTGTACAGATAATGGTACGGAACCCGTCGTGCGCGAGTCCGACTCGCACTTGGCCGGTTTTTGTGTTTGGAGTAACGGCTTCGGAACCCTACACTGAGCATGGTAAAACATGCTCATGCGCATTTTTAGGGTTCCGTAGCCAAATGGCAAAAAACGGAACCCTTATAGATTCGTCATGTCTGTCCGTCTGTCCGTCCGTATGTCACAGCCACTTTATTCCGTAACTATAAGAGCTATACTGTGGAAACTTGGTAAGTAGATGTATTCGGTGAACCGCATTAAGATTTTCATACAAAAATAGAAAAAAAACAATAAATTTTTGGGGTTCCCCATACTTAGAACTGAAACTCAAAAATTTTTTTTTCATCAAACTCATACGTGTGGGGTATCTATGGATAGGTATTCAAAAATGATATTGAGGTTTCTATTATAATTTTTTTCTAAACTGAATAGTTTGCGCGAGAGACGCTTCCAAAGTGGAAAAATGTGTGTCCCCCCCCCCGTAACTTCTAAAATAAGGGAATGATAAATGTAAAAATAATATATGATGTACATTACCATGCAAACTTCCACCGAAAATTGGTTTGAACGAGATCTAGTAAGTAGTTTTTTTTTAATACGTCATAAAAACATTGATCAAAGCTACAACGAACTTTTATATTATGTTACTTGCTGCTACGGAACCCTTCATGGGCGAGTCCGACTCGCACTTGGCCGCTTTTTTTCACTCTTTTAGGGGTTCGTGCTACGGATACATTCCATTAGTAACGTTTTCAAATAATAAAAGCGATTCCAAAACATGTTGTAGGTATGGCTGAAAGGACCGTGCTTAAACTGTTGCGACTGTAATCTACAGTGATCGGAATAGGTAGTGCAATTTCGGGTTAAACATTATACTTAATATGGATAAGACCCCAGATTCCGGGACGCGTATTATTTCACAGAATATTTTCTTGACATGACTTTAATTGAGGTTAATGGGAACATGCGAAAAATAAAAAGTAAAATTGTATTGTAAATACTTTTTTACTTTTTGTCATTGCATGTGTCTATATATTTCGTCAATGCGATATTCTATGCTAGCAAAATAATCGTTAAACCATATTTTAATAACATATCTGAATTAAACACAAACTTTAACACTTTGTCAATGTAATCCCGGGGTTCCAAGCTATATCCATACTAAACTTACGCACCGAAGTCTCGCGAAATTGCACTACCTATTCCGACCAATACTACCTATTCCAAACGCAACGGCTATTGATAGGTATAAGCCTAGTACGTGACACAAGAGTGCTTGAGAGTAAGCATCGTGTTACAACAAACATGTCAGTGTACGTTCCGTTAATGGGATGTTTAGTAAATAGGGAAATCTGCTCTAACAGTATTCTGTTACGGTTAGAAATGGGTCAGGTTTGTTTAATATATTGTGATTTAGTAAGGAGCGCCGAATATTCGAGTGGTGTGGACGGTGAGCCGAGTGTTAATGTGGTCCACACGATTCGACGTCGAATGCTCAACACGCGAATGCTCTCAATGTACGAGTAGAATTTATTTACCGCTAGTAACCTAGCACAGGATCAAATTTCAGTAACCACCAGGTCTAGGGCCCTTTAATTTGTATACATAGTCACGTGGTACTATCTCGGTGGCTTGCGTCAATTCCATACATTTTTCAATCGAAACATAACGATTGCCCAATGCAATGTGTAGCCCCACTTTCGATCATCCGATTTTTCACGAGTTAGTATTTTTTAAACCCTTTTAATTTCCTGGATTATTTTAAATCCAACCTAATCTAACCTACAGTGGGCTGAGCACTGAGTACAATGTACTCTAAAATAGGTATTGGTTCTTATGAGGTTAATGACATACTAGTACCTACAGAACCTGTGGGCCGAGCACGCTGCCACGGGACAATTTTTGTCATAGGTTCGGGACTATAATTCGCCTATTGCATATTGCAACGTAAGTATAAAGAACTATAGTTTAAAATAATAGTGTGTTTTGTGTCATTTGAGTCCTTTTATTACGAAGCAACTTGATCCGCGGGTGGCTGTCATTTTAATAATTTCATAATAATATTTGATACTAGTTCCCGTTTGACGTCATTTGACACTAAATCCCGTGCTGCCACGGGATTTAGTGTCATGTGTCATGTTATACTGATCTATTTTACGGGAATAGCGGGCGTCCTCTACTTTCATGATATAACGTTATCACGGAAGCAGCTACATATACTACCTCCATGACCATGCTAACCTAGTGCCAACACAAAACTAAGAAAAATGGCCAACTTAATCACTGGAATGGGATGAGACGTGGCGGGACGGGCAAAAAGCTCCTGCGAGGCAATATTCGCTCTGGCACCGATCCAAGCCAGAGTGGAGGCGAGGCCGGCGCAATTTGTACCTCGAGGTACATCTTGGGAGTTGATTCCCATTAGAAATGGGCAGTGGGTGGGTGGGTTAAATACACGTACTCCGGGTTTTACCATTTTTGAATAACATTCCGGCTTGATACCTACTCGATTATTATAAAAATGCTTTATTCAGTAACTTAAGCCATGTTTCAATAGTGAAAAAGATGCCTCTTTTTAAGTTAATAAAATACTTGTGAGAAGAGATATAACACAATAAGGTAAGTAAGATTTTTTTTTATTGAATTATAAAAATAGTTTATTTACATGAATTTAGGCTGTTCTTGTATAATTTTTGCGTGCGCTTTTGTGCGTGTGTGTGTGTGTGGAGTGAAATTTACTTTCTTCCTTTGTTTTTCCAGATGACTTAAGTGTCTTCACAACAGGAGTAAATAGGGGTATTGAACCAACGAAGTCATTTAACATCAGCATTTCACCATTTTGACAGTGACACGTGACAAGTGACAAGTCAGTTTACATTGTAAAGTTAACACACTAATACATCGCTGGGTTTCATATTTATAATCGGCGCTATGTATGTACTCTCCTACGTCCAAAATGATACTCTAGTAAAATGCACCTTAACTGTTATTGACGATCATTGCAGCACCAACATAAAGAACATCCTATCTAGATGTTAGACAACCAATAGCCCTTGGCGTATTTCCAAATCACCCACAAATCGTGTAATTCGAGAAAGAACACGGAGCGGAAAACGCCTTAATGTCGATAAAAACTACTAACTCAATAACAATCACGCTATCGGGATCGTACGGTCAATTTGTCCCTCTCACACTCATAAAGTGTGAGGGAGATCGTTAATCTAAAATGGTTTCTGGGCGCCCTGAGGCGGCACTTAGAGTAATGAGCCGATGTCGAGTTTCGGGAAAGTTCTGGCCAATTATTTGGAAGTAAGTAGTTTTTAGTGGTGGTAGGACCCTGTGCAGGGTCCGTCCGGATCGCTACCACCATCTTATCCATTAACCACCCGCCAAGCAACAGTTTTCGGATTGTTGTGTTCCGGTGTGGGGATAAGACAACCGGTACAATTACTAGCATAGAGGCATTCCATCTTAGTCCTCAGGGTTGGCAACGCATTTGAGGTCTTAGGTTTATAGTCTTGAAAATTCTAATGTCTATGGGTCTTAGATTCCACTTACCATCAGGTGGCCTGAGTGCTCGTGTGCCTTCTCTTTAACATAAAAAAGTAAGACTCAAGAAAATCTCTTAATTTAACATTAACATGAAGAATGTTGTACTTCTATGATTGTTACAATGGATATAGAAGAGTAACAAGGTTTAATCGTTTCTCGTGTGGTTGCCGGGCTAGAATAGTGCTACTCCATTGTCTTCCCGTGGATTTTGTAAGAGGCGACTAAGGGAATAAGGGTTTGTACTATTAGGCGATGGGCTTGCAACCTGTCAGTAATACACTGGTAAACATCTTAGCCTGATTGTGCAAAATGTGGTTACAGAATTATCAACTGGTTTTTTAAAGCTGTTGGTGATTCTGTAGTTCTGCCTGCCCTACTCTGGGAATGGGGCGTGACGTTATGTTATGTGTGGTGGTAGCGATCCGGACGGACCAAGCACAGGGTCCTACCACCACTAAAATCAGTAGTCTATATCAGTATCACTCACCAAGCATGTTGAACCCGTTGATGCCGAAGAGTGCGGCGTCCCCCTGCCCGCCTGGGAACACGTAGAGCGTCGGGTGGCTGAACCTGATGTTGCCGACCACGTCGCTCGACTCCAGCAAGCGGTCCAGGGACGCCGGGGCAATGTATGGTGACAGGTAATCTGGGGAAGAACGCTGGGTTAGAATCAAGAGAAGCATATACAATGGAATGAATCAGAAACAAACTGGCCAAGGGCTGGTCGAACTAGCACAGGTTTCTGTACACTAAACAGGAAAGCGAAATGAAATTCGATAGGTTTCTAAAGCGGTGACCGCCATTGTTACAGTGTTTTGAAATCTCCTAAAAAATAGTTTTAACTAAAACGTAAAGCCTGGTTTTATAACCCCTTTTTGCTGTCAAGTGTTAATTAGCAGCTTGCATTGTACGTTGCATACCGCCTAGCATACAACGGCTCGCTTTTTAATTAATACATGCAATTTAAAAACGCAGTGTTTTGAAAAACGGTGCTAAATGAATTTAAATTGCAGTAGCTCAAGGGAAATTGTAAGTGTAATTATAAATAAAGCTATGTTGTTTTTAAAATAACACTAATTACATTAATATTTAAAATAAAGTCTGTAATTGTGTGCGTGTCTGTATGTTCGTTACTGTTTTACGCTTAAAATTAACTGAATAATCACATAGGCTACAATTTATCCAGAAAATACGCTGTTTTCGTACAAAGATCCTAGAACCTAGTTTGTAAATACTATACTTGGAAGCAAAGAAATCGTGCGACTTTCTATGGAAATTCAGAACTAAGTTACTCGATATCTTTGCCTTTAAGTGAAATTGTTTAAAACTCTGAAAAATATTGATCTTCAAAGCATCAATTCAATGAATGTCCCGCCATCGGGTATTTGCCCTGTTGATGTTCCAATGTTTTACTGGAACAAAAACTAGAATGGTCCATTGGGAAATGTGGTTGTCCCTTTCGCTTCTTATTTTCGGCACCGCAACGGCGTGATAGGAATATTATTTGCCTTGTTAAGTGTTGTCTTATTTTGGGCAATTGATTTGAACTGATGATGGTAGCTTTAGATTTAAAAGTCACTTAATTTGCTGGAGAAATAATTAATTATACCAACAGGTCTCTCGTTAAAGTCCTTCGAACCGGATAAAAACTGAATAAAGGGGAGTGAAGGCGCAGTTTCTACCATTATATAATTTGAAAACGCGGTTTCTAAAGTCTAGGACATATTGTTTATTATAATTATTATGATTGTATATCGTTGTTAGCTAAATTTGTATACGATTGTCCTCTGATATTAGATAAATAAAATTTAAAAAGATTTATACTAATTGATTCAAAATATATCTAGTGTAGGAAGTAACAACCCTACAAAATCCGCTAAGAGCGGACCAATCATCGACGAGCTCAGGATTTTCCGCTCTACTAACTTAATATGTTAGTTGGCGATCGACATTTCAAATTTAACCTTATCGCCTGACATTCAAAGTCGACAGTCCGCTGCGCAAAGTTCAATTAAAATAGTTCACTTGACTTAACAGGGTTGTTACTTCGATTTGATGAAAATATATTCGTAGTGAGTAGTAGAACCAAGAAATGTATTTTTATGATAATAAATAGGAAACTGAAGAAATTATTCAAAGTTTTACTTATTTTCGTTACCGTTTCAATTAATTGAAACAACAAGAATGGTTTTATAAGTCTAAAAATAAAGAAGCCGTAAATTTATTGAAAGAGCATTTTTTCATGGCATTGACATTTGCATTCCTTAAACTACAACCTAAAGATTAGAATGCTGAAGGAATGCCTCTAAGCTCGTAATTTCACTGGTAGTCTTATCCCCACACCGAAACAACAATGTGAACACTGCTGCTTGATAGGAGGTTAAAGGATAGACCTTGCATAAGGTCCTCCGTCCCGATACTATTTATTTATTAATCATTGTATTTTTTTATTTTAAATTGTTATTTAATAATATTATCGATTTATTATTTAGAAGGAATCATCAATATAAAATAGTCCACGGTAGTTTAATTTTCTATCTACGAGTATCTCATCACTAAAATTTGATTTATTTATAAAAACTTAATAACGAAGAACATAACTTATTATTTCTTTTCAAATCAAATAACACAACTATAGCTTTACAAAAACCCTAGTTAATAATCGTGTTCTGTGTTATTTCTTCGACTTCGACTAAAGAACAAAGAAAGCTGCCCTTATTTCCTTTCTACAAATAAATATCTTCCACTAATAACCTGCGAGCCACGTTATTGGAAATGCCCAGGTGTCCACACACAGCGTCGTTTACCCGGCTCTATAATAAATGCCCGTTCTCGGCACGTTTACCCGACCCCAGGCGATTATCGTCCCATTCCCAACGATACTAGCGGCTTTAGGATTGAGATTGCTGTGGGGGCTTAGAATTGGATAAGGTATTGGTTATTTAAGGATACAGCTGTGTTTGGTGTAGAGGCGTACTAGGTAAATATCGAAACTACTAAGGTATCGTTACGAGTAGAACGTGCCGACAAAAATACTTGGTCTTAATACTCGTACAAGCGCCAAGCGTATTTATGAGTACGTGACTCTTAGGATCACCTCAAAATAATATGTAAAAATAATCGTCAAGTCATGGAAAAATTGTATATATTAGGGGAACACCGAGGAGAGTTGTAACCGAAGATTTGTGACAAATTGTGTTCTCTGAACTTTAAACAGTTTATCGAGCTGGCAACTTCGTTAACTCATTGCTCTTTCGACACTCCACAGCAAGAAAGAAAGAAAGAAAGAATGAAATAGTTTATTCGTGACAAACTATTACAAAAAAATTAAACTATAATGGTTATTTAAACGTAATTTGTCACGAAATGAAGCAAATAAGCTTATATTATATGACATAGGAGTGCACGCGAACAACGCCTTGAAGCCAAGAAAAGGATCTTGAATGACGTTGCTTATGTTTATTATCCCGTTATTTAGGATGAAAAGAAAGGGAACAAAAACATAAGTGGGCGGACTTCTAGGAATATCAGGAGGCAATCTCAAAAAAATGTATGAATGTGGAAGATGCTAAAAAGAGATTTGTCAGGATCGTAGCAGGTGGAAAGAAGTGGTCTCTGCCTACCCCTCTAGGAAACAGGCGTGATTTAATTTATGTATGTAAATACAAATATACAATGTAAAAAATATGCAGACAGATATATATCTAAAACACCTATAAGAAACAATTATGGTATTAAAGTATTTCATTTTTTTAATTAAATCTATTTATATATAAACTTAATATAAATACATAAAGTAAATAATTTAATTAATACATACTAAATACATATAATAATACATCTATTTAATATATACAGACATACATCCTCCAAAACAGCCAAATAATGACAGCACACGAAACATGAGATAGAACATTTTTTATGTAGAAAACGTTAAAGGATATCATAGAAAAACTACGGAAGTGATAGAAAATGATCCTTTAGCTTGCTTTTAAAAATGGCAACAGACTTAGCACGTCGTACCTCCACAGGCAAAGCATTCCATAACCTTACCGCCTTGATGGTAAAAGAATTAGTGCAAAATTTAGAGGAAGAAAAAGGAACTGACAGGAGAAGGGACGCTCTAACAGATTTAAAATACCGCATTCAGACAAGCAATCCCAAACGCGTTAGCGTGAGAGATAATCAGACACCTTTCCTGTACTTGTACGTGTAAATACTCGAAAATATGCCTCAATACTCGATACTTGGCGTGCTCGGAGAGGAAAACATCTTTGGACAGCCTCTATTGGAGTTTTTCCTCGGATGTGTGGGAAGATTGAACTAATGCTTCACGGTCGGTCGAGATAATACGGTTATACCGGATTTTAGCTCTGGCATTGTTGAATTGTGATAAGAGTATTTGCGCTTTTCATTTCGACTTTTCTTTATTGGTTAAATATAAAAGTATATTGAGCCTGGTTTAATATAAAAAGTATTTTTTTATGTATAAGGGATTTTTAAGAGGACTTTGAAGCGAAAAAAAAAAATGCAAAACGCGATTACGTTTTGCTACCCTTAAACGTTGTCCGATTTCTACGTTTTTTGAATATGTTGTAAATATTATAAACAACTATGTCTTTACGGTTTCTATGAAAGTATTTATTGGAAAGAAACAAATTAATTAAAGAACAAAAACGGCAACGTAAAAACTTCGTTTTTCATGAGATTACATTAAAATAAAGGTTAAGGATAAAGTTAAGAAAATTTAACTTTTCCATTTTGTCACGAAAATTAGCCATACTAAAAAAAAAAAAAAAAACGTGACTAAATGGAAAAGTTAAGTTTTCTTAATTTTGTCATGACGATGTTCACTTTTTTTGGAAAACGCCCAACTACGCGATTTAAGCATCGCTTCACAATTACCGTCTTTCTGTGTGAATACCCGTAACTATAAGTCAAAATTAAAATTACAATTTTATTTTCAAAACATGTAACTTATATGTATACACACAATACATAAAACATTTTTTTGTTACTCTATACCTATTTGTTACTTATATTCCAATGACTTTAACGTGTTGTTCTGCAACAATAACCCCAAGTTATCAAAATCCGTGAAACCGTCACAGTTTTCTTCAGCCTTCTTAAATTAACTTCCCACCTCCGGTCAACTCTTCGCAAGTGCAAAGAAAGCTCGACAAAGCTTCACAAAGGCTGAAGCTTTCAATGGGAATAACTAAGCACTTGAGTGGTTTGTTGCGAGCTTTTAGCTCACTTGTGTAACTTAGATTTATAAATGTCACGAGAAGTGTAAAATAAGGTTTTAAGAACTTAACCTGCCATTGGTACAACAAATAAATAGATAAAGCACGGGACAATGTCACACAAATTGACCTAGTCCCAAACTAAGCTCTAGGCTTGTACTATGGGTACTACACAACGATAAACTAGAGAAATATATACTTAAATACATAAAAAAACATCCAAAACTCAGGAACAAATACTCGTGCTCATAACTAAAATATCTGCCTTTACCGGGATTTGAACCCAGGACCCATAACTTCGAAGGCAGGGTCACTACCAACTAGGCTAGCGTGTCGTCAATGTTTGATTGTGTGTGTATGTTTGATTGTTTATCTATCCCGACTTATAATATAAACAAACGAATCAATATACTCTACTTTGCATCTCTATTCATCAAGCCGCTTACTAAATAATTTGAAATTATATATAGATATATTATTTTTTATTATGTTAAGGAGAAAGCACACGAGCACTCAGGCCACCTGATGGTAAGTGGAATCTGAGACCCATAGACATTTGAATTCTCAAGACCATAATCCTAACACCTCAAATGCGTTGCCAACCCTGAGGACTAAGATGGAATGCCTCTATGCTAGTAATTTCACCGGTTGTCTTATCCCCACACCGGAACACAACAATGCGAACACTGTTGCTTGTCGGGTGGTTAATGGGTAAGATGGTGGTAGCGGTCCGGACGGACCCTGCACAGGGTCCTACCACCACTGATTTATCTATGCGTTTGTCTTTTTTAGGATTCCGTACCTCAAAAGGAAAAAAACTGAACCCGTTTTCTCAGAAACACGTGGAGGTGTCAAGTTGAAATTAACATCAAATACGTCTGCGGTTCTTTCAAGCTGTAAAAAAACCTTCTAAGTCAACGCAATCCAAAGATACGGCCATTTGCGGTGTTTCCCAAAAAAATACCAACAAAAACACACAGGCGTGTTCATTTTGAGCTCCGTTAAATGCTATTTCAAAAATGGATCGTCAACAAAGGTTTGAGAAACGATATTGTGTATCCAAAGTAGAATAGCCCCTCGTTATGTTCTATTACAGCTAAAACAAAGCTATTTTCAAGGCGTTATCGCGAGATAACTTCAACAACGTACGCAATTTTGTAGGCGCCTAATGCTTCGTACTTAGAGTTATGCATAAATACATAGAGAGCGGAAATTACTGTTCGACGGGAAATTCGAGCCATTACTCGATTGGGAAGTTCCTTTGGAAGTTTTAATCTGCTTAAGAATGTTCTGAGAAGGTACATGTGTGTGTTCAAAAGGAGGGCGAGGTTGTAACAATACTTAAGAGGCCGTATACGAAATTTTGCCGATTTCGCCGATTTACCTGATTTTACAGACGTGATTTTACTGTTGAAACACTTTACTTCTACAAATTTTAATGCGCAACACGAAAGATAATTTCAACTTTAAACGAATGTATGGGCTACTTTTTTGTTTTTATTATTTGATACTGATTCATTGACCTGAAACCGGCGACTGTTTTGTGAATTTTGCTGTAAGAGGTTTAGAATATCGCATATTCACGAATTGCTTTGACGTCTAAAAGGTATGAAAAAAAATCAATTTATTACTGTAAACTTTGTCTAAAAAATTTATGAATTACTTTTTACCACCTTTATATATTTTTTGTGTAAAAAAATGATTAACTTGGTAAAGTTTTACAGAAAATGGGCAAAACATTGTTTAAGATTACGACTACTTAAAACTATCGTTCATAAAATTAAAACAACAGTAATAAAGTTCAGTTCAAAATCAACCCATTACTTCAAAAAAATATCGAAAAAATGAAAAAAAAATAGCAATATATAATGTTTTAAAATAACCTAAATCTCTGAACTGAACTGATATTTCATGATGTGCATTCAAACTTATAGAATAGCAGTATTTTAACTGTAAAATCTCAAAAAGAAGCAAAACCACCAAAATTTCGTGTACGGCCTCTTAACATGAAACAGTAAACCCACGAAAATTTCGCTGCTCATTTTAATAATCGCAAGTACTTTCCCGATCGATAACGGTTATTTGGTATTAAGGTGCGTGGACAATATATTAAGAAATCTTACTTAATATCTACACTAATATTATAACGAGGAAAGATTTGTATTTTGGTATATTTGTAACGAATTAACTCAGAAATAATTGGACCCATTTTGAAAATTATTTCAATATAATGTTACGCTTGTTAAATTTTTTAAACTTCTTTGGCATCCTCAATTTATTTACGATATATTTTAATTTAAATTGTATCCCTTTATAAGGTCTTAATATTTTAAACATGGAACAACAGCTGTGAGTGTTTTTGCAGGGGGTCTGAACTATGACACTTTAAAGCTTCATATATTATGAAAAAAAATACACGACAATTATTTTACGTATACAGTTGTTCCTCTGTTTCATAGCACTTTCCAGAGAGAGTAATACAACGTCCCGCAAAACTGTTTTCACAGTTTGACTTTGTTTACAATTGTTCACACATAGCGTTTATAAAACTGCCCGTTTCATGTGAACGCAGCCTTCAAGCTCCGAACTCTACAGAGTAACTAGTTAACCGCTCTATTGTAGGCTGGAGCCGTATCGCTCTGTGAATTTATTATACGTGGAGTTGGTAACAAGTTGTGAATTATTCTGTTAGGTTGGCAGTTCTGACGGTTAATTTCATGCGAGTTTAAGTGGGTGGAACGTTGGAAGTAGCGTTTTTTGTGAAATTATATCGACAGTGAAAAGGTAAAAATTCTTAAGCGCCACTATTAAGTATGGGGGTTAAGCTTAAGCGCCCCATTGGGTATATGGCGCTTAAGCTAAATCGTCATTATTAAGTATGGCGCTTAAGCGATTTTACCTTTCCACTGTCGATATAAATACTTTTTTTGTACAAAATGTATTTAGAGTATCTAGAAGCCTTTTTAGAGTTGTTGGTATTTCTGTAGCTCTGCCTACCCCACTCTGGGAATGAATGCGTGATGTTTTGTATGTATGTATGTTTATCTATGCGTTTGTCAAACATATTCGTACAAATATGCATTCAAAAATATATGTTTGTGAATTTGATAGTTTCAGGGAAAATATAGGTGCAGACCGACAGACAGACAGATGGAGGGACATAACGAAACTATAACGGTTCCTATTTTCGTAACGGAAACTTTTAAATTAGTTATTAACAGATATAGAAGTTTTGTGGCACGAATAAAATTATCCTAGGGACTTCCGAGCGATATTAATTTATCGATAAATTTACTTTCTTATGTCAGTTATGAGTATGAGGTAACATTATGAACATGTAATTTACTATTATGCTACACAATGTCATTTAATTTAGCTAAATAGGCTTTTAATGCAAGTCATTCTTGGTTTCAGTTTACTTTGTATGGAACTCGATTTAATAGCATTAAAAGAAGTTTTCGTGTAAGAAATATTTGATGTTTATTTGAGTTTTAGAACCCGTAAAAAGTATGCCCTTGAATTACCTAAATTAAGGATTACTTACCTATCATGATAACTATAACATCGATGGTATTAGCATTTTAGCTCATTTCTATTTTATCCGGTGAACTCAATGCTATGAAATGTCACTTTGAAATTTGAAACAGTTATCGATAAAAATATCGGAAGGAAGTCCCTAGCTAATTGACGTTATAGCCACAAAAACTTCTATGTCTGATTATTAACAAAAACCGATTTACCTCAGCCTTTTGTCATTGCTATAACGATAAGGTTTAATTATTTTTTCGTTAAAAAAGTTTAGATAGTAACCATTAAAACATTTAATAAGAAATACGAGATTTAAATAACACCGTAATTAACATTAATAATCACCAACTACACCAAATATTTCAAGAGACAAAGTACATAAACCTTATTACTACAATTATTTTCATCAACTAAGCTCGTAGACTAATACATAACTTGCTACGGCGTAGCAATTTGGTGTAGCGAGCTACAAAGTTTTGTAGCGGTAGGATGACAAAGCTGCAAATTGCGCGAGACAAACTGGTTGATGAGCAAATTGTACGTTGGGGTGTCTGTAAAGTTCGAGGAAAATTGGAGACTCAACAATTGTAGAGTTACGAGGAAAGTGTTTGTTTGTCCGAGTTTTACAACAAAGTCATTGGTACAAATAGAATTGCATTATATTTTACAATGTACGTTAATAATAGCTTTTATGACTTCTGAACCATATTTAACTAGCAACATTTTAAAGCTGGTATGATATTTATGTAAAGATTTTCGTCTTTCATGTTTTATTTTACCCGAATGATTTTAATGTGTCACAACTACCACTAATTTGCAAAATATATGTTCTGAATTTAAATTTGAAGTATTCATTATTGATTAACCGAATAGCATAAGCTTAAATTTTTGTAAATATGCCTCATTTGATACAGCAAAAAATAAATAAAATAATAATATTCGAATTTAATTCAATATAGATAAATAACTAGGTTGCGTGCGAATTTTAATTTTAATTTAATCATTCTTAGCTACAAATTGTTTGAATTCATAAACAATTATGTATGCGTAACCTTCCGTAATTTCTCCTGATGCTCCCAACGGAAGACCAGCGCTGACAAATGCCAGCGTTACGCTGAGTTGGGACCTCTCCGTGACTACATTCTTCTAGTGCGCATTTCTCTGTTCTTTGTTGTTGTTTGTCCCAAAAAAGTTTTTTTTTTATGTTAAGGAGAAGGCACACGAGCACTCAGGCCACCTGATGGTAAGTGGCCCTGATGGTAATCTGAGGCCCATAGACATTTGAATTCTCAAGACTATAATCCTAACACCTCAAATACCTTGCCAACCCTGAGGACTAAGATGGAATGCCTCTATGCTAGTAATTTCACCGGTTGTTCACCGGGTATCTTGATTATTTGGTTACCTTGTCTCATCTCTAGACCTCGTTATTTCTGGGCACTGACGGCAAAATTGGGAAACATGGGACAATTGGCACAAATTGATATTTATTATGAATTTTTCATTATGAATGTTACTATTTAACTTTTAAACTCTCATTTCAATAATTTCACTTAAACTTTTACACATAAAGTTATAGATAGTTCTATTAATAATATTTTGACATCATTTTCTCGTTATTTATTTTTTAATCTTTATAGGTATGGGTCTCCTTGGTCAAGGGTGACCCAATAACTTTAGACTTATTTATTTGCTGTGGAAAGTCACAAATACGTCAATACTCAGTATGTGAATTTACGGTCAGCATAATTTTGTTTTGATATAATGGAAAAATTGAAAATGAGCTGTTTTGTAAATGGTGCAATTTACGATTGATTTAAAAAAACGTCATATAGAAGCATCATAAAAAATGCAAATATAAATATGATATTGTTCCAATTGGCCACATACTTCCCTATTTTGACAGTTGTGACATTGACAATTAATATGAGATAACGAGGTCTACTTATCTCATATTAATTGGGTTGTCGAACGCTGCAGGCCTCGGTGTAATGCACGATACCTCACAAAGTTTTAAATGTAAGTTGCTTAAATATCTATCCGACTCACTATCTTACTGAAGACAACAAATGTAAACCTGTTTGAAATATCAGCACGTATGCATTTGTAATTTAGTTTTAGGGAATGGAATATACGTATTTACAAATGAATATTGTGTAATTTTGCATGCTGTGGATATCTATAATTAAGGGGGCATTATACGTATTAATGTTCCAAATATAGACTATTTAACGTTTTCGCTACAATGTAACACTTGTTGGTAACCCAGAATAAAAAAATAACATTCCCGCATCATGGCCGCTCTACCCCTCACAAGTGGGGTCGTTAGCTGAATGCTCAGTTTCGAAGCTGCACTCAGCTCTCCAGAGTGATTGAGTGCTAGATGAGCTATATACGTTTCCACTCTATTTCCAGTTTCAAATACGGTCCAATTCGCTACTATGACGTTTCAAAAGAGTTTATTATTTGTAAACCTACTTGAATAAAGATTATTCTGATTCTGATTATTGTAATTCTGATTCTTATAAATTAAATAGAACACCCGCGATTTCATACGGTCAGCATCAGCATTATAAATGTTCGAAATTGATTTTTAGGGTTTTGTAATCAACAAGAAATCCTTTTAGTTTCGCTTTATATTCGTAGGTCTGTATTTTTTTCACATTATGACATCAAATGAGATATCATTATTATTAATAGCTCCTAAAATTATTATTTACAAATAATAATAAATTCCCCGTGTGGGTGCTGGGATAGAATAGTACCACTCCATGTCTACCCGTGGATGTAGGGCTTGTAGTACTGTTAGGCGATGGGCTTGCAACATTGTCACTAACACACTGTCATCTTAGCCTGATTGTGCAAAATGTGATTATCTTACAGAATTATCAACAAGTCTTTTTAGAGTTGTTGGTATTTTTGTAGCTCTGCCGAATGAAGGCGTGATGTCATGTATATGTATGTTTATAATAAATAAATTCGGGGAAAGGGAAATCTTTAAATACAGGTGACTAAAAATCATCTGAGACAGCACCAAATATATTAACCCTTTAATTGGCAAGAATTACAAAAGTCGTGAATTCAAACCCCATTTGATTTTGAACCAGCATAAAAAATATTAACAAAAAAACAAACAAAAAGTGAACATTATGGTATATGCCCTACAAGGCACACTTTCAAATTAAAGGTTAAAATAGAAAATTAGTACATACTTGTTGTGTTTTGACATAGTTTTTTGAGTTTGTACCAACCGCTTCGGAACCCTATACTGAGAATGGCCCGACTAGCTCTTTCCCGGCTTCTTAGAGATTTGATCAATAGTGGTGTTAATAATATTATTTATATGTTGAAGTATATTATACTCATAATTTGACGACACGCTGACCTTGTTGGTAGCAAATCTGCCTTCGAAGCTAGCAGTCCTGGGATCAAATCCCGGTAAGAGCAGATATTTTTGTGATGAGCACGAGTATTTTTTCCTAGTTTAAAGTAAATAAATATTGACCTAGTCCCAAACTAAGCTCTAGGACTTGTACTATGAGTACTAGACAACGATAAACTTTTTTATATAGAGAAAAATACAAGGTGTCTCTGACCATGGGGCTTTAAATGTAGGAATCGTTTCTACTCCTCAAATGGAGCTCCTTTTGTTCTACAACTTTAAAAAAATAGTTTTTCTTTCATACAAAATAAATAAATTCCCTGATTCTACTAGTAACGTTTGAAAGTTTGATCACGTATAAATTACTGTTAATTAAGTTATTTTCTAAGTTGTAGAACAAAAGATGTAGCATTTGATGAGTAGAATCAGAGTCAGAGACACCCTGTATACTTAACTTAAATGCATAGAAAACTTCCAAGACTCAGGGACAAATACTCGCGTTCATCACTATAACTTGCCTAGGCAGGGTCACTACCAACTAGGCTATAATATATACAACATAACTCTCATACTCTGAACAACCTACTTAAGGACTTATTGCATGACATACTAAGCACAATTAACAACAAAGTTAATTGTTAATCGGTGCTAAAGAAACACTACCTCGAGTGTGAAGCTCGTATAGACTTTAAAAGTGATTGGTTAATGATTTCATTTAAATAGTTGTAGTACCCACAATGTAATAATTTATTTAAATAACAATGTAAAGCAGCTAAAGCAGCGCGATCTCGCTAACAATTAAATAAACCCCCGGGGTTTCCAATAGTGGCACATTTATACACAAATGTTTTGGAACCCATTATTTAATTTAGTAAAAAAAAAACAAATACAAAACAAATCAAATACAGTTTTCATATCATTTATCGTTATATCGCTTCGATATAAGCGTTTCGTTGACACAGTTACGCGCCTATCAAGTCGATTCGTATAAAAACTTGATTCAATCGTTATTGGATACCGCGCCTGTCGATCAAACGGGAAAGTAGGACGGGCACAGGTTTTTGCCAGCTGAAATATGTCATACCACATAACATAGCTTTTCTGATCATAACTTTGTTTTGACGGCTAACATATTTTTTTTCTTTTTCTTAAACACTAAAGCCCTTACTTATGATAAAAAAGCCGTTAAGTACTACAAACATAAAAATCAACAAGTAATAACTAATTTTCTATTTGAAGTCAATTGGTGCCAAAAGATGATTTTAGTAGAGGTATAAACACTTTAATCGCCTGTATCTTAAGAACCAATGATGTCTACTTAGTCATGATAGTTTTCCTTTCAAATTCGTTATATGTCCTTTCATTTAAGATTTTTTTCTGATTTATAGCACTTGAGTCTAACAAAAATTTGCGCTTTAAAGCTTAATATTTCATAAACGGTTTGCTTAATCGAAAAACTGATTTTACAATCCGGTAATATTTTTGAAAGACCTATCCGACGATACCCCACACGATGGGGTAGACGCCAAAAAAAAAATACATCCCCACGTTACGTGTAGGGGAGGTACCCTAAAAAACATTTTTTTTTACTATTTACATGTACCACTTTGTTAACGTGACTAATATGCATACTCGTATTCATGCCAAATTACAACTTTCTAGTACTAAGAGTCTCTGCGCTAGGCTGCGGACGGATGGACGGATGGACGGACGGACATGGCGAAACTATAACGGTTCCTAGTTTGACTACGGAATCCTAAAAAATGATAAAAATGTTCATTTATTTTCTTTCTTACATAACTACTAAGAAGGTTGAGATCTCCTTTTAAGTATGAGAGGGCCTGTGTCAGGAGACCTCGCTCTCCCATGGTAAGCATAAGTACATTTTAGAACCTTACATTTAAAAAAAAAAACATACAAAAGGGCAAACCCTTATAAACAAATAACAAAAATAAAATCAAAATTTGCACATGCGCGCGTGCTTGTGCGTTGTGTGCGTGAGTGTGTGCGTGTGTGTGTGAAGTAAAACCCTTATAAACGCAAAGTAACCGTGGGGCAGCTTATGCCATGCTTTGTCACTTTCTGTCAGATACAAATGTCACGATTACAGATAAAGTCAAAGCATGGCATACGCTACTCCACGGTTATTCCACGTTTATAATATAAGTAAAGGGATATAAGGCCCGACTTGTCAGTTAACTCAGTACAAATTGTGTGTTTGCGGACTTTGAGGTTACATTTTTTATAGTTGACAGGTGTCACATCAGTAATTAAACTAACTAATTGTTCAAAATTGTAACAAAAAACAACTTTGCTCTATTGTTGCACAAATAACTATTTTGTACACATACATACATACATACTCTCACGCCTTTATTCCCAGAGTGGGGTAGGCAGAGCCACAGAAATACCAACAACTACAAAAAGAGTTGTTGGTAATTTTGTACCTTCATTTTAAATTTACTTTCGACCTTTTTGCTGGTAGCCTAGCGGTTTGAAGTGCTTGTCTCAAGTTGGAAACTCTTGAATTTTACTGAAGTATCTATTATAAAAATAAAACTGAAAAACTGTTTTTATTAGACTATACCTTATTCTAAACTAATAAAATCTGCCAAGTTACGTGCAGCAAAAAAGAAACGGCTATTTGACTTCTATAGCTCTATACTTTTCCTTGTCTGGAATCTGACAGGCTGGAACAGCTTACAAAACGTCTGACTGGCTGTAAGTTTGAATTGTAATAGTGTCCAATAACATCAAAGAGAACTCTCTAACAGAGAGAGAGAACTAGAGATCTAAATAATCTTATCTTATGTAACCTTGTAAATTATTAAACCTAGAAACGTTATCCAATATTTTTGTTCCTACGGCTTCTTATTACACCAAACGCGAAACCACGAATAAAACCAATCCTTTTGAATGTCGACGTGCGAAATTCGATTCGAAGGTGACACGTGTAATCGATTTTTAACGTTAATTCAAATGGGACACGACCTAAATTTGCCTGCATGAATATTTGAAAAGGAGACCAAATTTAAATGCGACGTCTGGGCTTAAACGACCCATATATTATTCACCTGTCTGTATTTACGTCTTCTAAACGTATGGAGCTAGAATTTAAGTGAACTACTAAATACTAAAATTAAAGTATAATGTTAAATCAATTTGGTTCACATTTCTAGCGAACATAAAAAATCTAAATATTATTATCTTTTCTTTTTTAATGTTTTGAAGAAAAAGCTATTGATTTGAAAAATAACTGAAATAATACAAGGTTTGTGAAAAATCTACAGAAAAAAGCAATCTTAACTCACCAATAAAGTCCTTGATGGCTTTAGAGCCAGATTCCAAAATGTCGTTCGGGTTGACCCGAATCTTGCAGTGTTTGACGAAGGGCATATCCGGGAGTTTTGCCCACTCCCCCCCACCGCTGGTGGAGCAATGTACGTCGATCGAGATAGAGTTCTCATAGGCCCTGATCACGCGTTGGACCTCGTTCTCTTGGTAAGCATCGGTGAAGTCAGCGAGGGAAAACGTGCCATCCTGCAACAAAAAGAGGTTATTGAGTGAGGGTGCGGGAGCATAATTAGAGTTGTGATAGGTTTTTTTATAAGGTAATTGTAACAATAATGGACGAGGAGCATTGTTGAACACTTGAGTATCATGGAAGATAGTGGCAACCATTTCTTTTGCAACAAATAATTTAGAAACGTACGATCTTGAGAGAGGTTAGTGTTTAACACTGGCGACCTTAGATAACATCCAAGACTCATCACACCAATATGTATCTACCCTTACCGGGATTTGAACCCGGGACCGCCTGGCTTCGGAGGCAGGGTCACTCACAACTAGGCCAACGTGCTGTGTGTGTGTTTTGTATATTTTATACTTGTTATCTCTTTTGTTTGTACAATAAAGTGTTAACATACATATGCGACACAGAGGCATAGCTAACGTAATATGTGCACGGGTTTTTCAGTAGTTTCGCACCCATAGCCATGTGTATTTGTCTCAATAAGTAATTAATTTCTATATTCAAGTGTTCCTTCCTTCTACCTCCTCGTTAATAGTAAATATAGCAACTAGTTCCTCTAATTGCTTAACATACATGCGTAGCAATAAGTGTACATCACAGCAATCATTATTTTCGATGTATTTTTTATCTTTCATCGCCCTACCAGTTGCACGTTTGACTGCACTGCGTTCAGTAGTGCCTGGCGTTTGACATATATTCCTGTTGCCACGCTGATTTCCATTCGAAAACATTTCTAGGTCTCATATTCGTTGCCACATTCGCTTTGCCGAAATACCAATTCCTGTCGAAAAATCCGAAACTTCGCTCTTGTCCAGCGATGCGTGAATTTTTCCCGAATTTTGCGTGAGCTCTCGGATGCATAGGGAAATTAGTGAAACCGTTTGTCTGTTACAAACGCAGGCTCTGATGCAAATAACGAAGGTTTTCGCCCGTTTTCATGATAAGCTACCAGGGCTCTTAATTCTACACGGTAATAGGGATATTGCCTTTGACGTGTTTCCGTATTGTCAACGTTTTGATAACTCTTATGTTTTTGATAGTAATGGCGGCCTAGTTACAAACGATACTAAAACACTTCAAATGCAAGATCGTTTTAAACCAGTAGAATAAAGGCCCAGTGGGCCTAACATGTTGCTGCGGGAACAAGTGTCAAATGACGTCAAACGGGAACCAGAGTACCAAGTATTATGATGAAATTTTTAAATTTTCCTACGCGGGGCTCAAGTTGCTTGGTAATAAAATCAAGTCATACAAAACACACTTTTATTTTAAACTTTAACTCTTTATTCTTACGTTGGAATATGGATTAGACGAATTAAAGTCCCGAGCCCATGAGAAAAATTTATCCCGTGGCAGTGTGTTTAACCCACTGGTTTTGTATTAACTGTTACACACTATGTACTCCATATGAGTGGTCTTTCAATTTTGACAACTTCTATAACATTCAAATAAATACGTATAAAATCCAATTTTCAGAGCTGATAACTCTTAAACGGCTTAGCCAATTTTAAAATTACAAACGTATTCGTATTACAAACTTTGTTAAAAACCACTCCAGTGAAACTAACTTTATATTAAACAAAACCGCGTCTAAATCGATTCATCCGTTTGCGAGTTACGGTGTCAGACAAATACACAGATGTCAAACTTATAATCCTTGTCAACTTACGAGTGGCAAAACTAATTTGTCCAACAGTGCAAATCCTACTGTTTTGCTGATATTATTATTTAATTTCTCAAAGAATCATGCTTGGCTTTAGCTACGTCAAATGGAACTTTTTACCTCTGCATCTCAAAAAGGACGGTTTTGCGGTTTAAAGACAGTGAGCAAAATTCGATTTTGCTGCGAGCGTGAGACAAAGTAATTTTTAAATTGTTTTTCAGAATGTAAAGGTGGTCTGGTGTAGCCACCCACGGCTAGGTCAGGGTAGGTACAAATATGGGTCATACACACTCTTGAAAACAAAATTTGTCTCTCCTGTGGCCAATAGTCAAAAACATGTATATGATACACATCTTAGCCTGATTGTGCAAAATGTGGTTACAGAATTATCAACAAGATTTTTAGAGTTGTTGGTAATTCTGTAGCTCTGCCTACCCCACTCTGGGAATAAAGGCGTGACTTTATGTATGTATGTATGTATATGATAGGTCTAAAGCAGTCCTGACAGCGTTTTTGCGGGTATGGGTTAAGCCAGAAAATTAGGCCTTAAAAACGTTAACTTTCGGTGTGTCCACAGGAAAGACAGTAACCTAAATCTGTGTATGACACATATACAAGTATTTGAAATTTTACCATGTTGTCTTTTACATCTTAAGATAATTATGTTCTCGCTGCTGAGGTAAAAAGTTGTATGTGCAACATGAGACCAATGTTATTTGCATCTCTTGTCTTTGATTCTCTTGCTGCACTAGGATTGTAACCTAAAATTGCGCTTGCAAGGGATTCAAAATCAACACTTGCTACAAAAACCACATTTGCCCTCTCGTTACACAAATAACTATTGTTGGATAAGTTTGCATTAATCTTGCTTTCTCAATTAACTTTTTGATCGGTAATAAAGCTGTCTGAGGACGGTATTTACAAACTGATCTTCGGGTTTAAGAATATTTATTTCGCAATAATAAGAAATACAAACTTCACTTACATTGAGAATCTTAAATTACTTAATGTAATAAGTAGGTAGGTAGCATATTAACAGTGCCTCGCCTCGCCCAGCAACTCGTCCTTTTAGCGTTAGCGGGTAGATGCGCGCTATCTTCGCAGAAATAACGGTTTTACAACTCGACTGACACGTGTTTTTAAACTGGCATTATTATCCGATCCGATCAAACACGATATAATAATGATTATTCACTACATATGGAATGTGTCACTGGCATACAAACAATGCTCCCGGCGTGTACATGACGCCGTTACCCGCGGGACGCTCGGCGTCACTCAGACGCTGGCGTCATTCACGTGTTAATACACGAAGCGGAAACGCAGGGGAAATACCAGGAAATGTATTGTGTTACTTGTGTAGTGAAAATGAGACCAGGGGATTTAATTCCATTTTGTTGTAGTTATATACATACATACATAACATCTCGCCTTTATTCCCAGAGTGGGGTAGGCAGAGCTACAGAAATACCAACAACTCTAAAAAGACTTGTTGATAATTCAGTAACCACATTTTGCACAATCAGGCCAAGAAGTTTACTAGTGTTTTAGTGACAGGTTGCAAGCCCATCGCCTAACAGTACTACAAGCCCTTATTCCCTTAGTCGCCTCTTACGACATCCACGGGAAGACATAGAGTGGCATTATTCTAACCCGGCAACCACACAGGGCAATTATATTTTGAACAAAATGGTTTTTAGGGTTCCGTAGCCAAATGGCAAAAAACGGAACCCTTATAGATTTGTCATGTCTGTCTGTCTGTCTGTCCGTATGTCACAGTCACTTTTTTTCGAAACTATAGGAACTACACTGTTGAAACTTGGTAAGTAGATGTATTCTGTGAACCGCATTAAGATTTTCACACAAAAATAGAAAAAACAATCATTAATTTTGGGGGTTCCCTGAAACTCGATTTATTTTTTTCATCAAACCCTTATGTGTGGCGTATCTATGGATAGGTCTTCAAAAATGATATTGAGGTTACTAACATCATTTTTTTCTAAACTGAATTGTTTGCGCGAGAGACACTTCCAAAGTGTTGAAATGTGTGTGTCCCCCCTGTAACTTCTAAAATAAGAGAATGATAGAACTAAAAAAAAAAATAATGTACATTACCATGCAAACTTCCACCGAAAATTGGCTTGAACGAGATCTAGTAATTAGTTTTTTTTTAATACGTCATAAAAACATTGATCAAAGCTACAACGAACTTTTATATTATGTTACTTGCTGCTACGGAACCCTTCATGGGCGTGTCCGATTCGCACTTGGCCGCTTTTTACTATAAGATCTACCGTGACTATGACAATATGATAACGATGGTTAAAGATGGAATAGGAGGCCTAGGGAGTAGTATAAGTCCACTTTGTCAAAGCTCGCCTTGTTTTTGTAACGTTACAGTAAAAATTACTGTAAAGCCAACCATATGACAACGATGTAAAAGCAAAACCGCTTAAACAAAGTAGAATAGAGGCCAAAAACGAATTTTGATATTGGGATAATCCAGGAACGTTATTGATCCGCGGGAGCGTATAAGCTCATTCTTAGCTCAAACCGCCCAGCTCCACCAACTTCATAGGTACCCAAAGCCTTATAATGACAACGAGCGCACGGTTCTAGTTATGATCATGGGAGCGAAGAAGTATAAAATAAAAACCCACAGACGGTCAAACGACAGTCAGGTCACGTCGTATAATAAAAAGAAAGGATTTTTTACTTTGATTTCAGTTATTTGAGTGCTAATTCTTGCTCGAATATTAAAATCTTTGAGCAAATCCCTTTTTTCGGTGAATTAATTCTGAAATAATGTAACAGCGGAGCGAATCTCAAATTAAGGTTACCTTTAGGTTAATGACTAGCGACATAAAGAGTTTCGACGAAAAAGGTTGAATTTTAAGCCACAAAGCCACTAGTCTTAGAATTTTCTCGTTCCTTTCAAATAGAGACAGAACAAAGGCCCTGAGGGATTTTAATTAGCTTCAAGAAAATTCTGTTAACAAGTCTTTAGCTGAAAGAGTCTTGTTTTATTTTCTTTTATAGCGTGGCTTTTGGGGATTCGTGTTTTTACAAGAACGTTCACTCAATCAATTTCTAAGGGTGCTGGCATTCAAATTAGTTAGGTACAATCACCAGCAAAAATATATTATCCAACGCAATTTCGTATGTCTTGACAAAATGAAGTTGCTTAGAAGAAGGTGAACGAGGAATGTCAATTCAAAACATTGAATGTAAAATAACACAAGTCAGATTTAAAAAAAAATATGCGTCTGGTAGACCCTTGTGCAGGGTCCGTCCGGATCGCTACCACCATCTTATCCATTAACTACCGCCAAACAGCAGTGTTCGCATTGTTGTGTTCCGGTTTGGAGATAAGACAGCTGGTGAAAGAACTAGCATAGAGGCATTCCATCTTAGTGCTCAGGGTTGGCAACGCATTTGCAGTCTTAGGATTGCAGTATTGTGAATCCGAATGTCTATGGGTCACAGTTTTCACTTACCATCAGGTGGCCTGTGTGCTCGTTTGCCTTCTCAATGCCATAAAAAAAAAACACACACAGCATACCTTCATACAGTTTAGATAATGATAATGATGATGATAGTAAAAAACCGGGCAAGAGCCGTTAAGTAATAACAAATTTTCGAAAAACTGCATTCATACATTAACAAAGTGGTACAATAAAAAGTTAAAAAATATATACGTAACGTGGGGATGCCTTTTTTTTCTCGTCTATCGTCGTTTTTTTTCTATAGTGTTGGGTATCGTTGGATAGGTCTTTCAAAAATATTATGGGTTTGTGAAAACAGTTTTTCGATTAAGTAATCCGTTTATGAAATATTTAGCGCTTAGACTCAAGTGTCCCCCCCCCCCCCTCTACAGCCAAAACTACAAATACTAAAAATCTGAAAAAAATCTTAAATGAAAGAACATATAACCAATTTCAAAGGAAAACCATCACGATTAAGTAGACATCATTGGTTCTTGAGATACAGGCGATTAAAGTGTTTATACCTACTAAAATCGTCTAAGACGGCACCAATTGTCTTTAAATAGAAAATTAGTTGTTACTTGTTCATTTTTATGTTTGTAGTACTTAATGGCTTTGGAACCCTACACTGAGCATGGTTCGACATGCTCTTGCCCGGTTTTTTTAATGTATGAATGCAGTTTTTCGTCATATTAAAATCAATGACATGGTTCCTAAGAACAGATCTTCGAAAATGTTATAGAATCAGAATTTTCCATTTGACCGATTTAAATGAGACGTTCTGCATACCTATATTCATGCTAAATTACAGCTTTCTAGAACTATAAGAGTCCCTGAGCTAGGCTGCGGTCGGACGGACATGGCGAAACTGTAAGGGTTCCTAGTTTGACTAAGGAATCTATTAAAAATTATGGTGATGTATACCTGCATGATCCAAGAGCCGTTCCCCGCGAAGGTGTATCCGGCGTGCACGAGATGCCGGTGGCGCGTGAATGAACTGAGCAGGTTGCGCATGCACTGCATCAGAGTGTTCATCTGTGGGTGGATGAGAATCTCTGTCACGAGGTTCTCTGAAGCGAATTGGATGAGACGCTCGCCTGAAAAGAAACAATAGTTTTAGTATTGTTGCACTTTTAATAATAGCTAGTAACAGTGGACATCAATATCTTGTATTTAGTTTTTGTTGAACAGGAGGTAAAACTCAACTGGGTGTTTATTATGACGTAACTATGCAGGGCTAGGATTCTACACAGTAATTATACATATATAATCGTATTTGACATATTTTCGTATTGTTAACGTTTTGATAACTCTTATGTCATTTACGATAATGGTGACTGTGACATAAACGATTCTTAAACGTGTCAAACACGATATCGTTATAACGCACCTGAATAGAGGCCCAGGGGGGTTATCATGACATAACAATGCAGTTCTGTTTACGCTCAGAGAAAAGGACAGAGCTATGACAGTTTTATAGCTCTGTCCTTTTCTCTGAGCGTAAACAGAACTGCATTTGTTATTTCATGATAACCCCCCTGTTCTGTTTACGCTCAGAGATAAGGACAGCTATAACAGTTATATCGAGGGTTGCGTGGTCAAACCCAATAAATCGAAATAATTGATTATTCAATTTTTTTAAACTGTCATGTCTTGAAGATTGTGTTATATTTGACACAACGAATTATATCGACTTATTGGGTTTGACCAGGCAACACTCGATATAGCTCTGTCCTTTTCTCTGAGCGTAAACAAAACTGCATAGTCATGTGATAATAACTCCCCTGATGTCAGTTTATATCATTATCCTCTATACGTATTCGTTTCTGATAAAAAAGGCTGAGATCAACTTAACGAGTACAAACTAGATGGGTCCACATTGAGAAGCAACAGTGAAGATACTGTAGTAACATGAATAGGTTCTTTACATCGCAGAACATCATATTCGCAAAATATGATATTAGCAAAATATGATATTTGCAAAGCACGATATTCGCAGCACATGATATTCGCAAAACATGATATTTGCAAATTGTGAAATTAGGTTTTTAGAATCGTGGGTTTAGGTTAGGTTACAGTAGGCCCGGAGGGCAAAACCACCCATAAATAGGAGCTCCCTAGACACTGTCTAATTGATGTCTTGTTTTACGAATATTTTGTTTTGCGAATATCACGTTTTGCAAATACGTGTTTTGCGAATATCATGTTTTGCAACTCTGATGTTTTGCGAATGTTATGTTTTACAAATATAAATAATATAAACATAGGTACCAAATGTTGGGTGGCACGACACTGTTAAATACAATTTGATAGTGTCGTCTATATAATATGTCAAATACCTCGCAGCCTGATTTTTCGGCGGAACCCGGATTTCCCCGAAAATGACGACTTAACAGATCTATTATCATCAAATTCGTCCATTCGAGTCGTTTTCGACAACGCGATTACACTGATTACAAATATATATCACTGTGTTAAAGAAACTAAACGACAAGCTGCAATCGACTTGGGTGTGAAGATAAATAGAGGGTAAGATAGTAGAAATCCTAGTAAAAGTATTCAAATGCAATTGATACAGCGAGTTGACGCACTAAATTCTTCTCAACGTAAAAATTGTAGAAAACGTTGTGTTTTTAGGTTTTTACCGAACAGCGCGTTAACATGTAACCGTGGTAACTTTTTACGCTTAGCTTTGCCGAATTTCCCTCACGATCACGCGAGCGAAAACTTTAACGGCATTTTTTCGTTGGTCTTTTTTAAACTTTCACAGCAGATATTTTGTCCTTGTAACTTTGAGGAATTTGAATATCAAAACAGATGATTAACCTGCTATGCTAAACTCGAGAGTCACCAGTATGCTTGCGTCAACTTGGTCAACTATAAAAGAGCAGTTTCGTTTTAAAAGCAGTATACTCAATTATTTATTCATTTTTTTTACAGATTACAGGTGTTGGGTTACTTATGACTCTTATAAGGTATGACGTCTTTATGAACCTTGGTAGGGCACCAAAATCTCAATAATGATGAATTTTGCACTTCCACAAAGAAATAACAATGATATTTAAAAATTGCCTGGCAATTCTAAGCCGCGTTAAATTCATAAAACAACAACATTACATTATTTTATATATTTTTTTGTAAAATATGCGTTTTCTTTGTTTGCCTTATAACCCCCTTCTCTGTTTTAGAACTTTGGTAATTACTTTACTGCCGTACAGTCAAGTTCAAAAGTATGTATACACTTTAGTACCTTGTCTATTTAACGTCACGTTTAAACTGCCATATGAAATTATCCAAGCGATTAAAGTGACAAGGTACTAAAGTGTATACATACTTTTGAACTTGACTGTACAACGAGACGTCAATTAAATTTAATGCTTATTTAGTGACGAGTTGTCTTATTCTATTGATATAGTAGCAAAGAAACCCCGCCCGTGATTTTCCGTGTGGTTGCCGGGTTAGAATAGTGCCACTCCATGTCTTCCCGTGGATGTCGTAAGAGGCGACTCAGGGAATAAGGGCTTGTAGTACTGTTAGGCGATGGGCTTGCAACCTGTCACTAATACACTGGTAAACATCTTAGCCTGATTGTGCAAAATGTGGTTACGGAATTATCAACAAGTTTTTTAGAGTTGTTGGTAATTATGTAGCTCTGCCTACCCCACTCTGGGAATAAAGTCGTCACTTTATGTATGTAGCAAAGAAAGTGACAGCAGAAACTTTAATCAAGCATTATGTTTAATTGTCATCTCTGTGTGCCGCAGTCAGTCATTAAGTTGATATAAAACGCTTCAGCAAGATAAATATTGCACTAAACACAAACAACTGTGAGAAAATCTAGTTCCGAATAAATATGCGAAAGAACCACCGACCCGAACCTAACACATTTGGGTTAATTTATTCCCTTCACGCAGGCGTTGAAATATATCCTGGAAATATAAATACAGAGGCCTTGGCCATGATGGGAGGGGTAAAAAAAGAGTATATTTGTTATTGTTTTAGTACTGGGACGAACATTCTGGAATGAACACGTATTACAGAGCAACACACATGACGACACGATGGCCCAGTTAGGAGTGACCCTGCCTCCGAAGCCAGCGGTCCTGCGTTCAAATCTCGGTATTGGCAGATATTTGTGTGATGAGCGCGAATATTTGTTCCTGACTCTTGGAAGTTTTCTGTATTTAAGCATGTATTTCTCTATATAAGTATATTTTTCGCTATCTAGTACCCATAGTACAAGCCTAGAACTTAGTTTGGGACTAGGTCAATTTGTGTGACATTGTCCCTGGTATTTATATATTTTTAAGCATTTTAAACCTGATTCACACTAATTATAAACGCGAAAGTTTTGATAGATGTTTGTTACTCAATCACGCCAGAACGGCTGAATAGATCTGAATGAACTTTAGCAGCGGCTAATTATAAACACTAGAAAATTAAAAACGGTTTGACTAGCTTTGTGTTTTAAACCAATTAAATCGATATTTTAAACACCAAACCCTATTGTGATTTATTAAAGAACTCCTAGCGACAGTTACGACCAGGGTTAGAGCTTATTTATTTATGTCTAACAATACCACAGTATAACAATAACAGGTACTAAAACACTGTGAAATGCATAACATTTTAAGATATAAAATATGGGTACACAGTTTCTACCACAAAAAATACAGTATATTTAATACACACATGTCATTTATAAACAATTAGGTAACGACTGGCACACATCCATCTCCTCGCAGAACCTCAAACATTCATCACTCAAGACCACCCACCTACATGAAAAAACATAGCAGTCTGGTACCGATGCGAGGAGCGAATTTAGAAGCTTCAGGGCGCGAACAACTCGAACAAGTGGCGATTTACAATGAGACACAGTGCGCGCCGTTGGCAATGCTAGCAGGGGGGGGGATTCTCTCAACACAGCGCTGCATCGATCTCAAAGATGAAGTTTTACCCGACAAGTTTAAGAAGTCCCGTCGGAGCGTACATAACACATTTTAGCGCATGCCTTCTTAATTAGGCAGCTTTATACGACACTGAATTCGACTCACCTGCCTGCTGCCTAATTGAGAAGGCACGCGCTAATATGTGTTTTGTACGCTCCGACGGGACTTCTTAAACTTGCCGGATAAAACTTCACCTTTGAGATCAATGCTGTAACGTTATACGTACATATTTATTTTAATTCTTGGTTTTAATCAAATAAACCATAAATCAGCTATTATATTACACTATTTACATTGGATATAGTATAAGTACAAACTTAAATACATTACATTGAACATATGAATTACACTTTAGTTATATGAAATCATCAACACGCTTTAACTTTTAAAAAATAACCGCGAGCGAGAATAAGCGCTCGGAACTATTCGGTTCCCTTCGGGTGGCGTCGTATTAGCAGCGCCGGCGCGCATTGCCGGGCCGCAGAGCTCAGACGCCCCGTTAATGCTCGAGTCGAACGCACGTCACTTTTTCCGACCGGTCTCTGCAACGTCACTCAACACGTTACCGTTAGGAAGTGCTCGTCCCTAAAGGTTCCTCGGCAATTTACTATTCGCTCTTATACGTGTTTAAGTTAAACCCCAGACTTGGGTAAGTGGTACATTATTATGATATATGTTGCTAAGTTATTTTGCTTAGTTAGTGTTGTAATTTTAATGCTTGGGAATGGTTACTCTTAATTATAGCCATTTTATCATAATTAAGTCTTCATTAATATTATTCTACAAGATGATTTTGCTTGCTATCCGCTACAATTTAATAGGCTTTTGGAATCATTTCACTTATCATCCACCCTCGCATATTCATAAAAAATTATAATATTTAATTTCTCATTTTCCTTATTTCATTCGCTATCATTGTAATCTCCGTGTCTGATTGTGACCGACCACGGCAACACTACTACATTAATTAGTACTTTCCTTAAATCTTTGCCGTGGACGCTCACAAACCTTCTGGACGCTGTAATTAACGCCTTTGTTTAATGGCGCGTTCCAGGGTCCAAAGTTCGGGATTCTTGAACCCTGCCTACTGTTTATCCTGCTTCGCTTCCGCGCCGTCTGCGTAATCGGACTTGCAGCTAGCAGCCCAACGTACATCCTGGAGAGCGTCCCTACGAGCGCCCGGCGTCCACCTACGATTCCAGGATAGTACATTAACCGGGAAGAATAGGGAATTACCAGTGCTTACATATTGCCCGAACCACAACCTCTTGTTCGACCTTCTGAGTTGGCCTTTGGCCTCATTAAATTTTTATTGAACGGATTTTGCCTCCTCATTTCTACTCCTGTAGGGACAACGTAGGAGGTAAACGATAGCCGTGACACTGGCGCCCTTTAAACGTGGTTAATGCGTAGGTCTGGTAATTTCTTTTCGTACTGGTGGTAGTTAATGTATGTGGTGGCTTATTTTTGTAAAACGTTTTTTTTTTATTGTATTGGTTTTTAAATGCTACTAAGGTGCACTTAACCTTTAATGAATTAGTGCTGTACCATTTCAGAGGTTATAAAAAAACTTAACGGTTTTTTTTTTTTCAACTTTCAAATCTACCCTTTTTTTTCATGCATTGTAAATTTTTAACAAGCATATCGGTTTATAAGGGATAGTTTATTATAAAATTGTAGTAATTTTATTTAAAAACGTATAAAGGCGTGTAGTGCACACTAGTAGCACACTTTTATTATATTTTTTTTTGCTACTAATAAGAAAAAAACCAGACGTTCAAATTTTAAAGAAAAGTATGTAACAGTACGGAGAACGGTATTAATTTTTATTTAGTAGTTCGCTTCGCACCACTTATCCAACTGATGGTAATTTTGGCACAATGTTACCTGTTAAGTACCTGTCATTGCAAAAGTCGGAACTGGAGTATGAAGTTTTGATTAGGGGTGCTACTGCTGCTTCTTCTGTGGAGGAATTAAGAAAACAAATTGTTAAATTAGCTCGCGAATACCCCTCGGAACACATACTGGAGTCCCCGCTTGACAGCAAACAGGATCTTAGAGGTTGTCTAGAGGTTCTCACAAAAATTCAGATTCATATAGATGCGTCAGATGCTAGTGTACCTGGTATTATGAGAACACAAAATATGTTAAACCATTTGCACAATAGAATTGCGAGGATAACGTGTAGTGACGAGGTTAGGAAACAGTATGATGATGTTGTTAAAGCACACAAGTTTTTGTGTAAGAAGCTTGCGGATCTTCAATCCAAAGGACCCGTGCCTAGTATTTCTAGCGCAGGCACTGGATCCACTAGCGAACCATTTTCAGTCATGCCTGAAGTGCAGAACTTGTTTTCTGTGACATGCGATAGGGGGTCAGCTGATATGGCAAAATTAAAATTCAACGGGAAAACTTGCGTGCGCTCCTTTATACAACGTGTTGAAGAATTTATAATAGCTCGTAATGTACCCTCAAGTAAGGTTTTAAATTTCGCAACCGAAATCTTTCAAGACGACGCGCTTCACTGGTTTCGCTCTGTGAAGGATAAGGTGTCATCTTGGCAAGAGCTGTCTACGAAATCGAAAGAAGATTTCGATCAGTCCGACTATGATTATCGGCTCATATCAGAGATTCGTTCACGTACTCAGGGTGAACGCGAAAACATAACTATTTATCTCTCGATCATGAGTGGGATGTTTGCGCGTTTATCCAAGGCTGTTACCGAGACGGATCAGCTGGAAATCCTGCTTCATAATATTCGCCCGTGCTATGCCAGCACTCTGGCATCAGCAGCACAGATTACATCAATAGACTCCTTACGTAACTTATGTCGTAACTATGAGGCTATTCAGGCGCGTCTTTCGCAATTTTAGGAACCACCTAAAGCCACACCTGATACTCTTGCCCCCGAATTTGCGTATAATAACAAAAAGCAAAACAGTGTACCTAATAATAATAAAGACAACAAAGTACACTTTACATACAATAGGAATTACAATAAAGGAAATTACTATAAAACACCAAATTTTAATCCACAAGGTCACTCCAAAAATCATCAGCAAAATTACGTACATGCAGTTGAGGTTAGCAAGAACAAGCCATATTGCCCTAGGTGTCGTAACAACACTCATCATATTCGTCAATGCCAGGCCAATCGTGACCTTGTCTGTTTTAAGTGCGGAATGAAGGATGTGAAAACACCTGATTGTCCTGTGTGTTCCAAAAATTCAAAAAACTAATAAATCAGAATTGTGGAAATTTTGACAAGCAAGATTGGGAAACTTGGCTTGCATTTATTACAACATTTTCTTCAGCTTACAAAGTTTCTACAATTCTGCATTCGAAACCTTTAGGTGATCCTAGGCCTTATGTAAATATAAGGATAAATAATAATATTGACGCTTGTGGTTTACTTGATTCTGGAGCTGCAGTGTCCATTCTAGGGAATAATGCTCACAAGCACCTTGCTGACTGCACTTTGCACCAGGATGACCATATTAATGTGGTCGCTGCAGGTGGCCAATCTCTAAAAACTATTGGTTATATGAACTTGCCCATTTCATTTGAGGACCAGTTCCATATAATTAAGGTTCACGTTATACCCGAAGTTGAAACTCCTATTATTTTAGGCGTAAATTTTTGGCGGGCTTTTAAAATCTGTGCTCAGTATTTGGGTAGTATAACTTTGTCGCAAGAACCTTTATCAGAAGTAAAAGTGACTTTAAATGATAACTTCATTCACTCTTACGATAATTTAGTTAATTCTCAAAAAGCTATAGCAGACAATGTTATAGCTCAGTTTAAATCAATATCGACTGAAGAAAAAGGCTTGGGCAGAACAAATTTAATTACTCATCGTATAGATACTGGTAATGCCCAGCCAATCCGACAGCGGTATTATAGAATGTCACCGGAGAAACAGCGTATTCTTCTTGAGCAAGTTGATGAGATGCTGTCTCTTGATGTAGTGGAGCCTTGTGAGAGTGCATGGTCATCTCCTGTGCTCATAGTCAATAAGAAGAACGGCCAGCCCAGGTTCTGTCTAGATAGTCGAAAGTTAAATGCGGTTACCAAACGCGATGCATACAACTTGCCCTATGTGGCGGAAATATTGGATAGCTTACGGGATGCGAAGTATTTGTCGAGCATCGACCTATCTAAAGCATTCTGGCAGATACCTATCGCACCTGAAGACCGCGATAAGACGGCTTTTTACATACCAGGTAGAGGCACCTTACGTTTTAAAACGACTGTTTTTGGATTGACAAATGCCCCTGCTACTCAACAACGCTTAGTAGATTTACTATTCGGGGATATGGATTTTAAAACATTTGCGTATCTTGATGACATTGTCATCATAAGTTCATCATTTGAAGAACATGTCTCTCGCTTGTTGCGCGTTCTGAATAAACTAAAACAGGCTAACTTGACGGTGAATTTTGAAAAGTGCAAGTTCTTTCGAAGCCAACTTAAATATCTAGGTTACGTAGTGGATGCTCGTGGGTTACGTACGGACCCTGATAAAGTGGATGCAATCCTTAATTTTCCCACACCCACCAATAAAAAGGAATTAAAATGCTTCCTCGGCACCGCGACGTGGTACCGACGCTTTGTTCCGAATTTCAGCTCCGTAGCCGGTCCGCTAAATAAGTTAACTTCAAATGGTAAAAAGTCACCTCCTTTTAAATGGACACCGGAAGCTGACGCGGCTTTTAACGCTTTAAAAGAATCTTTAGTGTCTGCGCCAGTTCTTGCATGTCCGGACTATACCAACTCTTTCGAAGTCCATACGGACGCGAGCAATTACGGGGTTGGCGCTATGCTCATGCAGACTCTAAATGGAAAGGAACACCCTATTGCCTACATGAGTAGATCCCTTACCAGTGCCGAGAAAAACTACAGCATCACAGAAAGAGAGACTCTCGCTGTACTAGTTGCTCTCGAGCACTGGCGCTGTTATCTCGAAAATGGGCAAACGTTTACGGTGTATACTGACCATTCTGCGCTGAAATGGTTCCTTACGTTGGACAATCCAACGGGCCGCTTGGCGCGTTGGGGAGTTAGGTTGTCATCATTTAATTTTGACATTAAGCATCGCCGTGGTGTAGATAATGTTATACCCGATGCCCTCTCTCGTGCAGTCCCCAATGCGGCCATTTCACTTGAAAATGCTTTTAGAAATACACACGATGTTTGGTTTACAAAGATTTACAACGGTTGTCTATCAACTCCGAGCAATTTTCCTAATTATTTAATTAATAATAATTCTTTGTATCGTCTGTCTAAAGAAAAGTCATCTCTAACGTCCGAATTCGCTTGGAAAGAGGTTGTGCCCAGTGAATTTCGCGACAAAATAATAGCCGACAACCATTCGGAGCCGACAGCTGGACATCTTGGCATTTTCAAAACTTATAGGCGTTTGTCACTCACTTATTACTGGCCTGGTATGCACAAAGATGTTGTTAGGTTCGTGGGCTCTTGTTCTATCTGTTTGTCTTATAAAACACAAAACCACACTACGTTGGGTCAAATGGGTCGTCCGAAACAGTGCTCACGACCATTTCAAATGATCTCAATTGATTTTGTTGGGCCTCTCCCAGTCACTAGGAAGCAAAACAGCTTTATGCTTGTAATAACTTGCTGCTTTTCAAAATTCTGCCACATCTTTCCGTTACGTCGCGCAACTTCAGATTCGATGGTCAGGATCTTAGAAGACTCCATTTTCCTAGTCCACGGCATTCCGCAGACCATATTCCTAGACAATGGGAGCCAGTTTATTAGTTCTTTTACGGATGCCTTATTTAAAAAATACAAAGTCCCAAATGTGTACTTTACTCCCAGATACACGCCACAAATCAATACCGTGGAACGTTACAACAAGACTATTGTCACAAGCTTATCCACATTTGTCGAAGGTGATCATCGGACTTGGGACTCTTTTATTCCCAAGGTGCAATTTGCGATAAACAACTCCGTCAATGAAGCAACTGGTTATACCCCATCTTTTCTTGTTTACGGTAGAGAGCTTGTCTTATGCGGTTCGCACTATACAGATGCCGATCTAGGTGACGAAGTGTTGTTTTTGCCACGGGATATTTATGCGGAAAACCTGGGAGGTCTTTCTTCTGTATTCGACGATGTGCAGGCTTCATTGTGGCAAGCACATATAAAGAATACTGCTCATTACAATCTTCGGCGTAAAGCAGCTGAATTTAATGTAGGAGACTTAGTCTTTAAGCGCACTTTTATTCTAAGCGATAAAGATAAATATTTTAGTAAAAAGTTAGCTCCTAAATTTATTAAGTGCCGTATCACTGAAAAAAGGTCACCCCTTGTATATGGCCTACAGGATATGTCGGGTAAAGATATAGGAGTCTGGCATATTAAGGACTTAAAACTCGTCAATAATTCTAAATAAATTTTATGTTTTAATAATTATTATTAGCGTACGATATTTAATTTTACCAATTACGAACATGGGTTAACATTAGTCATCCTTGCAATTTATCAAGGATGCCTTGTTCATTGAAAGGACGCGCGAATGACCAAATGTGTTATTGTCGCTCTGATGTTCTGTGTGAAGTATGATAGATGGTATGAAAGGCGATGTAATGATAGTGTAGTGTTAATCACAATCCACAGTTTCACTACGGTTTTTAGTTTAGAATCAAAAACCTTTCCGTGACGAGGGGGGTAATGTAACGTTATACGTACATATTTATTTTAATTCTTGGTTTTAATCAAATAAACCATAAATCAGCTATTATATTACACTATTTACATTGGATATAATATAAGTACAAACTTAAATACATTACATTGAACATATGAATTACACTTTAGTTATATGAAATCATCAACACGCTTTAACTTTTAAAAAATAACCGCGAGCGAGAATAAGCGCTCGGAACTATTCGGTTCCCTTCGGGTGGCGTCGTATTAGCAGCGCCGGCGCGCATTGCCGGGCCGCAGAGCTCAGACGCCCCGTTAATGCTCGAGTCGAACGCACGTCACTTTTTCCGACCGGTCTCTGCAACGTCACTCAACACGTTACCGTTAGGAAGTGCTCGTCCCTAAACGTTCCTCGGCAATTTACTATTCGCTCTTATACGTGTTTAAGTTAAACCCCAGACTTGGGTAAGTGGTACATTATTATGATATATGTTGCTAAGTTATTTTGCTTAGTTAGTGTTGTAATTTTAATGCTTGGGAATGGTTACTCTTAATTATAGCCATTTTATCATAATTAAGTCTTCATTAATATTATTCTACAAGATGATTTTGCTTGCTATCCGCTACAATTTAATAGGCTTTTGGAATCATTTCACTTATCATCCACCCTCGCATATTCATAAAAAATTATAATATTTAATTTCTCATTTTCCTTATTTCATTCGCTATCATTGTAATCTCCGTGTCTGATTGTGACCGACCACGGCAACACTACTACATTAATTAGTACTTTCCTTAAATCTTTGCCGTGGACGCTCACAAACCTTCTGGACGCTGTAATTAACGCCTTTGTTTAATGGCGCGTTCCAGGGTCCAAAGTTCGGGATTCTTGAACCCTGCCTACTGTTTATCCTGCTTCGCTTCCGCGCCGTCTGCGTAATCGGACTTGCAGCTAGCAGCCCAACGTACATCCTGGAGAGCGTCCCTACGAGCGCCCGGCGTCCACCTACGATTCCAGGATAGTACATTAACCGGGAAGAATAGGGAATTACCAGTGCTTACATATTGCCCGAACCACAACCTCTTGTTCGACCTTCTGAGTTGGCCTTTGGCCTCATTAAATTTTTATTGAACGGATTTTGCCTCCTCATTTCTACTCCTGTAGGGACAACGTAGGAGGTAAACGATAGCCGTGACAATGCAGCGCTGTGTTGAGAGAATCACCCCCAGATGGTGGTGACGAAGTCGGAAAGAGAACTTCGTCAATGAGGGGACAAACAGGCGCACTTATGGTGGCATACCGTGGTTCTAAGATCGAAATCAAAGTGATATGTATAACACAATTAGTTAATAGCGACTCTATGGATTCTTGAACCACGATTTGCCAACAAAAGTCCTAACCCTAGTTATGACATAATTAGAGCTTCCAACGTCAATAATGTACCTAATTATGATCAAGATTTTCTGGAAGAGATTAGGTAATATTTAACGGTAAGACTGCCTGATATATAGCTCCATTTTTTATTGAACTCCGTCTTTGGTCTTTGTGTTATCTTGTTTTGTATTATATTGCACGATATAAAAGCAAGATGGTCAACCCAAATTGGAATGAACCCCTTGCTGTAGATAACTGTAGTGATATTTCCCTAACGTTAGTATACGGCACGAAAGGATGCCTTTATTTCGTAGTACATTTCGTATACAGGCTGTACCAAAACTTATACTATTATTGGTTTTTTGACACAGCTAATAAAGATTTTTTGTTTCAGAACCAAATACCTACAAACTTGAATAATACTTATAGTTATAAACACCTTCATTTATTTTTTCTGAATACTAATTATTTACCCAATATTGATTTTTCCGAATCCGATGTTAAGCTAAGGCTATTTTAGATTATAATAGCAAAAACTTACTTCGCTTCGGTCTATGTTATTTTCCTGTAACACTCGCACATACACCAGAATTAATTATACATACAATACAATACAATACAAATACTCTTTATTGAACACCAAAAATAAAAAATAAAAACAGAACATGGAACAGTACATTTAAATCATAGGTATACAACAGGCAACAACATCCGTTGCGTGGTTTAGGACGAGTGATTTGTATATCTGATTTGTATTAACTGTTTTTGACCGTGAGGCCAGTTTAGAGCAGACCCTTGCAGGTACTGAACTCCTATGATAGGGTGACTGAACACCCTCATCTGAATGATTGCCAACTTAGAACAGCTTGACGAACTGGTTTCCTTCGAGCAGAGTCTTCGAGTGAGCAGATATACTGACAGATAGAGGCAGAAAGCGACTTTGTTTTATGCTATGTAAGGAAGATGCATACATTTATTGCTATAAGTAGGTAAAGCTAGGTTAAACTCGGGGCTTAGTTAATGTATAACGCTAAGTTAGCGATTTAAAAATATCGACAATATGTATGGAATTGACGCAAGCTGATGACAGATCGCTCGATCGCTTATGTCAACTTTTCGAATTAATAGAAAACAGCCAAGATGCAAACGCAACTAATGTTTTGCTTTTCTATCACTCAAAATGTATGGCACTCTCGTGCGTTACGATAAACCACGTGGTCAACTGTCATTCCATACATTTTAAGCGATAGAAAAGTAAAACGTTAAGAGAGTTAACGTTAGCACCGTTTGCCTCTTGGCTACGGCCTTTGAGAGTAATGTCGATAAAGTATTCGATCAATAGATTACGTATTGGATAACGTAACGTATACAGACAACCAATTTGATTCCTAGGGCCCTACGGACTATGTCAAAGTGACGTTGTCAACCAAAACAGAAGAGACTTCATTTATTGCGGTTAACAACGTCAGGTTGACATAGTCCATAGTGGCCTAGGAAACAAATTGGTTGACTGTACTTAATCGTAGTTACCTTTGACTCAACTCGACATAACAAGTTCCTTGGCGCACAAACTTCAATAAGATCGTCGGTCGTGAGCCCGAATGCCTCCGCAATGCGACAAGGTATCCAAGGCTTTGTTCGCCGTCGTTAAAACACGTTCTAAATTAGGAACGAAAGTACAAGTCAAGTTTTAGGAACCCAGCTGCATGTGTTTTGATGGATTCTCTGTGGTTTGACCGAATTTCACATGAAATAATTTTATATGCCATAACACATGTCATGATCTCTACCTCTCTACCTCTATAATAAGTTCTAGGACGTGCTTTTCATAAACAGACTAAGCCATATCGTGGTTATATGAGGACAATAAGAAAGTAACTGATTAAACATTCAGAGAGAGAAAGGAAAGATGACGAACTTAAACAACGTCTCCTAATTATTGAAAGCAAACATATTCACAAACACGTAAGCTTAAAAGCTAGTAAATATAGAAAAGTGTAAAAAAAAACCAAGTGCTTTTTTTCCTAACATAACCCAAAAAACAGAGCACCCTGTCATCGTCAGATATCTTCCCGCGAAATATTACAGCAAAAAATTGTTGGCAGCATTGGGAACAAAGGAGTTTTTGTTGCGGATCTGGCTTATCTGGCAACACTGGCTTAATGCCATTGAATGGAGGATATTCGCGCCAACGTTTTGCTTACAAAAACATTGTGTCAAATGTTGGTGGTATTTTTGCGAAAAAATATGCCTTAGTATATATACTCGTAGGTAAGTTAGTAAGTTAAGATGAAAGAAAAAAGTATCAGGCATTGAATAATTAACATACTTTCAAATTTGCCAAGAATTTACTTCGACAAGATCCCAGCCCTCTATTTCACCATATTGTCAATTTTTATTTTATTATTATTTGGCCACAAACGGTACGATAAACTTACAAATAGACACTGAATAAAGTTGCCACTAGTTACAAAATCATTCAACTAGAACAGAAACAGAGATTTAGATTTATAGAGCGTGGTAAAAATTGTTAAAAAAAATCAATTAAATAGAATTAAATAAAAAATGTTTACGCAGTTACTAAATGTCAAGTTAAATATGTCGGCTTCGGAGAAGAGATCTTTGTAAAGTTTTACAGATCTGGTGGTTTGTGGAATGTTTTAGAGACATACTATTTGTGAGTAAAAGGAACAATAAATAAACAATTCGTTCGTCGAGTGTTCGTGTTACGAGGTACTTTTACTCCTAATTTATGTACAGGGTAAGGTGAGTCGATCATATTAGACAGAAGTTTAAACAAGCAAGCTTGATCTTTAATCACACGCTTACTTTCGAGTGAAACAAAGAAATGCAAACTGACAATGACACATAACAGGGCCTCTATTCAACTGCGTTATAACGATATCGCGTTTGACGTGTTTTGATATCGTTTATGTCACAGTCGCCATTATTGTAAATGACATAAGATTTATCAAAACGTTGACAAAATGGAAACACGTCACATACGATATCGTTATTACCGTGTAGAATCCCAGCCCTGGTGACAATGTATACATTGCAAAGTTAACACGCTGATACGTCACTGTGTTTCATATAAGCTGCGCCATGTACATTAAAATATCACCTGTCGCCTTCACTATGTGATATACGTCGGTATGGTAAAATACGGGGCGGTCTCAAGGTTTCAATAAAGCTACGCTTGAATTGTCACCTGTCATTGTCAGTTTGACGAAATAGGGGGATGGACGTTTCCTTAACTAAGGTATTTGTGAAACAGGTAGTGAGTAAATGTGCATTTTTACAGCTATTCCCAACCATCTAAATGTTGTGACTATCATTGCATCTGTTTTTGATGCATTCAGCATTCCAATTATTTTCATAACCTTTTTCACAGGCCACCGAAACCGTATTTTAAATCAAAAACAGCAAAGTGACGCGCACTCGTGAATATCTCTGTTAAATATTATTTGAACCTGCACTGCTCGTGCGAAAACTCAATTTTATTTCATAAAAGTTGATTGGAAAATGAAAATAGTGCTTCTGAAAAGAGTAGTGTTCGATTTTATGACGTTGCAAAAGCAATCATTACATTTGCATTGAACATGCGTCGAATACCAAATCAATTTTAACAAGTATTTACTAAATTGACTTTTAATGATGCAATAAAATTTTGGAAGTCTGTCAAACCTACTAATATAATTCCGATGACAATACTATAACACTCCATGTCTTCCCGTGGATGTCATAAGAGGCGTCACTAATGCACTAGTAAACTTCTTGGCCTGATTGTGCAAAATGTGGTTACGGAATTACCAACAAGCCTTTTTAGGGTTGTTGGTATTTCTGTAGCTCTGCCTACCCCACTCTGGGAATGAAAACGTGATGTTATGCAATGAATGTTTACTGTAATATTAAACTGGTATTATGGTGGGGACGAAAGGTGGCTGTAAGAACTCCTCAATAGCAAAAAGTAGAACCGTCGAGTTTGAACTTATGATTGCAATGAAAATTTCTCTGTAACTTTGTAAATTATTTACATACATACATACATAAAGTCACGCCTTCATTCCCAAAAAACTTGTTGATAATTCTGTAACCATTTTGCACAATCAGGCTAAGATGTTTCCAGTGTATTCGTGACAGGTTGCAAGCCCATCGCCTAACAGTACTACTAGCCCTTATTCCCTTAGTCGCCTTTTACGACATCCACGGGAAGACATGGAGTGGCATTATTCTAACCCGGTCACCACACGGAAAAAATATTTTAAATTTATTTTTAAATGAATATATTGTGTATAATGGATAAACTGTTGGGACTATTGTAATACATGACATGTTATTATAAAATAATGTACACAGTTTCGACAATAAATGGTTTTTCGTATCTTATCTTGCTTGGATGGTCTTTTAAAAGTAAGTTACAGTACCTAGACCGCAAACTCAATCCCGACACTTTTTAAATATCACAGGACAATGTCACACAAATTGACCTAGTCCCAAAGTAAGCTTCAAGCTTGTACTATGGGTACTAGACAACGGTAAGCTTACTTATACAGAGAAAAATATGCTTAAATACAAAGAAAACATCCAAGACTCAGAAACAAATACTCAAACCGGGATTTGAACCCGAGACCGCTAGCTTTGAAGGCACGGTCACTGCCAACTACGCCAACGACCAACGTGTCTTTATGCACATTTCACAACCATGTATTTTCAGAATATTGATAATATATAATTGGCAGCAGTAAAACAACACTGTTATTCAAAATCAAAATCAAAATGTTTATTCAGTAAATAGGCCCTCATGGGGCTCTTTTTCACGTCGGTAATATGAAGTGAATTTACTAGCGCTTCAGATAAGGCCATCATTGCGGAGAAGAATCGACAAGAAACTCCAGCAGAAGGTAATTTTTTCAAACATAAAGTACAGTAATACTTAAAGGTAAGTTACATTACAAGTACTTAATAAAGTAATAAATGATAATGATTAACGCTTGAACAAATAAAATCAATACAAATGTAAGGCTAATAACATTCAACTAAAAATTATAAGTCTAGGAGAACAACACGACGAGGTCTCTACGTCAAAAGCCATAACTAGAATAATAAACTGAAGAACCAGTCCTTGCAAACGTGAACAGACCGGACCCCACAAACAGCACCCGTTTACTATTGCTTCACACGCAAAAAATAAGTTTACTTAACTGTAGCCCTAAGTTGCATTCATTGAACGTTATTGCTATCGAAAATGTTCAGAATCGACTTATGCTGCAAGACTAGGGTTGCCAGGCGTCCAGATAATTCCGGACCCAGTCGGTCTTTTTGGTTGCGTGTCCGGCCAAATTAGCCGGTATTCGGCCTGTTAGGCTTTTATTAGGTAAGCTTTTTATTTAGGCTTTTTAATTTTATTGTTTTTTCGTTAAAAGTTAAGAAGATTTTATGGTAAATGACTAAAATACTTACTTACTTTAAAAAAAAGTCGTATTACTATTAAGACTAAAAAATAAAGATGTCCGACTTTTTTACCCCAATGTCCGGACAAACTGGCAGGTCTGTCCGGCTTTTCAGTTTTAAGACCTGGCAACCTTGTGCCAGACGGTACCCCGAGAATTTTCGAAAACCGTTTACGTTACCGTTCAGAATCTTATCTAGGGCCAGAACAGCTGTGATATTAAACCTCATCTATAAATCAGGACACCCTCGTCAATTGACGTCTGTAATTTATGTTGAAAAAGTGAAAGGTGTGCGAGTCCCTTCGTCAAAGCCGACAAAAGAAATAACTTAGGATTTATATACTCACGAGATAGGCTGATTGGGTTAGAGACAGTTTGAGAATTTGTTGAAACTGGACCTAAACCAAAATCTATAATTCGTTAGATCGGCTTGCTTTAAGAAGGCACTTTATTCCAGTGTGTAGAAACGCTTTTGAAAATTCTAAACTGCATGTTATTTTGTGTATAATCATCATCAAAAATCGTGTCGTAGTCGATCAAAAGCAGTAATATAACTAATCCTCGCATTATAGAAAGCCCCGTTTTTATTGATAGAATTAAATAATATGTTTTTTTTTACTATTACACCGTGTAGGCGAAGTAGTCCAATGTTATTTCTTTTCGGATCAAAAAGTACCCAATTCTATCGAGGATGTTCTTTTTATGTCCGGTTCCTATATACAAAATTTGACAGTTGCCACGCACAAAATGTGTCAAATTTTGACTCGAAGTAACCTCATCTATGCGCGGTTTGAATATAGGAACCAGTTGTTAGACTTTTATGCTTGATTGAAAAACAAACATCGAAACGTTTAAACATCCTTATAAACTATCTCATATATTTATTTCCACAATAATAAGCTAACAGATTAAACAAAATCGCCTATCATGTTAACAATAGAAATAAAATAAATGATACAAAAATAAATAAAAAATAGAATGTAATGCTTTTTGATGTATTTTAGCTACAATGTCGCATTGGGTACTAACCTGTAATGATAATAATAAATAAAATAAAATAAATTATTAAAGGACCTTATTTACATACAGGATAGGTAACAAACAGATGCAAAATAATTTAAAAATCGAAAGAACAAAAGTAATAGACTTAAAGTACACAAACAAAGTATTACCATTACAAATTCGAAAACGAATTACACAAGGACGCACAAATATTATAAATTAAAATGTACCAGCGCTCGGCTAGCACATCGGTAACAATATTAAGTTGGAATTTAAACTAGTTAAACCTCCAAAAACATTACTTTAACGAGAATACTCTCATAATACAGTCTGTGATTACAATCACTCAAAGTTAAACTAACACACCCTGTGTATACAACGAACGTCCATTTCGCTTTAGCATTCGATTCGACAAAGGAAAGTAGCCCTTAAGCCGTCGGCATTGAGAGCCAATTCCCATTTGAATCAAATTGGATTTATGCGAAGGCTTGATTTGAAAGGAATTCCGCTTTGGATTTGGGCTTAATGACAAAAAAAATTATAACATTCTGTGGATACTGGTATTTCAGAGCTCTATTCTGATCGAAATTATTTAATCTGTGGAAGAGGTCAGCCATTTTGTTCTCCGTCCAACTAAAACTAAGGGCCAGGGCCTCTATTCAACTGCGTTATAACGATATCGTTTTTAACCTGTTTCCGTATTGTCAACGTTTTGATAACTCTTATGTCATTTACAGTAATGGCGACTGTGACATAAACGATTCTTAAACGTGCCAAACACGATATCGTTTTAACGCACCTGACTAGAGGCCCAGGTCTGACAATCCATATATTAATGTTGCCTTCGATTGTCAAACATACAAACGAACAAAATGTCTCTACATCTAAAGAGCTAATTCGTTTATAACAAAAAAAACTGAACTTGGTGCATATATAAGAAATATATCAAAGGATTCAACATCGGATCTGCTCTAAGACAGCTTAATATTTATTTTTTACCGAGTTTCACTACATAGTATAAAACAAAGTCGCTTCCCGCTGTCTGTCCCTATGTATGCTTAAATCTTTAAAACTACGCAACGGATTTTGATGCGGTTTTTTTTAATAGATAGAATGATTGAAGAGGAAGGTTTATATGTATAATACTTTAATCCGGAGCGAAGCGAGGGCGGGTCGCTAGTTAATAATAAAATCTTCTCTTTTCAATAACGGAAACCATTACTAAAATGACTTTCCAATTTTAACGAAGCATACTAGGCGCCGATTCTTTCTCCAGATGAGAGTATCTGTCATTTAAAATGTATCTCTGTCCTTTACTGACATACTATAAATCATGACAGAGAAAAGGAAAGTAAAATCTTTAACGGTCGAATAATTTTATCTGCTAATGGGAAAAAATACGCCGCAAACGACGAAAGTAAGTTCATTTGAATTATGAGAAATGTGTTATCGTATAAAAATCCAACTTTTCACCTTCAGGTATAACTCAAACTCAAACTTTATTTCACAAAAACACATTGCAACATAAAAAACATAACCCAACATTTTGACAGAAAAAAACAAAAGGTAAAAGAACAGATCATAGAGATATTTAAATACAAATAAGTAAGTAAGTACCCAAACTCTTTATTGCACGAAAATAAATCGTTTAAAAGAACATTTATACGAAATCAATGTGATACAAGTAGCGAATATAGAAACGTTGCGCTGTATCGTGAGGTCAAATAGGCCTCATGCAGCTCAGTTATGCTGCAGCCGGAGCCACAGCGCTTGTTTTCTATGTAAATTCAACATAACAAACGAGTAATTCTCTTTTCCACTTCTACCTTCCAGCAAAATTTCGGGTGTGTTATAATACCTTTAATAGGATTATGTTACGTACCCAAATAATCCGTGAAATAGAGCGCAAAAACCGTACGTAATACGACTAAGCACATTCGTTCTTAATAAAGAGCACAACTGTTTCAGAATTTAGTCGTAGAGAGACTATTATGATGGTCACGACTCCGTCCGCAGGTGAAAGGTACCCTATGTTCTTCCTCGAGGCTTAAACTATCTCCAAACCAATTATTATCGAAATCGGTTTAATAGTTTAGCCGTGAAAAACAAAGTTAATTTTACATCTATACTAATCTATATAATAAAAATGAATCGCTGAATGTGTTGCTAAGCGCAAATCTCGAGAGCAGCTGAACCGATTATCACGGTAAAATGACACACAAATTGACCTAGTCCCAAACTAAGCTCTAGGCTTGTACTATGGGTACTAGACAACGATAAACATATTTAGATAGAGAAATGAATACTTAAATACATAGAAAACATCCAAGACTCAGGAACAAATACTCGTGCTGATCACACAAATATCTGCCCTTACCGGGATTTGAACCCGGGACCGCTGGCTTCGGTTTCGTTTGTTTGGTTAATCGCTGGAACTACTGAACCGATTTAGATGAAATTTTGTGAGGAAATAACTAAGGTCTTGGGGAAGGACATAGATTACTTTTTTCCCCTGAAAACTTAACAGTTCCCGAGGGTTTAGCGATAAACGAGGTATGTGATATAATATAGATAGATATCATATTGTGATTTAATAGTGTCGTCTACATACACAGGGGGAGTAGCGGAAAACGAACCCTACGCGGACGAAGTCGCGGGCGTCTTCTAGTTCATAATATATGTATGTACTAAAAAGTCCCACTTCAAATAACAGGAGTAAATTATAACCTCGTGTAAGTGCAGTCATATATGCGTCACAGAGAGACAGCCATACTTACTTTTGCATTTATAATATTAGTTCTTCAGGATTTATTATCTATCTTGCTATAATCACACAGACAGAAAGGGAACATCCCATAATTACACGATTAATTACCAGAGTGTGCCATGCCACGTCGCTATAGCTGCGTCGACATAGCATAGCACTTGTGGAAACTGGTAGTTTTCACATCCTCGCAGCACTGATGCATAGTACGTCTTTGGTGGTGGTAGGACCCTAGGGGTACAGGGTACAGGGTCGGTCTGGATCGCTACCACCATCTTATCCATTAACCACCCGCCAAGCAACAGTGTTCGCATAATTGTGTTCCGGTTTGGGGATAAGACAGCCAATGAAATGACTAGCATACAGGCATTTCATCTTAATCCTCAGGGTTGGCAACGCATTTGCAGTCTTGTGAATGCGAATGTCTATGGGTCACAGTTTCCACTTACCATCAGGTGGCCTGTGTGGTCGTTTGCCTTCTTGATACCATAAAAAAAAAACATGTTTATTATCACTATTACAAAATCTACTTATAGATGTTACATTATATAGCAAAATTAGGGTAAGGTGCCGTTAAGTTTTATTCCCAATCTCAAATATCAGATCTAACCTACTTTGCCGCCGTAATTTAGTTTCAGACAGACAAATTAAATTGGAAGGAGATTGGATGAGATGTGGGCGATAAGGTTGGGGTGTGATTTGTAATAGCATTCGAGGTGGCGCAAATTTCAAGTATAGGATTGCTGATTGGTAAATAAATTTTACGAGAACATTCGTACGTAATTTTATTTTATATTACATTATACCTTCAAACAATAGGTACCTAAGTATCAAAAACAGTTCCTAATTTACCTTTACTTTATTTAATACTAAATTTTACAAAATACCTTACCAAAAATATTTAAAGTATTGTCGCGTCTACTAAAAATCAACGAGCCCGATTTAACGTTAACCTACTTAAAAATGTTAATGGTCTTTTAAATAAGTAAAGAAATTAAAATTAGGTTTATAATAAGGATTTTTTTGTACTTTTAATAAAACGGCTCAAAACATCTGCACTACGAATAACTTTTTTTTTTTTTTTTTTTTTTTTATGTTAAGGAGAAGGCACACGAGTACTCAGGCCACCTGATGGTAAGTGGAATCTGAGACCCATAGACATTTGAATTCTCAAGACTATAATCCTAAGACCTCAAATGCGTCGCCAACCCTGAGGACTAAGATAGAATGCCTCTATGCTAGCAATTTCACCGGTAACTAAATTGTATCTTTATTATTCACCATATTTGACAAGCACTTGTAGTTTAAACTAACGACTGACATAATTTGTGGCCACGCTGTATAATTAATCTCACCAGGGCCTCTATTCAACTGCGTTATAACGATATCGTGTTTGACGTGTTGTAAATGACATAAGAGTTATGAAAACTTTGACAATACGGAAACACGTCAAATACGATATCGTTAATACCGTGTAGAATTCCAGCCCTGATAATCTAGAATCTAGATAAGTTGAGAGAAGATCCAGCTGAGATAAACGTCTGGCCGGCGATCAAACAAGCTCGCGACGCTATGCAGACGAAATCGATTGCTAATCGATACGGTGACATATTTCTTAGGTCCTAGCCAAGACGCAAACGCTCCTAACGTTTTTCTATTCTATCGCTCAAAATGTTGAGATGACAGTTGACCACGTGGTTTATCGTAACGCACGAGAATGTCCAAGAAGCTTACACATAATAATAATAATAATAATAATAATAATAATAATAATCACAGAACAATCTCACACAAATTGACCTAGTCCCAAACTAAGCTCTAGGCTTGTACTATGGGTACTAGACAACGATAAACATACTTATATAGAGAAATAAATACTTAAATACATAGAAAACATCCAAGACTCAGGAACAGATACTCGTGCTCATCACACAAATATCTGCCCTTACCGGGATTTGAACCCAGGACCCCTAGCTTCGAAGGCAGGGTCACTCCCAACTAGGCTAGCGTGTCAAAAAAAGAAAATGACCAAAAACATAAGCGACGTCATTCAAGGTCACTTTTCTTGGCTTCAATTCGTTGTTCGCCGTGCAATCTCCAGTGTCATTTATATAAGCTTCTTGAGAATGTCCCATACATTTTGACTGAAAGACAAGAAAACGTTAGAAAAGAGTGATGCGAACGCTACCAATTTCCACCAATCCTATCCTATGTGTAACAATTAATGTTTGGTGGGCATCAAACGCATCCATAGCATCGTAACGAAGCACACTCTGGTGGAAAGGCACCTAAAATCGTCTAATTAATCGTGTAATTATGGGATTTTCTTTTCCTGTCTGTGTGATTATAGCACGATAGTTAATAAATCCTTAAAAACTGCTATTAATGCAATCCATCCAAAACTCCATACTAAAACTATAAAAAAAAAAGTAACTATGTCTGGCTGTCCCACTGTGCCGCTTTCATGGCTACCGATGAACCGATTTCAATGAAATTTGGTATGGAGCTTGAACCACGAGGAGCGCACGGTTGCAAACCTGTCCATCGCTATTCCAATCGGGATTTAAGTCATATCTAAACCAAAATTTTCAAATTTGAGGCGTTTAATCAAATTTACTCGCTTTCTTTCCTAAATTTTACTTTTTAGGTATCCGGTGGTTTACCACCGGATTTAAACACAATTCCCATTTATAATACTAGTTAGAATTCTTATCATCCCAGCTGTCAAGTTTGAACTCTCATCCTCATAAAACTTTAATAATACAGGGTGGAATTAACAGAAGCGCGTGGAGCTAACCCCATCTGCTTCTGTTTAGTCCATCAGAGTAATTACTCTTTAACCAAACAACTTTCCTCGCGTGTGATGTCCATGGACTTCTTTCTTTAATAAGTTCATGTTGATTCTCGGGCTCCCTCCCCCGGTCCCGGTTCAAATCCCGGTAAGGGCAGATATTTGTGTGATCAGCACGAGTAGGTATTTGTTCCTGAGTCTTGGATGTTTTCTATGTATTTAAGTATGTATTTCTCTATATAAGTATGTTTATCGTTGTCTAGTACCCATAGTACAAGCCTAGAGCTTAGTTTGGGACTAGGTTAATTTGTGTGACTTTCTCTCGTGTCCCGTGATTGTCTAAAGCTCGGCACTGGCGAAATACACCCCGTGATACAAGGAGTGAAAGCCATTAAAGCTCAGTTTCATGATCAATTCGGCCAAGTATCAAATTCGCATCAACAATTTTAAATGGTTTGTTGACTCACGAAATGAATACCTTATTGCAACTTCACCAGGGCCTCTATTCTACTGCGTTATAACGATATCGTTTTTGACCTGTTTCCGTATTGTCAACGTTTTGATAACTCTTATCATCATGTCATTTACAATAATGGCGGCTGTGACATAAACGATTCTAAAACACGTCAAACTCGATATCGTTATAACGCCGTTGAATAGAGGCCCAGAAGTTCGCAACTTATACTTTAATTTAATTTAAACCTAAACTTTCGATATTTACCACTCAAAATTTATAGATTAATAATTTTCAATAACTCGCAAGGTTTATTGTAGCATTTTTAATAAAAACAACGGAGACACCTAATTAATCCTACTGATATTATAAATGCGAAAGTTTGTGTGTGGTTGTGTTAGGAGTAGATAATTACTCTTTCATGCGATAACGGCTGGACGGATTTGGCTGAAATTTGGAAAGGAGATAGTTGATACCTTGGATGGATTACCTTGGATTTTAATAGTTATGTTAATTTTAAGTACAAGTAAGTACAGATTTGCTCTAACGTACAAAATAAAACGAAACTGAAACTAAAAAGCCACCAAAGTCTGAAAAAGGGCCATTATAAGATTCATCTGCACTGTTTGATAGGGGTGATATTTTTTTTCCTGGTATTGGCCCGCCAGTGGCTTCGCCCCGCTGCTAATTTCTGACTTTCCTGGTAGTTTTTTTTTTCTTTATATTAACCTCTTCCTGACAAAAAGAATTAGCGAAATCGGTCTAGCCGTTCATGCGCGATGCCGTGGCCAAGGGCAAATCATTTCGATATATATTTTCATACTTAGATATAAAAATCATAAATCCACTAAACTTGAAATATGATACGTGACCGTGACCTATATAAGCCTATTCAGCCTGCCGGATTATCGGGGTTCCGTCCCAGCGGCCGCCTAATGATGTGAAAGATATTAATAGGGTAATGCTTTTCACGTGATTGGAGGGTTTTTGTCGATGGACGCGCTGACAGTTCTGCCCTCAATAACCAATAGGCAGTATCTCAAGTTTAATAGCTACAGCAAATCCTATCCTATCTTCTTAGATAAAGGGTTGGGTTTGCCACTGGCGTTTTGTGTTAGCAAGGGAGAGTGTTCTATACCGCAATGTAAAGTTGGTAAGAAATTGAAACATTAGTGCGCTTGTCATATAACCATATACGATGCCTTACTTTAATAATAATAAATAAATAAATATCACGGGACACTGTCACACAAATTGACCAAGTCCCAAACTAAGCTCTAGGCTTGTGCTATGGGTACTAGACAACGATAAACATATTTGTATAGAGAAATAAATACTTAAATACATAGAAAACATCCAAGACTCGGGAACAAATACTCGTGCTCATCACACAAATCTGCTCGCTTCTTTAAAGATTTTAGATGTATTTTTGGAGGTTTGAGTTCACGGGGAATCGCCGACACTCATTTCATACAATGTTTTACTTCGCCAAGTTTTCAATTCATCCATTTGCAGTCCACGTGCAGGAGTTATAATTTTTTGGAGGTCACAGATCAAACCTAACCTACGTAACCCATACTAACGATAACCTAAAAACAATAATAATATGGTTTTAGCAGAAATTAGCTGTGGATGAGCAGCTGTTAATAAATAAATATCAGGAGCTCTAGGCTTGTACTGTGGGAACTAGACAACGATAAACGCACTTATATAAAGAAATTCATTCTTAAATACATAGAAATCATCAAAGACTCGGGAACAAAATTAAATACTTGTGCTTATCACATGAATATCTGCCCTTACCGGGATTTGAACCCAGGACCGCTGGCACGGAGGCAAGGACACTCCCAACTAGGCTAACGTGTCGTCAAAAATGTACGTGTGTTGCGCATGTACGTATGTTAACTCTTTATTTCGCATAAACAGTTACTAGACATAATTGCATCCAAAGTATTAAGTCAAAGAATAATTTACTATATTTAATTTATTATTACAATTACCATTAAAATTATATTTTCAACCCTGTATCTGTACACAATGCGATCTTTGAGGCTGGGTTAAGCTGAAAAGCTTCATTAAACGCCCGTAAAAGCTATCCGCGTACAAAAGCTTTTACAATGTAAACGGAAAACGGCGTAATTTACTTGAAAATATCAAATAAACAGCATAAATTGTGAGAAACTGCTGATTATGTTTTGTTTTTACCCGACCGCGCGAAGCTGAAATACGGGTTATGAGTTTAACAATGTATCCCCCTTACTTATAAACCCGCAGCAAATTTTTGATTTTCCCGGTGGATTTTACATCTTTTTTCTTTCATAAGAACCTTCTCCTGACGATAACGAACACAACAAAAAAGAATTAGCGAAAGCGGTTCAGCTGTTCATGCGTGATGCCGTGACCAAGGGAAATAGGGATTCATTTTTACATATAGAATGAGTGCACAATAAACCTATTTTAGTTAAAGTATTCTTTATTAGTTTCTGTCAAATTTAATGTTGCATTGGAAGGTGTGAAGTGGGGCTGTCCTAGGTGTAGTACGACGTAGTTTTTCAAAAATATAAGAGATGGCGCTTACGTTGTTCGGTCAAACTTACGAGTCATTTTCATAGATCGTTATCGCGGGAGCAAAAACAAAGCAGTTATAGAACGTATATAACAGATTGTATGTTTGGTAAAAAAGGAATATTATGCCTACGCATTCTAAACCTCTAAGAAGTTCTTCATATCTTACACGACGTTTTCTCTGGATAGACATAGTTGGTCAAAGAAAATTTCATAATAAGCCAGCAATGTGTTTAAACGGTTTTATTTAGCTTCACCGCGTATATTTGTTTATTAGTGGCTGTTAGCTTCAAATCTTGCAATCGATTTAACATACACGTATTGAGACCCCGTAGACCATGCAGAATTACGATAACTTCGATCGATCTTCTTCATCGATCTTTAAATAAAAAGCGTTTTTCACTGTTTTAATTGACGATGATTATACTCAGTAAATAAAATTATCAACTTTGTATTTTTTATGGCACCTAGTCATTCATACCTTTCCCATAGAGACGCGCCACTATGCGAGTGTCGCTTCTGTTATTGCCTACTTGTCATAATCTTTGAGTACTGTCAAATCGTATTTGCTCCCGCGATAACGATGTATGGTCATTTTTGTTTGAACGATCCTTCTAGTTGTTTGTTGTGTAAATCAATAGTCACTAGTCGTAATTCGTAACTGGAAGAGGATCTCAAGAAGTATACTCTAGTATAGTTCAGGAAATATGAATTGGCCGTCTGTACTCGTAATGTTCACTAAGATGTTTTTGTTAACATCAAACAGAAATCAATCGTAAAATGCCCTCGTTCATCATATTTATTTGTCTCACGCAGTCATGCACCCTTTGGTTGTTATTGTATCTGTTTTAGGTATATACTGTTACTATGATTTTGCTGCTGAACGGAATTGTAAACTTTCCGTAAAATTCAACTGGGTCTGTAACACAGGGTATCCCAGTTCAGGGCCCAAAACCACTGTTTCGTGAAAAGTACTTTTTACGAAATAATCTTTTTTTTTACTTACCATATCTGGCTTCTTCCCCCTCGGGCGCCTGGGCCGCGAGGTTCGCCAGCTCTGCCTCCAGGTCAACCTGGTGCTCGTTCGAGTCCCATGACAGCAGACCTGGAACAATAAGGCAAGTTAGAGCAGGGTCATCATCAGTTCGAGCATCTGTCTGTATTGAAAAGAAAATAAAATCATTCGAGACAACAGCCAAAAATTTCATTTTCGGGACAAGTTTTTGCTGACGACTGTACTTTTCTTTGCAAAGTCATTATTTGCTTATCAAGAATAAAATAATGACTCCAAATACTGTGGGTCTTCGTTAAATATAGCAGAGATCCTGTCACCACCTTCCGACGTTTTCAGATCACCTTATGTTTAATCTATTGAATCTTGGTAAGTATAATCGCAGTTTAATAATAGCTGTGTTGACTAGACACTGTTCGCTCAACAGACACCTAAAGATAATAGGTATTAAACAGGATCCTCAATGCCCACACTGTGGCAAAGAGCATACAAGCCAACACGTCCTAGCCGAGTGTGTCATGTACTCGTCACTCAGATACCGAACATTCAGGCAGGACACGTTATCGACGGAAGCACTTAAAAGCATTAACCTACAGGACGCACTTCTGTGCTGTAGGTAAAACAAGAAGATGGGATCCATGCTGGATGGGAACGTCGCCGGGCCAGTGACCTACGGCTCAACCAAGGGGAACAGAGCGGAATTGCCGGGAGACTGATCGACCGCCCGCCTGCTCCGGCTGGGCGTCCCCGCCTGCTCCGGCTGGGCGTCCCCACCCAGTTTTAGTGGTGGTACAGGGTCCGTCGGGATCGCTACCATCATCTTATCCATTAACATTCGCTCTGTTGTGTTCCGGTGTGGGGATAAGGCAACCGGTGAAATTACTAGCGTAGAGGCATTCCATCTTAGTCCTCAGGGTTAGCAACGCATTTGAGGTCTTAGGATTCAAATATCTATGGTTATCAGATTCCACTTATCATCAGGTGGCCTGAGTGCTCGTGTGCCTTCTCCTGGACATAAACAAAAACCCATCATCATCATCGTCACCATATGTTTAAGGTCTCTTAAAACACATACCACCAATTTTTAAGGCTTTATCTCTTTTAAACTACTTTTCTATAAAATTGTGTCACACTTTTAACCTTGTTAGCGCAGTCCGTTATGTATAAGCACAAATTCAAGAAAGTTTTAAACACTAAAAAATAAATAAAAACTACTTTAAATAAAAAAAAACTTAAATTATATGCTCCTAAATATATTAAAACAAATAATATTCATCGAAATAAAACTCTTGAATATTCCGCTAAAAAAAATTAAGCAAATCCCCTCTTCTATATTCAACATTGAAGCCTGATACTAATTCTCTCTCATCTTCAGCAAAATCAAAAGGAATCAAATTATAGATTGATAAAAACTAAAACTGTTATATTGACGACACGGTGGCCTAGTTGGGAATGACCCTGCCTTCGAAGCTAGGGGTCCTGGGTTCAAATCCCGGGTAGATATTTGTGTGTTGAGCATGAGTATTTGTACCTGAATCTTGGATGTTTTCTATGTATTTAAGTATATATTTTCTCTATATAAGTAAGTTTATTGTTGTACTATAAAAGCCTAGAGCTTAGTTTGGGACTAGGTCAATTTGTGTGACATTGTCATGTGATATTTACTTATTTATTTTGGGCTTTATCTATTTTACAGTACTTTTCTATAAAATAGTGTCACACTATTAACCTTAGCATAATCCGTTATGTATAAGCATAAATGCGAGACAGTTGCCTATCAACATATTATATTACAAAGTTTAAAGTACTTGTTGTATACAAGTTAATAGCTTCAAAGTAACAAGTTCAACAATACCCTTATTGCTTCCGTCCGGCAAGTCTAGTTTGAGTTAGTTTTACCACTCCAGCCAATAAAGAAAAGTTTACGATATAGCTTAAAAATGTTTAACATAAAATTATGATCTTCATACTTCTCAGTGTATTTCAAGACGAGATGTGAAACATAACACACTACGTACTTTAGAATATTCAGTAATTTTAAGGAAAACTTTTACGAAATTATTAACGATATATTTAATTATTGTATTTATTATTCAATTTAACATTTCCAAAGTTGTATACCTCACCTAATTTAAATGACGCAAAAATGGCAAAACATGACGGACATTATCATAAAAGTATAAACATAATGGAAACTTACTTGTTTTACAAATAAATTATCTCTTATCTCTCTTTTCTTATCTGCTCTTTTACATAAAATAATTACATAACTCCACTCGCTATCGTTTCAACATGCCACATTGTACATAAATAACTGAGTGAATCTCCCAAACGTCTATCTCCAAAACCATTTATTTTAGGACTTCAAACTGAACAGTCTGTGGTTATTTCGTAGAATCATCCACAACATGGTTCACTTGAGCGTTATATTTGACCAGCTGTTTAACTATATACGTAGATGATTGCTTTAGTACTTTGTCACTTTAACTCGTTTTACTAATTCTAAAGACAGTTTGATCATCATGTTAAAGCGACAAGACACTACAAAAATCGTTTATTGTGACGTAGATGTACAAGTATATTTTCATTCAGTCGAAAGTCGAAGATGTGCGACTCGTGTCCCTTGTAATGTGAAAATTGTGGTGTTTTTGTTATTTCGGCGTAAAACATGGAATTCACAAGAATGGAACGCTTTCAATCGCCTTTGGTCAATCAGGTATATTGTACATTAAATTAGATCCCCCATCTTGTGTTTTATCTTTTGTCTAAATCGGTAAATTATTAATAATAATAATAATAATAATATCACGGGACAATGTAACACAAATTGACCTAGTCCCAAACTAAGCTCTAGGCTTGTACTATGGGTACTAGACAACGATAAACATACTTATATAGAGAAATACATAATTAAATACATAGAAAACATCCAAGACTCAGGAACAAGTACTCATGCTCATCACACAAATATTTGCCCTTACCGGGATTTGAACCCAGGACCTCCAGCTTTGAAGGCAGGGTCACTACCAACGAGGCTAGCGTGTCGTCAAATTAATTCAAACTTCTCTTCTTTTCTTTATTTAAATACCTAATATTATTTCTAATCGTCTTCTAGTCCAAAACAAGGAAAGAGACATAACATAACACTAACGTAAAAGACAATGTCGAATAAATATAAATATAAGTAAGTAATACGTAAGGAAATACTAATTAAATATGTTAAGTAAGAGGTGCTCTCAAGCCTAAGTACTGTTGCGCCCTACAGGGTCCATAACGATCCTGCAACTATTGAGTTAGTTTAAGTACCACCTGTATACACATTATGGAAAGCAATAAACGATTGAGTATTGAGTATTGAATATTTTTTCTGGTCGTTCTAGTCGTACTTCTGTTTTGCCAATAAAGAAAATATAGAAATAGGTTATACACCTACACAACAATACAGTAAACACAATGCTAAATAAAATAGTTGCAATGCTAAATAAAATAAAGCCATCAGAGAGGCACCATAACGTATTGTAATAAAATAACAACACATAACCTAGCATTGTATGTACCGACACGAAACCAATGTCTGAAATGTTCCTTTGAAAAGTTGTTGAACATTTCGAGAATATTCTTTATTTAATAATGACAGTTTTCGAGAATGTTCTCAGTAGGTACATCAATGACAGTAAAATCCAAAAAAAATGAAATATATAAGTAGATTCCTAAACCGCGTTAGTCAGTAAAATCATGTCGTATTTAAATTGATGACAACAAGTTTAGTGAGCATAATTTGTATTTTTGTAATTAAGTGCATGGTTAGTTTAATTAATGTAATGTAGTATTATTATTGTTATTTTGACCAACGTTTTGGTTGAAACTAAAGACAGCATTTTTTTTTATGTTCGTATTCGGCCGAATAGTTCGGTGATATTGCCGAATATTTACTGAATTCGTCGGATTGACATCCTAATTCAGCATTCCAAGCAACTACTAAAAAGCGATAAATAATAACATGTATCAAATTATGTATAGTTTAAGTAAGAAAAATCAGAGTTGTTTTAATTAATAACTTTTGTTATAGCCCGTGTGGTTGCCGGGTTAGAATAGTGCCACTCCATGTCTTCCCGTGGGTGTCGTAAGAGGCGACTAAGGGAATAAGGGCTTGTAGTACTGTTAGGCGATGGGCTTGCAACCTGTCACTAATACACTAGTAAACTTCTTGGCCTGATTTTGCAAAATGTGGTTACAGAATTATTAACAAGCTGTTTTAGAGTTGTTGGTGTTTCTGTAGCTCTGCCTACCCCACTCTGGGAATGAAGGCGTGATGTTATGTATGTATGTTTTGTTATAGCTGACCTGTCAAAACCTTCTAGCGATTCGGCGCAACTGAATATTTGGCCCATCTCTAGTGGAAACTGTTAGCTGGTTAAGTTTTTATTTTATAAATAAACAACCTGCACACCGCTCCACATACGTAAACATGACATCGGTGTTGCATTACTTCATCGAATTTCACTTCATCGAATTTAATTTCATCGAAAGCTATTTTCCGCTGAAAACATAATATTTTCAGGGTATAATAAACATTAATTAAGTGGGTTAGGTTAGGTTAGCGTTCGATGAAATGAAATTCGATGAAATGGTAGACACCCGTGTAGCTAACTAGTAAATTTCAGGCAGACTAACTTTGTAGGCACCCAGTCAATTGAAAACCCGATAGCTGGACCATCGGATGCACTAAAATTTAAACTTTTACTAACTGAAACATAGTTAGTTACTAAATAGTTTAATTTACGTAACTACGAGTCTTTATTTATTATCTACACTTGATGGTAAAAAAAACGGGCAAGAGCATGTCGGACCATGCTCAGTATAGTGTTCCGAAGTCGTTAAGTACTTATACAAACACAACAATCAACAAGTATAATAACTAATTTTCTATTTAAAGTCAATTGGTGCCGTCTTAGATGACTTTAGTAGGTATAAACACTTGATGATGTGAATGATGCCTACTTAGTTGTGATAGTTTTCCTTTAAAACTCGTTATATGTTCTTTCATTTAAGTATTTTTTCAGATTTTTTTGTATTTGTAGTTTTGGCTTTGGTGGGGGGGGGGGGGGGGCACTTGAGCTTTAAAGCTTAATATTTCATAAACGGATTAATTAATCGAAAAACTGTTTTCTCAAACCTGTAATATTGAAAGACCTATCCAACGACACCCCAGACTATAGGGTAGACCAGAAAAAAACATCCCCACGTTACGTATAGGGGAGGTACCGTAAAAAAAAATATTTTGTACATTTTATTTTACCACTTTGTTGGCGTGGCCTATATGTATATTCATGCCAAATTAAAGCTTTCTAGTACTAAGAGTCTCTGCGCTAGGCTGCGGACGGACGGACGGACTTGGCGAAACTTTATGGGTTCCTAGTTTGACTACGGAACCCTAAAAATAACGTTGGTATTTCTGTTTGTGCGCTAACTGCGCTAAGTAGATTTTGATCCGGTTTAGCATCCTTTTGATCATATCTTTTTTTTTCTTCTTATTCTTTTCTATCTGAAGTTTTTACATACATAAAATCACGCCTTCATCCCCAGAGTGGGGTAGGCAGAGCTACAGAAATACCAACAACCCCAAAAAGACTTGTATGAATTCTGTAACCACATTTTGCACAATCAGGCCACGAAGTTTACTAGTGTATTAGTGACAGGTTGCAAGCCCATCGCCTAACAGTACTACAAGCCTTTATTCCCTTAGTCGCCTCTTACGACATCCACGGGAAGAAATGGGGTGGCACTATTCTAACCCGGCAACCACACGGATTTATTATATTAGTTAAATTATTTTGTTTACCGACTATGGGGCTAATGACTGTGAAACTATCTGCATGTTACTTTTATTTGGATTGGCTCTTATATTTAATAGCAAAGAAAATGTGGATGAAGAAGAAGAAGAAGAAGAAGAAACTTTTATTTAGTGGTAATACAGTATTACATTGGTATGAGTTCATAAAAACGTATTAACTAATAAGCACCAAAAGGGCGATCAGCTCAGCAACATGCTGCGACAAGTCACAGCGCTGATTTTCAGCTGGACCCATTTGGACACAATCACCACTTATTATTAAACATTACAATATTTGCGAATACAAACTACAGTATAAAGTATCTAATAACTAACATTTATACCAACAAGACAGCCATTTTAACAAACACCAATAACCACCATAATTCCTAAAAATATTTCATATCAAAGAGGTGACAGAATAAAAGGCTTCAACGACCTACAGAGAATGCCCGTCTATGTCGCCACGTTGTGCACTTAAGAGGTGTGCTTTGAAATGTTTTCAAAAAGTATTGATAAAAGTATTAATATCTCAGCCTACTTGCGCAAAATTTGGTTACAGAATTATTAACATGTCTTTTTAGAGTTGTTGATATTTCTGTAACTCTGCCTACCCCACTCTGGGAATGAAGGCGTGATGTTATGTATGTATGTATGTATATTATAACATTAAACATATCTATCATGTCAAAATGTTAAGGATGAAGTTATAAAACCATAATATAACTATTATTTACTCCTGGTATACTGCCTTTTTGCCAAATTAATTTTCGTCAAATTTCATTTAGCAATCAACTTTTCGCCGAAGTTTTATTTAGCAAACCAATCCTTGGCATAATTTAACTTCGTAATTTTTTTTATTTCGCTACATATTTATATTGCATAATTTTATTACGTCAAATTTTATGTGGTAAATGATTGTGTAGCAAAAGATTTGCTAAGGCAAATAACATGTTGTCAAATTTTATGTGAAATTGTGTTAAATTAATAATTTTGAAAGCATGCGTACTTTTTTGCGTAACCTTGAGCTTGAACTTGTCGAATGAATTAAAAATGAAACTGCTCCCAGAGATAGGTAGGTAAGGGTTATTTTTTTTATGTCCCTAAAAATGAATCGGCTCCCAGATATCTAGGTAGGTTAGGGTTCTTTTTTTTATGACCCTTAAAACGGACAGACTCCCCCCTTCCCCCCCCCCCCTTAAGGCAATAAAACCATACTGCAATTTGAACCTTGCATTCTAACAAACTAGGTTAGACTTAATGAACTGATATTATTTGTTAAACTTGGACACTAGAAAATAGAGATTTAATAATTTTAATGCGGACTAAGGAAGTAAAAATGACAGAGAGTATTGACAGATAAAAAGCATTAACAGGTAAAACATATTGATAGATGTATTTTTACATTTATAACTTCAAGAAGACTTCATAATGCATTTCATTATGTTGCTAACATAATTGACATCTTAAAAGAATCCCATGTAATAATTTGTCGAACAATAATTTATCAAATCATTCGTTGGGAAATGATATCAGTGCGACACGTTGAGCTGTGAAATAAAAATATGGGATACGTAGTTTGGGGAGTTAAGAATTTGCTAAATATTTTTTGTCGAAACCTTAGTAAACCTTTACTCTTAACGAGAACCGACGAAACCTTTAAAAAATACATACAAATGGCCCTAATATAGACTTCAAGGTGTATGGGTACTACTCGAATCTATTAATAGTACTATTCCAAATGTTGATATACGTTTAATAATTGTTTTGTTCAGATATTCGTCGTGAGTGGAGTACTCAGCACGATCCTGAGCTGTGGCCTGGGTCTTGGATATTTGGCGGCTTTCCTGGATCATACCAACCTTGGAGGTGGCATGGGGCATGAAGATAATGTGGCATCTTTGCGGTATATAGGTATCTATAAATGTAGCTTTTAATGCTGCCGATGTTGAATTGAAGCAAGTTGCACCAACGTTTATATTACCTTCTCTACTTCCTAATTCTCCCAGGTAAAAAGTGACTTAAGGTAACATTAAATTAAATGAACGTTACTCCAACTTTGCGTTAGTACAGAGGTAATTGCTGTTAATTAGTCTAGCCAATCTTTTATTAAATTAAGCTAAGAAAGAACGACCTCAAAGAAACACACACATCGAAAACCAATAAGTTTAAACGCCCTGACATCCTTTTTCATGTCGGAATTAGAAGCCAAGACAAACTGTAAAAATCATCAAGTAAATGAAAATTTTAATTATTTATTTTACGTTTTTCCTTTTTGTGGTAATAATTATAACACGATGATTTAAATAATATTTAAATCTATATTTTTAACAAATATATACAATGACTGGTATACTTAATATGGTTTCACAACAACAAGAATAAGATCGAAGTAAGATCAATAAATGATTAAGAGGCACTAAATAACAAGATAACTTTCACTTTTACAGCAAAAAACGGAACGAAGATGTCAGAAACTTTCAATAATAATTCCAAAGTTAAGTCCAATTTGCATAGCAAATCATAGAACTTTATTCCAACTGAACGTATCTTTAATTTGAATTAAGTCTCGAAAGAAATTCCCCGCAATGTTTAATTCAATTCAATCCTATTGAAACAACTCCGTAGTTACATCTCCTTGAATCAGTCGAATATTTAAACACGAAGATAAAAGCCTTTTATCTACGGAGTCCCTAAGTAAAATTAATTTCCCTTTTCAGAAACCGCCGGGGAGGTCGCGTTCGTCCCATCTATTCTCATCATACCTTCCATAATGCAGAAGAAAGGACGTCGAATAGCCAGCATTGTGACAGTACTACCTCTTCTATTTAGCTGGCTAATCAGCTTTGACACTAAGCATTTCGCTGGTTTATTATTAGTCAATATTCTACACAATATATCTCTCGGTGGAGCGGCTACCATCAGTAGCATAATCATTTCCGAATCCTGCAGTCCTAGATATCGAGGAACGTTTCTTATGCTCGAAACAGCTATGATATCTTTAGGTGTCTTACTAAGTCACATTTCCGCAATTTACTCTTGTTGGGAATTAATTTCAGTGTTAGGGCTTTTATCAGCTTTATATGGCTTGATAGTTTCATATCTATCACCGGAGAGTCCATATTGGCTTATAAGTAAAGGTTACATGGTGATGTGTGTTGAAAATTTCCACTGGCTCAGGGGACGTGATCAAGAAGCTAGTAAAGAACTGGAAGCTTTGTTAATGACGCATAAGATTCAAATTCAATTGGAAGCTCTTAAGCCTTTAAGATTAGGCGTGCGAGAACGGATCTTGGATTATCTACGATCGTTAATAAAAGTGGATTTTCTAAAGCCCCTGTCTATAATGATTTTACTTTTCAGCTTCGTAGGCTTTGGCGGGGAAAATTTCATTTCCAACAGTTCTTTTAGAAATATATTTAAACTTACTAACGGGAAATACATAGGTACGATAGTCTTAGATGTCTTGGCGCTAGTGTGCTCTCTGACTGCTTGTGTATTTTTGCAAATAGTGAGGAGGAAAACTTTGTTCTTATTCACGGGCTCATGTTCAATTATATTTTTGGGGTTGACAACCGTCATTGTCATAATGCAATCGCTGCATTGGTTTTCTAAAGACTACTTATGGTTATTTTTAACTGTTGTAACAGGTTTTGCCTTGTTTATGTCCTTAGGTACGACAGCACTTCCTTTTTCTCTTTTAGGTGAAATATTCCCAATGTGTTACAGAGGAGTAGGGAGTTCTTTGACTTGTGCGTACTTATGGGCATTTGGTAACACCCTTTTGAAATTAATACCAACTTTGGCAACCTTACTGGGGTTACACTGGATACTGATTATCTCATTTTTGTTGATGATTGTGATTTTAATAGTCATCAACAAAATCTTGCCCGATACGGGGATGAAGTCATTGGTAGAAATACAGCACTTGATGAAAACGGATGGAAGTGACTACGAAACAGTAGAAATTAATGAGCATGAAGAAGATTTACATTTTGACAGACTTCAGTTATTTTTAGCGTGAAATTAATAAATGCATTTAAGTCTTAAATATTTTCAATTCAAGAAGTCGTGCCAATGGCCATGTTTTCTGTATATTAAGTGATTTTGAAAAACAACCAATTTCCGCTCTTGGATACCTGTCTACTCAATATTTATTGCATCAGTGTGCTTGTCATCAAAAATAAACAGAAGTAAACCAATTCACTGAAGTCCTTTGTTTTCTACGAGCCCGTTACCCACAGAATGTATTTCTACAAGAACTTTACATTCATCATAATTCCTGTCACAGTTCTCATGGTTAATTATTCTCATAGCCTGTAACAATGTAGTATTTCAAAACCCTTATCATAAAATGCAATTAGCAACTCACCATTTATAGTCTCACCTTACAAATACTTAAAACCGCACTCTCCTTTCAGGGTTACATTTCCATACAATCTCCTGACCGGCAATTTAGTACGAACAGGATCCCTCGACCCATCTCAGACTAATCTTGAAACGTCAAACCGTGTAATATATTATGAGAGAGGACAGCAAAAGCCTGTGTAGGAATATTAGGGCCTAACGCAGCCATCCGTTGTGGCCACCAAAGATTAATTCTGGACGTTTTTGGTGATCCGTTTTGTGAAAGGGTTCGTTAGTTCTTGTCGGCCGCGATAGATGGCGCTGGACGCAATTTATCGTCGTAGTTGTAGGTGAGAAGGCTAGATTAGGAATTAAATGGGTAGGTAAGTTTTTACATTATGGATACATTTGTAGTACACCACGTTTGATAAACGGGACCCAGGAAGATAATAGTGACAGGTAGTGAAAGTTATTAAATTTCTAGCTTTCTAAGAGAAAAGGTAAAACGCTCCCTTTTTTCATTTAAGTAGGTATAGTCAAGGACTTTAATTGTTGTGTCACTACGGAACCCAGTCATAATGACAGCGTCAAACCACATGAAATAAAGCTACAATTAATGATTAACGCTGTCATTAAGACACTTCGTATCTACTTGATCGATTCATATAGTAATTAAAGGCAAAAAACCTGCCAACTTCTAGGCAGTGATAAGTACAAAGACATACAACTCCTTATAGCTTTATCCCTGACTGAAAATTAGTTGATTATAACACTTTATTACGTTCTGGAGATATAAGAGACTTTCTATAAGTGCAATAACAATATAGAATTGTCACTGACACATGGCAAAATTGTATAGACCAAAGAGACTAAAGAGACCTAGCGACCTTGATGAGCCGCAAAAGGCCCGTCTTACACAGACTAATTCAATTACGTAAGGTTAATTGAATAAAAGCTATTAACTAAATTCGGGCACTCGAAGTGCGATACCGTAATAATGAATAATACACCGGTATTGAAAATCATTTACTTTTTTTTTATAACTTGAGTTTTTTTAATCTAGCTTACCACGTTACATAAAGAGATGAAAAGAGCAATCATCATTGGTGTTTAGATACATCTAATAGACAGTAGGATTTTAGGCACAGCCTTTTATAGAACGACAGAAAAATGTTAAAAGAATGGATAAAGGGGTAAAAGTTGGGTCTCAAGCTTTTACAGTATCAAAGAGATACATTATTAGTATCACTGTGTTATGTGCTAAATATAAGTTAACAACAAGAACCCCGTGTGGTTGCCGGATGGGAATAGTGCAACTCCATGTCTTCCCGTGGATGTCGTAATAGGCGACTAAGGGAATAAGGGCTTACTGTTAGGCGATGGGCTTGCAACCTGTCACTAATACACTAGTAAACTTCTTAGCCTGTTTGTGCAAAATGTGGTTACAGAATTATAAACGAGTCTTTTTAGAGTTGTTGGTATTTCTGTAGCTCTGCCTAGCCTTTCTGGGAATGAAGGCGTGATGTTATGTATGTATGTAACAAGAACATTATCCTGTTAAACAAAAATGGGCACATCATTTGTAATCTTTCAATAGCATCATCAAATCAGCTCCTATACATTATTGTCATTGGGCGTATGTTTTCTAATCTTTCAATAACTAATTGAAACTTGCAATATTTTAACTTAACCTGCCTTTACGTGTGTTAGTCTCTCACTAACTGCTTTTTTGTTAACAATCCTGCCTTACAATCCAGAGCTATAAATGAATGCGTCAGTGGCATAAACAAAGCAGCCATTAGAATATTTTGTTATCTGTGTCAAACTTAGCGTCAAACCTCCAGAGACAGCTGACCTACTCAGAAGTGCTGAGGACAGGCGTGGTCCGGTCATCAACCCGAAGGTCAACGGACTGGATTTCAATCAGGTCTAGATCCGGCGAAACGGGGTTTCAATTGTCAGGGAAGAAAACAAATGGATTGACATTTATTAGCATTGGCATTTTCTTGGGAAGTGATTGATTTGGGGTAAGCTCTTGCCACTTTTAGGGCCTTTATTTATTTTTGAAACACCACGGTGATCATTTGGTCTGCTTAAACGTTAAAAAGCGTCAACCAAAGCTGACAGTTTGCGTAAAATAAAATAGAAATCGAGCAAAAACTGAGACAAGAATATGAAACCTTATTCCAATCGTTATAATACTTTCATAAATTACTTCTTAAACTTTGTGTTCATCTAAGTAGAGAGACGCATTGGTCTACCAGGTATTTAATAAAACATTCAACATCGATGTGACACTATACAAAGTAGTAATTGGTCAATTTCTGTATTGTAAAGTGACATATACTATATACATAGTTTACTGTAACATATACACACATTTCTTGTATTACCGACAACTTGACAAGTACACCTATAAACTGCAACATATTAAATACAAGTCGTCTTTTATCGTATACTTAGCTCCTAGCAGACTAGGACCTAGACGCTGCCTAATAGATAACACGTACTAATCTTGTTACTCGTGTCTCTCACTACTATTAGGAACCTACGCCAACATTTCAGAATATTCGATATAAAAATATGACACAATCTTCTAAAGTCGCTAAAACTAAACTTCATGCTGTCCTAATAAACACTTGACCTGCAAAAAGTCGACCTGGAAACTCGTTAACCCATTTAATGAGAATTTCTATCATGCAGAGGCAATTAGCTCAAAATGGCGGACTAACGAAGGCTTCGCAATTTGGGCGTGCCCACCGTGGGGCTGGCATGTTAGCCAATCACATTAGGCAAGGATTCCATGAACTTGAAGGAAGAGGAGCGACGAATTGTGGCAATAACTGTTGGATTTTGAAAATAACATTCCAATGGGCCGAGCACGCTGCCACGAGACAATTTTTGACATAGGGTCGGGACTTTAATTCGTCTATTCCATATTTTAACGTAATTATAAAGAACTAAGGTTTAAAATAAATGTGTTTTCTATGAGATTTGAGTCATTTTATTACCAATCCACTTCATCCCCGGATGGCTGTCAATTTAATAATTTCATAGTAATATTTGACACTAGTTCCCTTTTGACGTCGTTTGACACTAAGTCTCGTGGCAGCGTGCTCGGCCCACAGTTTCTTTTTTGAGACTGGCTTTTGTTGTGAACCCTACTATTTTTGTACAGTTGTCATTGTCTGTTTATTGAGACCAATTCGGAGGGTCTACATTAATTACAGCGGAGATCCTGTTGCCACTTTTCAACTCCGTCGACAGATCAGCTCGTAGATAACAAAACATTGTATTGGGTTTACTTAGGAAGTTGTTGTGGAAGTGGAAGTATCCGACTGGTCAGATTTGGCACAAAATAGAGAAGAATGGCGCACTTTAATGTCGGAGGCCAAGATCCACTTCGGGTCGCTGAGCCAGCGAAGTAAGTAAGTAAGTAATTAGTTTAATGTAATCTGTTATCTATGGGCTCCTCACTCACAATTATATTTTAAATATGCATTAACCACTATAAATCATGCCGCTTTTAAATGTCGCCTTGACTTTGGATGTTTTCTATATATCTGAGTAAAATACAATCTGTACATTATTGGCTCCAACGTTTTTTAATGTTTTATAATCATTCAAACTATTCTAATCACTAGTTCTGACCGCAAATTCTCTCGCTTATATCTGTATCTAACTCAGCGCTACAGGTTGTCCAATAACTGTAACTCTACTGGGATTGCACAAGTCATTAGCTCTACGTTATCCGATTAACCCCTGGAAGGATTTGAGAACGTGATGTTACAGGGAACTGGGGTCTCTATTCCAGTTGGATTTTTACACATCTTGCTACTATGTAGTAATAATTGTTAGGGGTTATGATAGCTCTTGGGGTCCACATAACTTTACTGTTTTATTTTCACCTGCAGATGTTCTTAATACAAAATGATTTTCGGCCAGAACAAAGGATGACGATGGTCGGTTTCTCTTTTTCTTCAAAGCTTTTTTTTAACCTCTTTTAATTTTCATTTTAAATGTCGAACATAACCAAATCTCTCACATGAGTTATCTTTCGCGTTCGGGTCAAGTCGATAAGAAACGGATAGGAGGGATATGAGTGAGTGAGAGAATACAAACCCAGAGGCCTTATCAAGAACTGTAACTTTGCTGTCGTGCGAATACACATTTCACTGCCATGAGGTAAATACTACATGCAAGAAGTATAATTAGTAAGGCAATACCGTATTGATGCATTCAACGTTAATTTCAGTGTTCAAATCCAGAAAATCGATGATGGGCTGCAAATATTACCTGTAACAAATAATAACACTTTTACTAATATATTCCATAAAAACTAAAAGATTTGCCAATTTCAACATAACGAATAGTTGGTAAGTTAGTAAAGATAAATCATACTTTAATTAAATAAAAAAATATTGTGCGTTTATGAATAATAGAGTTGGTTTTTCTACCTATACTTAGTCCATAAAAGTAAGTTCTTGTTCGTTCCTGCCCGGAACGGAGTGGACCCGGGTTCAAATTCCGGTAAGGACAGATATATGTGTGATGAACACGAGTATTTGTTCCTGAGCCTTGGATGTTTTCTACGTGTTTAAGTATATATTTCTACATATACGTGAGCCGTGTGGTTACCGGGTTAGAATAGTGTCACTTCATGTCTTCCCGTGAATGTGGTAAGAGTCGACTAAGGGACTAAGGGCTTGTCACTAATACATTAGTAAATATCTTAGCCTGTTTGCACAAAATGTGGTTACAGAAGTATTTTTAGAGTTGTTGGTATTTCTGTAGCTCTGCCTACCCCACTCTGGGAATGATGGCGTGACAGATGCTATGTATGTATGTATATACGTAAGTTTATCGTTGTCTAGTTCCCATAGTACAAGCCTAAAGCTTAGTTTGTGACTAGATCAGTTTGTGTAACATTGTCCCGTTACAATTAATTTATACTTAGTTATACTCGTATTCTTTTTAAAAAATCCTTTCTAGATTTCCGAACTGAACCCAACAGTGATACCAACATTACCAAATTTTAGTAAATAATTTTCTGACGTAAGCCCAATAACGAATCACGATGTCGTCATTCTTTATTCTTACGTTGAATTACGCGAGTTCCGCAATTCGATTCAGCGTTGCCAGTTTTTGAAGGACCTGTGTTGCCGGAGCAGAAAACTGAACCGTTGCTTTTCTCCCGTATAGTGCTGAAAATTGCATTCGAACTTTTTATGCGGCGCTTCCAACGGCTGTGACATACTTTTTTTACTCTCTCAATTAAAATTCAAATTACAGGTTCTATGAGGATTTCCGTGAATGAGCCAGAGTACTTGTAGCACCACTCAATGCAGGCTTTTAGAAATCTACACTGCAATTCCATTTGAAATTGAATTAAGAAAAAAATGTTTTATAATCTAAGACGTAAAGCAATTGAAATGAGACGTTTTAAATCTGAGATTTTGAGTCAACAAAGTGAGCACTAAATTCTTGAATCTTTTGTGCGAGAGAACCTTTTTAAATTAAGAAACTTTTCATTAATAAATAAAACACAATCTTAATTTTTGTATGGGGAGTCAAGGATTACCACTGCGCTATAACTTTTTCAAGAACGTTTTAAGTACCTATTTAATTCAGAATGTTTGGTAATGTTGCCGCAAGTTGCACATTGCTACCCTTATTGAGAGGCATTTCCTATCACGAGAGGTAACATTTTGTGGCAGTAACAAGTACGTAACTAACCTAACCTTTGAAATCAACTACGATAAGACTAATAATAATTTTAGGTTAAATTAAATTCAGTGGAATGGTACATTCTTTGAAACTATTGATGGCCGAGTAAATATTATATAATAGCCGAGCGACATTAAATCCATTCGGAGATACTAAAACGAATTACAACTCTTAGTTTCTGTTTGTTGTACAAGTAAACAAATCCAAATCACCCCATTTAAAATTCCTCGGTTACCCTAGTCAATATTCAAATGTGCCAGAGACAATGTAGACGTAATGAGGTCGTCCGCCATTAGCGTGGCAACACCATAAATAATAGATGCCCTGGAATGAGGCTCTGTTGACGCAAATTCTGGATAACACGACTTAGAAACTATGAAAATATGAACAATCTGAAATTTATGACAAAATAATTATGGATGGTCGTGGTGAAATCACATTACAGTTTGTAAGATTTAAGTAAGTAGATCTGAAACATCACTAAGATCATCGATAAGAATAAGAAAATATACGACCAAAACTATGGTAAATGCACGTAAAGTTAGAAAGGATTAAAAGTTTTCACAATAATAAAATGTTATTTGGCATTCCTGTTTCTTACTTATCTCGTGTTTTATAAATGAACTAATAAAACGGTATGCGAAATATAAACGCAAATACTTAAACGATGAAACAAACTATTTGCAACAGAATACGGCTCCGATTGTCATGTCGCTTTCATGACACATTAACTGCTTCATTACGAAGAAATCCCGTTTTATGTCAACAATAAAAACGGCAGTTTACTTACTTAGGTCATGCCACGGTAACAGTTACGGGGAGACATTTGGGCCTACGCTTAATGTTTTTGGAATGAAGGAACACATATTCAAGGCTTTATTTTTAAGCTTGGCTTCGCTAAGTTAAAAGCTGATAAAATCTTACTTTAAAAAGGAAATTTAACAAATTTTAATAAAATGAAAAACCAGTGCTCTGAACTGAGATAAATTTATAGAGTAGAAATTAAATTCAGAATTTATATTTAAAAAAGCGAGAGATAGTTTTGGCGTTCCCCAGGGAAGTGTCATTGGTCTATTGCAATTTTTATCGTATCTAAGTATGCCTACCCTTATTACAGCAAGTGTTAAAGCAAATAATATATAAAATGTATTCATATTAAATGAAAACTGAATGATTTTGTAAAGCAAATAGAGAGTACTAACAAATAACGTTAGTATTTCAACGTCAAAACAAAAGCGTTAAACTTTAAAAGAAAATCATTTTCTTCATGAACACTTAAAAACCTCTCCCACAAACAAGCCTTCCGTTTAAACGTTCCAAAGGGCACAAAAACACCTTCTAAAATTAACAAAACTTTTCCCTAATCACTTAACAGAGACGCAACAAGGCGTCCCCGTCGAGAATTTCAGGAATTTACAAAATAAGACGAATTCCCGACAAACAAAAACACTAAGGGACGAGAAAACTCTGTTAATAAAAAAGTTTGAAGTTCAAAGGCTCGGGGGTGACGTGAAAAGTAATGTGGAAAACTGTGTCGCGCGCACGAGAAAAATATCGTAAAGTATCATAACGCGTTGAGATTTGGTTAACTTAAACGTTTCAGTAGTATGCAGTGTTTTATTACAAGGGTTTTATTATCTTGCAAAGTATGTATGTTCGGGTCAAATCTTGCAAGGAAGATTTGAGTCACATCCTGGAGATCTAATGAGCTGAAATTTCGTATACAATAATATGGCATCATCGAGCTGGTCTGATGGAGTCCGATGGTGGTGACAGGATCTTCGATATACTTTAAAATAGACCCACCATGTTTGGACTTATCAGGTTGGTCGTGATAAGCAGCAAATGATTTTACAAAAAAGTAATCAATAATAAAAGATTGCACTAAAACTGAAATTTTGAACTGTTTTCAACTGTATCCATCACTACATAGTATAAAACAAAGTCGCTTTTTCTGTCCCTATATCCCTATGTATGCTTAAATCTTTAAAACTACGCAACGGATTTTGATGCAGTTTTTTTTAATAGATAGAGTGATTGAAGAGGAAGGTTTATATGTATAATACTTTAATCCGGAGCTAAGCGAGGGCGGGTCGCTAGTTTACATATAAATCATATCTAATCAAATTCCTGCACTTCTTTAAAAATTCAACTGTCAAGACTAATAGTCTTATCTTCACTGTACTTGTGACAAAACATATACAAATGTCATTCTTAAATCTAAATTCAACAATAAAACTAGATTTATCTTTCTGCAAGTGGCACTTAGCGGGTGTTCAAACGTAAATCACAAACAACTTTCAACAAAGACGACTGAACTCACTCTTGTTTCCTCGTCCGTCCGCTTTACTCCCAAAGGCTGCAAATTCAAGGAATGCAAAGACTTTTCAATAAAACTTTGTGCAAAACTTGCTAAGGCCATTTTCAATTCTATGAAGCAATGAATAATGTTTAATATCGGAATAATGCAGTGTATTTTTAAACCCCTTCGATGAAAGAGGGGTGTTATAGGTTTAACAGTATAACTTGTATATTTGTGTATGTGTGTGTCAATGTACCTGTGTATATATGTGTCTATATATGGCATCGTAGATCCCAATGGACCGAATTGAATGCGTTTTTAGGGTTGCGTACCTCAAAAGGAAAAAACGGGACCCTTCTATAGGATCACTTTGCTGTCCGTCCGTTCATCTGTCTGTCAAGACCCCTTATCTCGGGAAAGCGAAAAACATACACTCAAGTCTATTAGGTGTTCCTCATAAAAAGATAATCTTATTGCGATTGCAAACTTATTTGCAGTTGGTAAACTAATGGAGACTTTTTTTTTCAACGGCTAAGTCGAGTTTGTCCCTCAATACAATTTTACATTCTCATATTGTACGGAACCCTCGGTGCGCGAGTCCGGATCGCACTTAACCAGCTTTTTGTAAGCTTCTTTATTTGGGATGGATCTTGAACAGGTTTTTTAAAAATTAGAAGTTAGTAGGGGTCGCCATAAGAGGGGGTTTTAAAGTACTTATTTAATAGCTATGTCTAAGAACTAAACATACACATACATTAAACTTCTATTATATTCTAAAACACCGGGCAAGAGCACGTCGGACCATACTCAGTGTAGGGTTCCGAAACCGTTAAGTACTACAAACATAAAAATCAACAAGTAACAACTATTTTTTTATTTAAAGTCAATTGGTGCCGTCTTAGATGATTTTAGTAGGTATACTTTAATCGC